>JAUPFR010000003.1:77405525-78823986 GCA_036925125.1 Oreortyx pictus
GAATTTTAAACTCACATGAGACTTCTCAGTTTAGCCGTTGGTTATTCCGAGCCCAGAATCTGAACACAAACACCAGTGACTCTCAGTGGTCTTCCCGTACTTCATTTCTTCTTCTGCAACTTCCATTTGCAGGCTCTTCACTTTGACAGCATTGCAGGACTTGGAGGAAGTATTCAGACAAAGGTACAGAAACCTAAGGTACATTTATTTTTCTCTCAACACACATTTTTTTTTCTTGAGAACAGAACTTAAAATGGTTCTGGCTGTGCTTCAAATAGCCCCTTCCCAAACCTTAGCTAATGCTCGCAACCCAGGACATGCAATTGGAAAACCCAAATTTGTTCAAAAAACACCTAGTCAGGTTTCACATGTTGTACTAGAAAAAGTGATGGGATGTGGAAGGATATGAGCACCAGGATGCCTTCCTAGATTGATAAGAGCTTGCACACTTGCAGGGCTTGCTAGAGGACAGCACATCAACCATCTGTGTGCTTTTCTCCATGGTCACTTGATGCATTTGAAAAGATAATGTAAACCATGCTCCCAGGCTTGTCCTCATCCTCTTGGGTTCTCCAAGCACAAGGTGGGGTTTGCAAAGGACAAGAAGATTTTTCCTTTTCCATTTTTTCCTTTTCCTTTTCCTTTTCCTTTCCCTTTTCCTTCTCCTCTTTCTTCTTTCCCTCTCACTTTCCCACTTCCTTTCCTTTCCTTTCCTTTCCTTTCCTTTCCTTTCCTTTCCTTTCCTTTCCTTTCCTTTCCTTTCCTTTCCTTTCCTTTCCTTTCCTTTCCTTTCCTTTCCTTTCCTTTCCTTTCCTTTCCTTTCCTTTCCTTTCCTTTCCTTTCCTTTCCTTTCCTTTCCTTTCCTTTCCTTTCCTTTCCTTTCCTTTCCTTTCCTTTCCTTTCCTTTCCTTTCCTTTCCTTTCCTTTCCTTTCCTTTCCTTTCCTTTCCTTTCCTTTCCTTTCCTTTCCTTTCCTTTCCTTTCCTTTCTTTCCCTTCCCTTTCCCTTTCCCTTTCCCTTTCCCTTTCCCTTTCCCTTTCCCTTTCCCTTTCCCTTTCCCTTTCCCTTTCCCTTTCCCTTTCCCTTTCCCTTTCCCTTTCCCTTTCCCTTTCCCTTTCCCTTTCCCTTTCCCTTCCCCTTTCCCCTTCCCCTTCCCCTTCCCCTTCCCCTTCCCCTTCCCCTTCCCCTTCCCCTTCCCCTTCCCTTTCCCTTTCCCCTTCCCCTTCCCCTTCCCCTTCCCCTTCCCCTTCCCCTTCCCCTTCCCTTTCCCTTTCCCTTTCCCTTTCCCTTTCCCTTTCCCCTTTCCTTTCCACTTTCCTTTCCTCTCCTTTTTTTCCCTCTCTTTTTCTCCTCTCTCCTTTCTCCTTTCTCCTTTTCCTTTTTGCTACAGCATTTAGTGGTTTATGTAGAAAAATCCACAAAATGCAATCAGACAAATCACTCATGTTTTCTGTTTGTTATCACCAAGACTGAGTGTCACCAAGTACTACGAGCTGTACATAAACAACTGTGTATACAGAACATCCCTCCCATGGAGCTTTTAGACTCTAATGTATTTTGTTTGCAGATGTCTGAACACTGTGTTTTCCTATATGATTTGTACCTTATAAATAGTTGCCTTTCTAGTAAAATAAGCTAACATTTACACTTCTTTTCCTCCTCTTCAACAACCCAGTGTGGCAAATCTGTGAATATCCACATATTGTTTAAAGAACTCCTCTCTGATATTACTGCATCAAAAGCCAATTATTCACTCCACACTGCCAACAGACTCTATGCTGAAAAGTCAAGTCCAGTCCTACCGGTGAGTTGTATGAGGGGATTTCTTTTTTAAATCCCATATAGACACATAGTCCAGGAGTGCTGCCCTGAGTATCTGTTAATCCAACTCACCTCAGTGATGTGGACTTCCACATCTTTTATCCTGGCAGCAGCCCTGACAGTAGTCTTCTCAGAAAGCATTTCCAGAGAAAAAGATGTCCCTATTAAAAAGCAAATGGAGAAATGAACAAAACCATGTTTTTGTTTCCGTTTCCTGCAAAAAAATAATTCAATTTCAGCATGTTCACTTGAAAACCTCACCTCAAAAACAATTTTTGAAAGTGTCTAAATCTTTCATTTGACATTCTCAAAATAAAACACACAAATATTCCAAATCAAATAAAATTTAAAAATAAAGAAAAAATGCTTCAAAAGAACTTCATTATAACAAAACACTCTCCTATGGATCCAAAGCTGTTTTTGGATTGGTCTTTTTTCAAGAAAATATTTCAGCATTTCTACTACATAACCATAACTGGTCAAGTAATAAGAATCTTCAAGATCTTAAAATATCATGCATCAGAATAATTTTTCTGGCCCACTTTCAACAATTTTGTCCAGGAAATAAGCAATGAAAACTGTCTAACCATAGCATAGCTACAAGAATCATGGAACATTTTAACTGTTTTTTATTTCACCTTCACAGTCTTTTTAAAAACTGTTTTTGGTGGCTACAACCGCTGTCTTTACAGATTTACATAAAATGTGTGAAGAAACTGTACAGAGCAGGTCTGGAAACAGTGAACTTCAAAACGGCATCGGACCAAGCCAGACAGCTCATTAACTCCTGGGTGGAAAAGCAGACTGAAGGTAAATTGAGAGAAGGGTTTATAGTACACTTCCTTGTTACTACCGTACTTGAACAACTTGTGGAAACACTATTCCTTCCATCTCCATTAATGGATACTTCCTGTGGAAATGGGTGACTATACTGCACTTTTTTTTTCTTCTTTTTTTTTGTGAAGTGACAGCGCAAAGGCAGAGGTGCCAGGGTATGTGCAGTGTGAGCTTTCACACAAGATTAGTCCCAGCTTCCTTAGAACACTGGCATCATTTCACCAGCATGTGCTGCAAGGATAAGGAATGGGCTTCCGTGGAAGAAAATAATGTGGCCACTAGGATGGTTTAAGAAAAGGAATTTCTCAAGAGTAGGGTGGGAGGAAAACAAGATTCAACTATGAGAAGGAAGCACATCGAGAAACAGAAGATCTGCATCCTTGCTTTGCTTTTTTGGTTTTGTGTTTTTTGTTGTGTTGTTGATATTGTCCATCATGACACCATGTAGTGTAGTGGGAGCCGAAGGATCAATGCTCACCGCGTGGTTAGGAGCCGGCAGTCTCACCGTTGTGACCCAGGTTCGGGGTATACCCACATACGCAGCCACCATACCACAAAACCATGACATTAATAATGGCAGACTGCCCCATGTCGTGCCTCACTTGGGTGTGTCTGCAGTCTGTGTCATGGCTTTGTGCTTTCTGCTGTGTTGCTGATATTCCATATATGACGTACAATACACTAATCATGTAGTGTAGTGGGAGTTGAAGGGTTAACGCTCTTGGCCTAGTGGCCAGGAGCCACTCACTGCCATGGCCCAGGTTCGGTTCCCTGTGTTCTATGCAAGTCTTTTTTCCAAGCACGTTTGAGATATTCCTGGGGATATGTGTGAACATTCATGACTAAATGTCTTCTTATAGAAATACCTGAACAAGGGTGAGATGTTCTGTATGAAATCACCCTCAGAAACTTCAATTCCATCATTCAAAGAAGAGGAAATCAAGTCAAGCACGCTGTCTGACTTCTAAAACACAACACTCTTGATATGAAAGCAAAACCCCACGTAGCAGTACCCTCCAATCCCTTTGCTGCATTCACGCAAACCAGACAGGCCGTGTCTTAGCGCTCACTGCCTTGCTTTGTTCTTACAGGACAGATCAAAGATTTGCTTGTACCAAGCTCCATTGATCTTGATACAACGATGGTCCTTGTTAATGCCATTTACTTCAAAGGGATGTGGAAGACAGCATTTAATTCAGAAGATACTCGAGAAATGCTCTTTAGCATGACAAAGGTAGGGAACATGGGCTTTGCTTCTGGGCAGGACAGAAAGCCATCAAGGGCGTAACATGCAGCGTTCTACAGTCACATAACTTTAGCTCTTCCAGGGCCCCAGCTGGCAGGGCTGAGACCAAGGTGGGCTCACAAAAGCTGTGTCTGACCAGGCACCCAAAGCATACCTGCAGGCAAGAAAAGAAAATAGAGACGCAGCTTGATGATCCTGCCCAGTTGCTCAAAAGAGCTTGCACATTTGCCTGCTTCAAGAAAAAACTGCTCCCTGCTCACACTGTCTCATGCTTCCATTTCGCAGCAAGAAAGCAAACCTGTGCAAATGATGTGTCTGAATGATACCTTTAACATGGCCACGCTGCCTGCAGAGAAAATGAGGATCCTGGAGCTCCCATACGCCAGCGGAGAGCTGAGCATGTTGGTGCTGCTGCCCGATGAGGTTTCTGGCCTGGAGCGGGTACGGTCCTGGCAGGGGAAGGCACCCAGTTCTGGGTTCAGTGGGAGCTGGCTGCCATCAGAGCTCTGGCAGTCCTCTCACTCCCACCCTGGCTGTGCTGTGTTGGCCAGGCAGGGGAGCACAACAGTAGCCCAGGTGCTTCCAGGTACTCAGGCTGACCTCTAAGGAGATCCCTGGCCTTAAAGTTATTGAACAAGCAGCGTAGCAAACATAGCAAAGGCAAAAGAGCCTAGGGCTGCTGTAATGCACAAGGGAATGTTTGGGCAATTCTTCTCACTGTGACATACATACATACATCTGACCTCACATATAAAACCTTCAGCAAATGTTGCTAGAATTTATGAGGTTCAGTAAACCCTAATGATATTTTTGACAATTTTCTCATCAAGTATTTTAAATAGGCTGCTCTCAGAATATCAAAGTATTTGCAGAAATGTTTGTGTTTGTTAGGTACTATCGACTGTATACTGTCAAGGCATTTTTTGCAGTCATTTTTACAAAATGACCAATTTGTCATGCAGTGAAATTGCTGTACTGTTCCATATGAGACATGAATTTATTTGTACAGAAGGGGATGTGTCAGGTGGAACTGCATAAAGGGGCACTGTCAGAGGAAATACTAGAGAAACAAGTGATAAAATAGGAAGATGTTGATAGGATGCACTTCGGGAAAATTTCTGATTTTTTTTAAAATAACAGTCTTGATTAAAATGAATGATGGAAAGAAGTTGCATTCTCATCACAGGCAATCTATTCTGTGATTTTCTTTGTAGATTGAGAAGACAATTAGCTTTGAAAAACTCACAGAGTGGACCAATCCCAATACGATGGACAAGAGGAGAGTGAAAGTATATCTGCCCCGTATGAAGATTGAGGAAAAATACAACCTCACATCTGTCTTAATGGCTATGGGAATGACCGACTTGTTCAGCCGTTCAGCCAATCTGACTGGCATCTCTTCAGCAGAGAGCCTGAAGATATCCCAGGCTATGCATGGGGCCTTCATGGAACTCAGTGAAGAGGGCACTGAGATGGCAGGCTCCACAGGGATGATAGAAGACATCAAGCATTCCCCTGAGTTAGAAGAGTTTAGGGCTGACCATCCATTCCTCTTCTTGATCAATCACAACCCAACCAACACTATTGTCTACTTTGGCAGATATTGGTCCCCCTAAGGAGAGAAAGAGCTGGAAATAACACATGCCTTCCCATGTTTTGTTTCCTCAGAAACAAAATTCCTTTACTGTAGTGTTATAGCATAATCTCTTCCATAGAAAAGACATACCCACAGGAGAGGAGACAGCACCAAGCTTCCTTCCCTTCTTGAATTGGTTTCAGAATGGCTTGATATGAATAAGGAGTAAGCCAATAAGATGGCAAGAATGAAGACACCTATCAGCCATGAAGGTGACAAGTGATTTTCACTCAAGGAATAAATTATAGGCATGACCCTAAGTCCTTGGGAGCCCATTTCATAAAAAGCAATGACCTTTGCTCATCCCTTTCCCTGGTAACATATTGCTGACAAAACCACATTACTGTTTCTGAAACATGGACTTTAAGATCTCCAGTCTAGAGGGAATGCTTATGGAAAAGTTTCTGGTGCGCAAGTTATTGATTTGTGATTATTTTTTTTGTTGTTGTTTGGTTGGTTATTGGGAAATGGTATACATGTTCAATATCACTGGAGTTGTCCTCTCCAAATTCTGAATTTCTTGCAGAGGGTTCTTCAAAGTCCTGAAAAGTCTCCCTTACACTCCAGAGAAAGGAAATAGATCCAGTTTTGCATAGGTGCAGTTATGCCTTTTCTCAAAGTGTAGATTCAAACCCTGAACCATTGAGATCCAGATGATCCTTATGATCCAGCTCTCAGCGAGATCCACTGGGCAGAAGAACTGCCTAAATTTTTGTTTAAAACTTTGGAAGACACTTCAAATTTGAGAACATTCTGATACACTTTTTTTAATGAAAAATCCTGAAAGTGTTGTAAAATACTTCTTCTAAGAAACAAAACATAATTCTAATATTTTCTGTCTTCTCTTCCTATGTGTAGACTGTCAACTGCAAATATGGATCCACTTGCTCAATATTGTATCCTGTTTTTATTCTAATTGCCCATTACTGATTTAGATGCATACAACTGATTTTATTTTGTTTATCATAATAAAAGAAAACCACTAATGCTTTTTTATTAATTATATTAGCTTTCTGAGCCACACACTCTTAAAAATATCTTCACATTCTAACAGCTGTGAGTAAAAGATGATTTAGTACAAAAATGTATACTTAGAATGAATAAAGCACACAATTATGAAATTTTCCAGGCATTTATGAAATTTTTAGGAGGAGTACCTGTTTTCAAGAAGAACTTCATCAAAGACCTATGACCAAAGTTTGATTCTTCTCTGTATTTCAGACGACAAGAAGTAGCACAATAAAATACAAGTTTATTCCCTTGCATTCTTCTGTGCCATTCTAACAAGTATTAAAGATGATGATACGGACACAACCGTTTTCCAATGGTAAAACAAAATATTTTACTGAGTATACTTCATTTTTTGTTCTTTAGAAACTGAAGTAGTGATAAGAACAGCTCAAAGATAAGAGAAATATCAGCATCTCAAGGTTTACCGTCAGTTGGTTATTCACATTTTGCACCTCTTATATCCAGAAGCTGTTGATCCAGTCTGCTAAATTTAAAAGCCAGTTCACCTAAACAGTATTAAGACTTGAGAAAGATTGCATTTGCAAGCTAACCTTCTATTGTTACTAGACTGGAAAGTTCTTGAAGTACAAAGACATGTCTCCATGATCTGAAAAACAGCAAAGTGAAGGTTTCCTTCTTACAAGCAAGTATAAAGCTTCCCTTTTCCCATAAAGGAAAGCCAGAGACAGGGAAGAGTGGAAATTCAGCAACAGTGAACAAAAATTTTAACAAAATAATGATGGTTGGGCCCTGGCCACGATTGACCAGGCAGGGGCCACAACATTCAAAGGGCAGGATAAAAGTGTTCTCCATGAAGGGGCTGCCAGGCGTGGTGGGTAGGATGACGAACAAAATATTTACACCTTTAAAACCTTCCTGTGGCTCCAGGCATTTTTTCCATACCCTACCAAAGGCTATTGGCATTTTTATTTTCTGAAGTATTAAGAACCTGTTTGTTTGACAGACTACTGTGCAGTAACTGACAGAAGGTTTAATGGGTTGACATGGGCTGACAGGTTGGGCTCAAAGGATATAGTTACTGGGGTTACATCAGGCTGGCAGGCAGTTGCTAGTGGTGTTCTGCAGGGCCCAAATTTAAGGCCAGTTCTCTTTGATGTTTTCATCAGTGACTTGGATGCAGGACTTGAAGGCATACTAAGTAAGTTCATAGTTGACACAAATCAGAAAGAGCCATTGACTCTCTTGTGGGTAAAGAGGCCTTACAGAGAGATCCTGATAAATCAGAGAACTGGGCAATCACCAACCACATGAATTTTAACAAGAGCAGTTGTCATATTCTGCAACTGGGATGAGGCAGCCTTGGCTCCAGTATAGACTGGAGGAAGAGAGGCTGAGAGCAGTCCTACCAAAAGGGATCTGGGGGTTCTGGCTGATAGCAAGTTGAGCAAGTTTTATGTGAGCTATCAGTGTGCCCTGGCAGCTCCAAGGGCCAACCACGCTGTGGGATGCATCAGACCCAGCACTGTCAGTGAAAGAGGGGAAGAGATTGTCCCATTGTGCTCTGTGCGGTGTGGTTGCACATCCAGCACTGGGTGCAGAGTTGGGTGCCACAATGTAAGAAGGACATAAAACTATAAAGAGAGCATCTAAAGGAGGGCCATGAAGATGGCAAAGGGTCTGAAGGGCAAGGTGTGTGATGAGCGACTGAGGGCCCTGGGTTTGTCCAGTCAAGAGCAGAGGAGCTGAGGGGAGGCCTCATGGTGGCTGTAGCTCCTCACAGGGAGCAGAGGAACAGTGCTGAGCCCTGCTGTCTGTGACAGGAATAGGGACCAAGGGAATGGCATGGAGCTGTGCCAGGGGAGGGACAGCTTGGGGCAGGAAGAAGGTGATCAGGCTCTGGAACAGGCTCCCCAGGGCAGTGGGCATGGCCCCAAGCTGCCTCAGTTCAAGGAGCACTTGGAAAATGCCCTCAGACATAGAGTTTGGATTTTGGGTGTTGCTGTGTGGAGCCAGGAGTTTGGCATGATGATCCATATGGTTCCCTTCCTGTGATTCTACGATGATATATACTACTGTTCTATGCGTGAGATACTTGTGGCCAAGGCCTTCACAGGGTCTTTCTGAATGTGCTGTCACAGGAAAAATCCTCTCTGTCAGCACTGAGATTCACATCTCTGTCACAGCCTGTGAAAGGCGAAGGCAGCAGTGCAGGCAGCAACTTCAGCCTCTTCAGAATGGCACAGCACTGCTGCAGAAAGGTGTCTGATACTCTGTGAGACTGTCTGGAAAAGCTTGACCAGACACTGATCTTCTTTGCACTAAGGAAACAACACAGTCCCACAGAACAACTGAGTGACAAATCACCGCTGGTAGCTATTGTGTCAAGTTCTGGAGCAGCAACTAACTAAGAAATCACTGGCAATCACTGGGCAAGGCAAAGACAAAACAATCAACAATCTCCTTGCTACTGGCAAAACAGTGGAAACGTAAATGAGAACAAAATCTCCAGTTGTGCATAGGCTTTTATGATTGAATTTGTTCTGTGAGCTGACCTGGACTTCATATTCTTTTGGAAAGGATCAAATGTCGAAGAGACTGTTAGTTTAGGGACAGACTCACAATGAAATACGTGGTAGAGCAAATAGCAGCAAAGTCTTAGCTGACCTCTTTCTTGGGACAAGCATTGTCAAAAAAAGGACATGTCACAAAAACACATCCTTTTGTGTTTGTGCAGCATTACACAGCTGTGCTGGACAGGGTAATCCATCAGCTATCTCAGAAAGAGTTTCAGCCACAGGAAGGTTTGCTTAATCTTGCTAGACTTCACAACAGACCTAAAGTAGATGAGTAGACTACACAAGAACTCTTATATTCCAATGATTCTGCACTGACGACTGATCACGTTCAAAGTTTAAGTTATCACATCTGGTGGACTGATTTTTAAATTCTGCAACTTGCTTTAGATTAACCATTCATTTGACAAAAAGAAAAAATCCATAAGCAACAGTAGGCTGGTATGTGTATTAAAATTCTTCTGGAGGAATCTGCTGCCCCTTCTCTATCACAAAGTGAAAAAAATTCCTCTCACTCCACTGAGTATATTTAACTCAAGAGATATTTTGAAAATCATATAATTCCTAACAGCATTAGTGCTCTGAATTAGATGTTATGACACAATTGTAGTATCTTTGTATCTCTGCAGATCCTGAGTTGTAGGTCATGTATGATGATCCAAACACATGATTCAGGCACACAAATGCCCAGGTGGCTCTTCTATAGCAAGCTGTTGCATGCTGCTTGACAATTGGATAGTAAAAAGATTTAAGGCACACTCAAAAGGTAGAAGTGACACATTACAATCTGTTGGATAATCCTTTAACTTTTGAGCTGTAAAGTGTTCAACAGTGGACCATTGCAGTGATGGTTAAAGCCTGTTTGAACAGAAAACAAGCTGATTGCCAGCCTTAGCAGGAAAGGGAGAAGGGGCAGCAGCCACAGAAACAGCTTGCAGGGTGGGGAGTGCTCTAAATTGTGTGATTAAAGATATTCAACATGAACAGGCACATTTACTCACTAGACATGTCTTTCCACCAGCACAGAAATAACATCTTCAGCACAATGGAACTCACAGCAGTGGTGTCTAGTTTAAGTACTGTTCAAGCAAGAGAATAGCTCACTCCCTTTAAAATATGTCTGATGTGATGGGCTGTCAATATGAGTTCAGGCCTAATGATCTTTACTCAAAAGTATTGCTGCTGCATAGTAATGTCTGTACCAGACTGGCTTGGACTAAAGATGGTACCGTGTAAAATATTAGTTGTACTTCAGCGTATCAGACCAGACTGAGGTCTTCATTATTGGCATTGTTCTACATCTTCAGCTGAACAAGACTAATGAGGACTCTATTAGGCAGAAAGGTATGGACTATTCAGAGACTTTCCACTTGCACAGACAACTAAAAGGGTTAAGGAGTCCATCTCTTTTCTCCAGAAAGCATAATTTGTTCTAGACAAGAGGCATTTTGTGTATTGACTTTGGAGTTCTGTTTTAAAATCACAGCATACTCAGAGGTCAAAGTAGTTTGTTTGTTGTCCATTCTTTTATTTCAAAGGATTTATATGATTGCTGTACGTTTGCTATTGTATATTATGACTATCCTGCAGACCATGAATGCTTCACCTGATGTTCCATGAAGTTACTTGTGGACGATCTGTAAGAATGTTTTCTAAGTGTACAAAAGACACATTTTGAACTTCACATCTGGTGCTGTGACCTGCTGGAAAAGAACAACTCAAATCAGCCTTCACAGTTCTAGCAGTGAGTTTGAATACGTTTCCAGTAGCTTCTGACTGGAGTCCGAATATCCCAATGTCTGAATTTAAAAAGCAACAGAAGTCTCTTCTCTGATCAACTTTTGCCACAACGCTTTCTTCAGTTTTGCCACAAATCTTCCTTCAGTTCTGTATTTAATATAGATGCTCTGAATATTGGTTTCAAAATTAACTTAAATTCATACAGTATGCTAACTGATAGCTTTGTTCTTCTGACAGTCTGCACAGACCATGTCGTCACACAAGTTCCCTGAGTTAGACTGCTCCTGCAATGCTAGACTGCTCTACAAAATGCTTTATCTTTTGCAATTCAGGCTGTAAATGGCACCAGGCACAAGAAGTAGACAATTACATACAAATTTTCACTGCTGGCATCCCTATTCATTACAGGGGAGTTGGACTACATGGTCTTTAAGAGTCCCTTCCAACTGAAATGATCTTTGATTCTGTGAATCTATGAGAAGTTGCACAAAGTACAGGGTGGGCATACCACAGCAAGCAGTCCTGCATGTACTTCATGTTCACAGAAGGGTGGCTGTGAGAGGGATCTTGCCTGTCAGTACTCATTATAGAGGGAAAAAAGGAAATTAACTTAGAATTCCTTAGAGATATTGTGTATAACTTAATATCAGGTTGTTTTTGTTTTGTTATCACTGTTTATGCCACACTATTTGCTTCTGAACTCAAATCATACTTAGTATATAAATTTCAGTGCATAGCTCTTATCATTATTTTTGTTTCAAGTTTTTCAGTATCTCCAAGGTGCCACTTGTTATTGAAGGAACCCTTCATTCCGGAACTTTCATTTAGAGATTTCTTTCTTTACCTCTTTCTTTCCTTCTTTTCTCCTTCTTTTTCTTCCTTCTTTCTTTTCTTTCTTTCTTTTCTTTCTTTCTTTTTCTCCCTCCCTCCTTTCCTCTCCTCCTGTTTACTTTCTTCCCCCCCTCCCCCTTTTTTTTTTTGAAAATACTGGACTTCAACCAAGTGAAAGAGTGTTTCTGATATTGTTCAGTTTGTTTGTTCCAGTTAGTTTGGTAAACACAGAACAGGCAGCATGGGGCGTGTCATGACATTGCACAGGATATATTTCAAGGAGTTCTGCAAGGCTGTACCACGTACAGCTGAGAAGCTGTACTCTTATCATTACAGGTGAAGCTGATAAGGTAAGCATTTCTTTTGGTTATGATTCATGTTCTAACCTAATTTTTTTATAACCATTGTAAAGCTTAAGAAAATATTGATGGAACTTCGTGTTTGTGGTTTATGATCATCAAGACTAGTCAAGAAACAAATAATTAAAGGATGACTTCTTTAAAAATCTCTTCTCACCTTCACATGTGTGTTCTACTTTACTGTATGTATCTGTATGAAGTAATGCTTTGTTTACTAATTCCTTAACACTGAAAAGCTGGCACTGTGCTAAGACATCCTTTCTTCCTTTTTCCTTGATCCCCTTTGTTCCTGATTTAGAAATGAAATACAGCACTGAATTGGTTCAAATTCCGGAGGATGTAACTTAAGCTCAGTTGCAGGGTTTACCTAACATACTTTCTGAATGAAGTTAATAGATGCAGCATGGTCAGGTGACAACAACATGCTGCAAATTAATTTTTATGTATTCTAAACAAGCAAACAAGCAGCAAACACACACACACACAAAGCATCTGCTTCAACAGTATGCTTTTTTTGACAAGATCACACATGGAGCATTAAGCTTAAAATATAATACTCTGTGGAACTAGTAAATAAGACAAAACTCTGCCTTTCATCATCTACACATGTGCATCAACTAAGAGAGAGATGGAACACACGAATGTGCTGATTCCACCCAATGAAACATTTTGCAGAATATCCTGGATTTCTCCTGCACTTGGGAAATTCCACCCTAGGAAGATTCTCTCTGTTTGTGACAAAATGGGAAGGTATAAAGTTTAAGCCCCTTACTGCTGCACTTGGCTTTGCAGTGCTGTGTTGCCTATTCTATGTTGTTGTCTTTACTGAAGAGTTTTTTTCCTTCACTGTCAGATAAAATGCTACATGCTGAAACTACAGGGAAAATTTCACAAGAATGTCAGAAAAAAAAGCAGAAAAAATGTATAAGCACTGAAGATGTGAAGTATCTGCAAATGAAACTAGATTAAACAATCAGTGTTTTATTAAAAACTGGATTTTATGAAAAAGGTGACAATTAAATTAAAGAGCAGTTTTTAAAAAGTGAGGTATAATTAAGGCAGCCAAGAATGGAACATGTACTAGTTAACAGACACTTGTTATGAAGCGGATGAGTTTGGTAAGCAGTCATCTCTTTCCATCAGTGTGCCTCCATTTTCCTAATTTATTTTTAAGAAGGTGGTCATGGTGAGTTTTGAGACCTCTGATAAAGTTAAGAATCCAGCTTCCATTTACATGAAATTCAGAAAAAAACTTACAGTGTTGTTCCAGACCTACCCAGTTCATATTGTCAGTAAGTGTAGTTTGGATCACAGAGGGCTGATCTGTTAACTGGTCTTAAAAGTGATGTTAAAAACTGTAGTGAAGAGCCTGGTCTGGAGTCTCAGATGAATGAAGACTGAGAACAAATCATGTGTACAAATCTGTACAAGGTGAGGAACGACTGTCAATGAGCTCCTTTCAAGGCAAATCTTTGCAATATTTTCAACAACACCGTACACGTGTTCAGAAAATAACTCAAGTTTCAAATAAAAGAGTCATCTCCCTACACATAACTGGTAGTTATATATCATTTTGGCTGCTCACGAATCCAAGAACACACCTGCCTTTTAAACCCACACTACAGAATTCTACTTACTGAAAATAAGCTGTGCACAGTATACAAAGGTTTGAGTACGCTGACTTCCTTGCATTACAACTAATAAATTTTAATGTAATAAGTCAGGCTCTTTCTGTTTGCTTTAGAAAACATCGATTTCAGAATGGATTCCATCAGTGTAACAAATACAAAATTTTGCTTTGATGTTTTCAATGAGATGAAAGTCCATCATGTCAATGAGAACATCTTGTATTCCCCTCTGAGCATCCTTACAGCCCTGGCCATGGTCTACCTTGGAGCAAGAGGTAACACTGAATCTCAGATGAAGAAGGTAAGTTACTTACATTGGTTTAAAGTGGACAGTGGACTGTACTCATGCTTTAATTCACCAGATGGATCCTGAGTCAAGGAATTCTATTATTTGTTTCTAAATTCTGACATCTTCCAGATAACGTGATCTGATCGTATTTTTTCCACATTTTTCATTTTTATATTAAAAAGACAAAACCCTGGAAAAAAGGAAGAGAAAGAACATTCTTAGCAGTGCATAATACACAGCTAAGGTAACTTAAAGATACTCAGTGAAAAAATATAACCTAAGCAAATAGTGCTAATTCCAAATTCTCAGAGGGTGACATGAAGTATGAACCAGCAGCAAGCTCACTTGCAGCCTTTCAGTTCATCTAATCTAGCACTTGTTGTGGGGGTTTTTTGTTTGTTTGTTATGTTTTTGTTGTTTCTGTTTTTGTTTTTGAGCCAATAGCTCTACCCCAAACATCACATGTAAATTTTAAATGCATAACATTTTTGGTCATGCTCGTGGTTTTTCTCACTGGCATTTTCTCTTGCAGGCTCTTCATTTTGATAGCATTACAGGAGCTGGAAGCACCACTGACTCTCAGGTAAAGATATAACTTCTCTCTTTTTCCAAGCAGTTTCAGATTGTGTCAAAAGTGATGGTAATGCTCTCAAACCAAGCAGATTTGTGGAGGGAGGGAAAGAGGGTGTAACTCATGCTTGTTTAAAGCCAGATAAACTTACTAGGAGATGGCTTTATTTGTCTGCTTAATGCACCATCACCACAGCAGCTCCAGTTTCAAAGGCAAAAGCCCCAGGTCCATGGGGGAATTCCACCATGGCCTGTCAGTGATGGGGACAGTCCTTTGGGGTCTGATTTTCTATATAAGAAGAAGCTAATGTGACACATTATCTTGTTTTCCTATCATCGCCTCAGTGTGGTTCTTCTGAATACATCCACAATTTGTTCAAGGAGTTTCTCACAGAAATCACCAGGCCAAATGCTACATACTCACTCGACATTGCTGACAAACTCTACGTTGACAAAACATTCACAGTTCTTCCGGTGAGTTAAAGTGTGATCTCAGCAAGATTGACTACTGGGCCCACCTTGAACTTGGCACTACTGTGAGCCCCAATGGGAATGGGTTTGGGCCACTGAGTGAGTCCAAACATTTCTGTGGCTTTTAGGAGGAGGCCAGGCAATAAGCACAAGGGCTTTGGAGATATTCAAGACTCATCAGAACACTTTTCTGTGCAACCTATTGTAGGGAACCCCTGCAGGGGATTGACTAGATGATCTCCAGAGATCCCCCCTCCAGCTCCTGCAACTCTGGGACTCTGTAATACATGCCCATGCAGCAATAGCCACAGGGAGTGACAAAACTGCTGTTCTTTCACTAAAAGATATATTTTAATGAAACAGACAATTTTTATGGGTGGAAAATGACTTGAAAACAGTAGGACTGAAACTGACAAAAATATTTTGCTCATCTTTTTTAAAGTTACAAAATAAAATATCTCACTTAAAGAAAGTTCTGATTTTGAAATAAAAAATAGGAATGTTAGAATACAGAATTCGGAAGAAAAGATGAGGAAATGAGTATTGGCTGTCCTTAATACTGTTTGCAGAACTGAAGGTGTTATAGTAAAATGAAGAAAGAATTTCAACATTTTACCTTGGAATCCTACCTGAAGACAAAAGTGACGAGTCTAAATATGTGATGTAGCCTTGTCCAGAGATTCAGTTACAGCAAGAGAGCTGTTTGGCTTGTTCAAGTGTAGGGATAGCAGTTCCCATTTCTTTTAACCATCGCTCTCCACTTCATTAATTTTTCAATTCACATTCACCTATTTTAAAGTTCTTAACAGTCGGACAAACAACTCTTCTGCTTACAGGAATACATAAATTGTGCAAGGAAGTTCTACACAGGAGGAGTGGAAGAAGTTAACTTCAAAACAGCTGCAGAAGAAGCAAGACAACTCATAAACTCCTGGGTGGAAAAAGAGACAAACGGTAAGAAGTGAAAAAATGTAGCTGATAATTTCTCCTACCTACCGTAATCTATACCCTTGTCTTCCTCTCCTCAAAATGACTAGAAAAGGCAGATCAAGGAACAGCATTTGATTATTGCTATGTAAGCAAGCTCCCCCCAAAATCACCATGCTCTTCATTGCACACATTCATGCAAACCAGACAGGCTGTGCCTTAGCGCTCACTGCCTTGCTTTGTTCTTACAGGACAGATCAAAGATTTGCTTGTACCAAGCTCCATTGATTTCGGTACAACGATGGTCTTTATTAACACCGTTTACTTCAAAGGGATATGGAAGACAGCATTTAATACGGAAGACACTAGGGAAATGCCTTTCAGCATGACAAAGGTAGGGACACAGGCACAGCTAATGGAAAAAATAAAAAAAAAATGCCCCCTGCTCACACTGTCTCATGCTTCCATTTCGCAGAAAGAAAGCAAACCTGTGCAAATGATGTGTCTGAATGATACCTTTAACATGGCCACGATGCCTGCAGAGAAAATGAGGATCCTGGAGCTCCCATACGCCAGCGGAGAGCTGAGCATGTTGGTGCTGCTGCCCGATGAGGTTTCTGGCCTGGAGCGGGTACGGTCCTGGCAGGGGAAGGCACCCAGTTCTGGGTTCAGTGGGAGCTGGCTGCCATCAGAGCTCTAGCAGTCCTCTCACTCCCACCCTGGCTGTGCTGTGCTGGCCAGGCAGGGGAGCACAACAGTAGCCCAGGTGCTTCCAGGTACTCAGGCTGACCTCTACGGAGATCCCTGGCCTTAAAGTTATTAAACAAGCAGTGTAGCAAACATAGCAAAGGCAAAAGAGCCTAGGGCTGCTGTAATGCACAAGGGTATATTGGTATATGCAGTTATCTCCAGTTATCTCCATCAGGTACTACAGACAGGTATGCTAGCAGAGTATTTTTTTTTCCTTTGGAGAGATTTCAATTCCCAGTAAAGCACAGTTCAAATGCTATTAATAATTAATAATTTATTACAGTCACAGAGACCAATTATTCTATTGATGGCCATTTTTTTTTTTCAAAAAGAGTTGCCCCTCTGAATAATTAAATTTAAAATTGTTTTCTTTGTAAATGCGAGGGATATTTTAAATATCTTCTCTTGTTGAATATAGAATAAAATAGGAAAAATACAACAAGCAAAGAAAACAAACAGCATGTCTGCTCCAAATGAGCATAGATTTGATTTGACATCGTGACAAACTGATGTCTCACAAAAACATTCCATCTGTCAGAAAAATTTTCAGATGACTAAGTTTTGGAGAACTTCATCAAGACAGATGATATGTAGGCTATAGTCAGGAGGAACCATAGGGGATAAATACATTTAACTTATTTGTCACTTCTGTTGTGCACATAAATAAATGAAAAGAATAGTAACAAGTGGTATTAATACAGTTGTTATAGCCACTGTACTTTTGTCTTATGCATTTCATTCTCTTCCTCTCTTTGCAGATGGAAAAGACAATAAACTTTGAAAAACTCAGAGAGTGGACTAGTACCAATGCAATGGAAAAGAAGAGTATGAAAGTGTACCTGCCCCGCATGAAGATTGAGGAAAAATATAACCTCACATCTACATTAATGGCCTTGGGAATGAGCGACCTGTTCAGCCGTTCAGCCAATCTGACTGGCATTTCTTCAGCAGATAACCTGATGATATCTGATGCTGTCCATGGGGCATTCATGGAAGTCAATGAAGAGGGCACTGAGGCAGCAGGTTCAACAGGAGCTATCGGAAACATCAAGCATTCCGTTGAGTTTGAAGAGTTTAGGGCTGACCATCCATTCCTCTTCTTGATCAGATACAACCCAACCAATGTTATTCTATTCTTTGGTAGATATTGCTCCCCCTAAAGAGAGAGAGAGATGGAAATAATGCTTACCTTCCCCTCAGAAATGAAAACTCTTTACCGTAGTATTGTGAGCATGATCTCAATTCAACGTCCAAGTGGAAAGCCTTCAGTATCTAGGGAGATATTCTTGAAGAAGCATGTGAAATTTCCGATCTTTATGTGCAGGTATTTATGCTCGGCTTACATTCAAGACTCATGTCCAGGAAATTGTGAGAGGTAGTTTAGGAAGATTTCCCAGTGATCTTGAATAACTTTGGAAACAGGGACAGTGCTTTTTTTTTGGGAGATATCTTGCCATTGCCATTGAGAATCTCGTTTCACTATAAGAGTTCTCTGAAATAAAGGAAACTTTCAGGAAAATCCTGGTCCTTTCCATTAACCTGGCAGGGCAATCGTCCTTGAACTAATGCCTGGACAACTTGCAGATGAAAGTTTTAACTTGTCTTCCAGTGATCCATTTGGATTTCTTTGTGCTGCAAATACTTTAAAGCTACGTAACTTTTTTTCTGAGGGAGCGTACAGAAAGTCTACCATTTCTTCTTAAATCATCCCCAAACAAAACATTTTCCTGATAGATAGTATTTCCCATTTTCATTCCAGTGACATATCACTGATTTTGTGAATGTTAATTATTGGTCTTTCTATTTATTCCAATAAAAGCTTCGCAAATAAAACATGTCGTTATCTGTTCTGAGTTACTGCACTACACAACCTGAAAAACATGATACAGTGGGTAATGATTATTGACAGAATTAAGCAGGTATGTGGATCCTATTTTCAAAACCAGAATGTACCCATGTATGAGGTCACTAAATATTCTAAGATATATTTTTTTAAAAACTGGACTTAACCAAGGTAAACCCTATAGCTCCTATTGTTGCAATGAGCTTCTCCCAGTACACCATATCAAGTAACAAAATTCTTTGAATTTGCTGTATTATTTCCAGAGAACTTTTGAAATCCTCTAAGGGTTCTCACTAAATACATAAAGGTGATGTCTACAGGACAGAACTTTAAAAGCAGTGTATTAAAAGGGAGACTGCTACAGCTTTCTCATGATGACAAGAGTCTCATGAGGAAATCTTTCTACTGCCTCATGTGACATTCCTCTAAAGAAATCATATGCTACTTCACAGCCTTTAGAGTAAAGGCTCTTTAGGCTATATTTTATCTAATTATAATGGTTACCAGTGTTAATGACAGCGAGACACACACGCAGAATTGCAAATTACTGTATCAATACTGAAAAAGTACTGATACTTCAGTACTTCAGAGCTGCCTCCAACATGTGTCACGTCAGCATCAACTATAACTTCAAATGATGAATTCAGCATCAGTGAAACACATTTCAAACCCATTACAAATAGGATAAATGCAATTACTGGTCTTCCCATGAGGGTAAGAAAGGATTCACTATGGTTTGCGCAAGGATTCAAGCAAAAAAAAGTATTCCAAGAGATACGAAATTCCAAGGTTTACTGTGTACATTATGCTGTTTCTCTCTTATAGTTGAAAGCAGTCAGTACAGTTTTGCTACAACTAAAACCAACCAACCAACCTACCAGCAAAGGAAAAAAGGCAGGACTGGTAAAACATTGTCCTTAGCAGCAGAATGTGTAAGGTTACTCATCAATTATAACACTGTTACAGAACTGAAATATGCAGGTATGTCACTCTGCACATTCTAGGTACAACAATAAAAGTACCCTGTAGTACATTATTAGAGGTATTTCGTATATAGTGTGAATTAAAAAAAAACAGCTATTCAATTGTTTGAACTTTTTAAAGCAAAGATGAAGAAATTGAGGCAGAAATGATAAGTGATTTCCAAAAACTACACACAAGAGGGTAATCCCAGCTCTAAGTCCACCTAATGTCTTAACTGCGAAACAGAAGCATTTGACTCATTTAAAAAAGGCCATTGTGTGCCACTAAGGATAAAAAGTAATGTTAATCAGCTTTCAGAAAGAGGAGGGCATTACAAGGGTGCCTCTGGGCTCTGAAGCCCAGCAAGTGTTTAGTGAAACGAATCCCAAGTCCAGGTAGTCCCAAGTCCAACAGTCCTTTTTGCTCCCTTGTACCATGACTGAATTTGCTATGTCAAGACATTGCCTTCTGTCTATTCACTACACCTCATACCCTCTCAGTGCTGTGTTGTTAGAGATGCAGTACTGCTAGTGGTCTGTGGAATGAAAACAGCCAGGTGCGATCACACTCTTTTGAATGCCTCTTGAGAAGTGCTCTCTGGACTAAGTGTACCTTTCCTTTTCACATCATTTGGAGAAGGGACCATCACAGAATCATCTGGAGACCATCTACACCCATTCTGCACTTCTCTGCACGTTTGACTATCTTCTAAGCAAACCAAACCTGTGGCTGAAATTACAAGACTGCATGCTGTGTGCTCTAGTCATAGTCACCAGAAGAAGAGCACTCAAGAGAATATCCGAGTCCAGAGCGTCTCTGGGATCTCAAAAGTTATTTGGGAAAGCACAGCACATTGAATTAAAAAAAAAAAAAAGCTACATTTTACATTTTGATTATATGAAAGAGAAACAGGCAGAAACCTGTGGAAACAGGCTTTGGAAAGAATGAAACCCCACTTCTTTGGGCTTAGGTGTGAACCTAAAATTGCTGGACTAGACCTTGGTGCTTTTTTCCAGCCTTAATGATTCCATGAAATATTGTGTGGACATGGAGCAGCAGTTTGCTTTGTGTTTCCTGTGGCTCATTACCTAAGATTCTGCAGACTGGAAAACAAACAGCAGAGATGATCGTTCAGGAATAGCAAATGTCAGTCTGCTCAGCAAGGAAAGGAGACCCAGGAACATGAGTGACAGTAAGGCTAGAAGGGTCCAATCAGGGATTAAGTGCTAAATTTCCCAATACCATTGCCATAGTTCAGTGATTCCCAAACAAATATGTAGCAGACAGGCAGCCCAAAGATCAAACCAGAAGGTTAAGCCCACGTATGATGATACCACTGTCACATTTTTTATCTTGAAGTAAAACAGCATGGATCTATGTAAATACATTCTTGCTCCACAGTAGAAATAATTAACTTCCAAGTTGATTCATTACTTCTAAGAACATCCTAACAAAACCTGTAGGTTACAATGCCAGTGAACCTCTGTATGGATGGGATATGTGCAATCCACCATGACTAAAGGTCTTTCCAATACTGCGCAACTTAGGATCCCCAGCTTCTAAAGGCATGTGAAATTCTCTGTGCTTTCTCATTTTCCATTCTCGTGTTAGCTTCAGGAAACTGCATTTTAATCAATACCTTACAGTTTTTGAGTGTCATCTTTCCTGGAACTTTAACCCACCCCTCTGGACCCAGGTTCTCTTTTTAAGTTCTGCCCTGAATCTTCACTTCTTTGCAGTGCTATGTTAGATGTACTAGTATGGTGTGTACTAGTCTACAGTTCAAACACAGCTGTGCTCATTCCTGGCCAAGGACTCCTAGTATGACCTGGCTGTGCCTTGCTGCTAAGGATCTGCTGCTTGACTGCTGGACCTTATCCTAATCCTGACCTAAGAAATGATTTCTTGGCTTGACTTTGGATGTGCCCCATGGTATGATATTGACTTATGATCTGGACTCTTGTTTGCAGCTGTGCCAATCCCTGAGGAACTTAAGTTTCTGGTCACACAGAACCTCGTCGCTACTGAATTTCCTGAGGGACTGGCCTTGCTCTGGGTTCTGATCTCTGCACAGCACTCACACTTTACTCAGCCCAGGTTCCTGATTAAGCCTCTTTCCATCCCGCCAGGCTCTTCTCTTAATCCCTAGCAGGCCCCCTCACAATAGCATTGCCCCCCTTCCCCACCCCTTACTCACCTCTTGACCACTTGTGCCATTTTCTCTTCCTGTCCTCTCTCCCTGCCTTGGCTCTGTGTTCTGTAAAGCAGCCTGCTAACATCCACAACCCTGCATCTCTCTGTAAGGAAGAAGGATGCGGTTTGCTCAGAAGGATGGAAGGCTGCTTCAGAGCACTGAGGGCACCGACATCCCATGAGGTATCCCATAACCAGGACCACAATTCAGCCTCCTAGAACTATCAACTCTGCTGCAGTGAGGCCATAGGAAGACTAGACTCTAGATCCCCACAGCCCTGCCCTGCCCAGATACTGGGCCTGCTGATCTCAGCATGCACACTTGCTTCCCTCTGCCTCAGCCTGCCCTGTCACTATACAGACTATACTGTCTATGTTAGCTAAAAAAATGGTACATTAAGCAACAGGTAGGGAGTCTGAGTGCCTTTCTTACAAGCATCATAATGAGCAGATGCACTAGTGATCTACCTTTCCAATGCCTACAGAGAATTGTAATCTCTTGGGTTCTTCTCCTTCCCGTTTCTGAAAATGTGTCTTCTTTTCAAATCAGAAACCTTCCTCAACCACCCTGACTATTCTTTGGACATTGTTTTGTTCTTCCTCCTAAATAGGCTCTATTATTTTCCTAAGTGAAAGGCTTTGCATGTACATGAAGCTACAACTCATTCAGTAACAATGAGGAAGACTGCCAAATTTTGGGGAAAATTCTTCCACCCAAGTTTTTGCTAGCCAGTAGGATGTAATCATTGAACACTGCGCCATGAAGGACACACCAACATCAGATCAAATATCTACAGGAAGCATTAAGAAATCATTGACTGTATGATGAAGGCTAAAACAAATTAAAATGAATGTAAGATCTGATATGGGATATCCCAATGATCATTAAGAGCAAAGACAAGTAGTTTTTCACAGTCTTGACATAGTCTGTCAAAGACCAAGGCAGCACAGCAGGCAACAATGTTAGTCTCTTCAAAATGGCACAGCACTGCTGCAGAAAGATGACAGGTGGACAATGAACTCACATCCAAAGGAGTTTGATCAGACACCTGATTTTCTTCAAACAGGGGAAACAACACAATCCCACAAAAAAGCTGAGAGAGAAACCATCAGTGATAGCTACAGCACCAAGGTGTGCAATGGGAACCTACTAGCTATTCAGCTGTGACCTGAGCAAAACAATTTCTCTCTCTATGAATGATTTCTTCTTTCCCTCATGGCAAAGCAACTTCCATACTCACAATGTGCAACAAAGACAAACAGTGAACAATTAACATGCTCTTTCCTAATGTCACAATTGTAGAAACAAAGAGAACAAAATCTCAAGTTCTGAGAAGGCTTTAGTGATTGGCTTTGATCTCTGAGCTCACGTGAACTTCATACACTTTTGGATAAAATGTGCTTTTATTACTTTCAGGTCTCTGAGTCTTCAAGAGTCTGTTGGTTTAGGGACAGGCCCACAATGAAATGCCTGGCAGAGGAAAGGGCAGCAGAGCCTTAGTCGACCTTTTTCTTGGGACAAGCATTGTCAAATGATGTGTGACATAACTATTTGTCCTGCTTTGCACAGCTGTGCTGGGCAGGGCAATCTACTGCCACCTATCCCAGGTAGCGTTCCAACTGCAAGAAGGTTGTTGCGTACTCCCTCTAGACCCCAAGCCAAACCAACTACGCAGGTATGCTGATAATGCTATGCAGACAGCCTGCTCTGATCAAGATCTCATTTGCTGATGGGCAATTGTAGTTGCTTGCAGCTGGCCTTCCATTGGGAAAGAGTGTAGTATACCTTTCTTGTCTAACAAAGATGCAGAAATTCTCATCCTCCACGCCTTATCTTCATTGTTTTAAATCACTGACCACTTCCTGGAGAGAAAACATGGATTTTATATGACTCACAAAACAAAGCTCTGCAAGTCAAATACATACAAAACTGCTACGTAGGTCTGGAATCAGGACACTACGTAGAAGTAAAATCGAGCAGCTATAAAAAAAATCTCTGAATCATTCTTATATTTGCAGCATGATAGTATGACAGTGATAACTGACATAACTACATCGATTTCCTTGATATTTTTGTATGTCCTAAAGTACAAGACATTATTGAGGAGCTGGACCTATGACTCAGGTCTGGACACTTATGTGGTTCATGTCTGATAAAAGAGATTAAAAGAAGGGGAATCGAGATTGGCTAAGAAGGGTTTCAGGGACATCCTGAAGACAGACGTGACTGAGTCAGATGTACTGCCCAAGTCTCTCATGTAGAAGTGGAAGAACAATATTGGAGAAACATCAAAAAAAAAAGTCCATGAACTCAAAGCAGCTCTAGAAAAGAAAAGGGACAAGGAGTTAAAATAATGGCACAGAACTGAGGCTCATGTGCTGCAGAGGGTCAGTCTGCTCCATCATGGGCTTCTCCTGGGCTGCAGGGAACTTCTGCTGTGCACCTGGAACACCTCCTGCCCTCCTCCTGAACTGAACTTGGTGTCAGCAGGGTTGTTTCTCTCCCATTTTCCCACTCATCTCTCACAGATGCCATTTTGAAGCAATTCTTCTTAAATCTGCTCTCCCTGAGGTGCATCCAGCATCGATCACTGGCTCAACTCTGGTCAGTGACAGCTCCTTTATGGGGATGTGAGACAGCTGCTGGGGCTCAGTTCACAGAGGCCACACTGCAGACCTCCAATACCATAACTTGCAGTGTAAAGCCACTACAACCTCTTGAGCTACAGAAATGAAATGGCTACCCTTCTCTGCTACTGGATACAAAAGAGGGAATGTGGCTACTTGTGCTCAGTGCTCTGGTACACAGGTACACCCAACTGTTGGGTGAGAAACAGCCTGCTGTTACTCACTACTCTTAATTCAGGTTATGGTGAATTGTTAATAAAAGCGTTTATTCATAACATCCAAAGGAGGAAATACAGTAAACTATGTTTGTCATTCATTAATTATATATGCTTAATTATATATGGCATGCTTGCTTTGGAAACACCTTGTCGTTCCTGACCAGATCTGCTGCCTGCTCAGAAAAAATGGCCGACAATTTCGGTCATAGTGGATACTCTCCCCCTTTTTTGTAGCATTAAGACAGAAGTCATTCTGGATCCTGCCTAACAAGTCAGACTCAATAACTTCAAGTATTTGGAAGTGCCTTTTTCATGCTGAATGCCTTCTCCAGAGCCTCCCAGTCTGATAAGAAGCTCCTTGGCTCAGTGAGAGCCAAAGTGGTCTCTCTATTCCTTGTTATTTCACCAGAATATTTCAGTGTGACAGGACTACCTGATCTATGTCAACCTGCAAATATCAATTACATATGTAGGCCCTTTATCAACAGACATGATTAAAATCAAAACAAAACAAAACAAAACAAAAAATCAGCTGATACCTGTGGAGTAGCCATCCAACAGAAAAAAAATATTATTTCCAGTATCATCTTGTCTTGCTTAAGTCCTCAAGCTCGGCAAGAGGAATATATATTTCTACAGTATATTTATTTTCACGAAAGGAAGGAGAGAGACGCAAAGAAAACGGCAACGACTAAACTTCAGCTAGTGGTATAGGAAAGTAACTCTTCTTCTTAACAGAGATTGCAGTAATCTCTAAGTACGTCCTGAAGAATGATGATGTATCTTTTTCCCCCATTTTTAAATCAAACAGTGCTTTACAGAGGTCAGAATGGTTTCTTTACTGTTTGTCCATTCTGTTATTTCAATGCGGAACAATAGCTTCTATAACTGAAATATATTTGCTATTGTATATTATGATTGTCCCTCGAACCATGAACACTGAATTTCACAATTCCTCTGTCATCTGCCAGGCCATTAAGTTATTCATGGAAGATCTTTGAGGAACACTACAAGTTCATCTGGAGCTGAGTATTATTTTGCTTTGTTTGGAGCTACGTTTTGCAGCTCCTGAAGAATAAAAGTTTGTTATGAAGTATTCACACCCATCAAAATAGATATTTAAGTATTACATCTATACAAAGAAAATGTGTCTGCTTTTCACTCTGATCTCAATTGGTTTCTTCATACACACACTTCTTTATTTCCCCTATTTTGTTAAGAAAATAACAGGTCAAGTCCTGTTCTCACACATTTCCTATCTAGCATGGCTCAGATGCTTGTTGTACACTCAAGAAGGACCAACTGAAATAGAATTCTGCTCTGTTACCACAACCATAGTAATAAACAGACTAACTAATAATTGCTAATAATGTTTTCCATCTCTAAGGTTTTCGCATTTTTCTTTCCTGTAACATTGCAGTATCTGATTGTAACTAAAGCTCAATGGAACATGATCAGTATTTACTAGTCTTCTCTCCCATCCAACAGCCCTGATGGATTAGCAGAACTGGCAGAAAACATTTTGTTACCCAGAATTAAAAACTAATATTTGCTCTCCCTTCAATCCAAAATGGACCTATTGAAACTAAAATCTGATCCAGTCCTATTACATGATTTTTATGGTGTCAGAGGTCAAACTTCTGAAGCGAACCTGTGGGTGGGTCCCAATTCAGGCTATATATTCCCAGGGCTTAGCCAGTCTTGGTACATACAGCTGGAAAGCTGTATTGCCTTTAGTGCTGAAGCTCAAAAGGTAAGCAACCCTATAGAAGAAAATTACCTTTTCTCTATATTAGTTTTTGCTTGTGCCTAAACTTATAAAAAATGAGCAATTATTGTGTTATGCTTTGTATTTTTAAGGGTCGAGTATCTGCATGATACTCTTTATAAAAACTTCTCATGTGTGCATGCATTCTGCACTATTTTATTATGTGTAAAAGCTGTGCCTTTGTGTTCAGGTGGCTTATTCTTTGTGCTTAAAAGATATTTTTAATGTCAGAACATATTATCCTGTCATTTACTATTTTTTAAATCTGATACTCTTTTCGGTTTGCTTGATTAACCTCTAGTCCTACAGAGTGCACAGAGAGCAAAACTATTGCATTCAGTGAATTCTAGGGGGTTATTTCAGTATGAAATTTCTCTAGGAATTTAATTTCTGCAAAACGCAGCTGTCAATCCCTACACAAGATAAAGATGTGCAGAGGTGCATAAACTTACATTCTTACAATAATCAATACATTTGAACTTGTAGACAGAGAAGGAAATAAGTGTATCTGTGTGTATACTCCTACACACAGTCAGTAAAAACTTTCATGGAGTTAATACACAAAAGCCAATCCTGAGGCCCCAGCACTGAGTATCCATATAGGGGGCTGAAAGACTTCTGACTTTCACTGGTTATGCGAATCACATATAACAGACGTAATCACAGAATTACTTTAAAACTACTTGCTTAGATTTAATTGCCTGAAAACTGCTCGTAATTTTAAGTTGTAGCCAAATGTAGAATACCCTGCATGGCATTCCATCCTTACATTTTCATTGTTCTGTTGTTTGCTCCAGACAACTCAGAGTTCACCATGGGCTCCATTGGCGCAGTAAGCACGGAATTTTGTTTTGATGTATTCAAGGAGCTCAAAGTCCACCATGCCAATGAGAACATCTTCTACTCCCCCTTCACCATCATTTCAGCTCTGGCTATGGTCTACCTAGGTGCAAAAGACAGTACCAGGACCCAGATAAATAAGGTGAGCCTACAGTTTAAAACTTGTGTCCTACTCAGTGGAGCCACAGAACTTAATTATATAAGGTCTCTTGGAAACCGCATAGCTCAGAGGATGAAAATCTGGAACCGGAGTCATTATAAGTGTGACCACCTCTAACTCCCAGAGTGTTCAACAAATGCACTAGCCAGAAATCTTGAAACTGGACTGCATAACTTTTTTTTTTTGTACCTTCTATTTCAACTACTATTATTTTCAATTACAGGTTGTTCGCTTCGATAAACTTCCAGGATTCGGGGACAGTATTGAAGCTCAGGTACAGAAATAATTCTACTTCTTTCTCTATGTCCCTTTCCTCTGGAAGCAAAATCCAGCTGATGAACTCTTAGCAGTTCCAAGATCTCTCTGATGAGCAGCCAGTTCTCTGCATCCAGCACTTAGGAGAACAATTTGTTTATAAGAACTGAGAAAGAAAGGAGGTAACAGGGGATTCAGAAGAAACAGAAAATGAAACTCAGGACAAAATTACTAGGTGAATGAGGAAACTTGTGGATATTTGTATGCTTAAGCAAGACAGCTAGGTGGTTCTGGATAAATCAGTCTATTTGGAAAAGAACAAAAGCCTGCCTGATCTGCTGGAGCAAGATTATTGCAATAGGTAGTCAGAAATTCCCTAGAGAAAAGCCTGAGGCAATTACAGAAGAAAAACAGCACAAAATTGTATATATTAGAAAATGACTACATCAGTGTAGTTACTAGCAGTTAGACAGACAGGACAAACAGTAGATTTGTAAACAGAAGCATCTCTGTTCATATACTATGTAAAACCTACTAAGTAATAAAACTAGAATAACATCATTTATCTTTTTCTTTGTATTCAGTGTGGCACATCTGTAAATGTTCACTCTTCACTTAGAGATATACTCAACCAAATCACCAAACCAAATGACATTTACTCATTCAGCCTTGCCAGCAGACTTTATGCTGATGAGAGATACCCAATCCTGCCGGTAAGTTGCTCTAAAATCTGATCTGCGTGTATTTACAAGTCAAAGCTCTACCATTCTGTAATCCAAAAACACTGTCAGAAGTTACATGGCTTGCTAAAAGAACGTCAGATCTCAGAATACAGCAATACAGCTATAGCATATTACACTACTAAATACACTATAAGGCATGGGATGTAGTGATATAGTGTAAACTAGCATTTTACGCTACTATATTATTTATATCTGTTAATTTCAATCTTGCATTTCATATTTGCAAATGTTTTGATATCTGAAATGTTTTGATATCTGAAAAGTGAATACTCTTGTTTTACAGGAATACTTGCAATGTGTGAAGGAACTGTACAGGGGAGGCTTGGAATCTATCAACTTTCAAACAGCTGCAGATCAAGCCAGAGAGCTCATCAACTCCTGGGTAGAAAGTCAGACAAGTGGTAAGGGCAAGCCTCATACTTTCCCTTCATCATATTTGATGGTTAGAAGCAGGTAGTATTTATGCTTCTTGATGCTGTTTGAGTTGGAGACCATTCTGGGATGAGAGAGATTCCAGTGATTCTTCCCCTTATCACAAAAAAAGACAGGTTTTTTCTTTTTGTAACACATAAATCTCTTTGTCTTTTATCTCTTGTTGTGATTCTTTATAGAGAGAGAAACAAGTTAATGACAGTATCAGCAAGAAAATCAACCTTGGAAGAATTACAGTTGCAAAAACAAACCAGTGTCCTTGCCCCTACATTCTCTTCCCCACAAATTCTACACTCTATCAACCTTGTGATTGCTAATGTGATATACAACTATTTTCCTATTCATTCTTAAAGGAATTATCAGAAATGTTCTTCAGCCAAGCTCTGTGGATTCCCAAACTGCAATGGTCCTGGTTAATGCCATTTACTTCAAAGGACTGTGGGAGAAAGGATTTAAGGATGAAGACACACAAGCGATACCTTTCAGAGTGACTGAGGTATATAAGCATACCATAAAGATGTCATCTAGAATTTATGAAGAGAGTATATATGTTGTTACACAAACACTACACTAGTGTATCTGTCTTCTTCTCTTCTAGATACTGTGTTAATACCAGGGAATTTTCCTTTTGTTTCTCCCTTTCACACTATTTCTGCCATTGCAAAGCTCCTGAGAAATAACTTGAGATTCCCACTTTTCCTGGGAAAGTCTTCCTGGAGAATAGCAACTAGACTTCTTAACTAGACATTTCTGCAGTCTAAAAATAATCTTTGTTAAAACTATATTCTCTTTTTTTTGTTTGTTTTTTTTGTTTCTCCAGCAAGAAAACAAATCTGTGCAGATGATGCACCAGATTGGCACATTTAAAGTGGCAACTGTTGCTTCTGAGAAAATGAAGATCCTGGAGCTTCCATTTGCCAGTGGAACAATGAGCATGTGGGTGCTGTTGCCTGATGAAGTTTCTGGCCTTGAGCAGGTATGGCCCTAGAAGTTGGCTTCAGAAAATCAAAACCACAGGGAAATTCAGCTGCTGCAAAGCACTTTTCAATACAGTTATCCTAAAACGTTTAACTAGCACAAATTCCATTCTGATTCAGTACGTGTTCGTTGCACAGAAGTGCAGAGTTATCCCAGTGGGTCCTGCAATAGCCTGTGCTTCCTTAAGGAGCTGCTTTAGAGGGTGAAATGCTGAAAACAGCAGACAAGATGATTCTCACCTAAACAGCTGTTACTCTAGTGACTTGAGCCCTAAAGGTCTCGTTTCTCCATTCCTGTACACCAAGGAGCTTTCTGGAAAAATTACTGGTTCTAACTATTGTTCTATTCTAACTATTGTTTCATTTGGTGGTGCTCACTGTGCTTCCTTCATGTCTTCATATATTAAACTATATAAAATTGGAATGTGGTTAAAGCAATTTCAGAAAGTAACATCTACATAATATACAATAGTTGATATGAACAGAACACATTTAATCACAGCTAAATTTCCATGACTGCAGACGGGCATATGGAAGATCATGTACAGCAAAAAAAAAAAAAAAAAAAGAAAGAAAGTAGGTAGGAAAACAAGCATAGTACATTTTGATAAGGTAGAGCGTTGATCAAAGAAAATCTGTGTATTTGAGGAAAAAAAAAAAAGGTTTGGATATAGGTGGTGAGAGAGAATATGCTGCAATGGTGTTTCTACAAACTGCCATGGCCAGATTTGTGCAAGAGAAAAACAGCAAATTAGTAGGAAAAGAAACATTACTAGGTACAGCAACATCAGTAATACCAAAATAAACCAATTATTCTGGATGTCAATCTCTTAACAGACTTAAGAGATTCCCACCCCTCTAGTGGTCACCAGTGCAACCAGTCACTATTTTAATTTACACTTTCTTTTTTAATTGACAGATACAGCTTTGAACTGAGTGATCATAAACTGATACAGTATAAATAAAATGAAAGCATACTTTGCAGCTAAGCTTCTGATTTTCAAAAACTCAAATTCTCTTAAAAGCTCAGTTTTCAGTCTAGTAACAGCTGACAGTTTAGGCATCGGTAATTGGCTACCATTAACAACTGACTTATGAAAGGTCTTAAATGTAGAGAGAACTTAAAACTCAAAAGCACAGAGAGATCTTTAGAATATATTTCACAAGCAAAGAAAATAAACAGAGGACAGTTTTAAGAGGTATCAGCAGAGTAGCCATCTCATTATTGTTATTATTTAAAAGAAATGGCAGTAAGACTACAAAAGAAAAAGAAAACAAGACAGAGCAGAGAAGAAGGAGTCATGGTATGCTTTTCTCACCTAGCAAAATTGATCTCTACATGTCTAGGAAAAAGCCATGACAAGAGCAATCAATTTAAAAGATGTGCACACACACACACAAAAACCACACATGATAGTAACTTGTACTGCATTGCCACGAAGGAGTCATGTTTCCATCGCATGGATCTCATTTTCATTTCCTTACAGCTTGAGAATACAATCAGCTTTGAAAAACTGACTGAATGGACCAGTTCTAATGTTATGGAAGAGAGGAAGATCAAAGTGTTCTTACCCCGCATGAAAATGGAGGAAAAATACAACCTCACATCTGTCTTAATGGCGATGGGAATGACTGACCTGTTCAGCTCTTCAGCCAATCTGTCCGGCATTTCCTCAGGTGTAAGCCTGAAGATATCTCAAGCCGTCCACGCAGCATATGCAGAAATCTACGAAGCAGGCAGAGAGGTGGTAAGCTCAGCAGAGGCTGGAGTGGATGCTACAAGTGTCTCTGAAGAATTTAGAGTTGACCATCCATTCCTCTTCTGTATTAAGCATAACCCAACCAACAGCATTTTCTTCTTTGGCAGATGTATTTCCCCTTAAAAAGAAGAAAGTTGAAAGAGTTTCTGTCCCTTTCAGCAAGACCCAGAGCACTGTAGTATCAGGGGTAAAATCAAAAGCATATTTTCTGCTGCATCCATACTTTCTAAAAGTAAGGGCTTTATCTAGGAAAAAAAAAAAAAAGAAAGAAATTATACTATAAGAACTAGTGCACTTCACCTTTCCTTTATACAATGAGTAGTGCTGTTAACTCATGGATGAAGGGCTAAGGGAATGAAAATTGGACTCACAAAAAATGTATGAGCCTGAACAGAGATGTTACTGGTGCAAACAAACACTTTAGTAACAGTACTGAGTCATCACACTGAAAAATACAACCTGATATATCAGCAGAAGTTTTATGGGGAAAAAATGTAGCCTTCCAATTAAGCCAGGTATCTGCATGAGCAAGCTCCTCCAGAATTAGTCACTCAAAATCTCTCAGATTAAACTATCAACTGCCACTAAACATTCCTATGTTGACATGACAGTTGCTTTTTCTCTGTGTTCCTGATACTACAAGGCTCTTCCTAACTTTCTAAAGATGCGCTATAAAAATCTTATAATTCACATTTTTCTCCTTAAACTTTGGCTGAATCATCATGACCAAATATGATATGTTACTATTCAAATTGTTTTCCTTGTATCTATATGTAATGGGTCTTGTGAATGTGCTCTTTTGCTCCTTTAATCATAATAAAAACACGTTTATGCAAACACATTTCACGTGCAGTAACTGAACTACAGCAGGGTTGTGTAGCAGGAAAGAACAACATTCAGAGGAATAAGCACAGGCTAGGTGCAAATGCAGAAAATGTACTAATGGGCGAGAAGTTGAACAAGACTCTGTGGGGTGACCCCATGGCAACTAAATCCAACCACACAGTGGTCTACATCAGGTAAAAGAGCATAGTGAGGGAAGGAAGCTTCTCTTTTCTAAGCACCACTTGGGAAACCTCATCTGGAGCAATGTGTTCAATTTGCTGCATCCCTGGCCCTATCTGGGGTGTTGGGAATGACACTGGCTGCCACTGAGACACCCAGAGATCTGTCTCAGCTCAGATTTCCTCAAGAACAGCTCATTCCTGAAAGAACAAAACTTCAAACTTAAGGCTGGTGGTGACAGCAGTCAGCTTTCCCATCTGTGACCCACCAGGGCTGGCATGCTGGAATGAACCAGCTTTGGTGGCACGTGGTAACTGGGCAGCACAAGTGACACAGGCAAGGGAAGAATGGGGCATGGTGTAAATCAGTGCCTCAAAGCCACTTCTTCTCTGTGCCTGTACCATTCCTGGAGACTCTTCTACGGGAGCCGGCTTTGTTTTCAAGAAAGCTGCTGTCTGTCCCACCTGCTGTTTGTACCTCCACAAGGACGGAGTGAGAATTTTCCAGTCATGGCTGGAAGGCGCTGGCTTTCAAAGCAAGACCTAATTTTCCTTTGGTTGTTGCTGCAGCTGCAGAAGAAAGGGATAAGAAGACAAGAACCTGGAGATAAGGATGCCAAACCCATGCTGGAGACACTTGCACTGACACCTCAGGCCACAGCCTGGGACAACAGCTGGATTGTGGCACACCCACCAGCTATAGAGCCTGATTTGTATTACCAGATTAGTAAGAGCAAAAGAACACGTATTTATAATGTGAGACTTTCTGCAACTAAAGATGCAGCCTGTGAACAGCAGCACACAGTGGGGCAGGAGGGCAGGAAGAACTACTGCCCATGGGGACCTGTATGGAGCAGTGCACTCCTGAAGGGTGAACTCCACGGAAAAGGAAAAGAAAGAAAACAGATCTGCGAGGAACTATCACAGAGACTGCAGGAAGAGTGGCAGAGGAAGTCTTGGGGCAATACACTTACTGCAAGGAGTGGTGCTCCTTCCCACCAGCAGTGCAAATTGCTTGGCACCAATGCTGGGTGGTCTGTGGAGGTGTATTTTCCAATTCCACCACACAGCATTTTGCTTGTTCTGCTTGTTTTAACTTTCCCCCTCCACAAGATAACACGTACTTTGGCAGTACCTAAGGCCTTAACTTACTGTTAGCAAACAGGATCTTGCAAAAGAAGGAAGATAACATGACACCACTTTTACTGGTGTATAAATAGTTCAAATACTTTCCTTCACTTTCCTGTAACTTAGTCAATTGCCAGTCATGAGATAACAATCAGGGAAATTTATTACAAGAGAGATAACAATGTTGAATATTGTCCTGGTATGTTGGTCTGGTCATGGAAATGGAATACTCAAAATCCTCAGGACATTTACTTTTCACCCAATTTATTCCCAAACTGTACTATTTCTAGGCCATTGGAGTTCTTATCAATTAGAATATACTCCTCCTAACACAAAAGATGCAAAAAAAAAAAAAGTGTATCTGTTTGTGTGTGTAGACAGATTCAGTCCTGACACCTGTTGCACTCTGCCTTTACAGCAACAGGCAAATATTCCTGTCTCCAGGAGCCACTTCCTCAACCAGCTGAGCATAGTGTCACCTCTCATACACAAATGAGAAAAGACAAGAGCACGAATTCTCAGACCCATGTTTTTATGGTCTGAAAACTTTGGTACTGTTTTGGGACACGGCAACCACATATCCACCAAGGAATGGACTCAGGAGTCTTCTGATCTCAAATGCAGAAATATTCACCTAGCAGTCAAGAAAGTCAATAGCCTTCCATATCTGAGGTGCCGCAGAGCTTCTCCGATAACCGGCACGAGAAGAACAGGCCTGGATGTAGTCTCAAGGGCCAGTGACAGATATCTGACCTCCATCACCCAGCAAAGCAAATAGTCTTCATTCCCACAGAAGTGAAACAGTCAGCACTGCACCCCAGTGCCTTTGGCTCTCTGCTATCTCATGCCATTTTATCTTCAGCATCTCATTCAGCACAATTACAGGAGAAGGTTCAGACTCACAGCTTTAGGACTCACCATAAGAGGCTTTCCCTGCTCTACCACCACACTCTCTGTAGGCCTGTAGTACATCACAAGTGCAAAGAAGCATAGTGGATTAGTGAGTTGCACAGAGACAAAAACACAGCAATCTGCCTGCCTGCTGCCTCACACCAGCAGGTAATTCACGTGATGAACTTCCATGGGGATGAGAGAATATGGCCCTTGGGTCCTACTGCTTGTTCCAGTCCTAATTCTTCGAACAGTTAAGAATGTAAGTAAAATTGCTCACTTGAACAAAGCCAGTAATTTGCAAGAATTGATATTCTGAAATTCAGGTCATTAGAGCTATTTCCAGTACGCATGGCTGGAAAGGGCAGTCGAAAATCACCTGATCCAGCAGGGCTAACTTCAGAGCCATATCAGATAGCTCAGGACCTTCCCTAGTCAAGTGCTGCCTATCTATCTGTAAGTTGGAGAACCCACAGCCTTCTGATTAATTTGATTTTTCACACAAATTCTAATTTTATTAGTGGAGCAGAAGTGGAAGCCACTTGACTGGCTTGACTTTCTCTTACCAAATGAGAGATAGCTGCAGATGAGAATGAGAATGAGCCCGGCCAGTTCTTCATTTTGTCTCCCATAAAGCTCCCACTGTCTGTCCTCACTTTTAATACTTTTGTACCAAGGTCTACAGATTATCTCTGTAAATCCCAGCAGTCCCTAGTCACCACGTGAACAACAAATTCTTACAACATTTAATAATATTTAAGAGCAAAGGCCAGACAATATGTAGCTGCACACTACGTATTTTTAGTCCCAATAGCACAATTTATGCTTTGGCTCCATGTTGCTGCCATGTGCATAACAACATGCAATCATTTGTACATGTCCTTTCCTAACTATCACATTTTTAAATGTCACAAGATAAAGACTCCTTGCCCGCCTTGTGATGTGAGCGAACACTCACGACTTCATGGTACTCCTGAGGAAAAAAGGATCCCAAACTAATCTTGAGCTTTAACATAGTTTTTTCAAGCCACAGAGCACTCTGCTACTTTTGCTAAACGTTAGCAATAGCAACCCACAGTCTGAAATCACTGCAATGAACTTCTACTATGGGCACCACGCTGACATCAGAAATGGCACAAGTCCTTATACTGGAAGGCTGACGCCTTAGTCACATAGGTAAAACTCTGAAATTGTGGCTCTGATAAGAAGTCAGTATGAGAGAGGGAGAATAATGAGGTGCCAGATAAGCTCACCTTCCTCTAAGGAAGACAGAGATATGGGAATTAAAGGTGGACTAGGGATGCTGTGGAGGTACCACTAACTTTCAAAGGGCTGTATATAAGAACAGCTCTCTTCCCTATTAATTCTCTGCAGCCTCGTTTCTTGTGGGCACAGTTCGTGACTTTCCAGTAACTCCCCTTCCCCAAGCTGTTACCTATTCTCGTCCTCATCACATCCTCCTTTTTTTTTTTTCAGCAATCTATCTGCTTCTGAAGGTAGTAAAGTATGAGTGCAGAGCTGGGGTCAAGCTCTGTTTCTGCAAGGGTACATGGCAGGGAAAGAAATGCTTAAGAGTGAAAGGAGAGCCTTTTTCCTGTGTTGCTCAGCTACTTAGTCCAAGCTGCATTTCAGCTGCATTTGCAGGAGATGGGGAATGGAGCCACAGATAAAGGGCTTTGCCTCTCCTTCAGTACAGTCTGCTAGCTTTCCCTAGCCAAACGTTTCCTCTGTGCTACAGAGTCCAAGTTAAAGAGGGTTTTTCTACAGCTCGGTCTATGTTCCTAGAGAAACAATTAGCAACTACAAAATCAATAAGTACTATGAAAGCCAATCTGCCAAGCAAATGAGTGAATAGCAAAGATTGCCAGTATATGTCCACAAATGAGAATTTGGACATTTGACTGCTGAAACTTCTGAAAATATCAACTGTCTTATGAAGCTCTGGTCATTCCACCACACAGGAGTATTTGTGGTTGAGCAGCATGAAAAAATAGCAAGTGCTTAAATTGATTTCTTGAAAGAGAGCCTTTCCCCAGCATGCTGCTCTTGCACATAAATGCATGGTTCCTTTTCAGGAGCAGGAGTTGGTTTTCTGATTCAGCATTTGTGTAGCTGATGTACACCCTTTGAGAGATTTCTTCAGAAAAGTGACACTTTTAGGCTAAAGTACATGTAATCCATACATACACTGTTCCAATGGAGTACTGTGCAGCATGAAATTCAGGCTATTCTTCATATTTTTTTTATTTTAACTAATACCTTAGTTACTTAAAAAATGCTCACCATCTGATTCATTCAAAGGAAATCTGCACACTGGTAGATGTGAGAACAGCGTGCATATTCATTTCCAGATAAACTAATCTCTTTTCAGATATCAAGATCATTCCTTCCCCAGAAGTGTTGCACTGGTCATCAGAACTGAATACCTCAGGAAAAACACTGCCTTTACTAATTACAGCATCTAAGCCAAAGCACATAGAGCTAATAGTACAGTATGACAAATTATGCCAGTGCTCAGTTCATGTGCCAAATCTCACCACACCTTCGCTTTCTGCAGGTGTGGAGCAAAATGCCTCAGTGATATTTAGCCAGGAACACCACCACACCTCTTAACAACTCATAAAGTCTAAATGCTATTGGAGTATGTCAGCAAAGATTGCTTGGCAAGGGAAGGCTTGCAAAAGTACATGTAATATGTACATATTAGATAGCTATCTACACTGTTTCAAAATAAAGATGCGTGTGTTCTCACTCAAACCTTTAAAGGGAAGTAAGACACTCAATGAAGTAATCTCTTTTGAACTTCAAAAGTTAATCGAGATTTCAGGATGATACAAACTTATCCCACATAAAAATCTCTTAGGACTTGAATCAAAACCCGTTACAATTATGCCAGCTGAGACATACTCTGTTACACTTGAATTTCCAAGGTCAGGACAAGCTCTTGCTGCACTCTGTGACAAAAGGGCTCCTCTGCACATCACAGTCCATGCACCCGCTCCAAGCACCCCATCACTCATCACCATTACCATCACTTCAGACTCTATGCTCCTATTCCCTGCAATGTTTTGGCCCCTGTCAATTGCAGGGTAGTTATGAAACTAAACATTAAGCAGACCTCCCACGGGATTCCAATATCCTCAGGTTTCAAAACCCTTGTCTCCCCCACCCCTCATATCTCCTGAAGTCCTATAAAGGTTTGGGACATTTAAAATCCTTTCATGTTCAAAACTTACTGACCTGCTCTGGCTGAGCCAAAAACACAAGCAGAATGTTCAGTTGGCTGAACGAGAAACCATTTGCTCCCAAATAAATAAACAGCATTTTACTGGTAGAAAAAGATATTAGAAGATGTCAGAGAAATGGAATAGCTTTTCTTCAAGCATTTTTTTTTTTCTTTTCAAATACAGAACACCTTAGATTCAAATTAAATTAGATTTTCAAGAGTACAAAGGGTCGGTAGTTAAAACAGCACACCGACATGAAAACCAGCCATGGCAAGTTGTATCCTAAACATTGTGTGAAAGCAGAAGCTACCTAATCATCCTCTCAAATCTGTCAAGTACTTTTAGATCACTTTATTAATGATTTATGCAGGCAGCAAGTATTTAACCTACTCCTGATCCCAGGTATCAATGAACTGAGCAACATACTGTGTAAGAAAGTCGCACTGACTTGTGCAAAGCTGCACTGAAACTGGAAGAAAACAAAATATGCTTATTTAGCTAAGATCTGTCCAGGGCGTATGACGCGCTGCCAATATTTGTCCTGCCAAAATGGAAACATGAATGACCACAAGGAACGAGCCCGTAGGCTTACTTCCCACAGGAAGGATACTACTAACACAAATGTTAAGTCTTTGAGCATGTTGGAGTGTTGACTTAGAGTAGAGTGGGAGTGAGGGAACCACTGCTTGAAGTCAGCCGCAGCACCACCCATTGAGCTCTGTATTTTCTTGTATTTATAACTTCACAGGATGCTGGAAAACATTATCAAGTCATTACACTGATTTACTGTATATCTTCATTTGAAATGAGTATAATTTCAGTTACTCTGTATGCATTTTTTTTTCCACTAATAACCAGCCATGCCATTCTAAAGGCATTTTCAAATGGCAACCTTAAGACCCTGCACAAACATCGTCCTCTCATTCATTCCAATCCCACATTTCTGCATATATGGAACACCTCAGTCACAGAGCAAGCACTATGACTAGTTAGCAAATTAAATTCATCCCTGCTTTAAGAACAGAAAATCCAAGTAATTGCTCCAAGGGATGAAGTTTATTTAGTGTATCTATCATTTGTTCTACACCACAGTCAAATTTGCAAAGATGACTCAAATCATTTAAAGCTTTGGAAATCATTTAAGGCCAATGTAAACAGATTACAACTTTCCCAGGCGCAATGGAAGCAATTAATTCTGCAGTGAACACCTCTCCTACACTACTACGCTCTCTGGAAAACTTAACAGATGCATCTAATTATAACCCACACTGAAACATGCTGTCTTTATGTAGCTACAATTTCAAAACAGCCAGAGGGGACAGGAAAGAACCATCCTATTAAAGCTACGTGGCTGCTCACCTGTAGGAAACCAACTTCAGCAAAGCTTTGAGTTCCCAAGTTACATTGATGCAGAAGGTTCACCACTGGCAAGGTGCACTTTGAATAAGCAACCTCTTCTGCCCTATAAAACATTTGGCAGATACTCCCATAGCTCAGTCCTCAGCACACAAGACACTGTGCCAGTCACTTCCCTGCAGCATAAGCCCACATGTATATTCAGGGCAGAAGAAAGGTTTCAGAAAGTAGTTTGCACTGAGATAGGGGTGAGTCTTGCTCAGTACTGAGCAGGAATCCCTCAAAGACAAGCAGATCTTATCCAGGTGTTCAAAGTGATATTTTCAACAGAGCAGGGAGGTAAAGAATGAAAAGGCAAAGGAAGAGTTACATAGGATTCTTCGGTCAGAGATGAGATGGACAGGATAATGGAGGTAAGGACAGTGTGACTGTGAGGAGAATTAGTGATGGCAATGCTTCAGTAGCCAAGGCAAGAAGAACATTCAGTAGAATATTGATTTCTGGGGAAAGTAAAGAATGCACGTGTGAAGTTTTAGGTAGGGCAAATAGCTGCTTTCAAATTACAACAGGGAAACTGAGGAAGCAGGGGAAAAAAAAAGTCTTATCTAAAACCCACAACATGTTCTAGTGTGGTTGCAGTGATAAGAAAAGTAAGGGTCTGATGCCCGTTTCTCAACCTTCATTATCTCACAGAGAAAACATTTCCCTAGTTATACAGTTTTAGAAATGACCAACACTAGCAAAATTCATTTTACTAAAATAGAAACCCACCAGAAATGACTAATATTTTATCGGTAGGAAACGGACAACAGAAAAACTCACAAATATGATGTCACTGACCTTACTCTGTCAGTTCTTTGGAAATTGCTTCTATTAGAGTAATCATAAGTAGGTCAGCTACTGCATTTTTTTTTTTATCTTCCAAATTGCAAAAGAAATGCTGTTTCAAGCAGCGATGCTACAAGTTGCTACTAGCCTGCTGCCACAAAAATGTTCACAGAAATATTTTTGCAGTCAGTTTTGTAAGGTTCTTGTATGGTATCATTCTCACCGTCACTTCACATCCTACTTTGAGATGATTCAGTTCTTCCATAGGGATGTGGCCTTCAGGGCAAAATAAATTGCAGAGTGATGAGTCATAAGAACCTTTGAAGAACAGGTCAGGCAGACTATAAATTCAGCCTACCCATCATGTGAACTGCAGAAACCTTGGAGAGACCCAGAGCAGCAGTCTTCCTCCCTGCACAAAACAAGGTACTGTAATTATTTCTAGAGATTATTTATTTCATATACTCTTGGATGATGTTGATTTGTTGACAAATGTGTAGAAAAAAAGGCAGAAGGGATCTGAATAGGAAACAACAAATGCCTGAGGAAATATTTATATTTTACTAAGATGGCACAGATGAGGTCTAGAAGGGGCAAGTCTTAGAAATACATAGGAAGAGCAATTTATTCTCACCAGTGAACATGTATACCGTAGGAGAGTAAGAACCACTGTGTTTACTTAAGTTAGATCATTTGTTCCAGTGCTCTTCAGTTCTTATGTACATCAAGACACTGTCATGATGTGCATCTTTATTCTATGGCCATCTTGTACCTAGCAGAATAGCTCCTATTACATACCTAGGGCTCTCCTACAGCTGCAATACAAAGAGCAGCACTTGTGTTCTACTGACTAAGAAAATCTTGCCTTGCAGAAGAACTGGGAAGCTATGATAGGGGCTAGTACCATAAGACAAGAGTTTCAGGAAATTTTTGGAAGTTAAAAATGGAATTCAGGATGCTCAGCACACAGTAGTTAAGAGAGCTGCTTATCCAATGCTTCAGTATTTTCTTGTATCCTAAAGGAATAGTTTTACTATCATTGTTTTCAGAGTAACTACAGCTGCGAGCGCCAAAAGGCTCTTGCACCAGCAGTCATAAGAGACAATTAGTATTCTTCTAGCCCATGCACCAGTGAGTAGCATCATCAGAAGCCACTTCAAGATGCTGTAAAGGACAGAGCAATACATGTCCCAATGAACAAATACAAAATTGAACCAGAGGCTGCTTTTTCTATATCATTTGAACTTGGTTAATATCATCTGTGAAACGGGACATGCTACACTTAGATAACTTTTTAGTAGTTAGTCCTCCTTGTTCCTCATAGAGATATCTCTCTTCTTTCCATTCATTAGTTCTTTACCATATCGTTACATTGCTTGCGTATAATTCACCATATAAACTACATGCTTTCTCTTTTTAGAATAATGCTGTAACCACCTGTTTCAAAGAATTTTCATTTGTTCCTCTTGACTGTCCCTTGCATGGACATCTGTCTTTTCAAGTGAACTTCTGCTGAACCAAGAAGAGTTCACTCACACACTTCAAACAACACACATAGTTGGCAGAAATTAATAGTGTACCAGTACTGACAGGTCAGAATGCTTTCTATTCGGTTTCCTGAGATCAGAGGAGAGCTGAAGTAAATACTTGGCACAGTCTAGATTTTGCCTTTGGACATACACTGCCAGTGAGTCTCAGTCATTCAAAGGATCACTGTGCTGCACTGACAATCTTCCAAAGTCAGAAAGTGTTGAAAATACTTCGAGAAAGCCTACAAATCATAAAATAAACTTCAAAAACTGAAAGGAAGCCTGCAGACATATAGTGAACACCACTAATTCTTAGCTAATGGCATCTTTTGTCCCTTTCTGTGCAGGTTCAGAACAATGGAAGCTTTAAATAAAGCAAACACAAGCTTTGCTCTCGACTTTTTCAAACATGAGTGTCAGGAAGATGACAACGAGAACATTTTGTTCTCCCCTTTCAGTATTTCATCTGCCCTGGCTACTGTGTATTTGGGAGCCAAAGGCAACACTGCAGATCAGATGGCAAAGGTGAGTCTGGGAAGAGTTGATCTCTTGGAGTAACATTCTCTATGAAATTTACCATGATGCATCAAAGGAAAACCATATCCATGTCAAAAGACATAGCCTACAGTAGCTACTGCAAACAGACGCCCCCACCAAATGGGAGCAGTGCCATTAGTGACACTGTCTCCTTTTAAATCTCACTGGAAGAAATAAGAGCTCTTTATCCCAAAGCTCAGTAACTTGAGCACTCACCAGTGAGAGGGAAACTTGGATTCTCCATCTGCCTTGCACCAGAAAATTCCCGTTTTCTCTCATCTCTTTGGAAATGGCCCTATGCAAAAAGACCCTACACTATATCTCCAGTAAATTTTGCACTTTGCTAACATAAATTTACATCCTTAAGGTCAGAGAAGAAACACAGTCAGGGTGATAACGCAACCCCTTTTTTGAGTATGTATTTTATAGGAAAAAATCACCTATTGAAGTTCCTAAACTCTGTCTCTGCAAAGTTCGTAGCTTCAACAGGCAGCAGTGAGAACAGTCCTGATGCAAACATGATTACCTAGCCTGTTCTGTAGTAGAAGCTACTGAATTGGTATCTGTTAAAGCAGAGGAAGCTGCTCAACCTGCTAAGGCAGCAATCCAAATACTGAGCTAAAGGATGAGAACCAGCAGGGTCACAAAGAAAGCAGAGATCTTCTGTCTGGAAGAAGGGGAAACAAAACAAAACAAAAGGCTTCTGAGCCTTCCAAGGTTAGATGTACCCCTTGGTAGCCTGGGTAAGGCGCGCATGCCCAGAGGAAGGCAGGTATGAATCTGCTCCCAGTGTTTTCCTGCTTTCTGGCATGTAGTTGCTCTCCACTTGCACCTACGCTTCAGTAGGCTCCACCTGGATATAACCGGCACTTCCCAAGTATTATCCTGGGAGTACAAGGGCCAACTTGAAGCAGCCAAATTCCTCTAAAAACACCAGGCTCGTAAGAGTTCTGCTTACAGGCCTCATCTTAGAGTGCTCAAGACCTCTTGTACACATGAGCTCAAAACTAACATTTCTTTGTCTCTCTTCATCACCAGTCCCATGACATCACTGAAAGTTTTTACTGAAACAGCAAATTTTCTATCATTGCATTTATTACTGCAATTTCCACTATAGGTACTCCACTTTAGTGAAGCTGAAGGAGCCAGAAACGTCACCACAACCATAAGGATGCAAGTCTATTCCAGAACAGATGAGCAGCTATTGAATCGTCGTGCCTGCTTCCGGAAGGTATATCACCAAGTTTAATGATCAAGCTATGGTCTTGGTAACACCTTTCCTTGCTTCTATTTTCTCTCTCTGCTTACCTTCCTCAAATGTAGTGTATACAACTAATTGGTACAGCATCCTGTGATACCTTCACCTAATGCAATACCTAAGACATACCTCCCACTTTTAGGTATAATTGTAAAACTTAACTTAACTGTAAATTTGCAAAATTTAAAATGTAATGATGGGGCTATTCTCTACCAATGGATCTCTTGATCCTTTTCCTTTAGCTTTGAGGAGATATTTCTTCCTTCCTCCCTCCCTCCCTTCCTTTCTCTCTTTCTCTTCTCTCTTTCTTTCTTTCTCTCTTTCTTTCTTTTCTTTTTAACTACTACTGTTCAATAGCTAGTTATTTAGCAACATGTTCTTTGAACAGGCACAGTCCCTATCTCAGAACAAATCAAATCAACAAAACCACTCTCCCACACATTTCATTGCAGTGTCAGTACAACAACAAAACAACCAGAGAAGTAACTTTTACAGGCTATCCGTACTTGATGCATTTCAGAAGTTAGTTTCCATTTGATTTGCAAGTTTAGTGGAATAAATGTTGGAATTTCCTAAGGTAGACCTTGCAATGAATTTTAAAGAAACAGGAATTATCATATTCCTGAGATATTTCTTTGAGAACCTATCTATTTTGTCAAAATAGACATAATTTGAGAGAGCAGAAAATTTGGAAATCAAACTGAGTGAGTCAAGCAGTTTTTCCTCACTGACAACTCAGTCACTGTGGTGAAAAGTTCCTCTCCCTGCTTTTTCCCATCATTCTCTTTTCTTTCTGGGAGTAAATCATTTCCCTGAAGTCTATCCACAAAGCCCTCGTGGCAGCAAGTTCTGATAAATGGGAACTTAGGTCTACATCCCGCAGCCACAGTGGGAAGACTAATTTTAAGCACTACGTCAACAACCCATTTACGTTGCACGAACAGGAGATGGATTGTTTCTCATGAGTAATGCTTGTCTGAACTGTAAGAATTATGGAGTGTTCTAGGCAGGGAAAAGAGACAGTTCTAATGGCTTAGAAATTTAGATGGCAGGTCATGCCTCTGATTTCTCTTATAATAACAAGATGAATACAACACAGGTCCAGTTTTTTAGTTCAGTGACTCACAGCTTCATTTCCTCAAGATGGTTTGACAGCTTGAGTCCACATTCATTTAATCCTGTTACTGCAACAAAAAGCATTTACGAAATATTAACATTTAGAGGAAGGCTAAAAAAGTCATGGGGAAACTTTCCATGTAACTAAAATTTCATAAATCTTATCAGGAGTCACACAGCCAAGACTTCATGCAGAGTAGAGCAACTACGTTCTGTCTCTCTGGATATAGTTCATTTTGCAACCTCCATTTAGAATCCCTTAAACATTCTACACAGTTCAAGCCCTTACTACTTGCACTCCAGGGCTCTTACAGAGTCTATAGCACATCTGAAGCTTCTAGTAATTTCACATAATTCTTTTAATATCCATCTGAGTTAGTACACATCTTGCATTGCAGTTCAGGCAACATCGCCTGAATAGCAGTAGTTTACATAGTGCTGCATGAGGAAAGAATTAAGACATTCTGAACTGTTTTACAGAATAAAAAATGTTTAACACTTATTTCCTTGTCTCCAAGACAGAAATTGGCAAATCAGGAAATATCCATGATGGATTTAAAGCACTCAACTTGGAAATCAACCAACCCACCAAAAATTACCTACTTAATAGTGTCAACCAGTTATATGGAGAAAAATCACTGCCTTTCAGTAAGGTAGGTAGGCCATTTATTCATGTTACAGTGTGTCAAACTTTATGATCTATCCATGACAACAAACATAAATTGCATACTTTCAAATATTTTCATTACATCTACAAATACTGTTATTATCTTTAACATACATACTTCCTGTGAGTCTTTTCTTGAGAATGTAGATATTACAATGTTACTTTTACAGGATGTATATTTAATACGTATGATTCACAGATGTGAATTGGTATCAGATGTAAATTATATATTTCTACTAAAGAAAAACCTGTTCTTTTGACAAAAATGCTGTTCTTGTAGCCTACGTAATTTTTATGCATTCTCTCTGCTTGGCTGTTTTATTTACTAGCATTCACACTGGCAGGCAACAAATGTAAGACAGATGTCTCTCTTGCACTGCAGGAATACTTACAGTTAGCCAAGAAATACTACAATGCAGAACCACAATCAGTTGACTTCGTGGGAGCAGCAAATGAAATCAGAAGAGAGATCAATTCCAGGGTTGAACACCAGACTGAAGGTAAGCTCTAGCATCTCCTCTCCCAGTTCTGAAGGAAGCAATTTTAGCCATGAACAAATTCTCTGTGCACAAAGGGCCCAAGGCAAGTAAACAATTTAACTCAGAAAGGGAAATCAGAAGAGTTTTGCTCAAGTAATCATCTCCTGGCAAGTCCTTACTAAAATTATCTTCCTTCATTTGAAAGGGAGAGGAATGTGGCTTACTCTATAAACCAAGGTTGTTACATATTTGTGAATAATCTCAAGCTAAAAGCATGCCAAAGCAGCACTTAAAATTTCTTTCTCTTACGTCTTCACAAACTATGCCAGCATTTACTCTGAAGCAGTAAAGCTGCACAAATATGTAAATGTTATTTTGCTTTCTCTAGGTAAAATTAAAAATCTGCTGCCTCCTGGATCCATAGATCCACTCACCAGGCTTGTCTTGGTAAATGCACTCTACTTCAAAGGAAACTGGGCAACAAAGTTTGAAGCTGAAGATACCAGACACAGGCCTTTCAGAATAAATACGGTATGGTAATATACTGCCTTATATACTAGATTGCAGGTTGAAAAAACAGTGAAAAAGATGGAGGAGATAAAATCCTCTTATTCCTTTATTCCACACAGCATTAAAATTAGTGTATTTAAAGCATATGTTATTTTCTTCTTATCGCATCTTCAGTACAAAGACTACACTCAAGCTAGCACCTGAGAAGCCAGCTTGAAACAAACTTCCACTCCCCTCTTAAAGCAGGAAAAACAAAGATGTGAATAAAAATTTATGAACTAGTTCTATACGTTTTCATTTCTAACCATACAATGAACCAGAGTGGAACAGAGCTTCCAATAAATGTGTAATTCTGGCTGGTTAAAATAGTCTTCTGTGCCTTCCCAGAAGAGAGGGGCCCCCTGCAGATCCTACAGCTCCTCTTACAGCCACCAAGATGCACCTCCACCATGCTGCTTCAGTGTAGTCTTTTACTGTTCTAAATGGCAAGCTTTTCATTTGATTTGTTGCAGCATACAACTAAACAAGTGCCAATGATGTACCTGAGTGATAAATTTAATTGGACCTACGTAGAATCAGTCCAGACTGATGTTCTCGAGCTTCCTTATGTCAATAACGACCTCAGTATGTTCATCCTGCTACCACGGGATATCACAGGCCTGCAAAAGGTAAAGGGTAACTCTTAAGTTCAAATTATGTGAGAAACAAGAATGTTTTTACGCATATCCAAGGTAAAACATTAGGTTACGTTTGTGTTTCTAGGAAGGAAGGCACCAGTTAGGCTCAAGGAAAAACAGAACCCAAGCACGTCCAAATCTTATGAAACTGAATGTTTTGTTTTGTTCCTTAACTCCTGGCAGGTGGCACTTCTGTGCTTCTTAATGTTGATCAGTGCTGGAAATAAGTAGCCCAAACCAATCAAGAGAGGTTCTAATTCCAGCTGAAGAACTATGGGGTCAGAAAGACAGCTCTGTTCCACACTGTCTGTACTAATTCAGACTGATATTATTACATTTAAAAGGAAAGCACAAACTGGACACCCTCCATTACTTTCTAAGATGTTCAGAGCTTATGCACATGTACACTGCCACCTTCTGTGAAGACACTGATCCTGACTTCAGATAGTAAACCACTGTGAAATTCTCATTTACATTAGTGGGTGTTTTGTAGAAAAAAAAGTTCACTAAACCTTAAGACAGAAAACAGAAATGTGAGCAACAAGACAAATAGACTACTGTTCCTTGACAATGATGTTGTTTTACGAATACTCAACCCCACTACATTCCCAAATGATTACTGAGAACAGGTCAAATATTGCACTGACACACTGTAGAGCAAATTACTCCTTTCTAGTAGAAAATATTTCAGAGTTGGCATTTCACTACTGTTTTTTGTACTTTTACAATAGCTTAAAAATAGCTTAAATAAGAATATAGAAGAAATAACCCTTAGGAAACAGTTTTTTGAACACTATATAATATTCCGGTTCTCTTTTTAATTAACTGCAGCTAATAAATGAATTGACTTTCGAAAAATTGTCTGCATGGACCAGTCCAGAGTTAATGGAGAAAATGAAAATGGAAGTCTATCTGCCCAGGTTCACAGTAGAAAAGAAATATGATATGAAGTCTACTTTGAGCAAGATGGGGATAGAAGATGCTTTCACTAAAGGTCAAGCTGATTTCAGGGGAATGTCAGAGAATGCTGACCTGTTTTTGTCACAAGTTTTTCACAAGTGTTATGTGGAAGTCAATGAAGAAGGCACAGAGGCAGCGGCGGCCAGTTCAGCATCTCTAGCATCACGAAGCCTTGGTGCTACAATTATTTTTGTAGCAGATCACCCTTTTCTCTTCTTCATCAGACACAATAAGACAAAGTGCATCCTTTTCTTGGGAAGGTTTTGCTCCCCCTAGAAAATCAACTATTAAAAAACAAGCCCTTTCAACAGCAATAATAAACCCACCATGAAGAACACCTCCATAGACTGTGCACTTTACCATTTTCCTGTACTATTGACAATCTCTGTTAGAAGAGAGCTCATATTAAAAATAACACGAATTCAAACCATTGATTCATTTTCTTTTACTAAGAATCCTAGCATTGTACACTGCACTTTAAACACCAAACTGCACACAGAACAATACAGATGTGTCTTCTCAGTGCTTCCCAAACCAGAGCTGCTACAATGCAAAACAGATTAGGTTATCTAAAACAGTACTTCCTAACACACTTCCTTTTGCACATAAGAAGAAACAAAACAGGAGAAAGCTGGAGAAAGCTGCTACATCCCTTGAAAGCTAGTTGTCCCAGGCCACCTCAATCACAGCCTTGTCAGTTTTAAATCAGCTTCACAACCTGGCATGGCTGGTAATGAAACAAACCTACAAAATCCTCTTTGTTGCTGATACTGGTGGTTTTCTCCTGCACACAAAGGAGCTAACACACATACTTTCTAATCATAAACTGGTGAATATCAAGCAACACAGAACCAGAGTAAAATAAAACACATACCTTGGAATGCTCTCTTTTGTCTTAACCTTTAATTCATTCAATACTAATGCAGCCCAGCACTGCTCTGCTTTACTCTCCTTTTACTTTGCCACTACTAATGCAGCCCAGCACTGCTCTGCTTTACTCTCCTTTTACTTTGCCACTTATTTTGCTGCTTGGAGGCAAGATCAAATGGCAGAATCAAGTCTGCAGTATTAACCCCCAAAGTGCTGTCTGAAAGATGACATGCAAACTCTCCTCCACATATTCACTGCTTTCACAGCTCTCTCTCCTAAAGAGGAGGGATTCTCAATCAGTCACACACATTTAAGAACACAGGCAATGCTCCTATTTCTCTGAACTCAGAACAGGGAGGAATGGACTGGGTCTCTAAACAGTACTTGCACACACTGACACTATCTCTTTAGAAACATCCCTTCCTAGGAAGGTAGATTCATAGATTCATTAGGTTGGAAAGGACCTACAAGATCATCTAGTCCAACCATCCTCACACCACCATCCCTACCCACCAAGCTACTAAATCAAATCCCTTAGCACCTCATCTAAACGCTTCTTGAGCAGCGCTAGGGACGGTGCCTCAACCACCTCCCTAGGCAGGCCATTCCAGTGCCTGACCACCCTTTCAGAGAAAAAAATTTTCCTCAAATCTAATCTAAATCTTCCCCAGCGCAACTTGTGGCCATTCCCTCTCGTCCTGTCATTAGGATGGGTAAAAAAAGGTAGGATACCGATTTCCTGGCAGAGAGGAGTGCTGACTGATAGTGAGTGCTTTCTGTATCATTCCATGTGACTAGCTGTGGCCAGGCTCCCTTCTGGCTCTGCCTCCCAAATACAACAAAACACAGGGAAAGTGTGAAGCAAACGCTTTCCTGTATCCTCACACAGCCTCACAAGCACTGCCTCCTGGCTCAGCTGTGAAACACATCACAGGACCTCCATGTGCTCAGAGGCATTTCTGACATGTCCTGCTTCACCTGACAGAACAGCTTCAGATCCTAACAGAAAGTCTCTCAAGCACTATCTGATATTCCTCGTGAATAAAGACACAAAAGCCATTTCTGGGAGGCCAAGAAGAAACAAAACCCCAACAATATGCATCTAAAATCTAAAGCCTCTAAAGCCAATGGGAATAACATCCACCTTTTCCATTTTAAGCATAGTTGCAAAGACGAGAGAGTGAATGTCCTTTTGGCAATGCTGGATCATTACCAAGGGCCAATGGCAACAAAATTAGAGGATGAGTATTGCACTGAGGAACAACATTTTCCCATGGTAAGTAGCACAGCACTGGGGCAAACTGACCAGAAAATCTGAGGATTTCCCATCCCTCAAAGGGTCGTAGCTGACCTTATCAACTGAAGGGTCTGCTCCAAGCACAAGCTGGACTATGGAAGTTCCTATCAACCAGCTTGCATCTTATTTCTCTGCTGTCAACATCCATTCTGCATTACCACCTCCAGTTCTCATCCTCTCTGGCACTCTTGCAGCTTGACTAGCAGGGGCAGTTTGCTTGCTTGCTCTCAGCGTATTTCTCTGGGACTTGGAATCTCTCTAGCTTGGCCTTTCCCACCACAATCATTCAGAGGAACTTTCTTCTACTGATTTTTTGATAACCCTTCTCATCATGCTAAAGTCATCACTTGTTTAATTTCTGGCATTTCTTCATTGCCTTGCATAACGCTGATTTCTATAACTTTTCAGAAGACTTGACCCACTCTGTTCCTGTAATCAGGCTTACAGCAAAATGCTTGTCACACCATACAGTTTCCTTCCCTTCCTTCTCTTTCCTTCCCTTTCCCCTAGACTCTTACAGATGTGGCCACTACCTTCCCCTTCTCTTACCACCCAAGAGCAGCTCTACTGTCTTCTGGGACAGCAGAGTGACAACCATTGTGCCATATTTATCCCTGTGGTATTTTTTTCCACTCCATCCTTGCTCATGCTCCACCAGTGGGGCCGTTTCAGTTCTTGTCCCCCTCCACTGCATGCAAGTACTGTGTGCTGACTCAGTATTTTACAGTGTTTAGAATGTTTCCCAGCCACGGATGCAATGAGACTCTTTCATCAAAACGAAAAGCAACAGGTTCAACCTTACATCTTCCATGGCTTTGCCTCTGCCTGTGCTCCTGATGGTCTTCACTCTGAAGCTAGACTACTCAGACTAATTCAGACAACAATCTCTTGACATTTTATGCTGATATGTCTTGTCTTATAAATAGAATCACAGAATGGCTTGTGTTAGAAGGAACCTCAAAGATCATCTAGCTCCAAACCACCCTGCCAACCACTAAATCAGGCACCAGATCAGGCTGCCCAGGCCCCATGCAACCTGGCCTTGAATGTCTCCAGGGATGGGGCATAACAGTTTCTCTGGGCAGCCTGTTCCAGCACCTCACCAACTTCTCGGTCAAAACTTTCCCTGACATCTAATCTAAGTCTACTTTCTTTTAGTTTAAAAGGATTTCCCCTTATCCTATCACTATATACTTATGAAAAAAGTTGATTTCCCTCTTTATTTCTAAGCTCCCTTTAAGTACCGGAAGTCTGCTATTCAGTCTTCCCTGAGCCTTCACTTCTCCAGACTGAACAAGCCCAGCTACCTCAGCCTGTCTTTGTAGAAGTCTTCCAGTTCTCTAATCATCTTCGTAATCCTGCTCTGGACTCATTCCAGAAGGTCCAAATCGTTCCTGTGCTGGGGACCTCAGGCCTGGACACAGTACTCCAGATGGGGCTCCATGTGGGCACAGCAGAAGGAGAAAATCACCTCCCTTACCCTGCTGGCCACCCTTCTTTTGATGCAGCCCAGGATACTGTTGGTCTTCCAGGCTGCAAAAGCACACTGCTGGCTCATGTTGTTTTTCAGCTACCAGTATCCCTAAGTCCTTCTCTGTAGGGTTGCACTCAGTGAGCTCTTATCCTAGTACAGACACAACCAAGTGCAACACCTAGCACTTGACCTGAAATGAGTGAACTGTTTTGCTGTCCCCTCAGCAGACAACTGTGGTGTAACAAATGTGGATGAGATTACGATCCACATTGTTCCTTCAAAATGCCTAGAACTAAAACATATCAAGATCAACAAGGAACTAAAATGTAACAAGGTCAACAAATAGGACAAAATTGTATGAGATCTTTTTGGGATTCAGAAGAGAGAAGCTTTGAGTAGGCGGGAACAGAGTCGATATAGGAGGGAAAGAAAGGGAAGTGCAAACTGTACTATATGCCTAAATCTATTCACTGCTTAACACACAGACACAGAACTTGAGTGAGGACAAGACCCAAGCCTTCTCTCTCACAGGATCTCAGGTAAACATTTAAAACAATTTAAATAACTTTTATGACATTTTTAAATGGTTATCTGCAGCTTGCATGGCAGTGTAAGTATACTAAAACATACCAGAGTTATACCACAACCATTATTCTTGATTTATGCTTTTCTAGATGTCACGCCTTATAGAAAATTAATGCGTGAGCTAAGGAAAACAGTCAGTTAGGTGCAGAATCGATCACAAGAAGGAAAATCTTATCAGGACAGTAGATGCCTTACTAATTAAAATCTTCAGTTTGATAAAAGAGTCTCATACTTCAGGTGAAGCAAAGACCGCGTTCATTCTGCCTTGTGCATGATCAGGCCAGGGACCCAGAGAAGTAGAGGAAAATGGACTGATTTCTATCCTGGTGCTCACTTGGTCAGGTTCTCCAAGGAGAGGAAGTCACTCTGTGGTACAGATTTGGTATAGCCTGTGTAACGGCTGCCAGAAGAAATAAAGTGGTTTGGTAACCAAAAACTTGATAAATATCTGTGGACTTCAGAGACTGACCTGCAATATCTGCAGCACCATTCCAAAAATATAAACTAAAATTTTAATCTAAATCTAAAAATATAGAAATATCTAAAAATATATATAAATATAATAATATCTTTCTGTATGTAACAATAACAAAAATAACAACAACATTTTCTGGTCTCTCTATTGGAAAACAACATCAAGAAGGTACTACTGAACAGCTAAGTTAAAGTTAGGAATGTTCATATCTTATACAGCCTAAGAGTTACATCTAAATACATTCTCAGTATCAGCTCCAAATTCTATCTAAATCCAAGATGAGGTAGTGAAAAGCTCAGATGTCCCATGTAAAAAAAACTGCCTAAGCTTCCCTGGGAACATTACTTTGAAAATGAGTTAAGAATGAAAACGAACAAAATATGCAGCTTACACATCTGCACACTTTTGAAAATGAAAGGCAGAAAGAAACACAAAGAAAGGGCAGCTCTACAAAAGAGGATGTATCTATAATTACAGGCAAATATGAGATGGATAACCAAAACCTAAAAGAAACTGCTGCTCCCAGCAGGTGGCACATAGTGTGTGTAGAAGATGAAACATACAACTAGGCTACTAGTTTCAAAAGGTACCTATGTGCTGCACTGCAAATATAACAGTTCTCAGTCATATGCACTGCATACATCATTTTGGACTCTCAAACACCACAATTCTGTCTGTTGCCTCTCTCCAGGCTGTAGCAATGGAACAGGTCTCGGCATCAGTCGGCAACTTTACAATTGATCTTTTCAACAAGCTGAATGAGACCAATAGGGACAAAAACATTTTCTTTTCTCCTTGGAGTGTATCATCCGCTCTGGCCCTGACATACCTGGCTGCAAAAGGCAATACAGCAAGAGAGATGGCAGAGGTAAGTCGCTCTGTGAAGATATGGTACTCAACACTGCCCACATTTGGGTTTGCACAAATGCATTGCTTTTGCTGAGTGCAATGTCTGTGGAAGGGAGCTCAGCCTTGTCGTGTGAAGGAAGCACTCTGATGATGCTCTGAGAGAGGAGCAATACTGCTCCTTGTTACTGTGTGGGTTTTACATATACTACAGCTCCAGTGTCCCTTTGATTAGATCAGAAGATAGCATAGTGAGTTATCGTAAGGAGCCAAACATGACAACCATTTTATCTCTATTAGGTTTTAGGTCATGCAAATGATTTCATGCCAGATTCTTACCTTTGGAAACTCTGTTTGCAGGTTCTTCATTTCACTAAAGCTGCAGGGGCTGAAAGCTCTTCTGCTGCCAGACCTTCTCGTGGGAGACCAAAAAGAAGGAAAATGGTATCTATTAGACCTGAAATCCCAAGATAAAGAATCTCTATAATCAAAGTGTCCAGAAATAGGTTTAAGAGTTTGGTATTTCTTGTTTGCAGCTCTCTATATGTTTAAAATATAACACCCAATATTCTTTGCAACACATTCAAGTTCAGTTCCCTTCATTCATTCAGACTCAAAAGTATGGAAGCACAAGTCACTGGGATAGTCTGGAAGGATTGCAATACGGTAAATCAGTTAAGCAAGTCTTGCAAACTGCAGTGCAGGCAAAGATAAAAGTAAGAGACAAGATAAAAAGTAAGAGAGAGGAATCGAAATCCTACCCTCACAGGCATCCCTTAGCATGTTTAAAAAACTTCATGCAAAAAATGCAACTGGTGAATGTATAGTTTCTCTTTTCAAGGACCCTGAGAACGAGCAAGCTGAAAACATTCACTCTGGCTTCAAAGAGCTCCTGACAGCCCTCAACAAACCCAGAAACACCTACTCACTGAAAAGTGCCAACCGTATCTATGTGGAAAAAAACTACCCACTGCTGCCTGTAAGTGGAATGGTTTTCTTTCAAAGAGGGTTAAGAAAAGATGAAAAAAAAAATTGTTTTCACTTGTCATTAATAGAACAGATTTGAAGCTGCCCTGAAATGCTGCTAATGATGAGCCCTGGCTTCCAGTAATAAACTTCACTGGAAAATACCAGTCATACCCAGTATGTAAGAATGCACTCGGCTGTAATGCAGGACTCCTTTACATGCCATACAGCTGTAACATTAGGAACCTCAATGCGTACAACTGAAACTGAGAGACTAAAATAAGCACATCCAGGGGATGTGCACATTCTTCCTTCCTTCTCCAAATAAAAGTGGGAACAAGAGAATAAGTGCAGGGAAAAGTCTGTTCTTTGGTTACTTCCCTAACTGTTAACTCACTGCTCAGCAGAGAGCAAAAGGCTACATCCTGCAGTCACCTATGTGCAATAAGTTAACAACAAGTCCAAGAGCTAACAAATTCCTTTCTGAACTATTAAAATAGGGGACAATATGGAACAATTTGTTCTTTCTTTTTTTTTTTTTTTTTTTTTTATGCCATTTTCCAGACATATATACAGCTCATTAAGAAATACTATAAGGCAGAGCCACAAAAGCTTAACTTTAAGACAGCACCAGAACAATCCAGAAAGGAAATCAACAACTGGGTTGAAAAACAAACCGAGAGTAAGTTGTGCTCGACCCCAACGTCTTTCCTCTCCCTACTGCCCCCTATGGGACCCTGTTCCCACACCTGTGACTGTGGCATCGGAGTCATGCCTTCTGAGACAGTAGATGGCTGTCTGCTTCATGATCAAAACATTCCCTCACTGTGTTACACTGGAGTAAAACCTGACTCTTCTGATTTCAAAAGGAAAAATCAAGAATTTTCTGAGTTCGGATGATGTGAAAAACAGCACCAAGTTGATCTTGGTCAATGCCATTTACTTCAAGGCAGAATGGGAAGAGAAATTTCAGGCAGGAAACACGGATATGCAACCCTTCCGACTGAGCAAGGTAAGCCCCTCTGGTGTCTTTACAGCAAGGAGACTGCACCTACTGAGGCCACCTCTCTATTTCATCAGTCCTTTAGGCATCTCTGTGGTAAACAAACTGTCCAAAAAGCTGTTTACAGCAAATTGGGTCAGTGGTCAGCTCACCAATATTTACGGAACGTTAAGATGCTGCTCAGGCAAAGGATAACTAGATCCAAATGGAACACAGTTTCCAGAAATGAGACAGAATCACTTAAAGCCTTTCTGCAAAACTTAGTTAAAAGGGCTAGACTATAAAAATCAGATACTGAGAATCCATATTTCCTAGACAGGAACTACATGCCATGCCATAGGTGAATCCAAGTCTTTGTGCTGCACAGTCCTGCTGCAAATACAGCTGGTCAAATACAGATGCAGCAGCCTGGCTCCACTGGCTGGGTGTATGGCTGAGTGAGACTAGAAGTAACATTACCAGAGAAGAGACCACAAAAAGGCTGAACATTTATCCTCTTAAACCATAGCTGTTTCACCGCTGCAGTGTCAGGTGGCTGTATGCCATGCCTGCTCCATCCCCCTAATTCTTGCAGACACTTCTGACTCCCTTCCTCCCTCCTTTGTTGGTTAATGTGCATGTTCTGGGGAAAAGAAAAAATCAGTTAGCTCAGGCCCCAACAAAATACCCCAGGACAAGAGCCAAGATCAGCAATATTGTCCAGTCAAGGAAGGCCTTGGGAAAAGAATGCCAAATTTCTGTTACAAAAGCTGCTTATGAAAGTTTCCTCTTCACAAGGAATTCCTTTTTTCAAGGAACAATTTCTAACTGATAAATAAATACCTTACAGAACAAGTCCAAGCTCGTGAAGATGATGTATATGAGACACACATTTCCCGTTCTTATCGTGGAAAAACTGAACTTCAAAATGATTGAGCTGCCGTATGTGAAACATGAACTCAGTATGTTCATCCTACTTCCAGATGATATCAAAGACAGCACTACGGGTCTTGAGCAGGTAAAAAGTTATACCACATCGATTCTGTATCACCACCCAGTCATTACAGCAAAAAGGACAGGCTGATGACCATATCTCCTGCTCTGAAGACATGTACTTCGATCTCCCCACTGGATGAGTTACTTACCTTTAATACCTATCTAATCTTCCCAGGAAGTTTTCTCCCTACTGGGTGGTTATGTTTTGGTAAGAAATGAGGACCAGTAACGATAAATGCAGATCAGATGCTTACTTTTTCAACAGCCCCACGCCTAATAACACATGCCTGGCACAGGTTATATCTCCCCTCTCTGCACTTTGTGGGGCGATGGCACTGCAGAAGGAGTCAGCCTCTTCTGGAGGTGATGCGTCTGCAACACAGACCTCTCCTCCATGGCCTAGAGGGTTAATCAGCACCTTGTTCCTATTCTTTTCACCTCCAAAAACATTTATTTACTATCTTAAAAGCTAAGATTTTGGTAACAATGCAGTTACTACAATACTAAAAGCTGCCACTGTGGTTATTACATTTGCAAGTCTGTTAAACCCTTGGCCTCTACCATGTCAAAAATATATTCATTATTTTCCTCTCTTTGATTTGAGCTGAACACTGGTGGCACAGTGCCCAGGCAAGAGGGCAGGACTACCTCAGGTTGTAGGGTGCCCTTTCTTTCTTCTGCAATTAATTTGGCAGAAGCAGTGCCGAAAAACTTTCAGCATTATGTCTCACATTTGCTTTGCAGACTGTTCTCTGGTCACCAGTAAAATTAATTTAAATTTCATGTTTTCAGTTAAATGTTAAATATGTCATTTTAAAAAACGTTTCAACTGTTTGATTAAAAAAAATCATAATTAATTAATTGATGTATCCTCGCAATTATCAAATTCCTCTTATTTCTTGAACAATAGCTGGAAAGAGAACTCACCTACGAGAAGCTGTCAGAATGGGCTGATTCAAAGAAGATGTCAGTAACTCTTGTGGATCTGCACCTGCCTAAGTTCTCACTGGAGGAGAAATATGACCTGAAAGATACACTGAGGAGCATGGGAATGGCAAGTGCCTTCCACAGCAATGCTGATTTCAGTGGAATGACTGGTGAGAAGGATTTGGTTATTTCCAAAGTCTGTCACCAGTCTTTTGTTGCAGTTGATGAGAAAGGCACTGAGGCAGCTGCTGCTACTGCTGTAATGATAGAAGTTTCAAGTGGGCCTACCAGCAATGTTCTGAAATTTAAGGCTGATCACCCTTTCCACTTCTTCATCAGACACAACAAATCGAAAACCATTCTGTTTTTTGGCAGATTCTGCTGCCCAGTAGAATGAGTTGCTCCTCGCTCACGGAGGGGTCCGAAGTTCACTTTTTGAAGGAAAAATGAAAGTGAACCATAGTGTTAAAAGCTCAGTTTTCAACCCTATGGCCATAAGTACTGGAAGCCTGTGTCTTTTTTTCTTAAGTAAGGCAGCACCTAGACAACACCCTGCGCCTCAAAGACCATTTCTCTACTGCTCCTTTCCACTATGCTAATGAAACTGCCTTTCAGAGAAAGCAAATCCTTGATAAATAGTTGCTAACTTTGTTCACCTTGCATTTTGTCCTTATTTCTTAAACTCTGGAGATTGAGGTTGATAAGCATCCCAGCCAGCAAAAAATGCAAAGACAACCACAGGCAACATGTCTTACTGCCACCTCCTTTTGAAACAGGATCTAAAAATTTCAGATCTGCTTCCCATTTCCAATTTAACGTAACTGTGTCTGTTTCCTGGCTAACACCTGCACAGTTTCCTTGCTACTTGTATGGTTGATAAGTATATGATCTGTAACCTGTGAGTGCCTTTCTGTCAATACTGGGACTGTCTTAGCTGAAACACCAATACATTTTTCATGGATGCTTCACTTCATAATTTTGCCGTGATATACATTTAAACAATAAATGTACCTGGAATTGTGCTTGTGCTATGCAAGATTCTGACTCATCCAGCTCTTTTAGAGCATCCTGTACAATGGATGGCTGACACACATCTCCACTCCTGCTGTTTCAAACCAACCGTCCCATTATTGCTAATTGACAAAGTACTGAGACACTCTAATAAAGCAGGGTCTTACTTCCACTAAATTTCATACAACACTGAAAATGCTGTTATTCAACATGTTACCCTAGTCATTTACTAATCACATCAAATTAAATCAAAGCCTGTGATAACAGAGTTAGGGCATTTGCCCAGTCTTGTTCAACATCTTTGTCAATAATCTAGATAAAGGGATACAGTGCATCCTCAGCAAGTTTGCTGACAGTATGAAGCTGGGAAAAGTGGCTGACACACCAGAAAGCTGTGCTGCCATTCAGCGAGACCTGGACAGGCTGGAGAGTTGGGTGGAGAGGAAACTGATGAGCTTCAACAAGAAAAAGTGTAAGATCATGCACCTGGGGAGGAGTAACTGCAAGCATCAGTACAGATTAGGAGCTAGCCTGCTGGAAAGAAGGTCTGAGGAGAAAAGCCTGTCTTGGTAGACAACAGACTGGCCATGAGCCAGTACTGTGCCCTCGTGGCCCAGGCAGCCAATGGCATCTTGGGGTGTATTAAAAAGAGCATGGCCAGCAAGATGAGAAAGGGGATCCTCCCTCTCTACTCTGCCCTGGTGAGGCCACATCTGGAGTATTATGTCCAGGTCTGGGCCCCTCAGTTCAAGAAAAAAAGGGAACTGCTGAAGAGAGTCCAGTGGAAGGCTGCAAAAGTTGATTAGGTGCCTGGAGCATCTCCCGTACAAGGAAAGGTTGAGAGACCAGAAGCTGTTTGTCCTGGAGAAGACTGAGGGGTGGATCTCCTAAGCTGTTCATAAATATCTAAAGTGTGGGAGTCAAGAAAATGGGTCCAGACTTTTTTCATTGGTGTGCAACAACAGAACAAGGGGCAGTGGCCAAAAACTGCAATGCAGGAAATGCTATACAGACATGAGTAAGTACTTCTTTGAGGGTGACAGAGCACTGGAACAGGCTGTCCAGAGAGGTTGTGGAGTCTCCTCCTCTAGACCTGCCTGAATGCTTTCCTGTACAACCTGCTGTAGGGAACTGCTTTAGCAGGGGGTTGGACTGGATGATCTCCAAGAGGTCCCTTCGAACTTTTAAAAATCTGTGATTTGAACTTACTTTCACTGTAAGCATTCAGTTTCCCATTTTTGACCACTGCTTACTGCACTATCAGCCTCTCTTGGACCTACTGAGAAAGCTCATTTTCTTCTGCATCATCATTCACAAAAAATAAAAGTCTGACCAGAGCAAACCACCCAGAAAAGCAGCTTCCAAACATTCAACACTACATCAGCAACATCAGTTTCCTCGCAGCTGTGCTTCCCTATGCCTTTGAGAAATTGCACAAAGTCTTTTAGCCATTATGACATCTGACTACCACATGTCACAGAATATTATTTCAAGCAACAAGATTTGAATGCTGGAGGGTGGTACTGTATAAACGTATACTCTCAGCAAAATCCCACCTATAATTACAGCTCACTCTACACCTCAACAAAAGGTAGTCTATTTGAAAATATACCTCCACCCAACAAAGTATACCTGCACCTTCTACTCTGTACACCGTGCTGCTTCTAAACTCAGTGCCCTCCCTCGCCTGTAACCCCCAGCTCAGGGTTCATCTGTCTGCCACTGAGGACCCACTTTGGTTCAGCCTAGCTGCACGCTGCTGATGCAGCTTTACAAAGAAATGTATTAAGGTGTGGAAAAGCACACAAGCTACACAAATTAAGTAAAGTGAAAACACAAAGAAGTTGTTAGGATGGAACAGTCAGCAGAGCAAGGACTCAAGAGGATCATCGCTTGCACACAGGGGTGTGAAACTTTAATTAAAAAAAAAAAAAAGTCAAGAATTGGAATTCTCCAGCTTGCCCAGGTCCTTCTGAATTGCAGCAAAACCCTCTGGTGTAACATTCACTCCTCTGAGTTTTGTGTTGTCTGCAACCTTGCTGAGGGTGAACTCTATCTTTGCATCCTGCTCATTAATGAATGTACAAATAGTACTGACACTGGTATTAACAGCTGGAGGTACCCCACTAGCTATGTACCTCCAGCTGGACTTCGAGCCACTGATCACAACCCTCTGGGTCTGGTGGTGCCCACTTATCTCACCCATAATTTGTCAGCCTGGCCATAAGGATATTACAGGAAAGAGGGTTAAACACAGTTTCTAAAGTCAAGGTAAACAACAGTCATTATCGTCCACTCATCAAAGAGACCAGCTGCCTCGTGGTAGAAGGCAGTCAGGCTGGCTAAGCATGGCCTGCCCTTCACGTATCAATCCTGACTGCTCTCAGTCTCCTTGTTCGTCATGAGTTTCAGAATAGCATCCACCTCTGCGGTAGACTGACCTCATGAGAAGCAGAGATGGCAGAGAGAGTACAGCATAATAAAGACAAGGAATTTTACAGTGCTGCTGTATTTTTAGCCTAGCACCAATTCTAAATCATGCTGGTTTTTCAACCATGCATAAGTGCAAATGCCCAGATGGACCGAACTACAGAGTAAATTGATCACAGGTATAGGAGCACTACAACGGAATAGACAGAAAGATACATTCTCACATCCACACCGAGAAAGCTGGCAATGAAAGATGACTTCATCAGAATGCCTAGAAAAGTGACTTGTTTTATCAGAAAACTTTTCATGACCATTTGTCAGAGACCAACCTATTTGTGACCAGCAGGTCAGGCAGGGGTTTTGATGCTGCAACACATTGTTTCTACCATCCTGTTTGCAGCAAGCCACTGTTTCCTCTCCTCCACGTGGCACAGCAAAACCAAGAGCACCTTTTTTTTCCCATGTTTTCACCCCTTTGAAACACTACTCCCTCTTACTAAACAGGATCTTGCAGCAGATGCCACAGAATGTCCACACAGTTTGGGCACCCTTTTGTAATTTTCCTGTATTTTTGGCCAATCTTTGTAGTTTGTAGTACAGTAATTATCACTATTAACTGCTTTTTTACTTCTCGTAAATATTCAAACAGGTAACAGCAGTTTCAGATATGTAGCAAGCACGTTTCTTAACCACGTAACTAAACATAACAGCATCCAATAGATTTCTGAAGAAAGAAAACGAGATGGATATTCCAGGTATGAAAAATGTAGGTGCTTAGAGAAAGAACATGTGAAAAATGACACGTCAGTCCTGAAACCTAGTATCGTGTATGTATCAGTCAGATTCAAAGTGAACAGGAACGTAAAAACTGAGTTCTAGTTCTGCATATGGTTTTGTACTCTTCATATTAATGTTTTTCCACATAGGTTGACTGCATGCTGGCAACTAGTTTACTCTGCATGTGTCACAGCTGTGGGCAGAGAGCATTCCTAAGGCACACCTAAGTAATCACACATGCAGTAGACAATATATATAATGACTGCAAAGAAAATGGATCAATGCATTTAATCCAAGTCACATAGATAAAAACTGGAATTACTAATTACATTGGTTAAAATGAAATGCCTGTGTACAGATAACTGTCTCACACTATACCTTTACTGATCTCTGACTTCATATAATCAGCTACTTTTACTCTCTAGTACAAAACAACGAACAGTTTCAGTAAATGAAATAATTACAAGCAGAGCTGCCAAGCAGCCCTGCAGCTTTTCAGGAGCGGCACAAACTCCCTCCATTCCTGGAAGGTAATAAGGTTGGTGCAGTGCACGGCCTATAGGTTATCTGAAGCATCTTCACCTCCTTTGCCAGGAGATATATTCTGATAAAGCATCATCCATCAGTTCAAAAAAGTACAAATAAGTTTAACCACTTACTTTAAGTGACTGTGGAGTTAGCCTCTGAGTTTCCTCGAGGATCTGACTGCAGAGACATAAAAAGGATCAAGTGTAAAATATCACAGAATGAGGGCTTTATATGACCTGACAACCACAAGTATTCAAATCCTACTTCAGTACTTCCTTTCAGCCACATCTTTGAGATTAGTTTCTATTAATTCTCCAGTTTGTAGAGTAAAAAGGAAAGGAAACACTAAAATCATTTCAACGTGTCCCTTGTCAGTGCATTGTGGCTCTGCTCTTTTCTGCAGTCCCTACATACTTGCAGACAAAGGTTGTGGAGGGCACCACTGGGAAAATGGCATACCGGGCTTCACGTTTCAGGACACACACCAACAGTGGTTCTGAACTGATCTCTCTCTCTCTCTGTAATACTGAAAGCCAGTGATGGAGGGAAGAAATGGGAATAAACAAGGGAACGGGCACATTAATACAAGAAGAGGATGTTGGGAAAAGGGAGGTGCAACCATTTCTACATTTCCAGAAGAATTCATTGCCTCACAGACCGCCACAGATCCTGGCTGAAGAAACATCTTAACTCTTCCCTCTCTCACAGGATTTCAGGTAGCGTAAATATTCATACCTAAATAACCAGCTTTATCTTGACAATCTTAGAAGTTCATATAAATTCTCTGGAACTGAGTGGCTAAATGATGATCGCACGGGGAAAGGTAGCATTCAATTCTTCACACAAACTGCAGCCTTTAGGAAACATTGCACAAAAGGCTCAGTGTTCAGGATGCACGTCCAGACCGGGCAAAACCTACATAGCCTGTATGTGCAGGTTTCCTCACCTGCAGGCAGGGTGTCCTATTCGCCCAGGCTACCAGTTGATTTAGGAGCAGAGGACTGAGTACTGACTGCAGAAGAGAATGCACTCCTACTGATCCTGGGGTTGAACACACGTGACTGCATGACTCCATAACGCAGCGTTTCAGACACTCAGCACTGTTCAAGCCTCTGCTTTATTCATATTGAATAACTACTGGATCAGCATCCAGATTTTTCCTTTCCTGGTTTATCAAAGCAATTATTAGACAGGTGATGTTCATACAAACACAGGCTCTCTCTCAAGCCTTAGAAACGCTTGATTGCTGTGTGCAGATTCAGTTCTGACATGCTCAGGCAATAGTGGAGATACTGGTTTGAAATTCTTTAAGCGAAAGCATTCAGGTCAGCCCAGTTCCCTAGGTATGCTCTGGGAGTATCCAGCTGATTAGCTCCTCCAGGTACAGCAGTTAAGAAATACCAGGCTTAAAGTAAAGTGCTTAAGGTACGAGCTAGGCTGCAGGGCATTCACCTCTGAAGTGCACCTGAGAACGATTCAAAGCTGTTTTAAAGCACTGGGAATCTTTGAAATCCAAATCTGAGAATCTCAAAAGCTCCAGCTATCTCTAAGGCAGCTGATTTTGGACTGACGGTTTTGATTTAAGCATGCAAACTGTGACTGAAGCTGGAATGAAACTTCCAGTTGTCTTTGCTGATCTAATGCTTAGTCTTTCGCCTGATGCAATCCTGCACTGACAAGGGAAATTTCTGAATTTATCCTAGTATTTTCCGACAGTACTAAATCCATCTAAAACATGCTAGTAAGAACCATGAGTCTGTACTGAAACAAGGTACGAAAAATTACTTTAACCCTGGGGTTTCTATGCTTTTGTTATTATCTTTGATTTCGTCCCATAAAGACAGAAGCAGAAAGAGAATGGGAAATCTGCAGGTTCTGATAAACCAGCAGGAAACCACAGCAGAGCTGTTGTTTAAACTGGGAACTGTTTGGAGCTGTATGTAAGACACAAGAGTTGACTTGAAAAATAGTAATTAAAAAATCCAGCTACAGTTGACAAACGTAGGTCTACGTTCACAAAGATCAAACAGCAATCTGCAGATCTCCATCAGCCTCCTAAAGCATGTGACAAATGGCATGAACTCACATTACTTCTTTCAGCAGAAAATAATGAAGTTTAAGGAAATAAGAATAAAAGCTCAGAGCAGCGCACTGGGAAATATTTCTGTTTTGCTCCCTCAGAATGGAAGAATAATTCATAAATTCATAAGGTTGGAAAGGACCTACAAGATCATCTAGTCCAACCATCCCTCATTCTATGAAACTTAAGCACTTTGTAAATACAATGTTGGTTTGTGAAAGCACTCCTAACTAAAATAGCAATTATCTGATGACGAATAAGTGAAAGAGCTGAAACAAGAATACAAACATTGAAGAGCGATGGGAAAGGGAGAAACAGTGCACATCTTAAAAAGAGACTTGCTATCTGACTGTACTTGGCATTTTGGCCACTGCAGGGCCATTCCTTCAGAGTGCTTACAAGGGTGCAGGCAATTCCCCACCTGCAACTTCCCTTTTTTTTTTTAATATTGTGAAGAAGCAGTCATCACCTCTCTCTGCTAATCATTTGCCTCATCAGGCTGTACCAATGGAGTCTCTCTCAGCATCAACCAACAGCTTCACCCTGGACCTTTACAAAAAGCTGGATGAAACCTCCAAAGGACAAAACATCTTCTTTGCTTCTTGGAGTATTGCCACTGCTCTCGCTATGGTCCATCTGGGTGCAAAAGGTGACACAGCAACTCAGGTGGCTAAGGTAAGCTCTGAAATCAGCAGCGTATCACATCTTAAAGCTGGATCTCATATGACTTGCATTATTCACCCACCAACATGGAACTAATATGAGCAACACGAGAGAACCACTAATTTGTCATCATGTTGAGTGCAAAAGTAACACTGCATGAAGTCCTGCAGAACACCGTTCTTCCAATGTATTTCCAAGAGCTCCCTTCTCTGCTTTTACCTCTATGTTTAGCTTACACTTACAGATGCCAGAGCAATGCAACTGGTCTGGCAGAGTGAAATTATTGACATTAGAGACTCTTCTCATGCTCCACATCCAGTTAGTAAGCTCTCTGAACCCAAGTTGGCTGCACAGCAGCAGCAGAAACATCTATGCCTGCGACATAGATAGTCCATAAATAAGCTAACACGCTCATGAAGGAGGGAAGGTTTAGGATGGATGTCAGAAAGAAGTTCTTGGCAGAGAGAGTGGTGAGGTGGAACAGGCTGCCCAGAGAGGCTGTGGATGCCCCATCCCTGGAGGTGTTCACGACTGGGTGGGATCGGGCCCTGGGCAGCCCTGTCTAGTACCACATCTGGAGGTTGGAGGCCCTGCCTGTGGCATTCTGAGATTCTGCAAATAATGGGAGTATACTAGAAATGAAAATACAATACCATTTATGCCCACTCCTGCAAAACTTTCAGTGGTATACTCCTAGATTATGTGCACTTACATAAACACATTACTCTATGTAATGTACTCTAGAGTTTTACACTGGTGCCCCAGTAGTAAGACTCTGAATCACACTATGTAGTTTGTTCTGACCGATAATGATCTGAAAATAAATCCCACATTGCTAAGCATGAATTGATCGTTTATTCAAATAAATTCATGCCTGAGTAATCATACTGATCTGTTATTAAGCAGTAAATATGACTAGAATTGACATAATTATGATACAGTTATAGAACCTAAATCTAGAGGAAGGTCTTGTTCTCAATAACTTTGGTAGGCTAACATCGGGTACGATTGCTGAGTGACCCTAAGTGGAAAACTGACATGGTTACATAACACCGAGTACTTTTTACCTTTACAAAACAAACCATCCTTATGAAAATTTATCATTGCCACAGGTTCTTCATTTTAACCAGACTGCAAGAGAAGAAAGACCTTCAGAGATGACAGCGCCTTCTCTGGGGAGGCCAAAGAAAAGAGACATGGTATTTATTTCAACAAGACTCACAGCAACAAATCTCTGAGAACGGGACAGTTCAGCACAACTGCTTTTACCTTCTAAAACTTATCTGTCTATGCCTACTGTCCTATTTCAGTAAAAGCTATATGTAAAAACTGTGAACAAGCAGATAGTGTTACTGTAGAACTCCCAAACTCAGAACTTCAAAGCAGAACAGAGACATTAGAAGCACTGTGATTGACCTTCACACTGCATCCCTTGCTTTTAGCTGCTCTATGGCAACAGGAACAAGTAATACTCTTACTAGCTTCAGGATTTTTTTTTCCTGGACTGGAAAACAGCCACTGCTTTCACATCCGACTCCAGTCCTACCCTTTTAAACTCTGTTCAACCTTTGCCATGGACACATCAGACAAACAGTGTCTCCCTCTAAGTGAACACCTGCTGATTCATCCTTGCTCATCAGATGTGACAGCAGAATGAACTGCATAGAACATTTTTTCAGATGAACTCCTTGAGCCTCAAAGGTCTGTAAACTTAAACAAGATGCATCCCCTTAGCACAGAAACTGAAAGATCTCAAAGAAACCAAGTTAGAAAAACTGGAAATGAAAAGGAGCAGTTACATCATTCTCCCTGTAGGTGGGCAGGGACTAACGTTCAAGATAAATCATTACGTCCATGTTCATTTTAGCTATTCACTGCCTTTCTAAGTTGTAGCAAAGTCTGTATGGTGCAGACCTCCAGATATTTCTCTCTGCTGCCTCTTCACTATGTCCCCACTGCCTTGCAAAACCTATCTGCTATGCTGTCCTCTGGCCACCAAATCCTTCACGTGTCCCTTCTGAAAGCCTGTATCTCAGCATGCATGAAAAAAGACCAGAGCAAGGAATGCCTCCTCAGCAATCTCATGACCAGTCCCCATGTATCAGCAGCAAAGAATCTGTCTCATATTTAGTGCATGATATATGCCATGGGGCACGTAACTGAAGTAGCTTGTGGGGAGCAGGGGACAAGCAGTTTATCCCTACACGACCAAAGCAGCAGCTGACAAGCAAGCTCCTGGTCCCTAAAGCCATCACCACAGACATTCCAGACAGGTTCCTTCCAAAATCCAAACAGCAACAGTAAAATTCACACCATACAGAAAATCCAAATCAGCTCCACTCCCTGACATTAGTATCTGTCTGAACAGAGTAGCTCCTCAAAAGCTGCAATGTTACCTTAGTGGTTCTTGTGATAATCAAAATTAGGCTTGACTATGACTGAAATGAGATGACCCAACATCCTGGGTGCACCATCTGAGGACAGCTGATGTTCTCAAAGGTGTAAGCAGATCTGCCAAACAAAATCATAACCCACAGACCTCAAACAATTTGTAAAGCTACACACAGCGCTGCAAAAGTGCTCGATACCCAAAAAAGAGCTCCATCCCTCCACACGCTTTTTAAATTAAAATGACCTGGGGCTTTTTTAAACAATCACAGAAGGTGCAATGCTTCAGACAAAAAAAAATTTCTGTACTAATTGGTGCCTCTTTCCAAGGGTCCTGAGTACGAGGAAACTGAAAACATCCACTCTGGCTTCAAAGAACTCCTGTCTGCCATCAACAGACCCAGAAACACTTACTTGATGAAAAGTGCTAACCGACTGTTTGGGGACAAGACCTACCCATTACTGCCCGTGAGTTGAACATTTCTGCTTGAGAATATTTTGACACGAAGAGGTATTACCAAAAGAGGCAATCACAATTTTACAAATGTTCTGCCTTTTAAGCCTACTGCAGCCTTTAGAACTCTGAATTCTGCACGTGAACTATGAGAAGTTTCTCCATGTCACTGGTCATCCTTCTCCCCCTTCTCTCTATCTATTCCATCATTTCTGAGATGGGGAGGCCAAAGCTGCAGAGGCAAGACAAACTACAGTCACACCATAGCTTCAGAGAGCGGCTTGTTAATGCTCGCCCTTTTATTACATTGTCATTTCTTTCAGCTTTCACATTATATTTGCTTTTTCGACCATTACTGGACGGGTTTTTTCCATGCAACTGTCCCAACAGATCTTCAGAAACTGATTCCCAAAGAGTAATAAGCACCTTTATTATTACTCTTCACTGGATCATTTACAGATGTTTCAGTACTGATACAGCAATCTTATTTCCTCCTTCTCTTAGTTTCCAGCCTTTTAAACAAAGAAGATCTTTCTCTGTAGTCCCGTGGATACTCAGCTTCTTCAAAAGCCTTTGGTGAGAGGCCTTCCAAAATGCCTTTTGGTAACCCAAACAGGCTCTAGCTGTTTGACCTTCCCACTTGCAGGCTTTGTGACACCTTCAAAAACCTCCAACAGATCTGTGATGCAGGACTTCCTATTACAAAATGCTGTCCCAATACATCATGCTTATCCATATGCCCAGTAGGCTTACTTATTCATTTGCCCTGTACAGACTCATGAGTTTGTAATTCTCTGTATCGTTGAAATCTTTTTAGGAAATGTCATTGTATTAATCATCTTCTGGTTTCCTGCAAGGCGGCATTGAATGAAGTTACCACTGTTTCACCTCAGAGTCAGTTTCAGTCTCCTGAGTAATCAGTCAGTCATTAAACTAAATAAGTCCTACAGAATGCTCGCAGCACACCTTCTACACAATCAGGGAATTTCCTGCCGGGAATCTCCATGAACTGCTTCATAGAAGATGGCAACGTAGAAGTCAGCTCTAGTTTATTCTACCAGAACACTCCCTTTATATCTGACCCTCTGCTGACCTCATAAACTCTTAGCAGGTTCCTGGACTCTGAAACAAATCTAAAATCATTGTTTCAACTTGATGTCCCTTCTCTTCTTCCCTCTTGTACTGAACTCCGTATCGTAGAGCAGAAAAATGAATTTCAGTGATACGAAGAAATTGTTCTGAGGAATCAAAAATTAAACAAACAAACAAAAAAAGTGTAGAATATTTATTTCATGGGATCTCAAAATTACAAATCTGCATTTTGGATTTAAAATACCAAAATGGGAAGCATCGTTTTCCATAAAACAAAAATACTTTATTTTGATCAGTCCTTGTTATTTAACATAGAGTGTATACGAATTTATCTTAAGGGTTATCTTGTATCAAATGAATTATATTTTCTTAAGTTACGTATGAGTAGATTGCATAACCTGTTGAAACGATTTTTTCTACTATTTTTGTAGCATAAATTTAACTACATAGGCATACATTTTCCAATTCTATCCTTCAGAAATTCTTAGAGCTCGTCGCAAGGTACTACCAAGCAAAGCCACAAGCTGTAAACTTTAAGACAGATGCAGAACGAGCCAGAGCACAGATCAATTCCTGGGTTGAAAATGAAACTGAGAGTAAGTACTGCTCTGATGGCTTTTTCTTCTCCTCCCACTTCAAAATCACTTGCCTTTCCACTTGAAATGTTCTTGCAGCTAGGGATCCATAAGGGATGGATACTGTGGGGAAGTGATGAATAAATCACAGTTAAATGTCTTGAAGAAAGCCTACCACCAAAACTAACTGCTGCCCCTTGCAAAGCCTTCCCCTTGATTCTTCACATCATAGCCTTTCTGAATTATTTCTGTTCGTAAGGAAGCAAAAGTAGATACTGAATGGCTCCACTCTGATTAGTGAAGCTTTTACTTCTGCAAGCTTCAACAAGTTCAACTACCTTCACGGAACTTCCACTTGTAACACATTTCTTAACATCTTTTACTACCAAAACAAGCATGTTTTACAAAACAGTGATGCTTCAAAAGCCATTTCTATACGTACACCATGAAAAATGTATAGGAAACAAAATCTCCAAAGTGCTAACACTTTTGCAAGAGAGCTAGGCACAGGGAAAGCACAACTGAAATTGGTGAGTCATGCCGTCATACTGAATTAACAGCCCTATTTGTTTGACTTTTAAGGCAAGATCCAGAATCTGCTACCCGCAGGATCTATTGATTCACACACTGTGCTGGTCTTAGTAAATGCTATTTACTTCAAAGGAAACTGGGAGAAGAGATTTCTGGAAAAAGATACATCTGAGATGCCCTTCAGATTAAGCAAGGTACATTCCTTCAATACGTCTATTACTGCAGAGCAAGAATCCCCTACATATTCCACCTGCATTTCATATGCCACTGCAACACCACTCATAGTAGTAGCTTAGGGTATGAACTTTGAGCACAGCAACAGTGAAAATAAACTGGCAGTCTCATTCACACAGATGCATGAGAATAGGACTTTCAGCTAAGTCAGCAGCTTGCTGGTACCAGAACAATTGAAAACACCACGGTTAAGCAGCTTAAGGGCAAGAGGAAACTTCCGTCAGTACTGAGATAACCATTTTCAGAAAGAATTGTTACTCCTGAGAGCAGCACTTCGACACCTAGGTCCCTTCTGCTGCTTTTGAGACAGAGGCTCTGTAATCTGAGCTCAAACACACTAAACATTCTTTCCTAACACCCTGGCCATTGCGCAAAACCTCATGTGGAATTTTCAAGAGGGCTTGTCATTTTAGCCAGGTGCGTATGGGCGATGCGTTCAGTACGCACGGAAGGCACGACTGAGCTTACAGTATTTCACTGACTGTGCACGAACAATTCACAGAGCTCACAGCATGCATATCTTTGGTTTGTGTCAAAGGTGAGCAAAAGGAATTTTCAACCAAAACACTTACCTTGTTTGACATAGATTACGAGTGCAAACACCTTTTGTATGCCTGGTGATGTGAGGCAGTTGTGTCGATACTGTGGTTGCATTACGCGAAACCTTCTACACTACACGTGCAGTTTTAGGATCTGTCATAGTACACGGTGCACAGAAAGGGTTTAATTCACAGGGTGACTGATAGCAGAGCCTGCAAACAGGTAAGCTTTTGCACTTGTGTAACAACGGAATAGAGAGAGTGGACGTATCAGTGAAGGTCTCTGAACGTAATACAGCGCAGGAGTTCAGAAGATTAGTATGTAATCCAATTTTATGTGGTAATCCAAACTTCTACGGTTTGGGGAAAGGGAAAAGCTAGCGTAGGTCACAGCAAATACAGCTCACAGGTAAATTCAAACTATCAGTACTGACTGGAAGTATGCAAAAGAGTTGATGACGTCAGAGAATGGAAGTCAACATATATATTTTTTCCCTCATCAACACATTTGCTCAAGAAATGTAAAGTTTTTTGGAGAACTTGAAACATACAAGGTAATTGTCTGCAGGAGCCAACTCTGAAAAGAATGAGAAACACATTGCATGTCATGAAGTTCGCAGGTAGCGTCCATGCTTTTTCTTTTTTTTTTTTTTTTTTTTTTTTTTTTAAGAAGATCCCTGTGACTTTGAATCAGGAGAAAGGGCACTGGAAAAATATTCAGATGATGTCAAATCTCACCCTTGTGTACAATATTTTTGCTTTCAGTTCAACAAAGCAAGCAATCTTTAACGTTCACCTTAAGGAGTAAGAACTACTTATCTTTTGTTTGTTTTTAACATCTGAATCACTTCACAGACCGAGACAAAGCCAGTACAGATGATGTTTCTGAAAGATACATTTTTGATCCACCATGAACGAACTATGAAATTCAAAATCATTGAGCTGCCGTATGTGGAAAATGAACTCAGCGCGTTCGTACTCCTACCAGATGACATCAGTGATAACACTACCGGTCTGGAGCTGGTAAAACTGACATATTGCATCACAAGCACTATGAGGCATTAACAGATATACATGACAAAATAGTTGAGGAAGAATGAACTTCAAAATCACAGCAGAAAGGGGGGTGATGCGTACATACTTTGGTTCATAGGCTGTAACACAGTGACTGCTCAGCCTAGTTTTCAGGGCATCTGTTAATGATGCAAGCACAATAATCTACCTCAGGACACACTAAAAAAGTATGCCCACACTACTTTCTTAGAACCAAATCGAAACCACCATGCTCTAGAATTAGTATTCTGACAGCTTGATTAATCAAGTTTACATCATCTGCAGCCCAGATATTTTGTAATGAAGCTTCTCAAACTTAGTGCTGACTACCTTGACCCACAAGGTTTCAGCAGCCACTTAATGACCGTGCCAGAATCAGTTCCTGAATCAAAGTAGATTAGGACAAACACATTTCTATTTGCAACTGAGGTCCCATGTATTCCACTTACTCACTGCTACTAAGAGAAATACCTTACACATACACACATACTGAGCACCTATTAATATGGTTTGCAATACTTCTCGTATCCTCCTCCAAAATAACGAATTGTTCTGAAGGTTCACTCTACACCATATTAAATTTAAGAAAACAGACAGGAATATAGGTTGCTCAGCACTCTGCAGGATCATATCCTAAGAACATGGAGTACATTTCAGCTGTAGCCACAGCTGGTAGTTAGACTTTTACATCTAGTGTGTGCACGCCTTCTTTTCGCCTATTGCATTATGACTACTTTCTTACAAAACTCATTGCAGGTAGAAAGAGAGCTGACCTATGAAAAATTAGCTGAATGGTCCAACTCAGCCAGTATGATGAAAGTCAAAGTGGAACTGTACCTGCCCAAGTTGAAGATGGAAGAAAATTACGATCTTAAATCCACTCTGAGCGACATGGGGATACGAAGTGCTTTCGACCCTGCTCAGGCTGATTTCACAAGGATGTCAGAGAAGAAGGACCTCTTCATATCAAAAGTTATTCACAAAGCTTTTGTGGAGGTCAATGAAGAAGGCACCGAGGCAGCAGCTGCCACAGGCGTCCTGGTGATGAGGTCAAGAACACCTACAGTAACTTTTAAAGCTGACCACCCTTTTCTCTTCTTCATCAGACACAACAAATCTAAAACCATCCTCTTCTTTGGCAGATTCTGCTCCCCTTAGTTACTTTTTTTTGCTCCACAGAGCAGGAGATGCTGGCCTGCCAACTCAGGTGCAAAACCTGATACCCCCGCTGCAGCTGGGGGGACTGCGACCTGAATCCCTTCTCTTTCAGACTACACACTCCACACCCTCAGGCTAAGCTTCTGCTACCCCCAGACAGCCCCAGCAGCGCCTGCAGGCACACGCACACATACAGCAACCCCGATCAGCATTCAGATCAGACTCGAGCTCCATCCGCTAAACACTGTAAGCCAGCCAGCCAGCCAGCCAGCCACTCCACCCCTTCCCCTCGCAGGGAACACGAGGCACCGCCCTATTTCCTCACGCAGAGCTACAGGCGTGACAGAAAAACCCAAGCCACGCTGCTCGACCTACAGCTCATCTTTATCCCAAACAGCACCCGCTTCAAATACAGCGGCACTAATACTAAGCAACCCCTCGCAGCTTGACGGTGTTCTCCGTTAGCTCTCTCAGGACGGGGGAGGCCGTACGGGACGGGGGGACCCGGAGCCAAGGCGGCCGCTCGGGGCCGCTGTCCGCGGTGGGCGGCCCGTGGCTGGGTGAAAGCTTCCGGGAGAAGGGCGGAGCGGCGGCCGCTGGTGCTCGGCGGGGGGAGCGAGGAGCGCGTGAGCCGTTGCTTTGTACGGGACGCCTGCGTCGGTTTTTGAGGGGCGACGGCAGCGTTTCCCGCGCGGCCGAAGCTCCGAGCGGTTTGGGCGGGCGCGGCCGCCGGGCGTTGGCGGAGGGAGGGGACCCGTCATCCAGCGCTGTCACCCAGCCCTGTCTGTGCGAGTTTTGCGGCCAGCAGGCGGAAATCCATTGAGGGCTGCGGGCTTCTTTGCTCCAGTCCGTTTTCTTTTTGTCGTTTTTATTTCTTTTTCTGCGCTCACGGGCAGAGGGAAACGCGAGCGCAGCTGCAGCTGTTGCCTGTGGCTCCTAGCAAGGGTTTCTCTTAGAGGAAGCACACCTGGGGAAGCTTTGCTGCTCCCTCATGCTTGAGATGGTGAATCATCAGTACAGGAGTAGGTGTTGGCTTTGTATTTTGTAGCAACGTCCTAACAGCAGGCACTGCCTTAGGGGAGAAAAAATTACAAACCGTACAAACCGCCTTTGCTACTGGCTGACATCCTGCGATGTCTGGTGGCTCTTATCTGTCATTTGCGCTCTGGCGCTCACTGCTCCTCCCTGTAGATGTGTAGTATAAGTTCAGGTTAGTTAGCTGCCCGCTCTGCTGACGTCCGTGAAGTCTGACAAGCACTGAGATACGTATGTGCCGTGAAATTCCCCATAAACACTTTATCGTGTCTGTTTCCATGTTGTAGACAATAAAAGGCAAACTGCAGTGGACTTTGACTTCATACCGCAGCAGGAAACTGCAGTAATCTGACATGCTGACCAGATAAATTTCATTTAAATCTTGTAGATCGAATCGTGCAGTTGTCTTCTGGCAGACTGACTGGTAGGTGAAGGACACTAGCGAACAAGTAAGCTTGAAGGAAATACCTTAGATACACACGCTTTGAGAAGGTAAGTCTCTTAATTCAGCCATTCTGATGCCTTTTTGCTTTGGTTTTCCTGTAAAACTGTATGGAGTCAAAGGAGACTTGCTCTGTCAAGTCCTAAACAAAATAATTGTCGTGTATGTTCATCTCAAAAGATGTGATGTTTACTCCATGAACAAGAGTAATGGTTTTTCTCATTACAAGGAAGACATTGAGGCCCTGAAGCTCATCCAGCGAAGCTGTGAAGGGTCTAGAACACAAGGCTTTTGAGAAATTGGCTGAGGGAACTGGGAGGCTCAGGAGAGACCTTATCACTCTGTACATTGACCTGAAAGGAGTTTGTAATAATGTGGGGATCGGCCTCTTCTCCCAGATAACAGCGATAGGACGGGAGAGGACGGCCTCAAGCTGTACCAAAACAGGTTCAGTTTGGATATTATCAAAAATTTATTCTTGAAAAGAGTGGTGAGGCACTGGAACAGGCTGCCCAGGGAGGTGATGGAGTCACGTCTGTAGTCTTGAAGTATTCAAGAAACATGTGGATGTGGGTTAGTGGGTGTGGTGGGGATGGATTGACAGTTGGACTACATGATCTTTACCAACCTTAATAATTATATGTTTCTGATCCAGTGGGAATTGCTCTTGCTACGTGTACATGATTAAATCATAGAAACAGTAGCTTCCTCAGGTGCACTGCATGGAATTTAAGATGTTTATTCTGCCAAACTAGTTTTTCATAGTTTTCTACTCAAATCAAGATATTTGCTGTATGGTTTATATCGGAAAATGTAAAAGACAGAAATAGTTTATCAGTTTATGATCAAATTTAAGCCAATTTTGTTTTGTGATTTTTTTTTTTTTCTCCTAGGCTCTGAACCATGGATAGCCTCAGTACAGCAAATACCACTTTTGCTCTCGACCTCTTCAGAGAGCTGAGTGAGAAGAACAGCACAAAGAATCTATTCTTTTCTCCTTTTAGTATTTCTTCTGCTTTGTCTATGATTTTGTTGGGTTCCAAAGGTAACACTGAAGCCCAAATAGCAAAGGTATGTCTCCATGAACTTAATGTATTTGATTTGATGCATGTACCATCTACTTGGTGGTATGTGAACTACGGACATGAGATCTGTATTACAGTCTGTGACCTCTAATTGCTAAATTGTGATAGTCATTCTGGCCTCAGCGGGCAGAAATCATCCATAGGTGTGTACATAAGCAGAACCTGTTTCTACTGAGTTTATGTGCAGGAGGACTTCCTGCAGTGTGAAATTAAGAGATCCCTGTTTTTTAGGGTGTTTGTTTGTGGTATGGAGGTCTTCCTTTTATATGTCATTAAGAGGTACCTGGGATTTTTTTTTAATTATATATATGTACAGTTAGAGATTAATCTCCAGTTCCATAAAATAATTGATTATATTATCTTTGGGCTTAATATCAGACTGTGCATACTTCAAAAATGAAGCCAGATAATCAAGGGGAAAAAGAAAATACAACATACAAGCATGTCATGTTAAACAGATTTTAAGAAACAAAAAAAAAATATGAGTTGCTTGTTTAGTGTACTAGCTTAGGTTTTCATAACCTGTAATCTTAATCCTGGTACATCCTGAAGAAAGAAGTGATACAGGGCTAAGGGCATAGTTCTGAACTTCCAGTGAGTAACTCAGCAAAGATTCAGAACAAGGCAGAGCTGAATGGGCAATGAAAAGTAAAACTCAAAATGTAAACTGGCAAATTAATCACCAGGGGAGCAATTAGGGAGTGGTGTGTCTGCTGTGTGACACACATCTATCATTAACTATATGATATGATTAATCTGTCATTAACTGCTGTGCAGTTTGCTTCACATTCACTGAGGTGCTGCCTGCCTCTCTCTTTCTGGCATTGCGATTCAGAGTAGATCATCTATACTTTTTCATTTGTAGCAATGGTTATAGTGATGAGGAAGAATGAGGATGAAGCTGAAAAGTTGCTTTAATGGGATTTTAAGTCTTTGCCTGTGTTAACATCAGCTACAGCAGCCTGTTTTCTGTTGTCAGTTGAAGGATCAGGTTTGCATCTAAGGAATTGAATAAGATGCTTCGGTGCTATTGTAATCAATTTGAAAAATTATGTGAAGGTTTGTTCTGCTGTTAACCCCAGGCTCCTTTGTGGCTTTTAACAGAATTAAGGCTAGGTTTTCTAAGGTGGAGATGATAAATCCTGAGTTCTCTATGAAGTAACATGCGCAGCGTTAAGAAAAAGGCAGAATGTGCCTGCACTCAGATTTAATAACAGTTGTGCTGAAGCAAGTGTGTCAGAGATGCCATGGGCTCCACAGAAGGTATTTGTCTCTCTGCAGGTGCTTTCTTTGAGCAAAGCTGAGGATGCTCACAATGGGTATCAGTCACTTCTCTCTGAAATTAACAACCCTGACACCAAATACATCCTCAGAACTGCTAACCGACTTTATGGAGAAAAGACATTTGAGTTTCTCTCAGTAAGTAAACGTTAAATCTGGGGTGCTGTGAAGTGTGACGTACTCGCTAGCTATTCCCCTTGCTGAAAGTCAGATAAAGGTTCAGGTTTTATTTTCCAAATTTTTTAGGCTGAGACCAACCAACCTGACACTCTGTGCAAAAGGCTGGGGTGTGAACTGGGTGGAGAAACTGCTTTTAGATTAAATGAATGTACAACTGGTACAAAACCATAAAATTCATCAGACTCTTAATCTCCTGGGTTTCATGGTCCATTTTTGGTGGGTTCTAGGGTCAAATGATGGACAAATCCATCTCCTTTCCTTTGATAACCTGTAACTGGTGAAAAAAACCTGTTACTGCTGCCAAGGATGGGCAGCATTTTGTAGTTTCTTCTGTTAATTAAGCCCCCTGGAGAACGTGCTGAGAGGAGTACGTGACTCTTAATACTTTCCTTATAGGTATATACATAGATATATGAACGGTGTAGGTACTGTTATTCCTGTTTCTTTAGATTCATGCTTCCCTAGGTATAGAAGTACGGTTCTAACGTATTTTTTTCTGAGTGTCACAGAGTAAGAAGTCCTAGTGGCAAACAAATGCTGTTGTGTTGTTTATGTGTTGCTGTCTTGCTACTTTTACTAATTAATAGTCTGTTTTCAATGAAGAGTGCTGTTCTCATTCCTCTAGTAGATTAAAATTACGTGGATTATACTCTGAATGCGGCATCTGTGAATAAAGACGTCGCTATATTAAATTGGAGAGAATGCATCTATCAATATTTCTTCTCACTATAAGAAAACTATTTTTTTTCCCTCCAATCGGAAAATTTTCTGTCAGCCTTAGGAGGTTTGGCAGTGAAGTTTTTGTAACGTTGTGTGTTCTCTCACTCAAGCAAAAAGAACAAACAAAAGAAACAAAAAGAAACAACCCAGGCGATCATTTCTAAGTTGAGTGCTATAGAATGTTCTAGCCTATTAAAGGAGCCATTTGACATAATAAGATAAAGAGGAAGATAAATCCTAGCTCAAATAGGCGATAAAACAGCTGATAAGAACACGTCAGACAAAACTTTAATGGCTTCAGATCAAGCTGGGGGAAGAGAAGGGGATATATTTTTCTCAGTGTGCTTAAAAAACGTCTGTGGCTGAATGTCAGTAAGATACATTGCTGAAAAGCTTTTTTAAATGTTCATGGCAGTCATTTATAGACTCGAGTCAGAAATTCTACCATGCTGGGCTAGAACAGACTGACTTCAAAAATGCTTCAGAGGATTCCAGAAAGCAAATAAATGGCTGGGTGGAAGAGAAGACTGAAGGTAAGTGTTTTGCAGAACTCTCTGATGTATGGAATGTCAGGCAGGGCTTAAATAAACAGCTATGTCAAAGTATAATACTGTCATGTTAAAACAAACGAACACCTCAACCACTGTCTCTGATTGGGACGTAATTATCTAATCTGTAATTAATACATTTTAAATACTCTGTATTACAACAGTTGCTTATGTACTGCTGTTAAATTTGTGTTTTCTTTTGCTATATCCTAAAGGTAAAATTCAGAAATTGCTGTCGGAGGGAATTATTAACTCAATGACCAAACTTGTGTTGGTGAACGCCATCTATTTCAAGGGCAACTGGCAAGAGAAGTTTGACAAAGAGACCACAAAAGAAATGCCATTTAAAATTAACAAGGTATGGTATGTTAATATGCTGACAGTACAAAGTTCTTTGTAATGTGGGGAAAAAAAAACTTGTTCGAGCAGAGTTACCTGAGTAAGTAACATGCTTTCAGATGTGCAAACAACCACAAACCTTCTTCCTTACAAAACTAAGCTTGAACTTTCTATTTTCATTTTATTAACAACTAGTAATTGATGAGCTACAGCAGTCAACGAGGAGGCTCAAATGAGCAATCAAAAATCCCAGGTGCAAACGTGAAGTTTTAAGCTGGTTATTTTACAGTCTGTCCAGGAGTAGTTACTTTAAACTACCAATAGTCTTCTGAGCACTCTATGAGATCTATTGTCTGTGACTTTTGCACATTGGTATGACTTCACTGGGTGATTCTGGCACGGCATGCCCTTTGGCCTCTTCTTTGCTTATCCATCATTTTCACGTGTCACCAATTGCTGCTGCAAAACCATTTCTGACATATTCTGTTCTCAGTGTCCGTGGCTGTCATTCATAGAACTGAGTCACATTCACTGTTTCAGCGGTCTTTCCTTTAGAAACAAATACTTCTTGTGTTATTTAGTGAAGGTGAGGGGAGCTAGGCTCCACTGAAAAGGGGGAAAATAATGTAAACAAAAGTAACTGATGCTCCATGCGAAAATGGAGAGAGATGGGAGAGAAACAGCCAGCAAGAAGATGAAAGATTCATCTCTCCCTCTGCCTTTTAACAAAGCAAAATAACGCTGGTGCTTTCTTAGCATTTTTAGTGGCATAGTGAAGTATTTGTATTGCTTCATGTCACAGTACATGAAGTGAAATGAAAATACTGAAGGTGGGATTATTGTTGTTACAGAGCTAGAACACCAGCTCTGCTCATTACCAACGCTGTTCAGAGCATGTCACTATTTCTAAAGTGAGCAAATCTGTATTCCTGCTTCTCCCTAAAGCAGATTTCACAGATATTTCCACAGTAGCAACTAACAATTAAATCTCAGGGATCCTTGCTTGACAAAAAAGTGACTACGCAATGTACGTAGCTCTCTGTGCAGTCGAATAGTGAAAAGCCCTAAGTAACTGGATGCCTGCTTCATATATCACAGCTGTTGTGCTAGCCCAATAGTAACTCTTCATGTCTGTTTATTTTTAGAATGAGACAAAACCTGTGCAGATGATGTTCAGAAAAGGCAAATATAACATGACCTACATTGGAGACTTGGAGACCACAATCCTTGAGATCCCTTATGTTGGTAACGAACTCAGTATGATCATTTTGCTCCCCGATTCAATCCAGGATGGATCTACCGGCTTGGAAAAGGTAAGTTGTTGATCTCAAAGCAAAGACAGTTTGCATCCTACCTTGGAAGAGAGCTTGGTACTGCACACGTGCCTGCAGTTCAGTTTCAGAGCTATTATATCACCAGTGCTCAACACCAGATGAAGCGTTCCTTGTGTCTGTAAAATAAGGTTTTCACAATCTGCTGTTTACTTTATGGTATCTACCACACACAAAAAAACAAACAAGAATTGACCTCAGCTGAAGCTGTAGTCTCTAGTGAGAAATAAAACTTGTTCTTTTGGCTTGAGACCTTGTAAGCTCCTGAAAAAGGATGCATATTATGTGTTACATAAACATACACAAGCAGAAGCAGTGATTAGTGTAAAACTGGGACTCTTCTTATTGTAATTACCTAACGTTGGGTTACGCTTCTGTTGTTTTTTTTTCTTAAGCTGGAAAGTGAACTTACATATGAGAAGCTGATGGATTGGATTAATCCTAACATGATGGACAGCACAGAAGTGAGGGTGTCTTTACCCAGATTTAAACTAGAAGAAAATTACGATCTGAAACCCACCCTGAGCAAGATGGGAATGCCTGACGCATTTGACTTAGGGATGGCAGACTTCTCGGGAATCTCCTCTGGTAATGAGCTGGTGCTCTCTGAAGTGGTTCACAAGTCCTTTGTGGAAGTCAACGAAGAAGGCACTGAAGCAGCAGCTGCCACAGCAGGGATAATGTTGCTGCGCTGCGCTATGATCGTTGCCAACTTCACTGCCGATCATCCCTTCCTCTTCTTCATCCGGCACAACAAAACCAACAGCATTTTGTTCTGTGGCAGATTTTGCTCTCCCTAAGGAGACAGAAGAGCTGCCATTAACACAGTAATTTGATCTCTTTTAGGATAGAGCTGCTCTTTTGCACTAATTGTTTCTTTCCGCTGTGCCTGAATCCCCTTATCTGGTCGTCATTTTGGGCTTGAGTAGAGTAACAGTGCTCAGACATACACAGCAGCTGCCAATTAAAACAGCTCCCTTACCTTCCTCTTTCAAGTAGAGAGTTGTTTTCTTGCTGGCACAAGAAACAAAGAAACATAAACATCCCACTTGCTCAGCAAACTTCCACCTGTCTTGTATTTCCTATTGCACTTTTTGTGGCCAGCAGGTAGCAAGTCAGACGGTGACATCTGACAGAAAACGGTGATTTTTGCTTCTGTCTGTACTGGAAGATATCTTATGCTCTGCTCCCCATTTTTCTTCCTATCCCCAGTTACCTTAAAATTCTTCTTTCTTCTGGAACATTTCAGTAACTGAGGGAGATGAAAGTAGTCTTTAGCAGCCTGTTCAGAAGAGTTACTAAGATCTGAACCAGACCGAGGTTTTACTACAACTGGACAGCACTCCTGCCAGAGTGGGAATAAAAGTATGTCTAACCAATGACCTTACAGCTTTTCATGGGGTAAGGATTCTTGTCTTAACACCACACGTACCACCTGGGAATATTAGCTCTCACTTAGTTCTTTAGTCTTTTTAAAGAAAAGAAAGGACATTAAAAAAAACAACATAAATTCCTATCCACTATTTAAGTGACAGCTTTTTTTTTCCCCAATCCTTATATATTTTTCCCTATTCAGGGTTTCTTAAGCACCTTCATTAAACCGAATGCCAAAGGTTTCCTAACACAGTGATTTATTGGTTTTGCTGGTCTTGAAAGAATAAACAAGTTCTTTGTGAATGCTGGGGGAGTCCTGTTTCCTTTCTGACCATAAATCATGACTTCTTTTTTTCCCCACATGCACAGTGCGAGGAAAGCAAGCACTCGGTGGAGGGCAGTCAGCTTTCATGGAGCTCATCAAAATTCATTGTGGCACAGAATCTTTTCTAAATGCTGTAAAACCAAGGTGCTTACCTGGGTTAGGATGGAGTTTAGGTTTTAACCCTAGGAGGATTCGTAGTAAGGAGTCTTTGAGGCAAAGGCTCGGAGTCGTAAAATCACAGAAGACACAGGAACGCGCCTGAACGATTATTTAGTTCTCGCCCCCTGCTGTGGGTGGGGCTGCCCAGGGCCCCATCCAACCTCGCCTCAAACACCTCCAGAGGTGGGGCACCACGGCGTCTCCAGGCAGCTGTGCCAGTGCCTCACTGCCCTCTGAGTAACAAAAAACATCCCCCTGACATCTAATTGAGATCTCTCAAGCCATTCCCCCTTATTCTGTCACTACCAGACCATGGAAAAAGTCACTCCTCCCCCCTTACAAACAGGCTCCTTTTACGCAGTGGAAGGCTGCGATGAGGCCTCCCTGGAGCCTTCCCCAGGCTGCACAAGCCGTGTGCATGTTTCCATAAGGGATACTGCTGCTGTGGGTGCAGCTCCTTGGCCCTGTGCCCCAGTCATGGAGCGTGCAGTGAATACAGTCACCGTTGGGGGGGAGAGGGGGGGGGGGGGGGGGGGGAAAGCTGCCACTGTGCTGCCTCTCAGACTGATTCTCAATCAGTGCTGCTCTCTCAGCCACAACAGATAGGTAGAAGGGGAGCAGGCAGCCTCTGCTCCCGGTGCTTTGTGTGGGAATGGGATGGAAGCAGGGTGAAAAGTTCATTTTCTGCCCCTTCCTACCTCTAGAGGCTGCGGGTGGACTGCGTTTGTAGTGCCATGCGGTTAAGTGAAAGCAAAAGTACGCTTCTTGTTCCTTCCCTTTCATGAAAGAATAAAACCACGTTAACGTCAAGCCTTGCGGAGAAAGAAGCTAGAAACAGCCCTATCTACAAATCCCACTGCAAACAAAACGGAGGGATCCCAGCTGTACAAGCAGGAAGGTTTCACAGCATCGCCTGCTACCAGCTTTTGCGTAACCGTCTGCCCGCCCCAGCACTGCACCTTTCACCCCGCTCCCAGAGGCCGCCCAGCAGCCCCAGCTCCACCTTGCTGCAGGGCTCCTGCCGCTTCAGTCCTCCCCTGCAGCTGCCCACCCAGCCAGCTGGAAAGCATCTCAAGAGGTAAGTGTGTTCTCGTTGCACCTCTGCTTTTTGCAGCCCTTGCAACTTGCACTAGGTCTCTGAGGAGTGCCTTCTTGGAGCCCTCACTGAAACCTTTATCTTTCAGCTGCAGCCATGGACCACCTAAGCAATGCCAATGGCAGGTTCGCACTTGATCTCTTCAGAAGCATTAATGAGACCAACCCATCAGGAAATGTTTTCTTCTCGCCTTTCAGTATTTCTGCTGCTCTGGCCATGGTCCTTCTCGGGTCCAGAGGTAATACAGAGGCGCAGGTGCTGAAGGTCAGCAACATTTTTGCAATTTACTGAAATTAAAAGCCATTAAATTTTAGAAATGGGACAATGAGAGGAGAGCATTATTTGTGTGATCCTGGGGGGGGAGGTTTAGGTCACTCACTGTCTCTTCCCCACTGCTGCTATCTGCCTGCTGTACTCCACAGCCCTCCTCTTGCGTTCACTGATGGCCCTCCTTTCCTCTCACTTCGTTTTGGTTAACTGATGAATTCAGAAACCAATCTTGCTGATTTATCAGTCTCAAATTAAGTTGATCAGAGTCCCCAGCACCAAGTCCTTACTAGGAGTTTGTGACAGGACAAGAGGGAACGGTTTTAAACCAAAAGCAGGAAGATTTAAGTGAGATATTTGCTGGGGAAATTTTTTTCACTGAGAGGGTAGCAGAGCTGACCAGAAAAGCTGCAGTGCCCCATCCCTGGAGGGGCTCAAGAGCAGGTTGGATGGAGGCCTGGGCAGCACGAGCTGCTGGTGGCAGCCCTACCCACAGCAAGGGGAACAGAACCAGGTAGGCTTTCAGTTGCACTCCAGCCCAACCCATTCTATGCGCCTTTTCCACAAAGAACTATTGTTTTGCAATACATGCTTACTAATGGTACACGTAACAATGCTTAGCATGTCTTAGTAGCAAAAAAAAAAAAAAAAAAAAAGGAGCTGTATTATTATTAAGCCTGATAACTGTTACAATGATGACATTACCCAAGTCCCAGCATTGTAGAAGGTGAGCACCCAGTATTTCTGATGAGCAGAGCTCATACACCCATTCTCATGGTATCCTTAGGTTAGGCAGCAGAGGTTAAGAGAAAATGATGTGTCTCTTTCACTCTGGGCTTTGTTGTGGACCCATCTCATCAGTACTTTCACACACCGTAGCCTGGTTGAAAGCTGGAGCAAGTAGTTTCTGTATTTAAAGTCGGTCTTTTAGAGCTGATGGTTTCACAATGGCAGTTGCAAACTGCTAATTCTAGCGTAGGTAGCAGTGTGCTAATTTCCTCTCAGATCTCCTATGCAAAAGGGACCCTGCCTCTTTCCTCTTCGCAAGAGAAACACCTGCTAGTGCAAATGGAACTATGTGAGAGTTGTCACTGTGGTTCCTGTTAACTTATTTGCACTATGGATAAGTTTACCTTTGTATTCTGAACTTTAGGAAGAGCTGGTTTAGGCCATTAACCACTGCTGTTCTTAGTGAAGAGACAATAAAACTGAATCACTACTTGTACAAACAGACTTTGAACATCTATTCCTTATAATTCAGCTGTCAGCCCCACCCAGGAAGAATCTACTGAGAGCAGAAATAATGCAAGAGAAGAGTAGGGGAGCTGGAGATAGAAATGCTTCAGCACAGTAACCTTCAGTAATGCACGTTCCCATGGCATAATGCTTAATTGATGAGAACATCAGCTAATCAAGGAGAGTGACTGATGAGTGTGAGGTGCATTTATAAGCATGTAGAACTCTGTTTCTGGGGTCATAATTTACCCTAAGTTGGAATCACAGACTATCCCAAGGTGGATGGGAGCCATGAAGATGACCAAGTCCAGCTCCACACATTCAAAACTCAAATCCCTTTGTGGATCCTGCTGCCTTGCACCTTGGCTAATCACTTCCCTATGGGGATTTGTGAATACACTTTCACACTATAAGAGCTTTAATTTTAAGGTGATAGTTGTCTGTGAAAGCACTGACATTTTCATAAAACCACCAAAGATTGTAGCTCTCAATTTAATACCTCATCTTCCTTAAGTGCTCAGACAAACTCAATGGTCCACGGAGGAGAAACATGCAGACAGCACTATGATAAGATTCCAGATCACAATCAAAAGCTTCAGCTGTGGCCAAATAGAAGGCAGTAGCTTAATACAAATGCCATGGCTGACACAGCACTAAGGGACAGTTTCACTCTGTCTTTGAGGTTTACAGCTTCCAGCTGCCTCCTGCTTCTTTTCCTTAACCTAACTACTAGAGGCACTGTTCAGATACTCTGCACGTTCTTTAAGCACAGCACTGGCAGCAGCTAGCTCATCTCTTTCATTTCAGACTTTCCATTTTGATGAAGTAGAAAACATTCACTCAAGATTCCGGGCTCTGACCGCAGATATAAACAGAAGGGATTCTTCCTGTCTCCTACGGATCGCCAGTCGGCTCTTTGGAGAGAAGTCCTACAGCTTTCTGCCGGTGGGGTACACAGAACAGAGCTGTGTGGTGGTGGGGGGGGCTTTAAAACCTGATCATCTGTTGCTCTCCTGTCTCCGGAATGTGCCCCATAGCAAAAATAGCACAATGGCAAGGCTGGATATCAAAACTGTATTTTCCTGCATTAGTAAGCAGCGTAGCCCAAGTGTTGCTGTCTTTATAGGAACACAGCCATTTGAGTATTGGAGGCAAAAACACATCTAGACATCTTTCTAGAAGTTACTGAGCAGTAAGTACAAGTGTTGCATACATGCATTGCTGCATCTATAGGCATCTGCACATCCTAAAGGATGCACCTAAAGGATGTCACACAGCAAATTTCTTTCTTTGCTTGTTCAGTTCTACTGCTCCGGGGCTCAAAAAGTAAAAGTAAACCTTGTAGGTTCTCAGCTCAGAGTGTATATAACAACATCCCATTCCTCTGCTTGTTGTTTTTTTCCTAGGATTTTCATTGGTCTAGTACTACATTACTAAAAATATTTTTGAAAACACTTATCTGGGAGGAAATTCCCAGCCTGTCTAAACAGCATGCTTCTTTACTAGAGAATTGTACCTCTGTGCATATTAAGGTACTGTCATTTTTATTCCTCTTCAGCTCTTTCTGGGATGTACTTTGAGGTTTACTCACTTGTGTTTCAAAGAGGAACAGCAATTAAAAAAAAACAAACTGACAACGCACTGCTAGAGCCCCACCTCAGAGCAGCTGATCTGTTTAATTTGTGTGTTATCTACAACCTAAAGGGACATTTTCTTGCCAACATGCAGTGACAGCTGTTCTTAATGTTTCCAAATCTAGGACTTCCTGACTAATACTCAGAAGTTATATGGAGCTGATTTGGCTGCAGTTGATTTTCTTCAGGCTTCTGGTGAAGCCCGGAAGGAAATTAATCAGTGGGTAGAGGAGAAAACTGAAGGTAAGCTACTTTTCATTGTTGAAGTAACTGGCAATTTTGCATACTTTATGAGCAGGAAGACCCTTTATTTCCTGCCACCTATTGAGAAAGTTCATTTTGTCCTGGGATAGTCAAACAGTTGATTGACAGAACCAGAACACACCTAAGCAAGACATTTCAACAACTACATAAATTCATTGTTTGTGTTCACACCAACCCATACAGGCTGGGTGCACAGAAATTTATACTCATGGAGATCTTGTCTGTCTAAATTTGACTGCCTAAAATGACAGCCTGGTCTATGTTTTATATATTTCTTAATCCCATAGTCCTAAAACCTATGTATTCTCTAGTCTTTGCATAGCTGACTCAGGTGTGGCAGAGGGATATGACCCTTGAAGTGATGTGCTGCACCTCAGGCTGCCCTGGGTCCTTTTTAATCTGGGTAGCTAGAAACAAACTACTGGAGATGACAAGTCATACGTGACAGTTATAACTACAAATATTACATTTTAATCAAGTTACCGTATGTCAAAAATTACCACAGCATGTGCTATTAACAAGTAAGGTGAAGTAAAGCAACAGGTACTGAAAAAAGACCATTTTTATGGAAGGAATGGACTAGAATTATATAATTCTGTGGCATCAGTATCTTTGTGGATAATTTGTGCAGTCACCACATTAAAGGTTTTGTTGTGATTTCTTTTTTTTTGCCCCCTCTGAAGGTAAAATCCCTGATCTGCTGCCTGAAGGCTCAGTTAATAGCATGACCAAGCTGGTACTGGTAAATGCTATTTATTTCAAAGGGAACTGGGCAGAGAAATTTGAAGAAGCCAACACTGCTGACATGCCATTTCGGTTGAATAAGGTACAATAGGTACATTTTGGTAGTATATCTCTCTGACAAAAAAAAGGTAAAAAATACATACAAGTCTTAAACTGATGCTTTACTTGCAAGTAAAATTGTAGAAGAATGCAAGCAAGTTAATGCTTTCAGTTTACACAAGAATTTCTTTACAAACTTCAGTATTTGTTCTGTTGCTTACTAGAACAGTATCAGAGACAATCCTTACATGCAGTCTAGGACCCTGACCTTGCCTGGCTGAGTTTCTGTCCTTAGGCTGGTATGAACTGTATTAGTGATTGCACATTTTGTTTGAGCCCCATTTTCTTGTTCTATATTTTCTGGAACAGCTCTATGAAATATGCATTCAGTCATCTGATTTACACTGAACAGGGCTGATTTTTGGTTTCCTAACACTGGTGTTTTTTGCTGTTAGAGAAATATAAAGGTACAGCAACTCAAATCCCGTTTCAGCCCTGCATTGACTGTGCTATAAAAGAGTAGGAGGAGTGAAATACTAAAATTCACTCTATCTTTAGAAAAACTGTTATTAAACAGACAGCCAGAAATCTGACGGAGGCAGTTCTATGATCACCTGATATAGTGCAGTAGAGGTTTCTGCAAGAATACAATTCTTATACTCCTCATCAGTTCTTCAAATTGATATTTTAACTTCTTCTGTACCTTTTAACTACTTAGAATGAAAGAAAGACAGTGAAAATGATGTATCAGAAAAAGAAATTTCGTTTTGGGTACATCTCTGACCTGAAAACCCGTGTTTTGGAGCTGCCTTATGATGAAAGAGAATTTAGCATGATCATCCTATTGCCTGATGATATTGAAGATGACTCCACTGGACTGCAGAAGGTGACCCATCTCAGCTAACGCAGTTATTTAACACATCCAGTCAGCCACTCAAAAATAAAGCCTTAATGAATCTATGTGCTTAGAACCCCACATCCATCAGGCATAATTTTTAGATAATGCTCTGCTAACACCACAAGAATATGAGCACATTGTGCATCAGGGAGGGAAGTTGTGTTCTGCTTTTTCTGTGTCCTTTAGCTTGCTGAACAGAACTCTAAAGAAGATTACAAAAACAAAATTGCCTTTTTTTTTTTTTTTTTGAGTTCTCATTGTAGAACTCCTGTTACCTTTGGAAATCTTTAGTTTCTTAGACTTACATTATTTAGTTAAAAAAAAAGTTTGATTAAACAGGAATCTATCAGCATCTTCAGTCTCTCTGATGATGATTTTTGTTACTGGTTTTTAATTACATAACCTCCTTTAGTCAGAATAACAGGAAGATTGGTTTTTGCTGTCAGTGCATGTTTCTGTGTTCTGTAACAAGAAGCAAATGTCTGTTTTACTCCATCAACTGAAAACTGTACTGACTAGATTTTAATAGCATTCATACCTATATGAATATGCCAAATATCAAAATTCATATCTATATGAAAAATGCCAAAAACAAGGGGGTAGTCATTCTTGTATACTCACTTTGTAGTTGTATGGCACTCTATACAACCCTCTAAATGTTACTGAAAGTAGTGCACTTCTACACTGATAACATAGAATGCTTTCTGTGTTTTTATTTCTAGCTGGAAAAGCAGCTCACCTTAGAGAAGCTCCAGGAGTGGACGTGTCCAGAACATCTATATTCCACTGATGTCCATGTGCATTTGCCAAAATTTCAGCTAGAAGACAGCTATGATCTTAAATCAGATTTAGGAGCTATGGGTTTGTTGGACATATTTGACAGTGCCAAGGCCGACTTGTCGGGAATGTCAGGTGCACGCGATCTTTTCCTCTCTAAAATTGTCCACAAGGCTTTTGTAGAAGTTAACGAGGAAGGAACAGAAGCTGCAGCTGCTACTGCTGGCATTGCAATTCTTTGCATGGTTATAGAAGAGGATTTCAATGCTGACCATCCTTTCCTTTTCTTTATTCGCCACAACCCAACGCAAAGCATACTTTTCTTTGGCAGGTATGCTTCGCCATGAAAAATAACCCATCATTTGCAGAGCAGTTTCTGCTGCAATTAGCAAGTGCTTTGTTTATGAGTAAATGTAAATTTGACATGGGAAGCTATGGTTCCTGCCTTGAGTTCTCAGTAACTGTCACTATGATTCTGCACGTCACATTAAAACAATCAGAAAGAAAATGGATTACTGACTTATTTTTTTTTCTTAGAAATTCAAAGTTCCTGTTAGCTGTAGTCAGAAGAAATCTTTGAAATTGGACTAGCAGTAAAAATATTCTTGGAAGAAACTTGAACTTCTAGGATGCCAGATCACCCTCTCTCTTTGTACAGATCTTTCTGTATAAGAAGGCTGACAACCCCCTCAACACAATAACTTCTGTGCTGACTGGTCTAGTCACTCCTTGTGTGTATGTACTAGGATGTAACCGGAAAGCTGTTTCCTCCTTAACATCTCACTCTTCAAATACTAATTAATATCAAAATAAAGACATATTCATACCTAAAAGCACCAAAAGGCATGCTCCAGAACAGCTGAGTTTACCCAGTTCTGTCATGGAGTAGAAGGTCAGATAACATTTGTTTGGAGACACCTATTAATAGACAAAGGATTAAGCTATTTAAACAGAAGTAACCCCTTCTTGACATTAACCAGAAAACTTACAACTTCTAAACGAGGAAGAAGAGAAATAAGCGTCTCTGGGTGGTATGTTAAAGAGAAGTTTTTCAAAGATGGTATTGGGTGCCATTTTGAGCTATTGGAAACAGTGCGAATGTTCTGAATATTTTTTAAGCAATGCGAACATTTCTTCAAGTTCAGGCATTTTCAGTAAGGGACAGCTTCTGGCTAGAACCATGTGATCCTCAAAGAAACTTTCCAGCTTCCTAGAAGATGTCTGCCTATTATCTGCAACAAATACTCGATGTTTCTTTAAGCATAAAACACTTCTTGAGCTCCGACCACCATTACCTGCTTATACACAACACTTCAAATCGTTGCAACAACCCTATGCCTGAAAGCCACTGTAATTACATACCGTTAACATTCTGTTTATTTCTGAACGTTACTGCCTGTGTTGTGCATATTCTAGATGCTCTTTCTTGTGCTTACCTGTACAGTCTCAGGTACAAATAGAGCACAATCACTTACACAATTACAAACTGCATACCAATTTTGTCCTTAAGCCCCAGATAAACAGCTTTTCTTAAGCTCGTGTTCCAAACATAAATTCGTGAGCACCATTTCTGTATTTCAGAGTACAAAAGTAACTGCCTCCGTGGCTGGAAGGCTAGCTCCAAAGAAAGCTGCTGACCCAGCACTCATGAACAGAGATATGGAGTCCTTGGCCTGTTCTGAGTAGGTGGAAACAACAAAAAACAACCTTGTCTCTGGAGAAGGGATTATTGTATGAATGTAACATGATGGAAAGCAACACAAGACAGCAGAACAGCAAGGTCCCAGGCCACAGCAAGTAAGGATCCACTCAGAATCAGCAGCAACAGAAATAAGAGGAAAAAAAGTTGCTCACCTTCAGGAGGCCTATAACACCCTATGGTAGGCAGCAATCTCCAGCAAGACATCTTTGCCTCCACTGCCAATCCTTAAATGAGGTCTGTGAAGGGGTGACTCCTGCCTCCAACTCTTTTGGTCATTCGGGTGTATTGCTTGCACCTGAGTTCCCCTAGGCTGACCCTGCCTTCCTACCAGGTGCTCAATCACTGCTTCAAGCCCCAATTCATCATTTCCACTACTCTCCACTTTTTCATGGCGTGAACCAACGACTGAACAGGTTAAAGGTAAGCTCTTTCCATTATGGTGGCCCAGTACACTGCAACAATACTACAATTACCTGTCATGATGTAGATCAACAAAAATGAGATGCTTGATGATTGGTTCCTTGTTGAAGTCCTTAGTTCTTTGAGGATCAGTACTCAGCAGTTCTCCTGGAGGCACATAGTTGCTCAGACCAGAGAAGATTCGGCTAGCATTCCATTAGTCTGATATAGTCCACCACTGGCTGTCACACTGACCTTACAGTTACACTTGAGCATCTCAGTATCGTGTTATTCCCCCAGGTGTGGACTCAAATTGACTCATGAGGAGTAGTATAGATGTTTTAGAGATACAAGAAGGGGTAGGTCCACCTTCCATGGCAAGATATGGGCTGTGTTCCAGTGGGTCAACACTTCAGTTGCACTGGGGCAGATCCTGGCTGCCTGAACCATACCCTTTGGCCCTATATTTGAGGCTGCATAACTATATCGGGTACCAAAGGGGACCGTCCTGATTTGCCACTAAGGTCTCCTTAAGGATGAAAACCATTGTTGACCATGATGCCTGTAGGCCACGCACCTATTACTGAGAGTGCTACCAACCCCCCAACCTCCAGCAATCTCCCCCAAAGTGCAAGTAGGCCACGCCACTGTCATGGAGTTCTCTCTGTATCTATCTGCGTCTGTGAGAGGGGGACAGCAGGCCCACTGGCCTGAAAAGGGGTGGGGGAACAAAGAGGGAAAGGAATAGTAATAAATAAGGGAAAAACAAAACAAAATAGTGGCAACAATCTCAGGAGGAAAGTTAATTTACTACTAATAATAACAGAAATACAAGTTAATTGGGATTGAAGATAGTAAACCAAATAAATGAGAAAGAGTGTCCAAAGCTGAAAGCCTTAGTGTAAAGCTGAAGATGAGACAGCCAGGGTGAATGCACAGAAAAAAAAAAAAAAAAAAAAAAGCAGTCTTGTGACCTGGGAGCAGTTATATCTTTTGCTCTGAAGAGAAATCAGAAACAAAAAGTCCTCTGGGGTATGTAGTTCTCTTCTGAGAACCAGGTACCTGGAAAGATATATATGGCAGTCCCTGGAATGGGAGCATTAGCCCTTTAACTCACAGTGCTCTACATGATGTTATGATGTGGAATACTGATAACAAAAACCATGATGACCACGTTGGTCCTACTTGCACCTTCCAAGGCCATTCTATTCTATGGGTACCTGGTTGTAGGTTCTCAGGGCCAGGAAGCAGAAGATTATTTTCATTGCCAATATGGGATTTTACGCAATTATCAGTGCCCATAATTTGGATTCTAAGTAGGGAGACCCATGTTGTCCGTAGCATCTTCAGGGCACTGGGTCTGCTGTCTCTAGGCCTTTCATTCAGGTCCCACAGTCTCTTTGTTCACTCCCACAGGGACTGTGAGTTAGTCTTCATGACAACCAGATGAATACCATTATAACATTCAGAAAGGCCTGCTTCCATCAGATCAGATGGCAGATGGAATTGCCACTCAATGCTGTTTTCTTCTGCCAGCACCGTACCGTTCCACAAGTGAAATGAGTGCTTTGGTCACTTTTGATGACTTGAGGTGTCCCATAGGCAGCCATCAACTTGCTGAATGCCTTGATGGAATATGCCTGATTCGCTCTTGACTCTGGATAGGCCCGCATTAGCCTGCTCACTGTGTAAGCACAGGTCAGGACGTATCTCACCCCTCAGCCTGAGGAACGGGCCCAATATAATCAACCTGCCATCACTGGAGAGGATCGTCTCCTCTAAGAAGATGGGCAGTTGTTTCAGGCAACAGTCTCAATCTCATCTTTGAGCATTGTAGTCTCAGCATGACTGGACAGTGTCAGACCGCTGTACAGGTGGCCCACATGCTTTAGCAGCTGCTCATGTTGTCTTTCGTTCAGCATGCCACAGCTTCTGATGTAGCTAGCAGGTGATGGTCTTGGATGGCAAATCCTCCACAAAAGCAGATCCTGTCCCAAACCATCCCACTGTAGCAAATGCAGGAACTTATCACAGGAAGGAGAACACATCAAAGTGTAAAGAATCAAACTGAAACCCAGTAACAGCATACAGCCATTTGATCTACTTAATTTCAGAAAAGTTCAAATTATATCATGAACTACGGCTTAAATTCCATGATTTTTTAAGATGGAGAACAACTTAAGATGAGGTGTCTGAGTTTCAGTTTGTAAGATCTGTGCAATGAAAAGCTCCAAACAACATGAGACACTGGGGAACATTCAGTGATCATAGAAAAAAATGAGAGACAATCCCGTATTATTCAATGCAATGAGAAGCTGCAGCAAGCACACCTTTAATAAACCTTCTGGCACCTCAGGCTGGAGGACAGCAGAGCAACCTCAGCCACGGAGTGGGGACGTGGCAACGCCAGCTGATCAGCAAAAGATGACAAGTTACACACGAATCGCGTTAGGCTTTTATTTCATCAGGTTCCACAAACTAAGCAGGATCAGGACGGCAATCCCTGACGTGCGTCAGGTAACCACTGTAGGCCTGGGAATGAAAGTGTATGCGGTACGCAGCAAGCAAACCCTGCGTAGTTACTGAGCTAAACCAGCTGTGACCGCCCTGCGTTCTTGTGCCGTAGGAGGCCATTTTCAGCCAAGGTACACACGCACATCCTATGCACTGCTGGCCAGTTAATTCCACAGCGCTTTGACGACCGCAGACAGTTGTCGTGGCTGCTACTCAGCATCTCAGTGACGAACACCTATCGGTCATTCTGCTTATCCCTTCTAGTCAAACGTGGTCCCGCTCCGCTAATTGGCAGCCATACGCTGTTTCTGCAGTGGCTGGCTCTTCAGCAGAGGCACAGAGCAGAGGCTCTTCGAGCACAGCTGTGAGGCTTGGAGCACTGAGAGAATTGCTTGGGTTGTGCTGTGGGGCTGCTGGCACCACTTCTTGGTGCCCATCCCACAGTATCAGCAGCATTTCCCCCGGCCCTGCCTGGCTCAGGCAGCTGGGGCCGTGCAGGGTGCACCTGCAGCAGCGGAGGTGAGTGGTGCAGGACACGGCCCCCACAACAGGTGGTGGGGAACAGGGATCAGGAGGGTTTCTGGATCAGGGACTGAAGCATCAGTGTTGCCTGCCCCTAGGACAGCGAGTGACCGTGGCCTCTCTCTCTTTTGCAGTTCGTGACACCTTCTGCCTGCTGCTGCACCAGTGAGGGGAGCAGCTTCCTGACCTCAGCTCTGCCCAGCCCACCGCACAGCCCGGGGCCATGGACGTGCCGTCCAACTGGACCTGCCCCATCTGTTGGCAGCGCCGGGTTGACGTCGCCCGTGTGACCCCCTGCCTCCACCAGCTGTGCTACGGCTGTGCTGTGTTTTGGGCGAGCAAGAAGCCGAGTTGTGCCGTATGCGGGCACAAAGTAGCCACCATCCGATACTCGGTGAGGTCAGAGGACGACTACCTTGAGTGTGCTGTTCCGCAGCCCGCAGGACACTCAGAGGACAAGCTGCAGGACGAGCAGGAGCCTGAGGAGACGGTGCTCATCCCTCCTGAGCACAACTTTCCAGCCGAGGTCTGGGCTGCCTATTTTGACGAACATCCGGAAGACCTCGGCCCCCTGCTCCAGTGGCTGGAGGAAGAGATCCAGGAGGTGTCCAGCAGCAACTGGTGGGAGGTGAACGTGGCACAGTGCACCACCGTGTGCTTCCTGTGCCGGTATGGGCTGGACCAGGAGGCCTTGGTGCGGGAGCTGCAGCAGATCACCGATGGCGACGTGCAGCCCTTTGTGAGAAGGCTCATCCGCACCATCGCGGCCATGTACGGCCCCCAGGTCCGCCGCTATCTGGACCGCAGGGACAGCCGCGAGGACAGAGCTGCAGCCAGCCCCAGCACTTCCCATCATCGGGAGCCTCCTACCTCCAGCCCGGGCCCCTCCGCCAGACCCGTGGGGCCCAGCAGCGAAGAGCTGCCCGGCAGCTCTACCGGGGGACCCGGGCACCCCGGCACCACCGCCGCACCCTCGGCAGAGGAGCCGTGGGAGCAGCCGGGGCGGGCGGCAGCAGCGGGCCCCTCCGCCCGGGGCAGGGACCCCCGGCGCCCCCTGAAGAGGAAGGCCCACGGCGGCCCCCAGGACTCTTACCCGCCCCGCAAGAGGCGGCCCCGGCGGCGGCACTAGGCCGGCACCGCACTGCCTCACAGCACAGCTCCGGCTGCGAGACCGACAGCAACCTCTCGGCCTGCCGTCTGCAGGGGACAGAAGCATTAACATCAATTAAATAATAGTAATAATAAATAAATAGAAAACCGAAACAAACAAACAAAAATGGCTGTTGGTGTTGCTGTCCCCACCCGTGCTGCTTCCTCCCTCCTCTGCTCCCGTGGGAGGGAGTAGAAACACCACTTCAGTTCCATGACAAAACACACGTGGCCCCCAACAAGCTGGAGACGGAGCACACGTTACTGCAGTGATGCCATCATCAGGACCAGTGGGGGGGGGGGAAGGGCAAATTTCTGCACCCGGGGTGGAACATGGTCCAGGCCGCACCACAGGCGGGGCCACCCAACTCGACAAGACCCAGGAGTCCTAAGCACAATTCAAAATACGGGAGGGTGCTTTGCTACCAGGAATCTCCTTCCCAAAAGCATTTACCAAAACGTAACAGTGACCATTTAAACAACAAAAACAACCGATTCAGCCATTTCATGATTACCACACTCCCCAAAATAATTTACGTTCGTCAAGCCTCCTTTCTATGGCAAAGTCAAAGGAACTTCAGACTATCGAAAGCCCACGGCTGCCACAAGAGTATTCAAACAAACACATTGTTTTCAACAAGTTTATTAGCTGAGTAAATGTTGTTGGAGAAAATCTCCCTGAAACTTCATACAAGGAAGGATTACATTGTAATTGTTTTGTTTGCCTTACTGTAGCAGGGGAGAGGAGAACAATCTCTTATTTTCCTGGAAAATAGACGTTCTAAGAGCTGGAAATGGATTCCGATTTTGAAAAGCAGCACGATCATGTTCTCACTGCAAGAACCAAAAGTGGAAGACACTCCTTTTTCCCCACTTCCCTCGATCCAGTGGGTGACAGAACTGTGTTGCAAAGCTTACTTTTGTATTTCTGTACTGTCTAACTGCAATTGTTTGCAAAACTCCTTTGGAATGACAGCAGAAAAAACAAAAATAACCTCAAGGGCTGAGTGATTTTGTACTCCCAGCTCCAGAAATACCGGGCTGAAATTAACAGGGAAATCTTCCTCCAAGCATGAGTACGTACGCATCATGAACACATAAAAGGATTCAGAGCAGGGCTGTCACGTTCTTCGTTCCTTAAAGAAGTCTGTTCCTTTCAGCTCGACTGGCAGGTAGTCCTGCTCTACGGGTTCCTTGTACATGGGGTTATATTTATAGCCTTTTCCATAGCCCAAGTCCTTCATGAGCCTCGTTGGGGCATTTCTCAGGTGCAGTGGCACAGGTGGTAGAGGTCCTGTGTGCATTCTCAGACATTCTTTGACGTTGCTGTATGCCCTGTACACCTCTATAGACTTTGGTGCCCTTGCAAAATACACTACACATTGTGCCAGAATGACCTGGAAACAAGAAAGGGGAAAATGTTAAACGATTTCTTCCAAGCTCTAACGTCTGTTATCCAGACATCCCTTTGTTTGTATACTGACCTCCTTCTCCTACTACAGTAGGAGCACTGCTACGCAACAATGCAGTCCTTCCTGACTTTGGCTACTAGAAAGAAGAGCTACTTTACAACAGCTGGATATATGACTACTCGTAACTGAAAGAAAACAGGAGTCGGAGCAAAACAAAATTACTCAAAATACCACTTCAGCAACACATCAGCAGGGAGATTTCAAGGACAGCTTCTATTTCTAGAGCAATAGTGTTTTCTTACTCAAAGCCTTGCCTGGAATGCACCGATAAATTTGCCTCGTCCTTGCAATCTCTGTTTCTTACTGATAATTACAACTAGCTCTTACAATTGACGTTACTCTTAGGTCAGCGAATCGATGAAGCCGTTACCTCGCATTCTGGCATTCCAATGAAGTGACAACCTTGGTAGGCAGCAACTGCTTGTGTTAAAGCCGAAGGGTCTGCCAGTCCTGTAAGAAGGGATTGCATGAAAGCAAGTCCAAGTCGGTCTACTGCAATCACAATGTTTCTTCTCTTCTGCCTCGGAAGGATATCCATGCACACTTCAGAGCTGCTGTCTTGAGTGGTGGAACACCTGCTACAATACTTGGCAGCACACGGGATGTACGCTTTCCACCCATAACCTTCTGCCTTCTGAAAGGCTGGATCTGCTGCCACACGGTGGCAGCCTGAGCGGTAGCAGGTAGCGTAGGAGTCACTTTTTGTGGGAAAAAAAGATAAAATGGGGACCTAATCCTATACAGACATAGCTTCCCCAGATCTACCAAATCTCCACTCATCACGTAAGTACTAAAAAATCTGCCACTTCTGTTGCTGAGGATAAACAAAATGCCTTAAAACTACGGACCCACCAATCGTGAGGTTTGCACGTCAAAGAAGGCCTTTAGCTTCTACAGCCATTACAACAATGGAACAAACACTAAAACCAGGCATCCCTGCCACACGCATTCCCTGTGATACAAGGTAACCTTCAGTCATGACTAGAATTGAAAAAAAATTGTATTTACGCACAATCAAAACCTAACCTCAGACACCTTTGCTCCTCCTGCAGCAATCACCACAATGGCATCAAGTGTCATAGGCTTCTGTCTGCATGAATACAGCTTCTGTTGGACATGATCCATTTCAGTACTTGGTACCTGTCATGCACGCAGTATGTGTTTTGGAATGTCCTTTTTCCTCCCCCCAGGTCCTGATATGTGGAAGTCAGGAGACCAGCAGGTCTCAGCACAACATAATATCCCCATCAAGAAATACTGAAAATACATACCTATATCTTCACTCGCAAACCTCACCAGCCTCCTTGCCACATAGAGTGGATCTTCACCACCTTCAAGCATTCGAGCAAGCCAGTAGAGGGATGCGTTTTCATCTGAGCCTCTCATAGACTTATGCAGGGCAGAGATGCAATTGTAATGTTCTTCTCCTGTACAGAATGGGGGAGCAGAGATACTGAGAGCTATGTGAAGGAAAAGGAGCAAAATACATTTAAAGAGAATGGAACATATTTTCTCAGATCACAGCAGGTAAACACAACCTACTTCTCCAAGTTCTCTTCAAACATGGATCACGTTGTTCATCAGTGTTTTCAGCACCTTCGTGCTCTGACACCAGGATCACCACACCGACAGAGCAACAGCAGACAGAGAGAAGAGCAGTTTGTTCTGCTGCCTAAGTGATTCAGGGCAAATAATTTGCTCCTGATACCCAACAACCTTTCCTTCAGAAGAAGGGAAGAAGACCTTAGATCTGTATCTCCCAATTCACACAAAGTAAGGTACGGGAACATACGAGCCGTGAAACATCGCTTTGGGATCTATACGCAGAGCACTGAGAAGGCAGCAGAAGAGTCAAAGAAAAGCAATGATGTACACAGGAGAGAGCTCAGACAAAGAAATTACACATCAAATAAAACCTGAAAGTGAAGCATGCAGTAAAATACGACATGAGTTTTATGTACTGTAATTAGAAGGAGAAAAAAAAACAAAAAAACAACCTTGCTTTGGTGCCATGGATTTATGATCTCTTGTTATCGGTATTCCACATCATAACATCGTGCTGTGCGCTGGGAGCTGAACAGTTAATGCTCCAGTTCTACGCATAGTCAGTAGCTCCAGGTACCTGGTTTTCAGAAAAGAACAACAGCCTCTCCCAGAAGGTATGGCCGTTTGTTTCCATGTAGAGGGAAAGACAGAACTGCTTGCAAGTGACGAAATGTCCCTTCCTCTTACCACCCGTCTCTACAGCGCGTGCTCCCTAGCGGCCCCACCTTCTGCATGAAGTTTTGGACATTCTCTCATTTTATTTCATTAGCTTCAATTCCAATCATCTAGTATTATATTGTGTTATTTCGCATTCCACTACGCTGTTTAGTAAACCAGTCTCGCAGAATCACAGAACCACAGGGCTTGGAAGGGACCTCCTCCCTTCGCTTGTTGCCACTGTTTTGGTTTTAGGCCCCCTCACACCAACCTCTCTCAGGTCGCTGTGTCCCTCTGCCCCAGTCAGTCACAGAACTGGGCCAAAGCAGCCCAGAAACCCTTGGCACGTAGATATGTCACGATGGCACATGACAAAATCCAGAGGAAAGAAGATCACAGTGTACAGCCCTGACCAATCCCCTAGGAAACCTCAGGTTCACCCTTTTGGGAAGGGCCCTGAAAACTGAGCAGCTCAAACCAAAGACACACACATTGAAATAAAGAGAACTGACATCTGAAATGCCAGACTGTGCTGAGTTCTTTACGAGGGAGACTTTTGTTTTTAGAACATGAAACTTGAGCGTATGATGAAGCATGGAATTTTGAGGAGAAATAAGGCCACTTCACAGATTAAGTTTTAAGGCTACAGTGGGAAAAAAGGACAGTGCTAGAAGCACTGAGAGCCTTCCTTTCCGCAATATTTTGCCATGCAGATGGCTTGGATTCTTATGCACATCTCCTCACTGAGCTTATGACCCCATTCTGCCGTGACACTTTTTAAACTTTCCACACGATGCGATTTCCCCCTTCTTAAAATGCCCGCCATTCCTTGGGCCACAGGTAACCGCATCACAGAGGCATCCGGCTGCGTGCACAGACATACAGTGACATTTCTCTTAGTCCTGCGGCTAAAAGGATTTACAGCCCCAGGGTGGTATCCAAACGATGTCACTGTCCTCCGCTGGCCCTAAGAAATCATAGGCCGCACGCATAGATTGGGAAGACCAGAGCCCCCGTACCGCTGCAACTGCTCCTTTCAAAGGCAACCAGACTTCCTCCCACCCCCCAGGTCAGAAACCGAGCCCGCCTTCCAGCACTGCTGCTCACCCTGCAGCGTCGCTCCGTGGGGAACTCAATGCGCACACTCCGGGCATACTCAGGCCCACAGGCAGCTGTTCTTGATAGGACTGCCCACAAAGAGCCCCGTGCCATGGAGTCATTGCTCATGCCAACGCAAACTGCACCTTTGGGGTCCACCGTAACACTGGAGTTAGTGGCACTACAGCCAGGCACCCGGACTTGCAGCATCAGAGGTAACAATGTGCAAGGCTCTCTAGAAAACGCAGCTGAGAAAGGGGATGGCTTCCCCCCACTACTTCTCTCCTCCTCTTCCATTGTTTATCGTAACTGACACTGCTGGCACAGACAAGGGCCTAAATCCTGCAATTATTCTGACATTTATTGTTGGTACCTGCTATTAAATCAGCATGAGCAATGAGCAACGATACATACAAGAAAGAGGAGACAACATGACTTAGAAATCAAGTTTTTGTCCATCTGTTGTAAACATTAATTTAGGTGCTGCATCTTTCCCTCCAAAAAATGAAAATAAAAATGAACTGCTAAGAAAATCTAGAACGTGACTGAACAGTTTCTCTCTTACACCGCGAGGGCTGCTGACTCTCAGCCCGCCCCGCCCGTGTGTGGACCGCGCCCCACAGACTCGGGTGGATCCTTTGTCCCACCAGCTAAAATACAGCCATTGTCTACCCAGGGACCGTGGCTTTACACACGTGAATACAAATCAGAGCAGTGGTTACATTTCCCTCCTGCACTACTCAGTGAGAATACGTGACTGTGCATACCTGGCAACAGCGCATGAGAACCATACCAGTAAGCTGATCAAATTTTCCTCTTCCTCCCGCTCATCACGACATTTTCCCCACACACAACATACTTCCCCTCCCTCCCCGCTACCTATCTGCCCTCTTGTCAGCTGCCAACATACGAATACCTGCACAGCTGGCATTTCCTGACAACGAGCCACCCTTTCCTCTTTGTAACAAGGCTGAGAGCAGGCACGTGCCTTACAACAACCGGTCATTTAAGTACAGCTGAAGAACTCACACGGGTACTCACGGGGATTTGTGTCATTTCTAATATTTGGTCTCCGCCTTTCGACCCTCTCACATAAAAACGTTTGGTGGCCAACTACTGCAATATCGAGTTACAAGATTAGCAAGAATGAATAACAAATCAAGAAGCCTCAAATTTGTTAGACTTAGGTGACCGGCCCTCAAGCAAGCTCCAAAATTCACTGCCAGAAAAAGCCATTCCCAAAAGAAAGCAAGTCGCTCGCATTTTCATATAATGCAGTTGTGAATGTGACCACTACCAAGACTTTCAGCGCAATGCAGTGGAAGTCTGCCAACCACCCCAAGAACAAGTCTCCTCACCAAAACACCTCTCCTGCTTTGTCTTGCCATTCTCTTGGACCTCAGTATCCCAACAACCTTAAAAAACCCAAACGTTTCACTAAACAATTGCTGAGCGCAGGTGAGTTGAGAGACTTAATTGCGGCCGCAGGGCCGCAACTAAGTGTCTCAACTCACCTACGCTTCCAGAGCGGAGAGAACAAGCAAGAAGGAACTTCTGACTGGGGCTGCTCTGGGGTGAAGGACAAGCAGTGTTTAGGCCAGACTGCACTGCAGCTGCTGCTTCATCAGAGAAACTGATGCAAAAGAGGGAGAAGCAGTGGGAATTACACAGGCAAAAGCCACACTGCAGGAACCGCGTCAGGTACTCACCTGCTCGGTCATAGAGGATGTGCGATCGCTGCAGACCTTCCTTCACGTGTTCTTCTGTTATCAGAAAACCCTCCACAGAACCACCTTTGGTAACGCTCAGCAGAGTGGTCTTCCCTGCTGCCAGTCTGGCCTGAACCGCTAACTGAAGTCCATTCAATCCAGTCCGCGCGTCACCGTCACAAAGGTAGGCGAGAGTACTTAGAGCTTTCTCCTCTATATACACAGGCAATCTGCAACAAGATCATCTCAAGACATTAACACCCCTTGTGCTCTCCTCTAATTGTGTATAATGCAAGGCAAGGCATTTTTTTAGCAAGTCTACTGAGAGGCAACCAGGTTTAAGCAAGCACTCCAGAATAACTGTACCTTGTTCAAGGGGTGGTTTTCAAACACCCTCTTGCAGTCTGAATGATAAAACGGAGCAGGACAGTCAAGTATTACATACATCAGATTCCTTGGAAATCAAGGAACACAAACGAGCAAGCTACTTACACAGCGCACTGATGAGAGTAAGTAGTTTGAAATGACATATTGCATCCCTATTCCAAGATCCCTGCTCCCACCACACTAAGAACTTAAAACAAGCCACGCCTCCTACTCAGAATAACTGAATCACAGTAATTTTTACTGAGAAATAAAGACCTCCAGTTTTAACAGTCCCTCCTTGTATTCGACATTTGTGAGCTCATCCTGTCCTCAGAAGCTCAGGCCCCTGACCCCCGTTCAGTTTACCTTGACATCCCCACACCTTAAAACAGGGAGGCAGAATAACTTGCATACATTCTGACCTCTGCGCAAGCTCCTGATCACCTCGCAGATAGGCAGTAATTCTTCACTCTCCAAAATTAACACCCCAGCATCCAACACTCACTGAGCTGAAGGTGATATTCTAGCTCAAGTAAGGGAAAACTACCACTACTGGATAATCAGTCATCCCTATAACTCCTCCACAGCACCCTATCTTCAAGAAGGTCTGTGCCAAGAACCAATGCAAAACCTACCATGAACTACCTAACCTGTCCCTCAGCAGAGCGGTTGTTCCAATGACAACAGCATCTAAGCAGAATTGCAGAGCTGATACAAGGAAGTGCAAGCAAAAAGAGCTCATATCATGAAAGAGTTAAAAGAAATTCAGTATAATGTGAGATAAAGTACTCCTTGCTTCTTTCACAAAGAAATGAACTCACAGGGCAATTATTTTCACCACGCTCGCTCTAGGACAGACGGCAAACAGAATCCTGCATCAGAAAAGAAAGACGAGGGCTGCTCTGTAAGTAATGCCTCCTTGATTACATTGAAGGTAGAGATGGGTGTTGGAGGGGTGGCTGCAGACCTTGAACCTTTCCACCAACATCCTGTTACATTCTGTTGCTGCCTGAGAGTTGGCACCAGAGGGGCACACTGACCAAATGGCATCTGACGTGGAAGCGTGTGTGGCCAAAGTACGGAACTGAATTCCTCCATGCAGAAAAAAACCACCTGTGGACATTCAGCAATGCTTACTGAATGCCTACGGAGACCAAGGAACAGACGAGAGCACAGCAAGATGGTAAAAGGAGCGTTTCAGTAGAGTCAACAGCACCATGAAAAGCAAACCACACTAGTGATGGCCACAAACCATGAAATGAAGAGGGTCTCAGTCAGCTTCTCTCAGGAATAAGAGGCTGAAGACTCTTATTTCCTGAGCCCTCAGGAAATAAACAGACAGGCACTTTCGCTAAAGAAAAGAGCGAGAAAAGGCCACAACAAACAACCAGTACTGAACAACCCAAAAAAGAGAAAAGGTCACAACACAAAGAAACACTCCGCACAAGAAAAACAAGCCCACAACAGGAAAAGACCTCCACAAAGAGACCAATTCCTCTAGGCAGGCAGCCCTTAAATGAGGCTTAGGGAGGGGAAGAACCCCTTCCAGCTGCACAGGTGAATGGCTTTCACCTGTGTTCCCAAGGCAGGCTGTGCTCCTTCACCAGGTGCTCAAATCACAGGTTCAAGCTGTGGCTTAACAGTGCCACACAGAAGGGGATGATCCTTCTGGATTTCCTGAAACCTGGACATACCATCAGCTTGGATGGCTGCAGGCTGGCATCACCTTCTGTCAGTTTTACGATTTTTGGTATGGGTACTCCACATCATAACATCATGTAGTGCATTGGGAATTAAAGAGTTAATGTGCCAGCTCTGTGGATCATCGATAGTTGTAGGTATACCTGTCTCAGAAGAGAAGAACTACTACGTTCCCCAGAGGACTCTGCGTTGCTTTGTATTTTTATCTTTTTCCGCTCAGAGAGAAAGATAAACTGTTTGCGTGTCACAAGACTCTCTTTTCCTTTGGGATCGACTCAGCAGCGGGTGCTCGCTGCCCTCTCACCTTCAGTGTTTAGCATAAGGCCTTTGGTTTATCACAGTCCCTTTTGCTCATTTTATTTGATTTATTAGCTTCCAATTGCAATTATATTGTATTATATTGTGTTACTTTGCTTTCTGATATCTTATTTAGTAAATTACCTTTCCTCCACAGATCGTTGCCGCTGTTTTGTTTCTAGGCCCATCTCCCTTTTTCTCTTTCCCCCTTCCCCTTTCCCAGGGTGTGGATTGCCTACACCAATAGTCACGGAACTGGGCTGAACCAGCCTGTAAACAGTTGACACCTTCCTCTTCTTACTCATGAGTATTTATGTCTCTTCCTTTCTATTCCACCCTCTTAGTCTACTGAAGTCTTTACGGGACACAAGAAAAAGGCAGTGAAGATGAGGAAAATCTACCACGATGCACATCTGATCGTAGAGAAACGCAGTAACTCATGTAAAAGACATGGCAACAACCTCAGCCACGGAGTGGGGACGTGGCAACGTCAGCTGATCAGCAAAAGATGACAAGTTACACACGAATCGCGTTAGGCTTTTATTTCATCAGGTTCCACAAACTAAGCAGGATCAGGACAGCAATCCCTGACGTGCGTCAGGTAACCACTGTAGGCCTGGGAATGAAAGTGTATGCGGTACGCAGCAAGCAAACCCTGCGTAGTTACTGAGCTAAACCAGCTGTGACCGCCCTGCGTTCTTGTGCCGTAGGAGGCCATTTTCAGCCAAGGTACACACGCACATCCTATGCACTGCTGGCCGGTTAATTCCACAGCGCTTTGACGACCGCAGACAGTTGCCGTGGCTGCTACTCAGCATCTCAGTGACGAACACCTATCGGTCATTCTGCTTATCCCTTCTAGTCAAACGTGGTCCCGCTCCGCTAATTGGCAGCCATACGCTGTTTCTGCAGTGGCTGGTTCTTCAGCAGACCGGGCCGCTGCTCTCTTAAGACTGAAGAGAAAAAATCAGCACTTCAGTGAAGGAGCGCTGTCAGCGTCAGAGACACTGGCGTGACCCTGTGTTCCACTGAAGTGAAACGTTCACTCAGCATCCATCTTGGATGCGGGCTGACAGAATCATAGAAGCAGCACGGCCATGCGATGGGTTGTGACATCACTGCGCAACGGATTGTGACCGCTTGGCCCACGCCGCTTTAACGCGGGAGCAACAGCCCGGCCCAGCAGTTCGTGCCTGGCCTCCAACCGAGCGAGTGTGCGAGGACTGGAGCGTGGACAGGGCGAACTCTGGTGCTGGAACGTGCTCTGGGAGCTGCTAGCGCAGCCCCCAGCGGCCAACTCAGAGCCACTTGTGCTTCAGCCCGACCCTGCTGGGAGCAGTTAGCCGGGACATCGTGGAGAGGTGCGTGCAGCAGCACAGGCAGGCAGCGTGGCAATGCCTCACACCGGCAGCTGGGGGTGCTTCTTGAGGGACCCTCCCCAGGCCGGCCTATGCCCGTGGGTCTCTTGTCCTCTTCCAGCGCGACACCTGCTGCCTCAGCATCTCCAACCATTGTCATCTCCCACTGCCCCACAGGCCTGGAGAGCTGGGACAGCGTGGTGTACACGCTGTGCTGCCAACAGTTTTGTTTCCACTGCATCCAGACACGGGCTAGCAGCAGGCCCCAGTGTCCGCTCTGCAAACAGGGCGTGCAGTCCATCATCCACACGGTGTACGAGGACAGCGACTTTGAGGAGATACGGGACCCACCTAGCTTTGTCACATCATCTCTTGGCACCAACAAAGAACAAGTTGGTTACAAGTTACATGTGCAGTAGAAACGCGTGCAATTGTTATTTCCCCAAGTATATCACCGTTACAAAGGAAAATTGCAGAACTATGGAGGTGATGGAGGCCCAGGTTGGTGCCCCAATACATGCAGAGATGGACTGTGAGGTCACCGACCAAGGGGTTGTGACATCAGCGATGGAGATGACTGTGACCTCACTAGCCCTCGCTGCATAGATTCAGGTGCCAGCTGAGGCGAGTGTTCACTCACACCTGGACTCCGGTCGAGCACAGCTGTGAGACTTGGAGCACTGAGAGAATTGCTTGGGTTGTGCTGTGGGGCTGCTGGCACCACTTCTTGGTGCCCATCCCACAGTATCAGCAGCATTTCCCCCGGCCCTGACTGGCTCAGGCAGCTGGGGCCGTGCAGGGTGCACCTGCAGCAGCGGAGGTGAGTGGTGCAGGACACGGCCCCCACAACAGGTGGTGGGGAACAGGGATCAGGAGGGTTTCTGGATCAGGGACTGAAGCATCAGTGTTGCCTGCCCCTAGGACAGCGAGTGACCGTGGCCTCTCTCTCTTTTGCAGTTCGTGACACCTTCTGCCTGCTGCTGCACCAGTGAGGGGAGCAGCTTCCTGACCTCAGCTCTGCCCAGCCCACCGCACAGCCCGGGGCCATGGACGTGCCGTCCAACTGGACCTGCCCCATCTGTTGGCAGCGCCGGGTTGACGTCGCCCGTGTGACCCCCTGCCTCCACCAGCTGTGCTACGGCTGTGCTGTGTTTTGGGCGAGCAAGAAGCCGAGTTGTGCCGTATGCGGGCACAAAGTAGCCACCATCCGATACTCGGTGAGGTCAGAGGACGACTACCTTGAGTGTGCTGTTCCGCAGCCCGCAGGACACTCAGAGGACGAGCTGCAGGACGAGCAGGAGCCTGAGGAGACGGTGCTCATCCCTCCTGAGCACAACTTTCCAGCCGAGGTCTGGGCTGCCTATTTTGACGAACATCCGGAAGACCTCGGCCCCCTGCTCCAGTGGCTGGAGGAAGAGATCCAGGAGGTGTCCAGCAGCGACTGGTGGGAGGTGAACGTGGCACAGTGCACCACCGTGTGCTTCCTGTGCCGGTATGGGCTGGACCAGGAGGCCTTGGTGCGGGAGCTGCAGCAGATCACCGATGGCGACGTGCAGCCCTTTGTGAGGAGGCTCATCCGCACCATCGCGGCCATGTACGGCCCCCAGGTCCGCCGCTATGTGGACCGCAGGGACAGCCACGAGGACAGAGCTGCAGCCAGCCCCAGCACTTCCCATCATCGGGAGCCTCCTACCTCCAGCCCGGGCCCCTCCGTCAGACCCGTGGGGCCCAGCAGCGAAGAGCTGCCCGGCAGCTCTACCGGGGGACCCGGGCGCCCCGGCACCACCGCCGCACCCTCGGCAGAGGAGCCGTGGGAGCAGCCGGGGCGGGCGGCAGCAGCGGGCCCCTCCGCCCGGGGCAGGGACCCCCGGCGCCCCCTGAAGAGGAAGGCCCACGGCGGCCCCCAGGACTCTTACCCGCCCCGGCGGCAGCGCTAGGCCGGCACCGCACTGCCTCACAGCACGGCTCCGGCTGCGAGACCGACAGCGACCTCTCGGCCTGCCGTCTGCAGGGAAAATAAACATAAATTAAAACATAAAGATGTCTCTTTTATTGACATGGCTGTTGGCATTGCTGTCCCTACCCATGCTGCTTCCTTCCTAGTCTGGTCCTGTGGGAGGGTGCAGAATCACAACTCTGTTTTCACAGCAATAAACTGGCACTCATGACAGTGCTAACAAAAAGTTGTGGGCACCAAAAAGCAGAAGCATTGTCCAGGGACAATGGCATAACAAACAAAAGCAGATTGCGACCCAGACCATCCAGCCATGACAAATGCAGGAGCTCATCAGAGGAAGAAGAACGCACAGAAGTATAAAGAATCAAACTCAAACCCACTAGCAGCACAGAGTCATTTCATCTACTTAATTTTTTAAATGTTCATGTTATGTGGTGATCTTTGGCTTAAATAAATAAAGGCCACAAGCATAAGAAAAAAAACCAAGTGTTCTTATTATGAACTTGCAGCAAGTGTGGGAGCAAGAGAAGAAGCCACCAAGAAAACAAGGAAATAGATTCTGGTACAGTGCTTTTTTTTTTTTTTTTTTTTTAATAACTGTTACATATGTATGCGGGGCAGAGAAAACAAAAGCGATTCATCAATGGCTGCATTCTCATAGAGCACACAAGGTACCTGTAAAAACTAAGATTCACCACCAAGGTGAAAGAAGAAACCACAGAGAATCATTTTTCTTTTAAAAATCTGACCAAGGTCACACTAATGACATGAACCCAAGATCATCCCATAACCTGATTCCTAGCAGTAGATGCATAATTTCACCTTCCACATGGTTGGAAACAGAAACTGCTTCCTTAAGGAGACTGAAATCATAATTCAGTGCTCACATCCCTTTTCTGCCTTCTGGCTAGACCTCTGCCTCCCTTCTGAAGTGGGCATGCCTCACATACTGGGACATGTAGTGTCACAGCACCTTTTCCAACTGCGCAAAAAGATGAGCTAAGTCAACAACCAACTTGGCTGTAATTCATAACATGCCTTTCATTTATTCGCCAGGATAGATGAAACACTTATCTACCTGTGCCTCATGCTAGCCCCGCTTCCTAGATGTGGTGAGGTAAAAAGGTGAAGGAAGATACAGCTGCTCCTGGAGAGCGGTACGTGGAGATGAAATGAAGGAGCAAAAATAGCATGGGTGTGAAGTAAGGAGTTAACAAGGAAATCAAAACTGCATCAAGGAAAGGGACAGAATGGCCTTAAAAATAAATAAATAAATAAGTCAAATTCAATAGCAAGAATATGTATCAACTACTGATCAAAAACAGAGAGTGGTAGAAAATAGAAATAAAAAAGTTAAACGTTGACTGCAACAAAAGCTCTTAAATTCTGACTGGTGTTCTCATTTTAAAAGCATCTGGCTCCCACGTGGTCAGTGGCGTGGGGTAATTTCTGTTCATGGATAGATTTCTGAAACTGTGCTAGTCCAACAGTCTGCCTGCCAGACTTCATTGAGTTTGATTAAACACCACACTGTGCTGTTTAAATCATGTACAGCTAACAGGAGGTTACAGATACGGGGAATCTAGCGAAACCCAAACCCAAACAACTGCAGCTGAAACTATGCCTTATACTTTAATCCCATACAGAAAGGAAAGTCTCTGAACCTCAGTCAGGGTGCAGCCACAAGCACAGCTGTGCCTTTACGTTAAAGATGACACGTTCTACCGCCCTCTCGATCAAGATTCCTATCACCACAAAATAGGGAGGTTACAAAAGAGTAAAAACAAGCCATGATACCTTGAAAACAACAAAAAGGGTAACAATAAAAAAGAAAAAAGGAGGCAGAAGCAGGGACGACGCTTTTCATTCCCTTTCCTGACCCCACCATCCCAGCTAGCTCTCCTTACGGCTTACGTTCTGTGATAATACTAAAAGGACAAAATATATTCTCTTTCATTTAATTCATAGAGTGCCCACACAACTACCATCACATCAATACACTTTCAATGACTAGCAATACACACAAGCACCAAGCAATCAAGAAACTGCGATGATAACTGTGTCATGAAAGCAGCACGGGACTGAGCATTATTTTTGTTTGCTAGCTAACCATTTCAAGTCAAATATACATCCCTTAAGGATTAATCTTGATCTTACTTATTCCAAACTCTCCCTAAGTTTAACATGACTATCTGGTTTGGACAAAAAGGGGCAGAAAAAAAAAAAAGGACATATATATATAAAATAGACGTTAATATGTTAATAGATATAACACCCTCCCCAGCATACCACAGAACACATCACAGTATTTATGCCGCAGCTACAGAAGAGCAGCATCCCCTCTGATCTCATCCAAAAAAAAATCTGAGAAAACACCAGACTTCTGTCAAGCGTTTCCAAGTTAATTTAATAGGGGATGCCCCATCCACCACTGAGTGGAAATGTGATGCTTTCACAGCCCGTAACAAGAAGTAATGCACATTAGGACATGAAAAAGACTCCGTTACAGTCTTCCACAGCAAATCCCCAGCAGGGGAATGGATTTAAATATCCTGGGGGGCGAGCCAGGAGCTACCGATCCAAGTATAAAACTCTCTCCCTAATCCAGATGGTAAGATTATGTTTTGGATGGAGAGAGCCAGCGCTCTGAATTCTCTCCCTCCGGCCACCCTGCTGTGCCTGCCACATGCTGCCACTTCTTTTCTTTACTATCACAAGTGGCTAGGGTTTCACTTCCCCCTAAGTGCTCCATCCTCTCCCTGGCAGGCAGTCAACTCCTCAGGCTGTGCGCGTTAACACCCTGCAGCCCATAAAGTACTCACTCTGAGCTCTCGCTGCCGCTGCTAGTTGCAGAGCTGCTGTGCTGGTTGCCTTGGCCCAAAACCTGAACTCCTAAGGACTTGACGGCCCGCAGCAGAATTGCCTCCATCGCCTCAACTGAGAGCTTCTCCAGAACGATCACCCGGCACCGGCTCAGAAGAGCGGCGTTGACCTGGAAGGACGGGTTTTCTGTCGTTGCTCCTATCAGAGTCACCGTCCCACACTCGACGTGAGGAAGGAAAGTGTCCTGAGTATGGGAGGGAAGCAGAAACAACTGATCTCAATCAATGACAACCTGAAACATCCCATGTGAGTAGGCTTCCTAGCATTTTCAAATACTTTTCTCTTGTGTTGTGAGTTTTCGGGTTCCCTGTTGATGTGACAGATAACCTCACTGACAAGGCAGCTCACCTGCTCAGCTAATTAAATGATTTAATTTCACCCACATGGTGAAAGGCTACGTACCTTGACAATGCATGCCTGCACTGACAATGACTCTACCAGCTAAAAAGGAAGCGACCAAAGTCTGCAAATTTTTAGTTTACTTTTGTGACTTGGTTTTGTTGTTTGGCAAAAGAGGTAACATGAAAATGCCTTATCAAACGTAGCACTTAATGAGGATACTTCTAACTCTAAGAACCAATGTTTAGGGCTACAATTATCCACCTAATTCAATAGAACATCTCAGAAAACTATAGGAAAATCACAACACAGCTCCATAACCACGTCCTTGTTCCATAACTGTGGACGTGTCCTTAACCGTCGGGACAGAATTTAAGCTTCCATGGCATGACCATAAAGAATAATACCTATGAAAAGAAATAGGAAAGGAACACCCAAGTGATGGCTGCAGCAACATACTATCCTAAAATACCACGCTATGCCTTCATTTTCTCTGTTACCGCAGAGAGGAGAGCACAACATTAGAACAATCACCCCATGCACATCCGCATTCCAGACCTTTATAAAAGTAACATGGAGCGTTATCCCCACGGTGGAGGTTGAAATGAAGGTACAGACAGCAAACATCACCAAAAATGACTTTGGAGAAATAAAATTCCAAGAAAATTTGGCATAAAGTAAACGAGTCAACTACAGGTACAGCTCAGATTTATTTAAATCTTTGAATTGCAGTAACTACACACTGATGCCTGGTAGGTAGCTAGAGGAATAAATATTACCTTTCACAAGTCATTTACCAACAAACATTAACATTAAAATCAAAAGCCCAAAGTAAACTGTCATCCTAAGGCAAAGAGGGGAATTTCACAGACATTATTACAAAGGCTTTTTCCAAAGAAGCAAAGCAGTACAATACCTGCTGAGACTTATTGAACCGATGGATCTCGTCGATAAAGAGAATGGTTTTTCTCTTGAAGAGTCTTTTTTCATTCTGGGCTTGGCTGATGACATCTCGAACATCATTTGTCTTGGCACTTGTGGCTGACAGTGTCACAAACCTCATGCCTTTCTTTTTGCTGCTGTTGGCGATGATATGCGCGAGGGTAGTCTGAAAAAGCAGTAGGAGCTAACGCTGTAATAAAAATCATTTTGGATGCAAAATACTAATTTGAAGACAGTATATAAAGAACATATATAAAATATACAAAGCATATAGAGACATACGTTTTGGACACAGCGACAGCACTGACAGTTTATAGAATAGGGTATTTTAATTCATGCAACTGTAGCTCACAGAAGACTCAAAAACTTTCCGCTAGGAGTAGCTGCCAATTCCACACTGCATTTCTAAGGCTTGCACTTTAAAGTACCAGACCTATTCAGTCTCAACACTGAAAATGCCAGCAATGACAGCTGTCTCTTTCACCACTGAAGAAAAACTCTTCTCCAAATACACAGTTGTCAGAGGAGATGGGTTGATGGCAATTCACTGCGCAATTATTCTGCAGAGTATTTTAAAGAATAAATAGCTGGTCTATTCTGAGATACCTGCAAAAGAGCTTACAGCACAGTCGGATTTAAGAAAGAAAATGCTACGTAAACGTTGTTAAAGCTTTTTCTATTTCTACCACACACCAAAACTAAATTTGTCAAAAAGCAGTTCCTTATAAAAGCACAAGAACACTGAAAAACTATATGCACACTTCAGAAAATGTAACTCAATCTAAATAGTCAAGAGTAATCAAGCACAGGGACGTAAAGGGTAGATGCCTGAACAAACTGTTGGCTGGTTTTAGCTCTGTTGTTTTTCTTTCCTTGCAGACAACTCTGTCACACTGTCATTTATTTATAGCAAACTTCAGTGCATCCACTTAAGCACAGAGGCAGCCTCCAGCACTACCTTGCAAGCAGATTCACTATACCTGAACACAGGCATAGTCCTCAGACCTTCCATCACACCTCTCAGGTGTATCTGCATGTCTTGAGCTGTTTTACCTCTGTTTGAAACTTCTGCTAGAGAAAAACAGGTGTTTTCTCCATCAGCCTCACTTCTGTTGAAGAAGGCGAGGACACTGGAGACAGGAGAGCCTCAACAGCTGAGAAGTGGGACAGGTGCTGATAAAACTGCTTCAGAAGACATTCTAAGTACTGAGGTTAAAGCAGCAGGTGCTTCAAACCTGATCCTCTTGCAGAGAGACTGCAGAAGCCACCATCTATCAGATCACTGCCAGTGGGCAGGAACTCTTTCACTGCCCTAGAAGTGCTGCTCTGTCTCTTTAAAGGATCTCTACATCTCTGAAATGGCAAACAGCCTAAGATGAGAAAGGAGAAACTAAGGGGAAATGTTACTATTTATCCTTGCTTTTGGTTTAGTAAGGGGTTCATGACTTCAGAAGAGGTATCATTTCATGTCTTGATTCAAGACTTGAGTCACATCCCCCCTCATCCCGGTAGCTCAAAACACCAGTCCTTTTCTTTCTGGGAATGCTGCAGAAGACGAGACTAATGTAAGCGTTTTCTAGAGTGTTGTTCAAGCACAGAGACATCAGGGAGGCTTGGGAGAACAAAAAACAGAAAGAAAAGCAACAACAACCCAAGAAGTGGTACTTTAAGCTAGGCCAAGAAAATAAAACTATAAACTAAAGTTGGTGACTATAAACTAAATATGGTGCTTCCTTACAAAAAGGCACTTGATTCATAAAGTATTCATGCCTCAAAACCAGAGAAAGCACAGAAACCCCCAATATATCACATTCAAATATGAAAAGTGCACCTCTTCTTTCTCTAACAGTAGCAGTGGAGAGAATGAAAAATAAAATTCAAGTTGCGATTCTTCTTATAGCTCCACTTAAACTGGTAACTCTATCAATATCAGGTGACACAGATGAAGAGTTTTGTTATGGTCAACACATGTCTATATCGAGTCATTCAAGACTGCAGAGATCACTTTTTCCCTACACACAGGGTGAATGGCTTTTTCCATTGTACCAAACAGCACACCCTGCAGCTAGGGTCAAAAGTCAAAAATTTTGCAAGGTATCTCAGTACAAGCAAAGAGAATGATACTTGAAAGCCAAAGAGAAACTGAACCCTTGTGTTTTTCAGTCAGTCAAATCAGACATACAATCTTCAGACAGAATTTTTTACTAGAGGATACACAGGAATCTGTATTTCTACCCTTACTTTAGGGAAAAAAAAAAAAAAAAAGAAAATTGTAGGAAAAGGCCAATGAAATCTGTTTGAAAGTTAACATTAAAACAAAAATCTACTTGACATCTGCTATGCAGTCCCCAGCCAGCAGATAACCTCTCCCTTTCTGCCAGCTGCTGGGTCAGCAAAAGTTGCATTAATAACAACATACACTGTATTTCAAAAGCACTGCTTGATGGAGACAGACATATTCTTGGCCTCTTCCCTCTATTCTTTACAATCAATCATTTAGCCCATCAAACTGCCCATCAAATAGAGGTCAAACCTTCCCCATTCTTGTGTAAGCCTATTACTTCCCATGATTCCATTTTCTTTCCTACTTTTTCCTCAAGCAGAAGTCAGTATCATGCTACACCAAGAAACTCGTGAACCATGACTCAATAACAACGTTCAACTTGAGCTCAAGGTCACGTATTTCCAGATCTCCTACACACAGAACAAACACAGCTACTGAAACTCTTCTTCACTGTCCTGGATTTTTTTTTTTTCGAGTCAACCCAAATGAGAAAAAAATATATATCCCAAAACAAACAAGCCACTCACCAATGAAACAAACCCACGCAACAGCGCTTCCAAGCTTTGGTACTAGTTATGGATTCAATGATTCTTATGAGTTCCTTTCAACTTGGGATATTCCATGACTTGGTGAATGAAATGGAAGTGTCCCTGCAGCCAAGCACACCTCTCACTGTCAGAACACACAACCGACTCAGATTCAGTGTTTGTGTTAGCAGGATGTTTGGAGTAGGAGACAAGAACTTCCTGAGCAAGCATCCCTGACGGAGCAGCTCTCTCTGAAAGCCATCTATTTTCCTATTCTGTGTGCCACCACTAGTCAATGCAACGTCACATTCAAGGCCAGAAGAAAACAGGAAAAAACAAGTACAAACAATGCCTGTCCTATTGATGCTGACATTCAGAGACTCACCACTTATACACAAGTAGTTGTTTACATTTTAGTACCTTTTTACCAGGTCATTAAACAACACCCACTGCATTAGAAGCCTTTTCTAGGTATTAGGGGTCATACTGCCCATCTCTCCAGAAAGAGAAGCTGAAAAACCTGGAAGAGCAGCATTTATAGTCAGACCACAGCAAAGAAAAATCCTGTCAAGGTGTCTGTGAAGCCTAACACTGATCTTACCTCACGTTACTGGAAGATCAGGTAGACTTTAAGGACCTGCCTATGGCTTCCCATTCATGGAGTCTTTCCTTATTCATTCCTAAGTTGCATGAATTCGGCAAAACAGCTGTTGCAGATGTCAGTCATTGAAAACACACTGTCTCTCAGGCATCACAGTCTCACAGCCCTTTCATGTCTCTCAACCTCCTCATGATGCACTGACATTCATACTACACTCTATGGAAACACACTGAACTCTCCCCTTGCAGCTGGACAGACCACCCCAAAATGCATGCTTCTCCTAAGAAGGGCATACAGTCTGCTAAGGTATCTTCCAGTGACCAAAGATGTGGTAGTAGTTTACAGAGTGCAGTACAGCACAAGTTACTCCTGAGCATGGATAATCTAGCTGGTATCTAGGCTTCCCCTCAAAGGGATTTTGCTCTTTTGTTCCACAGTGGAAATTATGTAAGCATTTCTGATGACAAAAGATGGAGAGCTCAGTACAAAACAGCATAATAGGCATCTACATACTTGTGGGGTCTTCAGTTATCAGAGTTCTGATCTGGCATCCTGCTGCTCTCTGATCATGACTTTCCCTGTATTTCTGCCTCTTCCTTTATTCTGGACAGGATTTCCAAATCTTTGCTTACATGGTGTTACCATCAACTTCAGCCCTCCCTCTGAGGGCAGCACGAGGGAAGGCTGGACTGTGCTCGATGACCAGTCCCAACAGACCACGTGCAGCTTCACAGGCCTGAGATGGACATCAACAGTGTCAGCACCTGCAGGTGCCTGATGGGGAAGCAGCTCCCTGAGATACAGCTTTAAACTGTCCTATCAGCACCACCGAACTGAACCCACACTGTCACAAGAGACACAGGCAATGCAGCAGGCACTGCCTAAAGGAAATTGTCAGGACAGCAGATGAACGTGGCTCTGACACACTGCCTATTGAGATAAATGCAATCAGAAGTGGCAGCAGCTGGCACTTATATAAGGGCAGATGCTATTCTTACTCATCTTGTTTGGTTCCTCACACCCCAAATAGCCTACTGTGAGACTACTGGAGGAGTAAAGTGTCACTAAACAACAGCAACAGCATGTGGCTCAGAGCACTTCCAGAATCCACTCAGACCAAGCATAAACAGAGGCAAGGTCACTGCACAGTGCTTCCTGAAATGGAGCTGTGTCTCCATTTGCTGCATCCAGGTTTGCTTCTCCAAAAACTGGAGCTAACTCCAGTTTTCTCTGCCCTGAGTACTACGCTACGTTATTCCTGATTTAAATTGGCATAAGCAAAATTAGGCATTTGAAGACTTCTCACAGGCAACTGCAAAGATGAGCTCATTTTTCAGAGCTGTTCTGGACTCTGCGCTTCTGTAAAAGATAATGCACATTTCTAGATAAACATCTCATTTTCCACCTGTGCTGTGTCCGATGCACCATGACAAACATCTTGAATAAAAAGAAATCCAAGGGTCTCCTGGAAACAAAATATAAACTCAGTGGACATTTGACAGAAACTTCAAGGACAACTTGTCAGTGGTTTTTCATGTTCTGCACTTGTATCAACGTGGCATATTTTAACATGGTACCAGCTTGCATGTGCAGGCCCCAGAAGATCACGCGTGAATGCTTTGTGTCCTATCATTTCCAGGGAGCAAGTTCCAGACACGCTGCCTACTTTTTTCCTCGTTAAATGGCATACACAAGAGGGAATGTTTACCATATTTAAAACAGAACATTCAGGTTTATAAAGCTTAAACCCTATCTGTGGCAGCAAAATTATTCTGTGCTCAAGTTACTCGTGTCCCCTCGCTAACTCTACTAAAATTGGTGCCCCATGGCAGACGAGCAAAAATCTAAATCCCTGCATTAAGGTGTCATAAATCACAGTGCAGCATACTCAGATTACACCAGGATTCGTGCAGGCTTTTAAAAATTTGCATAGTCAGGATGAACAAGCTAACTGTTCAGAAGTTAATAACCACGGCATCTCTTTTAGGCAGCTTTTCTTCTGCTGCCCTGTGTCCCATCAGCTTCTTAAAGCAGAGCACACATTCATGTGTTCAGCACTAATAGTGACAAAAGGAAAAAACAGAAACAAAAGAGACACAGCAAGTTCACCTACAGCACTCTGACTTCATCATTAAAAGCATAAATAAGAAGTACAAAGATCATGCTCCCCTAAAATCAGGCTTATTACAGATGAAAACTCAAAAGACAGTCACCTCACAACAGAATTATCCTGGTTGTCATTGTGTTTCCTTGAATAGTCAACTGCTCCTACAGCAAGTAAGATCAAAACACAACACATTTTTATTTAGGTACCCAACTTTGATGTATTTCATAATGAAAACCCTCAGAAAGCACTCTTGATCTTCAGTGTAAAATACTGCATTTGTACCAGTTTGATGGCAAAGGTTCTCTTCTAGCTCAGAAGAGAGCAGCGTGTCACAGAACGGCTTAGGTCGGAAAGGACCTTAAAGATCATACAGTTCCAACTCTCCTGCCGTGGGGAGGGCTGCCAGCGTAGAAGTACAGCATGACAAGTAACGCATACATGCATTTGAAACTTGTCCCCAAGTATTAACTCAATTATTTTTCACTTAGTCCTGCTTTACTCTTTTTAAAAGAAGCACTGATTAACGTGTTATTTGGCTGTAGAAATGGAGGAAGGCAGAGATGGGCAGCAATAAGCCAGTGCTATGGGTAGCAGGGAATGAAGAAGTTTAGGAAGTCCAAACGAGCACCTTACACAGCATGTCCAGATTTAGACCAACGTAATAATTATACTCCTATTTCAGCACCAGCCCTCTACTGTAAGACTGATTTCTTTGATGGACAGAGCATAGCACGTGAGCTCACTGCATTTGAAGCTAGACAGTATGCAATTCTTTCTTAATATTTTTCCCATTGGAAAGGACCGAGCTTAGTAGAAAAAGGTTTAGATACCAGTCCCACGAGATCCTCATACAGTGCTAGTACTTATTTTTCTCCCTCACAGGACTATTTCAATTTCAAACATTAATTTATGTGATTCTTCATGTAAAAAGAAAATAGACTGCTGTCAGTCAGTCCTCCATGCATTTCAGGTTACTTCTTCATGAAACATTTTCTTAGACATTTTATATACATTAATTTGAAATGGTACGTGAAAAGAGGTAGGCAGGCAACCACGTACTCATTTTTCCTTCTTCAAGGGGATTATTTTACCTTGCATTTTCAATCGCTGTGGACAGGAATTAAACAAAAAATACCAAAGAGAAGTATAGAACTTTCGTATGACACGAGAGGAAGGTGGTCCAAAATGAAATCATACTACAGCAGCATCTTAGAACTACAACTAAGCACCGTCGAGGGGACAGCTCATCCTTTCGCAGTAGGATTTTCTGCTTCAGCCAGCAATTGATGGTCCTGACCCTTCTAAGCCAGATGAAAGAGAGAAGCCTCAGAACTACTTGCTGGGGGACAACATCAACTCAACAGCAACTCAAAAAGGACAGTATTCAAGTCATTAGGCAAATCTGATCAGTAGCAGAACTCAAGCTCAGTGAGTAGCAAGCTTACTAAATACAACAGTGTATTCTGCACTCAAGGTGTATGAATAAGGAAGGTATGTCATGAGAAAGGAGAGTGAAAGCAACATGACATGAAACAGATCACCCATTATACAGAAACAATCTCAGCAACACAGGAGGTCCAAAAGTAGACCTGTAGCACAACAGTGAGCTGTAACCACCACAAAAACACGCTTTCCCAAAGCCTTCCAAAAAACTGGTAGTCTCAGCAGAATACAACTCAACAGTCCACTGAGCTCAGTTGTAGTTTCCAGACACTGAATGTGACCTTCACTTTGTGACCACTATGTTTGCAACACGTTTTTTTCTTAAGGAAAAAGGACTTTGTTCAACAAAGAGAGCGTGCACACAGTTTACACAGACAACAATAAACCAAAGGTAAAACAACATGATGAAAGTAGGCCTGGAATATTCTATTTAATACTGTAGAATGGTAATTAAATAATATAATTTAATTTCTCTCTCTGGTCATCTTCCACCTCCTCTTCAACAAGATTATAAAAGAAGCCCTTCTTCAAAGAATGGCTGAGTGTGGATGGGACACTGAAGAGCAATCAGTTCCAACCCCATGCCGTGGGCAGGGCTGCCACCAGCAACTCAGGCTGCCCAGGGCCCCATCCAACCTGGCCTTGAGCACCTCCAGGGATGGGGCACCCACAGCTTCTCCGGGCAGCTGTGCCAGCCCCTCACCACTCTCTGAAGAAATTATTTCTTCCTCACATCTAACCTAAATTTTCCCTTTTCTAGTTTAAAGCCATTCGCCCTTGTCCTAGTACTATTAGACCATTTTTAAAGTTATCCCCCTCCTGTTTATAAGCTCTCCACAAGTACTGGAAGGATGCAATGAGATCTTCCCAGAATACTCTCTTCTATAAGCTGAACAAGCCCAACTCCCTCCACCTTTCTTCATAGGAGAGGTGCTCCAGCCCTCTCATCGTGGCTCACCTCTGGTCCAACACCAAAAGCTCCTCAACCTCATCTACCGTTGTTTTTTCTGATATTACCTTGCTATTTTAAAGGAAGTAGCAACTGTGTACATTCGCCAGGAGGTTCTTCTCAGGTGTGTGTTGTCTACCTAGTACATCGCTGCTAACAGTATTAATCCATTCATCACTCATTCTTATACCTGCTCCTTATTAATTGTGATTAACTGGTATTACTGTACAAACACCATGCATATGAAGTCACTTTTTATCTACAAAAGAAGTATAATGCGAATGACAGGGCAGCAATTTGCCCTTAACTCCTCTGCTAGCATTAATTCATTAGCTGTTATTTCACATATCCTACATTTGCTTCTATGCATAGCCAAGACACCTACATACATATATGTAAAACCTGAAGCTGAGCACGTTAGACTGACAGAGCTTGCATTTTGCTTGCTTAGCTTCCTCCGTCCTTCCTCCTCCACCCCAATCTGAAATACAGGGAAAATGAGTTGAGATCTTTAAGTGAACACACTCAAGGTGTTTATTTGGTCCCTCACTTGCTCCAGTTGTGGAGCCCTTCACTGCCATGCTACACTACAGTGTCTTTTGGGATTTTACCACTATTAGTCCTTGGTATCTTCTATTAAAAGAAGTAGGGCACAAGCGTGCAGCAGTCAGAACTGGAAGACCAACCGATGGTGATTCGTGTCTTTGTAGGTGGATGGATGCCTAACAGAGCACACCTAGTCTCAGTGCAGGCTGCCTTCCACACCTAAATCTTTTTCTGTCAGGAGGCACAATTATTGGGCTAAAGCAAATATGCATTTGCAAGCTATACTATGTAAGTCTCCTTCATTTCCCAGACATTTGGATACAATGAAGAAGTTTGTTACTACATGGGTGGTGAAGCACTGGCACAGATTGCCCAGAGAGGCGGTGGGTGCCCCATCCCTGGAGACACTCGAGGTCAGGCTGGATGGGGCTCTGAGCAACCTGATCTTGCTGTAGGTGTCTCTGTTCTTTGCAGGGGAGTTGGACTAAGTGGCCTTTAAGGGGCCCTTCTAAATCGAATGAATTTATGACTGTAATCTGTTGCTGCTTTCAAGCTTATCAGCTTCTGCATTTATTTGATGGACTAGAAGTTTACTAGAAGAAGCCTACTGTCTGCAGTGAATCATATCTGGTCAGTGCGATGAAAGTCCAAGCTGCAGGGAGCAAGGATGATGGCTGTGGGTCATGTTTTATTTTAGAAGTAAGCTGCATTTTCGTAATCTAAGTGCAAACAAGTAGAGAGTCACCACAAAAGAAGCCAAGCCAATGGGGAAAAAGGTGAACACAGAAACAAGTTCCTCCCTTGGAGTCCATCAGCCGGGAAGGAGCTGGGAAGAGCCCGAGGTCCTGAGGGCAGGGCAGGAGCAGGCACTCACCTTGCCGCAGCCCGGCGGTCCCCAGAGGACGAGCGAGGGGATCTCGTGGGCCTCCAGCAGGGACCGCAGCAGGGTGTGCGCGCCCAGCACTCGCTCCTGCCCCACGTAGTCCCGCAGCGTGTCGGGCCGCAGCCTGTCGGCCAGGGGCTGCCCCTCCAGCCGCTCCGCCACGCTCGCCCCGCGCAGCACGGGTCCATCGCCCTCCTCCGGCTGCCCGGCGGCATCTCCCCTCCCGACCCCGCTCCTCCCGCCGGGGGCTCCCGGGCTCTGGCCCTTGCGGAAGAGGGAGAAAACGGGGGCCGCCGCAGGGCGGGCCTCCTCAGGCCGCTCCTCCGCTTCGCCGCGCGGCGTGCCGGCGGCAAGACGCGGCTTCTTGGGGGGCGGGGAGCAGCCCCGCTGCGTCTGGCCCTCCGTGGCCTGCAAGCAAAGGTCCAGGTGCGAGTTGATGAGCGCGGCCGACAGCTCCCGCAGGCACACGGGGCACCGCACCGGGCACTCGGCGCCCTCCATCGGTTCCCGCGGCGCCGTCGGGGCCGCTCCGGAGCCGGAAGCGAATCCTCCCGCCCTCCGCGCCCGCGGCTCTTCGGGAGCTGTAGTCAGCCCCTAGCGGCGGGAGGACGTGCCCGCTGCCGTGTGGCTCGGCGGGAGCGGAGGCCCTGCGCGTGGCCGAGGGCTGTTCGCGGACCTTAGCCATCGTTAAGGTTGGAATGACCTCTAGAGATCACCTGCTCCGACCGTCAGCCCATCCCCACCGTGCCCACTGACCACGTCCCTCAAGTGCCACATCTCTGTTTTGTATTTTAAATAAAGGCGTCATAAGCTGTGCCGTCAGCATCCTGATTTAACACCTGGATTTGACCCCGCGGTGATTCTTTCCGCCTTACGTCTTATCTTTTTTTCCTAAATTATATATTTAGATTTAATGATATTCTATCACGTAACCATTCCCAGCTTGTAAATTTCAGGTCAGTCTAATGTCAAGATGTGCTATGTTGGCATCGATGCAGTAAACAAGTCTGGCTACCACGTAAAAGTAACTGTCTCTTGGCTTAAACACTGAAAATGTCTGGTCTGCAAGTGACCAACTGGTAGGAAATAGAATTTTATATAAAATATATATTTTATTTTATATAAAATATATATTTTATATAAAATAGAAGAACAGTGTTTTGAGTGAAGTGCTGTATGACCCATCATGTAAACCTAGTTCTAACAGACATGATTCCAGTTCAAAAACAATCTGAGAAATAAGAAGGTTATCAGTGGGTTCTTCTTTTTGGACTGATATGTACTTGTGTGCTCATTTCTATTTCTGAGCCGTTTTAAAATCATCTAATAGAATCACAGAATGACTTAGGTTGGAAGAGACCCCAAGGATCATCAAGTTTCAACCCCCTGCCACAGGCAGGGCCACCAACCTCCAGATGTGGTACTAGACCAGGCTGCCCAGGGCCCCGTACAACCCGGTCTTGAACACCTCCAGGGATGGGACATCCACAGCCTCTCTGGGCAGCCTGTTCCACCTCACCACTCTCTCCATCAAGAACTTCCCCTTTTATCTTCCCTTTATCACTTTTACTGTACACATTATATTATTCCGTAGGACACTATACACCCCTTCTACATACAGCTGGGCAAGTTTCCATGTCTCCATGATTTCTGATCACGTAACTGATGTTCATGATTTCTGATCACGTAACTGAGGATATGACATATGAAGCAAGCTGTTTTGCTTAAACTGAGAGGGACACAATGAGGATCGGATTGCATCCTTGGGACAGGGGAAAACCACAAACAAATTGCACTCCATGCACCTCAAAAACTTCAGCTTATCATTTCAGGAAAATATTAAGATAGTAATGGGGGAGAAGGCAGTAACATTTGGATTTGATCTTAGTCTCTCATTGGTAATGGAGCGCAGTAATGCCTTCAGGTTGTAATCCCACTAATATTTTTCCAGATAACTGACCCATCAGTCAGGTTGAAGGAACAACGTGCCCTTTTAGCAGGACATGTCATTCTCATTAGATGGATGGCCACATTTGGTTGTCACAACCTGCAAGATGATGTGCACTTTGAGGAACTATGGAGAGTCTGAATCAACTTTCCCTGTTTGCAGTCACGTCAGGCCAAAAGTGGTCTTCACAGCCAAGTAGCTTTAAAACACATGGACTTTGAGTAGCTGGACATATGGTAGTGGGGAGAGGAAATCTGAAAACCTACCTTGTTTTTTTTCTGACAGCTTTAGGGTATGTTCCATCACCCACTGGTACTGAATAGTTTGAGTGAAGATGATGTCTCAAAGGTTAGATTCAGCCCCTGTGGTATGCCACCGGCAACTGTTAGTACATGCAGTGAAACTCATGAGCCTTGCTCAGATAACCTGGGGAAGAAATAGCTCTTAAAGGGTCGTTTCACTTAAAGGAGATGGAAGAGGATGGTAGAGCCTTAAGAGTTAGCAATGATGGCTAAAGGTAGCAGGCCCAGCATTTTTACATACTGTGTGCAAAACTCATTCAGATGATGAATGTCTCACCATCCCATGCTGATGTCCATGCATATCACTTACTAACAGCATGCTCAGGAATGTCTCTCCCACTCCGAGCACTCATCTGCTAGAAGATCTGTGAGCATCTTGGTCGCATATTACCACCATCTTGCAATAATTGAGTAGCAGAAATCTTTCTAGAAGTCTGATTTGCACACTTCAAGCTTGCACTATAAGTCCTTTATTGGTCATGATCTATGAGCGTCACCACAAGCATGCTACCTCCTGTGTCACTTGTGATAACAGAAGTCATCTCACACATCTGGGAAGAGCTTGGAGGGATAAATAAGAGCAGTGCAAAGTGAGTTGGTTTAGGTATACATCTAATCAGTTGCACCTGTACAGATGTGGTATTGAAATACAGAATTTTCTGTTGGAAGGTGTTTGGGTAAAAGTAACTAATTTAATTGGGTGTCTGCTTCCCTGTGCTGCTAATGACTATATACGTTCTTAATTATGCCATGTAGTTTATGGTACTTATGCAAGTTAAAATAAAAAACACGAGCTGTGTAATGAGGTTGACCAGATCCAGCTTTCTAGAGCTAATGTGTTACCACAGTGCTTCGTTAGGAGGGTTTCCAGTACAGTGCATGAGAATAGTTTTGTCCTGTATTTCCTGGGCCTATTCTGAGTTGCTGAGCGCAGTTTTAGAGTAGTTTCTTGTAGGCTTTTAAAATCAGTTGTGCAGAAGGGAGTTGGATTCGATGATCCTTGTGGTTCCCTTCCAACTTGATATTCTATGATTTTGCATGTGTAAACAAGTAATTGCCTAAAGCAAGAAACCCACAACCATGCTGTGGAATAAAAGCTTTTCTATAGAAAATTAATCAGAATTATCAACCAGAGATCAGCTTGATCTCCAGTAAGTTTCCAGACAACTTTGCCATTAGACAACCTTTGATGTTCCTTTGTCATGTCCATGGTATGGGGCAGTGAGAAGAAAAGTATATTTGTTTAGTATTACAAAATGTAAAGGACTTAGTCATAGGGTCCTCACTTGTCACTTTGTGGAACTGCAGTGGAGAGAAAGAGAATGCATCTCAGCAACAGGGAGCCACTGAAGTGGTTAGAAATGGGTAGTGACCTATAAGCAAGTCTATGGGCAACAGTAATATATGATGATTTGGTAGAGCTAAATTGTATCTATGAATAAATTAAATTTCATCCATCCTATAGCCCGCTTGAATTGTTTAGTTCAGTGTAGACAAAGATTGGAGAACCATCTGTTAACAGCTAGTGCTGCTAACCGTACTTCTGTATTTGTTCAGAATATATAGACAGATATCTGACATATAACATCTCCAACAATAGCAGTTTTCTACGCTTCAATTCATGAATAATGTTGATGCATCCTATTTGTCTTTCTTTTGTACAGACAAGAAAGAGGAGAAATCAGAAGTTATGAGTGTTCACTGGTTTATGAATCTAAGGTGGAGAGGAAAACAGAAAGTAAATTAACTGGGCACAGTATGAAGCTACTGAAGATTAACAGGCTGGAGGAAATCAATACACGATACAACAGTAACAGACTGGAGAAAACGTCCTTTTTTCAGACCATGAAAAAAGTGGAGAGGACTAGTAGTTTTCATGAGGAAAAATTCAGTGGATCAGATCCTGGAACAGAAGACACAAAGGTAACAAACTGCATAATTAATTTTGTCTTTCCCAAGTACTTTCCTATTCTTCTTCCAGTTAGTTAAAGAGTTTTTTTTATGTTTATTTCCCAGTACTGTTGATTTTTTCATTTCTATTTGTGGAAGTATATTTCAGCTGTGAGAGACTAGCCAGAATCTTCTCATCTTTTGAATTCGTAGAAGTAAGCGCGTGTTGTTGTTTTTTTTTTTTTTTTTTGTGGCGGGTGGCATTTACAGCTGGACTTGCGTTCAGAAGTTCCAAAGAGGTTGTGTAGTTCTGTGGCTATTAAAAAACAGAAAGCAAATACAGATTTTGTTAGATTTGTGCTTTGAAAGTATTGTTCACATCTAGAAAAATTTGTGCTATAACTTCTCGTGTGCTGATTGTTTGTGCTGTTATTTGTCAAATATTTTGAATATCTTCATGTTCAGATGATAACCAGGAGCATGCATGTAAATTCAGTAATGTTTCAGTTTGTGTTCACAACTAAAAAAACCCTATTTTTTATGATATTTCTTAATCTGCTGGGTCTCTTTTGTGCAAAATTCTTCAAGTCTTCAATGAGCTACTATAGTTCTTACTTTTTAGATAAAGAAAATAATCTGCATAGGAAAATGAAGCATGTGACATTAAAAATGGGATGTGTTTCTTTTAGAAACTTTTATTTAGAGTTACAGTGAAAATGAGAGTTAAATAAAAATCTGGAGGGTTGAAGTTTGGAGGTTGTTACTGTCTCTTTGAAGTTAGATTTCTACCAGTGAAAATAACAACTTGCATGGGTGAGAAAGTAGAAGTTGCTCTTGCGGCTACGTAGCTCTTCCTTTATCTATTTACAGTCTATCAGAAGGTGATAAATGTGAACCTTCATCCATAGCTATGAGTGCTACTTTGTATACATTTATGTATCTTAGTTTGATGAAATATTGCAGGTAGTAGCTGAGATTATGGGATTTTTCCTCACTTTTTTGCTGCAAAAACTCTAACCCATTGTCCTGATGTTTGCTTCTTCAGTCTGATGCTGGAACTGGCTCTTTATTAGGAATGCTGTAAGATAAGGCAGGAAGAGTTTGAAAGTGCTGGAAGGGAAAAGTGAATAGGTTTAGAAGATGAACAGCTGATTGCTAGTAGTAAGTTGGAGAAGTACCTCTGTATTCCCGTTTTAGATCCTCAGTCTCCTGGGACAAGACTTCAAAGGTGAAAAGCAGTCCAGCTGAACTTTAGTGAATTACCAGATCACTGGAGTGAGGTTTCCAGATATGTAAACATTAGTTATATTTCTCCCAAGCTTTTACAAGTTTGGAATTTAATTGCAAAGCTTAACTTTCACACAAAATTTTCAGGAATTTCTCAGTGGGGTACAAAGTTGGACCATAGCCATGCTATGAATCGTTGATGAAAGGAAAACCAAGACCTTACTTAGAAGGATCTTAACTTGGTCTGCTTGCCTGACAAACAGTTTTATTGTACTAATCAGGAAAGTAAAGAAAGAAGATTGTGCTGGCACGAAGCACAGTACACATTGCTCAGATGTATGTATTCACATGTGTATGCTTGTGGGCACATGTACATAATTTCTGTGGATGTAGTCCTGCTCACTTTGAAAGAAGTAACAAAACATCCATTCACTTCCATGGGAGTGGGGTTACAACTCAAGGGACCATCCAGCAGAGTGGTCAAAGTGTATTCTTGTTGGAAGAAATAAATGCTGTGTATTGCTAATTGATTATAATTGCAGAGGACAATGATTGTCCTTCTCAAAACGCCTATTTTTCCAGAAATACTTTTTTTTTTTTTTTTCCAATGTAAGCAAACACAATTTTCACCTTTTGGTATATTTTCATAAAAACAAAACAAAACAAAACGATATTCTAAAAAGACTCTCTGGAGCCATTAAAATACAAGTAGGGAAGGCAAACCTACCAGTTTTTGACCATAATTTGTGAATAATGACTTTACAGCATTAAGTATGACTCGGACTGCCGAGAAGCTGCAGTGTTACAGTCCTCTAGATGTCACTCTTTGCCACATCAGTTCACCAGGACCATGTTTTGTTGGAGGTGACTCAAAACGATACACAACAAAAGTGCTCTTTACCTCTTCTCCGTGTGTTTTATTTACCATGTCCTCTTGTCCCCCATTTGTATGGTTGACAGAACATGTGTATATATCTTGGCTACATTCTGTCCTCAGGAACACGGATGAAGTTTTGTTTCAGTTGATATATTAACCAGTGCAAAACTTTTATTTTATGAGAACAGTTTTCTGCGTGTGGGAGGACCAGATGAAAAAAAAAAGCATGTAAGTCCAAATCTGTCCTTGATTTTTTTGATCTGTCCATTGCACTGCACAGCCATCCCTGCACTGCTTACTGTCTAATTTTAAGGCACCTTTTTCAGCTTTTTAAAAATTTTGCCAAATCTTGGCTGCTTAAGACAAAAAAATTTTTGCAGAGTTTGCATCAAATTGAATTGCTGGGCAAAATTCAGCAGCCGAAGTCTTACTTCCTTTTTGAAATGTTAGGGAAAAGAACTTCTGTTGTTGATATTGAAAGTCTCACTCCCATTTGGTCGAAATAACCCAGCACCTCCATCCATTAGATCTAGAGCTTGATACTCAGTGGTTGAGCAGCCATTGGATGTCAGATGGGGAGATGGCTTGGAGCTGATCTGTATGTAACAGTGCTTTGCATATGAGAGCAAAGTGCGTAGACTGTAAGTGCAATAACAAAAGGAAACAGTAAGGCATTTCAAATTGACCTTCCTGTGCGTGTGCAAGTTGGTACCTTCTAAGTGAATGTCATGAATTTTGTTGTGTGGGTATTTTTTGAAATAGGCACTTCTCTATTAAAAAAGGAAAAGCACCCAATAGATGGCCAGTGAGCTGCACTGCTAACTGCAAAAGGATTGCACTGTTTCCTTTCATTTGAGAAGTTCTGAGATGTCAGAGTAAACCTTTCAAGTCCATGCAATATATATCTCGTGTAGATCTTTGCACCTGTTTCATGCTTGTCAGTAGGCCATCATTTCTTTTCCTTATAGGTTCAGGGAATGCGCTGAAGTATGAGATGGGATCCTGCTGTGCCTCCAAGCCTTGTCTAGCTAGGTGGTACTTATGGAGCTGGGAAGGGTTCTGAGGGCACCTGCCAAATTGCATTTGGTAAACCAGGAGACCCAAGTTAATCAGTTGATTAAAAGTAAAAGTATGGATCTACCCCTGCTAAGAAATGCTGCTTGGATTGCAAGTAGTTTCTGCCTTTTGGCTTCATATTTCTGGCACGCACTGTGGGCTGTGTTAAGCTGTAGAAGAAAGAGAAAGATTCCTGCACCTGGAAATACACAGGTAGTAGATTTACTTTTAATAATTAAGATATATTCCACTGATCAGTACTGATATTGTTAACTGAGTGAATGCTGCTTGTGTTTAAGTGTAACCAGTTAAACCTGTGTATTCTTTCCTGGAGTGGGGGAAACAAACAAACAAACAAACAAACAAACATTTTTTTTCTTTGGAACATATTCCTCTCTTTGCTGAGAGCATATCTTGCAGTAGATGTAGACAGTTGTTGATGTGCTTTTCAGAAAGGTGCATCTCTCCCTTTGATGTCAAAGTGCTTTGTCTGTCCATTAAAACATAATGCATCCTCTAGTGACCTCTGCTGGGTGTTGGACAAGGGATTGCCTCCACTTTACCCTCTGGACATGGTAGGAGCGAGGTTTCCAAACCTTCTGGGTCTCATAGATCTCAAAGATTCCCAGGAAGGCTGCTGCCCATTCTTTTCTTCTTTGTAGCATTATCTTCCTTTAGAAACAGCAGCTAAGCCTTTGGAGTGATTTGTTACTACATCACTAGGTGTTGCGGTCACGTTTGTTGTGATTTTCCATGAAGTAATGCAGTGCAATCGTGTTCTAACTCAAGAACTTGGAAGAAGTCTTGATAAGAAACATCGCTTGAATGAAGTAAATGTATGAGCTCAGAAAGGCAAAAAGGAAGGCAGTTTCTCTAAAGTAGCTTCAAGAATGTAGATTGAAAGAATACTTAGGATTGTAGTTAATTTACTGCAAATCAATTTTTTCTTAGAATCTCCAAACTGATTTCATGTAAAGGGTTTGCATTCTTAAACATCTGCAGCCTTACACTGCATTTTGTCTGGCAACGTTAGCCAGGGAGCCATGACCTCGTGGGATTATAATGGAATTTTCCACATACTTTGCAGAAGAGCTCAAAGGGCAGTGATAAGGATAATAATTCAAATATTACTGTGCACATCAGCACTCAGTACAATGTACTTGAAGAAAGAGAAGAAAGCCTTCTTTAGCAAGGGGGTGGTGAGGTCCCTTCGAACCCGAGCCATTCTGTGATTCCATTCAATTCTATGAAAGCCAAGAAATTGTGTTTTTCTTTGTGGAACTCTTCTATGATAACTTAAAAAACTCATTATGTGAATGTTCTCTAATCTCTCAGAAAAACTGTTCTTCCAGAAATTTGGACTGATGTCTGTCTAAGTAAAAGAGAAAACAAAAAAAGCAACTGAAGACTTTATTTAAGGTTTTTGATGATGTTTCCATTTATACAGATTCTGCTCTATGGCATATAGATCCCTAGAGAAATAGAAAGAAAGGAAAAACTAAGGGGACACTCAGAAAATAAAAACTTGTTGTTAATTAATTTGTTAAAATGTCGGTTACTCAACGATTATTTGTTTTTGAAACATTTACTCCCTTCCAACTCTGAGGTTTCTATTGTTCTGTGATCTTTCAGCCCACTGACGGAGGATAGAGAGCTAGCTTTTCAGCACCTGTCAAGGAGAATGCTGTCTGTGATACGTGGCTCTACCAAATTTAAAATTCAGTCACATTCAGTTACTAAGGCATTCATAGCATACAGTTATGAATTTTATGAAAGACATTCAAACTGGAGTGGCAAAGGAAAGGGAAACATTTAGTGTACATGTCAAAACCATAGTAGCGACTTGTTCTTTATAGGAAGTGGCTTTTGTAGATTAACTGGCAAAGAAAATAACTAAGTCTGTGGTTGGTGACATACATTTTACCTCTGGTGCAGTCTTGAGCTATCATTTCACTTGCAGACGAGCTTGAAAAAAGATTTGCTTTCCATTAATGCCTAACTCACTACAATTTTGTGTATTTTTTTGTTTGAACTATGGTATGTAGGAAAAGAGAAGCTTACTTCATTCTACAGTTATATGTTCAGTGCACTTCTACCGCCTTGTTACTGTTACATAGGTTGCTCTGAAAGTGAAGTCTCCTATCTATTTCCATGGAAACTACAACAGATACAAACAACATGATAGCACTATTTGATAGAACAAATTCTCAGCTACAAAACACAGTCACCACCATTAACTCCACATTTTTGCCAGAAATGAGTAAGAGCCTGCACACCACACTTGTAAAAATCTGCACCAACCGAGATGATCCACTGTTTTACAGCAGCCATACCAGCATTATTGCAAGGAAAATACTGCCCATGCAGTCCATCAATCTCTGACCCAGACAGGTGGGTTTTAGTAGGCACTAGATCTGGACTATACAGTAGGTGCGGTAGGACCTCTTTTAGCAAAGCCTTTGACACTATCTCCTGCATTATTCTCCTGGAGAAGCTGTCAGCTGACTCAGGAACTGGCTGGAGGGTTGGGACCAGAGAGAGAAGGTTAATGGAGTTAAATCCAGCTGGCAACTGGTCACAGGTGGTGTTCCTCAGGGGCCAATACTGGGGCCTGTTCTGTTCAATGTCTTTATTGATGACTTGAGTGCACCCTCAATAAGTTTGCAAATGACATCGAGTTGGGAGGAAGTGTCGATCTGCCTAGGAGTAGTAATGCCCTTCAGAGGGATCTGGACAGGCTGAATCACTGAGGCATCTGGAGCATAGATTTTATGAGAAGCGGCTGAGGGAACTGGGATTGTTTAGTCTGGAGAAGAGGAGGCTCAGGGTGACTTTATCACCCACTCTGATGTTGTGGGCCAAAATAATAAAATAGGAGGCACTATTTTCAGAGCAGCCCTTGTGTTTTCCAGTTTTTAAGACCAAGTGCATTAATTGGTATTTCTTAGCAGGAGGACTATGTCCATTGTGTTGTGAATGAAACAGATTTTAAAATACCATATTTTAAGACTGTTAAAGATTGCTTTCTAGTCTTTATTCACGCTAAGGCATTATTTTCCTAAACTTCTGCATTATTTAGTGACCATCTGCGTTCTCCAGTTTTGTTGCACACATCGTGAATCCACTTTTGAAATTCAGAGTGGTAGCACCTGTCAAACATCCATTTTTTGACTGCTTCACATCTTATCTTATTTTTGTTCTTTTGAGTTATAGGTCCATACAAAGTGCAAAGTTCCCAAGATCTCTCCTTAGCCCTTGTGCATAGAGAGGTGACATGGACTCAGAAGTATTCCAAGAGCAGGGCAAGCTTCCTTGCCTGGGATTGTCAGTAGGGCTGAACTCATGCCGGGACTCCTGGATAGACTCTTGACTTTGGGAGTAAGTGAGCCAACAGCATGCTGAGACCAAGACTGCTGTGTCATCTCAGGACCCTATGACATGTCCATGCTAGACTCATCCTTCCCCTTCTCTTTCTTGGAAAGATTGTTGCCATCTGCAAGTAAACCACCCCTAAAGCTCTCTTGTTCCTCTGCGTGTTGATCTGTGCCTTGCGGCGCTCAGACCTGTGAAGGTTTGGACGCATTGGTGTGGTCAGAAAGTCTGGTGACCTCTAGTAGAGGTTGTACTTAAGAATGGTACTTTATGAAGTCCCAAAGTGGGGAGAGAAAGGGATAGGATCTAAGCACATCTAGGAGGATCTTGATCGCTTTTCTGTGATTCTGGAGAAAATGTGAGTTTGGCTTCCTAAGGGACTGTGATGGAAAAGTACTACCATTTGGTCATGATGCTTCCTCCCCAAGGCAAAGTTAACTGAGGAATCAAAATTAGAGCTATAACAAATAATTTTCAGAGGATGCATTTTCTTTCTTCATGTTCTATTCCATCAGAAGCATATTTCCAGTGGCAGTTAACTATGCTTTTGTTAAGCCTTCAATCAGCAAAGAAATGCATTGAAGTAATTTATCCTATCCTATGACCATTATTGATCTCTTGAAGGCTGTGGATCTTACTGGACTTGTGCCCATCGGTGCCTGTACTGTTGGGACTTTTTCAAGTGCCGGGTTACACATAGCTTAGAGGAGTCTGGAAGAGAGATCTCTTAACAAGTTATATATTTGGGCTCGATGCCGTCCCATCCCTGACACTCATTTTGCCAGACGGAAAACAGCTATGACTGAAAGCAGACATCCACCTTGTGTCCAGTTCTGTGTCTTGTCTCTGACAGACCCATGATTCAATTACTAATCACTCAGTTTCCACAGAGATTACAAAGCAGCACTGGAAGACATGATGTGCAGAAGAATAAAATGAACTTTTAAATAGCTGTTGTTATGCATTTTGTAGCTGCTTAGTGGGTTGTAAAGAGCCTCTTGTACTTACTGTATGTATTACTGTGAGCAAACAGAGACCCTAACTGAGATTATGTGAGGCACTATACAGATAGGACCTACTCTGAAGAATTCATTGTCTGAACAGCTGGAGAAGGGATTAGTAAAATGAAAAACAGACACAGAGTTGCTCGTCAGGTCATGCCCTCAGTCAGTGTCAGAGACATCTGTAACATGGAAATGAAATTGCTGACTCTCTGTCTAGTATCCTCTTTACATAGCTATATGCTGAGCTCTGCAGGGAGGCATGCCTCAGAACCCTCAGCCTGCTAAATCCCAGCCATTTCATGGATGCTTATTACTTTGCAAAGTTCCTCCATGCTATTTGATCCAGAATCTAAAATCTCAGAAATCTGCAGCAGCTTTCTAGATGTTTTCAGTATTTTTCTATGTTCTTTCACATGCAATGCACTCATTCCTCCCCAAGATCATTCTCCTTGGTTTTCATTTAGAATGTGAGTACTGTGGTGAGAGGCTTGTCATAGCTTTTGGAATCTGTGGCTGTTAAAACATGTGACAGATTGGTTTTGATACATCAAAGGCATAGATGTTTATTTTAGTGTAAAAAGTGGTAGGCTAGTTAGAAAAATACCTCTCCTTCCCCTTAAAACTTCTCTTTGCCCTTGAATGCGTGGCTTAGCCTAGATTTCTTTCAGCCCTGATCATTCAAAGGTGTCTCATTACGGGTTACCTACCCTGCCAATTTGTAATACACACTGAGATGGAGGGAGATAAATCCAGACCGTCCCTGTGACCTTTATCTTCTGGCGCTCTTGTGCAATGTCTAGTGGACACGTTTAGAAGTCACAGTGCAATAAAAATGACTTTCCAGTGCTGAGCACAGCGTGATCATTCCAAACAAGGGCTTTGCACAGGAGAGCTCACATTTCTGTCATCTCAAACAGAAACCTCATGTGTAATGAACATTTTGATGACCTGGGGATCTTCATTTTTCCCCTTACGTGGACAATCCAGTATAGATCCTCGTGTTTGGTTCTTACATGTGTGCTGAAAATATTTATTTCCCACTCCTGGATTAAACAGATCCCTTAGTTGCTTGTCTAGAAAATGTAACTGTTAGGTACACAGTGAACAGCATATAAAGAAGGGGTTGATTGGCATTTACAAATGAAATTCCTGTGAGAAATGAAAGTATAATATAAGTAATGAAATATATATAAGAAATTAAAGTATAATATAATATATATGAGGACTATAACATGTTCTCACAGCTAAAGAAAGCACGGGATATTGCTATAATACATGTAAAGGAATTTGTTGGTGATACTAAAGAGAGAAAAGAGAGTATATTTCTCTAGTTTTCTGTCTTCAAGGCTAAGACATGCTGGTACACAAGATCTCTCTAACTTCATGCCTGGATTAAACTGTGCTTGAGCGGATACACGGGCAGGCAGGTTTAATTTTGGCTATGACTCTATCTAGTTATGAGCCTGTTTATTTGACCTCATATCTTAAATAGTGACTATAGTTGATGATGGTAGGAGAAAATTACAGCCTTTTATCTTAACTATTGGCAGCAAGACAACAAGGTGCAGGATAATTTTCTGTTGACCTTTGATGATACTACAGCTCTTAATATCATCGTTGCATATTAAAACACATGTTCACCAAGTGAAGCGTTGCTTTTGCCAAACCAAATGTTTTCTGCTGAAATTCATGGTGTTTCATGTTTGGCAGTTCTGAATGTGGAAAAAATGCTGAAAGCATCTTGGTCTTACCTATTTTAGACAATCCTAGAGATAACCAAGGTTTCTTATTTATGTCTACACTGTACTTTTTTTGCAGTTCCGTGTTAACAGGGAATTATTGTAGTTCTGTAAGAAAAGAAATAAACAGTATTTTCTCTTTGTTGTTCTGCTTCCCCATGCTGAAAGTGAAGTGCATACATACAACCACCACCTCCTGTATGTGTTACTACGTTTGTTAAGCACAATACTTGCAGCCCTCTCCTTGCTGTAAGGAGAACACCTTGTACACAAGATAGTACATAACAAAATATGTGTCACAATTCTTTATAATAAAGTTCTGTAGCGAATTTGAGTCATACATTCATCTATAAGTCACTCAGATTTAGAAGTCGTTTGCTTCTGTCAGGCAGAACAACCGTGAGTGACTTTGGTTAGGAATTCACAGTTAGAATTCCTGACAAGTCAGATAGATTTTATTTAATGATCTTCTTAGAGAATCCAGATGAAATATTTTCTGCCTAACAGGAATTGCCAGCAGAGAGATTCAAAACATTTGTGAGGACTAGTGTAGGATTTGTAAAGGTTTGTATGATACCTGTTTGCACTAATCGTGGCGTACTTGGTCCTCCTGCTTCATTAGTGATTATTTCATACATGGTAAGATAACTCAGGATACCAGCTTACAATGCACATTTGTTTCTTAATTTTCTCAGGCAACACAAAGTTTTAATGCCTTAGAGATTACTTACGCACAATGAAAATGAGTGACGGTTGTTGCATCAGAGGCCTTGCAATGTAAATAGGCAGGCCAGTCTGGAGCTGCACAGAGAAGCAGGGGCACAGGGGGATGGAAAGAAACATCCAAGGTCACCCAGCAGAGAGATGACACAGTCAGGGCTATCAGCCAGCCTTTCTGACTTCCAGGCCAAGGCCTGAGGCACACTGCTACTGCTGCGTGACCCTCTCGTAATGAAAGAAATGTCTTCCTCATCACACCTGTTTCTTATATCTGGGAACATATTCTCTCACAGATGTTGTATGAAATCCTTTGTGTTTTTATCTAGCATTTGCCAAGTATGTGGGGGATCTTTTTTTTTTTTTCCCCAAAAAATTCTTCAGTCATCTCCATTTCAATATGGTGTGACTGTGGTAGAGAAAACTGGCTTCTTACCTACCTTTAGGTTCCAGAATCAGAGGAATGCTTAATTGGAAGAATATGAGTTGGCAGTAATGATTTGAGTTGCATTTCAAGGTCTGCCAAGTCTCCCCAAGTTCCCAGGATCTCCTGCATCTGGAATCATATGTTTAACATAAGCAGAGTCTGGAATGGTTTCCTTAAGTCTTCAGCAGACACCAAAGAAAAAAATAGAATCTTTAAAGCCAAAAAATACATGTATCATTTACATTTGACTTTAGAAAGTTAATAATGCAGTTCAGCTTAGCAATCACTATAATTTGTAGTTATTAAGCAATATATGGAATGTTAAGAAGAGAAAAAGTACATATCTGTAGTACCATATAGAAATTTTACCAGCATGAATTTGAAATAAAACTTCATATTTGTGTTTCAAATGAAACACTGAAGTTTATGCCAACAAAACTTTTTACAGGGAAAAAAAATTAACATAGATTTGGAGTATCTGTTGATTCCTGGTTCAATATGTGTTCTGATTTTTTTCTTGTCAGCCTGTAAAGGCACACTTCCTTCAGTCTTTGTGGTACTCCACTGCAGTCCCAAAGAGTCAATAGTCATCTGAGAACGAGATGAGGCTAAAAGGTAGGATTCTAAACTACAACAGGCATTTAAAGTACTACTATCTGTTAGTTAATTATAATTGCAAACAAGCAAGTACTGTTTGTTCCAGTGGAAAGCTGAGTTATTTTACCTTCCCGTGGGCTAAAACCACATGCTAGAGGATATGGCCAGAGATGCTTCAGCATGTGGGTGGTCCTGGACTAAACATTATTGACAGCGATGAAATAATCATAATGATCACATGCTTAACTTTAAGCATGTGCCTAAATGCTTTGTTAAATCAGGGTTTTTAGATATTATTAATAACATATGTATTTTTTTTGCACTGATGTTGTGAGAAAGATCCTCAATCTCACATACATCTAGTGAAAATATAATTATTCTTTCAAGGACATCTGTACAGAAAAGCAAAAGGAGAACAACACAATGAAGCAATCAAGTTATTGTGCAGTGAACTTGTCATTGTCGATATCCTTTGCTCAACCATATAAAGCTTTAATCACATTAGAGATTCTTTTTAGGGTTTAGTTTTCTGCAGGGTTTAGTTTTTGTTGGGATTTTGCCATCTCATGGGCTGTAACAACAACCTTCTGTAGGTGATTCGTTGAAATAAGTTAAAATGCAAGAGAGTAAAGAGAAAGGTGAAAGATAAATAGGAAGAAAGAAGAAAAGCTGATTCTTCACGATTTCTTTTTAAATTGTCAGGGACCTGGATTGAGTCTGTTTTGCAGAAGTTCTCCATTTAGATCAAACCAGGCCAAACTCCTTTAGAACTACTTCTGTTTACTGAAGCCAAGAATTGGTCTGGTGTGTTTCCATGAGCAGAAAATATAGAAACCTGTGCTTTTCTCACCAAACAGTTGAGCTCATTTCCCTATTTTCATTTCCAGTATTCTCATTTTTATTTTCCCTGAATGTTACACACGATCTCCGTTTTGTGAACATCAGGTTTGTGTATGGATGTGTGTATCTGTGGGATTCCTCACAATACTGGAGACAGGAACTTGGACATTTGTCTCTACTACCCGAGTATCAATTTTAAATCCATAGTGTATGTAGTATATATACTCTACTGTCTGTTTTAGTGGCTGGGCTAGGAACTGTTTGAAAGGTTGTTTCCAGTAATTGCCATCTCAATGCAATGAAAAGAGAAGAAAACTTCATGAACTCAGTACAAACCTTCATACTTAACGTGCTTATGTTATGTTATGTTATGTTATGTTATGTTACGTTACGTTACGTTACGTTACGTTACGTTACATATATTTTAGAGATCCTTCTGAAGTTAATCCTACATCCATTTTCTTAAAGAACTTTTATTTTTAGGAGCTGTTAGGTCTCATGCTGCACCCACATCACTTTCCCTATTATTAGCTTCCTAGTGTTCAGGGAAAGTATCTGCAATAGTGGTAAAAGAGGCAAACTGACAGATGTAAACCTGGTCACTGTGTTTATGCAGGCGTGTGTTGTATCTCCTGACAGGCTGCCAAGTGCTTTGCTTGTAGCTGGAACAAGGGTATGTTTTTCTCCATCAGTGAGATGTAGCCCTCCACAGTTAGCTATAGGTATTTTTCAAATACTCTGCATGCAATATTTCAGTTCTGTCTCAGCTCAACACATGGATCTTACATACCTTGTGCACAGTTCATTTATTTGAGGGTCTGATGAAGACCAACTAAAGTTTACAGTGACCTCCAGTGGTGAAAAACCTTCTGGAAAAATGACGAAGCTAAATCTCAGTCCTGTGTGGAAATCATTCTTTGGAGGTTTTAGGTGATGCAAGATTCAGCCTCATAAATACAAAACATTCTATTTATTGTGTTTTGTGCTCTGTTTCTGTTGTTACTTTTTTATCCTAGATTTTCTTATTTCAGCTCCTTTTGCTTTCAGGATTCTTTTTTTTCTTGAATTGATAATAGTTGACAGTGGAGTCGTGTTGTATGTGAACTACATGAGGCTTTGCTGATTATGTGTTTCCTAGTATTACAGAATGAGATCAGTTATGGTTTTTCTCCCCTCCTAAATCTTAAATTTAATTCTTATTTTCTGTAGCTCACAGTTTCTTTCAGCTCCTTCCTCATTTGTCTGTCTAGATTTCCGCTGTATTTACTAAGTCTCCCATGTGTTACTCATTGAGAGGACTTTTTCAATTTCCCTTAAACTCCCTTCTTCTGTTTTCTTTGTTAAGGGTTGACTCTGTAGCATTTTAGCCATCTGGCTTTCTCAGAACCCACAAAAATATGACAGATTGGGTTTTGGGAATTAGTGGAATTGGTGGTGCTGGAAGATGGCATTGGGGGTGGAAGAAGATATTTCTGTGTTTTGAAAGGCAATGTATACCATTATGCTTTAATGTCACTTACAGCAATTTTTAAAATAATACTTTTCTTTGCTTACTGTGACTTCTGCACCATGGGCAGCACAAATTAGTCTGGCTACCATCAAAAGCATGATGTTTCTTACTTACATGTGTTAGCATTATTGACCTTTCCCTATAGGAAATATGGAGCTATCTTCAGGGCTGAAAATGGAGCTCAATCCTACAGAGTTTTCAAGATGTCAGGTTATTTGTGGTTTTATAGGAGAGAAGGAAAAAAAAATTACTAGCATGATACTGGAATTACTTGCCTTTCCTGGATGATTTTCATTCTTTTACACTTCATATACCATGTAAATATGCTCTGTGGTAGGCACGCAAAGGATCAGAAATCATCAGGCCTCGACCAGCTGTTCTGGATGTAAATTCATGTGTGCGTGACTTGACTGGACATATTCTGAGTTGCCAATGAGCTAATAATGGGAGTTGTCTTTTCCTGGGAAATTGGTATTTGAGAGTATCAGAATGAAGCACCTTGTTTTGCTTGAGACAGGCTAAAGTTTGGCAAACAATCGAAGTAATTAAATAGCACAGCAAAGAAGCCCACTGAAATATTGCATGGAGTTATTCTTCTGTAAACTGCTTGCACTGACTCTGTCGTAACTCCTTCCTAAAGAGATCAGTTGGGTTTTGCTGCATTTCCTTCAAAGGGGCTTTCCATATCTCTGCCATGGCCATATTGCATGGAAGTTTTCCCTCTAAAAGAAAAGGAGATGTTGCCTTTCTTCATCGAATTTCTGCCTGGCTCACTCAGAGTTTCAAAGGGGCAGCTATGCTTGTTCAGGAGAATATTCAAGTCATCGCCAATAGGAAGCATTTGTGTCATACTGGTGAGAAGCCAGTGTAATCGACAGAACTGTCCTGCTTATCTTTGTCTGGGAATCAGTCTGTAGCTTGCTCCTTGTGAACCTAGCAAAGTCCTGGAAATTGAATGATTTTTCCTAATGTGCTGTGGAGCAAACGCACCTAAGAGTAGCCTGTTCATTTGATTGTCAAACAACGGGCATAACCATAGCTGCAGGACAGACATTGCTCACTCTGGGAGGGTTCAGCACTGATCTCCAGGCACTGGAGCACGACATCAGGTTTCACACTCCTGGGAGTGGCTGTGGACCTCTGCAGAGATGGTGATGGTATCAGGGCACTTTGGAAAGTTATCATACTCTACTTGTCAGCAGCACAGCAGGTGCTGGTGTGACAATGGTTGAGACCTGTGACATGAAATGTGATGATGCAGTGGCTGTAGCTGGCTCCTCTGTCCTGACTTTTAAGCCTCGAATACCAAAACTAGCTGGGAACTGAAGGAACTAAGCCCCGAAGTCTCCTAAGTTCACTAATCATGATGTCCAGTGAAATGAATGTCAACTATAACAAGGACACCTCTTTCCAATTGTTGCAGTTCCTTAAATGGCTCCAGGCATGTTCTTTTATCCCTGCTAATAATAGATAGGATTTACAGATGTCTCATATGCCAAGGATTTAATTCCAAGCGCTATAAAAATGTGACATAGCCTCAAACCGTAGTCTTGAATGTTCTCTGTGAACCTACTTGTGTCAGTACTTTCCAGGAGTGCTTCCTGAGGACAGCATTGCTTCCATTTTTGGTTCAGCAATGACAGTTAGCTGTTTTCTGAGGGATCCCTGACAATCACAAGACAAGCTTAATGAATGAATGTGAACTTATTAGAATATATGATTAGAAACATCTAGATATATCCTAAGATCTACCAATCCTAAGATCTATGTTAAAAAAATAAAGCTGTTTGCTTATTTCCCTGATCAAGGTAAATTATAGAATCACAAGATTTGTTCCTCTAGCCAATTGTTATCTTTATAAGGAAGGCACCTCTGATACTTGGCTTGATCTCTAGATTATCACGAAGGAAGGCCAGAGTACAATCCTCTGAAACAATTTCCAGTTTAAAGGCATTTGCGGGGGCTTGTCTTTCAAATGATTATTGTGTCTGCCTCCAGATCGGTGAGGTAGGATAGAAAGAGGGGGACGTGAAAGATCTTGATTTGCTCTTGCTTATTTTTCTTTCAGTCTACAAGTCACTCCTTCATATTTTGTGGGCTCACATTTTTCTGTTACGTGTTTTAAAAACAAGAGTCTCTCATGAACATGAGAAGACCGACCTGTTAGTCTGAGGAGGACTGCAGCATGAAGGAGGCAGATTGAAACCTTCTACTTCATTGTCACTTTTAACTCTGTGCAAATTTTGATGAGCCTGAAAACCTGAGAAGACTCAAAAAAGCTAACTGCATTGTTTACTGGTATTAAACCACACCTCTGTGTTCCTGCTTGGGACACATAAATCACTGTCCCCCACAGTGAAATAAGGTCTCAAAGGTTGATACAGATTACTGCAAGCAGTTGGTCTCCTGTTGCAGGTTTAGCATGTTCAGGCAGGTGAATGTGCACTGAATTGTGCACTGAAACAGTGTGAAATTAGAACCCACCAGCAACTTCCTACTTACTCTCCACACACACCGTGTTTGTGTATAAGTTGTCAGTGATTCCTCTTTTATGGTTTCTTCATACTTCCAAAGTCTCAGAAGTGCTGTGTCTGGAGTTAGTGTGAAGTGGAGAGCGTGCTGCCAACAGGTGCTCTGTAGTGTCAAATGCCCAGGTTGCAAGGATCCACAGCTTTGCACAAAATGCTTCTGAACACTGACATGAACACCATGACAATGTGTTTAGGAGTGGTGAGCTGACAGGTACTCCCTGCCTGTATGAATGCAAGACCAAATCAGTGTTTGGCAGAGAGACTTTCTGCTCACCTAGGAGAGCAACCATTTAACCACCTTTGCCTTTGCTGCATACACAGTCCCCCAGTGAGGTTTGGGGCGTTATCTGCTCCCCATTCTGTGACACGTGACACTTAATTCCTTGCAGTTACTCTCCTGAGCAACGACACTTGATTCTGGGCCGTGGCAAGCCAGATAAGATATCTGACACTTCATGCTTGATCTCTGACACTGGATCTCCATTAGGAAAATTACTGGTACTTGATCTGCCTGATCACAGCTACTTGATATATGGTGATGATCCCCATTGTGGCATGTTTACCACTGAAAGTAAATTTGAAACAGCTAGTACAGCAAAACCAAAGAATTGAAGGATATGGCTATACTCTGTGGATACTGTGGTTGAAACATGACATTAAGAAACTGTATCGTTTAAAGAAAAAGATGACAAGAGGAAGTGCAGGGACAGAAGATAGCAAATAAAGAAAGAAATATAAAAAGAAAAACCCACATTTATGCAAATCCCGATAGGTATATCTGTTGTCAGAGCTTCATATTCTAATATAATTCAGTATGTTGTACTTAATGTGGATCAGTGTTTAGAACAAAACCTGAAATAACTTCCTTCAGTTTCACATAGGATCACATTTTAATGTCGAATTTAGTTGATTCTGCTTCATAGTTACAACTCAGGTTCAGCCAGTAGCTTTCCAGAAGTTAACAAATCCTTTGATTAAGCAAGCTGGTTGAAGTTAATTTGAAAAGAAATTGATAATCTGGTTCATCTCATCAGGTTTTCAGTTTCATTACAAACGTTTTATGCTTTTTAAAGAGAGGAGTGCAATAAACAGAACTGCACTGAAATAAAATGTGAGTAAGCGCCATTCCAGTAGGGTAACAAGCACTGCTTTGATTGCCTTCTTCACCAGTTAAATTGGACATAGCATGTTCTCATGTGTCCACCGAAGACTTCTGTTTTCATGAGCCATCATTTTCCAACGCATTCTAGTGTTTTGTTTCATAACCTTTTGATTAGCTCCAGCGACAACTATTTCTAATTCTCACATTGGATCATATGAGTCACAGAGGGAGTAGAGATTTGTGCTCCTGATAATCTCAATTCATTTTACACAACACAAATCAGATAAAAAGGAGCAATTGAATCCCACATGCAGAAAGGTGAATGAGGTCATGTAGAGATTTCAGAACTGTTCCAGGCGCAAGCAGGACTGAAGAGCTTGAAATTTTTTGTGCTGTTAGGTAGCACAGACCTAGAAGCAAGGAATATGTCAACTATATTCCAGTGGCAGAAAAGAAGGATTACCAGCAACAAGAGGGGGGCTTTTGTTTCAATTTAGCTCTGAGTCAGCATTCCAGCTCCAGATCTAGCAGGAGCATCTTAAATTAGGGAACATAAAGTGAGATTCTTCCCTGGTGAAACTCTTTTAGCTTCAGGCAGTCGGACAGCAGTCCACGGCTGGAAATTACATCTTTGCTGTTGACATGAATGAAAATGTCTCTTGTTATTTTGTCCAGTGCTTTTTTTTACTTTTCTGTCCAATTGTCCCTATCACCCCCAGAACAACAAGTAATTAGTGTGAGCATCTGTTGTTTCTCATTTTAAAGCTGTTGTGCTATAACTGTGTTGAGCATCTCCACTCTGCACTGGGAGAAATAGCAGTCAGTCTTTTCCATTCATCATCTCACAGCGACATTGATTTTTTACAGCCACAGTACTACTTGCAGGCATATACAGAACTTTTCAGTGAATACTGAGATTCAGGCAAAAGCACTAGTTAGAAATGGCACATTTGAAAGAAAATTAAAAGAATAAAAAAAGGGAGCAAGTGTAAGAAAGAGGAGCAAACCTTTTTATGAGACTATAATGCGAGCTAAGCTGGCTAACGAGAAACCAAAGAGCAGCATGTAATTGCAAAGTGAGATTGTTGTATAAAAATTGGCTTGCCTTTCCAAAGACTATGGATTTGTTCCAACTCATGAATATTGCCTTTCCAACAGCAATATCCAGTGGATGTTTTGCACGGAATAATTCCTTTCAGAGTGTTCACCTGTATTATGTATGCAGTGTGAGGAAATAATTTGTGGTTTCTGATCAATCCTCATACATATATTTCATACCTTTAGGATCACTCCTGCAGATGCCATTCCTCCAAGCAATATATGTGATCAATATATTACAAGGAGTCATGACAAGAACACTGTTCTACCACATCTTCTCACAAAATGAAAGCCCCTCTACTTAATGTTTTGAGCTGAGACTAGATTGTTTTACTGTTGTCTCTCACTGGTGACTATCCCACAGGTGCAGAAGAAGCAGTGATTGTCTGGATTGACCTTGACAGAATTTAAGTGATGCAGAAAGGCCTAATTCACATTTCTGCAGTGATGACAATCTGTATTCTAAACATAGTTACAAGCATTTTAGAACTGGGAACAAAAGGTGAGATTAGGCTTCTCTGTCCATCACCCTTGGAAAATCAGATGTCCAGGTGAAGCTGGGCTCCTTCAAGTCAGAATGGATGGCAGAACCACCAGGGACATGTCTTCCTATCTGTCCTGTGTAGTAACTCTCCTATAGTGACCTCTCCCTTTCTCTGGACAATATGGGGGTGAAAACCTTCGGCAAAGCATCTTATAGGTGGCTGAAATTAAGATTTACGGGCTCTGCAGGTTCTGTAACTTCATTCTTCTTATGCTTATGTCCAGCATTATGTAATGGTACCAATTGCTGGAGGAGTGAAAGGAGAAAAAAATGATAATTTGTGTCAAAGATATTGCAGAGTTTAATAGAAAATAAAAGCTTATAATATAAGCTTCCACCTGCTGCATATTGAGGTGAAACCAATTTTGATCCTCTGCTCTGTCCTTCCACAGGACAGAGGCCATGGAAATTGGCCAGATGGCTTCTCTATGAAGCCCAAAAACCTGTGATCAAATTAGAGCAAGTAATGTTGATGGAGTTCTGTAAATAGAAGAAGTAAGCAGATGAGGATAGGTCAGGAGAAGAGAGGAAAGGGCCTCTGAGGTAAGAGGAGAGTTTGTTTCATAACAAAACTGTTCTTCTCGTGTTTCTCTGTCCCAGAAGTGGAGTCACTAGACACTCAGGAATCCAGAACTAATCTTTCATTAACATAAATACTGCAAACTTATTCTGAGCAATCTTATGCTTTGTTTTTTTTGTTTTTTTTTTTTCTTTCAATTATTTATTTACTGTGGAAAAAGATAACAGTGCAGTCTAAAAGGATCATAAAATGCAAAAGATCAGGTTCCTCAAAGTCAGTTTTCTTACACTGCATAAATATGCTCTTAACCTGGCTGGTTTCTCAAGTCAGTTTCCTGTTTGTGAGTGTTTATAAAATGTTGTACTGCTACACAGGTAGTTTTCCACAATCAGCTGTACAATGCAGTGGGAGTCATTTTTATCTTGTTTCCCTTTTCATTTCAACAATGCAAACTTAGAGAGCTTTTGGTCCCCTTCGTGCAGAAGCATGCATGAAGAGGCGTGACCATACCATGCTGGCTAAACATCACTGACATCTTTTTAGTTCTCAGATATGGTAAGAAAACCTGCTAGTGTTTGAGCCAACTACATGAGAGTGTGAATTTTTCCCTTGTCTTCCTTTTTACTGGACGAGTTTCTGGGTGAGCACTGTGACTCTCCAGGAGGCAGTGCTTGCTCCAGCCACCTGCTTCACTAAGAAACTAGGTCTGCTCTCCAGCGCATGCAGCTGGACTCCTGCATGAGCTGGTTAGGGGATGGACCCTTTTCAGCTTCTAAAGAGTTCTCCCTCCCCTAACATCACAGCACAGATGTTTTCACCTGTGTATTCAAGAAGGGCTTCAGAAGTTCACAAGTAAGAATGAACAGCAGGCAAAATTTCTCCCCTGAGACTTTTCAAAGAGCAGTCAGAAATGTTTCTGGATGCATGTAGTGACACAGAAGGGTGAAACACAGAAACACGGACACCTGTAGCAAAGATTGCCTTGCACCTGTTCTGGCCGCTTGGGTGGAAGTTCCTTCCTAAATGGATCGTACTTCAGTTCGGGTGTCCTTAGCCTAAAGTCCTCCTCGTAAAACTAACTCCAGACCCCACAGCGTGGACTTAGCAAAGGTTTAGAGCTTCCAGGTCGGTAGCCTGCACGTGTGCAGTGTAACTGAGTTTTAATTTGGAACAGGCGACACCAGGAAGCACAACGTGTGCATTCTGGCAGAGGGGTGACACAATAGAGGCAGGCTGTATGAATTGGTTTGGTTCTCCCCACTTGCTGGGAAAACGTATCTTTGCTTCAGGTATTTGAGTGGTTTTCATTCTGGACTCAGGTTTATTGATGCTGACAGCTGCTTCATGTTTTCTGGAAAGGTAAAAAACTGGTAGTCACGTGGAATTAGATTTTTAAGAGGTAGGACTGCAGTTTTCTAAGTGGCAATATGTGGTAGTGAGGTGAGGCTTCTCGGCAAGCAGCGTAGCACTAATAAAATACTTTTCTCTAAAATGAAAAAAAAAATAATTCCTCAGCATTTACAGTCTGAAATAGACTTTTTCAGCAGTGGAATATTAATGAATTGGTAATACTAGACTGTTTTATTTAGCCAGCTTCTGTAACACTGTTGTACTTTATTGTTTATTCAAACCACAGACTTATCCAGCAGCTAATGTTGATAAAAATTCTATGAAAAGAAACTTCTGTCTGGGAAAAGCTACAGTTAACCAAAGGGAGCATGCTTTTTGCTCAGCCAGCTGGGCTTCTCCCAGAGGCCAAGCTCCTTAAATCTTACATGGTTTTACGTCTCCTGCACATTAAAGCAGGGAAATAGCTTTCCAGGTATAGGTGCTGTAATCCAGCTGTGTGTCTTTTGGGTCACTGTGCTCATTAGATGCCCAAACTGACCTCAGACAGTGGTTTCCTTTCAGCATTTCTATAACATAAAACCTTAGCTCATCTTCTTTACTAAATAATCAAGATGTCATTTGACTCCTGATCTGCCTTAAGGAACATCACTTCCCAGGAAAAGCACTGAGAAGCTGAAAAATGGCAAAAGTGTGATATCAGAGTTTGTCCCCTAATTCTTATAGACTGTCACCACACTTAGGATTCTTTTTTAATGCCTTCCTAGGTAATAAACTGGAGACTGTTGCAGCATCTTTACTCTTAGGATATTTTTTCCTTTCCACTGAGTGTGTCCTTCCTTGCTTACCCACTTCATTCCATTTAAGCAGCTTCTTCCCTAGTTCTAGGCTGCCTGGAGACTCACTTCTCCTCACAGGAAGGAGAGTAAGTATGTAAGAAAGAATGTGACCGTGCAGGGGAGCATCTGCCAATGCCATTGCTGGCCCTTGAAGGCAAGAGAAACACCTGCAAGGAAAATCCTGTTCTGATTCAGTGCCCTCCGGGGTAACAAGTTCCATGTAAATATAATATTCAGCAGAGAATACATGAATGAACAGACTGTGTGAAATGTCTTTTGTGAGAGCCTTAGAAGTCAGTGATGTCTAAGTGTTTTTTTATTCAGTTACCAAGGGCATGTAACTGTCAGCAGGACTCCTCTCCGCAGTTTTTGTGTAAGTGGTAACAGCAGTATGTTTAGCATACACATAATGTCTTTATTAAGTTTCTTTTTCTCTTGGAAAGCTTTGAATTTGAAATTTTTACAATAGTAAGTCCAAAAGTTGTGTTCAAGTTTTGGAATTTTTAAGATGAACTTTTAAAGTTAGGGAATTTTATTCTTTTAAGGAAAAAAGTTTTGTCATGGAAGATATTGGTGATTCTCAGTTTATGAGGCATACTGTCATTCTGCCAGCTACCGTCTCATCTTTCAGATCTCATCAGGTAATTGAGAACTGATGTACCACGCAGGATCTTTCTCATGCCTTGATACTGATGTTGGTATTCATTTCCTTGAACATCTTCAGCTGGGCATTGACTGTGGCTAATCTTTACAGCCAGGTGGCTGGGCATATGGAATGATCATTTACTTGGAATCTGCGGGGGTTCAGGGCTGCAAAAATAGGTGATGATTGTGATGGCTTTCAGAGGTTAAGAGCTGGCCGTGTTTCATTTTGATGGGATGAATGCTCCACGTGGAGAAGAAAGAAGACATGTAGCTGAAAGTCTCTGAGAATGTCCACCATTGCAAAACAGCGTTAACACATACACCCTGGGCAGGACAGGAAGGCAGATTTCAGGAACCTTTACCTCACATCCATTCATTCTGTCATGTGAAGTTGAGCAGTATGGGCTATTTGTTTGGGAATTAAATAAACAGATCAAAATGGAGAAAAACTGTAATTTTTAACTTCCTGGATTTTAAGGCTTTTTAATAGAGCTCAGAAATTAAATTTCATGTAACACTTTTTCTTTGAATTCTTCTTCTCTAAAGCATAAAAGTATTCTATGGAAACTTGCCAGGTGCAATTTATAATCTATTAAAATATCGACAAATATAGCAAAACTGAAGAAAATCAACTCCAATTACCCTTTCTTAAAAAAAAAAAAAAAAAACCAACACCAAATAGGTCTCAGGTGTACGTGTCTCAGGATGCTTTTTCCTTCCTTTCCTCCACAATCTTGGATTCTGACATTTATGCTGCATATGAATGTGCTGTTTATTTCATTGCATGCTTTTCTTACTAGACTTTTAGAAGAAGAAATCGATCAAGGTGTTTTCAGCACGCTGCTTTTCATGTTGATTTGCTTAGATAAAATCTGTTTAATTCCAACTCTGGTTGCAGTCATAGTGGCAAAAAAGTGTTTGCTTCAGCAGAGCCTGCCTAGGTAAACAAGCACTGCCCTGGCTCACCTGCAGAATGAGAGGATTCCTGGTTTTGGTGTGGTAGCTCAGCAGTGCAGGAGGATAAAATAATTTCTTGGTGAGTATACGATGCAAGAATAGGCAATTAATGTTTTGAAGAGAGTTTTCTAGTACTTTACAAAACAAACAAGCAAAAAAAAAAAAAGCCCAAACCCTTCTCCCACTATGCACTTCCATAGCCAGTCTCACAGCAGAGGCAGTGGGGAACCGCTGGGTTCACTGCAGGTGAAAATGAGCTAGCACATTGCCCTAGTTGTCACTCTGAGGCCCTCGCTAGCCTGGGAATTGTTATCTTTGCTTTATTTCACAGTAAGGAAAACAGTAGGTTAAGTTATGATGAATCTGAAGGAGACTGCCTTAGCTTGCTTAAGATTTGTTTTACAAAACTATCAGAGTGGCAGCCCGAGGCACTCGAGGATCTCAACTGCTCCTTCTGTTAATGCTGCCTGTTGGGTGGGTAGCCACCACAGACGGTGCTCACTGTTCCTCTTATCATGGGCTCTGATACCACGGACTGGACAATTGGTAGGTTGTGCAGCTTGATCTGAGCTGTCAATATGCTTCTTCTGGAGGAGATAATGCATCATTTGTAACACTTCTACCTCCCAACAGTCCAGGCAGCTTTGGGGCTCTTCTCCACAGCTCTTTTAAAGATCTTTTAATCAATCTAGTTTCCCTTTCTCGCTGAAATTACATTTGCTATATTTTTAGTATGTTCTGATGGACCGAAAGGTGTTACTTACATCCAATTTTCCACATAACCACTTCTGATGACTGTCTGTTTCAAGTCTTTTCAGCCTATCCATCCTGAATTAACTTTTTTGTTAGAAAAGGCCATTCGTGGTTTATAAATTTTAATACAGGATGCTAGCTGCCAGAAAGTTTTGGAATGCTACCAAAGACTTTAACCAGTCTACCCAGCAGATGAAATGAGGTACAGCTCCTGCTGCACCTGGAGACAGTGCTCCTTTCATTGCCCTGTTTCAGAGTTATGACACCTCGGCTTTAGCCTCAGAAAGTCAGGAATTTTCCTTTAAACAGGCTTCCTGGAAATAGAGTTTTATGCTATTAATGGGTAATTTATCGCACAGTATTTTTCAGCCTTAAAAAACTCTGGGTTTTGAGGTTTGTTTTGTTTTTAGTGTAGTAAAATGGAGGCAACTAAGCAGAGGTGAGACTTCTGAGGTGGTATCTCGACAGTGAGAGATGATAGTGGTGACTGGCCCTTGGTGAAAGGCTATCATGCTTTTTGATGGTGAGGTGCTTCCAACTTCAGCTGTTAAGCATAACGATGATGATTATAGTGGCTTCTGTATGCCCGGTTCTTAGCCAGAGAAACCCATTAGCTGTGCAATGCCAGGTGTGACTGAACTGTGCATGACACACGCAGATACTGCACCTCACAGCTTACAGTGGATGAATGCTTGTAAGCAAATTCTTTGCCATATGAAAGATACCCTCAGCGTTCTGAAGTGTGGGGAATATCACCCCCGGAGTATGGGTAGTGTCTTCCATCATCATTTTCATCTTCAAAGAGCTTAGACATTTTGAACAGTGAAAGGCACAGAATCATAGAATCGCTTGAGTTGGACTGGATCTTTAAAGTCCAACATAGATCAGTTAACTTTTATTTTTATTTTTACTTCTTCTTCTGCAGAAAGTATTCATACAAACTCTTCCAGAGAGGTTCCTAATTTGGTGGTGATAGCATTTCTGAAAGGCCAGCACATGGCATATGCAGATTGATCACTGATCTGTATCCAGGCTCACTGCAGTTTGTTTCGGGTACTTGCTTTTGGGATTTATTGCTACAGTATCTCCAGGATACTTAGTTACCAGAATCATTATAGTAAAGGAAATCAGAATTCGTAATTAATTAACAGGTCGCAGAATAGATGCATGCAGAGGGCCCTGTGGAGCAGTAAATTCCCTCATGAAGCTCAGTGCCAGACTTCCTTGCTGTACTCTCCTGCCCTGTATAAAGCTGTTTCCTGTTCTGACCTTGAGCAGAGTTCCAGACTAATGCTTTGGGCAGACCCCTGGGGAGCCATAAACGTATATCACTCATGACACAGTATGTCGCTTAATCTTAGCCATACAATTATTTCAGCCCCCACAGTGAAAGAGTCCAACATGACTGCTGATTGTAGAAATGCATCTTTTTGGATGAATTCCCCAATCTGTGCTGATGTGACTTTGGGGCTGGGGGGGGTGGGAGAGGAAGGAGGGGAAGGAGAAGAGTATGGTTTTCCTCTTCAGCTTACCATCGCTGACATCTGTGAACTTTCAGTAAACAGCATGGCTTTCTGAATTGGTTTCATAGGTTTCATGCTTGCTCTCTAGTCTGTTTCAGCAGCTGTAAGCTTATATTGTTTCTCAGAGAGCTGTTGTGTACTAGAGAAAGAGCAGACATGCTTTAATTCTCACTTGTGCACTCCCATATACAGTACTTTCTCTGCTCTGTGACTAGAACATGCAATCACTGGGTGTTTTAGACAAGCCCTCCTGCTCCCCAATAGTCCAAAGCTGTTTCTTATTTGAGGCTGTGAAGATTCCTACTTAAATAGTTTTTAAGAGGCTTAATATATGGGCCAAGCTCAAATATAAAGAACTTTATTTGCTACAGGCTGTCTTTAAGCTGCACGAAGAAAGCTATCTTTCCTCCCCATCATCTCACTGTTTTAATGATAACTGCGCAGGATGACTCAGTATGGATATAGCTTAAAATCTGTTATGTTCTATCCATTCTTACCTGGATTGTGTGAAAATGAATACTATTAAAATCTGTGTTATTGATGGAATTCGTTTTCTCATGTTACCTTTTCTGAAAGCAGAGGCCATGGTAGCCTGGTCTAAATTAGCACTTGTGAGACAAAGCTAATTGTTCACACTTCTTTTTCCTTAATGTACCCAATTCTTGCCCAGATGTAGGTATGGGAATGTCAGAAGAACAGATTTTGCTTACAAATAGGAATGAGCAATGGTTGGAATGTGGGTCATGCATCACTCAGGTGTTTCAAACTCCTGAATAGCAGGGATCCACCTTTTATTTATGAAGGAAGAGCAGAGGAGAGACACTGCAAGCCTCTGCAATAGTAAAATATCAATCCAGATATGGGAGCTCTGGAGCTCTGTTGTCTACAACAGCTTAAGGCTGATAAATATGGTACTGTGTTCTCCAGATAAAGTTCAGTATAACATATCCTGGCACACAGTTTAGAACTCGAAAAGCTGGAACTGAACTCAAATCAAACATTTCCCCTTGTGCTCTTGTTTATAATGGCTGATGCCAGCAGCTGTAAATTTACGAGGTGCTCTGTCTGGGCCTCTAAGTTAGGAAATACGAAGAACTGAGCTGATCTGAGCTAAACTGAATTGACTCAGGTTAAAAAAGGTGTTGGAGAGGAAAACTTCTTAAAACATGAGTCTGATAGAAGAAGAAAAGGTAAGGCAGGGAAGTTAGCATCACAGCAGTGTGGTCAGAGGACCAAGAGCTGATGAAAATCAAGCACACAACTCTTTAATCAGAAAGCAGTTCTCAGGCATTATTTGCACCGATAAATCATCACATATGTAGTATGTGTTAAAAAGCAAGTGTTAGCTCTTTTTGCTGATTGTTTGGGTGTTTTGGATTGACAGGGTTTTTCTGAAGTTGTTTTTCTCTTATATCTGTGAGACTGATATCCAATCAAAGAGATCAGAATTTGCTAAGAGCTTGGTCTGGACATCTCCGAGCCTGAAGCCTGTGGTTCAGAAGCACAAAGTTAAAGGAGCTGGGGTAGCAAGCTGGCTTGTCTGTGATAATTTCGTAATGCTAGCCAGATTTTTCATACTCATGTGTACAGAGAAAATAACATGACTACAGCGTGAGTTCAAGAGAGAAAGCAGAAGGGAGTTTATTTCTCTAGCCTGCCTGGTCTTCACCTTTAACCCCTTTGTCAATCAAATGGCCGAAGTGAGAGACAAGAGACCTATGTCTATTGATCAGAAATGTTATGCTGATGCTACATATGAAGTTCCACCTCACCTCTTGCAGACTCATATTGTATGGAGAGATGTTAAAAATGTTAAAGTCACAGGAACTGTCACTTACCACTGCTACTTTTTTTGCTTTTTCTTTCAAATTTTAGTTGCTTCTGTACTATAGACATGCCACTTCAAGGCTTTTTCCCACACAACTTGAAATAAACAAATACAGCGAGGTTTTTGTTTGTTTGTTTGCTTGTTTTTTATGCAAGAGACATTTAAATCATTTAATTCAACATGAGCTGAGCAGCAATTGTGTGGAGGAAACAAAGCTCTGGTGGATTACTAAATACAATGATTTTATCACAGTTGATTAGCACTATGTTATACAGTGTTGAGCTCATTAACGAAACAGGGCATGGACGGTTGAACGTAAGGAGAACGGGAAGAAACCACGAGTAAACTCAGTCATCACTGAAACGTAAGAGAAGAACAAAAAATCTATTGTACAGGCTTATTTCATGTGCTAGTGATACGTATAGTTGCTATGAGGCTATTTTAATTATTGGGAAAAACATTCAGGTATTCGGCTATTAAAATATCTCAGATTATTCTTGTATACTGTTATTGAATTTTATCAAGTAGTTGTGGTAATGGTGCACATTGCAAACAAAGAAATGTGCAAATACTTTCAATAATATTCATTGTTATAGAAGTACCTGAAATAACTGACTCTCACTGAACTCCTGAAAGATATCTGAATGTGAAAGTACATTCCCAGTTTGCAGAGAAAGAGACAGCAATCTTATTCCAGTTCTGAAGAACTTACTGGTAAGACCTTCCTGGACCTGGGAAGCAAACTGACATCAAATTTCTTCCATTTGTTCCTCTTCTAACCTCTACGGCACTACTCTCTCCGAGCTCACATCACTTTCAGACAGAGCTAACACGTACGGATAAGTTTGTAGTGAAGCATTTTAATAGCTGGCTTTCTACACTTGAAAAGTACCTGGCATTTGGTCATGTCATGGCATAATATTAATCAATAGGACTTTACAGAAGATACCTGATAATAGGATTTTGCCTCACAGAGCTTAAAATTTTTATTAGTATTTATAGTATTGGTTTGAGGTATTTCACATAACGTTTCCCTGGGCAACTGTTAGAAGAGATTTAAATGTTTAACATATGTGGCTGTGCACAGTAATATAACACACGATTTTGCCATTACTATCCGCGTGTCCTTTTTTATCATTTCCTTGCTGTTACAGAATAACGTTCCTTTTGGAGAGGATCCCTGTGGCTGACAGGCTTTCCCTATGAAATCCCCCGAGCAGGAGCCCTAGCTGGGTGGCAAAGCACAACAAACCTTTAACCTCATACTTGTGTAGGGCAGTGGGGGTCGGGGGAAGCTCCCAGTGAGCTTCTGCACTGGCATTTCACACCAGATAAATGGCTCTGCAAACCTGGCCATTTTACAGGCATGCAAACACCTCTCCTGGAATTCTGGTTGTAACGGGCTTCTGCAGATGTGAAGTGTCACAAGGGTTTAGTTTATCTTTCTAACAGAGACGAACTGAAAAAGGCAAAGGGATTTAAACATAACTTCTCCCTGTAGGATCCTCCATGATCTTATTTGCTTCAAGCTTCTTCTTATTTATTTGCTTATTTTTTAACCACTGTTCTGTATAATATGCTTTCCGTGAAAGAGGGATCCCTAAACTCCCTGTCATTTAAATTTCTTTTTTTCCTCCCACCCTGTTCCCTATTTCATAATCATTTAACCTTCTCAGTGCACTCAACGAACATGCTACGCACAATGACACGTGGTGGTCACCTCTTGGTAATGTCTGTTATGTAAAGAAGAGATTTCGATCCACGCTTTAGCGTCATGCATGGACACAGTTCACCTTTCAGTCACCGTAACACACTGCTCCCAGGAGGTGGCAAATGTACCTAGGAACTTCTTTCCTTTATTAACCTGTGGTAATATGAGAACCAGCTCCTGAATTAGCTTCTCAACACTGGCTGCATACTGATTCATAAATGACTGTGAGAAAATACTTTTTAAAACGTCAGCTGTGATTGACTGATAAAGGCAATTAGAAATAAGGAGATCTTTCATACCCTTCAGTTTGTGAACAGAACCAATTTTTGCAGAATATTTGATGCATTAGACATTCAGAACTCTGCATACTTCAGCAAGTTATCCCTCACGCTCTCCATTTAAAGGATGGATAAACTGAGACTGATTCACTGTAATCACAAAAGGAGCTCTTGATCCTTTGAACAGGGCAACATATGTCTGTTTTCCAAACTGCTGACTTTACCTGTTGCATTCTGTGAGAGGTAATGCACAAGTGCAGACCGACCTAGGTGTGGTCAACCTATGACTGCCTTGTGTCTAAGGTGGTCTTTTCCTTGTATCTCAGAAGTAGCCTTTTCCCCTCAAAGAGATCCATACTGATGTGTTTTTAGCTCACGTGGAATATGATTTACTTGAGATGAAAAGCACTGATTTCAATATTTCTTTTAAAATCTGCTTTTATTTTTCTAACTAACATGAGAAATGTCCAGCAATTCAGACTTATGCCCAGGAACGTACTATTCTGGGTCATTCCAATTCTTCTTTGTCTAATCTTCTGAAATTAATGAAAGCTTTTTGCAAAAGCAAAAAGTAAGCAGACTGTCTGAGTTATGAATACTAACCGCTGGTCCTGTGACATACACTGCCAGACAAAGAAAGTAAAAACAGAGTCTATCAATGTTTGGAATTTTGTATGAGCAGATCATAGTAAAATGTAAGACCCTCTCTTAATTTGTAGCAAGTTAGTACGAACTGAGTAAATGTGGAAGTAAATTGAGATTTTGGATATGAAGGGAATTGCTTGTGTGTAGAGAGCTAGATATGCTGTATCTGAAATATAAAGCAGAGAAAAGGGCTCTGATTTTTTTTTTCTTCAAAAATCCGCATGCAGCGTCTCCTTTTACTTTCCTTAGCGTATTTGTTTTTTACAACTCCATCAACTTCCTGCTGGCATAAGACACTTCTCAAGCAATAGTGTCTTTCATCTGAAAATCTCACCTTAAGACATAGCAATTTCAAGCAGCCACACTTAAGGGCCCTTATTCTCTTCAGAGCAAGAATCACATTACATATTAGGCTTCTGCAAAGCAGCAGCACTACTGCCAAAGTGTCTCTACTTCTCATGTATCATGTAGCCTTTTTGCTGACAAATTCCTTTAGAGTGCAAATAGTTCTGTCCCTGCTAGGGCTGATGTCACTGAACCGAGTGCATTTAGGATGCTCATCTCTCTATTCGCTTCATTTGGAAACAGATATTTATATATATATATATATATATATATATATATAATGGATTTGAGGCGCTTTTCTTCCTAAGTAATTTTGGGTGTCTCTTTCCTCTGTTTTAGTCAAATGTGGGAGAGTAGTTTCTTAATTAGTTGAGTTGGAGTCGCCAAAGTAGGCTGTATACCAGTGCAGTCTGGATGGGAAGCCTTTGCAACTGATATTGTCCTCAAGCAGCTGAGCATCAGAGCATTTCCTCCCCCAGCCTAAACTTGCAAAATGACCACATCCAGCAGGCAGAGCTCTTCTACGTCTATGGTCAACAACTTGGCAAAAATATTTGATCCAAATGCTTTGCAAAACCAGGGGCCTGATAACATAATGGAGCCCCCGCAGATTCGTCGTGTTGTAAGCAGTGATGTCAGCACTGAAAGTTTTAACGTCATGGATATGAAGTTTGCCTTCCTTGAACAGAAAATAGATAAGCTGTTGATGCTGCAAGACCATGTGCTCAAGAAACTGAACAGCGTTTCCCAAGAAATCTATTGCATTGAAAAAGATATTGAGATTGTAAAAGCAGAGACATCTGAGCCTGGATTGAAGATGGAAAGAAACAAAAATCTGAGAAATAATGAAATGAAGAGGCTTTGCCTCAAAATGAAAAAATCTCTTTTTGATATAAACAGGAATGCAGAACAACAAGTTAAAAGACTAGACGGACTGGAACAAAGTGTTTCTGCAATACAGAAGCTTGTAGGGCCACTGGCTGAGAAAGTTAAGGCATTAATAATTCATCATTCAAGTGGAAAACATCACATTCTAAAACGTAAGCTTTGCAAGGCAGGTGATTATACAAAAGCAACTGGACGTCGTTTTGGGATGCAGATTTTCTCGGAGGCAACAGCTGATGCTCTACTCAAGAAGAGGAGTGAAAAGGTGAGCCGAGGTTTCTTTCTCATCCTGTGAAGAATCATTGCAAGCCATATATATGCTGTCTTATATGCTTAGTTTTTCTATTTCATTTACATTTAAGGGAGAACAACTCATACTCTTTAAAAATTGAAATGCATTAGAACAAATCATGCAAGCTGTGGTGAGAGATACAAAAATCTACTTAGTGACTACTACCTGTGCTTTTTTCTAATCATCTCTTTACTGTTATAAGACATAATTAGGGGTCACTGACATCAGTGACAAAGATTGTCACAGTGTTCAGTAGGTTTTGGTCTCGAACATATATTTCACTGGATTTATAATTATTGAGTTAAATCAAGTTGCAGCAGTTGTGTCACATGTTGTGTGGGCCAGAGCTCAGTGAAACTGTTGAAAAACCTTCCAGTGACTACAACAGATTTAGGATTGGGAATGTGCATGTGTTTTATATCCTTTATTTCAAAGAAGAACTTAACTGTTCTGATGTTCTGATCTGGAATTTCTGCTGACATCAGTGGGGAGAGAGGGCTTCTAAATTGGTATCCGAGGTAAGGTTACCGTAACTGGAGCTGCAGCTTTTGTAAACTTCCTTGGAGGAAAAATGCTTGTGTCACCATAACTGGAGTTTTGTTATGTTCTTCACAGACCAGATTCAGAAAAAATCACAAAAATCTCTTGAAAGTCTCCTTTGAGCCTTCTAAGGTAGCTTAACTATTCTTCGTTTCTTAAAGAAGCCCAGAAGCACTAGAAAAATAAGGAATTCTTTCTAACAAATATGTTGAAACCAGAATGAGCTAAAAATGTTGCCTTTGTTATTCTTTTTTTGTTTTGCTTCCATTTCTTCCCCCAAAAATTAGTCAGGCTTCACTGTTTGATAATTAAAGACTAATTTAAGGAGTTTATCTCAAATTTTTGAGCAGGAGAAGCACCATGCGTAGTTACTATCAGAAATGACCTCCCTTGAAAACAGAGGTGCCCGGTATTACTCGGATTGCTATCCACAGCATACCAAGTGCTTTTTAGCTTGTTTACTTTAGGCAATTTCTATTCTCAGTTAGACAAGACGCGTTTGAGCCGTTACAGGAAAATTAGCAGCAGTCACTGCTGAATAGCAGCAGAGTAGCATCCTGTAAAGAGCCGTCCATTGAGCTGGATGATCCACCACTGTGTAAGGGTCTAACTGGGGCAGCCTTGTTTCCAGAACATCAGTAACTAAAAGGAAAAGTAGCTGCCCTGCTTTCTTTGAACATCAAGTTGGATTGATTATGATAGATGAATTTGAACGAAAGAGAATTTTTCATCTTTTGTACCCTTACCTTGATGAGAAAAGATACTTATTTTGAGCTTATGGCTTCTTTTGCTTTCTAAAACATCAGTGAAAACATCTGTTGTGAAAGTCCCATCCACAGGGAGGCCTACAGGTTCTCTATTTAATGGTAGGATTGCTGTAGCCTGTATCTGTGACAGAGGCTGTCTGTGGTACAGTTGTGGACTGAGGGAGAGGAGGGAACCATGGTGGCTTCACTGGTGCTGGTTTGTGCAGCAGATGAGGTAGGTCACAGCTGGTGCCGTGGGGAGGAAGTGATGCTCCTGATGAGGGAGCTGGGATGGGAGAGTTTCCAGCTGTGAAGCAGAGCGTGGTGGGATTGGATTTGATAAAAAGACCCAAAGGGAGGAGGGGTGATTGGGATCTCTGTCTTTATTCCAACAGCATCTCCATTTGTAATCTCCTCACTAATCCACTATCATTCAGACATTTGGGGAGGTAGAGCGTGCTTAGTGGGAACTCATCTAGCACCAGGGCTTCTTAGAGGCAGCAGAAACAGGTCTGGAGTCATGCTGGTGATAGTATTACTTTGCTAATATTTTGTTTGTTTTATTAGATAGCATACATATGTTAGGCTGTCATTACCTTCCTGTCTGTGTGTTTGATTTATTAGCACAGGATCATCATAAAATTATCTGCCTTTCTTGTGAACAACAGATGGCTTTAGTAAACACTTAGTCAACTCAGTTTTAAGTAAAAACAGACCTGTATTCAGTCCTGCATTGAGAACAGTGGAAGGGTACAATGTAATTCAGCGGAGATTGTCTAGTGTGCCTGTTGGTTTAGTAGCAACCAGCATTTATCAGCATTCAGGACGCTCCTTTGCCTGATATATAAAGCGCCTCTGAGCAAGTTAGTGTAAAGCATGGTCTGTGAAGCCGGTTGCTTGTGCCTCTGCTTGCCACATATTCAAAACAGATTTACAACTGAGATTTTAAATTATTGTGACAGAATGAAAAAGAAAGGCAAAGAAATTGAGAAACGGGGGACTAGATACCTTCTCACCCTTGCAGAATTTTGTACCTGAGAAGTACCAGTGGTACCTGGTGGTATAGCAATGAACAGACCTACCCAGTTACGTGAACATTAACCCTTGCTTCTGTTAGCAAATTCTTTATTGCTGTCCCTACCTGAAAACAGTTATGAACAATGAAGAAGTGCTAGCCACCAGTAGGGAAGACCAACGTCTTTGTTATCCTGGTTGGCCTCCATATGGCATTACTGAGCAATCCTGCAATCAATTTAGACATGCACAGCCCTGTTCTATTTCCTTATGGCCATGATCCATTTGCCTTATTGGAAAGACAGTACCTGTTTTTGTACACTGCTGGATGCGATCCGATGTTTGGGATGATGTGCCTTACCCACCTCTCCCAGTGACCATGCCACATGATGCTGAGCTGAGGTGGCTGAGCTCCCTGACAAATAGCTGGCTGTCCTCAGCCTGGTTCTACAAGATAATCCAGCAGTCCCAATTACTATCAGGCTGTGCTAAAGAGGGCCATGATGCATCCAGAAAAAGCAGTGTGTTGTGTTCACGCATTGCTTAGTCACCTGACCTCCTATCCTTCCCTCTTTATAGAGGTGCTTTTTGCTTTATCAATTGTGGAATTGGTTTTGACCTTTTCCTGACTGGCTCATTTTATGGAACTGGTTGAGAGCTTTTGAGGAGGTGGAACAAAGGAGATAGCTGCCTCTGTCAGGTGGGAAAAAGGACAACGGAAGAGAAGTAAAGAAGTGGTGATAAGCAGCTGATGATAAGCAATCTCTCTTCTGACTTCAGCAGCAGCTGGAAGAGTTTCCAGATCTCAGGCCCCACTGGGACTTCTTGTGCTCTGCAAAATATAGGGATCACTCTCCTCTGAAGCAAAATTTGTTTTCCTGCCTTTCACTGCCATCCTGAAATACCAGTGCTGCCTTGTACAGGAGCTTAGTTTATTTCTGTTTTGGGTTGCAGTTATAATATCGTGTAGACTGCAGACACTTCACGCTTTGTCAGTGCTGCCAAATGTCTCCCAGCCATTTTCCACCACATACAGCATGACCCCATCACCAGTGGCTGAGAGGAAAAGCATGCATTACTTGTTTTCCTAAGTTTTTTTCTCACTATTACCACTCAAGGAAATCAGCAATTCTACAGCAGAGTCCTTAAAATCTGGAGTTTTTCCTCAAATTCACCTTTATAAGTAATCTGCGATAATCCTGTTGCAAAATCACACTGTGACTCCGCTTTCGGTCTTATTCCTTCCACCTATCAGGAAAGAGCATCAAATAATACTTCACTCATTTCCTCCAAATTAAACAGTTTAGGGATTCTATACTATTAACCCGCAAATATTCACCTGGAGGGTCATGAAGTCCCTTTTGTTGCCATCATAAAGTGATGCTGAACTTTCTGCATTTGCTTGCAGGTTGCTGTAACTTTGGTCACTTGCCATTTCTGCAGGCTTTGTCACAGCACTAATATCTATTAGCAGTTTGAGGCTGTTTCTCACACTAAATACTCCCCAGCAGTGGGAGTTGTGCTTTCTGTTTGAATCCCCCACCCCTCCTACTCAGGTATCACAGTTGCAAGTCACCCGTTGCTTTAGTTGAAGATGGCAGTGAAACTTCTGTTTGCAGTCTGTGTTTTAAGACCCACTCAGCCACAGCCTGTAACCATTATTCTGATTCCTTCATTTTGCCTACAAATACTGACTGGTCCCTCAAGCATTATTTTCCTTCTCTGCAGATTGGATGTGTTCTGTGAATTTTTCGTATTCCTGCCAAACAGGCAGGAGTTGTTTCATTTTCTTTTTTTATTCTGTCTGCAAGAGTTTCTACAATTCTCCATGGTTTTGAGGGCAGATTCTTTCTGTAGGATCTCAGCAGATATGTTTGCTGCTTGGGCAACACATGTCAGTGGCTTTAGCTGCCTTTGTATACAGGAGCACTTCTTTGCTCCTCAGGACTGATGTGGTGACCCGAATTTGTTCTCAGTAGAGGTATTCCAGTTTTTCAATGGGCCATATATTATTACAGATGTAATTATTTCCATCACTTTTTCTGTCTATAAAGCCATTAAGTTTTCTCCAGACAACACATCTTCATCTTGTTTTGCCCTCCTTTCTCCCTTACTGATACCCAAAGGAGGTTTTTCATGCATTTCCAATTCAGAATGTTGTGGTTTTTTGCTTTCTTTTAGCATCTGGACTTGCTCTGCTGTCAATATTCCTTGGGTAGGATCCAGCCCTAGGTACTGCAGTTGTGGTTTTGCTCACTCTTTACCTCTGAGGAATGTGTGGAATCAAAGCAGTCACTGCTGATTTCTAAATACCTGCACATAGCCTCTGATGTCTTATTGGCATGACATTAATGCCTGCGCTTTACAGCCACCATTTCAGGAATCCACTACGATTCCTTTGCAAATCTAAAGAGACCTCATGAGATACAGAGGTAACCAGTGAGTGAGGGAGAGCAAGAAGAAGAAGGTCATCAGGGAGCAGTCCTGTAAAAGAAGGCACCTTGAAGAGGAGAGACAGTGGTAGAAGGGGTTTGGTCAGGCAAAAAGTCTTTGCCCACTCCAGTTATCTGAAGTCCACCTTTTGACATCAGAAGTTCTACCTATTCAATCAGTTTTCAGGTGTCCCCTAGCAGGAGTCAGGTACATCTGCCATGCTTGAATGCCTCCTTCTGTAGGAGGGAGTGCCATTGCAATTAAATGCAGAGTCCTCACCACAATGGCTTTTGATGACAAGGGTAGCTACTCAGGAATGTAATTAATTTGGTGTGACACTGGCAGCATCCTGGACTTTGCATACACATGCACCAGTGACAGGGAGCAGCAATGCCTGGCTAGGCAGAAGCCCTAGCAGAGCCTGGGATGAGTCCAAGCACATTCCCTTTGGTATGTGCTGCCTTTGTGGTGAAGTGACACAGAAAAATATGTCTGTAAAGGGGAAATGAAGAGATCTTCCCCCCAACACACACCCAGAGCCCCTTCTTGTTAAATGAATTTTGTTCTTAGGTAACCTGTATTTCTGGAGTCCAACTAAAAGTGAGTCATCGAAGCTGCAGGGAATGGTTTTTGAAGTTTGTAACTCTTTGGAAATCTACCAGCAGTGTGATTTCCCAAAAGTGGCATATGAAGAGCTGTTCAAGAAGTCTGAACATATTTGCAATAGATATCATTACATACAGGTAAGTTAGTAAAGGTGCGAAACACGAATGAATCATCTCAACTGATGCTGCAGCAAAAAACTGCTCCAGTAATTGACAGGTGGGGGATTCATGAGTTTTGTTGAGTTCCGAGCTCGACTTTTCCCCTCCGTTCTCACAGTGGAGTCAGTGGAGCTCACTAAAGAAGATGAGACATTTAATACTAATGTGAAAAAATGTGGGGAATTGCACCTAGAAAGCTTCTGGGATGTGGTTCACATACATAGAAGCATGTGAGTAACCTATGAAGCACATGGGCCCGTCAGTCATCACACATGAGAAGAAATCAAGAAGTGTGGAGGAGAGATGTGAGGCAGTCTCACCTAGGATGATGTTATCTCAAGGGAGGTTTCTGTGTTTACTATGTATCTTCATGCAGAGATTACTGCCGATAGCATTAGATTCTCTTATATTTCCTAGAGAGGGAATTATAATTCTCATGGCTAATGTGTTTTCAGATGTTATTGAAAGAGCCTTGTGACTTGAATTCAAATTAGACAGAAGAGTGATTTATCTACTTCAAAGGGCACTATAACAATTGTGGAAGATAGTGTTTTTTTGCCAGAAGGTACCAGTGGGTTGGCAAAAAATAAAATCACATGGCAGATGTACCACCTGCCAGTAAATTGGAGTTCCCATGCGTGCATTTTCTACCATTTATAAGTTTATATCAGAAATGCATTCATTCAGCGTTGGTGGGTTCTTGGAAGGAAGACAAAAAATGAATGACTACTGACGAGAAAAATAAAAGTGAAGGAGAGGCTGAGCACTGGGTGTTAGGGATAGCGCAAGAGGCATCACAGTGCATTCTCGTGCCCCAGGATCTCCACTGTACACAGTGCATTAACCCATGTACTTGTTGGAGGTGCTGAGAGCATTCATCTCACAGTGGTCAGGTGGAAAAAAACATGGCTGATTCCTGGCTGTTAATGAAATGAAATCTTCACAAAGTTTGAGTAACTAAAATCATAATGATGAATGGATTGTGATCAGTTCTGATACTAAATCAGGATATCTTGTAGTAACAAAGCTCTACAAGGTTTCTTAAGAATCTGAGAAACAGAAACTAAGTCAGAAAAGTGTTCTAGATATGCGCAATGTTGCATGTCTTGATCTTGGCTGAATGAAGTTGGGAATAACGTCTTGACATCACATGAAATGTGCCAGAGTGATAAAGGACCTCTAGCTAAAAGCCTGGGGCTGCTTCATGAGGCCATTCATCGCAAAAATTTTTGCAGTAGGAAAAAAAAATCAAAGAGTTTTATTAGGTGTATAAAAAAAATTGAAAGTTAGCTAGGAAAACATTCCAAGGTTAGGACTGCTGCAGTATAAAGAAGGAATTTAACTAAGTGCAGCTCATTAAAAAAGGGTCAGATGTCTATAAAAAGCATTAATCTCTCACTGCACTTGAAATCTCAGATAAAATATATTATATTTATACGTATGATCTCTTATTGCTTCATTTCTGCAAGTTTCATGATGTACTTTCTGAAGTCAATTTAAAGAATTTTCAAAAGTTTTTTTTTTTCTTTTTCCATTTTCTATACTGAAGTTTTAGCTTTCGGAGTGTATTGCATTATTCTGTTATCACCACGTGGGTTTTTATTCTGCCTCTGTTATTTAGACTCTAGCAAAGTTCTTTATGAAAGGAACTGTTTGAGTTTACAGAATGTATTTTTGAATACACAATACCAACTTCTGTAGGTGAAGACACCTTTTTTCTTTGGTATATTTTGTGAGATCACAATGTAACCTTCAGTTCTTAACATTTTCTAGTATTAAAATGAAAACTTCGTTGAAAATTGTGGGCTTTTGTGGATAGGGAATATATCTGTGCCATATTCCTAGTTGAATATATTCGTATCATTAAATAAAGGCAAAACAATTGGATGGAAGTCTAATTTGCACTAAGAAATATTGATTCGTATACTTTTAGAAATTATAGACAGAAAAGAATTACATGTTAACAAATTTCACGGTGAAGAACACATGAACAAATTAAACCTCACAGGGATTAAATTAAAAGATCTTGAGAGAGAGCACAGCTATCAGACTGAAGGAAGAAGCATGTTATGAAGAGAAGGCAGCCAGGATGGATGCCACTAAAAAAACTCCCTGCTTTCCAGATGAAGTTTTCAGAAAAGCGTGATGGCATTGGGTGCTCACAGGCTGCAGATAATTGAGGGAACTGGCCTGGCTCCCTGCACACAGATATCTTGGGGATGGGTGTCCCTACCCAGGTGGACATCTTGGGGACATGTGCCCTGGATGAACTCAGGGCTGGCTGCCATGTCTCCTGCAGCCATCTGGCCAGGAGGGAGGAGCCCATTAATTTCAGCCAGCTCCCATAGACCTGGAACAATCTCACCCTCTGAGGGGAAGAAATAATGAGAGTAAGCTCGTGCTGTTACTGCTGGGTTAAGTTTTGACAAATCAAAGTCACACGTTGCTACTAAAAGCAAATCCCTTCACGTGGAGAGAACTGGAATGCACATGCATATACCGCTGATATGTCTACAGACTGTACTAGACAAGTATCTAGTCCTTGTATTTTCCTTATTCTGCTGTGTTACTGACTTTATACTTACTGCACATAGTTACATGTATTTATTCTGGAGGTTGCCAGTAAATGTTTTATTTGTATTCTTTTTATTTTTTTTTTCCCTCTCATTTGGATTAGTATGAGCTCCTCATCTGCAGTTAAAATGTAAGAGATCAGAAGTGATGCTTGAATAAACAGTGTAGTAATTTATGTAACACTCTGGCAGCTTCAGATTTTCGGCATCATCCAATGTTCCACTAGGTGTGGATTTTCAAAAGCTGACTTCTGTATTTCACACCTGCAAACTACAGCAGTATTTGGTAGGAAACACTGTGTGCCTGCAATTAATTCTGAACACAGAAGTGAAATCTGGCCCCATGCATCAAAGAGCTCAGAGGCCGTTTCTCTGGTTATTTGCTCAGCTGACTGTATTTGATCAGAGCTGATGTCCTCAGTCGTGTGGTGAGGTTGACATACTTACAGGAATCTGAGTGCATTACTAATTGCAGTCACATTGCAGAATGAAAAAGTCCAAGGGTTTGCCATGCTTCTTTCAGCACTTTCCGCCATGAAAAACGGAATAAGCACTGGTTGATTCTTTGTGATTCACCTGGAACTGAGACATTTATAGTTAAGTTCCATGCGAACAAGGCTTGAATTTATATTTCAAGGGTACTTGGCTAGTTCTATTTTGACCTTCTTGCAGCTTGCAACTTTCCTGGGGCTGAGTTTGATGAGTTCCTGCATCCCAAATAATTTTCAATCTCAGTTCCCATGGCCACAGCACAGTTTCTTTGTCTCTTGCAGATCAACATTTTCTGAAGAGGTCCTGCTGAAATCCCTTCATGAAATTTCATCTCATTTTTCTCAACTGTTTTTTTTTTTTTTTCCTCACTGATTTTCTTTCATGCTTCTTTTCCATGTAGCTTGATGAAATTAAAGCAACACCACCAACAACTTGCATGGTTAAGACACTCAAAATTTAGTGCCTGGCCCTGTACATTTTGTTGAAACGTATTACAATGCTCCAAGAGAGAAAGTAGTCTCTCTGGAAAATATTTGGAGGTATCTGCATTTTTCACACCCTTTGGATCAAATACTACTAATAGTGTCAGTTTCATAGCACTGTGAGAAGAAGGCAGGTGGAAAAGAAACACCAGTGACTCTCCTATCACGGGTCTAAGGCTGATTGATGGAAAAAGCAGTGAGCAAACAGCATAAGAGTATTCTAAATAGCCATAAAAGTAGCACTAAGAGCTGGTTTCGAGGAGCTGGCAAGGCATGGAACACCTCTAGATGTCACTGTAACATTGTAAAACACACATAAGAGCGCTCTAGAAAGCTGTCAGGACGGTTAATATTCTCTAGTTCCTGGTAACTGTTTCAGTCAGCCTGTAATAAATTGTTGGATCATTAAAAATGCTGTTACCAGATGTTGCTTAACAGCAAAAATCTTTCTGATTTTTTTTTTTCAGTAAGACTGTTACCAACATTTTTGGTAGAGTATTAAATATTTCTGGTTTTCCTTTAACTAACCTAGTTTTAACAGCAAAAGCTAGTACAGGGCAACAGCTCATTTCTAAAATGATTTCAAGTCTCTAAGGCTCAATCTTGATATTTTCTGGGCTATATTTGTGCCAACAGTGATGTTGGTTACAACTGAGATCATTTATCCTCTCTACACTGGTACCAGACTGATAGCTTGGTAGTGACTACAACAAGGATCATCATTCATAGGAAAAACATGAGTCGGATCATGGATACTACTTGGACTCAACAGATCAATCAGGCTGAAGTTTCGTGAGGAACAATGCAAGATGAACACTCTATTTGCTGACCAATATATCTACTGGCTTTTCCACAGGTCATCAAAGAAAAGTCGCATTCGAGTGAGACGGGAACAAATTCTACGGAAGAGGAAGAACCACCAGATTCAGCAGGTTAGAGTGTTTTTTTCTTCTAATCAGTTCCAAGTTCCTAAGAGTAAAGCTGCAAAGCCCTTACTGCTTCAGTAATAACCCTTACAGAAGTAACCCATGTTCATGTGAGCAGCGTGTTATGCATGTGCTCATCAGCGTATGTGAGAACAGTACAAGAAATATCATGGTGCCATCACATACAAGCAACTTGTCATGTCTGTGTATAAAGAATAATGAAATCACAGAATTGTTAAGGTTGGAAAACACTTCTGAGACCATGTCCAACCATTGACCCATCACCACCATGCCCAGTAAACCATATCCCTCTGTGCCACATTTACATATTTCTTGAACACCTCCAGGGACAGCGATTCCACCACCTCCCTGAGCCAATGCGTTACCACTCTTTCAGAGAATAAATCTTTCCTAATATCTAACCTCCTCTGGTGCAACTCGAGGCTGTTACCACTGGTCCTATCACACCTGAGAGAAGGGACCAACCACCCCAACTCACTACAACCTCTCTTCAGGTAGTTGTACTGAGTGATAAGGCCACCCCTGAGCCTCCTCCAAACTAAACAATCCCAGTTTCCTCTGTCACTCTTTGTAAGATTTAAACTCAAGACCCTTTACCAGCTTTGTTGTGGCAAACTGCTCAAAGAAATGCTTTTCATGAGGATCTTATTAACCTGACAGTAAATTTGAAAGAGAAAAGCTTTTTCCTCTGCTATTTCTGAAAAGGAAGAATCTCTGGCTTTTGATATCCCAGTAGTGAAGAAAAAGAACTCTGCTTAAGCTTCTAACTTCTCTTTTTCTTAGGAGATATTTACACTGAATTTGAAAGTGGGAGAGGAAAGCAAATGCCTTGTCCAAAATACAATGGAGGTGATTTTGAGCATGCAAATTCTAGTTCAGTATGGTTACTGACTCTCAGAACTACATGTTGATCTATTTACTTACAGAGGGGTCCATCCAGAACATCCAGTTCTGTTGTCATGAAGAAGAAGTCGATAAGCTCAACAAGGAAAATGCTGAGATGGAAAGTCCTGTTCTGCTACAAATGGGTTCTCCCGAATTTCATTCTGAAGGAACAGAGGAGAAAGAAGAAATAGCTTTTGAAAGCTGTTGCAGGAGAAGCTCTGTTCAGGAATCCTTCACTGTGGAAAGTCAGCAAGAAGATGATGTTACTGATGATGCTTGTGAAAGGATAACTGGGCAGGAGATAGAGAGGGAGTCTCCAGCAGATGAGGAGACGGAGGAACATCAGGTGTCTGGAGATGAAGAAGAAGAAGAGAGGATGAATGAAGGGGAGGGAGTTGCTAGTAAGAATGAAAAAGAGGATGAGGAACCATCAGCACCTCCCCAAAATGAAGATGAGGCAGGACAAAGCCATGAACAAGAGCCACCAGAGGGAATGTAAGGCCTGAAACTCAGACTGTACATTCTTAAAAGACCACTGCTTTAGAAAAGCATGTAGTTCAGGTTTTAAGTTGAAGTAGCTGCTTAGGATAAATACTAGTGAAAATCCAGTCCAATACAAAAATATAAAATGAGTTTATCTGTTTCAGCTAAGCTATAAGCCTAAAAATAGACAGTCAATCTACCAAACACAGTACTGGCCGTCTACTTTGGTTGTTTGCCTGGGAGAAAGGATAGAAATATGAGAATTGTGACATGGAATTCTTAATCTTTGATGAGCATTCTGCCACTCTGTAATGTTTAGTCACTGCAGCATCATACAACACATGAACAAATTAAGGCTAGGTTAGGCCATGTACCATGTGGGAATTAAGTCACTACAAATCTTAGTAACTTACTTGATAATATGAAATTGTAAAACTTTGCCCAGAAAATTAAATTGATAAACTTGTTTACTGTAATTCTTTCTGTGCTGCATTTATATTTAGCCTTTCAGGGATAAACCAGTTTAAACTCTCAGGAACCTATAAGAACAGAGTGAAATCCCAGTCCTCTCCCATTGCTTTAAAGGTGAGATTGATAGCCAAACATTAAAATCAGTAGAACTCAAGTAGGCATTTCAGTAATGAAGAATCATTTTGCTGTCATGATTACTTAGAGGTCATTTTATTCCTCTGAGTATTAAAACAGTTTATTTAACCTTCTTATTTTACACCATTAAACAAAATAGCCTAATGTTTGAATACAGTATGTATGTAGGTGTTTTTCATGTATATTTCTAAATTTTCTCTGCTTTAAGTATACCTTGCTCTAATGCCATGTTTTGTCTTTGCAGGTGTAAAGGCTGTGGAAAAGGTACAGGAAATTATAGTTCAGACATTGAGCAGACCTGCCAATTTCAGTATAGTGATATCAGTAAGCTTTGAGTGGATGCTGAAGGCCTAATCAAAGATGACAGCAGGCTACACGCAGGAAGTTCTGATGGAACGTGTAAAACTAAAATAAAACCCAGGACTTGTGCAGGAAGTATTTCTAAAGGCAAAACCAAACCATTGTATTTCACTGTTATTGAGAGTGATGGTCAGACAAAGACATCTATAGAGAAGAATGACATCAGGAGCAAAATCAGTAGTAGGAAAAGAAGTGCATGGTATCTCTAATGGAAAGCAATTGTTCATGAACCACAGCATGAAGTGATGAGAAATACCATGGTTCTGTTCACTTCCATCCAATCCTATCAACATTTATTACCTGACGAGTTGGCTTATCTTTTCATAGAAGCTTCTGTTCCTACAGAAATTAATCACAACTGATTTGCTTTTGCCACAACTTCTCCACTAATACTATCCTCCTTCCCTCCTCTTTTGACAACAGAGAGCTAGAACTTTTATACACAGAGAGGTGGGAGAAATTACATCATGTGTGGCAAAACTGATTGACTTGTGGAAGTGCTAAGAACATGTATTAACACAGAATCTACAGTGTTCTGGACATAGCCTGACAAATCAGGTTCCTCATATTAGTGCTACAGCAATCTGAAGTGAGAACAACTGTAGTCAATAAAATAAAGAAGTACAGACTGCTGTGTGGAGGCCTGACTGATGCTGCTGAAGAGTCAGATAAATGGTGTTCAGGCCCTGAACTCTGAAGCAGAGCAAAGCAAAGATTTCTAACATCTCTTCTGCTTGAGAATTTCAGTGCCTATCCCTACATATGAATGATGGAACTTGAGGTGATGGCCCGATGGGTTTGAAGATATATATATGTTCATGTGCACACATAGGAAACAATGAGTTGCTTTGCTTGGGGAATGCAGGGTGCAGTGGGAAAAGGAAACAATGAATTAAATAGCTACGTGAGGCTCTTAGATTCTCTGACAGAAACAGGAAATAGTAAAATAAAAATCAAAACTCATAAGCTGTCCTGAGCTCTGGCAGATTAGGGATAGCATTAAAGTTAGTGTCTTTCTACTGCGGTGCCTTTCATCTGTAACGTAGGACATTCTTGACTAGTGAGAAACCCCCTTTCGTATGCTGGAGAAGAAAAATGGAGGATCTGTCATTGTAAAAATCTTGAAGGCTAAAATTTAGACACGTTATCAGACTTCTTTTAATGAGCACTTGCTTGCTCAAAGTTTGGTAACATTTGAGAGCTGAGCATTCAAAATCCCATATTTTTCTACCACTTACATGCTGGGGCCCTTGGAGTTTGTGTCATTAGGATCAAATTCTGCCTTTAGGGTAGAGGCTTGTTTTGGAAACATACAAAGGCTCATACTTAAGGACATGCAATTCAAGCTTTGCAGAATCCCAAGTAGGTGGCAAACTTCCAGGAGCCCCAGCTTTTCACAATTCCTTGACCATGAACTAACTTCCTGACCATGTAAGTTATTAACACTGTCAAGAAAATCTAGGTACACCGCTGGTATCCTGGAGTAATGGACATTCACTTTGAATAAGGGCAATCCACTGTTACATTAATGACCAAAGTGTTCCTGCCAGCTACATGCTGTCATGTTTTTTTGTTTTGTTTTGTTTGTGGTTTTAATCATTTTCACTGGAGGAATGAATGGCTTTCAAATTGCTCAACAAGCCCCCCACAAGAAAGACCTGGCATTCCAGACCAGAGAGCTCATGTTAAAACACTGTGGCTCTAGCTCTCCCAACAAGCTGAAGTATTTGTCACCTTGGTTAGCCAAAGGCCACTCTTGGGAATATCAATCAAGTGAAAAACAACATGAGTATGAATTTGAAATTGCAATGCCCTGCAAAAAAAATCCAAAGAGAAATTACGCATGCAGGACTGGTATCCAGCAGGGATTTTGACATCAGGATGGCAGAATGGTCCAGTGTGTGAAGGTCTGGACAGTAATACTGGACATCAATATTTGTGCCCAAACTCTGTACCTGCTCCAGGGAAGCTGTCCCTTTACTGTATCCCTCTTTTCCCTTTATCTGCCTTCTTTTTCTAAGCACAGAAACTCTATCTAGTATCATGTGGAAAGCCCAAGCGTTACATGACAGGATGAAACTCCATTTGTGTGCACAAGCAGTAAATGTAATCTTTGAAGACAGTCACAATGCTGGGGAGCCTGACAAGTTGTATTAATCAGATGGCCAGCAGAGAAGGGATCCTTCACCATGAACAGCATTAGGAGATGACATCTTTAAGCTGGTCTTACAGAAGAACTCTGTATCTCTTCCTATACCAAGAGAGAATTACAGCACAGACTCATCTATTAACAGTCCTAAGAAATTAAAAATCAGATAGAAAAAAATGCTTCCAAATGTTCTAAACAAGTTGCTCAGGCCTTTTGTGGGCATGAAGTTGCACTGGCTTGGTCTAGCAGTCTTCACCTTGCTTCTTGCTGCTCCTGAGACTTACAGTGCAGAAGGTGAAGGTGCTAACTAAGTAGAGAAGTACTTGTCTTAATAGTGTAGTTCCCCTGTGATATCATAGTTTCTGATCCAGAGCTCTGGAGTAAAACCCTTTCTAAATAACAGAGAAACCTATCTATTTAACTTACAGTAGGATTATTCAGTTCTTAATTTATCTGGGGAAAAGAAAGACTGAAATACATGAGACAGACAAGCACTGCATGTGACCACTCATATGTTATCTGTTTATTTCTTCTTTTGTAGATGATACTTCTACTCCACCAGCACCATTTGATCATCGGATTGTTTCAGCCAAAAGGGTGGGGATCAGCAGTTATTATAATGTCAACAGGAATGAAATTTTGGGAGGGTAAGTCAAGTGAACCCAAGCAATGTGTAAAGCAAGGCAAGAGTTTACAGCCAGGAACCCCAGGAGGTGAATGGAAGCATCGTGCCTCACTAGAGTCAGTCCTGAAAGTATAAGCTTTAACAGTACTTAGAGAAGAATGAAAACAGGAGGCTGATTTTACTGTGTGAGTGAATTTTGGCTGAAGGTTTGGCACCATCAGACTTGGCTTGTATTTGGTGTTGTTCTAGGTCAGCCAGCTGCCCTCAGGCTTTGTCACGATGCTCCTAGGATGCAATAGTACCTCACATTGAAGCCAGCAGGATGTAGAAACATGTTGTAGCCTTCTTTCCCTCAGCACAGCCCATCCCTGAAAATACCTGCATGTTTTCAGGTAGATCAGAAAGCTAATCTGACAGTCCATGTAATTGCTTGATTTTTCATGCTGATGTAATTTAGGATAGAGTGATATTGTCATTTCTGATAGTAATATGGTCTCAAGTAGGTTTTATTTCATCATGAAATCACAGTCTTCCTTTGGGGTAGAATGATGAGGTGGGAGAGGCAGATTGTGCATGTAAGTGAGTTATTATTGTTACAGTATACACTGCTGTTAGCTTGCCTGGGATACCTCATCACATATTAAAACCTGTTAGAAGTAATGAGGTGAGTGTTAATGAATCATACAAATGAAATAATATCAGCTACAACAGTGTGATTTTGCTGTGCTTAAATGAGTAGTAGCAGGTCTGATTTGCACAATAGTAGCAGTAGAGCAATTGAAATGGAACTCAATTGGGAGAGGACTGTTTCCATTCTGTATTACTTAGTTTGCACTTAAGGGCATTGCAGCTGTATGGTTTCGATTAATATATTGTCCATTTCTTTTCCCTAGAGGACGATTTGGTCAGGTACACAAATGTGAAGAGAAAGCAACAGGTCTCAAGCTAGCAGCCAAAATTATAAAAGCCAGAGGAGATAAAGAGAAGGTTGGTAGAGTCTTTCTTCCATAATGGACTCTATACTGTTCTTCACCTACTCAACAGACCATGGCCAAGTGGCTCACAAGCCATCGTAATCATAAAACCTGCTGCATTACCATTGGATGTAGTTCTGTTTCTCTTCTCATCAAAGTCTTCTTTCTGGGTTTTATCTCTCTCTTCTTTGTTTTTACTTTTTTAATTGTAACTTTTCCAATTTTCAGATCTTTGTGTTTCTTTGGCATTCCTTTTGCTTTCCTTTGTTTGTTTGTTTTAATTCTATTAGTGTTTTCTCTAGTGGTGAAAGTATTTGTCAGGCCTATGGCACACTGTACTTCCCACTCTACCACACTTTATCCTTGCTGCAATAAATTCATGTCACTGAGAGGTATGCTGATAACAGGTGTGAGCTGGGCTACTGACATCAACACAAATACGAATGAGAAGAAATAGTCTAACCTGTTTTGCAAAACTCATGGCCATCTGGCATGCAAGGACATGCTTAGCATCCTTTCTTTGACAGCTGTGTCATTAATGGTATTCAAGGGTGGGATTTGTCTCAGCTATCTGTGGATCTCTAAGGCATAGCTGTCTGTGGGTAAGCTGATCATCAAGAATCCCATTATAGTCAGTAGAGAGATTGGCACCACTGGAGAATGACTCAGCTCACCCTAAACTGAACATTTAAAATAGCTGGACTGACTGGAGGTACCAGCCTTTCCACCCTGACGGCAAAGGGAGGTTTTGAGGACTGTCTGGACTTTTGTTATATTACCACTTGCCCATGTGTGCTTTTGCTCTTTCTTTCCCTTTCCTTTTTCTCTTAATGTATTACTGAAGCAGTCCCCTACTCAGTCTATGAGTTCAGTCTAATGTTTTCATCCTTGACAAATACATTTGCAGGAACAATCACAGGCAAATTGTGTGTTTGCTTGACACAAGTGAAAACATGAAGGTAATGTGGATATTCAATCCAAACAGACTTTGTCCGTGTTCATGTACCTTTCTCAGAAAAGAAAAAAGAAATCTTCTGAAACAATATTCATGATTCTTTACAGAATGAAGTAAAGAATGAAATCAGTGTCATGAACCAGTTGAATCATGTGAACCTTATCCAGCTGTATGATGCCTTTGAGTCAAAAAATGACATTGTCCTAGTCATGGAATAGTAAGTGCGTTCTTTGCTCTTCCTATTTCTGTCTTTACCACTTTTGCTAGAACTATTTGTTTCCTTCTTATTTTGTCCTGAAATAAGAAATAGGTGGAAAGGACATATGAAAAATGTTCCCAGGAATAATAATTGAAAAAAAATTAAGAAAAAGTGCCATGGATCCATTTATACATTTTTTTCAAGTGATACTCCACACTCCAGGTGATGTAAAGCTACTACCCCCATTTGAAGATAGAGCTGTTACATAGCTTCTCATTAATTTCAAATGGTATTTTGTGTCAACTAAGAGACAGACATCTCAGAATACCTCCACTTCTGTGAGGCAAACGTGAAGACATCTCACAATGAATAGATGCCTACTGTAGATGTAGTGGATGATCTTTAACTGGATGCCTGAATGGATTAACTTGTCTTTGATGCTGGTTTAGCAGGATAATTAGGTGCAAAATAGCTGTCTTAAAGACAAATAGTTGGGTTTTTTTGTTTGTTTGTTTGTTTTTAGGAAGCCAAAAAGGATCCAACTAAAACACTGAAATGCATGGCAGAAGAGCTTGACTTTTTTGTATATTCTTAAGTAGTCCTATGAACTTGACTGATTGATGAACTTCACTGATTTTATGTTGCTTCAAACTGAAATTTTGTATACCATGTTCCTCTTAAAATCAGAGGGAGAAGACTGAGGATTTAATGCAGATTGTGTAGAATGTTGTCTAGTTTTTCATGTGACTTTCATTAATTCCACTGGTGCAAAATTATGGACAAAGACAGCATCTCTCAATGAATTGGAGAGTGGGTTCTCAAACCTTGAAGATTTATGGCTAGTACGCATCAGAAATGAGTACATGGGAAGTTCAGATTGGAGTACAAGCTCATGTTGTAGACCCCTCTCACTGAACCTGACTGAATCCTTAAAATAATCAATAGTTTAAATTCGATATTACTGTAATTGCATGGGTTTGGATTTGGACTTGAACTTAATCACCACTTCATTGTCTTTCTCTCATCAGCGTGGAAGGAGGAGAATTATTTGACCGAATTATTGATGAGAACTGCAATTTGACAGAGATGGACACTATCTCATTCATTAAACAGATCTGCGAGGGAATTCAGTACATGCACCAAATGTACATTCTTCATTTGGATCTCAAGGTAGGGAAAGGACATGTCTGTTTTGTGCAATGGCCATTCAGCTTAGCATGATTCCAATGGCAGAAACAACAAATAACCTTATTTTGCTTTCCTTGAACTGATGTGTATTTACTTCAGCCACGCTTAGATCAGTAATTTAGATGAGAATTGTGGTCAGATGTCATCAAGCTACATAGCTCTTGAGTTTTCCTCAGAATGATTTTACAGAAAGCCAGAAAAATATTTGGCAACAATATCTTCCTATTTTCTTTTTTTTTTTTTTTTCCATTTGTAACTCAAAATATTGTGCAAATATTATTTAATTCAGCTGCACAAGATCTCTGACTTATGCATCATCATGGGAAGGAATTAATCCCATTTACATGATGCTGAAGCCAAAGCCTGAGTGAGTGGAACTAAATTCAAGAGCAATTTGGGGTCACTGCAAACCCAGCAAATATTTCTGAGGTCTATACTACACTGTTGTGATCATGATAAACATCAGTAGATAGCAAGCTTGAGGGAAAATACATTAGAAAGTATTTGCTAAATGAAAGTAATAAAAAAGGTGTTGATGCAAATAATACAGCATCTGTTAGGTTAAACAATAACTGCCAGTACAGCTGCAAGTGCAGAAAAAAACAACAGGTTCTCTATCAGGTATTTGCTCAGAACTATTTAAGTTTACTCACAGAAAGTCCCCATACTTCTATCTGAAACCAAATCTACCTCTGGTTGACTGCTAATTGCTGTCGCTCTCAGAAAACAAGGTTTTCAATAGTCAGGACATTTGATTTTGATATTTTTCAAGGGGGAATGGCCTTAAACTAAAAGAGGGGAGATTTAAGTTAGATTTTAGGAAGAAATTTTTTACTTATAGGGTGGTAAGGTTCTGGAACAGGCTGCCCAGAGAGGTGCCTCCCCATCCCTGGAGGCATTCAAAGCCAGGTTGGACAGAGCCCTGGGCAGCTTGATCTAGTGGGTGGGAACCCTGCCCATAGTAGGGGAGTTGGAACTAGATATCTTTAAGGTCCCCTGCAACCTGAGCCTTTCTATGATTCTATGTTTCTTACCTTTATTTAGTGCAGAAATAAAAGGGGATGATATCTTTAGTTCTACAGCTGTCTATAAAGTCCCCCCATAATGATCCCTGAGCTTTATAATAAAGCAAAAAGAATGAAAAAGCACAAAGAGGGTTTTGTCTTGGGTGAGATTTTAATTACAGCTGCTATTTTTGGCTTGTAATAACTGAGTTGTTACCATTTATATTATTGCAGATTTTAAGAAAATGAACAGATGCTTATTGGGACCTGCTTCAGTTGCTTTGTCAATGACCAGGCTCATTTTTCTCTTTCTTTATAAACATCTACATAGCTTAAATCAATCTAGAAGAACTCCACACCTATCATTCTTTAAGACATATTAATTCTGTTCTTGGAGTTGGCACAGTTTTTATACATCACACTGATGACAAAGAGGCTCATATACAATGAATTCTTCTCTGGGACCTCTCTTTTCATGTACTAGCCAGCTACAGCTTCTCCATTCTGTTTTGCTTGCTTATAGGTCATTGTCAGTAAGAGATAAGTTTGAGGAAGAATGCTTGAAATTGAAAGAAATTCATCCTGACCATAATCATCTAGGAGCACAGAAACTATGGACATATGATGTTTACAAATCCTACGGTTAAAATGAATTAGTAATGGTGTCAAAGGTTAACTAATGTTTTAAGTGTTGAGGGCTGTTTTATTTCAAAGAGGACTCAACGAGCAACAAGACAAAGTATTTAGAACTCTGAAACTGCTGGCAGTAAATTTATTTTAGATATTTACATTTCAAAGACAATTAGCCAAATTCTAGATCACTCCCTTCTGTTTGAATTGGGAGTCATTTAGGAAGCCAATAATGGATTCCTTTCAGGAGAATGGACAACAACAGGCCCTGTGAAAATCCAGAGGGATTTAACCTGTGAATCCCACCTTTTGGTAAAATATCTGATGAAAAGATAAAGCTGCTGAAACTAGCATAATATATCAGTGTTCAGTCAGACAGTTAAAGCCAGAGCATCTGTGAACTCAGAAATTTAGAGATGTAAGATAAATTTCAAAGCCCAGTAATTTTTTTTTTTTTCTTAAAAAATTCCTGTCTCAGCTTACTAAGGTCAGTAAAACCACCATGCCAGCATCCTGAAACCTCACTGTGGAAGTCTGCAGTCTCTGTCTCACTCCCCCTACGAGTTCTTTATCTGAACTGCTGCGTTATGTCAAACTGAAAAGCAAGAAGGAGAAGCAGTTCTAAGGCATAGAACAGCAAACCTTGTCTGCTTTGTGATAAAAGGGGTTGTACCCATACAGAGAAATCTGATCAGGAAGGAAAGCATAAGGTGCTTACAGCATGTTTACCTTGTTTTTAGTGGTTTTCACCTGATAGTTTTCTAAAAGCCCAGTTTGTCATGCTTGTTTCTCACTGGTTTCTCTTGGTAGCCTGAGAATATCTTGTGTGTGAACCGATCTGCAAATCAAATAAAGATCATTGATTTCGGATTGGCAAGAAGGTATGTGCCTGTGTTCTTATTAATTTTAAATGAACTAGGAAACAATCAAAGAAGGACTGCTTCATTGCAGTTCTGTTTTTGACCCATAATGGTCTTCAGCTGTTCTAGGAACAAGTTGGTTCTTCTAACCAAAGATGTCTTTTAAAAAGGAATGTTTGAAGTTGGATAAACAAAGTTTTGTTCTGAAACCTTTTTTCAGGTTGAAGGTTGAATGTGGTCTGATTCTAATAAATAAGTATACTGGTACAGCTAAAATCAGTGAAGTTTGTGGAACCTCTTTTCTCTTGTCCCAGTGTTATGGGATTCTTCAGAAGAGTGTGAGAAACCATCAGGGTCTTTTACAATATAATCCACGCTATATCCCTTTCTTGTTTAACCAGATGCCATAACCTATAATATGGGGAAGAATCCGAAGGATGATAACAGCTGCTCTGACTAGTCTTTGAAATCTGAATGTATTACTTTGTTTAGCTGTTGAGTTTTAACTTGAAGTTTGATATAAGCTTACAAATGTTTTTCATTCCTACATGTGGGAAATATTCACTTTTAATTTGTACTTGCCTCTGTCCTTGATTTCTTCCTGAATGTCCCATATGCTTCTGAAATCCCACTAGGTACAGGACAACTTATGATACAACTATAGAGCTGAACTGTCCTTTGTTAATGTTTCTTTTGCCTAGATATAAACCCAGAGAAAAACTTCGAGTAAACTTCGGGACTCCAGAATTTCTTGCTCCTGAAGTTGTGAATTATGAATTTGTCTCCTTTCCTACAGACATGTGGAGTGTGGGAGTCATTGCTTACATGCTGTGAGTAGGATTCAATCTGCTTTGTAAGCAGTTTCTAGGTTATTCTGTGTCAGTCATCCAAGTTTGTTGTTATTTGGATGATTGACAAAATCTGTACACAAAATACAAAATGCAGGCCTCTTTCCAAATTCCATATTCAGGAATTTGACCCTTTTTTTTTAATCACCATTAACTTTTCTTCTTTATTTCACTACACATCTATCTCGATCAATTAACACTTCCAGAATAATGTGGACCTCTTGATAAAATCCCAGTATATGTCTGAAAAAGTGGTCAGAGACCTGGAAAATATGACCCTCAATGAAAGATGGTAATGTTTATTTAATTAGGGAAAATGGGTGATTATTTAAAAATGTAAGTAGAAGAGAAAATGGGAATGGCCTGGAAGCTTTCTCAGATAGTAAAACGTTTTAAGGTGGGACAGAAGTAACAGAACCATCACAGATGTCACATCAGAGATCATGTCCAGGAAGGGGAAGAGACAAAAGGTCTTAACATAATTCCTTTTTACTTCAGCCTCAGTGGATTGTCTCCTTTTTTGGGTGATGATGACAACGAGACCCTCAACAATATCCTGGCCTGCAGCTGGGATTTTGAAGATGAGGAGTTTCAAGGTGTTTCTGAACAGGCCAAAGATTTCATCTCAAAGCTTCTCATCAAGGAAAAATGGTACGTGATCCCTGTGTCTTTGAAATGTGTGTTCAGTGCCATTGTGTCATAGTTGTCTCACTCACACTGCTCCACTGCAGAATTATCATTACATATCAAAGGTTTTAATGTCCATGTAAAATATTATAATGTCATTTTATCGATGTTCATTGAGTCCATAACATTCTCTGAAGTTACCTGAATGTGTTTTTTCTTTGATGTGAGTGGTTTTCTGGACTAGCTGCCATCTGGCATAAAATGTCCTGAAATGTCAGCACTGCATGGCAGCAGAACACAAGACCTGTAGGAGATAACTGTTGAATTATAAGATTCTAGGACAAATGCTTAATAGCACTCTGTTTTTCTTTTAGCTGGAGAATAAGTGCAACTGCTGCCTTAAAACACCCATGGTTATCAGACCACAAGCTCCACTGCAGGCTCCAGGTTCCTAAATTTAAATATCCTTGGGCATTGTAGATTTGCTGTTGCCTGTCTCTGTTAGGATATTACTATTTGCTTTGACATTTCCCTCATCTGTTTCTGAGTCCACATTGCTTCTGTATTTCTTGCCACTGTAAGCCACGTGTGTCCCTTTGCTTTTACTTAGCTGCTGTAACATCCATGCTCACGCTTGCTCATTAGACCTTGCACATCTGGGAAGAAATACGTGGTCATGTTACTGGCGTGTGTTGCTGAGTGGATCTGTTTCTTAGCAAAATTGAGTTGTTTAAATAATGAGTGCTTAATATGTTGAAAGAGAGAGTGTTTCAGCTGGGGATGATTCTGCTTACTGCTTTGAAAAGCCTTTTAGACTGTCCACAAGTTCCCCATGAGTGCTGTTAGATTTCACCCCCTCTCTTCCCAGGGAATACTTTTCCTGGAAGAGCCTAGAACCTCAGCCAGTATATATCTTTGCACTTAAGCACCTTCTTGCCTTTTGAGGGTGGTCAGCTTGGTGGCTAACAGAAAAGAAACAGTTGTTTGTTCACCTCCAAAATTCCATTTAGCTGAGGTGATCAACTTGTTTTAAATAATTTTGATTATTTCTCTGTTAAGTAATTGATAAGTGTGGGAGATTCAGACTGTTGATGAGCGTCCCATTGGATGAATCCATCTGAATCCACACTGTAGTTCAGTGGTTCAAGGGAGGGATTATTTTAATCACATTCCTGATTTTTTACAGCATTTAAAGTGCAATATTCACTGCCTCCTTTGCAGATAAAGCAAATCTAGGTTAATAAAATGGTTGCTGTAATGCCTAGAGATGTATATGCTATTTAGAGTTAGTAGACTTTTTATTATTTATTATTATTTATTATTAATTATTAAAACAACCTTGATAAAATAAGATCAAGGATTGATAGTAAATGATAATAGTAAAACAGCAGATCTGATGAGATGGTGAGGCTTTGGGGCAGGATGGACTGAGTAGTGTCCTAACAGCTTTGTCTTTGGGAGATATTTCTGTTATACAAAATAAGGCTAATCAGAAGTAGTGTAAACTGGGAAACAATAATAAAAAAATTGTTATAACTTTAGCAGAAACTTAATTATCTTGGAAATTTCCCAAAACAGCAATGCCCTTGAGATTATTAGATTTTTATATTGTGAGCACAGGCAGTTAAAATAAGACACTTTATCACCAGTTTCATAAAATAGCATTTGGTCCCTTCAGTCTGGCTCCAGAGAAGCTCCGATTGTTGTAAACTGGGGAACAGGCTGTCTTTTTCAAATGCTGCAAGGGCACAGGCTGCTCACCTGGCATGCTGCTTCCTATCACCAATTTTTCTTTCAGAAGACCCTGCCCCTAATAGAAACCTTACAATCATTCATCCTTTGTAGCTCCTCCCCTGTAAACTTTTTGTTCCTATTATTTGCACTTTCCAAAATGGCTTCACTAAACATGCTGATGTTGCAGTATTTTACTATTACTTCAAATAGAGTTGAGATGTGACTGGTCTTCAATTAGTACTCCAATAATGGCAGCTATCTTTCTTTTTTATGTTTTTCCCTAGAAGAAGGTGAAGGGTGACTGTGAGTCCCAGGCACCTTCAGATCCATAATCTCTGAAAGAGCTGCAAAACAGAAGGTTTGTTTGGGGTCCTAAGTGTTGTTTTTTCATACATAAATACCACTGTACTTTGGAAGTGATCAGTGGGAGGCTGAAAACCATGCACAGTTCTAACTGCACATTCCAAAATGTATTCACCACTATCCTCACTGTTGTTTGGAAAGCATTCAAAATGTAAGCTGGCTCCATTGCTTGTACCAACTCACAGCAACATACAAAAACCCTTGTATATATGAAGCCATATGTGCTGCAAACCCTGGCCATTTTAGAGGGAATGGTTATGCTCCCCCTGACTCTCATGGGGCAGGATTTCACCCAATAACTTTTCAGTGTTGAAAGCTTTCAGATTTTCATGCTGTGGTTAGAGTATGGTTTTTAAAGGGCAGGAATATGAAAAGTAATTACTTTTTAGCAAAGGCATGGGCCAGACCCTCAGGGCAGTTCCAGTAACTGTACTGAAAGGAAAGTGAGGTGTCCCCTAAAAGAAATTGCCCCACACTTTTGAGGACCCAATTCTGACAGGGCATTTCTCTGCCCTTTCAGCCTGTAGCATCCAGAACAATGTTGACAGAGCATCTCTCTGACTTTTTTTTTTTTCTGTTTCTCTGTCTTTGCCTTTCCATTAACAAACACCTCATTAGTGGTTCTCAGTCTGGCTTGTCTGCCTCCTCCATGGTGGCCAGGGAGATTCATGTCCGCCCTCATGTTCTGTCTCTACTCTTTGACCAAAGCATACTTGCTTAGCCACTTTGAAATCCAGCTACCTCAGGAGGTGTGGTATCTCCATAAACCAGCATAGCAATTCCCACAGCCCCTTTTGCAAACTACCACAGATGTTAGTGACTCTGTTGATGGACCATGGGAACTGCTCAGAGGTTCTCGGGACATCTCTGGGCAAAACTCAGTGGAGGGTCAAGATGTGGACAAGGCTGAGAACACACACACTGTAAAACCACTTCCTCTTAGTCATGCATCATGAGTAGCAACCAGGATACCATAATAAAAGTAGTGCATTTTTCACTGTGTGTTAAGTTTTTAGTGCTGCCATCATCCACCATCTGCAAGATAGGGCAAGAGATGTGATGGATTTTCTTTGCAGTGGATTTTGTCCAGAAACATATGAAGAAGACTGATTATTGTGAGAGGCTGAATTTTTTTGTTCTGTTTTGACTGACCGTAGGATTTAAACAGGTACATTATACAGTGTGGTGTAGTCCCGCACAAGTTAATGAACTTTAAATGGGCTATCTTGGGTATGTGAAGTTTTCTTTCCGTGGTACACTGGAGGTCAGTGAGGTCTAAGGTACCATTATTGTCTCTCAGCATCACCTTCTGCAGTGTTCCAGTGTTCAATTGGGAAAGAATCTTCTTCATAGTTCTCAACATTCACCCTCACTTCACTGGTGCTGGAAGAGGTTACATTTGGTCCAATCATTCATGTGCTTCCATGCAGTACTCAAAACAGATTTTCTTGTCCTGCCACAGGAGTAGTGGTTCCATTTATATTTGCCATTTCAAGTTACTGTCCGCACAGCAACCAAATACTGAAAACTCTCTAATCCAGGAAGTGCTCTATTACACACATTTCTAATGCAACCAAGATCAACTTTGAGATAAATTGACTGTTCAACAGCAGTCAAACTACTTTCAAATAAACCTTTTACAGCTTTGTAGCACAGCAACTCACCCATGACATAACATGCAGGAAAACCTCATTTTGGCTTTTGCAGTGTTATTTCCTCGATGTGTTTATTTCTATTTGGAGTTTACTTGAGTTTCCTAATGAGTGGATCTAAAGTCATAGGCCCATTTTGTTTTTAAAAAATCCCTTCAGCTATTTTTATCAGGCAAATAGTGTTGTTACCATATTTACCCCAAAATAATACACTCAAGTGCCAGCTGATTTAGACTCAGCATCATAAATGCTTGCAGTGGTAACACAAATAAATGGAGAGGTCTGCACTCTCCCTTTCCATGCTGAGATCTGTACGGCAAGAGAGACAAAAGAGCAGAGTAGATGCATTTCAAGGGAGACCTCTGGGACCTCTTCTCCACCTAACAAAGAGGCCTTGTCTTTTTAGTGTTTTATAAAACATCTCATATATAAGATGTCTGCAAGAAACCTTTGTAAGCGAGTATCTTCAGCACTGCTTTCTTTTCCTTATGCACAAAGAAACTGCTGTGTGGTTGTCTCAGAATGCTTAAATAAATAAATAATGTATACTGCTGAAATAACTGGATTCTTCTTTTATTTGTTTTGCAGAAAAGCTGCTGTGTGGTTACTGCTGCTAAGAGATGTGAAAATATCAGCAGTCTTGGTGCTTTACCTCCCTGCCATGACTGAGTCTTTAACTAAATGGACCAACAGTGCTTTCGCTGCAGGATAAGTCCCAGAATCTCTGAGCTGCTGCTTCTCTATTCAGCTTTCAAAAGAAGGAAAGTATTTTTGAGAAGTTATTTCTTCTGGAGCACCATGTTCTCCATGTCCAGGAGTGCCAAATTTGCTTGGTTTCATATCAATGTTTTCTCTATTTTGTCCTCCACTCTCATTTAATTATCAAAAGCTCCTTAAGGTTCAAATGACCAGGTTAAGTTGATTGCTCCTCCTCAGCCAGAGGGCAACTTGGCACTTTGTTACCTCTGTAGCCAATACTGATTCGACACTGAAATCAAATCATGAAACACACGCACACACACACACACAAAAACCAACATAAAACTAAACAAAGAAGAAAAAAAAATCAGCCAATTTAAAGCTGCATAACGTAGAAGATTTGAAGTTTCTTTTTCCTGTCACAATAAAATGAGCTAAGGATTAGCTCAACTGAAGTTAAGGCCATGATAATTTAATACCAATAAAAGTGAGAATTGAGGCTTTCCTTGCAGGTAGGTGAATTTGCTACAGCCATAATACATTTTATGATTTTTTAGCCTGGTGAATTACTGTTCGTTTAAATACACTTGGATTAATTCCATGAGAAAGAAAAAAAGGCACTATTCAGTCGTGCCCAAGCAGATACTCTTCTCCGCTATGCAAGTATAACTCAGAGTTGTTTTAACAGAGAGTGATTTTACACCAGCTACTTTCCTTCTTGCTAAGAACTGATTAAGACTATTGGCAAAGAGGAGAGTCAGTCTTCCGCTTGTTATAACCTCTGTTTTTCTAGAGATTTCTTTTCTTTCATTTTATCTTACTCCCAAGCCTCTTTAAGTAAGGAAAAATCTGGGAGTCAGAATAGCTGTATTCCGATACTGTTTGAATATGGTTCTTTGTTAAGTGAATCTGAGTCTTACTTGCTGTGAGGTTAGAATAATGAGATTTTTCCCTGCTGTATATGGCTTTCTGACCACTTGGTTTCAGAACTACACACATAGCAAGCATTTTATTCCATGATGCTGACTTATTGCAGTGCCTTTTTCTTTCATTAATCCAGTTCTGTTCAAACTACAGATTAACATCGTTATCTCTATGTATTTATCTATACATTTCATACATGTTTATATTTATGTCTTTTATTAAAGGGGATCAACATGAAGACAAAACTGAACAGCATTATTCATTACCACCCAATGAATTATTTTCATACCTTTTTCCTTTCTGAATAGCACTCATATATGAAATAAAAGGGGCCCATTACTGGGACATCGTTGCCATGACACTATCTACAGCCAGTTTGATCCAGTGTTTTAAAGTCATTGTGGTAGATCTATTAAGACTGTTTCTGTAAACCAATAAGGCTTCTTACAGCTGTGAAATCTGAGGAATATTGATGTGCTGTAATAGTTGTGAATAGATGAGAACCATTACTACAATCACACAGTGATGTGCCATGTAACTATGATACCATGTAGAGCACTGCCACCTTGGAGTCCTTATCTTTAGTCTTAACTGAAGTAAACTTTGACTAGCAGAAATGGAAGTTTCTCTGGGAAAGCTGTCTTGAGCAGCTTCAAGCAAGAAAATCAGAATATGACCTTTAGGTAGAAACTAGGCTGCTTGTCTTGAGTCACTATTCATGTTTCCCCATGCAAAATAAACAGAAAAGCTACCTTTCTGCTAGGGCTGGAGTTCCCACTCCTATCTGACTACCTTCAAAATACTGTTAGCTTTTTGTACAGTAAAAAAAGTTAATGATCAGGCTCAAATACGGCAGGCTAACTTCGGAATGACAAGATCTCAGTGCACACTATACTGCCAGTGTTGTAGGTTTGGGGTTTTGTTTTTCCTGTGGTGGACATTTACATGAGTATGAATAAATTGCATGACATTTTGAATCTTATTAACTGTACTAAAATAACAGTGTGACTATAGTCTTATCTGCTTTGTTGCTCAGTTGAATTAAGAGTATTTGTCACTCGTGGATCTGTCCAGTGAGTCATGATTCAGAGTTTTGTGCCAGAAGGATCAGCCCACGTTAGGGGGCAATGTGCTGGGCTGGCCACTGATACTCTGGGAGATTACTGAGGAACACGGCCTTTGTTAGGCACATCCACCGAGTTCAGCTGTAGAGCTCTCTGTCAGAAACATATGTGAATTACTAGCGAGGATGGAAGAACTTGACGTATTTCAACTGCTTTGGGAGGGAAGACCCTTTCAGAAGGCAAGAGATAGGGAGGGGGTAATTCTCTATTTCGTTGCTTGTGCAACTGGGCAGGGTGCTAAAATATTCAAGGGATTTATCTTTCAACCTTACTAACATGGATACGGATGGTCATGTTCTTTAGTCTTATCTGTAAGCTGCCCAACATTTCATCCTTGGAACGGCTCCTGTAGCAAAGGATGAATGGCACAGTTGGAGGAGGTTTGCCTGAGAGTGCCTGCAGTGACTGAAAGCATTATTTGGTTCCTGGCACAAGCACAGGCCTGCAGGCGTCCAGCTGAGGGGAGAAGTCCTGAGCATACTTCTTGCTACTGCCTCAAAGTCTCTAGATCTGCAGCACTGAGTCAAAAGGGAGACGTGTATTACTAAAACCACTGTTGCTATTAAGGATACAAAACACTGCACTGCATAACTGTCACTATAGCAGTGTGCCTGAGATAAATGCCTGCAGATATGCTTGTTAGTATCTTTGCTGGCTGTTGCAATTTTAGTCAAATAATACTTGACATCTTCATTTTAGTGCCTTTCTAATTTTGTCTCATTGCACTTTGAGCGGCGTGCTGTTCTGTGTGTGTTTGTTGTTGTTTTCCTGAAATGCATTTTAAAATAACTGAACACTATTATATTAAGTTATTGTTTTGACACAGCATAATTTATTTTCTACTAAGTAACAAGTCAGTTGGGTTCTGTTAATTCAACTGCATCTACGTGAGTTTGCTTACTGATCATTTCTGTTGCATGCCTGTCTTTGGAAACTGAATTACTGTGCTTGAGAGCTGGTTTAAGTGTGAAGGGCACTTTAGTAGCTGTGGTTACTCCGTTTAGTCTCATATCCACAGGCAGTCAGAGATGGCTGCAGGTACTTCAAGAGTCACCAGGGAACAGAATGATATAGCAACACCATTGGTGGTGGTAGTAGGGATAAAGCATCAAGGTCCAGTATTTGCTCTGTGCACACTGCTGTATTTTTCCAGGCGTGTATGTATTAAAGGTGATATCATTGGAGCACAGGGATTTATACCAGGTGATGACTTGTTTGCATACAGACTCCCTGGTAGAATGCAGAAAGAAAAAGAGCTTTCCATTCACGTAGGTAACTTTAATGATAGTATTATTAAGTGAGCGCTCTATAGTGATGACCTGGGAGAATTCACTGGAAGCTGAAACATTTTCTCAGGGTTCTTGGAGAAAACTTAGAAAAGCAAAAATTCATTTGGCTGACATTTGTAAGAATTTGGATGCTGCTGTTCCTACTTATGTACATACAGCAGAGACGCTCAGCTAGATAAAATCTGAGTTTTACCCAGGATACACTAGAGTAGTCTAACATTAGTGTCAGAGTTACTAACAAGTTTCTTTGATTCAAGGTGGACACTAGTGGCTTTCCAACTCTTTGTATACTGAACAACCTATAGGCTATGAAACCGGTAAAAACCTATACTGCAGAAATATTTCCCTACTATCATATCCATATTTGTGATAACCTGAAGCCAGTCACTCCTGAGCACCCTCACAGAGGACGCACTTGGCAACCTGTGATAATCTGGCCTGGAGATAACAGAAGCTACTTGTAACTTCTTTTTTCATGTTCCCTCCAAAGTCAGAATTTAAATGAAGTTAAAGCCTAAGCTACGCTCTTCCATAACATTACTCCTACAAGGAATAACAGTGCAGCTCTACAGAATTAAAGAAGGCAAATGTCTGTTTCACATTTTGAGATGCAAGTAGCACTGGAGCTCAGTTTAATCTTCCATCCTTCCTCCCCCCCCAGAACAAAACAACAAACAAACAAAAAAAAAAAACCCACCTGCTTTACCCTAGTCTTGACCAGTTTAAAAAGAGAAACTTAATATCTTAACAGTTGAAGAAGTTCAGTGAAAATACATTTTTCTGCTGTGGTTAAATTGCTGTAGTAAAAGTTAAGATATTTTAGCATCTTTGGTTTTCTGCTGACATTATGAATTTCAGGCAGCCTGAAACAGTAAAACAGCCCTCACTAGGAGGCGTTATGCTCTTCTCCACCAATGGGGATCTGAAAATATCCCATCCCTTCACCTGGCCCCACCAATGAGCAGGGCACTTTCTAGCTGGTGAACTCTTAATATGAGATAAGAATTGTAGTATTGCTTAGTGCCAAAGCCACAGAGGTGATGAATGAGTACTGATGCCCAAACTCCTTCCTGCTTTCCAGGAGGATGCTGCATCTTCACAGACTACTTTTATCATCACCAATATATACTTGTCCTCATGTCTTGTGTGAATAAAACTAAACACTGCATGAATCCATTTAGGGACATTAGATTCTTTCACCTTCCATGAAGGCTTAGTAGTTAAAAAATAACTACCTGTTTAAAGTATTAGTAGAAGACTGGTAGAGGTAATGCTTTGTAAATATGTTCTTAGCCGTGTCAGTAGAGCTAGCAATCACATTCTGGTGTGGCAAAACTAATGTTTGTGTACCCCACAGCAACTCCTCTTGGAAGACAGGCATATGAGAACTAAATCACAGCGCATGTGGATTTTCATACCATCTTGCATATCTGGCTTTGTAGATTAACCCATGTTTCTCTGGTACGTGTTCTTTTGGGAAATCATAAAGCAATCTTGTAAACAGATGATAAGAATAAATGCTGATTTTGTTTACTCCAGAGTTTTTGTTTGTTGTATTTAATGTACGTGTCATTTATATTAAGAGGTAATGGAAACAGTGCCTTTTCCTCATGCACTAGCTATGAAGATGCATAGATACACAAAGGAAGAATCAATTCTATTGAAAAGAAACTTAGGTACCTAACCTGAAGATCTTCTCAGGCTCACATCTTGTACTCATGCCTTGCAGCAAAGCTTCTGCTGTCTCTGCAAATTACTGGGGCTTGAGGTACTTTGGCTGAAATCTTGCTGCAAGTCCTCAGATGAGGTCTCTAGGATGAAAAGAAGAGACTGCTGAAATTTCTGGTGCTTATTAGCTAAAGGATCTTCTTTCTACCCAAACTGTCATGCTTTTGACTGTTGGCTTCTTATTTGGCATTGCTGTGTGAAGAACACACCCTATCTACAAGTTCACTGACTAACAACACAGCCCGAAATCACAAGAAATATTTCCTGCAGATTTAAATCAAACTTACATTGGCCTGGCTAATGAAAAACTGAAGAGCGGGAGCTATATTCTACAAGTAGCACATTTCCCACATTGTTTATGCACAGCTCTAACTTCAACACTGTTACCTTGCTTGAGGACCAGATTTGCTTTCTTTCACTGAAGGTTTCATATAATTTCAACCTGTATTTGTCAAGTCTGGGCTTTCCAGGTATGAGATCTAAAAGACACCTTCATAGCTAAGCTGTAAGTTAAGTCAACCAAAGAGTTGGTGGAGCAGCACACTCCCCACCAACACAACCCAGCTGGTAGATATTGGGGCTGGGGAAAGAAAAGAGCCCAGGAAACAGTTTTCTGAGAGTCAAGTATACAACACACAGCTGCTGCCTCTTTACACCAGCTCCACGCTGCCCAGAGACTACTCATCATTTCAGCAGAACTGTGCTGGGTAGCCTCTTTTTTTGGCATGTGTGCTATATAAGGAGGTGAGAGAATACTCTTCCAAGTTAGTTAACTGTGTGGTCTTCACACAAAGGCTTTGCTTTCCCTTTCTCCCAATAAAGTCTTAGTGGTCCTTGACATTATCAGTCACTGTTGCAATACTGCTCTATTATTGAGGTGCTGTACCCATATTTGCTCTCTGTGTGTTTTTCTAAAGCCAGTCACTATGGTTCAGATTTTAATGCCTTTGAGACTCATCAGGGAGTTGCTAGGCTTTTTTTTTTCTTGAAAATATTAGCATTTTTATTCTATGGCTGACGAGGAAGACTTTATCCTAGTACTTCAGTCATCTCAACAGCTCCTGCTAAATACGTGCCACTGGCAAAAATAAAATAAAAGTGGATAAAATAACACTCAGCTCCCAGTATGTGTCTGTAAAGCAACTCCACACTTTTAAAATGTGTTCCCTAAGTGTATGTGGTTAAAAATATATTGACTACAGGAAAAAAGTCCAACAAGGGACATTCATAATTCTTCATTAATTAATCGTCAACCTTTTTCTCCCCCAATTATTTCAAACACCTGCTCACAGTAAATTTCCTTTGCAGCTTTTTAATGCTACTTTAATATTACTCAGGACTTGGAAACATACACTAGGCTTCTCTTATTTTTAATTATTTTCAAATTAATTTTAGTTTTCTGAACATTTTCAGTCATGCCCGTTTGTTCAATAAAACTGAATTTTAATTTTAATTTTTTTTTTTTTTTTTCTAAAAAGCCTCCTAAAGTTTCCAGAGACTACTTTTACGGGCTGTTTTAATGAAAGGTTTTGGAAAGGGACTGGAGATTTCCAAATTCCTCTGCTGAAGCCTCCTCATCCAAAAAAAAAAAAAAGAAAAAGAAAGAAAAGACTTCACTCAGGACAACTCACATCTCACACACAGCAGGTATCCATCCATCTGTGAGCCAAGCCAGATGCCCTTCAGGTCTCCGTGGCTTTGGTGAGAGATACTCAGCCACTGGTGCTGCCAGTGCTCACAGTCCCAGGCGGTGCCATCTCAGGCCTACTGGCAAGTGTACTGGAAGTGCAGTGCGAATCATAGAATATCCCAAAGTGGAAGGGACCCACAAGGATCACCAGGCCCAGCTCACGGCTCCACACAGCTCCACCGAAAACCAAACGCTACGGCTGAGAGCACTGCCCAAACGCATGAACTCCAGCAGCTTAGAGCAGTAACCTGTCTCTAACCCCCAGCTGCCCCTCCCCTGACACAGCTCCGTGCCGTTCCCTCGGGCCCTGTGGCTGTCACGCAGAGCAGAGCTCAGCGCTGCCCCTCCGCTCCCTGTGAGAGCTGCAGCCGCCATCAGGCCTCCCCTCAGCTCTGGGCTGAGCAGACCCAGGGCCCTCAGCTGCTCCTCACATTCCTTGCCCTCCAGACCTTTCCCCATCTTCGTAGCCTGTCTTTGGATACTCTCTAACAGTTTTATGTCCAGATTGTGGCACCCAACAGAGCAGCTGCACAGCACAGAGCAGAGCGGGACAGCCCCTCCCCTTGCCCGGTGGCAGTGCCGGGCCTGGTGCACCCCAGGGTACGGCTGGCCTTCCTGGCTGCCAAGGCTCAGATACAACTTGCTGCCAGCCAGAACCACCAGATCCCTTTCTGTGGGGCTACTCTCAGCCTCTTGTCCCTCAGTCTACACGTATATCCAGGGTTGCCTCATCCCAGGTGCAGAATCCGACACTTACTTATTTTGAGTTTCATGTGGCTGCTGGTTGCTCAGCCTTCCGTTTGTCAAGAACTCTCTACAAGGCCTCCACCTTCCAGGGATGGATTCAACAGCTCCTCCCAATTTAGTATAATCTGCAAATTTAGTATGCATTCAAGTCCTGAGTCCCGATCATTTATAAAAGCACTGAAGAGAGCTGACTCAAATGGAGCCCTGCAGAGCCCCACTAGTGCCTTCTGCTCTGTTTGAATCAGGCCCTAAATGGAGCACATGGAGGAGTTGTGCCCTGCGAGCCACAGGCTTCAGCCCCCTCTGGGTGCAGCAATGCTGTTGTCACCCTCTGCAGTGCTTCTCAGTGCTGAGATAGGGCTGAGCATGGGTGAAGCTGTGATTGTGAAAAAACACACTCAGAAATAACCTTTAAAAAGAAATCAGTACAAGCCAACCAACACTAGTGTAAGCCAGGTAACTTGTGCAATGCTAGAAGCAGAGCGTTCTATTTTTTCTTCCCGTGACAGTACTGTCTAGAAGCAATTCGTAGGGCCTGAATTGTTAGACTTAGCCCTATGGGCACTGGTAGGCAGAGAACATATCAAACTCACAGAATCATAGAATCACAGAATGGCCTGGGTTGTAAAGGACCTTAAAGATATCTAGTTTGAACAGCCCTGCTGTGTCAAGATGCAAATTAAAATTGTGGTATTTCACAAAAAGTTGCACTTTGTTATTTGGGTAGCAGTACTACATATTAATGACCCAGACATTTTTTCTGCAATGCATTTAACATCAGTTCAAGGCAGAATTTTATCTTATGATAATCTGTTGCCCAGATCCTTTTCTGTCACTGTTGCTGTTGCATTGCAATTGTACACTGAACTTCAGCAGCACTTGGCTGTACTCGGCACTCCATGATCGCTGTCCTCCAGGCAGCTCACTGCACAGCACACCAACCAATGCAGGCAGCCAGCTCGATCTTTCGGCCCTTATACCCCAGGGCCAGGAAGCCGTCGTACCCTGATGACGAGCAAGAACTCCGGGTGAGACACCGTGCTGCAAAGGGCTCGCGCGGCCACGAGAGGTCAGCATTGCTGTTTCTCATTTAGTAAAACAGTTTTTTCGATGCACTTGTTGAGAGGGTGCTGTTGAAAGTCAAGGCAGACCTTCCAGCCCTGGCTGAGGTAGGCAATGTCGTGGCACCCCTACCCCCAGCTTGCCAGCGTCATCCACGTGGAGATGGGTGGTTTTTAACTTTGCTCTAAACACCTTATTTTCAGGCTGTACACTAAATACTGATTTTAGCCTCTTCTCACCCCAGGCCCTTTCTTCTCAGATCATACAGAAGGGCTCAAGGAAGAACCTGAGGTCTGATACCAGAAAAGGGTCAGTGTTTGTGCAACATGGATACTGGCCAAGGCAAATGTGGGGAATGAATGGAGGAACAAGGACTGCTTCTTACATACTACCATTTCATACTATTCTTGCTTTAGCAATAGCGCTACCTTAAGATCCTCTGCAGAACCTAAACAGAAAACAGATCTGATTTTAGATTTGCATGTAATTCTGCTGACATAAGTAGAAAAACATGAAGAACCTTGCACGCTCCTATTATAAATAGAAAACTTCACAGCATATGGTTTGTACATCAAGAGAGAGGTTCTATAAGATGTTAAATACATCAAGTGGGATGACAACTACTCATATACATGAATTTGTATATGTACTCATATACATGAATTTAAACTTGAATGGGATGTGAGGACATTCGGCAGCTGCTAGGGTTGGTACCTGACCTTCTAAAACACCTGTTCTTTCTTTGATCCATGCATAGGAATGCTGTAGTTGTCCTAAAGGAAAGGGTGAGAACAGAGCTGTGAAGATCCATGTGTTATCTCTTCCTTGGTTTGTGTAAAAGCTAAACAAACCATTACTGAAACAGAACGAGAAATTATATAGTCAGAGAAGTCCTCTGTGATGGCTATATCTGATGTTCACTGTATAAAATGTAAGTCTTCATACAATTAATTTATTTTGATCTTTCTTTTTCGTACATTTAAAATCTTATGTCATCTGCTTTTGTTCAGCAAGCCTTTAGTTCTTGTTCTGTGTTTGCCAGGTTGAACAAATTCCTGCTAGCAAGTGTCTTCTCCTCACCTAAGTACTTCTAGGCTGACTAACCAAGCCCATTCTTTACCTTTTCTATAAAATAAGCAGAGTAACTCTGTACCTTTTTCAGCACACAATATTTGAATCATTTTCATGGATCTTTTTTGTATACATATTGCTTTTTTTACAATGACATACTGTAGGTACTGTATTGCAACCCAGGGTTCCATTAGCTCTTCAGTGTCAGGCATAACATAAGCAAGGGATCCTTCCTGTTCATTTCCCAGGTTGCTCATTTCCATGCTCTTGATTGCCCTTAGCCTCAGTGATCATCAGGTCACTCACATTCAACAGAGACCTGCAAGTTTCCAGTACTCAGCTTTTACCTCACTCCTACCTAAAGGGAACATATGGACAGGCGGGGGTCAACTTTTTAAACAGTCTTACAATGTTAGGATCAGGGGAAGCAGTTTTAAACTAAAAGAGGGTGATTTGGATTAGATGTTTCTCAGAGGGTGATAAGGTACTGGCACAGCTGCCCAGAGAAGCTGTAGATGCCCCAACCCTGGAGGTATTCAAGACCAGGTTGGATGGGGCCCTGGGCAGCCTAAGCTGGTGGGTGGCTGTCCTGCCCATGGCCTGGGTTGGAGCTGGGTGGGCTGCAAGTTTCCTTCCAACCCAAATCATTCTGAGATTCCCTGATTTTATGATTCCATGATTCTACAATTCTATAACTCTGTGATCTGCTCTGGAGTACTATCTAAACCCTAGCTGCTGACCATCACCCAACCATACTGCCACAACATACATGCCACTCAGATGGGCTGCATTACTGCTCGTGTGAGTGCTCCCCTGCCTTTCCCATGTAAAAGCAGAGCTCAGGCAGTAGATCATTGCTAACCCAGATCATGCTGACAGAGTTCAGCTAATAAACACTCGTGCAGCTCTGGCAGCAGGTCTGGCAGACAGAAGATGATGAGCAGCCAGGAGAGAGATGAAGCTCCTTACGTCCACAGCCAGCTCAGCTGCAGCCTGGTGGACCAGTGAGAATATTCTGTGTAGGGTCTCTGGTTCTTATCCCAGCTGCAGCTTCTGCTGCCTGCGCAACTCCTGGGCATAGACAGGGAATGGGGCTAGATCACTTCAGAAGGGCGACAATTTCACTGAGGATCTGAATGCGGGCCCCAGCAGCTCAGTCAGACTTTAAAAAGTCTGGGGGACTTAAACGGAGGGAGAATGATGTAGAAAGTAGTTTGTAACAAATACACAAAATCAAGTAGCAAAAGATAGAGGGGACAGTTCCACTCACATTCTGCTTCCTGCCATGATGACCACCTCTGAAGTTACGGCGATGTTACTGGCAATAGCAGTAACTTTGGTGGCACTGGTTTGTGGGGAAGGGTCTTAACCCCATTCAAAGTCAAATACTGCCTTGATTCTCTTGCAAACCCCAACCAAGCTCATGTGTTCACATTTAAATAGTAACAAAATCCTCATGTGTTCTGTATACTCACGCCAGTTTTCATGTAAGCAGTGAGTTATCACCACGTGCCTCACTAGCAAAGGCGCTGAGGGCTGACAATCTCAAAAGACAGCCAAGATGAAGTGGACAGCATCTTCTCCTCATGCCACAACTTGAACCAAAGGAATAAAGAACAAACTGAAAGGGCTGGCAACACAAAAGCAGATAGTCTCTGCTCTTAATTTCTTGAGCAAATCCCTGCGTACTGGCACATTCTGCATAAAGGCAGTATTGACAATTTTGAGTATTAAAGCTCCAGTGCCTTCCAAAATCCTTAGAGTGGCTTATGGATTCTGAGACTTCTTAAAAAAAAAAAAAAAAAAAAAAAAAGCCAATTTCCTTTTATTTTCCTTTGGGTTTTGGAGTCTTTGGGGGAGAGTTTTCTTCCTCTTTGCTGAAAAAAATATGGGTTTACCTTTTGCTGTGAATGAATGTAGAGGGCCTTATGGACTCCCCTGGTTCCAGCTTCTGAGTGTTTAAGGGAAACACCAAGAGTCATTAAGATGTGCAATTAAATCACGACCGTGGCTAGCACAGCAAATATAAATGCAAAGCCTGCCCTAGAGAACAAAGACCCATTCATTCTGCCTAAATTGGTTTTGAGACTTGCTTGCTGCTTCTTTTTTTTCCCCATCCTTATTTCTTCAGAACAAGGGGGAACTTTCTTGGCTTATGCCACATCCTGGATAGTAAGAAAAGCCCGTGCTCAGCTGCCCAAGTCTGCCGTGCCTCCTGTCTGCCACCCCTCTAGAAAAGTGAGGTTACAAGCAAATATCAGCAGAGACAGAACGAAAATAAAGAGCCTTGATAACTGGTAAAGTCATCGTTATGCAACTACAAATGATAGGAGTAGAAACATAGATGCTGAAAATGTCTAAAGGCAGCTGAGGTTGCATTCCTTATTGGAAATAAGAGGTGAAGGAAGATCAGTCGGTGGCAAGCGCTCTTACTCCATATATTGAAAAGGATTTGCCAGCAAAGGATATTAATGACCTGAGAGTGAATTGCAAGACCACAAGGGAAATCTGAACTGAAAATGGAAAAGACAGAAAGCTAGGCAGGGGGATTTGTATCGAGTTAAAGTGTCAACATTTAGAGATGGATGGATCACTGTAGCTCAGACTAGGAGGAACGAAAAAAAAGCTCAACAAAGAAACCAAAGTATACATCAAACCATACCACCAGTGTTTCCCTTTACTCCAAAATTAAAGCTCTGCCAGCCTGACCTTTCATTCTTGGTCGTAAATGTGCAAGCAGATTGGTTCAGAGTGAAAAGCAGCACTTTAAAGAGTAGGGTAGATTGCCTCTGACACCTCTCAAAAACTTTTTGTTTCTCCTCTGTATCCCTCGGGCCCTCTTTTTCATAACCCTCAATTGTCACTGAATACCATCTCTTTGGTATTTTGTGAGATTTAACTGACCCAACTCACATAAATGGATGAAGGGCTTTCAGAAGGCAATGCATCTGAAAAGTTTGCTGGCCAAGTATTGTGAAAGACCAATGGTACAACACTTGGGGTTACAGTTTTTTGAAGAGCACAATTTGTGTTGTAGTATTCTGTTTTATAATCCTATCTCTGTTCCTGTCACGAGCACATACTACAAGATGTAAACTATGAAAAACGCCTCCTATGTTTTTCACTCAGACATTCTCTTATTTAAACCACACATTTGAGACATTATGCTCATGCTGCCATTTACAGAATGGGCTGGGGTTGATTTTTTTACCGCTTCTTAGGAATCATCTCAGTTCTAGGCTTTTCCATAACTATTTATGCCCCTTACTCCCTACAAACTGGCTGAGTGCCTTGGCTTAGTCTTCCTCTTTCTGCAGTGAGGCATGGTCCTATTGATCCCATAGTGTGAGCCAGAAGAGGGGCTGAGGGAGGACGGGGAGGTCTGTGCTCCTGGTATGGGGCAGGTCAAGGGAGGGTCCTGCCTGGGGATTCACAAGCCTCTTGAGCAGAGGCAGCTGAGAGCTGGTCCAAGGAACAGCATACAACTGGCTCAAAATTCCTTTTTCTTTCAAGTTACAGGGTTTTTTTTCAATCAACTATAGATTTTAGCTGCAAGATGTGAAATTTGGCTGCTGTTTAGGCTTAATTTATTAACAGTTGAATCCAAAGTTTCAGACGATTAATCAAATTTGTTACTCTGAATGGCCGAACTAGAAATTGGTCCTAGTTTCATGGGAGAAAGAGACTCCTTGTTAAGTTCCTCGTCATGTCTTGATTTCAGTTATATGAGAGGCATATGCCCTGCAAAACCTGTTCTCCCCTGCACCCCAGTTTTATCTTTCCTTTTCCAGTTCTAAAAGTGAGATGTGCTGAAGTGTGTGAAAAACATATACCCACATTTCCCAAAGCTCAGCCTGTATACCAGGAGACCATGTGAGTTAATTAGCTTTCCCCAAAGCCATTTAGTCACTGCTAAGTAAGGTGTAAGAGGGAAGTGGTCTACTTTAGGACCGTGGTCTTTCACACCATGGTGTTTAGAGTATTGATTTTTATTAAATGGAAACCAGTCAAAGCTTCCTTCATGTCACAATTCTGGAGACATTTTTTTCCTTAAAATCTTAATTTTACTCAGAAATATCTCCCCATATTTTAAAGTTTAGATAAGTATTAGAAGTATTCTTAAAGCCTTCTATATACTTCTGTTTATTTGAAACAAACAGGTTGAGAAGATAAAGACTTAAAACAGCTAGGATTCAATATGCCTTCTTGATAATTCTCACAAGAAAGGCTGAAGACATTAAGAAGTCCAGTCTATGATGAAGGCTCACAGCTTTTCTTCCTTAACTTGGTGAAATGTCAATAAACTCTCTGTGATTTGAAGAGACAACTTCGACTGCTTGTATGTAGGTTGCTCTGAAAGTAGTGCTTCCTTTAATATTTTCATGGAAACCACAACAGATACAAAGACTACAATAACTATTTGATAGAGCAAATTTTCAGCTACAAATCACTGTTTTTCAACATAGTCATTACTATTAGCTGTGCATTTTCAACAGTGATGAACAATAGCTTGCATGCTTGTAAAAATCTGTCGCATCAGAGGTGACCCACTCTTTTACAGCTGCTGTGATGGTATCATTGCTAGGAAAATGTTGCCCATGCAGTTCGTTTTTCACTGGCCCAAACAGGTGGAAGTCAGATGGCACCTAATTTGGACCATACACTGGGTTTGGTAGGATAGTCCAGATGAGGCTGATGATGAGCTCCATGGTCTTCACACTGTTATAGAGCCTGGCGTTCTTGTGTTTAAAAGTTTGTCATCTTCTTTGGCCTGACTTTGGAAGTTTGAGACTTCAGCTTAGTTGGTGTCACAATGCAGCTGGCAGAGTTGGTGATTTGTCTGCATTTCAGGAAATTCAGAAGGGTCGCCCTTTTCCTATCCCAAAAGACATTGCCCATCACTTTGCCTGCTGAGGGCTGCATCTTGAACATTTTATTCAGTGGAGAATTCATATCCCCACTCCATGGACTGCAGTTTTGACTCCGGCTGGCTCATACTGTTGACACCACATCTTATCACCAGTAATTACGCAATCCAGGAAACTGTCACCTTCAGCCTCATATTCGTTCAATAAGTCTTAACAAACTTATGTACAGTGTTCTATCTGTTCCTATGTGAGCATTTGTGGGCCCACCTGGTTCAAATTTGCAATACACTGGAGTTGTCACCATTGTTTCCAATGCATTGAAGCTGATGTATAGCTCCATACACAGCTCCCTGGTTGTAATCCACTCATTTGCATGAATGAGCTGATTGAGACACTCTTCATTTCATGGTGTGACAGCTTGATCCACCCGGAATGTGGTTAATCTTTCATGGCACTGTCGCCACTTCTGAAACCACCACCCACTGCCTCACTGCACTCAAAACCATTGTTTGGTCTCCGTAAATGTTCAGCAAGCATCAACAAATGTCAGTGGGGGTAATTTTTTCTGCACGGACGGATCTGATTTCACGCTTTTGCTTCATATGCACTGCCACCATTTTGTCAGACCCCATTTTGTCAGACTGCCTCTCTGCTGCCATTTATCCCAGGGCAACAAAAAGTAAGGGAATATTGGCAGGAAGGTTCAACCTCTACTGCCATACTGCCATCTGCCTCTGACACTGTGGGACATTAAAAAAAAAATAGGAGGCATTACTTTCAGAGCAGCCCTGATAATGTATGTCAGGAAGTCAACAATTACATGTTTTTGGGATATCCAGCAAGACTCACTTCTGGAGCATTTCTTCCAGCAGAACAACAGAAGGAACAGAATATTTGTGAAGGATGGGATTTAAGATAAGACAAGGATATTTCTTACTGGTACCAAAGCAGAAAGCAGCAGGAGCAAGCATGCAAAAAGGTTTTTAGGCACTTCATTTGGGTATAGAACATGTATACCGTGGCTTCCAATTGTTGCAGATCAATCATGGGAACGGAGAAGCGGCTACAGCTTCTTACTCACATGCCTTCCAGAGTGAAGAAAGCTGTTTTAAAAAATAGGAACCATGCTGTCCAACTGCATGAGGAATGAGGAGCTGCAGGGCACAGTCAGATGAAGGCCACGTGGGCAAACTCTGTAAAACCAGGCTCTGACACCTGGAGCAAGAGTTCTGAAGGCAGGAGCTCTCCCAAGGCACCCAATATGTTGGGCTGACACATCCAGCTGGGGCCAGAACTCGACGTTGGATAGTGCTACTTGAGTCTTCATTGGCAATTGGTGTCTCAAAGATGTCGCCAAGACTGCTTCATGCTGTTAACTGCTGGCTGACAGAGACCTCCCAGCACATCTCTCTCACCGCTGTTTTTGGCAATGGTGCTTAGAGTAAAAACAAATAAATAAAACAAAAGAAAAGCCTTCCCTCAACCCCCCCCAGCTAGTGTGCTCAAAGCCTTTGAATGGTGAATATTTGGAATCTATTTTCAGAAAGAGTTCCAAAGATTTCCCAAAACCCAGATTTGTCTAGGCTCTCCCATCCTCAGCACAGGGAAACAGGGTGAATGGATAGGGTGTGATATGGATTTTTCTGAAAGTTTGTTTGGATTTCAGGAAGAGAACAAGATAAGCCAAACAGCCTCTTCCTGCTTTCACTCTTTCAATAAATATGTATTTTTCAATACGTCCTGACAAATTCTTGAAAGAAAGAAATCTCAGATGAGTTTGTCAAGTTCCTTCTGCCTCACTTGTCCTTTAAAAAGCTACCCACACATTAGTTTGGGAGCTAGCATGAAATTGGTCTTTACAAGCTGAGCCCTTGGGCACATGTGGAAAGCTGTTTCCTTTGTCATTTCTGCAGCATGGAATACTATCTTCTTTCTTTTTCCATTTCTTCCAAAACTTGCAGAGATTGGGATATAGTTCACTGTGTACTACAGAATGCACCACAGGTATGGAGTATCTGACTGGGGAGAAAGGAAATACTCCTTATCATGTTGAGCATTGCAGGTGTTGAAGTATGAATGAGGCCTTTGACGTCACATCTGTCTTGCTGCCAGAAAAGCCTGAGCAAAGACCAAGACCAAGTCAGTGAGGCCATTCTTCAGCCTAGCTGCCCCAGGTTCAGCAAAGAGGACTAGATAATGACCAGTTACAAAAATCCTTCCTCTGGGCGGTTTTGTTCCTGTGCATGCTCAGCATATGGTCTGGTCTTTCAGTGTACACATGGATGCTTGGCTTGCTAATATGTGTCCGCCCCTTTGTGCCTTAATTCAGACAGACCTCTGAATTTTCAGAAATCTGGATTTCATGCTGGGGTAGCTATGTAGGTAAGCTGTTTTCTGTGTGTATCCCTGTCTAGGGTAGTTTAAGTGACTTGCTGCATTGCTTCTACAAGGGTATTCAAGGGTCATTTACTGTAGCAGAGACCTTCCACCAGCAGATGTTACCACAGCCTAACAGGAAGATGGAGAAGGGGCTACAGCAGCAGGGATATTAATGACACTAAAGAACGTAAAGGCTTAATGCACGAGATAGCCTTTGAAAATATACATGATAAAATCTTTGAACAATTTTATGTCTGTAGCAGTCAGGTGAACAGCAAAGAAGATCTGTACCATTCCTGTAAGAGTTTCTGAGGTTGTCTCCATATATATATGTATTTATAGAGGCCATTAAGTCATCTGTTGCTAGTTGGTGTTCCTTTCTTTGAAGATACATTCCTGTTGTGAAAAATAGAAGTACTGAAAAATTCTTAATGAAGCATATGTAGAAGTATAAGCATCTGCCCACCCCTCTCCATGGGGCTTCTTCTCAGCTTCTAAATGGGGGAATATCAGTAAATTTTGCATACTGATGAAGAATTTAGCCTTTTTGATGAAGCTATCAATAGGGAATTATGATAGTTAGACACTATATGGGACCAAAAAATACGTAGTTTTTCTGTTTCTTCCTAAATAACTTTCTATATTTGGCTCCACCAACCTAACCCTTCTTCACAGTAAGGGTGATAGAGTGCTGGCACAGGCTGCCCAGAGATGTTCAAGACCTGCCTGGATGCCTACCTGTTCTAGGGAGCCTGCTTTGGACTCTATGATCTCTAGAGGTCCCTTCCAACCCCCACAATTCTGTGATTCTGTGATTCTTCTGACCTGTTTGTGGTTCACCAGGCTTATTGGCTATGAATCTCTTCATCTGAAAAACAGAACTGGTTTTGTGCCATAACAGTGCAAGAAATGCAGATAAACATATATGTGATATCATTCTAAAACTTCCAGGTACAGTACACTGTAGCTTATTATCTCAGGAGTGCCAGGGAATGCCAGCTGTGTTTTGGGGTGGGGGGAAGGGGTATGCGTGCATGGTGCTCTTACCTCTTCACTAGGAGGTATCCCATGACAGAACTGATGCCAGATCATAAAGTTGTGACCTCCCCAGCAGTGCAGTCCTCTACAGACTCAAAACAGAAAGCATTTCCAACAAAGTATTTTTAAAAAACAGTATATGTGTTTCATTACTTTGCTGCAGCTGCTCTTTTGGCTTTTTCCCTCTTTTTATCTCTTTCAACTATTTGTTTGTCTCCCTGTTGGGAAAAGAGATGAGACAATAATGTATGGAAACCATAAGTGACCTCGCTTTTAGGATATCTGAAACTAAGACAGAGATGTGACTTGGACAGAGCAGGGTGATCTAAAGTAAGAGGATCCCAAAGAAATCTAAGAGTTGAAGGATATGTAGACCACTCCAGCTAGCCAATTACCCAGTATTTTGGGCTGCGCAATTGCAAGTAACATACTCTTGGGTCAAAATTTCAGAAAAGAGGTGCACAAAACAAATGTTCAGATCACGTCAAAAGTATCTTCCTTCTACATTTACATATCCAAATGTAAGTGTCCAGATTTGACCAGTACCCACTGCAATAGACACGAGTAAAGCTGTGGCTGCTCCAGCTGTGCCTAAAATGGCTGAGGGCCTGAGGACACTCTTTTTCAGTGTGGGTGGCTACACAAAACTCCAACCCGTGTGGGAGGCAGTTAGACTGCAAGTCTCAATTTGTCATGCCTAATTTCACCATTTATGGCTGCAATACATTATGTTTGGAGAGGGAGTATCAGCAGCATACCATGCATTAATCCAAAGGCTGAATTCCTTAGTAGATTAAATAGCCTTCATCTCTGATAAGTGATTGCATTTCTGTTGCACAAATGGTGCTGTGAAGCACATAATGCTCTTAATAGCTGGGAAAGAGTACAGCATGAGAAAGTCCCTTTCCAGACTCACTTCCTCAGGATGTCGTTTGGATTAAGGAATATCTGTGGGCTGCAAAGCTTCCACCCACGTTTCTAACTTCAGTCTTTCCTGGATGCTTGAGTTCCCTTAGGACCAACATATCATGGTATACCAAAAAATATTATATATAGCTTTGCCCTCTAGATCAGCAGTGCCCTCTGGAAGAACCCTTTGTTTTACTGGCAGCAGCAAGTACACACGTTATCCAAAGCTGCAAGATCAGCAGAAATGAGGAGGTTTTCTCTTTGACAGCAGCTGTAGTTGTCTGGGCTGAAATACCTCAGATTAGTATGACAGTTTACCACAAAATATTCCCATCCTGCCCAAAGAGCCTGCCCAAAACATGCCCTTTCTCTCCTTACCTTCCAGTCTTGGCAGCGTGTGAATGCTTATTTTCCCGGTTTGTCACATAAGAGACTTTTAAAAAATGTTCCTTCCTCAGTCATTTCTGCTAACTCTGTCAGAAAAAAAAAAAAAAGTTTAAAATGCAAGGGGACAAAACTACAGAAAACTATTCATCAAGGGAAGAGAGCAAATCCTGTTTCTATGCACAGAAGCAATAGAGAACAGTCTATAACTAAAGCTCTGAGCCAGTGCTGCTTTCAGATCTGAGATAATTGCCAAAGTATTTAGCAGAACAGAATGTTGTATTTTATGGCACTCTCTCTACCTGAAAACTGCTTCTTAATGGACTAAGGTGACAGAAAAGGCACTTTTCTAAAAATTTGGACTTAGTATACTGAAAAGTAAGTCATGTCTCTGTACTCTGAAAACTGAAATAAATGTGGAATCAAATTTATTGACTTCAAAAAAAACAACTTTGCTCTAGCTTCACTGTTGGATTTTTAGAAACTCATCCTAACCTCTTGATGGCTTTCAAGTCGTTATAATAATAAATAATGTTCTGCAGTTTGTTTTCTGCCACATCCTCCGATTTCAGATGTAATTGAAAGGGCAGTTTGGTCTTTTGCTTGAACATTGAAATTCTATTGGTGATGTTTGCTGTTCAGTTGCAGACAACACCAAGCAGAATGGTACAGCTGGCACACCGAAGGGAAGGAATGCCACCCAGAGGACTTAGACAGCCTTGGGAGATGGACTCATGCAAACCTCATAAAGTTCAGCAAGGCCAAGTGCAAGGTCCTGCACACGACAGTGCAATCTCAAGCACAAATGCAAGGATGATCCGAGGGCTGAAGTACTTCTCCTGTGAAGACAGTCTAAGAGAGTTGGAGTTGTTCAGCCTGGAGAAGAGAGTGCTCCAGGTAGACCCTATATCAGCCCTCCAGTACCTAGGGGGTGCCACAGAAAAGCTGGAGAGTGACTCTATAAAGGGAGTGTAGTGATAGGACAAGAAATAATGGTTTTAAACTGAAAGAAGGTAGATTAAGATTAGATACTAAGGAATTATTTACTATGAGGGTGTTGAGAAACTGGAAAAGGTTGCCTAGAGAAATTGTGAATGAGTTCAAGTCAAGACTGAATGGGGTTTTGAGCAAGGCTGGCCTAGTGGAAAGCACCTCTGTCTTTGGCAGGGAGTTAGAACTAGGTGATCTTTAAGATACCTTCCAACCCAAACCATCCTATGCTTCTATGTAAGAACTGGAAACGGCCATAGGCCATTCTTCTCAAGTTTCATGATGCCTTAGAAGTAACAGCAGGAGTAAAAAGTAGTTACAAATCATTGGTGAGACTGGATGAACTCTTTCCAAGTCCAAGCAATTTAAGGTAGTGTTACTACTCATGTGGAACCTAACTTCACAGGATCTCTGTGTTGCCTCAGCAATAGTGTATACTGGACTGCTGTTTTGTACCTGTGTTGGACGCATGAATCCTCTTCAAATCATCATGCAAAATGCTTTTATATTGTTCTGTCTGTTTTCCTCCAACAGTAGATATCCTACCATGGCTAAGTTCCCATACCAAAATACACAGTGCTTTTACTGGTTATAGGCCAGGAAGTGGAATTCTTCACTAATTCTCCCAGACATCACCCTTCTTTAGACTCCAGGAGCAAAACAAGGAGACCAGGATTTACGTATGAGGGCTATTTTACCTGCTGTCGCTAATGACCTCTGTTTTCTCACACTGGGACAAGATGTAGGATATAATAAAGATGTCTCTCAGTCTTACCTCTTTACAAATTGGATATGAATGAAGGAAAGGACAAAGACCTGGCTCCTTTGCTCCCTTCTGCATCTTGTTAACAAAGGAGAATATTTCCATCTGGAAAGTGCAAGTGTGGTCACTGATACATCTGCATCATGTCACTTAGTAAAACAGTCCTGAAGGCTGCTGTCCGAAAATGAACGAGATGGTCCTCTTTAGTACTTCCGTATCACTTGAGCACAGTATACACACATAGATATTCTTCATTTATGCCCCCCCCCCCCCAAATGTCCACAACTACAAAACAGGAAAATGTGAAGAGAAGAAAAGAAGTAGGAATGTGCCATGCCCCACTTTGATTCTTCCAACCATGCGCTAAAAACACAGCAGATATCACTGAAAACTGAGTTTTTTCTACTGTAGATTAATTCTTGCCTCTGCTTCAGATGAATCGAACGCACATTTTCTACCTCCAGTGTAGGTGTATGTGAGCCATGACCAGGCTATCTGCAACATTCCAGGTCAGGCCTTTCCCATCACTGAGTTGTTTCACTTTGTTGGCAATAACTCTTCACTGGACTGGAGAAGGTGAGGCCTAGAGGTCAGGGCATTTATGTGGAAAGAAGGAAATCTGCGTCATTCATCCCATGGGAAGGCTTTTTGTGTGGCCTGAGACACTGTTACTCACTTTCTCTCTGGCACGCTGGCTATTTTTGCAGGTTCAAATTACTGCAGAGGGAGGAAAGATCTGAAGCAGGGCCTAGCAGATCCTCAGTGAGTGCTGTAATCTACCAGCCACTGAGGGGGAGACAGCGAGGGGGAACCATCTTCTTTGGCTGTGCCCTGTAGGCATCAAGCCAGTTGGCATGTCTGAGACTGACTTTGCAACTGAAGCAGGCATGGAAAAAGCTGTGAATGGTGGCAAAGCCCGGGTTTTGAGCACTCTACAATGTAGCACGATAAATGTGAGACAATGTTGAGAAGGAAGACCTGAGCTTTAGGTGGCAACAACACAAGCAACAAGGGGCTTCACACACCTCTAGAATTAGGTGGTAGCTGTGCAAGGGATTTCGGTACTTTCAGGTGCAGCCTTTTGAAACTGAGATCAATGTGTTTTCCTCAGGCAAGATTTTCAGAATCAGGGTCCCCAAAATTCACCCGGAGCTTTACCATGCAGAATGCAGTGCCAGCTACAATTCCAGTAGCATTCAAAACGAGCCCATCCTCATCTTCAGTCCCACACCTGCTCCCTTGATGCATGCTATGCATTTGGAGCAAGGATGTTACTGGCTGCAGTGCCCACCTTCAGGGAAATAGGGGAGTTTTCCAGTCATTTCTACTGCATTTGGAAGGAGAGGCTCCAGGGGACCTTATGCCCTAATGAATCTAAATCCCTGGATCAGCTTTCTCCAGGCTTGTCTTCATCAGAATCATGTTTTTTATAAGTATGATAGCTACATACTGCATAGGTGAGACACAGAACTCATAAGAAAGCACAGCAGGGAGCAGAACTGGAAATAGTATACTTTTCCATTCCGACGTAAAAAAGAGAAGCACATTGACTGAAGGTCTGTCAGAAACAAGTGCTGACATCAAGACCTGTGCTCTCCTGCAGAGTTTGGTGCTAACTAAGTTGTCTCTGCTGGAGCTTGGCAAGGAACAGTGCAAGTGAAGAGGATGAAAGGAAGCGATTATTTAGCACCAGCAGGTTTGCAAGCCTCTGCAGCAGAGGGTTGGCATGTAATTCTCCAGCAAATCATGGCATAAGACTGATGCTGCCACTTTGGCTTCAGTGGATCTCAGCAGCAGGAGTTATGCAAGCACAGTTGTAAGCAGTGATCTACTGTTACTGTCTACAGAAAACCAAACATGACAGGGAAGCCCTGATTGTCACAGGCACAGACTTGTTCCTTTTTGAACTTCTTCTTAGTTTTTACTCAGGCTGTGCTCACCAACAACAGGACAGCTGAGTAGTTCCCCAGATAATACATCCTGGTGTGACTAAGCATCTGAGTAAGAGCGCACAGGGGTGCACAAAGGTTATGAAAACTGTCTTATAGCATTTGCTCCGTTCTCGTGTATGGAAAGGCAGCAGGAAATTTTGCCAAAGTAAAGACTGAATTAATACCCAAATATTTGATCATTACAGCCCGTTTCATATTTACATTCATGTTCTTTTAGACAGCTGTGATATCTGAAAAGAGCCTGGCACCCAATTTACCCAGCAAACAATCCATCTAAATTGTCACAAAATAAAAAAGTCAGAGCATAAATAAAGATTTGTCCCTTTGCTGTTTCTGCTGTCCTGCCTGGAACTCTGTGGTGGTGCAGAAACTGACAAACTCCACTCAGCCACCACAGTATTTGGTTTAAAAGCTCTCTGGGGAAACTGGGAGAGGATGTAGGCTCTGGATTCAGACAGAGTTAGTGAATTTCCAACCTCATGGCTACCAGGGGACAAGACCAGCGACTGAAAGCTCCTGCAGAACCAGCCCACCCATTTACTTGCCTCTACCCCTATGCACTCCTTCAAGAAATCTGAGAGACAGCAGGCACCTGCTCTGGCAGGGGCAGAGGAGGGAGTAAAAACACGGCTAGAAGGCAAGGGTGCAGCCCAGCATGGTCCATCTCCTGGCTGATAGGGAAAAGCAAAGGAGAAACGCAGGCACTGAGGGGAGGAGTTTCAGGGCCACCAGGCAGACAGACATGCAAGAGCCAAGGGTTGCAAAAGGTGAAGGCTGAAAACTAGGGATGAGGAGGTCATGAAGTGCATAAGAAACAGTGGACAAAAGCGACTAGCTCTGCAGAGCCTACCTCCAGCCTGTGCTCTGGGCCCATCTGGATATTGTTAGGCCCCCTGCCCACCCACCTACCATGCCTGGAACGTGCAAGTACCTTATCTTGCATTTCTTGTAATGCAGAACACCAACTTCTTTTTATGCTTCTTGGCACAGTTTATGACCTTTTTACAACTCCTTCCCCGTCAGGATATAGGCCATAAAGATATTTTAAATGGCTTCTCTTGGTGGTGATCTATTAGTTGGAATAATGGCTCCATATGCAAAATATGAACCCATAACTACTGCAAGCTACCTCAGTACCTTCACATCGTTCAAATCCTGCCTCAAGAGCCACTTGTGCTTTGAAGCTACAAGAAAATAACCAACAAATAATTAAGGAGAAGGACTGTTGAGCATAATTTATGTAACTTTTCCCATTTTCAAGCTGCAATTACCTACATAAAGACTGGATGAATAGTGGGTTTTCAGTTCAGTTGCTGAGCAGAAGTATCGAAGAAAAAAAACATTTGGTTTAAACCAAAGCAGAATTTTTCAGATTTTCTTGAAATGTGAAAAGGTCGGAATTATTTATTTTCTGTTTCAAATTACTTAATCCTCTTAAAATGCTTTAGAAACCGTAGATTGCTTGTGAAGTGAAAAATGTTTCAGAGTGAAAGTCTCAGTGTCCCATCAGTTTTCAAAGAGGTTTGGCTACCCTAAACTTAGTACTCTAGGAGACCATTAGTACAAGCTGCCTCAGCGATTCAAAATTCATTGTGTTCTGTCGAAAGTTAGGGTTCTGAATTTACAAAAACCCTCATCCCACCATCAAAAAACAAACAAAAAAACCCAAACAAAATAAAAAAGTAAAAAACTTTTTCAGCTATTTTGTTTTTTGAAAGAACAAAAGACCAAAAATTCACAGCTGTATTTTCTCCTGACTTCTCTGCCTCCTTTCTCTGTCTGCCCTACACTACCACCTGTTTGCATACTTTGGACCCCAGAGCTTTGGGATTATGCTGGCTGCATTAGCCTGGAGCACTGCTATCACTCTGGGTATTCCCACTGGCAATGACTGAGTAGAAAGCTGAGTTTTCCTCATGTAGAAGCACATAACACCATTACTCAAGAGGCTACACCCTTGCTGCAATGAGGAATTAATGGCATTGAAACTCCACTAGATGAGTGCTGTGAACAGTGGCTCTTCCCTGAATTCCTCCAGATCTTCCTCAGGCAGAGAAGAAGGGTGCATGATCTTGGAGCCACAACACAGCATGCCCTAATCTGTCTGGTTCTTCACAGTTCTTCAGTGCTGCTCACATAACATGAGTTGCACAGCACACTGGTTATCCAGAGAAATAATACATCAGTCTAAGTCCTGGAAGAACAAAATCTATCACAGGCCTGTGGAACTGCCAAGGCAGAAAATGACTGTTTCTGAAACCTTTTGTGGGCCTTCTTAGTCAACATAATACTGACATGGTATTTGGAGGTGGAGAGATTGTCCAGCAGAGTGCCACAAAAGTGATAAAGGGCCTGGAGTTTCTCCCATATGAGGAAAGGCTGACTAACCTGAGTCTGTGCAGCCTGGGGAAAAGAAGACTGAGAAAGGATCTGATAAATGTTTATAAGTATCAAAAAGGAGGTGGAAGTCAAATGGATGTTGCCAGGCTCTTCTCAGTGGTGCACAGCAATGGGACAAGGAGTAATGGCCTAAAACTTGAATATAGAAAGTTCCATACTAACATGCAGAATAATTACATTACATGAAAATGTGATTGTATAGTCGATTTGAATGGGACAGCTGGCCAAACGTGGCAAAGTTATTGTAGCTGAAAACTAGGATGTTGACTGTAATTGTGAGAACTGCTGAAATGCCTTTTATCCATTCATTTTCCAACCCACAAAGGTAATTCCCACTAAAGGAGTTCTGCCAACATTAATGGCAGTCATATACTTGAAGCATCCCTGCACTGTGCTGTAGTTGGTGATCTGGTGGACTTCCCTCATCTTCTTCACTTGCTTACTTGGAAGATGAGGTGGAGCTGACTGGGTGGGCTGAAGCTTAGGAAATAAAGATACCCCATTATATTCCATCGAGTCTCCATCACCTGCTCAACTTTTCCAGCACAGAGCGTGGGGTCCTGTCACAGTCTCGTGTCACTGCAGCCTCCTTCTCCCACGGGCCCCTCATAAGGGAAGTGGTTGTGTGGTTAAAATTTAGAAAGTGGCTCTCTGCAGCTAAAAAATGTGCGGTTTCACCCGAACCGTAAAATATCTCAAATCATTGGGATTAGCCATTTTCTGCTTTCCCGTGTGCCTTCAATTAGCCTCATGAAAGTGAACCCGCGGCTTTAGGACCGAAAATAGCTAGAGCGAAGTGACGCAGGCTTCGTCCGAGATGAAAGAGCGGCTTCCAGAAGCCTAATTAAAAGCAACTGAGAAACCAGCACTTGATACAGCCTTTACTCACCTGAAAAAATAAACGGAGAGCTGCAGCGAGGCTTCGGTGCGGCGTTGTGGGAAAGGGCTGGAGGGTTTCACCCAGGTCACGGAAAGGCGCAGCTCCGCCAGAGCACAAAATCTTTCTGTTTCTCCCTGCCCCAAGTCAGGGGGAGGTCAGCCAGGCAGAGAAGCCACCAGCAGTCCTTCACACCATGGTAGGTGACAAGACAGCAGGACCCAGCCACCCCACTCTGCTCTCCCTCTCCTCTCTCAGCATCCCAGACACACTATAGAAAAGGGAATGCTTTAGCTTCAGGATGGATTTTTTCTCATTTTCCTGCAGGCTCATGTTTGTAAGCAGCCATATCCCCACCGTAAAACAGTGGACGGATACATATTGGGCAAGTCAACAGATCACAGAAGAGCCCTTTTCCTCTTTTAAACTTCACTGTCATTGGGTCATCCCTGTGAAGCTCTGTCTGTATGAAACTGCTAGTTTCACAGTTCTTATCAGTAAATTCTATGCTTTTGGAGTGTGTTTTTCTTTTTTTTTCCTATCAACTATCGTTCTCTTAATTCAAAATAATTGGAGGATAGTGGAAAAGTCCTGCAGATGGCATTTCAGAAGTACTCTTGGCCACCCTGCAGATTGTTGGTGCTTGGTATGCTTTCTGCTTTTGGTGAGCAATTCTCACTGGGAAAAAAAAAGGGGCCCAACAGATTAAACATTCTCGAAGTAGAACAGCTTGGTTTTTGTCCTGAAATTAAAACTGTTTAGAGTTTGTAATAGTTGAATGCTAATTGGCAAAAACATCACAGGAAATGAACTGCCCTTCATAAAATACTTGGTTCACGGTGAAATTTTTTATCTTATTTGGGTGGAAAAATATTAATTGCAGGACAAGGTGAAAATAATAGTGAAAAAAATACTGTTTTTTTTTTTTTACCAACAACATGGGGAATAAAACGGATGGTATTAGGACTGCACACTCACAAGGACTGCAGTGCCTGCACTAACATACGTAGGAGTCAAGAATTTGTGCTTTAATATAAAGAAGTGAGAAGCAGTTTGCAGTATGCAGTTGTCACTCTATGCCGTAGACACAGGAATGGGGCAATCCATTGTGAATAGATTTTAAATTTGGGAAGCTAAAACTGGAAGCAGCAGAAGAAAAGGTACCAAATGTTGTGACACTGGTTTGCTCTGAACACATCCATTGACAGACCTAACATTTGCTTTGTTAATTCTCTCTTTTGGTGAGAAGGGCAGCACGTTGTTCTTTACAGTGCACATCCGTACTTTTTGCAGTTACCTGAATTAGGAGCTGAGAAGCTGTTGGGAAACCCCACTAGAAGCAACAGCATGTGGCAAAGAAAAGCACAGTGCTCATAACCTAAGCCTGATTGAGCATCTGATAAAGTCGACAGCAGTAACTCTGAAGCTGTCGCTCAGAGACCTGTGGAGCAGAGATCCATAGTGTCCCAAAATGGATCATGACAGGCAGCACAGAAGTTTCTTAAATTATATGCTGGCACTGAGGCACAAATCCTTTTTCCGTTGTAACAGTATAGACCAAACAGGTTAGATAAAACTGAAGCAGCATATTGGCAGTTTTTCTGCAGCTGGCACTTTCTATACTGCTCCCTGTAAATGCTGCTCAAGCTAATAGCTAATGAGAATGGACTTTTTTGGTCAGTATATTCTTGTTCCTGTGGGAACAGAAGTGTGTGTGATGTATGACTAATGGGTATATTCCGCTGTACTGATGGAGCTGTGACTTCAAAATGGAAAGAAACAGGAAACTTTAAAAAAAAAAAAAAGCTAACTCAGAAAAACAACAAAAGCCCAAATGAAGAAAAAAATAAAAACACCACCACAGAAAAGAAGTGGTGAGGGTTTTGAGAAACAACTGTGAGGTTTGTGGAGCCAGTGCCACTGAAAACTCAGCAATAAAATCAGAGCTGACTGGGAGACAGGAGAATACAGGTGATTAATGTACGCTGGAGAGAAGGCGGCTGTGTGGCAGTGAAGCTGACAGAAAGCACTGCTGTGTTTTACGAGGTTCTGTGAGGAGCTCTTTTCCCTAGAAATCTTTGGAGTAACATACTGTCTGTTCTTGAGCTAGCTGAAGTGTGAAACGTTATCCCGAAAGCTGTTTATTTATGAGCCCTCTGCAAGGCACGGTGAATTCTCAAGGCCGAATCTCTCAATTTCTTGTAAAAATATTTGAAAAGAGTTTCAGAGGCCTCAGTGCACCTTTGAATCGGCTACTGCCGACTCTCCCACCGCACCAACAGAGCGGAGTCATCTCTGGGGTTGCTTTGACGAGTTACTGCAGAGGATGATTTCTGCTCGTGTTATTCTGCAAGACACAAATGGGGCTCAGCCTGCACAGTGAAGGCAAACTTTTATGCCAGGATATCTGAAAGATCAAATCAGTGACAGCGAATGTTCTTCCTTAATGGGAATTTTCAAAATGCTTTTTCCTCCTGACATTGGGAAAAAGCCTCTTCTGCTGTTTCTGTTATTTCTCCTTTGCATCGATGCATGAGGCGTGAGTGAGGGATTGGGATGAGGTGTGAAAGCAAAACTTTGCGTATGAAGGGGAGAGAAATAAGTGGGTGAGTGCTGAGGCACGTGTTTAAAAGGCAAATTTTGCAAGGAAGATAAAACTGCTAGTAATTCTATAAGGCAGAGAAGATTAGTAGCTTTATTTTTTTTTAAGTATGTGTAAAGTAAGTTCATCACGTGTAGTACACGTTGTGAAATGAATCAACCAGAAAAACTCATCATAGCCCCACAAGCATACATCTTCAAGATGACAAATCCAGACAGCAACGTTTGTATGTTTTATGTATGTATGTTTTACAATGTAGCTGCCATTTGGGTGTTTCCCATTCCTTTGATAGCAGTGCTAATAGAAACTTATCACTGAATTTCAACTCTTAACGTAATGCTTAATGTCACTGACATTCTCCAGCAGATTCTTTACTACATTAATCCTTCGCTGTCTTTTTACAGAGTTGTGCTGTCATGTGTGTCACTGTATGTTTGAAGAGTAAAACGGCATCTAGGAACAAAAGCCCCTATTCAATGCTCCTTACATCCTGGTGAGACAAAGTTTGCACTGACCTCAACTGAAGAGACAGATCTGAGCTAAGCAAAAATATGGGGGACCTGAAGAGGATCCCAAAAAGCTACTTATAACAGTATAAATCCCCTTCAGAATCCGGTTCTTCCATGAGGATTCGGTGGTTGGAGTGCTCAGATCTCTTTCCTCACTCCTCCAGATGTATGGCCCCTACACACCAACCGTGTTTTACAGTAATATTAAAAACCATTCATCACAGAACAAGATTTGGGTGCTTGGGAGTATCTGCAGGCTGGACACTTCCAGCTGTGCAGATCCTAGTGGAATTACTAACTTGCAACAACTACAGACTAGACCTGTCTGGAGGAGCAGAGCTGATACAAGGACACCCAGTAACCCACAGGACGTCTACACTGGTAGGGACTTTGAGAATGATGAGAGGATGGTTCTAGTGTAGGAGAAACAGGAGATAACCTACCTTGTAGTCAGATTCAGCTAACTGATGTTCTGCCATTAGGAGGCCAACAGGTCTGACCCACTGTAGGTGCCATCAGGAAGGAGCAGAACAAGCTGCCCGTGTCCTTGTCTACCCAATATAAATGAGGTCATGCGGTGCTGCATTTACATAACTGCTAAAAGGTATTTTCACTGTTTGCTTTATTCCTCACAGCTTGTTCTGTTCAAAATCTTACTTACGATTACATGACGAGGTGTTAGGATTAACCTGTGTTGTTTTTTTTTTTTTAACCTAGTCTTAATTCTCTGAATTAGGGTCCAAATGTGAAAGGATTAATTTTTTTCAGCTCACCTCTTACTTCCTTCCTCCTCAGTGTCTTCTCCATTAAGAAAAAGCAAGAGAGAAATTTACTCCTCCCAAGAGGCAACTTATTCATTACACACCTCAGCACAGGGAGAAAAAATGAAGTTAAAATTTAATTTTAATGTCACTAAATTAAGCCACTAAATTACCTTCTTAAAATGAGCTTGGTAATCCAAGAGGGAATATCTCTCTCTCTCTAGGCTTAATTGAGAAAACAATTAGATCTAGATAGAGCCAGCTCTTGCCAGATGACACAGTCCAGAGCACACTGAAAGAAACCAAACCCTTGAAAACAGAAAGGAGAAAAGATCGTTACAAAGGGTGTCTTTCTGAGATTAGCTGGTCTTGCAACTGCCGTGTGGAGATCCATGGAAGAAGGCATAAACAGTTGGTGTCTGCTTGGTGGCTGGGAGCACCAGAGATTTGCTCAGAGTGATGCCCCAAGACTGTGATCACCACTGGGGGAGAGACATATACCTGGTGGGCACGGCAGCGGTGCTCCCAAAAAGATCATATTCACTAGCTGGGCAGAGCAGGGAGAAATTCCTCTGTGGTGAGGACTGCTGAAAATCAGTTCTCATAGAATCATAGAATTAGATTTGGAAGGGACCCTTAGAGGTCATCTTGTCAAACTCCCCATTAGAGGTCCTCCTTCTTCTGCTGGAGTCAAGCTCAGGCTTTGGTCTGAAGGTGTGGATTTCTTTCAGGGCTGCCCAAGAGATGGAAACATCAAGCAAGCACCGAAGTGGAAAATTAGTTGAGAGGGTGGTATTTTTTGTGCTTTTTTTTTTTTAATGCTAAAACCCTCAATTATTCACACTTCCTGTACATTTGCCTGGAGTTGCCCTGCGGAGGAGCTCCCCAGGCCAGTCTGGGAGCAGGGAGTGTTGTTCCAGCTGGGCGGCCGGTCCCTGCAACAAGCGAGCAATTGTTCAGTGCCGGGGGCCCCGGGCAGCCCCCATGCACCCAGGCAGAGGTCGCAAGAGCAGGGCAGGGCACTCCTGCAGCCTGGTCCAACATTTCAGTCACACTGTATATGCATCCTGTCTGCTCTCCCTTGTGCTTATCCTTTATTTTTTCCCATTTGAATAACCTCACCTTTTGATTCCCCTTTTATTTTCTTTTTCTATTGAAAATTGATTGGCTTTTATTTTTAATAAAGGGAAATAAAATAGAATAAAAGCACCACTTACACCTTTTCACACTGCTTTTGTTTGACAGGCTGAAAGTACAAAATAGTTTGGTCTTTGTTCTTACTTTCCATGCATTTAAATGTCATTTTGTGTTTTGGTATGATATCATTTTCCAGGAAACTGTGGCCTTTCAGAGAGAGTGTCCCCTTCCTTACGTCCCCTCGGAATAGTCTTTATGAACCATAGCTGAGAAACCCACTGTGTCAGTGGGTTTGTGTATGCGCATGTTTGAAAGGCAGAGTTTGGAAGCAATGGGAAGATAATTAAACACTATACATGCTGACAGTGACAATATATGTCTGTCTTAATATGCAGTCAAAATCTTTTGGGAGTATATGACACTAATTTCAACAGAATATCAAATGTTTGTTTACTTGCAAAGATCATGGTACATAGAAGACTCCTTACGTTTATTCTGTGTCTTCACCAGTTAGGAAATTCTTCTTTCTTCTTGAGCTGAAGGAAGTGGTCTGCAGGGAATAAAAGGCATCTCTTTCAAGCTATGCACAGTCTAGTATGTTCTGCAAGGAAAGGTAGTTCTTCCAAAAAACACTTCATACTTTCTCATTGCCGTCTGCTGGAATGACTATTGCATAGGCCAACTGGCAACTATTCATGTGCATTCTTAATTCTGTGGGGAGTGAAACAAGGAAAACATTTTTATAAGACTGTTTAAAAATTATAAGCAAGGGAAACAATTAAAAAAATGTGCAGCCATTTTCTTGACGGTGCAGAAATGCCATATCCAATGTCCAAGTCAAAAGGGCCAATTTTCTCCAACCAGATTTATGTAGCAAAACCTGCCAGGCAGACAGAAAGCTAAATAGTGAAGTGTTTCATTTTAATATAATTTTAATTTAACAATAATGCCAAAAAATACCCAGACGAGTTTATAATGCACAAGTTATACTGTTCCACCACTTCTCTTCCGACTGCCTCAAAATGATAATCAGGTCCTTTCACACCTCTTGAGAAAAACCGGGTCTGTGGGTGTCTGGTTGAAACTGGTTTGGAGTTAAAATCTTCCAAACTTTCTTAAGATCCACATTCACAACCTTAACTCCACAAACACTGTGTCTGTAAGCACGCTTGGGCCACAGCTGCCACTAAGCTTAAGGGCTTTTTAGTGCTTCGAATAATGTACACTGATTAGAGGTCTATAGGTTTTTTTGTTGTTGTTGTTGTTTTAAGAAAATAAGCCAAGGCACCAAGAAATACGATTGAAGTGTAGTTAAGAGTTACGAACTGAACAAATTTAACAAACCTGCTTCCCATTATTCCATGTCTTTATCAAAGACTCTAGATGTGTTTGGGATTCTTTGGTTCCATTCCCATATGCACATCTTAATTAGCTGTAATGAATCTCTCTCCTTTCTTGTAGAATGGAAATAGCTCAGTTCTTCACCGTAACACAGTGCAGTTTAATTTGTTCATATAGTCAACCAGTTGTTGGCTTGTCAGCAGAATTGTTTCTACAGCAAAACAATTGTTTCTGCATATGTACCCACATAACCGAGAGACTAAAGCTGATGTCCAGTTGTGTCTCTGGCACAACTTACTTACTCAAGTCAGTGGAGAAAATCAAACATTCATGAAGATCAACTGTTTTTGAGGCAAAGGCAATATAACAATGGTCTCCAGAACTGATAGGATGATATTTTCAACATAATCAGCAAACAAAGTTGACTCTGCATCACAATCTGCATTTGGGTTCTTTGGGGGCTGAGAAGAGGGACGCGGCTAATGAAATAATCTGTAAGATAGATCCTGAAAATCCTGACCACATGACTGCACCAAAAATACCCATACTTAAAGAAAAAAACTATTTTTGAAATCCAATTATTTCTACATTTTCTTCTCATTCAGAACATAAAATCTGTAGTAATTAAGTACTCAATATTGAGTATTTTCTGTTATGATATTTTGGAATCATTTTCTAACTCAGAAATATTAAATCAGCCATTGCCCTTTTGCTACAGAAAGAGATGTGTGGGAAATAAAGATTAATTTCATTCTGAATTTCTGGATATGTTGTATTTTACAAATGGATGATTTCTTCCTGAAAATAATTCATAATTTACTTTGAATCCTCACTATAACTCAAATCTTATTTCAAGACGCTTGCATTTAACTTTAAAGATCTGTTTCAGAGATGACAGGTAAAAAAACCCTGCTGCGTATTTGGGGGGAAAAATTGAAATAAAATTTCTAAGAACTTCCTGGAATTGAAACTATTAGTAGCCAACACTACTACTCATTACATGTATCTCTCAATAGTATATGTAACTATGTTTGCCCTTTTTATACTCATATCCTGTATTCTGCCATTTCTAACATCTTTGTGACATATGAAATTCAAGCAGATTTTTCTCTTTACCTGTTTTCAATTTCATTAAACTAGAAATATTGCATTCATAGTTACAAATGAACCGAATTTCAGATAAGAATCCTGTAATATATAAAGAGCCATAGTCAAACAGCACAAGATTTTGCAGAGGGAAAACCTAGAAGCAATATCTCTTGGAAAAAGTTCATTCCAACCTGTTTTGCTTAACTCCTACAGTTGTTAAATATGCTTCTTCTGAAGTTTTGGCATTCTTGCTGCTTCTGTGCATTTTCTGTGGCTGTGATCTATTACAACCAGCTTAAATCCAATTTTTCTTTCTTGGCACTTTGAATATTTTGCTTTTATTGTTAGACTGTGGCTGTTGGAAAATGTTTGGTGGAAAGAAAGATGAGAAAGTTAGAAGAGGGAAAGCATACATCATTGTAAAGTAGGCTACTGAAAAAACAAGAAAGTACTGAGATTTGGGGTTTTAAGTAAATTCTGTCTTTTTATGTTTCTGCACAGGGAACAGAAATGAGTTAGGAGAAATTGTTTTGAACTGTGTGAGTATTAGGGTGGGTTCAGAGTGAGGCCAGACAACCAACCATGGTATTGTGTCAGATGCTGCACAAAGACTAAGAGAGCCACTCCATACTGCTCTGCTGCTCTGGGGAATACGGCCATTGTCTCATTTTCAGGACTTTGCTCTTTCCTCATCTTTTTTACCTGCCCATAGCGAACAATGCTGTGATGCTCCCTCTTCTGCTCTTCAGCTGAGGAGATTTTGTGCCTGTGACTTAGAAGACAAAACTCCAGGAGCCTCCCCTTTGACCTTTCTCTTCCCTAAAAATCACGTGGAGGAGCCATGAAACACTGCAGATATCAATTTGAAAGTGAACTTTAGGTACTTTTGTTTTGCTGCCCATGTGTTAACTGTGTCCACTTAGAAAGGGTCATGCGGTGTGTGTGGCGTTAAGAAGGCCTTATACAGGTCACTGACAGCCTCCTGAACAAGGCCAGTGTGGATAGAGGGAAGCGTCCCACTAGTAGAAATTAAGCATGTTTTCTTTTTTGATTGTTCCCATTCTTTGCTGTGATTTGGAGCCTAGAGAAACAATGCAAGAATGAGGAGAATTTCTGCAGTTCGGGTGCAAAGACAAGGCAAGATGTCAGGAGTGGACGGAAGATAAGAAGCTATGTTTGTTTAGAGTTTGGGAAAGTAGGACCAGCAGCTTGAGGAACAATGGGGCAGAAGTATCCAGGGCAGTGAGAGCAGAAATGATAAATTTTATATCACCCAGTCACAAAGGTTGCTGTTATGTCTCTTGTCACTATGGTGAACAGTGTCTTACTCTGAGGAAGGAAGATGGTTTTTGATGGGCAGAAAAGCGCTGGCTGTGGCTCTCTGGTTTACAACAGGTGGTTCTCTCAGTGTCCTTCAAATCTCTTATTCTCAGATCTCAGTTATGCCATTGGTCACTGGGCCATTTTCTGTGCTATGCAGAAACACTCACTCCATGGAACACCTGCAAGAGCAAGGTGTGATATCTTCATTAAATGTCACTTTAAACAGACACGACTTTGATAAGTCACTAAAAGTCTTTAAAAAAATCAAATTCCTCTCTGACCTTGGGTATGCAGACAGAGCATGGAAACAGGGTACCTTCCTTGCAAACCCCGAAGAGCGCATGAATTACGTGTGTTACATCTTGATCAGTAAATATTGGTGCACATGAGTGGCATGTGACTCTTTGTGCTTTCTCTACCTTTTATAAAAGAAAGCAACATTTTCTTTGTAGGTTTAGGAGAAGGGAGAGGTACAACTGCCTTTTTTTTTTTTATTTTTATTTTTTAAATATGTTAACATCTACAACATCCGAATGGAAACTTGGTAACTTTTTTCCACCACAGTGATACCCTTCTCTGCAAGCTTTACAGATGGTTCATATTTTTATAGCAATTTAGTTTTGGAAAATATGTAGAAATACTTATGAAAAATGCCAACAGTATCATTCTTTTTATTCCTTCAGTCGGATCTAGGTTACAGAGTTGCTTTGACATAATTTTGCAATACCTTTGTGAGGATTATTATTGTATTTGAAGAGATTTGTTTTATTCGTTCTGTTAAGGTGAGCCTATCTACATTCGGATGGCATGAAAAATATGTATTGCAAATGTAATTTCTTAATCTCCATGGCAGATGAATCTTCTTATAAAATGAGACATAAGAAGCCCCTGCAAGGAAAAATGTGCAACAAAGTGAAGCATAATGAAATGGGAAAATGGGATGTGGAAAACACATGTTATGTCAAACAAAAATGTCCAGCGTTTCATCCTCAAGAAGAGCATGGATGAATGACAGGAAGAAAATCTACAGAGTACACTGCAATGGAATCACCAGCAGATTTCCAGAGCGTTTGACAGAGCATCTTGCATGAGCAGAAGCCACTGCTGCAGTGTCTCAGATTTATGAGTAGCAATATGTATCGTCAGAGTGGATTTAATGGGAGATGTCACTGGCCTTCATTTTGGGGCAGAAACTTCTTAAATCCATTCATCTCTAAGCATCCCCAAGAGTCTGTCTCATAAACCATGACACACGGGGCTGTGAGGACATAATGATACACTATTTCAGGAAATGGTGTCAAAACTGTGTGTTGTTTCAAGCTTCATAGCATCTCAGGAGCTAGTCACCCGTTCTGCCTGGCTGTAGATGGAGTCAGGAGGACTCGGGAATCCACAGCAACTCTCTGTAGAGGGCCAGAGTTTTTTCCTTCCTAAAAGTGATATAAGTCTAGTGTTGGTACAAAGGCAGCCTATAAAAATGAGATGGTGACTGACAAAAGAAATGTCACAGGATCACGGAATCATGGCATTTCAGTGGTTGGAAGGAACCTCTGGAGCTCATTGAGTCCAACCCCCTGCTACAGCAGGTTCCCTACAGCAGGTCACACAGGAAAGTGTCCAGATCCTTCTTCTCCTCTTCACCTCAGACAGAAACTCAAACTGGCTTTCTGAGGAGGGCAATGCATTCAAGCAGCTCATTGCAGCCAAGTCTCCTTGCCAGCCCACGATGCCCAGCGTAAAGACATGGAAAACCAGTTGCAGCCTCTCTGCATCTGATTTACAGGGACACAAGGAGATATGTGACAGGCAGGGTTGAGAAGAGTTCACCTCCCCTCTTTCTTTCTTTTCCTTTTTCTTTTTTTAATTTTTTTTTTACATCAGAACACATGCGGAGAAATATCTGATTGCACTAATAGCTTTATTACTTTTAGCATGTACTCACTTAGCCAAACAGGTGAAACTGATTTATGCCAGGTTTTTACGAGCCCAAGGGCCGAGCAAGCAGAACGGGAGTTTTGTGTGACAGGGCCCAGCTTCTTCTGGTTCTCATCCCGGTTTGAAATTTGTGAGAAAATTCAATTTGAGCAAAGCACCCTTTTCAACTCTGAGACAAGCTCGCGGCCACCTGAATCAAAACCAGATGTACCTATCAAGCCTAAAGATAACAAATAGCGGCTTGAGATCCTGTCAGCAGAGGACCACCAGAGCAAGGGCTACAAAACTCGCTTGCCTCATGAAATTCTAGCACGATGCATATTAATGCTCACCAGATCTGGAGTCAAGACTCCTTGGCTTCTTTTTTTTTCCCCCCTTTAATAAATTCTGAAGAACATCGCTGCATTGTAAACTGGTTATTTGAGACTGTTTAAGTAAAACCAAAAGCCCCCACATCCCTCTAATTCCTCCTCCCTTCCCCTTCCCTCTTCCCCCGGGCTGACAAAAGCAGGTCTTTTCAAGTATGCCCATAGCGGGAGATGGTTTGTTTTGGCAAGGGAGCAGGTGCCTTCCCCAGTGCGGAGATCTGGAGTGTCAGCAGTGACCCCGAGGTCTTGGGTGGCCAGCTTCACGCTTACACTTCCCTGTGTCAGCCGATACACCTACCACCCACACACTGAAAGCTTCCAGCAAGCTCAGAACCGCTTAAAAAGGGAGCTGACCTTTCTCTCCTCACCTCCCTCCTCCTCCTGCCTCCCTCCCCTGCTCTCTCTCCTCCTGTCCCTTCGGAGCAACCCGGGAACGTTATGAATGTCAGGCCCCACTTATTATAAACAGCAAGGTAGGGGATCGCTTGAACGCTGGGGTTGTGTAACCTTAGCTTCTTGGAAATGATTAAAATATGACCATGTAAACAAATGATGCCTTCAATCCCTGGAATATTCTGCCCTGCTCTTATCTAAAGAGAAAGAGAAGATGGGAGGATTACGTGGATATTTTTCAGGCTAATTGTATTTGGTGCTCTTAAGCCTAGGGTGTCTGTTTCAGCACAAAACAGACCAATCTTCTGGTACCTTTTAATTATTATTTTCTATTTGCATCTTCCGAACAAAATCATTTTCCCACATGGTCTTCTAATTGGATTCACTAGTCTCCACTATGTAAGACAGGGCTTGAAAATTACACTAAGATTTCCTTGCTTGCTACAGCTGCCAAATTGCTGCCTTTTTCTTTTTGTTTTGGCTGTTTTGGACGACAGGGGAAAAGAAATCTTGCTTGCATTCTTGCAGGATAGCAACAATTGCCTACTGTGAAGGGGAAATCCAGGGAAATTTGGTAATTCTCCTGGCTTTTGCTTTTGGTTTCAGATAGGGGGAGAAGAGGGGGGGCTGATTTCCAGCAAATATCTGAACCTAATTTCCAATTATTAATCTGAAAAAAACCATCTCAGAATATGTGGAAATGTCCTTACTAGATGTCCTGTGTGTCCCAGAAGAGACCCAGAGTCAGTGCACTACAGAGATCATGAGTCGTCTTGGGGACATGGAACACAATAGAAGAGGAAGGCAGCACAGCCAAAATGCACCAACATCTTGAAATACAAAATATGATCTCCTTGGGCTGCTCTGCACTGGCATGTAAGCACGGCCTGGAAAAGCTTTAGCTGCCCACGTTGAAGGATTTCCAGCCCATGCTCAGATGAGTACCTATTAATTGAGAAGTACGTTGACTTAAGCTGTTAATTAAACAGAACTAATTAAAATCTCACTTTGGCTTTCCAGCATTTAATAACAGATCACATCAATTATGAAAATAACATTTCATTATTGCCTGTGGCTCATGGGATCCTGAATGGAAATTAATGTCTAAGACACTGTAAATTTTTGTTTTAAACACACACACACACACACACACACACACACACACACACACACACACACACACACACGCAAACACCTTTGCCTGGAAATGACTCGCAAGACATAATTTTCTAGTTCAGTTTACATAATGGCATTAGACTGACTGGACATCACTGAGTTCTCAAGCACCCTTGTACAAACCTGTGCACTGTCTTTCCTAACAGTCTCCCATGGGGAAAAGAGGCAGAATATGACCCAGTAAGATGACAAACGGTTTTTGGGGGTAAGTGAAGAGATTTACTTAGGAAGAAAGTAAAGTTTCCTCATATGTCCATTCAAGGAAAATTATGCAAGCAGTATGAGATTACATTTGATTCAGTGGTTTCTTTACCAGTTACTTAGCTTTCCAGTTAATGCTACCAATGTGGTTACTGGAACAGAGGGAACAAAGTTCCCATGATTATAATCAGGCAAAATAAGCCACTTCCTCTGCTAAGTGCTAATCAACATTTTCCTTTTGCCTTCCTAAGCAGTTGCAGAGGGAATATTGGCCCCTCTGTGAGGCCAAAAGAGATAGGTAGCCAAAACACAGCCTTGCTAGATTTGCACATCCCTCCCTGCGGCCATGGAGGGCTGGATGTGACACCCGGGGCAACTTTCTGAAACGTGCCAGCAGCCCTCAGCCTCTGCTTTCTTTCTCCTATCACTCACCCTCATCACATCACGCTCTCCTTCCGACTGCCTCCTGGTAGGGGGGTCAAATTTCCAGAGGGTTTTGCCTCATCTATCGTGTCCAGGCTTTTCCTTTGTGCTTACGCTTCCGCGGCCGGTTGGTGCTCCTTGACGCCCCGTTTTGGGCTCTAGCCCTATTTTGCCTGTGTCACGAAAAAGCAGCACTTGGTTCACTGGACCTCCTCCTGCAGCCTTCTCGTAACCGCTTGTGCTGGCAGAATCCGGCCACAGGATGGCAATGTGTGTATGGAACCGTACAGATGCAACCCGCTGTCCGTCCCAGCGGTGCAGGACCAAGGCTGAAGTGAAAAGCTAGGTGGGGGAAGAGGAGGGGAGGGGCTGCAACTTTTCCGTGCTCTGCCGGCTTCTATAACTGTTGCTTAGGTCAAAGACACTGGCTGCTGGAAAGTGCCTCTCTCCAAGAAGAGACCAGAATGTAGCCAATTATCCCAAACCAAAGCTTTCTGTAATTACAGCTTCTGTTTTCGAAGGCATTTAGCAGTTTGGGCTGATTGCCATTTTGTGAATAATTCTTTGTCACAAGCTTGCTGGCAGGCTAATGTCAGTGTTGGCTTTGTATTAAATTTGGGATATATGACTGGTTCTGTGTTTTATAACGGGATGTAACCCTCTGTCTTTTGGTGATTGTAACTGCTAAAACGAACCTGTTGGAGAGGAAGAACCACAACGCAGTGATTAATGCTTCAGTATAGACTACAGAAGACCAGAAGTTCAAGACCTTGGACTATTGCAGCCTTCCTGTGCAATCTTTGGCAAAACTTGTAAAGATAGATCCAGGAACTACCTAAGTGTCGGAAAGTTAAATGCTGAAAAGCTTAACTTTTGGCAGAAGTAAAGTCCAGAAGGGTACATTAAAATCCGTTGCTCCCAATCCAGCATGTGGGAAGAGCCTGTCCCATCGAGAAGGAGTTAATTCCCCTTCCCTAATTACCCCTGAGCCCAGGGAAAGACCTGCCCCTGGTGGTAGGGGTGGGTATGGAGCAAGGCCAGCCTTCAGCCCCACTCCTTCCTTCTTGGACTCTGGGAGGTGCTGTGATCTGCTGCTACTCCACAGGAGTTCCCCTACTGGTAGGCATCGTCCCTTGTTCATGTGTGTAAGTCACTACTGATCTCTCACATTGTCTGCTGAGCTTTTAAAACTGGTGCTTGAGCTTTACACTGGCTACAGATTCAAAGTCTGAGAGTCTTCAAGTGTGGGGCTATTCTCACATGTCACGACACTGGGCAGAAGATTTCATCTTTTTCTTTTGCTGTGCAAAGAAGTTGTGAGCCTCTGGTGAATATAAGGATCCCAGAAGGCCCGATGTAGGAATGAATATAATGTTCACTTGGGCTGGGAAACCCTGAGGGAAGGAACAGCAGAGGTTGTTGGTGTGAGCTCAAAGACTCCACTGGCTACAATTGGCTTTGGAAATGAAGGGTTAATGTAATTAATTTTACTGCTCATATGTCCTGCAGGGTAAATATAACATACATATGAATTCATTCAAAGTCTAGAGTTGTTCCCAGAAGGGAAGGATTGCATGATGTAGGTGGACTAAAAATGATTCCTCTGCTAACTAGGAAACATGGCAAATTCACTACAATATCAGTGCAATAAATCCAAAATGTTGACTTTCCCATTACTGTGTTTTCATCCATAAGGAAATGGGAGCTCTCTCCTCTGTTCCACAGAGAATCTGAATCCTACACTTTCTGGACATTTGACTTAGTTTTTTGTAAGCTCTGTTTTGAATATTACCTGCTGTGCTATTTGGTATGTACTTTATAGATGGTAACATAACAGTACATCCAGAATTTAAAATACGTATTTCATGCCCTAAAGAACTTGTCGGAGTTTTGGGAGTGGTAAAAATTCCTGCTAGAAGTTAACAATCAAGTAATTGGTGCATTGTGGCAGCTTTGCATTACCAAGCCACTGAAAATGACGCATGTCGAACCAAATTTGCATGTTTGACCGTTATTAACTGTGATGATAGAGCTATGTGCATCTCCATGACATTTCTGTGTCTTGCCTTGACTATAATTTCCACTTTTTCCCTTTGACTACCTCTCTGCTCTCTGACTTTCTTGTCTTGTAGAAAAATTTTTTACAGACGAAGGGTCTTAAATCTTGCACATACTGGAAAACAGAATCCTCAAGGAAGAAAGTCCACTTCATGAAGGAAAGACTCGTTTACATTTCTCCCCTCTGTTTGATCTTTCAGTTTTCCCCGGTGTTCTTTCCTTGTAGATAGGGATGAGTTGGCAGTGGCTGTACCCATCCTGTCCTGTCCAATGGCACTGCACTCTCTGCGTGCTGTATGCATTTGTGTGCATCTGTGCATTCTTCCCTCTTCTTTTAGCTCTTCCTCTGTGGCTGCTGCTGCAGTGATCCAGCCCCAGGGAACATGTCAAAGAGGTGTCTCAGGACTGAGGAAGAGAGTTTAAAAAAGCCGTTGTGTAGCTCCTAAGCAACACATATGCAATGCTAGTAGGAGTTATATGACACACTATGTGTGGGCTAAGGTAAAACTTCTGATGTTGATTAATTCAGGACAGGAAAGAGCCGAGGCTTTGAAATAAGTATCTCTGCCCCCAACTGCTCTATGGAGGTAGCTAGGCTTTGCCACCAACACCAAACAATAACTAAAGCTGTCAGGCTGACTCATCATAAGGAAAAAATTAAAAGTGCTGTCCTTTAGAAAAAACATATTCCTGTAAGCTTGAAAATGAGCGAAAAGGGATTACAGTGAAATTTTTCTTTGCTTAAGTTGAGAAGAGGAATAAAATAAGAAGACCGCGTACATTATAAAGAACAGACTTCTATTTTGATTTCTTTTTATTTTGCTTTACTTTATTTCCCCCACACACACCCACTATAACTATTATGATGTAACCACAGCTATAGATGTAACAAAATCTTTGACCCCTATTGTTTAAGCTCTGTGGTGCCAAATTCTGAGATCTGGTTTTATACTCTGAGGGAAGAGTTGGATGGAACAAAGTCTGAACCATCTCAAAAATGAACTCTGCTCACATGTTATGAGGTTCAAATGTTGTATGGCCTCTTCCTACTAGCCAAATTGTCTGTCTCGAGGTTGAATAATTTAAATGGTAAAAGGTCTGATAGATTTGTTCTTCCAAATGGGATCTGCATAGTCAAGCAGACAACAGTTCATTCTGAGTGTACAATACAGTGCCATAAAGACAAATAACTTGGTGAAATATCCCTGAGAGTGACTGAGGAATTAACGAATTGTGGATGAGTAAGAGTAGAGGTCATTGGTATCCCAGCCTCTACTAAACTTAGGTTGACTTCTGAAGAAAGGCAGTAGCATTCAAGAAAACGTAGAATGCTCTGCAGCATGTTAGGTGTTGGAAAAAGAAGGATCATAAAGGGACTTCACATTCTTCTGCTTAGGACTGAAGGATAATTGGAAGTGACAAAACAAACTGTAACAGACAGTCCTGCCATGGGTACATGTATTCACAATACAGCAAGTTTAGGGACCAAACAAAGACATTTCTTGAAAATCTGAGTGTGGTGAAGGCAAATTTATATGTACATACCCTAACCACATAAACTGCTAAAATATGACTGGTCACAATTAAGTTAAACTTAGTTCACTTGATTATGTTATTCAGATTTGTTAAAACATTTAAAAGAATATTTTATAAACAATAAATGTAATTATTTAGAATTTCATTTAGAAGTTCCTATCATGTTTTTCCTCTTCTGCCAGCATCTCTTCTCCCTTGTATCAGCCTTCCACAGATATTTTCTTTTCCCTTCTTGTCATTGGCAGTCATTGGCTTAGTGTTTGCTGCAACTGAAAGGATGAGAAATTTGTGGGAGAAGAAGAAGGAGTGAGATAAGAAAGGAGAAAAGAAGCTGAAATAAATGGCTGAAGTAGAGAAATTCTGAAATTTGTTACCAACCAATTGAAAGCATTCTTTGCCAGTAACTCTGCTTTGAGAGACTGTCCTCTCTTCTGGAAATCCCAGTTTTGGGATCTTCTTGAGATTGGACTGATGAACGTAGAAAGGATGTCTTCTTTATAACATAAAATAATGATCCATACCTCTCCTCAGATTCTGTTGCACAACATGAGCAAAATCACTAGTTCCGCAGAAATGCCAGGTAAATTAAAAGCAAAGTAGAAGATACAGACTGTCATTCAAAGTCAGTCCCTCATTTCATGTTGTTTTGGTGCTGTGCCCAGATTTTTTGCTTTAATTGCTGATCATTTTTATGACCAGTGCTGAAATCTGTGTTGATTAAGTTGATTAGCATCAGCCAGTCTCCTGAATCATATTCTAAGGACAGACATTTGTGCCAGGTCAGAAGGCTTCTTAGACCAACAGCCATCTTTGGATGCCACTTCTTGCTTAATGCAGAGACTTTTAATGTGGGTGCAGTATGTAACTTGAATGGTATAAAGAGATTTCCTTATCTTCTGTCCCTCTGGAACAAGTGGCACAGGGAGCAAAATAAAACCTACAACAAATGGGCAGTTTGGTGACAAAAAATTACAAGCCCAGATCAGGATTTCATAACAGTAGGCAGGAGTCAGGCTGCCCCATGATATCTACAGGGTAGAGGAGTGCATGGGTTTGGGTTCAGAGCTGGCAAGATTTGTGCACAACTGGTTTGAGAAGCATAGCTCAGCTTTGAGTCAAAGACCGATAAGAGTGGCAGTGGGAGTGAATCCATGGATATTAAAGAGCTTTGGATTAGGCTTCAGGCATGTACGGTAAATAGTCTTATTTAGTCCTAATGAGAGAATAACATGCCCAGACAACAAGCGTGCCTCCCATATGCTTAGAAAATTGAAACAGTTCAGTTTTGAGGTCTAAATTTTCTTGTGGATGGGGGAAAGGGTTTTTTTTTTTTTTTCCTTCTGTGTATGTGTTTTTCTTCTCAAACTTTACGACACAAGGAAAAACAAGATGTTAGCAAAAAAAAGAAGGATCTGTCTCATGCTGCAGTCAAGATACAGAGCTGAAATCTTGATCTTAGGTGGTTAGTATCCTTATATGAGCTAATGAGAATGTGTGTCTGGGTGACTGTGAACTGGAAAAGAGAAAGTGGGGAGAGCATTGGGAAAGAAAAGGAGAATTAAATGCCAGTCAGGCGTGAGTTACTTATCGTCACAAGCCTGTTGTTGATCTATTAAACAGCAATTTAAATAGCAGTGTGTAATGCATTTTAAACAACCTCTTTTTAAAAAATACAAAACAAAAAATAGTGAGACAGTGCTGATGTGTTTATGGCAGTAAACTGTTATGGGCTTAAAAAAAAGAAGAATTACATCGCATTTTGGATGCTGCAGAACTTACAGTAAGCCTGTGGTTTCAATACCAGTAAATAGCTCCTATTACATTACAGAAAAACTATTCTTTGTTTGGAGACTGAAAGCAGAAATTAAGAAATATGGCTCATATATGAAAACATTTTTTTAGATATCTCATAAGGTTATATTACTGCAATGAAACAGCTGAATCCAAGAAAGTTCAACAAGGACCCTATTTGAGGGTATGATGAGTGGTGTGACGGCGCAAGCTGGATGACTGTATATTGCACCAAAAGCAATGAAATATGAACCAGGTGATTCCAGATTCATTGCTCCATGCAGGCTACATCATGGCCATGACAGCAGGCCTTTGCTCATTAGAAGGTTTGGGGTATGAAGAATGATCAATTTCTTAAGCTGTTACACACTGCTGCTTAGGTCCATTAAAACTCAGCATAGTCACCTTTTCTTTTCCCCAGCAACGTGAGGCTATTTATCATGCAGACAAAGTTCTGGTCTCCTAACACTTCTGACCAGTTTCCCAGTTGAATAGTCCTTTCTTTCAAATGGCAGTGTAAGTGCCCAAAGGGATTATCATCTCAAAAAGTGTCCTGAAATATCTTCTGCGTGCGTACAGTGATGATAGGCGACTCTCTGGAAAAATCTAGCATGAGTGTTATGGAAAAAACTGGCTTCTCGTGATGGTCAGGTGTTGAGGTCATTGTGAAGAAGGTGGCAACATGTTTACTGAGCATTAGATCATTTTGAGAGCCTACTGAATTACTGCTTGGTGACTTAGAGATTGCCCAAGTCTTTGCAGGAGGCACCAGATTTAGCTTGCGACCAGACTGACTGCATGTAACCATCCTTAACCTTTGTGCAACGCTACTGCAACTGGAAGTAGCAGCCACTGTACTCCAAAAGCCCTCAAGGCTTGGATGTGACACTTGCTCAACAAGAACTTGAGTTTGATGCACCCCCAGGCTCTGTGCCAGCCATTTCCTGGAAAGGTATAAGAAGGAATGTGCTGCGGACCTGATGTATGTGAGGATGCCAGAGAGTGATTCAGTTTCTGCAGGGTACAACTGAAGTTATGATCAACTGCTGCACTATGGAAACAGGGCGTGGGATTCAGCTCCAGGTTAAGAGACAGATGAAGGTTTCTGCGTGTAGATGTGTAAATGTGAGTTAGTGTCTAAGCTCCTGTCATAATTAATGGAAAGCTCGTCAGTACAGTCAGTAGAGCATAGCGAAAGAACTGGCTCACCCTAAGGCGGACATCTGCTGTGCTTCTGAAGAGATTTTATGACTCTGTTGGTTATGTATTTCATGTTGAAACACTTTATTAAACGTGTTAACACGCTCTGTGCATCAGTTCTACTTTAGTTCACCTGAAGTGCCTTGAATTTAAAAAGAATATATCACATTCTTACAATAAAGAATAAATGGAGAAATAATCTTTTCCTCAGCTGTAACTGGCATAGTAAGACTGAAAGTGTGTACAGTTACACTGATGAGTTACTGAGATATTTGCCATTGGAAAGAGACCTGTGCAAAACTATGCATCTGTGGTGGAGCCTGCTGGAAGAACAAGTCATGCCCTGGCAGTGCTTGAGGAAAGTTCTTGCCTGCGATGAACTGCATGACTTGTGCTTGACTGGAGTTCTGGGAGGAGCTGGATTTATGTCCTTAGAAATTAAGATTATTTGGTCTTGAAAAAGTGGTGTGGAAGATATGGTTGCATATCCCTAGTATTTTTTTTCACGCTCATGAAAATAAATAGGGACTGATGAGTTCCCTTATAAACTTCCCATTGTTCCTTTTATAATTTTTCTTCAGTGGATTTGTTTATACTCTGGAGTTATCGAAGTCTTCCTATCAATGATATAAACTATTAATTGCCTTTACCTCAATTAGCCCTCTGAAAATGTTGCAAACAGATGAGGAATGTTTGGCATCTGCAAAAAATCAGTCATTGAAGGACAAGAGACTGGTTAGTCATTTTAATTGCCATTAAGTACAGCAGAATGTGAAAATCAGCAAGATTTTTTGAAGCCTTGGAAAATGCTGAAGCGCTGCAAGACATTTCTTTTCTAGATTGAATAAGGGGCATTATTTTTTCTGTCAGTTAAGATTTTTCAGGATTGGGTCTATAGTGCTTTTTTTCTGCAAGTGACATGTCAAAATTAGGCTGTTCATTATGCTTGTTTCTGAATTATTTTAGGAACACTCTGAGAAATTACTTCAGGATTTTCCCTAGATAAGGAAATATCTACACCTGTAGATAGCAAGGGTATCTCCTGTAGACTCCAGAGGGCTTCACAGAGAGGAAAATGATGATACCTTTCCTTTTACTTTCATCTTCAAATGTATGAAAAAGAAAAACACAAAAGCACAGTATAGATGAAGAATCAGCTAGAGAGTTGAATAAAATATTAAAAATCAAAGAAATAAGGTTCAGCAAGATTACTATGTACTGTTTCTACTATGAAGAATCAGCTAGAGAGTTGAATAAAATATTAAAAATCAAAGAAATAAGGTTCAACAAGATTACTATGTACTGTTTCTATCTGCTGTATCATTTGCAGTTGTAAAGAAGAGCCTTGTATTAAGAAAAACTGAGATGCCAAGGAACAGCCCAGGCCAAAATATGAACATATTAAGTCTATTCCTTGAATGTAATGTTCTTTATTATTATTTCTTAATCTTTTTCCATGCCTAAAAGTGTTTTCCTCGAGTTGTCCATCTTTTGGTTAGTAATGTACAGTGCTATGCATGTAATCATCTCTTCCTTTGCTTAGTTTGTTATCTTGGTACATAGCAAGCAGGTATTCCATTAGTCTGTTTTCCTGTCTGTCTTTTAGTCTGAGAATTGTGAGGTTAATCCTTCTCTAGTTTCCTTTCCTGCCACTTTAGGGATGAAATCCTGGCTCCACCAATGTCAGTGTTGAAGCTTGTGTTGCCTGAAGTATGACCTGAGTCCTTCTTAGAAGAGAAGATGGGGTAAGGGGGAGATGGAAACATGGACACTTCCAGGAAAAGTATTCTCTTTTGGATGCACAAGTAATTTTAGAGCAGGCAAAATGTATAAAACAAGATTTTTTACTCAAACTACTCTGAATACTACTCTACTACTTTTGAATGAGAAGAATAACAGCTAAGATAATAGTCTAACAATGACTAAGATAGCCAGCCACTTATATGTAAGAAAATCATTACATTGTTTGATGTATCAAAACAATGTCTTGTGCACTGTCCTACATATTTGGTTTTATCCAAATTTGCTGTTGGCAAATGCTTAACATTTTGTGTTGACAAGCTTTCATTTGTATTTTTAAAACAATTTTTACAATTTTGTCTTCATTTCTAGTACACACCCTTGAGAGACAGACACTAGCAGGTAGGAGAAGGGAAGTGTTTTCCATGGAAAAAGAGCTGCAATATCAACAATCTAAAATACATACAGAAGAGCAGTGCTGTTTTCTCATGAGGGCCTGCATCTGTCACGTTATTTTTTTTTTCATAGTGTTGCACTGAAGAGAAGCATAGAAAAATTTTCACTTTAACAGGGTGGCTAGGAGAAATTTACATGAAGAATTATTATTAATTGCACATTTCTAACAAGAGTATCTAGATTACTCTATTTTTTAATTCCTTTTCCCAATACTAAGGAAAATTCCCAACAATAATCAACTGATTAGTTTGACAGGACTAGAAAAAGAACAAATCCCTTGAGAGCTATTATTCATCTTGTACTATTAGACTGAACAAGTCTGAACAATAAGGCATAAGATTGGCCAAATTATTTTGAAAAATGTAATGTAAAGTGAGAGAAGTAACAGCAGCCATCATCCAAACTGTACAGCAGATTGGCACTGTGGCACCACTGAGCAAAACTGTCCCTGCTGAAGGGTCACAATGAGGTGAAAGTTGTATTACTGATATAAAAACAATTAAAGTATGTGGAGTAGTGAGGGGAAAACTAAAATCCCTGCCTGGAAGAATATGGTTTTATTTTAGAGAATTAGATTTAAAAAACAAACAAACAAACAAACAAACAAACAAACAAAAACAACGTGTTGTATAGCAGATCTAAATTGAAGTTACTTGAGTTTTTATGTTTGAGTGTTATCCAGTTCAAGTGTTTTCCTTATTTTAATTTGCCTTAAAATAGTACTGTTTAGTATCAGTTATTTATTAAAAACTGCCCCAGTTCTTGAGGTGATACAGATTCTGAAATCTCTGATAATGTTTAAAACAAAAAAGAAACTTCTGAGAAGGAAGAGACTGTAATCATTATTAATAAACACAGGAAGAAGATGAAACTGCCCACCAGATTGAAACCAGCTCAGCTGTTGAACAAAAATTTCCCCAGAAGCAGAAATACTGTGAAGGGTTTTATTGTTGTTTGATGCTTATCTCTCTTAGATAGTCTTTAATGTTACCCTCCATCTCCAGGTTTTCTTTAAAATAATAGATTCTTTCAGCCTTCAGTGCGTGTGTTTTTCCTTGTCTTCTCTGGTGCTTTGAATCTTTGTCTTCTTCGGTGTCCAAAACATTTGTGTCTCCAAGGTTTAGCACATCGTTGCTACTCCAATTGACTTGAAGCGAGACAGAACTTTGTCTTTTTTTTTTCTGTTCTCTTTTTCTTCCCATAACAGCTGAAGTTCTTCATAACGGTGCCCAAAGGATATCTAATATTTATGTAGAGCTTTCATCAACCTATATGATTATTTCCCCCGATAATCAGTGTTATCTCTTCAAAATCTGCTTCTGAGGAAAAGAAGCTAGTGGTTGGTTTTTTTCCTTTCTTGTTTTTGAAGATATGCAGATAGGTCTTTGTTAATATTCTTGGGGCTAATGTCTGTCTTGTTCTTTTGGATTGAATGGATCTTATTTTTGGTCTTCATTATTTTGCTATCCACGTTCTCACAGGGAAGAAATCTTGCCAATCTTCTCTGTTAATGCTCCATTTGGAGGAAAAAAAAAAAAGCTTAAATAAATGCACACATAATGCAGTCCAAAAGTATGAGTTACATTAGATTTCAGTATTTCCATGGCAAAACCACCACTGTGTGCTTGTCCAAATAATGTTTTTGTTTAATCTAGGAGTATTCCAAACAAGAAAACACATTAACAACCTTGAGTGCAAAGCATGAGTGTAGCTCTGTGAAGAGCTTTTAGACATTATTCATTATTCTTGTATAAAAGCAAAATAATTTTTTTTGTCTTGTAGTATAAAATGAGATGTCCTAGAGATGAGATTTGAACATTTATATTAAATTAATAAATTTAATAAAGTCCATAAGTGTTAACTCTGATTTGGCTGAGACAAGATAAGCATCACGTGATTTCATTAAAACAGATCAGGAACAGATGTTTCAATTTCCAACCTTGTTTGATGTACTAACATCACAGCATGTCTTTCTCTCTGTGGAAAAGTCTTGTGCTAAAGTTGCATATTGCAGTAAGAATTTTAATGATAGGTAAAATTAATCTTGTCTAGAGTCAAATAGTTGGATTCAGTGCGTGCGGGGGTAAATATGCGGTGACTTTATGGACCAGTATGTCAATGAAGATGTGTGATTTCTGCTCTCGTACTAAGCTATGAATTTATAAGATATCAAAACATACCTGGTTGTCTGAGTTACCTTACAGCAGTTCTACTTCAATGGATCAGGTTGGAATTTGTTCTTCCCCAGCTTTTTATGGTTTTGACTCAGACTGTGAAACAGCGCTCTTCCTTACTGATCAGCTTTGAGGTTTCACATATTTTCCAAGGCTTGGTTTTGGGATCTTCTTCACAACTCGCACTGAAGGGCTGGGGAGCTAAGATGGCTCTTTGTATATGCATGTACAGTTCAGTAGGTGTAAATGCTGCACAGACAGGTGTACCTCTTTTATCTAGCTAACTTGAGCTATTCTAATCATCAAAAAGAGAAGAAGAGGACATAATACTTTGTCAAGATGTGAACTTCTTTCATATACTCAAAAATCTCAGTTGTTCTGTTGGTTGGAAGTGCTCATGTTTAAAGATGTAGGAGACTAAATTCCTACTTTCCATCTATACCACCTGCTTCTTTAAATCATGTCTACAGAGTCCTCCATACAGTGCATTGCCCCTTTAAACACTGTAAGGTAGTATCATGCAATTCCTAGCAAATAACTTTGAGTCTGTGTTACAGATCAGTCTTGTGGTTAGACTGAAGCATGGTGGGGCAAGGTCACGGCCCTTTTGCTCTGCTGCAGAGAAAGACATTTTATGGTATAGGAAAGCCTTGGTAAACACACAAGTCAATATCAGTGTTCTGGACTGGGCAGGACTCAAACATTCTTGCATTTCCAGTAGTACTCAATTCTAACCCATTTCATTAACTGTTCAGCTCTCACTAGAGAGAGAGAAATGTACCATGAGTAAAGCTTTTATTTTTCAGTGCTCCAGTCCAGCATTTTCCATGCATTAAAGTAATGCCAGGGGATAAAATGATGGGCATTTGATGTTGAAGTCTACGTTCTATTAAAAAGTTTGCTATGATTTAGTCATGTAGAATCCACGACATTTTTGTTCTATTATAAACTTCTATTCAGACAGCCAGTCTGTGCACTTTTAATCCTGCTGTCATTAGTGATTGGATTTCACTCTGGCAGCTTTTTGGACGGGAACTGAAAATTTCTGACAATCTCCATAAAGACATAAATTTGGCAAAGGGACTTTTTTGGCAATTAAAACATTTCATTCTGCAGTTTCCATCAGGGGCCAACTAGGGCAGACCTAGTTCATTTTTCTGTCTGATTTTTTTTTTTTTTTTTCAGAACATTCAATGAAAAAGATCAACTATTCTGGTAAATGTACTTCATATGCTTAGAAATGAAATGCCCATATATTTAACTGGAAGAAGAGCCCTTCGTAAGAAATAAAAATGGACCTGGAGGCAGAAAGAGTTATGACTGGCGTAAACTCTAGTACTCCAGTGGGTGCCCTATGGTGACTCAGCCACCTGCTTTGTAACAGCGATTTCCAAAACAGGAGGTGCACAACAGGAGGTTGTGAGTTTGACTGAGAAAATCAACGTAATTCACTCTTCACATATTTGAGTAAAATACATAATGTGTCAGTCTACAATATGGTTACAAGGGCCAAAACCATTTGTTCCCAAAGTACAGATGCTCTTCCTAGAGGACAGGTATTTTAGTCTTGACACCTTCCCTTTTTCCTCTGCCTTCTTCCTCTAGTGTTCTGAGAGCCAGAGGAGGCTCTAACGCTATATTTTCTGCAGTGCCTGCTGCTGTGAGATCAGGGTCTCCAACAGGCTTGTTTGGGTGATTCAGGGACTAGGTCATTCTAATAAGAAATGCAGAATGTGGGGCAGTGTTTCCTCAGCTGTGCTGCAGACTCAGTTTGCTCTGTTCTGTGCAAGTCCCTCTTGGCCAACATTTAACACTGTGGCTGGCACAGCAGAAATTGCTCCAAAGCCTGGTTCACACACATTTGCTCCCTAGGAACAGCTGGACTCGTCTTTTGTGCTACTAATAAAAATTCTGCATGCTTAAATTGATCTTGCTTTCAGAAATGATTTAAACACTCTGTAATAAAGTGCCATTTGAAACTCATGGGGTTTTTAAATCTGCATTTATAGAGAGAGCGTGTGTAATAATACACAGAATACCCAAAGGGAAATTTAGAGTGACACAGTTACAAGTGCTTCTAGGGTCTTTCATGATTTATGATGTCAATAAGACTCAGCAGTAATTCTCTACATCTTCATAGCTTTCCTTTTTTTTTTTTTTATTTACTTTGTCATATATGAGTTTTGTTACAAATAAAAATTAACAAGAGTTGGCTATGGTGTAGAGGTTTAAACTTTAAAATAATAATAAAAAATAATAAATGTTTCATGTAAAGATTAACATGCTGTCTCAATACTTCAGGCTGTTTCTCCCCCCCTGGAAAGCAAGGAGGAGGAAGTGGGGTTTTGAAGTGGGACCATCCCTTTTACTTGCAGTATTACTTCCTTCTGGCTCCATCCCTAGCCATTCTTCTTGTAGTGCTTATACATGCAGTCCATACTCTGTTGCAAACTCCTTAATGTGCCATTCAGCAGCTCTATTTGAGGACAACCACCTGGCTGAAAAATTGCTGCAGACATCGTACAAGAACCCTGGGAGAAGGACAGCATGAGTACAACTATGGGGAAATGTCCCAGAGAGTGAAACCCCTCTGTTATGAGTTGGTTGTGTTGGTCTTCTCATGTAGGACAACGGTGGAAATAATTTTCCAAGGGAAAATTATTATGGGGGCTTTAGAATGGAATCTCCTCTGGAGAGGAAATGTGCATCTACTGACAGAGAGCTGCAGGCACACACATCAGTCTGCAAAGGTGTCTTCTGACATACCACTATAAACGTAGCCTGCTGCACTGAAGTACATTTACATAGATTAAGCACAGCTTCTTTGTTTTATTTATTTTTTTTTTCAATCAAATTTCTAATCCACAGTTTGCATTTCAAAACAAGACAGAAAACTTCAGTCTAGGGCTAAAAGGATACAAAACAATTTGTTCAGCCATAACTAGGTTATCACTAGTACGAGGACATATCACCTCTTGGAGCACAAGAGATCTTTAATCATGTGGGAAGTCTGTGGCCACGAATGAGAAGCACAAAATGTTGGAAGTATTTTTCTATCCACAACTGATCCTGTCAGGTTTCTCTTAATCCCCTCATATATCTCCCTTCTGTTTAAAAGCCCTCTTCGTAGGCAGTTCAAACACAAGTATTATCATTAGTAGAATGTTTCCCTTATCACCCCCCAGTACTGGCTTCACTGTTTATTCCTTTTGTTCCACTTCTATGACTCAACAATAAAAAAAATGCAATAGCTAACTTGTATGGGAACTGCTGAGTCATGGCCCAAACCACTGAGCCCCTGGAGAAAAGAGCGGGTCAGCCCTGGGAGCACAGGTGAAGCTAATTCACCTCTTAGGCCTCATTTAAGGGCTGACTGCCAGTTTGGAAGGTTTTAATTTTGGAGGGTCTTTCTTTATGGAGTTTTTCCTGTGAGCCTACATCTTCAGAGACGGGTGAGCGTTCTTCTTTTTTACTTTTGTAATGTTTTATTGTGCTGGTCCCTGTGCTGTTACAGCCATGTGTAAAATGTTACAGGTTATTTTGGAGCTTCTCGTTTTGAATGCAAGTATTTTTTGCATCCATGTTTTCTTTTGAAATAACTTGGTAGGACTATGGGGTAGACACTGCTTTCATCCAAGTTCTAGTGCTTATTATAGTAGGAACTATTTTAACTTTATCTACCTAGAAACTGTAGCCTGGCCTGGTTTTGTGGCCTGTGCTAGGGTGCTCTTGGAATCCAGTTATGTTAGTTAAAATATTTGAAAACTAGTAAAATAACACGCTAGCATTACCAAAACCAGTTATTTTCTTCCTTAGTTTTATTCATCTTCTGAAAACAACTAAGATTAAGTGGCTTTTAGTAAATAGATTTTTGAATGTAAACTTTATTTCTGTTTTTCTTCATCCTGCTCTCTGTCCTATATTCTAGCCATCCTGGGAATACTATGCATTTACTATCTTACTATGCATTTTCTGTACTAAACACAACTTGAGCAATGCGAAGCAAAGAATGCTTCTTGTTGCTCCCTTGTGGCAGAGCTGCAAGATGGTAAAAGTAATGCTGTATTTTCATTCATGTGATGAACTCTACCCTTGTTCTCAGCACATTTGAACTTGCTGGAGTTGAATACTACAGCGCTTGGCCCCTTAAGTCTGTCCACTCCTTCCCCCACCCCCCCCAGACTTTCTTTTTCCCTCTGCATACCATGTCAACCATTGAAGATGCAGTGCTTTAAAGCAAACTGTTTTTCATTCAAAACGCTGAGAAGGTTTCTGCAGGAGTATTTACTGTACTTCTACTACCACATCTCAGGGAGTAACTTAGGTTAATGCAAATTGTAATTGAGAGTGCAGTGGTAGGACAATACTTGGAGAATTGCTCCTATTGTTGTTGGAGTAGCTGGTGTACACAGGAACAAGACGATAAAAAACAGATGCTTTAAACTTGGTGGTAAAACACAGACTCTCCAGTGCTTTGAATGTTGTACCTCATTCAGGTGTACAACTTTCTCCTGAGACTGTTTAAAGTTACTATTTGCCTGAAAGTTATCTAGAAACTATTGCCTTATATGAATTGCAAAGCCACTAAATTCTTTCCTAATGACAGTCATTCAAAATGGATAGTTTAGAAGAGTTATAGCCAGCTTTATGTCAAGGAGTTTTTATGGTAAAACAAGACTTAAGCAGTACTTCTCAAATATACCTTTCAATCAGTGTAGCAAAAACTGTCTCACATTAGTGGAAGGGAGAATTACATAGGAGAAAGGTAATGATTTTCTTCTCTCCTTCTGCTTAAATGTATCCATAGTGACCATCCTATGATGAAGTAGAAGAGGTTTAAAATTGGGGTACACCGAGTTTACAGGGAGGCATTTGTAACCAAATTCTTTGTGTTATGGCTAACTTCACCAAATGTGAATTTAACAGATAATAAAGACGTGAGTGATTGCACAAAGACTTTGTGTTAAACGTTTTGGGCCATGGCTGTTTTAAATTAGTGTTAGTGTGTTTGAAAAGCGTTTCTTGTCTGTTCACTATTTTCTCAGTTGTTCCTTCCTTACACTCCTCTTTAAATGTGTCCACGCACATGATTAGAAGTGTTTAGTTACTCAGCCAGGAATCAGAAACAGTATTATGGGACCTAAGTGATGAATTACACAGCAGAAATGGTGTGTGGAGGATGTAGTTCCCTTGTGAACAACTTACAAGCAAGAAACTGTTGACTTGCAGTACTTGAATGCTTACAAGTAATTAATCCAGTCACAAACATGTGGATTAATTTTTTTATGTTGATGTGAATTTTACAACTATTTAAGGCAGTGTCCCTTTATAGATTGCTTCAGATTTATAAGGCTTTTTTCAATATCCCACAGCTGATGGTGAATGGTAGATGTTAAACTTGCACTAGGCTGGCACTGAGGTGGCTTCCCTTTTGCATGAAATGCTCTTAATCTGAGACCAGAGCAGGTGTCAGTGTGTTTCCTTTCTATGAGCCCACATGGAAGAGCAGTCCATTTCCTTGGAGCTCATGTCAGCATAGGAACCAACTTCTGATGCATTTAGTTCACCACATACACATGCTCCCTCTCTCCAGGGTGTGACAGGGTCCAGAAAGCCATTCTGCCAGGCCATCCAAGATTTTGTCAGATGCATCTGACTGGTTCATTTGCATAAAGTGAAAGCTGAGGTGCTTTCAAAGCCAAGCATAACACACACTGGCTAACAAGAGTACCTATAACACATGGTTTTAACAGTTCTGAGTTTATTAGTGAACTTTCACTGAACAGCCTCTGGCACTTAGGTTTGTTTTCCATTGGCAAGGGAGTGTAAAAGTAGCTGCCAGGTACAACTTTCACAGACCTGCATATTTTCAGGATGTTTAGCAAATAATCTCTGCATCTGGCCAGGTCTTTCTTGGGCAGCTTTGAAGCCTGAGCCTGAAAAAAGCAAAGATTGGAGAGGTGAGGGGAACAAAAGTAGAGTACACCCCCGTATGTCTCAGAAGGCATGGAAGTAATGTATTTCATGCTAAAATGAGTATAAGGTGATTCCTGTGCATAAAGCTTGATGCTGTCTTTCTCCACAATTCTGTAAGATCTCTATGGAAGCCCCAGGGCAGCAAGGCCATTAACTACTTTTGGTATCCTCAGTTGCTCCTGAGGTTGACATCCTGCCTTTATTATCTGTACTATAATCTGTTGAATTGCAAGGAGTAGCTTGGCAGAACAACCATAACCAGGCTTAGTTGGCAATGTCTTGGAGGGATTAGCTCCTGTGAAAATAAATGGTCTCAGACTTTCTGCTGTTTGTGAGCAGCTCTTGTAGTACGGTCAGCATGAGAAGTATCGCTTGATTCATTCTGTGCTTGTGAAAACGACTCAAGGGTCATGTCCGAGTGAGGGAGCACCACTGTTGTCCCCACAAACGCCCTTCAGAAGAATGCAGATAATACCGCCAGTTGTCCTCTGGAAAGGATAGGTCACTATAGTAAAACCCACTCTGTCTCTGGGTCATGATAATGAATTACTCCAGTCTTTTCCTCCCATCTTTTTCTCATCTCTAATGCCTAAAAGAAAGATCTTAACTTTAGATAAGTTTTGAAATTGTCATTCCTACTCTTTCTCATGAAGAACGTTTCCCAAATCTGTACCTCTTAGAAGTCTGGAGTAAGACGTGACTTCCTTGATCACTATCTCTTATTCACTGCACACTGATTCACTTCAGTGTTTCAGACATCTGACTTGGGAATGCTCAGCTCTTGCTGCTAAGAGCTGAAGGAAATAGTAAGGTGTTTATTTCCATCTCTCAGTGCTACAAGGGCTGCTGTTCCGAAGAAGCAGTGTGCGTGACTGCAACAGCGGCTAGTGAGGGCAGTATACCACACCAGACAGACTACAGGGCAAACTAGTATCTTTTATTAGGCCAGACATTTTTATTTTATGAGCTTAAAATAAGGCATTACTTGTCCCTACTTGCCTTGTCTTACCTCACCTTTGATCCTTAGGTTTTAGTAACTTTTTTTAAATCTAATGTCTTTCTTTCTTCCATCACAGTCTTCAAAAGTATGAAGAGTGATAAGGAGCAGGAGGAATTACTGCCAGATAGACATATTGGCAATATGTTCAGGCTTTTCTGAGCCAGCTGTATCATTCATCCTCTTCTACAGCAGCTTTTCCTTTTCCATTGAGAAGTCAACTTAAAATACTTTGCAGATGATAAAATGTGGAGGGATTATGCAATTTGAGCTGTTACTTGCTGAACAATAGAATTAGAGGCCACCAAGTTCACTTTTAGGTCTAAAGAAACATCGGTATATTATCTCCACCAAATTATGTACTGGTCTTCCAACAAATGCAGCCCAGTGATTGCTGGTAAGGTAATTGCGCACAGCGAAGAATACACCAGCACAGAGGACGGATTCTACTTGTCACTGTAATATAATTTATTGGCCCACGAGATTCAGAATTACACTATTTCTCTTCCCCAAGACAGACAGCTATGAGAAGGAGGATGGCCTTGTGGTTAAGGATTTGGATGCTGAAGATATGGTCTCAGTTTCCAACTCTTCTCTCAAGCTTCCTGTGTGGCCTCAAACAAACCACTAATGCTTTTGTGCTTTTCTTCCATCAGTAAGATGATTATTTTACTAGTAGGAAAGACCTGAAATGGAGTGAACCCAATTCTTCTTTTCTTCTCAAATCTGTAGCGTCCTTACAGCTTGATATCCTTTGGTTTTATACTAATAGTTCTCTGACGAAGATGTCTAATTGAATACTTAAGAATAATGGCATTTCATTTAGAGTATGTTTATTGAGCTCCTAAGGAAAGCAGAGAATCCAAATATCCTCTGAATTAAACAGTACTATGTGCTGAGCATCCCCAGAAGATCTGAACATCTTTGATTGTTTTCTGGAGGTGCGCACCTCTCTCTCCAGTGACTGTGCTAATTAGGATGACAGCTCTGCAGTCTTGATGGGAGGAGGAAGACAAGCCCCTGGCTTGTGACTGTAGCAGATCTGACAGGGGTGGAGGCAGGCCCTCTCTCCCAGTGCTGCTGTAGACTTTGAGATGTTTCAAGGGAGCTTGTTGTACTCAGCAAACTTTTTTGTGGTGCTTTGCAACCAGTTCTCTGCATAGAAACACTCTGCATGAAAAGAAAAACAGCATAAAAAGCCTGTTAAATAATGTGCTAGATGACTCTCTGCTCTGTTTTTTTAACTCACTAGAAAAGACTGGGATTTCTAGGGTTCTGAATAGACCAACTCTGCTTCCTAATAACAGTTATCCTCTTCTTCCATTGTGACATAAACAGTATATTCTCGGTGCAGTATATAAACTCACTCCAAACCTCTTATTTTTCATGCTCAACATGAGGAAAATTGCAAACCAGATCTGCATCTGAGCTTTTTCTAGCCCCTAATTGAAGCAGTTGAACCAGGCCCACACCTCCCCATGAAGACCCAGGAACTCTGACAGATTCAACAAACTCTGGGTCTGAGTCCAAGCTCTGTATCTTGGTCTTATCTCTCTGATATCAATCAAATCAACCATAGGAACAGCTTCAAACGTAATCCTTCTCTTCTCATGCCCCTTCTTCATTCCTGCAACGTCAAGCCAGTGCTGAGGATAACTTGACAAGCTGCCAGCTGAAAGACTGTAGTGAATGGTGAACTCAGCCTGTGCTTGTGACCCCCTAGCAGTGCATAATATGAGCAGCAGAAGAGTTGTACAAGTGGTGGAGGTTGTTTTGAATGCCCTCTGCCTCTTAACAAATTTTTCCAGTCATTCCTCAGAGAGTAACTGCTTTTATGAGTTTGGTATAAGATAGCATCATGAAGAGGGACAGAACTTCATAGATACAACCACAGTCTCCTTGCTCCTCACATGCACACTCCAATGCCTGTATGACTGTTAACAGCAGTAAGATGCTGAAGTTACAAGTTTTTCCATGAAATGAGCTGAAAGACTTTCTTGGAGATCACAGCAAAGATGGTTTGTTTGGTTTTTTTTTTTTTTTTAAAGTCCTTTTGTGTTTCTATTTCTTTGTCCTTTATTTCCCCTGTTATTTCCACATAGCAGGGTGCTATCAGCTGGGTCTCCCTGTTGGCAACAGCATGATAGATGGCAACACATCTTGTGTTTGCAGCAAAGGCTGCTTTGGCTTACATCTGTCCGGCTAGCAAAACAGAGGAAGCTGCCAAAAACAACAGTCCGAGGTATGAAAGTTAACAGTTAGCAATAACTGTGGTGTGAAACATTCCCATGAAATCCAGACATCAAGGATGCTGCTTGGAATAGCTTGAATGTCCTGCATTCTTTTGCAGTGAAAACAGAGTAATAACACCAGCAGCGTGGGAGACAGCAGCCAAGGAGGAACACATGAGCCCCAGAGAACAGGCCATCAATTTTCTTGCTGTGGCTGGATGGAGGAAACTGAAATGTATATTGCAGTGGCTTCTGACGCCAGCCACTGCTTTATGCTCCACACTTTAGACTCAAAAAAACGTTACCCTAAAAATGAAGCAAAAAAGTTCCCCAAGCTATTAATAGATTTGTATAAAGCAATCCCTTGTTTTTAATCTCTTACATCTGGGACTGAGAAACCAACCATAAAATGTCAGTATGGCTATTACATGGGTCACTGGAACAGGTTTATGTTAGCTAATATGCTGAAACAGTAGATTAGGAAGAGGATAGTTTATGGTCTTTAGTTCATTTGTTGACAGGAAGAATCAGGAGCAGATTTGTTTTATGCCTGAACCCATCACGGAACAGCTAGGAACAGAGCAGTGATTAAAATCCAGGCAACAGAAATAGGATAACAACTAGGCTATGTATATATTTCTGTGGGTGAACTAGATGTTTGTGAAGGGAAGGAGCTAATGAGATCACAGAAATCAGCAGAGCAGTGTGCTCCTGTGCAGCCCTCTGAAGTGACTCAGCAAAGAACAGCTGCTTGGCATCCCACTGCAGAGCAGATAAATACCACAGCCCCTCACGAGATGCAGCACTCAGAAAGGGAAGAACTTCCACAGACCTGTGGAGAACAAAAATAGCCTCAGAAAAAATGCATTAGCCTACACACAGTATTCTAGCAGGTCCATAGAAGTAGCTAAAGCTTTCCAAAGTGTAGCCACTCTAACATGTTTGAAAGCCTTGTTAAAATCATCCCATGCTGTGTTTGATTACTGCATTTTGTAATTTCTCGCTCAAAGATGACTTTTTCCTCTTGCCTGCTGTTCCTTTTGTGCTTACTCCAGATTTAGGGGAAATTCTTTTGTGAGAAACTGAGCATCTTTGAAAACTGACACCGTATATAGCCATCAGGATTTCTAACATTAAATTGGAACATCATGAAAATCAGATCAGTTAAGACGACTTTGGTGACTTGTGATATAAATATGTATCTGAATCCTGTAAGTACTGCAAAAATGTGCCAATAATTATGGTCTCATTCATCTTGCCTGGAATCAGGCCAAAACTGAAGCTGGGATATACTCTATGTACTCTTAATGCAGCCCTTAATGTTTGGCTCAGTCCAAGGCAGAATGGGTGGGCAGTGCTGTGACTCTTACCTGATGTCCAGCACTGTAACAACGTCTCTCATCCTTTGCCTATCTACGTTTTCTGATATAATTTTGCATGCTATTTTGGCTTTGCTGAAGTCCTGTGAGCTGTGTGGAAAGCTGCTTCAAAGACTGCATGTGCATCAGGCTTTCCTAGACCACAACAGAGAGGCAGCAGGGAGCAGCCTCCTCCTGTGGCTTATTACGAGCAGCAGATGTGTCTGCTTGTTTGTGAAGATCTGATCAAGACAGAAATAGGTCTCAGTGGTCAGTTTTCTCCCAGGATATACCTAAAGGTTTCTGCTCAAACTGTCTCTGAGCAAAAGGGAAGGGAAATCCTGTAGAGCATGAATGCTACTGAGGAATGAATCCTGCAGTGGGACAGGCATGATACCTACCATGGAAATGTAGATTTCCTTCTGTCCACTGTGAGTTTTACACTTACTATTCTGAGTTCTCAAGTAGTAGGAAGCTTTCCAGCTCCATCTGTCAAGATGGGGCATTACATCTCTTATCACGCAGTCTGCTACTACCAAGAAAATGAGAAATTGACAGAAAAAATGCAACAACATTTGTAGGTAATTATATAGTTAAGATACAGCATCCTGTTCCTCATCTCCCATGGAGAATGATTTCTACTGTATTATTTTTCCTTACATATTCTTCTTATAGTCCAAGCTTACACAGAACTCTCAGGAGTGGGAAGTATGTGTAGTTTTCATTGATTCATTGTTAAAAAGTTAGTAAATGAATTAGTTACAAGTGTTTTACTTCTTTTAGAATGTGTTAACTTTTCAGCTCCATCCTCAAGAAAACTTTAATCTCAATTCAACTACAGCTCAGTTTTGCGTATTAGCTTCAGAACAAACAAGTTCTTTTCTTGTGCTGCATCTTAATGGAACATTTAGCCTGGTATCCCATACCTTCAGAAGCATTAGAGTCCCAGATCAGCCTTACACAGCATTTCAATCTCAGTGGGCGGATGAAAAGTTTTTTCTTGCACCCTCATTTCTTTGATTAGGAGACTGTGGCGCTGCTTTCCTCCGCTTCCTTTTGCATATTCTTACCCCTCACACTGTTCATAATTTTGGTACCTTTTCTGAGAGGGAGAAATTATTTCTGACATCTCATTTCAGAAATAATTTTTTCTTCTCTGGAGGAGATTAAGCTGGTTCACTGATTACCTTCACGATTCCTGCCATTCTGCACCAAATTTTCAGTGTTCACCTTGAGAACTGATCCCTTGTCATCTCACAATGTTATGTAAGTTGAACAAACAATCAGAAGGTAACCCAACTGTAGTACTTGTTTTCTCCTGTCATTATAGAGGCAGAGATTAAGCACGCAAGTACTTAGATCGTTTTATCTGCAAATCCTGACAGATGGCCAACTATGCCAAACTATGCCAAGGCTCTCCTTTCTTAGACAGTGTTGCACTTTGTTGGGGAGCTATTTTCAGTAGCTCAGGATTTGTGCTCTCTCCCAAACTGTGTTTTGACTTCACTGAGTAGATTAGAGAATTTATGCAACAGCACATCTCCAAGGTGTGTCTAATCCTTCCAGCAGTAGCAAGCCAAATGGATGCTCAATGGCATCTCAAACTGCAGACTTCTGGGCTGCTAAGCAGAGCCGGGGTATTTTGCTTCACCAAAACCAGTCAAAAAGGGAAGCTATGCATGGGGCTTGAATGAAGAAGGGCAACTTTACTAGACAGAGAAGGCTTATTCATATCAACAGAGGAGAAAAAACATCTGCAGAGGAAAAAAAAGAATTAGGAAGTGTCAATGAAAAGCGGATTATCCATGTGACTATTTCAAGAAATTGGTAGCATTAATTCAAAACTGATTTATTCTCAGTACTTCACTGCCTGTTCCGAGGAAGTTTAATACAAGGATAGCAGTCATGACCATGCACATTTATCTTACTGAGGTTGTACTCTTTCATGCAGGTTTCTTTTCTTTTAAAGACTCCTAATTAAATCGACAATATTAATTCAGGATCTGTATTAGAGGCAATACTCTTGTCCTTCCTGAAGGAATTAAGATAGCTTTTCTTTTGAAGTTTCTTATGGAGCAATGGAAAACCACAGACAGTAACAGAGGTGTTGTTGATGATTGAAGTTCATTCCTCTACATGACAAACTGTGTCTACTAGAATTTTTAAGTGAGATATTACTAGTATGTGAGTGACATACATTGCTTAGTGTCCTTGCTCTAAGCTTGGGAAAGAGTGAAGTTTCATCCATGGAGCAAGGAAAAGCTCTCCATTACAGTGCATTTGTCTCTCAGAAAAGTGTAAATTCTTTCTGGACACCATATTTGTATGGGAACTGTTGAATTATGGCCTGAATTACTGATTGATCAGCTGAGGTGAGCACTGAGTCAGCTGCTGGAACACAGGTGAAGGCAATGCACCTGTGTGACCAGAAGGGGTGGAGTCTGGCTCCACCTCTCCCAGACCCCTTTTAAGGGCTGACCACCACTGGGGGAGGATCTCTTGTTGGAGATCCCTACCCTGTGGAGTTCTAGGTGAGCCTTTCCTAATTTACTGGCTGTCTTTATACCATCTGGGTAAGACATACAAAAATATACCGTCCTCCTTCATCATTTTGTGTGGGTACTATTCTTCTTGGGTATTCACCCTACAGTATTTCAAGCCTGAAGAATGACCACTGTGCCCCAGTCCAAGAGTAGACTGGGGCATTTCTTAAAGAGGTGTATTTGCACCACAGAAAGAAATAGGGAGAAGAACTATGGAGGGGGGGAGCAAAAAAAAAAACAAACAAAAAAGCAAATTTGATGTCTCTAACAATCTTTTCTCAGAATATCTTTGTGCATCTGCTATATAATTTTTGACTGTTTTACTTGCAGCTGTCTGTTTAACCAGGTGAGGGACTTTACCTATGGAAAAGGAAAAAGACAACAAAAGCCAGTGAGGGGTATTTCTTATGATGACAAAGCTTGGAGTAAAAATATAATTAGATCAAGAAACAGTGTGGATATTGTTGGAGCTGTCTTTCTTTGTTCCCCTTTTATTGAAGAGCCCTGCGGTTTGGAGACACTTGGCATTCTCTTAGCTGGTTCTACTTCCCTCTACATCTTTCCTCCTATGAATTTCCCTCTAGGATTAGACAGCAGTACAAATATTATTACACTCTGCAGGCTTTGCCTTCTGACCTACTCCACAGAGACTCATGTGATGGAGTCAGCATGGCTGAATAGAAAACGTCTTTCTTAACCCTGTGATGCTGGAGCAATGCCAAGGTCCAGTAGTTCATAAAGAGACAGAGCTGGCTGTACTCATGAGAGGAGTCAGACCAAAGAAAGAGCTCTGGATATTTAAAGAAAATGGTCAGGGAAAAAAAGAAAAACCCTAAAATATGGAGGAGCAGGGAGAGGGGTGGGAAGGAAGGGGGCAGGCATTTGCTGTGGGTATGAGCTGAGGATGGAGTCCTTCAGTGGTGGGCAGCTACTTCTGCAGGAGTTGCTCCTGTTGGCTTTGCAAACCAGCCAAGTTTCTTTTGCTGTTAGCAGGCAGGATTTGTGAAGCACTTGTGTGTGTGCATATGTACGAGTGTGTTAAGTGTGTTTTCCCGGGAGAGGCTTCTTGGGAATGAGAGTTGGACCAGCCAGAAGTGTGGGTGGATGGGAGGGCTTTCACTGCCCGCTGCCTGGTGGAAGCAGTTTTCCCCCTGTGCTTTGCTGTTCAGCTCTGGCTGCTTGGGCAAGAACCTCATCCACGTGGTTTTCCTGTCATCACTAAAACCCTGACCTCCAACTGCGCCAGACACCGTGGCGTATTCAGGCTGTGCGTGCCTGCTTGTGCGTGTGCAGATGACGTGGATGACGCTTTTTTGGAGGGTGGGTCTAGACCACCACTGTCATTCTTCCCTTTGACCTTGGCCAGGGTTTGGGCTTCAGTTGCCAGTGGTGGAAATCTGCGCCAGTGTGTTGGGGTGTGCAGCACTGTGTGTGCTGGGTAGGAATCAGCCCAGATGAAAATCAAGAAGAATCTTCCCTCCTGAGTGTAACCCAATCCAAATTCAGATGTTTCTGAGTTCTGCAAAAGGCTTATTCATGCTGCTTGGTTTTTGTTTAGCTTTTCTTAGTAACTCCCCGCTCCCTGTTTCCATCAAGGGGCTGATGTAAAAATACTAATGGACCATGGAGCAACTCAACTTCTATTTACCCAGAGTCAAAAGCATATTAAAGTAAGACTCTCCAGGGACTAGGCTGGTCCTTAGTATTTTGTTAAAATTACAAATTACGTTTTCAGGAATGGACAGAAGAATTCTACTTCACATGTCACTGAGGAAGTGACAAGACATTTTCTCAAGGGCTTGTTTGATGTGTAGGCTAATTTGTACATCAAAAGGAATTAGTTCACAGGGCAAACTTTTTGTCTTTTTATGGTTTATTTTTTTTCCAGTACTGCATTAATGAGTTTTTGAAGCTCCGCTTCAGTGGGTGTTATATTTTCTGGATATAAGTGATGTGCTCTTATAGAAGCTTCTTTTGGTTTTGCTCTAAGGTATGTTGTCTTGGCTGTCGTTCTAAGAGGCAAGTCAGGCACTGGGTCATGGAAAGGAGGGAGATTTTCTTGAATTTAAGCCAAAATGTTAATTGCCATCTTCCCCCAGTGAAATACAGAATGGTAAACACTAGCTGTGTGTGGCTCATTCACACTGTGAATGCAAGGTATGCAAAAACCACAAGAAAAGAACACGCTCTGGATAAACAGAAGCGGATGATCACATATAGCTAATTTGTATCCTCATTATTTGGGAGTTATGCAGTCGGTTTCAATTTGAAGGACATATTACAGACCTCAGTACTCTTTTCCATAGGGAATAACCTTTGTTTTTAATTATCAGACTTTTAAGAGCTTGTGCCATAATTTTGGTGTTAGCGTTTATCTGTTGAAAGAAAAAAAGGCACAGCCTATAAATCCTTCTTCTTCTTCTTCTTACACAACCAACAATAGTCTTTTGTGGTCTAAACTACCATAGCTCACTGCACTTACAGGAAAAGAAAGAATGCAAATCTTGTAGCAAGCATGATATGGGACAGAAGAAGCATGAGGGGAAGTAGCTCACTGAAGACCCTTCATGGTACACAGACGATACAATGCAGTCTACTGGGCACTGAGTGAAAAGCTGCATCTCTATGAAGACTGGGCTCTGCTTCCTGCATCAACACTTTTTCATAGAGCCAGCGATGGGACTGATGTCCAGAAAATTAACTTTAATTGTATTTTTTGCTTAGCTTGCCTTCTCATTGAAAAGCTGTGTTTTATTTACTATTAAGATTATTTGAGAGGCAAGGTTCCAACTTTATCAGTTTATAACTCTGACAAATGGGGCTCCTCATTTTCCTTCTGAGATTTTACATGACTGGCTAACTTTCCTGGCAAGCCAGGAAAGCTCATACTGAAGGCTCTCCTCCATGGATCAGCTGGATGGATTCTCACTGAAACTAAACAGGGACAGTTCCTGTCTGCTGGGGAAGCATACCAAAGCCCTGAGTTGTGCCTGTCTGTGTCTACCACTACGTTTCTGCTTTTGACAGTGGCCTGTGCCTGCAAGACACCAATGCTGACCTTCACTTCTTGACATGACAGTTCAATAACCTTGGCCAAGAAGTCTTTTGTTTGTTGGCTCTGGGTAATCTCAGTAGAGGACACTAGGCTCTCTTAACGTCTCCTTTTCTTCTGTGACTGTGAAGGCCATGGAAAGACAGTGGAAAGGTGACAGCGGAGTCACGTTGTCAGATTGCTGAGGTCACGCAGCATGGAAGTGCGGGGGACTGTCAGTAAGTGCTCTCCTCCTGAATATGGATAGGAAGGTAATGCCTGGGATGATATTTTTTTGAATGCCGTAGCTGTTGTTTTGTTTTGTTTTTTTTCCTTTCTGAAGGCTTTTATGAGCCCATAATTTGCAATGCATGGGAGGAGAAAAGAGGCAATACAAAAAAGCATTGAGAGGATGAGAAAATGACACTAAGACTGTAGTGTTTGTGCATCATGGAAATTTGTTGTATCTGCTATTTTCTACCTTTCTTACTAAGGAAACCATGAGAAACCCCCAATGTCTTAAGCTGAGCTCTAAGTTTTAACCACTGTGGCAACATTTGTCTTCTACTCAGTAACTCATTGTTGGCTTGTTCTTGAAATTTTCTTCCCTAAAGCTATGGAAGAAACAGCTGATGGTTTTATCAGATCTCGAGGCACTTAGAACAAAGCAATCTGGTTGAATTTGCCTCATACATAATTCCTTTTCCCAGTACTTGATGGGAAGATGGCAAATGACTTGCGTTCTTTGAGCCTTTAAACGGAGTCTACTGTACTTAGACTTTAAACTTAAATGGTTGAACTTTGTAGGGGGTGTCGTCTTGACACGCCTGTGGGCAGAGAAGTGGCAAGTGCTGATTCTTCCTCTCTGCCTTAATAAAATGACATTTTTGGACAGGGAGCAAAATGCTGTAGCTTGTGTTGTTGAAGGACTAATCAGGCTAACTCCATCTGCACTCCCTTTAGTTGCTCTTACCCACCCATTAGGTTTTCTATTTTAAATGCTCAACCTCTACCTCCTTCCAGTGGCTGCCTGTCAGCAAGAAAAAGGCAGAGAGGTTTTTGTCCCCAGAGTGTATGTTCATAGCAGTGTGCAGGTGAAACTGCCTCTAAACTGTGCTTAGGCAGGAATGGAAAATCAGCTAGCAGCTTCTATCAATGGAAATAGCTTGAAGGGGCTTTTTGCTCAGGAAGGAATGTTCTCCAGCTGCGTATCTCCTTTTCTTGTTATTGTACCTAAGAAAAGACATATTGTTGCACCTAGATGTAGACCCCCAAGCCTCCTTGAAGCCTGAGACCCTTGGGGATCTGAGCTTCTTGTTCTAGACTGGAAAATGCCATCCTTGAGCCTCAGTTCAGAGCTGGGTCACTTGGACTCCCTGTGACCACTAGGCTTAAGAAGAGGCCCATGTTTATCTCCTCAATCATACTTGTTTCCAGCTCCCCTTGTATTTGTCTGTTCAAACACACCATGTGGTACAAGAAGCTCTGTCTCTCCGTGGGAGCTTTGGTGCATGCCTGTCTGTAGTGCAGGCAAGGTGTGGAGGAAGAATAGGACACGCATGTGAGAATATTGTTTCCAGGCTTGCCTGTAATTTTTTTTTTTTTTTTTAAGGCTGATCAAATTTGCAGTCTCTCCAACCAGGACTCAATATCCAATGGCAAGGAGGGGGTCCTTCTTTGAAGAACTGACATCAGATGCAGAGAAATTTTCACTTCATGGCCCTGGGCAGCTAACACCAACTTAAACTGACAGGACCCCAGGACTGCTAATTAGAAACTGGCAAAACCAGGACATCTGGACACCTTATCAGAGGTTTATCAAGATTACTGGCATGATCCATACAAACTCATAATGGGAATCAGCTGTCAAACAAGTGAAGTAATTTAGGCGAAGATTGCTTTTTTTTTTCTGTCAGGGCTATAATATATAACAAGCTGAGTTCTAAGGCTGTAATAACTGCACAGTTTCATAACCACCATTTTTTTCATTTGTTGCTCAACTCCCTAGCCAAGCAGACTCTGGACCAAAACTGGAAAGCAAGAGCAGCTTTGGAGCAGTCATTGCAAAAACGTGCACCCATGCTGGCTCTGAGCAACCTTCAGCTGCATGGCCATGCCCCTCTCCGACACCATGGCAGCTTTAGCTCTGCTCCATTGCAGTTTCAATTCTGAGAACTCTGACACATCACTTTGTATGGTCAACTAAAGGGGTTATAAAAAGGCCATGGGGGAAAATGTGACCCAGTAAAAAAAGACAAGCTGAGTGTGTGGTCCTGTATTTTACACAAGAGATTGGAAAGAACATGAACATAATCCTCAGCATCTGTAATTTGAAGAAGATCATTGTTTAGTCAGTATCTTTTACTGAGCTAATGTAAGAATGGAAGCCACCACAAGGAAGACAGAACAACCTTGGTTCTCAGACTCCAGGATACTTTGCATGCTTTGAGTCTATATGTTCACTTGGGGCAGAGCTGAAATCAGAAGGCCTTTTTAATATATACTGTAAAACCTATTTTTCATAAATCTTACTGAAGCCATAACCAAGGAAAGCATTAAATAAAAAGTGAAGAAAGTGGAGCTGCTGCCTGATGTAAGCCTGCTGATGGCAGGCGACACATCTTGCTGCCTCACTCGCATTAACTTTGAGATATGCTGAATGCCTAAAGAAAGGGGCAGGGTCCACAGTCAGGCAAAAGAGCCAAGAGAAATTGTAGCTGGAGCATAGTCTGTGTTGCTGAGTACTTGTTTTTGTGCTCTGATCTGGCTTGAGCTCCCACTGTGGAGTCAGTTTTAGTAGAGACTCAACAAATCCAATTTTTTTTTTTTTGTGAAAGTAGCGTTTAACTGTCTTAAACAAGCCTATGTGAGCTTGAGCAAATCCAAGTTCTCTGTTCATCAGATTTCAGATATAGCTAAGGCTTTGCACTGTCATGATTTTTGAGTGCAAACTTCTCTTTCATTTCATTTTTCCAAGTGAGCGATGGACTTGCAGAATATTTCTCAAGACTGGAAAATGAGAATTTATTGTCCTGCTGAATGTTTGCATATTTTGGCAGGTGAGGAGAGACCTGATAAGTGGGAGGCTGCAAAAGACGGAGTTCATACAAGCATAACGCTTCAGAAACATTTGCTTTGCAAAAAGTTCAGCTGAAATCATTTCCTCAGTACTTCCATGAACACGGAAGCATGTCCATTCTTTGGAAAGATGAGACTTTTTATTCTGTCTTCAAAATGTAATGAACTGACATGCCACGAGGACCAGATGAGTTAATTTTATCAACTCACTTGATTCAGCAATCTTCACTGGGTATGGACTGGTACTTAAAGGCCTTCTTCATTGGTCTGTATTTTGAAACAACTACTCAGTTGAAGCTATGGTTCATTTACATATGGTGCATGCGTTTTTTTTGTATGTTTTTTTTTTTATTGTGCATATAATTTATTTTGGTTTTGTTTCTGTTTTTCTATATGTGTGAAAGAAAAAAACCACTCTTCTGCTTGAGTTAACTTCTATTTTTTAAGGATGAGGTAAAAATGATGGAGAAGACAAAGGTGTCTCAAAAAGAGAAGCCTCAGTGGCCATAAGGTTGTTGTACTTTATGTCTTAAGGGCAGTAACTTGGTGGTGCCCCAAAAGTGTTTAGGATGATACAATTATTTTTACTTAATTATACTTGTTTATCTTAATCTTGTTTTTGTTTTTTTATAGAAAATAAAGGCTCCAAATATTCGTAAGGTCTGGGAGAAATGCTCTTGTGCTTTGCATTGTCAAAATTACTGTTGCTAATTGATAACTGAAAATGAATGCTATTTTGGCATACATGTTTCTTAGTGAATGCATCAGCTGCGCTGTACTGATTAGAAATGTCTATAATTTAACAGTTAACTGCAAGACTTCATAACCTACCAAAAGTCTTCCATGCCTTTTAACTGCCAGGCTACCTGTACTTAAAAGGCAACATTTATCAGTTACTTTCCTGTCTGAATTAATGCTACAAGCAGTGGAAAGATGGATGTTTGTACTGGGTAATCTTCCTTCTTGAATCTAGAGATCTTTCCTGTAGAGAAAGCTGACTAATATTGTCCAGACAAATAATGTTCTTGCTAACACGAAGATATTCACTGATTCATCCACAGATCCCTTATTTTGTTACATGAATGTTGTTTTGGGAAGAAAATCTGAAAATGGACATCTCGTTCAGAAAGCATGTCAAAACACTGGCTTTATCAAGAACATATTGTTCTATCAACTGGTGACCTCTGTTGCCATGCTCTCTCATAATTTCACATGTAGAAATTCAATGTATAGAATTGTTGCGTTTCTATACGTGCCTAAAAACCTGTCTGAAAGAAGTGGAGTTCCCTTGTGTACTTCAACCCCATGTGTACTTTTCCCTTTCATATGATTAGCCTGTAGAGCTTTCTCTGTTGTTAAGCCCTGACTTGATTATAAATTGAGACCGTCATGCTGCTGTATGTCCAACAGTTTGCATTTGCTGGTATAAGGATGAGAATCACAGCCAACGGACATTTCTTCAGCAACTGCAAATGGCCTTGGTTTTATACTCTAAGTGAATAAATAAGTCAAGAATTTTGTGCAATGGTAGGCTTGGCTTCTAGACTTTTGTTACATATCTCCTGTTTTGTGACTTTCATACCGGACTTTACATAGGTTATGAGTGAATGTCTTTTTTTCTCATATTGACGTATCTGCTCAGACATTGTATGTTTTTGTATAAATGCAGTCTTCATCGCCATAATGTCTAAATAGTGAATGCGTTCTTCTCTCTGCTTTCTTGCCTTGCTACAAATTATTTCATCATATAGCCGCTGTTTCGAAACTGAAGCTCACAGCTGTGCCTTTCTTCAACATTGCCCCCAAATGGATCCCATCATTTAGCAATTCAAATTATTGATAGAAGCTGCATAATGAACCTTAGAATAGTCAGAATAATTAGGTGGTTTGCCATTAGTTTTATGTGTTCACAGTTTTATGAAAGTGTTTCATAGCTGCTTTAAAGATAAAATATTAGTAGCATAGGGCAGCAGATGCTACTAGTGGACCACCAACTGAATTTCTGCTGCCAAGATCACTTACGTAATTTGTGTCACAGTGACACACACACACACTCACAAGTCTGTTAATATTTGTGCAACTTGCACTCTTCTTTTGGGTTTTGGATATTGTAGACCAGAGGAAACATGGGTTTGATATAAACTGTTGTGATCTACCGATTTAGCTATGTAATATGTGCTCTCACTTCATCTAGTTGAATGACTCAGATTCCTCAAGGTAATGGAGTGTTTCATGGCCTCTCCATGCCACAGGGCATGAGCACATTTCTGTCAACAGTATATCGTCTACAAAACATTGTATAAAGTAATTCCCTTTCAAGCCAATCTCTATCTATGAATGATCTTATGCCTGTAATCAAAGAAAAACTCTAAAGAAAGGGTGGTTTTTTTCTTTAATAGTGTGTGAAAAATAAGGTGGTTGTAAGTCATGGCATTGATATATATATTTTATTCTTTTTTCCTGTCTTTTTTTATGATGACCCAGGCAAAATACTGAGGAGGGCTCCACGCTTTCTTGAAACCATGCCCCTTCAGCAGAGCTGAGTGTGGGAACTCAACAAGGCAGGCATCCAAATCACCATCCAGCTGAGGGACTCGGGCTAGGAAGGACCTCCTGAGCAGTCATCTCTGACTCAGTCCCCTGTTAATACAGGCAATTATATCACATAATCCCTCTCATAAACTGGTCATGCTTCACATTTCAACTACTACTAAAGTTTTACCAGAAATTTGCTGCCCTTCTTCTAGAAAACTTGTCAAAGTTTCCAGTGAGAACGTGTTCAGGGCCAGTTTTGGACTATTTGTTCTTCTAACAACACCTCTCTTTAGCTTAAATAACTCTTCAGCTCTCATAGTGTCCTCTGCCTTGATGTATTTATAAAAAGTGAACGCATTTCAACCTTCTTTTAGCTAGACTAAACAAGACAGGCTCTTTTGGTGTCATCCAGAAAGAGCAGCTTTTCTTTCCCTGAGCCCGAAGTCTTCCACAGCTGTCTCAGGCTGAATAAATTCGTTCTTGAATGTGAGTGACCTGGGCTGTACACATTATTCTGGATAAAGTCTTGCCAAAGGCTTGTACAATGGCATTTTGAACATTCAGGCTGAGTCTGGGGTTTTTGTGGGTCTGTATTTTTAGTTTTGTGTGGCAGGAAGTGAGTTTTGGGTTCACTTTGTTTTTGTTAAAAAATTCTGGAATTTTAAATGGGAAACTTAATTTTTCGCTGACAGTTTTGGAAAGAGCTTAGGGGAACTGTACTCCCAACTCTGCTTTTAGGGGAGTTGGACTCCCTTAAATAATCCCTGTTCTAATCACAAACAGGGTAAACGGTAAACATTTCAGCAACAATCCCAAATGTGGAACAAGCAGTGTAGTTGGGTGCAGAGATGCTGTATTTCTGCTTGGTATTAGTAAGAACCTAGCTGTATCACTACAGAGGCATGAGTTTAGAGTTCCTCTCTCATCTGATGGGTCTGAATCAATGAAACAACACAGAGCCATACACTTAAAGAGCTATCAGCCTCTATGGCAGTGTGAGTGTCTCAGTATCTTGCTCCAGTACACAGTGAAGTGAAGACCAAACATGATTTCGCAAAGGAAAATGGCATGGGCCCCACTGTGCCTTTAGCTCCTTGGTTCTTGCACCACAGCTACACACCAGTTGTTCAGCAGTGGAAACACAGACATTTCCATGCGTTTTCCTGCAGGTACTAGGAAGCCTCCTCAGTGAGATGTGTCTGCCTTGATGGGAACTGATGCTCTGTGCTGGAAATCAGGAAACTTCTGAGTTCATTTTGGCAGACCCTCAATATGTGTGTTATGCCCCTTCTTGGCCACACAGACAGGAGGTACTGTGTGCTTGCAGCATGCATGACTTCGGGGTGTATGGATGTTACACAGCACAAATCACTGTCAAAAGGAGAGCACCTAGCTCTCACAGGAGATTATAAAACAACCTATCCTCAGAGCTGGAGGAGAAACCTCTTTTGCCCTCACTGTATCCTCTGTCTCCATCGTTTCCCTCTTTTTCCAGCCACGTTGGTTGCTTGTCATCCTCCTGCTCTTTTCTTCCCTCTAAAAAGGAGAGCAAGCTTTTGTCTCCTTGCTCCCTGCTTACCAGATGACAGTTACGTTCCATTGGCTTACACCTGTGAATGCTAATGGCAAATAGTCGTAGATGTCTTAAGGAGCAGAAACATAAATGAAACAAAAGCAAAGAAAAAAAAATATGAAAAAAAAAAGAGACAGTAAAGAAAGAAAGGAAAAAAGAAAAAAGCAAAAAACAAAGAATAAACTAATCTATATTTACAGAGATTTTCTTTGAATGTTCCTACCACTGTTGTTCCAGAAAGGCCCTCTAAGCTAGAAATAGTAGCTGATGGCCATGTTTAGTGTCCTGCATTTTCAACTGAAAGGGGCCATGACTCATATATGTGTACAGTGCTTTGGCTATAAGCCATTCTAACTTAAAATGGCTGAGGTTTACTGTGAGAAAGAACATCTGACTTGTATTTTCTTGAGTCTGAAAAAGTATCTTCAAATAACAGCATAAGGGAAAAATACTAACCGTAAAGAATTTTACATTCTTTGGAATGATATCATAGTAGAACATACACAGTAGACTAATTATGATTTCATCTTTAATTTTACTCCCAAGTCAGATGCATTTTTTTGAAGTGTCATTCCTTTTTATTTTCTCAAAAAAAAAAAAAATGGCCACATTCCAATCACTTACTTACAATCATCTATATTAATTTGTGTTCTTCAAACAGCTGGATAATCTGTTGTAATTAGAATGAGCTCCGCTGGCTGGCTTTTATCATCCTGTCGGAGGAAATTACTGGGCAGACTTCTCGTTCCCTCTAGCAGACAGCGGAGGGTGCTGTTGGATTTGATGTTGTAGAATGGGAAAATGAATAGAAGCTGTTCTCAGAGTGGGCTGCCCAAGGCTTGCTTCGTAGCTCCCTCAATAGACTTTGCAGACTCAGACCATCAAGTTTTGCCTTACTGGAGTATCAAGGAGCACCTTCCAAAGCATGTTTTGAATTAGGCAGAGCACAGTACATCTTCAGAGTGCTGGCTAGAACTTATTAAGCCATAATGAATGGGTAACAATACTTGCTGCCTAATTAGGAGATTACATTGAGACACCCGAAATCAGCACCAGCGCTTTTCAGCTGTTTGCATTAGCTAAACGTGATCTAAGAGCAGGTGCTTGGCTAGCCAGTCTGCCCATTTGCCTGTGGTCTTGAACAGGATACAGGATGTGGTTGCAGGATTGTAAATGTTGTATTTCATTGTCACTGGGACACTGTGACTTTATTAGCGAATCTGTCACTAACAATATGGCAGTTAAGTGGTCAAAGGAGGTGTCATTCTCAAGCCTAGGTAAATAGCATAGAATTAACAAATACATTTCAAAGAAGCCTTCTCTGAATTGTAAATATGACTTGCTGCTACTGCTATTTAGACAACTGTTTTCCCTTTTTACAACTTTTCCTGTAAAAATTGCAAATAGAAACTCAAGCTTCCCAGCTAAAATAAAATATCTGTTATACGGACGAGTAACTGGAGAAGTCAAAGAAGTTGAATGATTTTCCCAGGATCTCCAACAGAGGATGAAACCAATGTGCAAATTAAGCTCAGAAGCTGAACTTTCCTGAACAACTAGAAGGAGCAGAAAATGCATCCTATGCCCCCTTTCTTTCCGCCGTGGAGGGATTCCAATTCTGTATCCTGAAGAGAATGTATTACACAGCAGCTTTGGAGGATGCAGCTCGCAGTTCCATCCATTCCTGTAAATGGTCAATATATCCTGATCATCATGTTTCTACGTTGTTTTAAAGATGAGAAGCACTATGTCTATCCATGAGTGAAGCTATTGCATGATGTGATTTTTACCCCACAGGACGTAAAGCAGCCCCCTGATGTACTCAGATGTAGTCTCTTACTTCCTCTGCCCCATGAAGAAAAAATTATCCCTAAAAGATATTACAAATGTAGATGCAATATTCCCCCTTTCTCCATTGTTCTGAACAAACCCAGAACTTTTAAAATTATATATCTTTGGTTCCTGTCTGAATATTGATGAGTGGCAATACCTCTGAGCCACTCATATTGTCCTCTGGACCAAATTCCTTTCTGGAGTGGATTGCTGAGGGCTGATTTACTAATGGGAAATGTTCCTAGCTATCTTGTGTTCAGTTTACCTGGATTTAATCTCCTTAGTTTGAATTAGCAGAGGAGAATGTGTTTATGTCTGTATCCATAGATGGAAATAGAGATAGACTCCTTACTTGAGTGCACAGTGTTTATTTTATCCTAAAAGTTTGTTTTCCTTTCCCCCCTCCCGCTACAGTGTCACTGCTGCTGTATTTTATTAGACCTCTGGTTTTCATTATGCAAAAAGTCAAAACTGGAACGTTGTAAATCTCCCCTCTCCTTCCCGCTCGCTGCTCTGAAGCCCGGCCGCCATTCGATGCCTAACAGCTTCTCCGACCAGCGTGCACTATTTCCAGAGGCTCTGGGGAACTGGAGGTGAGAACAGGGAACAGGGAGGGGGAGCCCACTTGCCCAAGGCTTGTTAACCTGAGCACACACTCTCTTTCTCAAATTTGTTTTCTCAGCTGGTGGTACAGTCGCTGCCCCATCGCCATCAGTCCAGCAGAAAGCAGTTCCATTTGAGATCTGAAGGCAGATTTTAAAGAAGTGGTTGGGCAGGACGGGGGGAGCTTAATAACAGCTTAGAGCCTGACTCTGTGTGTTTTCTTAGTATATTGAAATACGAACTGTGTAAACACGCTCCGCATTCCACCTGCTCAAGCATCTGCCAAAAATCTCACAAAAGCCCTTTGCTCTTTCTTACACCCTCCTGTTCCGCCTGCTTTCCTCCCCGCAAGCTCTTCCACACCACCTCACTGTCCCACTCCCCACCCAGTCTCCACAAACACATTCTTCTTTTTGTTCCTGCTGGAGATGCAAGTTTCCAACCTCTTCTTACACCTAGCATGCGGTGCCTTTCCAAATCTCCTCTTTTGCAGGGTTGGGACTCACTTCAGTCTCAGAGCACTGCTTGGTGGTGAGGCTTGTCAGGTCATTGTTGTTCTTACAATAGTATTTACTATTATTACACATGAATACATCAGCAACAACCCCAGTGACCAAATGCTTTCCATGCCAAAACTTGGAGCAAATCAGAAAGGGCTGCACCCACACGCTCTGCTTTTTACCTGTCTGCCCCTGACGGGAGCAATTTCCATCCAGATGGCAAGCCATCAAGGGTTTTACACTTTTACACTTAGTAAAAACGCTGAACAAAGAAGGGCCTTTTCCATCACGCTCTGAAAGAGAGCAGGCTGTGCTGGCGTCTCCAAGAGAGCAGATTTCCCCTTGGCATGACCTGCTGCCAGCATCCAGCAGTGAGACGCAGGCAGCAAACCACGTTTCTGCTATGCCATGCCAGCCTCAAGGGCTCTGTGAGTTACGTGGAGCAAGCCAGCCAGCCTCCAGCCATCTTCCTTGTTTCTTGTGTCAGATGTGACCACATCACCTGGGTCCCCGGGTATGTAGGGCTTGGTGGGGTTCCTGGTAGTGCATTGTTGGGAAGTGTGGAGTTTTGGAGCTGGGAAGTTGAAAACAGCACACTTCTGGCTGTGTTTACTGCAGCAGGCAGTAAGCCTTGCTGTGATTGCATCAGACTGAAAGAGGCTGGTCTGAAAAATAACGAGGAACTGTGTGAATTGGGGTTAAGACAAAATTGTTTTCATTTGACTGTGGAGGGAAGGCACCATCTCAGCTACCCACGAAATGGGGTGGTGAGGTTTAGTCAGTTTTCTCACCGTCATACAGCCTTCGTACAGCTTGTGTAGATATATCCATAAGTAGCTAGTCTCTAAGTTTCATTCATTCTATCTGGAAAAAAAAAAATAGTAACAGATGCATGGAATGGCTTAGGTTGGAAAAGGCCTTAAAGCCCGCTCAGTTCCAAGCCCTGATGTGGGCAGGGCTGCCACCACCAGCTCAGGCTACCCAGAGCCCCATCCAGCCTCCAGAGACGGGGCACCTACAGCTTCTCTGGGCAGCCTGTGCCACTGTCTCATCACCTTCTGAGTGAGGAATTTCCTCCTAACATCTCACCTAAATCTTCCCTCTTTTAGTTTAAAGCTAGCCTCCATTGTCCTGTCACTATCAGACCATGCAGAAAGTCAGTCTCCCTCCTGTTGAACTCTGTTTAGGTATTGGAATAACACAACGAGATGTACCTGGGCCTTCTCCAGACTGAACAAGCACAGCTCCCACACCCTGTCCTCAAAGGAGAAATGCCCCAGCCCTCTCCTATGGCTTCCTCCTCCTCATGAGGGTGCTTTTACTATCCTTATCTCTCAAAATGTTTCATACTGTAAAGTGCAAACCACAATGTTCGTAACGCAGCTGTGGTCCTTTATAGTCTGGTGGTTATGATGGTAGGGATTCTGACTGAATAGTGCCAGTGAAATACTACCAAAAATAAAGCTGCCTACCCACCTGGGGCTGATCAGGACAGCTGGGCAGCAGAGCTGGGAAGTGCTTGTCAGGGCCTTGGTAGGTCCTAGGCTTTGTGGGGTAGCTTCTAGCTGGGGGTAGGTCCTACACTTCATGGGACAGAGGATGGGAAGGGCAGGCACTGCTGTTGCTGAGATGTTTCACAGGTACTTGGGTGTCTCTGCTGTTCACCTGGCCTTTGTGAGGCCACAGCATCTCAATGGGTCAGTGCAATGAGAGAATTTAAAGAGAGAAGCTTTAACGTGACAGTCTGACTGCGTAGGTCTTACAAGGTTTTTAGATGAATTGTTTCATCTTTTGAACTTATCTTCAACTCCTGTGTGTCTGGGGGGCAAGGAGGTGAGGGACGACGCTTTGTTTTGTTTTCTTTTCCTGATATGGGGGAATCAGCCATTTTAGGAGAGCAGTTGCTGTGATGTATCATCCACACTCTGTACTCTCCTGGGACCAGAGCTCAGGATTTTTTCATTCTTTTTTTTCCTTGCCTTGCACTTTGTTTCTGTATATATTTCTTCCTGAAACAGGAATGATGCAAAATATCCTCACAGTCCTTTCCAAGCTTTTGGCATTAGAACCACCCTTCCCTTCTCTGCCTCTCCCCAACAAGTGATGTACGCAACAGAGCTCAGAGCAGGGAAGGGAAGGGAAGGGAAGGGAGGAGGAAGAGGAAATCATTCACCCCACCCTTCCAACCAGAAGCAGGAGCCTGAAGTAGTTCTCAAATGGAAGTCACAATTAAAAGACAAAAAAAAAAAAAAAAAAAGGGAAAAAGGTATTCCCACCCCCTGTGCTGTTAGGATCATGATGGCTGGGTGTAACCCACACGCAGATACCAGCAGCTCTTGCCAGGAGCTCATCAGATGTCAGTGAAAAGCTGAGACCACCCGGAGAGAAGCAGTAGTTCTAAGCAAGCCTGTGCTTTGCTTGGGGAAGGTGCCCTGATGTACTTCCCACTAAATTCAGTTTGCTGAAAGCTGTCCCCCAGCCATCAGAATTCCTCATTGCAACAGTTGAACTCAACTGTTCCTAACTCAGTTAGGGCAAACGCTGTCCTGTCTCCAGATACTTTTTAGAAGGTTGCTGTGAAGGACTGAGCAACAAGGATGTGTATATTTGTTCCTTGAAAAGAGGAAGGGTCATTAAACTGGAACATCTAGTATGCTTTTGAAAGAATTGCATTACATCAGAACGAGCCAGGAATAAGATACCGTTTGTTAACTTTACTAATCCATTAAAAATACATTGGGCAACTGAACTATTATTTGTAACTCTCTGCAATCTCTCTTACAGCCAGGAAACAATGTCCGACTGCGTTTAGGTGTGGTGTGTTCTCAGAGCACATAAAGCTTTCAGCAGCTCTGTACGGAGCTGATTTTGATTTTAGGTAACAGCACATATTGAGTCAGCTGGGGAAAGAAAGTCTCCAACCAGAAATCTACTAGCAGTAAATTATCTGGAATTTCAAATGACCCACAGATATATTTATCATATCCCTATATTCATGAATTTGTGCATGGAAGGGGAGGAGGTCCTTGGAGCTGCAAATTGTCAGTACAACATTCAGTACTTCAGACTGAGCCAAGTCATTCTCGCCTTTTCTTTTAAACTGGACATAACTAGAAAATAATTGTGTGGTTGAAATGAAAGATTTTACCTTGGGTAGTACTTTATCGTACTGAGTACTCCTGTGTTGGTAAGAACAAGTTCACTGACTTGTTCTCCATCACTACCGTGAACTAAAGGGAGGATGGAAATGAACTGAGAACATTTTTCTTCAGTTTTAATCTTATTAATCTTTTTTCCTCAGTTCCAGTTAAAACAAAAGCAAGAACTGTGGAGACAGATTGACTCTGTAATAGCAAATACTTGGTTCAGTGAATCTTTATGTCTGTGACTGGCCTTTTCCTCTAGATGTAAAATTAAAATGGCTTTTCTAGCTTTCAGTAGAATGAGGTTGAGTTCTGAAGATAAAAATGTACATTTGAATTGAAAAATATAGTTTCTTTTAGGATGCTTTGTAGAACATCAGGGTACTTAGTAGAGATGGCAGCTGACAACAAAAATGTATTACCAGGCATCTCATGTTATCAGTCAAGGACTGTAAATTCCCTGAATGGATTAAGATTCTCTGGAAAGACAAACAAAGGAGAAATTGCCTGAAAAGCAGCTGGAGGCAGAACTGTACATTTTTGCTGTGCATGTAACAGTGACAAACCCATGGCTGATATTTCCTGTCTTGCTGAGAGTTCAGGCTCTAAATTTAGGGCTCTAATTAAGTGATCTGATGTGTGGAGGGCCGATACTGGCAACCAGAGTCAATGAAAGGAGCTGATGCCTTCATGCCAGTCTGAATCAGGGCATTTAAGTCTAGAGCACATTCTGGGAACCCAGCTTTTACTTACTGGTTTCACTTTCCCAATGGTCAGATAGAGCCATGGCCCACCAAGACACGGGTGCAATATGAAACCGTTTCTCTATCAAACCTGCTCCAAAGCCCACTGCTGAGATCTGCTTAGAAAGGACCACAGGAAAGATGGGATCCACCTGGACCAGCCAAGCCTCCTGCCAGGACCAGCCCTGGGCACCTGGTCCAGGCCAACTCATTTTTAGGAGCTTACATGAAAAATTATTGCCTCTTTGCTTTTAGGATAAAGCTCCCTGACTTCAGCAGAAATATTACTTCTGTCTGGTGAGACAGTGCTTTTACCACTGACGCATCTCTGGGTGACAGTTTGCGTGGAGGCAAGCAGCTGTATTTGTGGCAGGATTTTGGAGCAGACAGGGCCTCTGACTACATGAAGAAATCAACGAACACAGGTGAACATATTGCATAGGTAAGTAGATACAGTCCCTGCAAACCAAAGGCTCCTATTGGTCCTCTGCCCCTGGGCAATGCTGGTAGGAGCTGGAGGGTGAGAAAGAGAAGAATAGAAGCAAGGATGGGCTTCCAGCACTGTAGTGACCTCACATCTGACTGGCTAATATTTTTTACTAACTATTCAAAAAACTGTCTTAATCTATTGCACGATTACAACAGCAAAGCACTTAACCTGCCAACATGCCTCAGCAGCAGTAAGCTGTCCAATAAAGAGGGCTGCTGTTTCCTCTTTGCTGGTGAGATCTCTGCTTGTGGATGTTGGAGAGTCTGCTTTCCAACAAAGCACCTCAGGAACCTGTTCTTCTCTTATAAGACACTCTGCAAGTGCTCAGCCCACCACAGTTCATTCTGCCTCCCAGAGTAATCCTTCAGTGCCCTTCCCTGAGATTATGCAAAGGAAGTTACAGCTTTTTTGGGGGGAAAAAGAGAAGATGGAGTTTCTTATTATGCATATATATAAAAGGGTTGGGGAACTGAATCCATGTTTTTTTCTTGCCTTGCTTTTCCTGGCACTTTGGTTTTTTTTTTGCTCCAAATCACATGCTCTGAGGGATGACTTTCACACTGCCACTCCATGTTTGAAACATCAGTGTATCACCTCTTCTCAGGAAAGCTCATAACCAGAGGAACCCTGGCCCCTGTGTGGTAAGCAGTTTTGTGGTAAGCAGTTAAGTCAGCGTCTTCTTGGGTTAGAGACAACAGCAACTAGAAGTCTCTGCCTCACCCGGGAGCAAAGACAGCACCCAGCTCCCTGCAAGGGACAGGAACACCTGATGCACAGAGAACTGTATCCCTATTTTTTGGATGGATTTGTACAGAGATTTTCTAATCACAGTATTTGCTGATTCTTCCCAATATAAATCACTTTCAAATCCATTAACATTTCCTAAGAAATGTAGAAGAGGTGTAGGAAATCACAGACTTTAAAGTTCAGCAAAAACCGAAGGCCTCATGCTAAATGCTGAAGGTGAGATGGCAGCGAGCACCCGCTGCTGGGGCCATACAAGGGGGAGTTGAGTATCTCATGACATGCAAACAGTTTTTATCTTTCCCTCTGAGCAGAAAACATAAAAATACAAAGCACCACAAAGTCCTCTGGGGTACGTAGTTCTTCTCTTCTGAGACAGGTATACCCATAACTATCCATGGAGCCGGAGCATTAACTCTTAAACTCCCAATGCACTACATGGTGTTATGATGCGGAATACCAATAACAAAAATCACAAAACCATGACATTTGGTTGCAGCCAACTGGTCATTCACATTACCATGAACTGGCCACAGTAAATGCTGTCTATTTCTGATCTGGCACGACAGGGAATATGGGCTAACTTTCGATGTAATAGGCAGAGGAATGAGGACAGTCTTGTGGGAGGCCAGGCTCACTAAATCTGTCACTCATGGGACAACTTGATATTTTCTTAATTTTGATCATGACTAATGTCCTGTTTCCCTTTTTTTTTTTTTTTTTTTTTTCCTAGTCAAGTCTCAAGTAAAAGTGGTTGCAAAATGGGAATGGAAACCTTGGTCTGTCTGGTGTTTGTATGAACACTGTCAGGCAGGTAAGATAACCAAGAGCTGTAAGAATATAGTAACTAGAGAAAACAGAAGAACTTAGATGGAGACGTTATCATTCCAAGAAAAAAAAGAAAAGAATATTTTCATTTTCCTCTGTGGTTCTGTGACTTTCCCTTTCCAAGTCTTCAGTCATCTGCACTAAAGGACTGGCTTTTTTTCAGTGGCTGGAAATGGCCTAAGCATTTCAAAGAAAGAGGGAGATACTAGGGACTTGGGGATAAGAGTCTTGCAAGTAATTTTTAAGGAAAATATTACAGCTTAAACAGCTAACAAGGGGCAGAAATCCGCTGTCAGGGTGTTGCCAAGAGCAAGTTGCTGATAATAGCTGCAAATTTATCTGCTGATGAGATGTTAAGTTGCTTGATAGAGCTTTTTGGTTTTCAAAGAGACACATTTCCATGAAAATTTACATCATAAGAATTTGAGGTGGGGCAAAATTGGAACCATGTGTTAGCTAGATCTGGCAACTGAGGTTAAAAAGGAGCACAGAACTGGTGTCCACACTTACACACTGCAGCATTAAAATCTAACAAACTGTCACCAAATCTAACTTGAACAGAATAAAGTTCCTGACAGTGAGTACTTCACTATGAACTCAGGATCAATGTTTGCTAAACAAAAACTACAGCTTGTTGTCTCTTTAACTGTTGGAACAAAAATTACAGCACAGACTATTTTCAATTCACTAAAACTCCTGGCAAAGTTCACTTGTTATCAGAAGGAATGGAAATTAAACTAAAAAACGTATTTGTTTCTTGGGCCCAAATTATTGGAGTTCCTCCTCTTTCCTGCAGGCTCTTTCACCCGTTGTACCTTCTGCCCTCCTTGTCAACTCATCTACACAGGAAAGAGAGAAGGGGAAATAAATGTAGTCTAAGGAGAATAATTAAAACAAACAAACATTGCTTTCATAAACAAACCCATAATTCAATAAATGTTCCTTGAAGAGGGATTCTGCTCAGATGGACCCTGTTGGCAAAACTGTTGATTTCACTGGGTGTGGATTTTGTTCTCAGTTTTACATACTCTCTGAAGAGCGTAACAAGTCTGCATGCAGACCTAGGGGACTTGGAATTTCTTAAGTAAGGTGTGTGATCTAATCTGAAAATAGCAGCTCCAGGGTTTTTCCTGACCATAGCTTTACTCGTTCCCACCAAAGAGCTTCTTTGGTCCTAAACCTGTAAAAAGCTACGCACATGGTTATTGTTAGGGGTGTGTGTAGTCCCATCTGCATGAAGTCAGTGTGAATATTCGTTCATTCAAGGCTATAAGTGTGTAGATGTTGGAATGGCTGTGACTTTGGACACTTTCAGTGAGTGGTCCTCATTGCAAGTATCTAACTTACAGAAGAGACTTCAATATCACTCTTTAAAGCAAAGATTTTATGTCACAGGCAAAGTAGAAGACAAAAAATGGTACTTCAGAGATCTGGGTGAGCAAGAGACTGATCTCCTAAACCCTACTTTGTTAATTGAACACACTAGTGTATTAAATTCTCCTGTATTAAACATGACTTCTTCTTAAGAAGCTTGTAAACATAATGACTGTAAATAATAGCAACTTCTAGATCTGACTTAAGAAAACAGAATGCTCCTGACTATCCTAAAGAAAACTTACTTGTCTATTTTCAAAGAATTCATGTGTAAGAACTTAAGTTCAAGAAAAAGAAAGCCTTCAAAATTTACCTTATCTCAAAGTTAGTGTGGCTTAAACACAGGTGTAAAATAAAGCAAATGCTTAAATGCTTTCCTGAATCAGGGAATAAACATTGAAGGGTCATAGGTCTCTAAACAATTATTTTCAATTATTACCAGTAAATATTTTCAGAGTACACTGCCAGCTCTGATGGGCTGAAGCCAGATTCTCACAGAGAGGAAAAATGAATGCACAAGAGTACTGAAAAGTGATCTCTGCTGTCTTGCCCTTTTGTCCCTAGAAACAAAAACAACCAAATATTGTTTTGTCATTTGTATGTACAGATCCATGAACAATGTGTTAAAAGATTATATTTTAAGGTAGTATACAAATTAACAATTTGAAAGTTACAGTTCAGCAGTCATTTATATCACATGACTGGACTATCAATCATAATAATAATAAAACAGGAGATTTTTCAGCTAGCACACTTCTGAGCATTCAGCCGAAATGGAGAAAAATGGGGAAATCACATAATATATCTTAGGAGTAGTAATGTCCTGTTATTGTTAAAAAACTGCTGGGACCTCATTAGTGACTATGAAAACATCATCTGTGAATACTGTGAGGCCATAAATCTACAGTGTCCAAGGAAGAGAGTGCAAGGGGGGAGGGAAGGGGCGAGGGAAGAGAGCAAGCACAACATGTATGTTTGCCATTTTTTCTTACCCAGCTGTGAGTTAGTAATTTCCATATCTGCTTGCCAAACAGCTTCCAGAAACTATTACTAATTATGTGAACTTAATAGTCTGCTAATAAACGATAAGATAATGGGTCTATGTTGAAGACTGCAGAAGACAAATAGTTGTTTACATGTCAAAAATTCCTTTTCTGTTTGGGTCACTGCACACATATACAGACAGGATTTTGAGGCCACACTTCGTAGAAGCATAGCTCCAAGCCAGGGCTGCAGACACTGCAGGTATTTCAGTCTTCAAACCGAATGCTGATTGTTCAGTATTCCATTGATGAGCAGTTTTCCATAGCATTAACTAATCGTAATAGAAGATGAAGATGATTTTATCCTTTGCCTGTTTCATAAAGCCATAGTTCAATCCCATTTATGCTATAGTGCACAAGTCCATTTCTATCATAAGTACGTGCTCTTGTGTTGCAGTGGAATTTGTCTCTGAAACTGCAGAGCACAAATCACCTGTCAGTGAAATGTGGCTACTTCTAAACAGGAGAAATAGCACTAATTTTAGCAGGGGGAACAAAAGCTAAAAGTTAACTGAAATGGCTTCAGAGATTAGGTAGGAAGAACACGAGGCAATGACTTGAGCCAGAGTTTCTTCAGGGCACTGGGTCTACTTACTCATGTATGTCTGACAAATGATACCTGATCCTTCACAGCCAGCAGTATAATGCCAGCTGAAAAAGTACAAACTAGTTGCCGACGTGAAAATTACAGACTTGTTTTGCACAGAAACACCTCCTTTTTTTTTTTTTTTTTTCTTTTACATTGAGTGTGTGTGTGTTTTATTACCATTTGTTTGTTTTTCGCTGTGAACTTTCACTCTGGATCCTTCTATTGCATTTGGTTTCACAGCACTGGATCCTTGGCAGGTCATATTGTGCTACTGGAGAGCTCTTTGGTACACTGCACCTTAAAAAGCACTGGGGAAGCTAATAGAAAGGGATTTCCCTCCCAGGAAAATGGGTACCTTATCTCTCTGAATGTGAAAGTAGAGCCACTGGGAAGTAAATGTCTCTAAAAAGACCTAACATACCCAATACCAGTTTTGGAAAACTGTTGGCAGCTGTCTAGCACAGTGGCCTGCCAGAGGCAGTTAAGCAGTTGTTTTCCATACTTTGTTTATGCTAGAGTTTTGGACAGTGAGACTTATGGCAGTGGGGAAGCCGGAGTTTAAATGGTATGGAACTCTAAGGAACAGCTAAGACCTCTGTCTCTGACTACAGACAGTGTGATTTTTTGGTGTAGTTTTGGGCTTGCCCTGTACTATAACAATCAGACTATGGTACTATAGAAGAAAAATGAAATACTGCAGTTTCTAGAGATCTTGAGCACCGTTAACACCAAATGATGTCAACAGAATTCTGGGGTCTTCTGAAAGAGCAAAATCAGGCACAGCTGAAAATTGAGTGTTCACATCGTTGGGTTTGAGTCTTTCTTGTTTATCAGCTTTATTTCCTGTTCTCTGAGAGCTACTTGTTCCACTTTTACCACCTGAGGCCATGCCCTTTTGCATGGTCTCATCTTTTTGCTCTGCAGTGCGAACAACCCATGAAATCACGAGAGGAGAGCATTTTCAACAGAAGCCAGCAGCAATGTTGGCTCTCACTGCAAACAGAGCCAACAACAGCAAAAGTCAAACCAAAGATCTAAGCATGCTTAATCAAAGGTCATCTCCTGTATCACATCCCATTAGTCAAAAAGCAGAAAGGCCCAGTCATGATTTAGAGTAATCTGAAATAAAGCACTATTGCTTGGCTTGGAAGGAATTCCAACTTTTGTAATGGATCTAGCAGAACTGCATGTTAATGTGGTCTGAACTAATTTCTGATTTGTAGATGTATAAAAGCTGATGGGAAAGCAATAGCCCCCTGTTGAGCTATATCTCTTGGAAGAAAAATGACATGGAACAGGATTGGACCTTGTAAAATCTTGAAGATGACAGAGAAAAATGCATGCTGTTATTTGTCCACAAGAGCTGGTAGCTTCTTCCTTCTCCTGGGCAGTGTGTGTACAACCACAAATGGTCAGTTCAGAGTTATGCATGCATTTTGGTCTATTCAATCAGAAAGAGATAGCAAATAGGATGAGAATATATGCCAGTTCTGAGTGTATATCAGCATTTAACTTCTGATTGCCTAAGCACATAGTAAGGTTGGACTAGCAAGTATAGTACTGGAAGTGAAAGAAGAATTTGTATTTCTGTGAAATTCAGAAGGGACAAAAAAAAACCAACACAAAAACAACAACAACACAGACCTACTATTTCTGATGCTCCTCTCTTTTACTGACTAAATATATGTAGCATTACACGACAACGTGAGCTGCTTGGCCTGTCAGGGTAGAGGAGTACTTTGAGCAGGATTTTCAGCTCTACTGGGGGAAATTCAGACATTCAGCTCCAAATAAAAGTCCCAGGAATGTGCACGCACATCACTTAAGAAGCTTCAAAAAATCACAACTTTCATGTGTGATGTTCTGCAGTATAAGCATTAGATGAACATATGCCAGTACTGGCCTGAGATTCAAATTTTCCCTTCTCCTGGCCTCACTAACCTAGTTTACTAAATCAAAATTTCCTAATTTTACTCAATTTTCTCTTTCTCTCTCAAGAGAGCATATTCTCCTTTCAGTACTATGCCACTTTTCCTCCTGCAATATTTGCCTTCTCTTGATCTCTTCTCCTCCTTGTTCAGGAAGGACAAGTGACCTCAACGCTCCACATTCACATCTCTCAAGCTATGAACTGCATTCTCAGTTAAGTCATCGACAATTTAGTAACTAATAGAAACAGTTATCTCTATGTCAGAAAAAAATGTATTTTAAATGTTGAAAAGCGTTACCAGAAATCTGTTAAAGACAAAAAGACAAAAAAGAAAATTGAAAAAAAAAAAAAAAGTGGGAAAAAAAGCTCTCATTGTAGAGCTAGAAAAATAATTCCAAGGTTTAAGTGTATTAATTGGGCCCATGTGCCAGCTGTTAACTCATCAGCAAGTCATGGCTCTTGGAGCCCAGGAGAACTCCTTGTGGCTGCCAGAGCGTTTACCTCTACTCCTCAGTTATGCATGGGTGCATATATCCTGCCAGACTTTCAACCCTGCCATTTTGGCCCCAGGTTCAAAGGCCTTCAGACATTTCTGGAAGGACAGTTATTCTTGTTTTAGACTATTGACAATGCTAATGGTAAGAGCAGATTTTGATCTCATATTTTCTGAGTCAGATTCTTTTTTGTTTTTCTGAAGTCTGTGCAAAAGGAGCAGAGGATACTCTAGAGGTCCAGACTGAAGACCACTAAGAGAAGCCCAGAGTTCCATTTGTTGACAAAGGTTGTGAGAATGAAACACAGAAAAGTGTTGATTTCTATGGAGATTACCACTATGGAAACCAAAGGGGTGACTCATGAGAAATGCATGGTTTCAGTATAGACAGGTGAAAATTGTTTCCAAATCCTGTAAAGAACAAGTTAAGTTAATAACATTGCTGCGGGGCCCTAACTGCACGGTCTGAATTGGAAGATAGATAACTGCTGTAACATCATTGCATTTTTCTCTTGTGTCACTGGGGGTAAGCTGGTGTTTATCAGTGACTGAGGTATCATACCATGCTTTGTCCAGGCATCTGCTGAGCTTGTGCGGAATGCCATGTTGACACCAAACAGCACTGCTGGAGAGAAAGCAAATCCTTCAAAGGATATTTAAGGCATAAATGTTCACATCAATAAAAGTAATGAAAATAAGATAAACAGAACTCCTTTTCTATCTGCTTAAACATTTATGAATATATTTGTGAGTAGAAATTTGATAAGAGAAAGATCAGACAACTTTTCTGAACCACATCAGATGCTTTTGATGGCCATATTGAAAGCTCTGTGTTAGTTTTAAGAGTTGCTTAACTTCCTTGTCTTCAAATTTTACTGATGCCAATGTTGTCATTGTTGTCAGTCAGTAGCCTACTGCAAACTAAAATACTTTCATTCTTTTTTCCTTTTTTGTTTTTTTTTTAATTTACCCTTATTACACAACTGTGGAAGGTACCTTTTTATGCCACTAATATATACTAATGTACTGAAGTATGATGTTAAATGCCATTGCCTTCAATGGTAAACAGACTCATGCTTATTTGAGCTTAACTGATCTGTTGACTTTGGAATCTTAGTTTTTGCAACATTTGGTAGAAATTGTACAAAACTTTTCCACTTTCAATTTTAATTCGCATTGACCTCTATAGATGAGTCACTGAAAGCACAAGGATGTGTCACTGGTCTAAGCCAGCTCTATCACTATCACGTACAGTACATGACATCTTCTTGTATTTTCTTCCTGTTTCCATTTAAGAAAATATACGAGGAGAAAAAAAATAGGGATTTTTTTCTCCCACTCATTTCCTGTCTTCTATACTTCTGACTCAAAAATTCAGTGAAGCACCTGTGTGTTGAAGCACTAATATTTAGTTTATCTAAACATTTCCACTCAAAAGTCCCAGTTCTAGTTATTTATTATTTTCATAAACTTTAGCCTCCTTGGCTGAACTTAGTCCAGTGCTGTTCTCTTTCCAAAAGTATTTTTGGAAAATTTGGGTATGAATTGAGCAAAAACATAATGTAACAAAAAATACATTTTTCCCACCATTTCCCCCAGATCTTTTGAATAGGTCTAATGGCCAAAGCTTCTCAGATAAAAATCTAGTATTTGGCAGGGAACAATCTGGAAAAGAGAATGGTGCCTCCCAACATCTTTCTGAAAACAGTTGGAGGCATTTGGAATCATCATTTCCATTTTCTCAAATGAAGAAACTGAGGCACAGGATTAGTAATTGAATTTTCCTGTGTTTTGGTTGGTATTCTAAGTTAATTGATAATAATCTCCAGCTTTCTAAACGTGGGTTCCTTGTATAGGTAGTGTTGAAGAAAGAGTCAAAGTGGTGGTTAACAGCTGGATATGCAGTCGAGTGTGTACTGGGTAACTGTGACAATCACAAGGACATCCGCACACTGAACAGTCACCACCAAGAGAATGCTGAGCGTGCTCGCACAAAGATTTTGTTTTTTCTTCTGTTCTTGTATGGCACAGCAAAGAGAAGTTTCATGGCTGCCTCATTCACTTAACAGCATCATATTTGACCACTGAATTATAACATACTGGCATGGTATTGAAAGTTCTCTCTCGAGCCTCAACACAATGTTTGTTTGTTTGTTTTTAAGAGAGTTCTTAAAAAATATTAGAGAGTCAGATGCCCATACTGGCTTTCTGCCAGTAGGGTTTGCAGCCATTCTCCATCAGCTCCTCTGGCTACTCCACCCTTGCAGTGTAAGTACCATTAATTGTAAACATGTGAGCAGTTCCACTAAAGTTAAGCATGCATTTAGGTGTTTTGTTGGATGCAGTCTGCTAGTTCTCCATAGCAGAAAATGTCCGTGAGGTGGGGAAAAAATTGAATTTTTCAGCCAAGCTAAAGTCCTCAAGGAAAATGCACATATTTTCTAAAATATTCTTCAAGAACAAGGAAAAAAATGGGTAGTGAGAATGCTTAATTTATATTCCCAATCGCTTTTAGTGAAGGAGTCCATAGCTCAGTTTTTCCTGATGCTGCAGAAAACAGAATTTTTTGCAAGCTGCTGTCTCTGTCATGTATCATTACAGAAAACTTGCCTTCCTGGTCTGTGCTGTTTATTTTGAAGAGACTTACAGGTTGACACACTGAGTTTTGAGCAGTCTTCATCAAATGCTGCATATGTACATTAATGAAGAGATCATCTCTTCATTAATGAAGTATTTGCATTTTTTCCTTGCTCTGTTCTTCGTACAAGGTAACACCTTCAAACACAATTTGGTCACAGTTGACCTATCTCCTGTGTTTCTGTTCCCCTCTGTAAACCGGGCTTGTTTTTTTTTTTTTTACCTTTTACCTGCAGGATTGGATTGAGTGAGTGTAAAAACATATTCTGGAGATATCTCACCTTCTAAATGTTCAGCGCCAGAAGTAATGGGCAAAGCTTTTTCCCCATTGGATCAAACCATTTGCAGGTAAGGCTGCCAAAAAAAACATTCATCATTTTGTACCTCAATCGCATGGAAATAACCAAGACCTAAGGATACATCATACAGAGAGGAAAAAATATATAATAGCTGTTTGCCAAATAGGTTTGCTGATTCTTATTACTGCCCACAAACAACTGTGTCTGAATGACTTGTGCCTGAAGAAGGAAAATATCATTTTCATTGAAGCAATTAAAAGTCCTATCACAATCCACCCATGTAAGGAAGGGTGTGAGTTTAGTCTGAGCAGCAGTTTCCTTGCTTTTGAGCAGTCAGCTTCAAACTCCTCTGTAATGCTCTTTAAATCAATAGGATTTCTGTGTACAGTTTCCCCGTGCATAACGGGAAACTTTGGTTGTTGTGAGCAGAGATGTAACTTAGTGTGCTGTACAGCAGGGACTGAGGTACAGATCTGTACCAAAGGAGAATCAAACATAAGGTTTTCTTGTGGGTTTCACTGATATTTCCTGAAAGCAGATGAACAACCAGGAATCTTGGGTTCTAGCACATCCTTGAGAAGGAGTGTTTTGTAGGGAGTGTCGCTCATTTCTATGCATCATTCTCTTCTTCATTTCCCCCAACCTCCTTTTCTCACATACAGATAATTCTGCCCTGATTTTTTCATTTTCCAGAACTTGGTTAAACAAAGGTTGGGCCCCATTCAAGCACGATTAAACTCTTAGGCTTCCAAAGACTAAGTTTGCTAAATGACTGCTTTATCACTGGATGAATCCCCTGTGTTGACCCTGGTCATTCTCTCCTTGGCAAAGATATCTCAAAGGCTCCTCCTAAGACTGCAGTGGCAGTGGCTCCACTGTCTCAAGTCAATCCATGACTCATACGTTATGTGTAGACTACAGAAGTTGTACCTCCTATGCAGATTTGCTTTAATACATGCCTAAAATGTGGTCTGTTGTTTTCCAGTTCATGCTCCTCTTGCTCCTTGGCTCATCTTCCCCACCACATTCTCCTTACCAAGTTTAGTCATAATACTTTGTTCTTTCTCTTCAGAGGAAAGAGAAGGGTCATTTATTGACCAGACAGAATGTTTTGGTGTTTGGCATTGACCACATTTACCGTTCTGTTTTTCTTGTTTAGAAAAAGAAAGCAAGAAGTCTACCTATAAAGCTGGAGACTTCCTGGTCCTACTGCTGCCACGCTACAAAATTCAGATCACTGGTTCAGTGATGATCTTCTTACTACTGTCACAGTTGCATTGGGTAGCTCCCAGGAGAAAGCAGATGATGTGTGGAAAAGAATAGAGGTAAGACTGGGCCATTATCACCTATAAGCCTGATTTGTACACAAAGCTCCTGTGTCCATTCTTCCTGTTCAATGTGACTTTCTCTAGCTCGAGCTCTCTTCAGACGTGGTTGTGCAAGGTCTTACTCAACAAATGTACTCCCTTAGACCAGACTTAGAAAAAAGAGAACTGGCACTTTTCATGCCATACTTATTTAGTGGAGAGAACACTTTGATCTCTGCGGCTACCCATCTAACAGCCCCACATAGCAGTAAATTCATACACGCTTTTTTCTTTTTAAAATCTATCTGCCAAGAAAGAAAAAAGCGAAAGGAAAAAAACAGCAATTCCAGGAAGAAGCTGAAGTCTATGAAGTGATCTTTCACTCCCTTTTGCAAAGCTATTGCTAGTCAGCACCACCACGAATCTATCAGAGTATTTTCGGTAACAAGCTTTTGAAAAGCTGAATTTAAAATAAGAAGTGGGAAGTGGAGAGGGAGGCATGGGGAGTATCTTCAAACCAAATGCCACAACTGCTCACAAGGCACTCTATAATTCAAGACTGGGTACCCTCAGGCACGCTGCACACACATTTATATTTTCAAGGGAACAGACCCACAATGCAAACACTGTGAGTGGTTTTGCCTTAAGGATCCTTTAGGATTTATGCACACGAGAGCTCTTGTCGCTTGTAAGTAGAGGTCAGGAACCTGCCTGGGTGGAGAAGGCAGAGTCAGTGCTTTCCTGAAATCCCTCCTTGTGCCAGGAAATAATCACCACACCCACAGCTACTACATTTGAGCCAAGGTGTTCCAGGGACACAGTCTGTCATATAGGGCACGCCTGTGGAAAAAGGTTTTATAAACCATATCCCGTTTCTTTAATCTTCCATTCCTTGTTGCTGAAAGAAATGAAAAAAAAAAAAAAATCAAGGTAGTTGCTTGTGAGGGAAAAGAAAAGGCATTTCTGTTCAATATCCAAAGGAAAAAGATCAAAAATAAAACTTCTGATTTTTCACATATTCCAGATTGCTCAAGGCAGGGTTTATTTCCACTTGGTTAAATAGCAGGTAATGAAGTCTTGACTATGGTGGCATAAATCAACTCTTTTGATGGAATAAAGGTGTAAGGAAGAAAACAAAGAACAGGCAGATAAGCTACAATACCAAATGTTACTTGTAAAAATATAGAACTGGTGTTTGTTTCTGGTAGGCATCTTAATCTGTGATTTATTGTTCATTCAGAAATGCTACAATTTTTTTATTAGCTCAGAATGGATTTGAAACTACCATTGCACATAAAATAGCTAATTGTGTTTTATTGTTTCATTTCAAGTACAGTTCTATCGTAGTGCCAAACATCAGGCTGAGAAAAATGACGTGTTTTATTTAAAATAATTGCAATGAAAAAAATGAGTTGGTTTCTTTTGGCTGTGATTGTATTTCTGAAAATTTTACTATGAATGAAAATCCTAGATAGTTGTTTCTTTTCAGTATCATCTGTCTTGTATCGCCTTAGCTCAGAAAATACCCAGATTTGTTTGATTCTATAGCCTATACATTCTCCTGAATCTTCAACTTCTCTTTTTTTTTTTTTTTTTTGTCCCAGATATGTTTTGAACCTGTAACTCTGATAGTTTTCTCAAACGTACTTAAACAGCACATCACTCATTTTGTGTGAAAGGCAGTGGTGTCTGAGAATGAGTAGTCAAAACAGAGGCACAGAGATGTCCTCAGAGCTGTTGCAAAGTTGTGTGTGAGATCACACTAGCCTTTTCCCTAATTGCAAATTACAGGGAAATCAATGTACAGCAATCCCAATCATCTTCTAAATAAAAAAACTCAAGCATCCCATGCACTAAATAGAGAGAGCTGGAAATAGGCCTTCATTTAAAGAAAAAAACAAAAACAAACACATGGCTTTGTTGCTTTATGTGTTTACAGGTGTGGTTATGAAAGGGCAACAGACATCTTTCATCCAAGATGGGTATTAGGGAAAGTCAGGAGTTGGACTTGATGACCCTTATGGGTCCCTTCCAGCTTGGCATATGTTATGATTCTATGATCCTCTCTGCTTCTTCACCTTCAAGGAACAACACTGTTTAGTCACTCATGGGAAGGCAGCAGGCAGCAGCTGAGATGAGGTACAGCCAATAGATTGAGAGGACTGACAATCATAGGGAAGTAGTGAAAAAAAATGATTTGCTGCAGTTCATGGACTCACTAAGGAGTGCCATCTCCGTGCTAGATTCATGCTTTTGGGAAAGTTAGTGACAAAGACAGGCAAGCAGCGATATGCCTGAGTGTGTGTTCATGTGTGTGTAGATGTGTTGATCAATAAAGGATGAGGATCAGGTGGTTTGCCAAAGGCAGAGCTGAGGAGACTCATTGGACGCTGCAGGATAGACAACAGACCCTACAACTATCTGATCATCAGATCAGAGACCTCAGCTTCCATACCTACATGCCTGTGTGCTGTGGAGCTCTCTTATTCCAATCCCTTCCTACGATGTCAAGACTTAAAGCATGAAATCCTACCCTGCCTTCATTGTCTTTTGTGACAGTGGTGTGAATTGCCTCCATCCAGTTTCTCACCTACCCCGGAGATGTTCAAGGCAAGGTTGGATGGGGTTCTGGACAACCTAACCTATTGGCTGTCAAACATGCCCATGGCAGGGGGATTGGAAGTCAGTGATCTTTAAGGTCCCTTCCAACCCAAGCTGTTCTATCTCTATCATTCTGTGATATAAGACCTGAGAGTTATGAGGCTTTTCCTAAGCTTGACCAGTGAAGGCTCCTGTTCCAGACCTGCCATTCTCAAGCAGCTGTTTCTAACTGTATTAGATAGAGTCTGTAATAAGAAATGTTACCTGCTCACCTCAATCTATAACGCTCCAAGCATTAACAGATCCTGCTGAGAGCAATAAGCAATACCGTGGAAGAAAATGTCACTAAGACAATACGACTGAGGCCACTGCTCCTGGCTCTGCTTGTCAGAAGTGGCAAGTTGCTCAGCAGAGAAAGCTCTGTATGCTCCATGGAATGGAGATAACAGCAGAGGATACTTCAGGGCCATTCACATTTATGAAATATTTTGAGATTCCTTGATGACAAGATACTGCATAAATCACTACATTCTATTTTCAAATATGCTAATTCAGACAGCAGATTTTGTAGGTAATTTATATTTTGCTTCGTTGCCTGGAAAAATCAAACTCTGCTGAATAACAGTAGTTTAATGAAATAGAACCAAAGCCAGAATTCATATATTTCTGCTGCTATTCTTCCTATGAAAATATGTAACTATAACTAAGCAGTGTCATTCTTTCAAACAGATGGAAGCAATTGTCTTCTGGGTAGATGTTAGCTTGACTGCATGGTTATTCCTAAAGCTGGGTAGCACCATTTCGAACTGAGTGTGTGATACATGGTGTTGGTAGTATTTGAATGTGTGACTGTAACAGGAGGTGTGAAGCACAGCGACAGCTCCAAAATCCACTGAACTTAATCTGGGTCTTTTCGTTTACTTCACTGGCTATTGAATAGCACCTACAAAATGTAGTTTGTCGTATACACTGCATTGTGAACTTATTCTGAGTTATCATCAGTGGCAGTAATGGCAAACAGCTGAAGTAACTTCTGTTCTGGGAGAACTGCTTTCCAGCTATTCTATGAAAATAACTTTCCCCATTTTTGATTGGGCTTTATATGTGTTTGAACAAAAGTGTTAGGGACACATTATGTTGCCGGAATCTAGGGAACTGATTTTTCAGGCATTGATACAGAAACATCATATGGTTTTATTTTAGTCTAATAAAATTATGTGGGTGAGTTAGTGTTTATGTCTTTGGCTTGCAAGATGCTGTCCACTTGACGTGTCATATGAAGGAAAATAGCTTGGTGCTGTTTCTCTCTCAGATGATCATTTAGCCGGAAGGGTGGAGGGTATCTGTTGGTTGGGGTTTTTTAACTGTTAATTGGCTACCAACTGACTAATAAAAATCCAGTACCCTAAAATAGAGACTTAAAAATAGAGCAGCTCATGGTATACCTAAAATCCAGCTTCCAGAAAAGATCCAATCCATTTCAGACATTTCTCAGCGCTGTCAGATTTTCCACAAGATTTATAATGAGCACTTTGTAAAGCTCTGGCACCTAAGCTGAATACTGAGCATTTGCAAAGCTCTCCCTGGGGAATTTTCCAGCCAGCCTTAAGGCATAGGATTATGAGGTCCTTTCTCAAGTCCCCATGCACTAGGCACCATGCTCTGACTGAACCTGATCAGAAGTGGCTCTGCATCTCAAAAAATGAGGCCACAAAATGAAAGCCTGGGATAAAATGATGCAGTGGGTTTAAAACACTGTTTTGATGCTGGGTTTTGATCCTTCTCAGGCTCACACCTGTTCAGATGTGTTGTCCCAGTAGAGTCACGTGGGTGCATCTCAGAGCAGCACTTGGCCTCTGTGGCCTCATTCCACGACTTGAGCTAGAGCCTTGTGTCGGTTGCACAGGGTGGGTCCCAGCAAAGTGGCAGGACTGAAGTCTTATCTTGGCTGCCACACAAAAATGCTGGATGTTTCCATATTTCAAAGAGTGCTTCGCATAAGCTGTGCACGACGACTGTGCTGTGGCAAACCCATCTCTGGGAAGGTAGTGTCCTGGCCATAGCAGGGATATTTCTAGCCAATTCCTCACTGTACTACTGGAGTTTCTGCTTGTCCTAACACTGCCTGAAATTAAAGCCAGATGAGAGGCAAAATTTATTCCACCCCTTAGGTGAGAAAAAAATGGATGTTAAAACTTTCTGAGCATTGGAGGCACTTGGGAGAAGGCTGAGGGTTGAGTATGTATGGTATATCTGCACATCCCAGTTCTGCTGATGTGAGTCTCTGGACAAAAACGACAGTGCTTCTGTTCACAGCACAGATTTAGGATGACCTCTGACAAATTAGAAGTATTTGGCACTTGTTGCTTTCTTCTAACATGTTTCCTAAAATTTAAAGGAATTAACACTGGCAGTGTTTTAGAAGCCAGCAGCCTTTGAGAGTGATCAAAAGCTTGAAGGAGTAAAATCAGAAATACGGATAGACACATAACAGATTTCTTTGCCCTGCTTACAGATATCATTTGAGAATGTATCATTGCAGAAACTGATTCCTTGCCACACAAAAAGATGCAGTTCTGCTTCAGGTGCATCAGCTATAAGAGGCACCTGTTGCTGAGCTGTTCGCTGCCATCCACACTGTGTGGTAGCTCAGTGTTGGCTTTCCACAGACAGAAAACATTTGTGACGCACAGGTTGGCTGAGTGCATGCAGGGAGTTTCAAACTGTGCAGACTCTGATGTTTTCCTTTACCAGAAAATTGACTTCCTGAGTCCAAACCATTATCCCAGGACTCAGTCATAGCAGTTAGCTTGCGTTTTTGTAGGAGGTTGCCTGGGAGCAGAATCAACACAAACTTTTCGTAACATAGATGCAAATTAACATGCTTAAGTTACAAGCATACTTAATTTCTCTCCAACCAGGGAGGCACTCAGTTTTCTCTCATTAATTTCAGTGGGTGGTGGACACATCTGTAAATATTTTTAGTATCCTAACTTTGTCATCTGTCTATTCTGGTTCCCTGTGTAGTCAGTAGAGAAAGAGACAAAAAGGAGAGAAAACCCTAAATACACACTCAATAGCACTTTTATATAGAATGATCCAGAGCAGCAGTCTCTCTGAAGATATTTATTTGTATATTGTTGGTACAATTAAAAAAAGAAAACAAGAATTCCTGTGTAATAACAGGGCAAAAATTTACTGTATTTTCTGGGCTGTTTCTCCTTTCACGTGCAAAGAAGGAAAAAAAAAGAAGCTCACATTCAGGAGGTAGAAACCCAGTAGATTTAGGGAAGCATCAAATTTATGGAGGTTCAAGAGCTGAACTTCTATTTGTGCTTTTAAAGGTTGACTGGAAAAACACTCACTGTAGTGAGTATCCATATTTAGTAAAGCCTGTTTTGCATCCTTTCAGATAATGTTTTACCTAACTAAGGGGCAATTTTGTGACAAAGTGTGGTTATGATGAATGATATGGGGTGCTATAAAGCAGCTATTGGTAGGAATCTAGAACACATAACCTAGTGACTTACGGTCCTCCCAAAGCAAGGATTAAGGTTAGCTGAGGGTAGACAGCTCATTGTGTGCACAGCGCTGTCCCAAACCTCCTGTTCCGTGCTGTGACATGCAGAATGATTTGGGTTTGATGCTTCAGAGAGGCAGGAGATGTCCTAGGAGTCCCCTGAGTATGGTCTTTGGAAAAGACTCAAGCAGATCATCTGTGACTGTGCTCCTGGAAGGAAGAAACACGATATTCTTCCTTCCTCTCTCAAAGGGTGTAGCCCATGCACTCTTATGAGCACCAGAAATGCAGCTCTGCCCTGTCCTGGAAGCCTCTGTGCTAAAGGTTTTCTCCCCATCCTTCACTCCTACTGTGTGAGGGGCAGGCAGGCTTTAGCCCTGTATGACAAGGCTCAGACATTTCTACCTAAAATGCCTATTTAAAATGTCACACATTTCCCAGGGCCTAGGCATGCTGTATCCCAGCCTGTGCAAGTTCTCTTCAGAAGGAGAACATTCAGATCTTCTCCACAGCTCTAATTTGGATTAGGTCAAGACATAAACATCAATGACTAAAATTAACCATGCTTTTTACTGTCATAACAGCAGACCTTGTTAGGTTCTGAGGCACTTTCATGATCCGTGCTGTCCAGTGGCAGCTCAGTCCAATTTCTGAGTGGCAGCAAATCAAGGAGAAAAAATGAAAATTTAAATCATTTTCTGTCAGAGTAGAAACTAAATATTAAGAGAGTACTGTGTGTGACACTGGGTAACCCTATCAGAGGTATTTTTTAAGTATGGTCTTGTTCTCTATCGTAGTCATGAGAGAGAGCTGTGATAGCAATTTCTTTCAGTTTTTCATTGCTAGAACGTTTTGCTAAGATTTGTTACCACACATTGGTACTATTAAGGTCATTGAAATAACTAAGGTTGATAGATCATTTTCAGTCTTCGTCAACATGCATCATCTCAATATATATGTATAAATATGTGAATATATTTATAGATACAGAACAAAAAACACTCACTTTTTATATGATTATTCTGATAAATTTTTGCTACTTACAGCATTATATGCAGGCAAAGAGAAGAATCCTTTCAAGAAAAGGTACTTCAGGTTTCACACTGATCAGGAAAAGTCATGAATAAAATAAGTTGGGGGGTCATAATGGTAGATTCAGGAAAATTTTGAAGATGTACCTCAGAAAAGTATTCACTTCTTGCTATTGGCTGAAAAGCACCCAGCTACTTAAAACTGAAATTCCTTTGATTCAGAGGTCCAAAAAATATCAGTAACTTGTTTCCTAAGTAAGAGTACAAGTAGGAGGGGACCTTGTAGGAAGGAACTGAATTAAAATACACCTTAAAAATCACATGGATAATAACGGAGGGCCTAAGAGGAATCAGTCTGAAGACTAATCAGACAAGAAAGCAGCAATATGGAGGTCAAAGGGCAGAAATAAAGTAAGAATTGCCAAAAATCAAGCTTAGAAAGGAAATAAAACTAATACAAAACAAAACAAAAAAGATCAGCCATCTAAGTAGGAATTGAGCACAAAAGAAAAAAAGGAACTGCCATGCAGTAGTCCAGGGTGGAGATTATGATTTTTCCTATATCTGATAAAAAAAGTGGCTTTCTTTTCTTTATTCACAAAGACATTGACAACCGAAAGAAAGATGATATGGCCAGAGAGAATTACTCTTACGGTGAAAGAAGCAGAACTCACGTATACTACATCAAGCCTGTACTGAAGGGAGCAGTTTAATCTCCACCTCAGAAATACTGAGAAAGCAGCACATGAAATCACCAGTTCATTACAAACCCCCTCTCCTGGACACTTAAGGCAGAGGAGATGACTGAAGAACAGAAAACGTCATATCTATCTCTCAAAGTGGGATAAAAAGTGAGAAGGCATTCTGAATATCATGAGGTCATTTACTTTGCCACAACCTGCAAGTCTGTAGAACAAATGTTGCAGGAAAGAATAAAGATAAGCAGAAAAATGGAAAATGTCATTTTCAGACTGGTTTGGTCATAGTCTGATCATGCCAGACTAGTATAATATCTTTGTTTAACACGACTGTTTTCTCTAGACAAAGGAAATACAATGTTCTGGATATCAGTAAAACAGCTGGTTTGGTGCCATGTGAGAAACTGTCTGCTTAGCTAAGGAAAAAGAGAATTAGTAGAAAAACTGTAAGCTGGGTAGAAAACTGGTTAAAGCAGAGATGACAGCAGACTGTGTCGAGAGAGGAAGTATTGAGCTGGAGACAGACTATTAATGGAGTTCATCAAGGGCTGGTTTTGGCTCAAAAAATAGGAGTGGGCTTAGGAAATGTGTCGATGACACAAAGTTGGAAGGCCCTGACAATTCAGAGGAGGACTAGAATACCATGCAGAGAGAATTGGATGACCCCGAGGACAGAAGTAATGGAAATGGAATGAAAGCGAATAGCACAAGTGCAAAATCCAGCCCTTCAGAATGAGTAACAAGAATTTCTGTTTGAGAAACACATCTGGAAACAATGGAGGAGAAGATGGTATACCCGACTATACCAGTTAATTGTAGAATGACTGTGATCTCCAGGCTGGACGTGATCACAGTCTTAGGATGCAGTAAGTGAAATATTTCTGTGACACATACATGACAACTTCAAGGCTTCATCTGAAGTGCAATATACCGTTCCAATGACCTGTGTGCAACAAAGTATTTAAGATGGCACGTGGTTGCAAAATGGACAAGGAAATAGAGAACTTACTTCAAAAGGATTGTAAACACAAAAAACGTGGCACGAGGTCTCTGAGTGAGCCAGTATGAGAAATGAAAGCTTGCAGTCACATCAAAAGAAAGATGGAAAAGCTGGACTGCATTGCTAAGCAAAATGCTGCTTTGTTTCTCCCAGGGCTCCAGCTAGTGGTGGCATGGTGTGGCTCTGCTCTCTAGAGGCCACAGAGCCCAAATGCTTTATAATGCTTTAATAAGCTGGAGAGATGCAAAAGAGAATGTATGATATCACAGCGAAGGACTGGACTCAGTCACCTGGAGGCTTCTCAGTCCCGATGCATATCCAAAAATATTAACAACATTGAAGCCAGCAAAGGTACTCTTCTGCTCTACAACAGCTAAGAATCAGTTTGTTTTCACAATTTAGTAAGATTTGTTACCTTGGTCCTTTATATACCTTACTTCCTGAGTGACTAAATATCCCCAGTAAGTGACAAATAACAGTAGTAACAGATGAATAAGTTCAAGCGTGGAATAAAGGGAGTGAAATTAAATTTTGAGAAAAGCATTTAGCTTTTACTCAAATAAGTGTGTTAGACCCAAAGTACAAACAATAAACCCAGGCTGACCTAACATAATTCATTGGAAATTCTTTCAGAGAGCTCCTCTAAGACAGCCAAGGAACAAGTCACACTCCGGAGGAACCAGTCGGTCCCCACTCCGTAGTGGTCTTTCTCCCAAGGCGTCTATGGGACCTCTTTCACCATACAGCCAAAATTCAGCCCAAATCTTCATTGTACAAAGAGACAGCCCACCAGGAAAAACACCCACGCAGATGCCTCTCTCTCTCTGACTGTGATGATCTTAGTCCTGTCCACCTTGGCTACCTATCTCTTGCGGGGAACTTGAACTGGTTGGCGTCATCCTAACAAACCCTGAGTGCACAGGAATGCACTGTGCAATAAACAGGTTCAGCATGAGACAACTTCTGATCTTTTTTCAGTTTACAAGCTGCACACCTGTAGTCAGAAGGAACTGGCTAATCGTGGTTTTCCCATGTGATGTTGTGTATTTGTCTAGCAATCTCGTTAGGTGAAAGATAGGCTAGCTCTGTCCCCTCTAATTCTGGAAATAGCATCTGAAGTGGAAATGCTAAGTCATGGCCTGAACCAATCGAGCACCTGGTGAGAAGGCAGGTTCAACCCAGGGGAGCTCAGGGGCATGCAATGTACCTGAGTAACTGGAAGGGGTGGAGCCAGGATCCACCCCTTCCCAGACCTTATTTAAGGGTTGGCATCAGGGGGAGATGAGGGTACTTCTTGTTGGGGATTTGTGACTACCTGAGGCTTTCTAAGGGGGTAAGCTGTTCCCTTCCTTCCTTTCTATGTACGCTGCTTTCTCATTTGCTGTAGCCAAGGACTTTGCTACTCTGTTCTGATTGTGGTACTTTCCATTCCATTATAGTATTACAACATCCATGTCTTGTGTTGACACTACTCAAAGCCTTTGGTGACTTTTCAGTAGCCATTTGGATTTTGCTGCTCTGTGTGGTGAGCTGCCTTCGTAATACTGCTTCTGCAGTGATACCACTGAGAGCTACTAACTATACACGCACTTTTTTGTACTTGGATCTTTTCTTATGTTTGGACTTCATTGGTTAGTTTCCAGAGGGCAACACATGTTAGGAGAACTGGCACAAACCTTCAGACAACAGCTGGATGTCTAAATTTACAGTTAATTCTTTGCTCCCTACCTATTAATGAAGTGGTTACTAACAATTAAACTGTGGTTGACATCATATTGTTGAACTGTGATTTCATTGCTTCATTAATTGCAAGCACCTAAGATAACTGCAGCAATGCTAAGGCAGTAAAAGAATATCTTCAGGCTATACTCAAGGTGTGATCCTTGTTAGAGGTATCATTAACTATCTAGAAGTACAAGTATTTTTGTACTGGAGTTCTTGCAACCCATCTCCACGAGTGAGATGGTGAAGTTTGTCTTGCCATTCTATACAAAGTGAAACGACAGCTCTGGAAGCTCGGTCATTCAAAGAAACAGGCTATCAGATTGGAAGCAAACTGTGCTTGGCTTTCGTGCCCTTCCTCAGATCTTATGCCTTGTCTGATATAGATCTAGGTCTCACTGCATCTGTTTGGAAAATAACATTTCAATCAGACTAAAGATAGCAAAGCTGCTGTGCTATACGTCAAGGAATAGGAAAAAAAAAATATCAAGAGCTAAGTAGAGCCTGCAAGCCTCCAGCTGACACCTTGTTCCCATTATACAGTATTTATGTGTAGCATTTATGATGGGAGACAGCATTTTGGCTTTGGGAAGAAAGCTGGAAGTTGTGCCACAAAATAAATGCTCAGAGCTGATTTTCAACTTGCTTTTTAACATGGTGCAGATTTTATATATTACGCGTCTGTGGAGCTGTACAGTGAGTAATAGTAACACAGTATAATGTCAATTGTAAATCACTGTGAGGTACATCCGACATCAAATGAAGTCCATTCGAAGTGTTCAGATCTTCACCAATCAGAAATTGTCTGAGCAAACACTGTACCTCAACTTCAATTTAACTGTTGTTCGAGCTCTGAATGTACGTTCTGCTTCTTGTAATGCTGTATGTACTGATCTTTTTTCACCTGTATGGCTTTTCACAGAGCCTTGAGACATAGCAGGGGAAGCCATGTGCTCAACCTTTTTTCGGCCAGGTTAAATTTCTTCAGACAGATGTCCCTTTTCTTTTGCAAGAACCTGAAATCTAACATCAAGAAAATAAATGATCAGGAAAATAAAAAGTATTTAGCTCACTAATTCATTGTGGATAAGTTGCATATGCAGTAAACTGAGCACTCAGTTTTAACTTTAAAATATTTGCTTTCGAATGAAGTGTCACTGTGAAGGGGCTTGGATGCCCTTGCTATGATGTGACTAGCGTGTTCCACTCCACTGTCTCCTTGGAGGGGGCAGAAGTCCTGGGGCAGCTGGATTTTGTGGGGTCTTAAATTGTCTCAGAAGCACCAGTGTGAGCTCTTGTCTGTCAAGTCCATAGGGCAGTTCTCTGTAAAGGAAAAAGTTTTCCACCAAAAGAAATAAACATGAGCAACATCTTCGTGATTTGTACAAAATTTCTATGGAAGATATATAAAATTAACTGAGCAAGGAGGACTTTTGCTCCAGTGACAGGAAGTGCCTCGGGATCCCCTTGAACACTAACACAATCCAGATGAGGTTTAGAGCAGACTTGAGGCTGTACTAAGTTACCCATTCCACATCTTGTTTACAGAACCAGGAGCTGAGAGCCTGAAGGAGGCAATGCTGTCTCTTCCCTGGTTGTGTTTGAGCATACCTCTTACTTTCAAATATTCAATTCACATAGCTCAAGGAGTGACAGGAGTGACACTACCTGTTCTGGAGGCCCCTCAGAGCCCAACAATTCACCATTCCCCTGTGTGAATAGCTGGTGGAGGGGAGAAGGTGGGTTAGAGGAAAGTGGTCATTTCAGTTTGAGAGCCAGTGAGTACAAGTGCTCAGAGTATAATATATCAAATGTTACTGTGGATTTAGATTCTGAGAATCCTGAAGATCAAAGGGCTGAACTCCAGTCCTTCTAATAATTCAAGCTAATGAGAAAAGCTTGTTTTCTAAAGGGAATTTTGATAAGGCTGATAAAATTTCAGAGGATAGAAAATATGCTGGGCTGACTCTTGCCATGGCTGAATTTGATGGCACCCACTGCTTTCAAGATGCCTGGGTCAGGATGAATTTGAATAAAAGTTCAAATCAGTCCAGGACTGGCCAGGGCTCATCAGTGGTACATCATCCTCTGCACAGGGATGGGGCAGTTTGGAGTTTGGAGTCTCAGTTTTGACTGTTAAAGTAGTTGAATCATTTGAGAAAGTTTTTGCTGCATTGTTTCTTCATGCACGTAGCTCAATGGTACGTAGAACCATAAAATCTTTAAGGATGATTGTACAGGTCTTTTCTAACAATTGCAACCATCAACTCATCTCCACCATGCCCACTAACCATGTTTCTCATGTGCCACATCTACATGTCCCTTGAATATCTCCAAGGATGGTGACTCCACCACCTCCCTGGGCTGCCTGCTCCAATGCCCTACCAGTCTTTCTGAGAATAAATTCTTCCTAATATTTATGGTTTTGTGCTCAGGGTTATGGATACTATGATTCTGGACATATCTTTGAGATATGTTTTTTTGATGCAAACCCAAGGCTTTTTTTCTTTATCTTGTCTTCATTTCACATGTGCTGTAAAAAGTCCTTAGCTGTTAATAAGGCTCTTTGAATGTTTATACTTTTGTTGTAACCTGTCACTGTTTGGCTTACGGATATATACTGTGGTACTACAATACACTGCATTGCTATGGCTCTCCTGTGAAAATTACAGGGAACTTTGTCTCTGAAGGCCATTAGCTGGTAATATATTATGAATAAATAAACATGCAAATAGGCAGTTCTGCAGTTCCTCACCCTCAAAGCTGACTATTTGAGCCTTCTTTTTCTCAAATGACTCTTCTTAGCTGTTACATGGGTGGGTGGACAGATGTTTGCAATTATGTCCATATATGTGGTCCACAGGTATGCCAGAGCTGAGGAATCTGGCGCTTTGTTAAATATTTTCAAGTAACCAGCTGCCGCATTTCTCCATGCAGCCAAACCACACCAAATGGAAATGTACTAAAAGACATGGGTAAAGTGAAGTACTTTTTTAAAAACAGAAAAATGACTCATACGCATAAAATATAATTACTGCAGTAATTCTTTAAATATACTGACCGACGACTGGGGGAAATTTCAATTGACCGTTCATCAGAGTAATTTTTGCTTCATCTACCAGCAGGCTGGAACTGAAAGGGAAGTTGAAAAGGACCTACGCATCTGTGGATGAGGGGATCACAGCCTGTTTCGGAGCTCTCAGGTACGCTTCTCATGGTGCCATGTCATGTGCCAAGTTTGCAGTCACCTGTGAGCAGTGGCAGGCTGGGATCGAGCTTTCTTTCAGTAAATACTCTTCAGCAAGTTGTGGTACTAAACATTCAGTCCTGAGGTATTCAGAAAGACAAATATGTTATGAAACAAGGAAAGTGGAAATTCCCGGATTTTATAAATAACTACTAAGTATACACTGATGACATGCTTTCAGTTTTGCTGGCATTACAAGTTGCTGTGTAATTTTTTTTCCATTATCTTGCAATGGTTCATAGCCCCCTGAGCTATTTTTGGGAAGCTACCTAAGATGTGAGACATCAGTCCTATATACTGAAATGTAACCTCACTTTTCACTACTCTTGTCATCACTTGTCACTGCACTATGTGGTTTGTCTACCCTTTCTAGTATAGAACAGGTAAAAAAGCAAGTGTAGAAAATGCAACCAGACAGAAAGGCAAAATAGGAAGTGGAAACATTCAATGGAAGTTGAGGAGTTTTCGTGTTTTATATGTGTGTATGCATATATGAGCATGCATGTGTTGCACGGCTTTATGCCGGGCTCTCAAAGGAGCCCAGAGTCCAGTAGCTGTTATCCAGCCTCCAGGGAGCGAGATTTATGTGCCTGTGGTTTTGTTTGAGAAATCTGGACAGAGAAGAGTGTGTGTGCTATATTTTTTTGCTGTGAGAAATTATAGTTGTAGAGAATTGTCAATACAATGAATGGTTCCTGAGCAAAACTTAGCTTGTCAGGAAGTGGGTGACAGATCTGTCTGTCTTTTCAAAATAAGCCATTAGGAAATTGTTGTCTTCCTGCATATTTTAAAAAACGGGTAGAATCTGATAGCAAGATGCAATACTACTACATAAGACTAGACTTGACTTCCTGTGCCTGTACTGTAAGGGGCAAAAAAAGCAGGTATCCAGAGGACACAGCCCACAGATTTATGCAGTCTGCACACCTGGCTGAAGCAGGATCCATTTATTAAAATTATTTTTCATATTTTTTTAATCCAGGACTGGCTTTATTGTGTGCCCAAAGTCCTGGACCCAGCTCCCTAGTTGAGCTCAATTTATTGGACTTTCATTCCTAAGCCATGACATTTTGCGTAGGAGTCTTTGGACTATTCCCATAAATGGTGTCATTCCCAATAGCATGAGTGAGCTGTTTCAGGTGACTCTAAAGAGTGCATGGTGATATAAATTTGCTCCACCAACACCAGTGGGAATTCTTTAAATTGACTTTAACAGCAAGAGGATTCCTCCCATTCTGACGATGAGATTCTACTGTATTGTGAAGTATGGTCTTTGTACTTAGACAGATCATATCATATAAATATGATATACTTAAATCTGTTAGGAGTCTAAGGAAACCAGATTTACACAGGTTTTTTATTTAGACTGTGCTCTTTAAGTGTACTATAGAGGGTGATGAGTACTGAATTTGTGTGTCCTCCAAGTAACTTGACCTCCTAAAACTGATGCTTATTAGGTTGTCTGGCTAGCTACCCAAAAGTCACTATTCTCAAAGACCAAAGCCAAGCATACTTTAACAAAAAAAAAAAAAAAAAGAGAGAAAACTGAAAACATTGAAATAAATAATTGTAAAGCACTGGAAAAATTATAAATCTTTGGGAAGTAAACTGTATTGCCTTTAAGCAGTTCCTATTATTACATGAGACATCTGAAAGTGTTCGGGATGCAACAGTGCAAAACAAATAGTATCACTTAGTTTCATTTCAATCTCGACATGAATACTAAATCCTATGTTGAATAGTCCAGAATTTGCAGAAACCACATATGGTGAAAATAGGGCTTGAGGGAAAATGCTTTGCAATGAAACAATGACAAAATGACAAACAACACTCCCACACCACAGAACTGTAATGAACTGATTTGACAGTGTGTGGTGATGAAGCTGACATTTTGTGGCAAAGAACAACAGCTATGTTCCACCCTTTCTGGTACTTATTTTTTTTTTTTTCAGTGTAGTTGTGTGGGAAGAAGTTCCCTTTGGTTCCAGTGTTTAAGCCAGAACCATGTAGACCAGTACTTTATCAGAAGTTGCCTCAGAAGATCAGCACTGAGGTATTATAAATATCCAGTAGACACACTGCATTGTGGGAACTGCCATGTCTCCAGAGGCTGTTCAAAGTTGCATGCTCTTCACTGCCTATAGTAAGGGTAGCCTTCACAGTTTACCATAAAACTCTTACTAGTTTTGTTTAATTCGGGGTTCTCTAATAAGCCTACAAGTTGGTAAAATTTCAACTGAAACATGGGATGTAAAACCAAGTGACAAACAATTGCATGTTATTTTCCTAATTTCCACCGACATCGTTATTCTCATAAACTCTCAAGTATACTCTGCTTTAAAATAAGAAAACAAAAACTGAGTGACAGAAGCTGTATCAGAGGATTATCCTCAAAGATATTTCCATTTGACACTCCTCCTAAAAGCAAAACCATTTTTATTTGTGGTAGCCTGCTTTTTTTTTCCACATGTATAGTGAATGGTGCTTGAGATTGTGTTAGCACAGTTATGTTACACACATGAGGAAGATCTGATCCATGTGCAGTTTCATGAGCACCAAGATGCCTGTGTTCCTTTCCGGGCAAGCACTAGGACAAGGGGATGCATACACATGTGGTTGTGTACTGCACCCCAGTGTCTTATCTATAAAATGGGATCCTCTCTGTCTTCTGGGTGCTCGGAGAATAAGAATCCACTGGTGTTCCTGAGGTGTGGAAAGAGAGATTTCATACAGCAGATGCTGCCATCAGAGTCACCCAGCATTTCAGTGGTTTCTGTTTAAGCTGGTACCAAGTTGTTCATAACAAGTAAAATCTCATTTTTTCATGGTCAGCATGAGTGGATTTTTGCCAGGAGCATATGGCTAATGCTTGGGTTTTATGGGTCTTGCTTATCTCAGAAAGGATCTGGCATCTTGGAGCAGTTGCAGTAGGTGTGACATTTTAGACAGCATTGCCTGCATATCATGTTTTCACTTGCTTATTTTCTCAAATGCTTGAGAAGTGTCAGTGAAGTTGCCTTCCTAGAAGAAGCTTTTGTACGTTGCCAGTACCATAGGAGAGGGGCAAATCCAGTTGCTGCAATAATAATAAAAAACAAAGAAGCATGGAAGAGAATTTTAAACAGGAAAATAAATAAATAAATAAAAGAATCCTAGATGAAAGAGGTGAGCAAAAGCCCAACTATTCCAAATTGGACCAGCTAGCTCTGCACTCTAGTCACTGCCTCTGGGAGCTGCTTACCCTCTTGGCAAATAATCTTCCTGGCCTGGGTCAACTGGGTGAGGAAAAACATACACTAAGATGGCTGAGACCCCTTTGCAAAAGGAGGAGAAAAAAACCCTCCTTCTTGGATAGCTTTTTGGAAAGCCATAAAATCAAATGCAGTTCATAACACATGCTGTGTGATCAAGCAGAGCTTCCCCTTGCTTGCCAGAACTCTGCCCAGGGACCAAGAGGTCTTTTAAAAGCTGCCTGTGATATTCTAACATTTGCTCTCATACGTATTAAAATAGATTATTCTGAGGAAGCTAACCCAAAACATGTATGTGTTTTAATATATCATATTTCTGATTACTGGTAATTGCACTAGCTTTCTAAGAAGATTCTGCCTCATCTCCCCTCTTATTTATCAGTTGCTTTATTAAAAATCCTGAGGTTTTTTGTTGGCTTTTTTTATGACCTGTTTCCTCATCAAAACCTTGGAAGTCTCAGATGATTACAGCATCCCAGCCTTCTCAAACAAAGTTGTCTGCCAAAAAAACAATTAATTAACCTTGCTGACCAGCCCTGCCCTTTTAAATGTTTCTTACGTTCAAAATTATATATAAAATAAATACGTGATGATTCATTGTGCAAAGGGAAATTTGCATTATTTTCTCCTTTAGTCAGCAACTTTTAAGCCTCACTGCTTTATGAGGCAGAACAATAAAAGCAATATAAGCTCATATCTAAATACATAAATCAACCATGTGCCTGCCAGGTAGTTAGCAGTGATGAGGATTGGTTGGGTAACTAATTGACGTCTTTCCACAAGGAACACTTCCTCTGGTAGAACATCCTGTCCAGACAGCAAATACAATGGGAAAACATGACCACTGTGAAAGATGCAGAGACTCAGGAAAACTTAAGTCTAATATGTTCATGAGCAAGCACATCTGACCTGTATTACCTCAACAAGAAAGTGTTGTGATAAATATAGCTCTGCTTCAGAGTCGGCTGGTGATTATCATTCAGTCTGATATATGGTTGTTTACAATATGAGTGAGCCTGCTTGTTTGGGAGACTGACCTTGAAAGACATTCCACCATGACAACTGGAGAAAGAGATTTAGAAGGTCATTAAAGCCTTTTACACTTCAGCTGATTTGACGAATGAGCCTCTGCAGTTGCCTGCACGTATAAAACTCAACATACCCTGTCTAGAAATAATGCCTATCATGTTTGTTTACTGAAATCTGATGGACTTCCTCGTCAGATTTAAGACTAACCAATTTCATTTGTGTCAATTACATTTCACTGTCTCTAGTCTGCTTTATGTAACACCTTCAAAAGAATAAGCACAATCTGAACCACTCTTTTTAGAACTGAACAGACTTTTAAAATTGACTATTAGTAAACATTTGGGTTTCTTTTCCACTAGGTTGTTTTAGTATTTCAATGACAACAGACTTGCTATCCCTGCAGGTATGCCTAAAACCTGTAAGTAAGAATACAGTAATTTAGATTCACTGAAATCAAGGATATGAAAAGTTTGCCTTTAAAAATGGCTGTATTTCATCTAGAACCACAAGTATAGTAGTGCATCAATTATTCAAAAAAATCGATGAAAGAGTAAGTTAAAATTGTTTGTGACCCATAACTGTGCATACTTGTATTGTAAAGACTGGATTTCCTTGAACCACAGAACATTTTTTCTGGGTTTTGGCAGTTAAATGCAAAAAAACCTTGTGGTTTCACAAAGAAAGGCTTGCGGTGCAATATACACATCTCAAAATATATTTCCTTTTCAAAGTCCTTAACTAAAAGCTTGTTGTACAGAAGAAGAGTAGGAAGGCCAATATTACATCCATACTTCATGCTAAGGATTTTATCATGTTTCCTTGAATGCAGGACTGTTGCCGGGCAACAATTTTTCTTTTGAAAAATGCCATGGGTTCCCTTTCAATTGAATTACCACAGGACATGGTCCAGAAATCTTGGAGTTTTTCACAATGCCAAAAACTAAGTGAGGATGTTGAGACTCAAATTGGCATGAAGGAAATATCTGGCTATGAAATGAGTGTTTCTAGGGGGCTGTCAGGTTCAAATAAAGTTCTAGGAAATGAATTTGGATTGACAGCATAAAGTAAAAGTGCTGGAGCACTTTACAAACTGTATGTTTTTTCTACAACCTTCCTCACTCTTGGATGTGCTCATCAGGCTGAAACCACTGTCCCAGGTGGAATACAGAGTAATGCCCACTCCATACATACCAACAAAGTTGGTAGACACCAAATTGTAGACACCAACAGAGGTAAGGAACACTTTCCTTGTTGACAAGGTGTAACACTTTCATTTCACTGGTATTTTAAAGCTCACCTAGTTTGGTGTTTGTTTTGGAGTTAAAATTGGACAATTTGATTGGCATCCAAATGTTTATTAAAAGCAGCAGGTATGTCAAAGAACAATTCACATCATTCTTGCATCTAACATTTCAATGGGAAGAAGCTATAATTTCACAACATGGTGAGCTGATATTTCTTCTTGTGTAGAAGTGAGAACTAGAGGGTAACTGCATCTGATTGTGACACAAGCACTGTCACCAAATGCACTTAGCAGTTAGAGAAAAAGCACTGGAGCCTACAAACTGCTGAGCGCTTCTTGCCAGCTGTACTTGTTTTCCTCTCCTGTGGCTGCAAGTGTGAACAAGGGCATCACATTCCACACATAGTATTTAGTCAGGCCTATATAAGACAAACTAGGGATTTTGTTAGAGACAGGAGCAGAGAAGTCTGCCTGGTCCATCCAGCAAGTCAGTATGTAGCAGAACTGTTCAACAGGAAATTGAATGTCATTTCAAAGGACATTGGAATAGCCTACAAACAGCAAAATGCAGATGAAGTAACCTTGTCAAAATAGAGATCTTTGCAATTCTAGCAGAGTCCACACAAGCCCTGAAGGTAGCTGTGAGGTGAAGGAGATGGGGAGATGTGCAGAAACACAGCAGACCCATCATTCCCCAGCACAGGATGTGAACCATACTTGTGATATGGAGGCACATTTTTACCTCTCTTTCATATAAAAACTCCAGTCCCTGAGTTAGGGACAGACTGTGAAAAGTACCAAGCTCCCAAACCTGAAGAATGACTATCCCAGAGGAGCGAAGCAAGGAGGTGCTTCTGAAAATCCCAGTCAATGGTCTTTTGTTCATGTAGATGTTTAAATGGCATTGGAAAACTGGCTCTTAGGTGATTAAGCCACCTTCTGCCAGCTGTTAAGAACTCAAAATGAAACAGTTTATTAGGCATCAGCACTCAGCTCTGAGTATGTTCATCAACCAAAGCATGGCTGGTTTTCACTAGATCAGCCTCTAGTAAATGCATGAAAATTTGCTTCTTGGCTGAGAGGGGAGCGGCACAGCCTAAGGGTTAGGCCACAGGACTGAGAAGGGGCTGTGGGTTCTGCCTCTGGTTTGGCTCTGGCTGCAGTGCAAATCTGGGCAAGTCATTTCATCCCCTTGTGCTTCCTGGTTGGAAGCCGTAGGCACTAACGTAACACGAATAATAATAGGCAGCCATTTATAGTAGTTACTGCTAAATTATAAATAAATGATTAGAAGGCATTTCTAAAATCTTGTTTCTGTTTCTCATCACTCATTTCTAAAAATAATCTATAATTTTATAAATATTAAAGAAATAGGCAAATAAAAGAGTGAAAATAGTTAGTGTTCTGAGGTAAAATACTGTGTTTCCCTTATGTAAAGAATATCTCAGTATTTTTACTGGCTTTCAGACCAAATGTGAAGAAAAGCCAAACACAGAAAAATTACTATATGCAAAACATTAAAAGCAGTACACAGTGAGGAGTGTGGGAGATATCCTGCATATATTAGTTGGCAAAATAGATTTGTGCTGAGCTGAGCTTCGTAATAAGAATTACTCATTGTCTCCAGCTTGGACAATTAGCAGCATCATGAACATGCATGTATTCATAGCATTTGACTCTGAGGTAATGGAAGCAATTAATTCCTGTGGGGCTTTACATTCTTTATAGCCCAGATTTACATGAGAGGTATCTATTTGCAAGGGAAAACAAAGTCACTGGGGTCAACCAAGGGGTCAAATAAATAAGATCGGATGGGGTCTATGTTCTGCCAGCCTTCTTCACACAGGGAGTGTTACTCAAATTTTCCAATGTCCCTTATGAATAAATGTGAGACAGTGGAACCATGCATGAAGAAGAATGGGAGATCCTGACTGTCACTAAATGAAAAATAAATATATTTCCCAAATTATATTGTTTTCTTTACTCACAAGGAATGGCAAGTGAAAATTTCAAATTAGGAGAATGATTTTGAAAAAAAAAATGAGCCAAAGGTTGATTTATGTCATTTTGAATATATTTCTACTAATTTGTTGTTACTTGTTTTATCAGAATGATTAGGCATAAGCTGCTCCACTCACAATGGGAAGTCACCTGTAAGCTATTTCACTGATGTCAGAAAAGAACAAACATATTCTGAGGATGTGCATTTTCGAAAACTATATTTTTGCCAATGCAGTTCTTTCTACCTGTGCAAATCTGAGGAACTTTTGATGGAAAATAGGAATTTTTATCTGAGGAAAGAAAAAGAAGAGAAGAGGAGAGGAGAGGAGAGAGGGGAGAGGAGAGGAGAGGAGAGGAGAGGAGAGGAGAGGAGAGGAGAGGAGAGGAGAGGAGAGGAGAGGAGAGGAGAGGAGAGGAGAGGAGAGGAGAGGAGAGGAGAGGAGAGGAGAGGAGAGGAGAGGAGAGGAGAGGAGAGGAGAGGAGAGGAGAGGAGAGGAGAGGAGAGGAGAGGAGAGGAGAGGAGAGGAGAGGAGAGGAGAGGAGAGGAGAGGAGAGGAGAGGAGAGGAGAGGAGAGGAGAGGAGAGGAGAGGAGAGGAGAGGAGAGGAGAGGAGAGGAGAGGAGAGGAGAGGAGAGGAGAGGAGAGGAGAGAGGGGAGGGGAGGGGAGGGGAGGGGAGGGGAGGGGAGGGGAGGGGAGGGGAGGGGAGGGGAGGGGAGGGGAGGGGAGGGGAGGGGAGGAGAGGAGAGGAGAGAAAGAAAGGAAGGAAGAAAGGAAGAAAGAGAAAGAAAAAGAAAGAAAGAAAGGAAGAAAGGAAGGAAGAAAGGAAGAAAGAAAGGAAGAAAGGAAGAAAGAAAGAAAGAAAGAAAGAAAGAAAGAAAGAAAGAAAGAAAGAAAGAAAGAAAGAAAGAAAGAAAGAAAGAAAGAAAGAAAGAAAGAAAGAAAGAAAGAAAGAAAGAAAGAAAGAAAGAAAGAAAGAAAGAAAGAAAGAAAGAAAGAGAAAGAAAGAAAAGAGGAGGGAGGGAGGGAGAAGGAAAGAGAGAGAAAGAGAGAGAAAGAAAGAGAGCGAGAAAGAGAGAGAGGAAGGGAGGAAGGGAGGGAGGAAAGGAGGAAGGGAGGGAGGAAGGAAGGAAGGAAGGAAGGGGAATAAAGGGGGGGAGGAAGGGAAAAGGGAAAAGAGAAAATAAATGAACATGACAGAAAAAGGAGAATGTGACAGAAAAAAAAAAAAAAGAAAAAAGAAAAAAACAGAAAACTTTCTTAGAAGAGACCAGCAGGTGGGAGTATTGACTTTATATCAGAGCACTCAAAACAACACGATGATTATTTTTTCTATGAAAGGGCAATTCCCAAGAAATGAGTAAATTAATCTTATCTATGTTTTGCTACTTTTTAAGATATTGTCCTTTTATCACGTAACAGAGTGAGCTCTCTTTCAGAAGTATTGCTTTTGGCACCATGACATGTTTGGGAGATAAGGGAAATTCTCATTTGTCAGGTTTTTGCAAATCCAATGTCAGTACTCACCCCTCTCATGGATGACTGGGAAACTACCATTCACTATGGCAAAGGTACTTTAATTTGTCAAGAAATCAGAATGGTTGTAGACAAAAACAATAACAAAAAACATGAAAACACCTGTATTTACAGAGAGAAATCTGTGGGCAGAGAAATGGGAGCATTGGATGTAAATATCTTAGGATTGTTTTTAAGACTTGGGTGTATTTTTGGAAACTCACCTGCAATTGAAATGGGGTAACAAAAGGAAGGCAGGAAAGAAATAATGAAAGGGGAGTTAATTCTGTGCTACAGTGGGAAAGTGAGGATGAGTAATCTTCAGTGCCACTGTCCTTAGCTCATTCTTTGTTTGGCCAAGAAAACACTTAGCAACAAGGTTTTCTACTGTGCCTTTAGTTTGGAATACCTTTATGTTTATGGTGTCCATGGTTAGGTACCTATGAGCTGTGGTGGGATTGTGTAGCAATTGAATCCATTCTGCTGTGATTCCACAAGCTGGAATTTAGTTAGTACCCTATGATGCAAAGCATGGTGTCACTGAGTGTGCCCTAGCTCTATTTCCTCTCAGATCAGATATAGAAAGTGAGAGCAAATTATTACAGCAGCAAACAAAACCTGAAGATATTAATTAAAACAAAAACAAACAAACAAACAAAAAAACAAAAACAAAAAACCAAACAAACAAAAAACAAAACAAAACAAACAAAAAAACCCCAACCAACCAAAAAAAAAAAAGCAAAAAACAAAAACAAAAAAAAAAAACCACTTTAAATATCATCTTAAGGCACTCTACATAACCAGATGTTTCAATGGCTCTGGTTTTCGCTTAGGGTTTTTTTTTGTTTGTTTGTTTGTTTCTTGGAGGTTACTCAACAGTACAGAAGAGAGTACTCATAGTACTCATGCAACAAACAATAAGAACTGAAGCAAAATATAAAATGGAAATTTACACTGCTGAGAGAAAGCAAGACTCTCCCACAGTTCTGCCAGCCCACCTCCTCTCTTTCATGGTAGCTGAATTTCCGCAACACCCATCCCCGTGCAGAGAGATCTACACAAGTTACCACGTGTTGTGGCATCCCTTGAAGCTAAACAACAAAATGCTGTGTGCCCTTGGAAGAAGAAAAGAACTTTTTTAACACCTGTGAGCAACATCTCACAGCAATTCAGCATCTCTGTATAGGGAGGGATACAAGTGTTACACCAAAGGATAAGAAAATAATTTTTCCTGCCATGAGAGCAGTTCTAGCTACAATGCAATTTCAGTTTCAACTTAAATGCTGCTCTAGCATCAATCTTGAAATAACAAGATCTAGTGCATAACATTTCAATTTGCTCTAAAGATACAAAAATAAAGGAATAGGAAATTTGGAAAAACAGAGACCTGAAGTGAGAAGTTCTATCAGCAGTGACTTACGGTGATATTTTTGTACAGTAAACAATAGGAGTCCTCAAAGGCCTATCTTCTTTTTCCGGGAGCCTTCAACTAGTATAGACAATCCAGCTGCTTTTTAAAACCTAACCTCTCAGCCCCTTCAAAGAAGCAGCATTTCCACAGTCATTCAACAGTGCTGGGATTCCCAAAGAGGCTGTGTGTTCTATGTCCATCTCCTGCTGCAATTCTAGCATACTGTGGGCTGGTAGGAAGAGAATTAGTGGAACAAAAATCAACCTGTATCCTTTATAAAAGGATTTAGATCTTTGCTGTGAATAACCTGACATTATATGCTCCATAGTAAGTCTTCCAGATAAAACAGTGTAAAAATATCTTAGCATGTAGGATAGAATGCTTTTCTAAAAAGAAAATAGGTTTGGTACTTTTTCTTGTCTCACTTTCCTCAAGCATTTGTTTGGGTTTAAGTCTATTAATGTTTTAAATAAGACTTTTTTAAAGTCTCTAAGTTATTTCCATTTCCAAAAGTCATTTTTGGATTCTGAGACAACTTTAGTCTAGAAGATCGATCATGTACTACTAATTCACTTACACTGTTCAGAAGATGCTTATACAAAATCTCTCTGTCTAGGTTAGGGTCTTGTATTACACTGATCCCCATAGCATCTCAGTTCTTCCCACTTAACTATCTTTTCTTTTTTTCTTTTTTTTTTTTTTTCAAATTTTCCAGTGCAGCTTGCTTTTTTGACTCCTTGAAAGAAAATCCACATGTAATGTTTGCATTTGCAATATTAATATTTCAGTTTGCTACACCATTTTAATGTTTTTCAAACTGGATGTGGATAAAAAGTGGAAAATAGTAAGGGCTGATATTCCCACAAAGTGGTTCGTAAAAGGCAAGCCATATTTTGAGGGGGGGAAAAAAGATCTACTAACTGAGCATTTAAGTTTGATACATTGTTTTGGAATGAAATTCTGATTTAAACAGAAAAGTTTATCTCAGTACGATCCACAAGGGTGAATGGAAAGGATTATGCTGAACGTGTTTTTTAAATTATGAATAAAATATGTTCTTTCACATATATCAAGAGCTATTTCATAACACACATAGAAGCTGCTATATATTTCTTCCAAAAGCTATGGTTCCCAGTCTATTAATGACTAACTACATGGAGTTTTGATTTTTAACAGAGTTTAGGTCTTTTATATTCACTTCTTTTTCACTCTCAGATAGCTGTAATCTTGAAAGTCAGGTCTCCAGCTTATCCTTTGAGCTCTCTTAAAAATCAAATTATTAGCTGCACATTATTTACCCATATTGCAAATTACAGATGCACCATCTCTTGGAGGTCAGTACCCACAAACCTCAGGGATCCTCTGACACTCCACAACAGTTTGACCAAACAGCTACTGAAGCTGAAACATTATTCATTTATGTATTTAATGTATTATCAGTTAGACTTGAAGATGGCATTCTTGGCACTTCCTTGAAATTAGAGATGAGCTACTCTGCTATTATTGATGTGCTTTCCATTGTGTTACACAATCCAAACCAATTTGCAGCACTAAAAAGTACGCGTTCAAGTGAAAGCAAAGTGTGGGGCAGGGGATGTTCGTTACTGAGGTAGTTAAAAATTCAAAGCAACTTCAACAACTTGCAGTGATGGTCTGGAAAAAAAAAAAGGATGATATTTAGCTAGGTAAGTGTAAGATATGACTTTCAGGCAGAACTCATCAGAAATAAATGCAGGACAAAGAACAACTAACAAGGGGCATTTCTGTAGAAAGGGCTGAAGAGAACATGCTGACAATATACTGTGTGAGAAACAATATGTCATGGTGTTATAAGGCAGGATGATATGCTGCTGTGTTCCAGAAGTACAGGTACAATTTGTAATATACACAGCGTGATCCTTTGCTCTGCTTGGCATTAGGAAAGACTGATGAGAATTTGATTTTGGAAATGTCACTACAGTGTGGTATGCATGAGTTGTAGTGTCGTGAATTATCTTAAATGAAGATAGCCAGGTCTTGAAAATCTGTAAGAAATGTTTGAAAGAACTGATGTTACTCTTTCTAAAACAGGGAAAACATGATTAAAGTCTGAAGATGGAACAGGCTGTTGCACTGAAGAAGGCAGTAATCTCTTCCCTCCACCTATGTAGATTAGTGCGGGGAACATTTAAACAGCAAGGAGCATTAAGGTTAGATGTTAGGACAAAATTATCTTTCACCAGTGGTAGAGCAGCAGTGGAGACCACAGCACAGAAACAACCACAGATCCTCTGTCTACTAACAGGCAAGACAATCATGGCTGGAATGACTGATCAGCCCTGAGGGTGAAAGATGGATTTAATGAACAATAAATGCCCAACCCAAGCAGTACCACAAGTTGGATTTTCCCACAGAGAACAGAGATTTGTGGTTACTTACCAGCCGAACTGAAGATATTCATGTCCCAACTCACGTAGGTGCTTCATTCATGACATGGAAGGAAGAGTGCAGGCACAGAGGAGTGCTGGTTGCTTGCATGGAAGGAGGGATCAGTGCAAGGAGTGAGGGAATACGGTTCGGAGATGAAAATCGGGAAATGAAAGGATATTACCTACTTACTGCTACTCAGTGGTAGTGGTAGAAGAGATAACAGACTGGTTTGAATTCAACTTTGCATGCAGATAATTAACTGATTGGCATACTGCAGCCAGGGTGGAAACACATTCCCCAGTGGTAGATATTTCTAAGCTTCCAAAATTGTATGTATAGCTATGTATGCTATAGCTTCCAGCTCTTTTCTTCTATTCCCTTTAAATATTACGCAGAGCACTGAAAGTTTTAGAATTCTCTGCATGCTAAAAATTGCAGCTGCCTTATCACTCTGATAAGTTTTCCAATTATTCCCTGTTTCCACTTGGAAAAAAAGGTAGAGTAAATGGTAGATATTCTGTTTGAATCACAGGACTTTATCCTGAAGGGATTCCTGATAATTCCAGGTAGGTTATGCACTGATTTTACAAAGGAATCCACACTGAAGGAAGCATCAGATGTAGTTTAAAACCCCCTCAATATGATACAATAGCAGTTATAACAAAGAAGTTTTCAGAACAGAGTATTCAGTAGAGGACATGTATCAGCTTGAGCTGATAAGTCTTCAAACATTTTCTTCACTTGTTTATTACTAAATAGGTGGATCAGTCATTAATGAAATGCTTCATGAATAAGGTATCTCATTAACTTATGAGCAGACTTTTCACTGAGCAAGTTTTGCCTTTTGGGCAAAACAGACACACTTAATGACTGCAACATAGTAAGTGCTCTTCAGTCTTGGGGTGAAGGAACTGGAAATGAGATTTCAAGAACTGACCAGATCAAGGTAGGAAGCTGAGTTCCAATGACTACTTGATGAGCATATATCATTATTGCCAGTATTTCTGCTGTGTCAGTTGGACTTGGAAGACACACTTGAAACTAATACAGTCTGTATTCCAATATTTGCTTTGATCTATTCTCATGTTCTTCTCCGTGCGGATCTCTGAAATGCCTCTCAGGTCTCATTCCTGAGTCAGCATATAAGCAATTAAAGAACTGCAGAACTGTCTGGCAACAGTTACTTGAAAATAATTATTAGCTTTCTTGACTGGAGGTACTGAGTCAAAATAATATCTCAAAGAATTTTTGGATGCATCTTGCATGCTCCTTAAATACTGTGTTCTTTAGTTAATGAGTGGCCTTGCAGATCCTGCCTGTGAAGCCAGGAGTCCTGCAAGCTGAATCCCAGTTTTTATTTGTTTCAGCACAAGGAAGGATAGGAAGTGGAAATTAAATCTGTGCCAACTTGTATTTGGACTGGATATTCAGCCACTTTAAAAGTGAAGCCAAATACAATGCAGAAGGGCAGTCTTTGACCCAATGAAAATACAGCTATTTGTCCATCCACACCTACACACGGCTGAAGTTAGATAGTCCCCTCCAGCCTCACCAGCATTCTAATTAAAAAAAAATATGCAGGGCTTACATTCAATTTAGGCTTGTAGCATTTTAGGCCAAAAGGAACTAGATCCTATAGTGTAACTTGTAAGTCACAGGCTGTTAAATTTTACTCACTTGCCCTGTTGAGCTCAATAATTTTTATTTGACTAAAACACACTTTGTGCTTTGGCTTCCAGTAAAGCAAGCAATCTTTGTTTGAACGATCAAGATGCAGAAAACTACTCGTTTTGTTTAAGTGACCGAATGCATATGTTAAGACATCCGTTCTGCTTTAGTATCTGAGAAATAGGTTTTAGCTGGGGGATGCAATCCTGAAAATAAATAGCTGTAACCATTACACAGTTGACAGGACTCACAGTGTGGTCAGTATCTTATGAAGAGTAGGGGTAGATGAAGAGGAGGCACTGCATACGAACACACAGGCCTGCTTCAGCTTTCCCTCTCACACACACACCCCTTTCAAGGTTTCCACTTAAGAAATAAAAAACTTGAAAAAAAAAAAAAAAGGTCTTGTTGTTAATCCCCTAATTTGCAAAAATACCTCAGATATGTAATGTTTTCCAAACCACAGTTTAAAGGCCCACATAATTAACACAGCGATAAAAATCACTGCTATTCTAGCTGAAAAAGATGTGGCTAGTGTTAAAATGAGATTCAAAACCAGCAGAGTAAAAGAATGAATTACTCAGGCATATTGTTTATGTTGATTTGAATGTTTTTATTATATTAATTTGAGCATAGGGTCAATTCGTTAACTAAAAATAGATTATAACTGCTGACATCTAAATTCAAAATACAACCAACATCTTTTTTGGTACACTAATTGACTGCTCTTAAAAAAGCTTAAAAAAGAAATGCTTCACTTTTAACAGAAGTGAGATGGCTTGTATTTTGTACCTTATACTTTAAATCTTTTTAGAAATCTAAGTATAATTTGTTGTTTTACTAATGCCTCACCTAGGTCTTAGTAAACACTACAAACCATGCAGAGTGCTATGAATCAATGCAGCTAAACAGCCACAGGAGAGCAGTCTAAAAGCTGCAGTTAAGCGTACTGATCATAGTTCAGCTTTATACCAACGTATTTTTAACTCATACTGTATCTCATTTGCTTGCATTTATGCATCTTCTGCTGGTCTGGACAGCTATTGTTTTCTAGTTTCCTTCCTTATGACTTGAGTAGACTAAAATAGTCTCCAGAACTTCTGGAGGAAATTTTTTAGAGCTCCATCCAGTAAAACCTTGATACAAAGCCATTTAGCTTAATGAAAGTCTTTCCACTGACTGAAGTAGTTTGCTTCCAACATCAGGGTTCACAGGCACACTGTTTAAATGACTACAATGAAGCTTTTGTTGGTGAAATTATGTATCTACGTTATTTATTTCTTTTTATTCAGCGTGCCAAGCAGTGTTTTGGTTACCACAATTTTTTTTTATTATTTCTCCAATGAACTTGAGAGTCAGTCTGCTTCAAAGCTCCATGACGGCTCAGAATGGGTTAAAGATGGATCACATCATGGATGTGTTTGCTGCACAGGGTCTGGTACTGAGTCCAGGGCTACAATTCTTTCTTAAGCCTGGGCAGGTTCTACAGCCTGGGGCAAGCCTGATCATGTCAGTTGTGTTGAAGACTGATACACCTAGAGAATGAATCTAAAGGAAGATACCAACCATCTCTCCTATCATGAAAAAGGCAACACAGATAACCTAGTTATTTATAACCAGAAATGTAATTTCTGGTTTTCAAATGAGGTTATGCTTTTCCTGGGTGAAGTTTGCACCTGCCAGAAATTTGCCAGAAGAAACAACTGGTTATAAAGCGGGTGCAAAATCCTGCTTGGAAAAATGGAGAGCCGCAACTATATCTACATATCCCTTTTTGTAGAGAACCTATTCTATTCACTGTACACTTCGGGCCATCCCATCTGAGTCAGTGGGAAGTTTCATTGGATATCAAGATTGAGACTTTATTTGAAGAATAATGCAGGCTAACAGTGAAAGTCCAACAGCTTAGAAATACAATAACAATTTGGTTAAAAGTTCCAGGAGTCTCCTATGGGCTTTGTCAGACCTCTGTGGTTTCTGTTTAAAAGTACAGCAGATTTTTTCCAGTGAAGCATAGCAGCTGAATACGCTAGCCCCGTGTGCAGAGTGGGAGGTTTCTCACATTTCCACCTTGCAGTCAAAAAGTATTCTGGCAGCAAGAAGTGCTAATTTAACAAATTTCTTTCCAGTGCCTTTTTGCCAGCAGGCAACCAGAAACATCCCCAGGTATTCAAAGCAGAGGTGATGCTGGGAATGGAAAAAGGCAAACTTTATCCCTAGTAGCTTGAGGCCACTCTGGAAACTTTGACCTGGGAGTCCCTGCTGGATTCTGCACAGAGTCAGTACATGGCCTGATACAAGTATGTGTTTAAATTCAGTTGCCATTACAGAGGATAAAAAAAAAGTGTACCATTTTGGGTGAGACCTCTGAATGTGTGAGACAGAAAGCCTACCTTGGTTAATCCATTTTCTCCCGTATATGTTTACTTTTTGTTCTTTTTGTGCCTCAATTCAATGGCCTACATAGTACTCACCCAAGAGTGGTGACAGGAACTTTCTGCGAGTCTAATTAAATATCTTTCCTTCATTCACTCAGTGCATTTACTGTCCTAATTTGAAAGGCAGGGTGTGACTGTAAAAGCATACCCTTCTACCCAAGTCATAGGGACTTTTTGTACGAACTGACCACTGTTGATTGCTTGGTTGCTCAGAAGAGACAGCTCTTCAGAGACATTCTTAAAGGAAAGGAAGACAGGGTAGACTGTGAACAGGGTGTGATTCAAAGAGATTAACAATCAGAATTAAGCAGATTCCTCTGCTAACCATCTGGCTTAGCCACCCCAATGGACAAGTTGATCCAGAAAGCAGAGACACTACCTCATAGTCTATAACCCATGAGTCAGTGAAAGAATTTGACAAAGATGATCAAGTAATTATAATCTCCGAAACTGTCAGACTTGCTGGTAGTGTCAGTGGTATGACAGTCTTAGCTGATGCTGTCACTTCCTCACACACGTGGGCCAATTGTGTCACCCAGGCTATGGTCAAACACTTTAACATGATGGCTCAAGTGTTGCCAAACATCTTTCCTAGCAGCTAACTACAAAAAAATGTTTGTTTCAATACTCATGTAGAGACTGTAATTAAAATATTGAACATTTTAGATCAGATTCTCTGGTGGTCCATTTCTGGTGGGCAGCCTAATGAGGGCAACGGGCTGCAATGAAAGGTGGTACAATTTCAGTTGCATTCACAGAATTTATAGGAGTAGCCATACAACAAAGAAAATGTGCCAGAAATGAGAGTATTGGAAATCTTGTTCCTCATCTGCTTTACAAAACAAAAAACAAGCACAACCTCATTTCTTATGGCCATAGCCTTAAGATTATGAGCTGGTTAAAACCAGTAGCTGAAGGTGGAAGTATATACTTAGGTTTTTTTTCCTAAGACTGTGGCTTATCAGTGACTTTTCTTACATCAGCACATGGCTGTCCTTTAAAATACTCTATGGGTCTGTTATTTTGGGCAACTGCTCAGGAGTTTGCTCTTTTGGTCCTGAGGCAAATGAGTAACATCTGCTTTTATCTGGATTGTAAGGACCCTGCGCTGCCCTCCACAGGGGGTGGGCTAGCTTGGATTTGGCACCATTGCAGAATCTTGGATCTCTGCTGAGGAAAGATACGGGTGAGAAAAAGCTGTGTGAAGCAGGAGCCTGGTCTTCTGCTTAGGAGCTCTGTTCAAGCTAAGGCATTCACTTTTGACACTCTCCCCAAGCTACACTGCAGGTATGCCTATACCTGACTGTGTCTCATTGACACTGGCTCTGAATTGTGAACTTGACATCTGAGCTTGATCTCAGTTCTGCCTCCTCAGTACAGACTTCTCCAGTGACCTGGACTTGGCCAATCCTGGTTGCCATCACAAGACCTACTCTGCTCTTCATTATTCGGTACCATAGTGTCACAGGCCTTGTCAGTGAGGCCACCACCTTGCCAGCTTGGCTGTCACCCTCTGCTCTCTGCCTCACCCTAACTTCTTTCCGAAACTGAGATCATTGTGTTTGTCTAGCTGTCAAACTTATTGATCAAACAAAAGCAATGGAGTCTCAAGCAATACGGAAGTGGCAAAATGGGTGAGGCAAGAGCAATCATTGGGACTCTGCTCCCTATTCTCTGATTACAGCTCTGTTACTTATGCTTAACCCCTTTTCCCAAAATTAAAAAGACTCCTCTAAGAGCAGAATAAGACTCTGGCTGCAATAGGAATATCTAGTGCTGTTTAAGAGAGTTTGCCAGGTACTTGAAATATTGTGGTCAAGATCCCACTCATTTCAAAATATTGCAAATCTGGAAGCAATCCTGAAGCATCTAGTATGATGTCAGCTGTCTAGGGTAAGCTCAGCTACAGCAGGTCATTCCTGCTGCAGCATACTGTCTTGGTCCTTCATTCCTGGATGATATCATCCTTTCTTATGCCAGAAGATCACACTTTTTCCTGCCTTTCCTTCCATATCATGCTTTGTAGATTTCTGACAATTTTTGTGGCTCTCTGCCACTCTCTTGATAACTAGCACCAGCAAAGGCCCCTATTGAGATCGTAACACTGAAGAAAGAGTCAGGAATACCCAGTGTGTTCACAGATCACATACATGTATCTATATTGTGCTTACCCATTTGAACAACAATGTGCTGTTGATATTTACATTAAAAGCCTTAAACTCCTTTTAAGAAAAATGATCCCTATCCTCTTCTTTTGAACTTCTTGTCCCTGCAACTGCAGCGTTTCCTGCAACTGCAGTATTTCACATTTTTTTCTGTTCATTTCATTTTATTCCCTTCTTTGCAGACCATTTATTTATTTTACCAAGATCAACTCTGGCAGCTTTCTTGATTTCTAAACTGACTTATCTGCACTCTCCCTCAGCTTCATGGAGATCTCAGTTCCATTTTCTAAATAGTTTAGAAAACACCATCTTGCATACATCAGATTTACTATGGACTCTGGACGCTTGACAATATTTGTCCTTCCATTCTGACAGTAAATTAATGTTATTTGCTGTCTCAGTATGATTTTTCAGTTGATTTTTCACATCTTTGATATTAGATTTGTTCAGAACCGCTTTCCTTGGTTTGCTGTTTTAAAGAGTCATTGTCAACAGCATTGAGAACATATGGATTATAGGTGTGGTACTCAAAAGCAAACAAGAGTTTACATCTAGTGTGAGAATATAACATACAGCAATTGCTGGTTTTCCTTCAGTCCACAGGTCCGCTCAAAAGCCAAATAAAGAAATTAAATTAGATCTTGACAAATCTGTAGATTTATTCAGAAATCCAGGTGTGCTTTTGTCTTTCCTTTGTAATCCTTAAAAATTATCACCAGAAGTGACTTTTGACTATTCCTCCGTAGCTAAACAACTGAGCTGAACTGGCAGTGAATAATCCTTTGACCTCTTTTTCAAGGTATGTCGTATTTGCTTTTATCTGCTTTTGAGTACCTCACCCAAAAATCATATATTCTGTAAGACCATCAACAATGGCTACGAGAGTAGATTACACAGTTACTGAAATATTCCAGGATGAAAGTTAGTTCTTTGGACTCAACAAATTTAGAAATGCGAAGCCAATCAAAGTGCTCTCTAACCTATCTCTGTCTGAGGGAGAGATTATTTCCTTTGCTACTGATTCCAATTGTAAGAGCCACTTTTTTAGAGAATACCGACTAAGAAAAGCCCACAACATTATGTATATTATCTTCCAATGTCATCTGCTAGTAGGCTTCCCCTTCTGTTTGCAAGTTCACTGACCCTGCTATTCCTATGATTGATGCATTGTTATAATGATTTCAGTAGCTAAGGTTTCTAGGAATAGCATGTCATTTTCTGCCTTGGCCTTTCTGATGCTGTATTCGTGTGCTGTTGAAAATCTGTCTTCAGTACCCCACTATACTTCCTACTTCCTGCATAATTTCCTCTAACGTACAGGATCAAAACGACCTAACCAATCTGATTGTTACTCTAATTCCTGCCTATCTTCTGCATCTGGAAACTTCACACTTGCATTTTTAATACAATTTCTTTAAAGTTATGTGATTTCTTTCAATTTCCCCTTTTACCTTGGATCAGTCTTCCAGGAAATCTTACCTAATGACTCTCTGGATAACTTAAATCTGCCCTCCTGAAATCCTGTTGCTTTTACTGCAGTGTTGCCTCTTTCCAAATGAAGGAAATGTGAATTCTGTCATTTCCCCATCACTGACACCCGAGATTCTCTTTGACCAGTCCCACTCTGTGCCTCTGTTTGTTGGTTTGAATCCAGCACTCCTCTGTGGCAAACCAAAAGAAAGGCTGCAGGGGTCTGACTCTGTCAGCACCTAGCAAACAGTTAATGCATTGTAATAGGGGTAATAAGTAATTTTATGTATCGTTCTTCTGGTTTTGGTCACAACTAGTCACAAAATTCTTTATCCCAGGCACACAAGCCTGTGAGAGTGCTTTTACTTTCTTGAAATATGCATGTTAAAAATAACAGCATTAATTCTTACCTTACCACTTCACCACAAATAAATGTAAAGGAATATATAAAGAGTGTGAATAGTTTATATCTAGCCAAATACATGTGTTGTTACAAAAAACTTAGTTTCAGCAATGTTAAGAGTCCCCTCTGGTCCAGATCTTGAGTTTCTCTCATGCTCTGCTACTGATTTGTTCTGTGAGTGCAGAGACAACTTGTAAAAGCAACCACTGACATTTTGAACAATATTCTAAGAGAATAATCCAGACTAGGGACAGTGGAGTGATTTTTTAATTTCCCTGCAAGGTTTTTTACAATGTTCTTCTTACTCTGCTCCTGTTATGGCTCTGAGTTCAGTGACGAGGCACACTCACTGCCTTGTTACAGTTAATTCTTTGAATAGCTAATGCTTGCTTTATGTGAATTTTCTTAACAGACACCACACCACTCTATGGCTGCATTATTCTTTTCCCAAGGCAGTCTTCTTTATAGTGTGAGAAATACAACATTGTTGTTTTCTTTCCTGATTAGAAGTCTTTTGGACAAGATTTATGCAGGGATTTGTGTGTATATTGGTCTATATTTGTGTAAGGCCAGGAGAAAGAAGAGAATCCCTTTAACTGTGTTTCAGTGGCTTTCCAGAGAAACAGTCTATGATGTCCTCATTCTTACCACTGAGTAGAATAGTTGTTTGAAATAGCCTTAACAGAGATCAACAGCATGTGTAAACCCTGGTTTGTTCAAATTTACTCCCCATAAGGCCTTATCTCCAAGAACTGACTCCAAGGCTCACAGACTAAAAAGATATCCCAAGTCCTCATGCTTCTGCTCCACCTGCCATGGCTATTTCGCAGCATTAAGAACATGGGTCACTACATGTGCCCTCAAATATTCAAGCCAACAGTTCAAAAATAAACATGGAAACTGACTTCCCTTCACTTCCCACTCTTCTTTTTACTTCAAAAGAGATCTGCCCCCCTTTCCCCTGTGACTTGCTACTCTCTAACACCTACACCTGCTGGATCTCCCCTGGACTCTCTACAATCTCACCTTTCTCACTCTTTTCCAGACCTCTCCAGATTTGTGAAGCACACTACTGTTTTCCACTATTAAATTAAAATAGCAAAGTAGAAGAAGAGAAATAAACCCTTAATGTATCACTTTCTTCTAGGCCTACTACAGCTCCCTCAGTTGCCTGCCAGTATGAGCTAAAAACTCCTCAAGAAGAAAAGAGCTCTTGGATGTCTCCCTGAGCCAGCCCCAATGGGATATGAACAACGTCTCAATGCCATTATGGACTTCACTGTCATTGGTAGCAGAAGGCGAGCAACTGAAGTTGAAGGTACACAAAGAGCCAGAGCTCTTGCTGTGACAGAGTTCACAGATGTAGAAGTTACTTAAACTGCCTGAAGTGGGTCATTCAGAAGAGCCTCAGAAAGAGGCATCACCAGTTTTTCCCATTACAAAGTGATACAGAGGATGAGAACTACACTTGATCCACTGGCAATTTCTAATTTCTGTACAGAGCAGGATATGCTGATAACACGTCAACTTTCATCACAGCAAAATATACCTAAGTAAAGAAGAGAAAGTATGTCCATTATGAACGACCCTCTTAATGAAATAGTACTATGGAAGCTATTTTTCCAGAGTGAGAAAAAAGATTGCTTTAAATCAGCAATTTCTGCTTCTGGAGGTAAAACAAGATTACTTCATCATCTCTGGATGTATTAACAATGGGTTCATATGTGATTCTTAAACCTCAAGTAACTACCCTTTCAAATCCCAGTCAGCAATGTAGCCAAATCCCCATACAAACACTGAGGTACTCAGGATTGCAATTTATATGGTATTCAGGCATAACAAAATTTCAGTTTGTGTACATTCTCCTTCCTTTTCCCCTTCCCTTAGCGCTTAATATGGTACTTTTTTACAATCTAATATACTTCAGCCTTTTCCTCCTATTATTCCTTTCTTCCTTATTCTCAGTGAGATTTATTTTCTCTTTAATTTTCCCTCCCTGTTTCCTTTTTGCTCATTTCCATTATTTCCTAGTTTGGCTAGTTTGGCATTAATCAGCAGTACTCTTCATCCCTCTTCCCATATGATATATATATTTTTATCTAACACCAAAAAGGAAATTTCACCATTTCTGTTCTGTACCTCTTTCTCACCAGTTCCTGGGGTGGCAGTGTTCACATTACTACAATACAGGCTATGGCATATGCTATTCATTTTTGTTGCTTCAGGTCTTGTCAGTTTACTCACTCATCTTAAAACTTTTACTGGGTGAAGCTTCTCCTCTTACAGGGATTCAAGGGGGCTGAGGGTGCGTGTGTATGTCTATCTGCTGTCTCCTCTTCAGTGAGGGCTTTGCCAATTTTAGCAGCCAGAATCAGGTCTACGCAGATGCATGAAAAAGTGATTATAGTGTCGGCAGACATAGCTTTAAGTTAGGTAGCACACGTAATAGTACAGGTGCTGGAGGAAGCAAGAAAGGCATGAGTGCAGGCTAGTGCCCAGAGTACATATTAACCCCCAGATCCCTGGGGTAGTCCAGTTTTCAGCCTGTCCTGAAAAACGTTGCAATCTGTCATAAACTGCTGTCAACACCACAGCAACTTAGGTAAAATCTAGTACCTGTGCCACAATCGAGCCTTCAGTCTGGTCTGTAAATGTACCTTGGAAGACTCTGGTGACAGAACAGTCTTTGTGCATTTAACCTGGAATGTGCTCCAGTGCATGCCAGGGGCAGATTTAGAAGGATTATGGTAGCTGGCTAACAGTATCTATAACTACCAGTGCCAGACTTATAAATGGAACAGAAATTTAAACAGGTTCAAGAATTTTTTTGCTTCAGTCAGCTGGAACCTGAACTAGGCTACATCCTGTCTGGCTTCATCTGCTTTTTTCTAGTATTAGTATTGACTAAAAATACCAGAATAAACCCTGCAAAAGTGATCTCGGCACAGTCTGACTGAGATGCTCTCCTTACAAAAGTAACACAGATTGGCGTCTTTCATTCTGAATCTCCTCACTCTGTGAGGAGTGCAGATACTAGGTAGAAAGGAGGGCAATTGCTCTGAGCAAGGAAAGAGGCCAGGGCAGTTGTCACCTAAGAATACAGCCATGGGTGAAGGTAATCTTTCAACCAATGTAGCTGATTAATCATCTGAGTTATGAAAGGTGTGAGCAGGCTCCCTCCTTTGCTGGAGTGATCTGGAGAAAAAATGCCACATTTGAAAAACAGCTCTTGTGGGTTCTTGGACAAACAAGGGTAGACAAAGTTCTGTTTGGAGAGTGACCAAAAAAGCCTCTTAAATGCACGTGAAAGCTGAGCGATGGGAGCTCCTGATCTAGCCCAGCTTCATGCCCTGCATTGTCAGCACATCTCATTGATTTGCTGAGCATCACACAGAAAGAAGACCAGCTTTGCTTTGGAGTACATTTAACAGACTGCCAACAAATCTAAAAATGTTGAAGTTTTCTTGCCATAAAAAGGACATTTTTGAATGTAGCTCCTGCACTGCTTTACAAATCACTGATCGAGGAGGAGAGGGAATTACCTATTTAAAGAAGTAAAGAAAGAACACTTGCTCCTGATTTTCTCAAATGTCAAATCCTAAATTGTTAAATAAAAACATATTTTGTGCCTTACTCCTAGCATAAGGAGTTCTATTGCTCTCGGAATTTTGTGTCTTTCTATGTATCCAATGTCATTTTAAAGCTAAGAGGGCATAATTTGTACTATTTGCAGTTAACTGGGAGAAGAAACGAAGACTGCCACTGTAGTACAACTTCCTTTCAGGCAGTTGCAGAGAGTGATAAGGTCTTCCCTGAGCCTCCTCTTTTCCAGGCTAAGTAATCCCAGTTACCTCAGCCAGTCCCAATAACACTTGTGTGATAGACCTCTCATCAGCTTCACCTTCTTTGGACATGCTCCACAGCCTCCATGTCTTTCCTGTAGTAAGGAGCCCAAAACTGAACACAGTATTTGAGGTTTGTCCTCACCAGGGCTGAATAACTGGACAATCACCTCCCTGCTTCTGCTGGCAATGCTATTTCTGATACAAGCCAGGATACCATGGGCCTTCTTGGCCACCTGGGCACATTGCTGGCATGTGTTCAGCTAAGCATCAACCAACACCCTCAGATCCTGTTCCTCCAGGATCTGTGTCTTGCCAGCCACTGTTCCCCAAGCCGGTAGATCGATGCTGTGTTACTTCACATGAGGTATTACAAAGACATATTCTGGCAAGTGAACTGTTCTTGGTTTATTTGGATAAATGTTCCAGGGAAATCTTGGTAATTAACCAGGCAGAAGTGTGCTACAAGAAGTTGGTTTTCATGTCTGTCACCGTGATTCTATCAGCTATACTGGTAGACAGGAGAATAACAAAACGTGAAGCATAGAAGTACATACTTAAGTCTGATCCTGTCTGAACATCACTCGAGGCAGCGAGCTCCCGCTGTGCTTTCTGCTTTTACACAAAGATGTCAGCAGCCAACTCTCCTTATCAGACACATGCATGTAAGAACAGCAGATAATGCATCAGAAGGCTGAAGAGAAGGGTTTCCAATGGAAAGCCCTCCTGCTATAGTAATGGTGTTACTGTTGAGTTGCTAAAAATGTCATTCTCAATTCCAAGAATGGCAGAGCTGCAATAAACGTGGTATGCTTTATCTCTGATTTTTGCGTAGCCCTGTGTGGAACCAGGAGTTGGACTCAATCCTTGTGGGTTCCTTCCAACTCAGGATATTCTATAACTCTACATTATATCTGAAAAATAATGTTAAATGCTTAGCTCTTGTTTCACCCCAAAAGGCTTTGGAAGCAAGATTCTGAAATGATACATTGGGATGAAATCTTGCAGCTGAGACTGCAATAAGAATAAGATTTAAACTAGGAGTGTGTGGAGATAGTGTACATAAAAGCCTTAAGGATTTCAGAGTATGATTCAAGCTGAAAGGCACGATACCCCCGAACTCTTGCTCATATTCTGATTAATATATTATGGGTTTTCAAAGACACTGAGTAATTTCTGCTCTGCTCATGCCCTGTAATGAGCTTCAATAAAAGACTGAAATGATAAGAACACACATGCACCCAACTGTTTGGATGTGTGGAGGTCCTACAATGCAGTCACATAATAAAGAAACTTGACAGACTGGGGATCTATATAGAAACACAGAATTACAGAATTGTAGGGGTTGGAAGGGACCTCTAGAGATCGCTGAATCCACCCCCCTGCCAAAGCAGCTCCCTAGCCCAGGCTGCACAGGTTACGTGTCCAGGTGGGTCTTGAACGTCTCCAGAGAAGGAGACTCCACCACCTCTCTGTGCAGCCTGTGCCAGTGCTCTGTCACTGCACTGTGAAGAAGTTCCCATGCACATTTGTGCAGAACTTCCTATGCTTCAGTTTGTGGCCATTTCCCATCGTCCTATCACCGAGCAGTGCTGAGAAGAGTCCAGCCTCATCCTTTTGCCTCCCACACCTTAGATATTTACAGATGTGGATCAGACCCCTTCTGAGTCTTCTTTTTTCTAGGCTGAACAGGTCCAGGTCTCTCAGCCTTTCCTCATAAGGGAGGTATTCCATGTCTTTTATAATCTCTGTAGCCCTCCGCTGGACTCTTTCCAGGAGATCCCTGTCTTTTTTGTACCGGGGAGCCCAGAACTGGACACAGTACTCCGGATGAGGCCTCACCAGGGTAGAGTAGAGGGGGAGGATCACCTTCCTTGACCTGCTGGCCACGCTCTTTTCAATGCGCCCCAGGATCCCCTTGGCCTTCTTGGCCACCAGGGCACACTGCTGGCTCACGGCCACCCCATCATCCACCAGGACACCCAGGTCCCCCTCCTCAGAGCTCCTCTCCAGCAGCTCATCCCCCAACCTGTACCAGTGCACGCGGTTATTCCTCCCTAGGTGCAAGACTCTACACTTGAGGTTGTTAAACCTCATCTGGATCCTTCGTGCCCAGCTCTCCAGCCTGTCCAGGTCTCACTGAATGGCAGCACAGCTCAGCCTCGCCATCACCACCAAACTTACTGATCAGCAAACACAGCCAGGCCTCTCTCTTATCTGGTTTTATTAGTTTTTAGATATAGAAACTTAACGCATCAGGAGCAGAGGGCACTTGTTCAGTGTCTCATCAGGAGGACCCGTTCAGCCAAGCCGCGCTGTGTAGGAGTGAAGCGGACGGGAATACGTTCAAAACCTCATGTGGCCTCCAGCTCCTCCGCGCCGCAGGGGTCGCTGTTTCGCCGGCGCCCGGGGCCGCGGCGCTCTCTTCGTTCTCACGTGGCCCCGCCCCCTCGCGACACGCGGTCAGGAAGTCGGACGCTCCGACAGGAGCGCAAGCCGCGCCCCCTCGCTCGCTCCCGACCAATCGCCGCCCTCGCCTTCGGCCCCGGCGCGCTGGCGTCTCCTATCCGTTCAAGGAAGCGCCGAGGCTCCCGATTGGCTGCAGAGCGGAGCCGGGCGGGGCGAGGCGAGGGGAGGGGAGGGGTGGGAAAAAAACGGAGCGCGCGCGCCCGCGGATCACCCCCCCCTCCCCCCCCCCCCGTTAGCGCGCGCACGGGCGGGGGCCGGGCGGGCGGCGACGGCTCTGGGGCTGCACCTGCGGTCACCTCGAGGCGGGGCGGCTGCGCCCGGAGCGGCGGGCGGGGCGATGCCCCCGCGGCAGAGGTAGCCTCCGGGCGCCGGCAACCCATGTGCGAGCCGCTCTCGGGGCGGCAGCCGTCCTCCCCTCGTGCCCGCCCCCGGCGCCCTGGCCCTGCCCTCGGGCGGCGGCGGTCGCGCCTCCGCCCCGAGCTACCTCTGCACCTGGGCCACCGCCTTCCCCGCCGGCAGGGTGGAGCAGCCAGCGGCGGGAGCGTGTGCCGGAGCGGCGGCCGCGGGAGACGAGGACGGCGGCGGGGAGATGGGCGACAAGAAGGTGGCTCTCATCACCGGCATCACCGGGCAGGTAGGGAGCGAGCTGCGGGGGGGCCGAGCCTTATGGGCTCCCGGCGGCGCTTGCGGGATTGGGAGGGGTGGTGGTGGTGGTGGTGGTGGTGGGGGGGGGGGGGGGGGGGGGGGGAAGCGGCCTTGAGGTGCTCCCCCTACACTCCCCCCCCCCCCCCCCCCCCCCCCTCTTTCCCGGAGATGCTGCGGTGCGTGGCGCCCGCACTTCCTGTTGCAGCGGGCGCTGTCCGGGCGCCCCCCGGGAGCGGGCGCCGCCGGGTGACGCGCGTGCGGGGCTCGCCTGGCGGCCGCTCCTGCCCGCGCTCTGCGGGTAGCGATGCTTTCCGCGGGTACCTGGAGCAGCCTGCGGAGCTCTCCCGCCTGCCTTCGTGGTGATCTTCACCTGGACTTGTGAAGACGTCAGTTTGGTCTCTGTTGAAGCGAGGCGTGGAGTGACCTTCAGGAGAGAGGGGGATGCGTCTGTGGATGAGAATGCGCAGGGCGGTGTCGGAGCTCTTCCACCTGGTGGGCTGAAGATTTGGAGCACCACTGCTGCCCCGTGGCAGGGCTTCCCCTCAGCAGGGTTGTCACCTGCCCCGTTGGCACACAAGGCAGTCACTCTTATGGTACGTGTGTGCTTTCAGCCCAGGCCTGAATGGGTGACGTAGCCATCTATAGCCACGTGCTTTGCATCCGTGTGGGTTACACAGAACTGTAGGGGTTGGAAAGGACCTCTGGAGATCATCCAGTCCAGTGCCCTACTAAAGCAGTCTCCTTACAGGGCTGTGCAGGAGAGTGACCAGACGGGTCTCGAGTATCTCTAGATATCCACAACCTCTCTGGGCAGCCTCTGTTCTGTTAATCTCACAGAGGGTTCATCGCAGTTTCTATGTTTTACTTGTGTTAACAGTAGTGATAATGATGCTTTCAGTCCCTATGCTTTCAGCAGAAGTTGCCAGGAAAAGGCCACGTGGAAGGAGAAATGTTTCCCTCGCAGCAGCTTCTCTGGGGAGAAGTGCCGTGCCAGCGGTGAGTTTTAAATCAGGGAGACCTGCAGGTGTTCTGATGTACAGAGTTTGTAGCTTTCCCCACTACGCTGCCAACAGGCAGGATGGTCAGTTGGTCAGCTTAGAGGTCTGCATTGTTGTCTTTGCTGGCAAGTTGTGCTAAATGAAGTTGTGGACTTGTTCAATGGCATTTGAACAACGCCTTACTTTGCAGTGTAGATGCTGCCTGGAGAAAAACCACTCTGCTTGCACATGAGTTATCTCTTTGAACATGCTGAGTGCCATCTGCTCATAGGGTGTGTCGTTTGTGATGGGTAAAACCTGTTAAGTAGGTTATGTTGGATGGTATGCATTAAGAAGTTCCACTAATTCTAAGACAATTATTATTATTTTTTTTTCCTTTATGGCTGGCACCTACTGGCAGCTTTGTTCATGGAAGAACTTTTTCTTCAGCTGTGGCTCTTCCTGGAATGCTTGCCAACTCGTTTGTGAAGTGGTACTATGGACTGTTCAGAAGGCAGTGAGCGCAGGGGAAGAGTACAGGTGAAAACAAGCATGGTGCTCCTTTTCTCTGCAGTGAAGAGCCACTTGATTTTTGTGATGGAATAAGCTGTGGCAATGCAGTGTTGTAGCATTTCTCATCTGTTAACAGATAGAATGTGGACTGTGCATTCAGTGTTCACCTGATGAATTTATTTCAGGTCTCCGTCAGTTCTCAGGTGTTCTTAAAACACTTCTCAGTGTTGTCTCTTCTAGTGGATTACTGACCTGAGCAGCTGACTGACAAGGAGGTGTAACAGTATCTGAGAAGAGGAGAAAATGATCTGTTTATGCTAGTGTTTTTTTTTTTGTGTTCTTTTTTTTTTTTTAGCAAAAGCACAAGAAGCCAGTGCTTTTTGCAGGACTACCTGGTATGAAGTGTCTTCTAATCTATTGACAGAAATATGCTGCTTTTCATCAAAGGTAGTAAGTTAGAGGCCTCTACCTACAATGTTCTGATTTTCACTGTGTAGTGCACTGTGTGATACCTTTCCCTGCTCCCTTTTAGGGGGAGGTTCAGTTTGGTTATTAGGAAGAATTTATCCTCAGAAAGAGTGGTGAGGCACAGGCTGCCCAGGGAGGTGGCAGAGTCACGATCCATGGGGGTGTTAAGAAATCTGTAGATGTGTCACTGAGGGACGTGGTCAGTGAGCATGGAGGGGATGAGTTAGTAGTTGGACTAGGTGATATTATATGTCTCTTCCAACCTTAATGATTCTATGATTCTGTTTTCAATGAATTTCTTCCATCTTAATTTAACCTTTGTCAGGCATATTACTTGGTGTTCAAACATGAAATCAGAGCTTGTAAACACCTAGGATACTTAAAATTTAGTCAGTGAAGATTGCTGCCTTAGTGAGACAAACTCTTGGCTTAGGATGAAGCTTTCATGTTGAGGGTGGCCTCCAAGTCCTGTAGTGTTTTATGACTGGGCTTTACCACTATGAATCCTTATCTGTCTTCCATTCTTAAATAAAATTTAAGAGGAAGTTGCTGAAATATTTGTTCTTTGCCCTCCCATTTTATTCTCTTTCTTTATTTTTTGTATATAATGAGCTTTATTTGAAGAAGCCTCACCCAGAAATGGGACACGTGGATTATGTTCCTTCCTTATGTGAGAACGGGCGTGCTTGCACATCCGCCTTCCGTGAGAATCCCTTTGTCGTCTGTTTTTAAGCTTAATTATCAAGCATAAAATATACAAATGCGTTTGTGCATTTTACAAAGTGGAAATGAGCTCAGGCTTCATCTTTTATGGATAGTTAAATTATTTGGCTAAATAGAGTTGGTCTGTTTCACATTCTTAGAATTGGTACTCTTGCAAGAGAGGAAATAAAGGCTTAGATCCTTTTGGGTGAGGAAAGCATAGAACAGCACTGGACAGTAAACTAATTTCCTTCAAGCTGTGGCCCTTCTGCTACAGTGGATTGGTACAGTCGAGTTGTGGAAGGAACCCACTTTGAGTATGACCAGTGTACTGTGAGAACATTAGCAGAAGTAATGCCCCATAGAGCCTGGAAGAAAAGCAAGTGGGGAAACAATTAAGCTAGCAGGGCTGCTTTAAGGAACTGTAGAGTGATGCTTTTAGGTTTAGAAGACTCTAAGGCTGAGCAAGGTGCTGCTTGTACTATAGTAGCATTTCCCGAGTTGAGATGATGCTACCTCAGGCATAACTGATCATAGTATTACTATCAGACACCTTGTGCTTCTCAGAACTTCTGTGTAGATGTGAAATGTCTCAGCTGTTGATCTTCTCCACCGACAAAAGATGGGATTTTATCCTGCTTTGGTGGAGAAAGGGTTGAGCTGTGGTAGGACTGACAATTCTAACAATTCTGGCTGGAGTTGTCTAGTGCTGTAACTCAGGTATGCCATGGAAATATGACACAGCTGTATCTTACAATTTATAGACCTCTGATGGGACTTGCAGGTAGCATAACCACTTCTGGCTTCTTCCAGTCATACATGCTTTCTTCTGTATAGTGAGTAGAAGCTCATGTAGTTCCTGTTTAACTATACATAAATGCTAATGAATTCCATATGGTCAGGATGCAGAAGGCATTCTGTTGGCAAGGGCTGAATTTTAGTTACTATGTGATATATAAATGAATTTCTGCAAATTCTGAATCTCCTGATGGGGCTAAAGGTGAAACCGTTGCCATTCTGTCACTTGTACTAGTGATAACAGACCACTGTAACCAGTGGTGTTGTACACTCCTTTAGCAGTGCTGAGATATCCTTATCTCCTTTCTCACACTGCAGTAATGGGGTAAACCACACTTTGCTGCTTTGATAAAGTGGCTTCTAGTTTAAGGCAACTACAGTGTTTGGGTGGATAAAACTTCTGAAGTGTCACACAGATATTGGTCTGCTGGTAAGATACTTCTGAGTGCTTTTTTTCTTCATTTAAGGTAAAAAATATATGTATGTATTTTAAACACCTGCTATGTTTTTTTTTTTTTTTCTATCAAATACCTGTCTAACAAACATACTTACTACTAAATATACAGACCTTTACCTGCTGCATTTTCTTATTAGGGGAAGCCGTGCTTTTTGACAGCTTTGTTTTCTAGGAACTCTCTGGCTAAGTATCTTCTAAAGATGCATTTGACTCTGAAAGGTTTGATTGCACTGCACATTCTGATGGTCTTTCTGTACACTAATGCTTGTATGAGTGGATGTTTAATTTGTTGGAAAAATACTAAGACATAGTCTGGCTGAGTCCGAGTACTGCGTTACATATTGCTTTTTCATTTTTCCCCTCAGTCACTGGGTTATGAGCCTTGAGTAGTATCTCTCTCTTCTGGCACTGTGTGCTGCTTTACTTGGAAGGATGGTAAGATGGCAGACCAACGGGAAAATGGTTTAACTTTCAAAGCTAAATTTTAAACGAAGCAATACACGAGAACTGATGTGTTAATACATGACCAGATGCTTTTGTTAATTATAGACAAATTAGCTGTGTCTGTCTTGTGAGGGCTCTTTTGTACAGCTGCTGACATTTGTCAGAACTTGGATTTTGGCTGAAACTTCATGAGATTGTGATCGTAAGTGTAAATATAATTGAAAGACAAGCATGCATGCATTAGTGCAAGAATATTGTCTAAACATAGACAGGTGATATATTCTACCTATGTCCTTCTAGTACTGAAAGTTCAATCAGCATCCACACCAAACCCATATACATATGTACTGCATACCCTGCAGGTGTTAGTAGTTCATAATTTGTGGAAGACTAGTTGTACTGAGAGGGAAGAGGATCACTGAGGAGGTATGCTTTACTGTTGAGAATTGAGGTAAGATTTAAAATCTGACTGTTAAGAATGAACCAACAGACTCTGTGGGGCAAACTGTCAGTGATATGAACATGAATCATTGCTTCATTTATTCATTAGAAGAGTGAATATCAAACTCTTTCATTTGCAGTGGGTCAAGCAACATTGTTTCTTCAAGAGGAGTTTTAAAGGAAAGTGTTAAACAACTTTTTATAAAATATTTTGTTAAGTATTTTGATCAAGAGAGACTCTGCCTTTTGGAAGTGTGTATATACCTGGAAGGGAAATGAAGAGATGTTATAGGGTGCTCTTCAGAGAGAAGACAGTTCTTTGTCAGCTGAAAGATTGCTTTTTTTGCGCAGAAAAACTACGTTTCACTGCAACTGCATTGGCTACAGGTAGGGCTTCATGTAAGCAGTGCTGCATTTTCACTGAGGCAGATGTGGTCTTAGTTGAAACTAGGTGCTCTCCATTTCAGTGGCTGTCTCTGAGTAGCCAAACATTTTGAGTGAGGGTCTCAGATGTGTTGAACATCTTTATTTTTCTTTGATGTTGCAGAGATGGAGGGACACTAATTTGGGCTCAGACTGAAATGTAAGAAATGTTATTGGAAACTGAAGAGAGGCCTGCGTGTGTACTTTTAAATGGGAGAGGGAGGTCCTGTATTGAAGTAGGTGGTCGAGGGAGGTTGTGGAGGGTTATTCACAGAGGTACTCAGAACCAAACTGGAAATGGCCCTGAGCAACCTGCTGTAGTTCATCCTGGTCTTTGCCTACTCTGAGGAGTCCAGCTGTATACCATTATCTGCAGTGATCAATAGTGCAGTTAATAGGATGTTTGAGTACAGGTGTGTTGGAACACATGACTCAAGGTATGGCTGGTATAGGATTTGCTCATATCTATCATGGTGTATTTGTTAACTTTTTTTCCCTCCGTCCTTGTGTATCTTTGCTCAGTGTTTATGACTGCCGATGTACTTTCTTCTGGGGCTTGTTACTGGAGAGGGAAGTTCTGGTAAAGCAGCACAGCACCCAGGTGTTGACTCAAGGATCAGCACAATCTTATTCCTTGTATTTGAACAGGATGTGCACAGGTTGTGGACTGAGAAATGTTGTGAACAGCAAGTGGATTAAGCGTCACTGTATACAGTGATGTGTATGTGATGTGAAGGTAGATAAAATACATACAAGGAAATCTAGAGTTTAGTACATATGAACAGTGCTGTGGTATATAAAAGATAGAGCATGAGTACCCAGTCTGTGTTTGGAAAGCTGACTTCTGCCAGCAGTGTTTCTTGTGAAAGTTTCTGATGTTGTGGATAACTTTCTTAGTATTGTTGTTGATTTTATTTTTTAAATGAAGACTGGTGGCTATGGAAAAAAATCTGACCATTATATGTAAACAGATACCGTATTTCTGAATAGCGCTACACTGTGGCATTGAGACATTCTTTTCTCCATGTACCTACAGCCAGTCCAAACCGAAGAGAGCATTCTTCTACCTTCCTGTGATTTTATGTTCTCCCACTAAACTTTGGTCTTATTGCTCCTCTGATTGCCTCTTCCACATCCATTTGGCCATTGAGTTCTCTGCGTAAGGGAGTCAATTTCTTAGAAAATAGCTATGCAGGATGACAAGGACAGTGGAGTACTTAAGCCTGCTGTGATGATTTATGCGTAGAACACGTATAAAGTTACCATTCTGATTCCTATAATTCAAGGAAGCCATGCTAGTGTGTGGTTTTTTTTAGTGTAATTATGATAATGGTATTTATCCTAGCGTTGCTTCTTGTTACCCACATCTTATTTCTCTGAGGAATGCTAGATGGCGTTGCCTTGCACGTGCATATGCTTTTATTTGTTCTTTGATATGGTGTTACAGTGGTGAGTCAAGACGTACTTTCTCGCTGGACAATTTCTAACAACTTCATCCCAGCTTCTTCAGGCTTTTGAGTGTAGACTTGAGTCCTGATTGAGCGTCTGTTCTTAAAAACTTGCCAGCTCTGCTGCTCTTCCTGTAATGTAGCAACTTATTTGGGGAAGTATAGTTCCCTTGTATCAGAAGGTGAATAATGACATGAGAGCAAGTCAGTGTTATGGCAGGTATCTAATTTTCTCTCTTAAGGATTTATGCTCTGTTGTCTAAACCTCTTCTTGCTACTTTGGTTGCTTTTTAGCTAAATGAGTAAAATGAAAGATTTTTCTTAATTTTTTTCACCTACTTTAATATGAATTCACTGGTGGGTTGTGGTTATTTTTTGTTTTTTTCAGGACTTCAGTTAAGGAATTCCTGTGGGTTCTACTTGTGTGCAAACTTGGGGGACGCAGTTCTGTCCAAAATATTTGACTTAGCAACGGAATAGAATAGTGAGGTGAAAGGGTACAGTTCTCTCATTTTTGCTTTTTAACTGTTATTAGAAAGCTTCTGCAGTTCTTTGTTACTAGGGTGAGCACAATCTAAATTTCTCAATCTAAATCAATAATGAGGTTTTTAAAGCCTGGTGGCTTGATGGTAAGCTGTTTTGTTACTTATTCCTTTTAAATGTGTCATTAAGCAATTAAATTTCCTCATGTGGAATGTAAATGTTCAGCACTTTTTGTTTATTCACAAATACTCAGTGCATGTCAATCAGACATACACGTGTCTTTTTCAAGCATTTTTTTGTCCTGTAGGAAATGAGTTTTGCTTTGCAACTCGCATGTCATCTGACAGTTAGCAAATTTTCTCGGAATGTATCCATTGACTTTATGATCTAGCTGGAGCTGGTTCAGTGACAGGTTCCACTGAATAGCTTTTGACACCCTACCAGGAGCCAAACTGATTGCACTGAATAAAAGTACGACTTGTATCATGCAGTCAAATCAGTCTGTTAAAAACTGATTCATCACAATGCCTTTATATTGATGCTTAGTAAAAGCTGACAGACAAGTCAGCTACAAAAAGGTACTTGCCTTGGGTGTGGGGTGTTGTAGATCTTTGGGTTTGGAAAGAGTTTCCTAAAGCAGCTTGCACTACAATTACTGTGTTCGAACACATTTGAAATAATTGGAAGAAGATGTATTTGCTCTGGGAAAAAATCAGGCTATAAAGTGTAGTAAGATGCAGATACTTTCTGCGAGTTTTCTGGTTTTAGCTGTTGTCTGACACATTTGTTGCTGCTTGGAAATTTCTCTCGTATGAGAGTTCATGCAGCCTGTAGTGAAATCACATGTGTAACAGGGGAAAACTGCTGTATTGAAGATCTAGTCAAGTGTGTAATGAGAAGATACTGTATCTCTGCATATCTGACACCTGCATAGCTGTTAAACATGTGCCTCTTGGCTTTTTTCTTGTATTTCAAGTTCTGAGGAGGTGTTCTTTTGCATGTGATGTATGTAATACGCTCAATCTATAAAGTTCCACCTTCCAGGGTAGAGTCAAAAGCATGTGGTTGAGAGAGATGCTCAGGTCTTCTGTGCCTTTTCTTATGTATAAGCATGTTGAGGTAGTATGCCAATGTGCTGAGCTAGAACCCTTAAAACACAGCAAAACCAAAGCAACAAAAGTACACACAAAGCAGAGCACCAAATAAAAAAAAAGGTAGCAATGCGAAAACAGTAGGAGGTTCTTATTCCAACTTAATAACGTATGAGCCCATAGCAGAAGTAACTTGACCATTTACCATTTCGTGAGTGTGAATAAGCCTTTTCCAAGGTGAATGGAACAATATATGTCTAGAAGGACTGAAATCAGGCAGGGAATATTTTACTGCTCCTGTATATGCCTTGTTGCTGACTGTCATGCTGCATTATGATACATTGCAGTCCGTTCCAGCTGCTGTCATAGCTCCTATTGCATGCTTTGGTTGGTGGTGGTTTGGAACTTGGGGTACATCCCTCTAGACTTTTACTTGTCAAGCTGCAGGCGTACGTACTGTAATATGCTGTTACTGTCTCTCTTGCTTTTTTTCTAAACATCTCTTACACGTGGGGCTTCTTTAGGTGCTATAGCACTGTCTGATTTCATCAGTGATGCTGGCAGTTTCTATTTCTTTTTCAGAAAGAACAGCTACTGTCTCCAATGTCCTTGCCTTCTCTATCTACAAAAGCATAAACATTAATGTGGTGAAGGTTTGTTTTGCAAATGCTGAAAACACTGGCAAAGCTTTCTGGATTTTATACAGCTTAAATAATTGTGGTTTTCAAGTTGGTGTAATTTTTTTCCCATGATTATACAGTAGTAGTCTGTCAGCATATTTGTGCCAAAACTTAGCACGCTGTTCCTGAAATTAAAATGCCATTGAAATCTGGTAGCATGTACAGAATAAAGAGAATACAGAAGTCTTCACACTTGAATACTAAACATTGTATCCTTCCTTTCCTAGTAGAAGGTACATTGAATACTGTTATTTCTCTATATTTTGAAGTTTAAGATTGAAGTAAGATTTTATTTACCGATTTACAAGTTTCTCATTACTGAAGAATGAAATGGAAATCTCAGTGCAGACCATCTCTAAAATGTTTGCTGCATTTGTTATTAATTTCCTTGTACTTGCATGCTTTTGCAGCTATGCTGGATCACTGATTGGTCATGGCATTAAAAAAAACCCCACCGTTGTAGAAACGTTATGCTGTGACTTCATTAATTTATGAATCATAGGTAGCATTTCATGTCCTTACGCTATTCTGTTTCTCTTTAAAGTGTGAGAAATCATACTTGTCTTAAATTGAGAGCTAATGTAGTCAGATGGGGAAATGCTGACTGCTAATTACACTTGCAGTGCAAGTCAGCTTTGTTATATGTATGTTGTAACTGTTCTTATCTCCCAGTATCTTACATCTATTTGTTGTTGTAATTAAAAAGAAGCGTAAAACAAATGAAAAACATCCAGACCCACTACAGTACTGAAATTCTTTGAGCAGTAATGCTGTATTTTTGATTTTAATAAACAGAAAAATTTTAAGAAACAGGAAAATATTGCTTGTTCATAAGTACTTTTCTTTAATATGAAAGTGTCTAAATAGTAAAATAGGGGAGTTAACTTGAATTTCAAATAGACAGTTTCCTCATCGTTTAAGGTGGTAATTGGCACTTGCAGAGTTGGACATGCAGCTTGCTTTTGACACTTGTTCAATAGGCTGAGTTTCTGTTGGAAACACTTTGAGTGAATTAAGAAATGTGATGTTGAACTTTAATTGAAGCTGTTTGATTTCCTTTGTACTAGCTTGTGTTACTGGTTGATGAAATCTGTCACTTTCAGTGGGAACGTCCTTGTTCAACTATGTCTACATCTAAGCTAGTTGTCTAGGCAGCTGATTTGGTGAATGAGAATCATTTAGCCTGTTAAGTTCAGAGTGCAGGCTGGTTTGATCAGACGCATGTGCCTACCATAGAATAAGAGTTGTGCTGTAAGTTGTGTTGGCTGTATGGATGTCTGCTTGACTGACTCTGAAAGGTGCTTAGGATGACTGCCTGGTGGTGCTAATTTATACTTTCATTTGCCTAAGCAGCATTTATGTTATTCGAAACACTAAATAGAATGAGCAAGGGTAAGTTTAATTACTGGTTTTCTTTTTATTGTAGCAAAAAGTGCTGGTTATGCAGTGTGTATGTGTGTATATACACAAAAAGAAAACATAGAATGCGAAACACAGGGTGTTTTTACAGGTACTGTTCCTGTGAGACTGATACTTTGGAGTCAGTGTAGAGGGAAATGGTGTTCCCGAGTGACTGACTGCTTTTTAACACTCAGCACATCACTGCAGCTACACTGCCACTGCTGACTTCTCTCCATCCCTGACTCTCTGGTCTATGATGGAAGACTCTCTGGTCTTTCTATCTGAGCAACTGTTAAGGTTTGATTTCCACCTTACCTGGCCTTAACGATGGGTCTAAAGTTGCTCTCTCTTGTGTGTATGCTCTCATCTTAATCTTAAACCATGATTGTAGCCAAAAATGTCATTATTTTCCTTTAAAAACTTTCTGGAAGGTCTAGACGACTTTATTGGCTTGCTGAGACTGACTTTTCAATATAAGATTGTCCATATTCCCCTCATAAGATGTTCCAGTAATTACAGTATTACAGTAGATGCCAATATTTGTATGACCTATATGCTGAAGGTCAGAATGGGATCAGTTCATAGCCATGGATGGCAAGAAAAGAGTGTCCAAAAATCAAGTAAAGGGGCATTCCTTTTGTAGGAGGAGCAAACCCATCTTCTTAATAAAGATCTAAAATCTTTGGAGTGATTCCATATGCTGAGCAAGAAAAATCACTTGTCTGATCCTGACTAGTTCTTGTGTTTCACTGACAATGGTTTTGATGGATTTTTTTACATTGATCTTACTAAAAGAATTTGAACTTATAGGAGTAGTATTGGTTAATTATCAAACCAAACCGTTGGGATTAACCTAATAGTTCAGAGCTTTATTTCTTTTATATCTGGAATCCTGAGGGAAGGGTGGATGAGAGAAAGGTTTGTAAATCTATAGATTGTGTCAGGTGTATTGCATTATTTCTTTCTAGTTTCACATCTTTGAGAGGAACCTTCATTTTAATATGGGAAAAAAAAACACATACAAAAAGGCAGGAGGAAAAGCTGCTCTACTATTGTTCCTACTGTTACAGTAAGACTGTACTGTCTTTGACATTATGTGGAAAAAACATAGATCTCCTATGTATGTATTTAAGTACAGTGAGATGGAGGTAGGAAATCACTGGGTTAAAGTTTAGCATTTAATTAAATTGTTATGTATTATTGAATTTATCTAAGACATTAGCAACTTTGTGTGAGGAAAGTCAGTAGTCTCTGATGGAAGTGTTTAATGCTTCTACTTCATAGCTAAGCTTAATTATAAGAATAAAATCCTGAATCCATGCAGTATGCTCAATGCATCAGAATACCCTAGGAAAAAGTTCTTTTGGAGTACAATTGTATTCCATTGCAAGTTTCTCTATACCTTTTATTAAAAAAAATACTTTTTATTGCAGGATCTCTTCAGCTGTATATACCTGATGATGAGATATATACTTGATGAGATAGTGCTCAGTTTCTTCATGCCTGTGTGGAAAAGATATGCTGGTGCCATTTTTTTTGGAGTGGTGCTTTTAACTTTGCACAGGACTAACCACTCAGTGTGTAGTGTTTATGTATTTCCTTGCTTGAAGAATCTCAAATGATGTATATTCAAAACTTTATCTGTTACTTCTCTGTTTAAACACATACTGGACAAATTATAAAGACCTATAGCTGTGAACTATGTACTGGAACTGTTTCTTTGGTACGCCTCTAATTCTTGAATAGTGCCTGCCAAGTAGAAAACTACTTATTTCTCAGTTTCTCACTCTCCACCAAGTATTTGTCTTGCAGTATTTATCAAACTGTCTTTTTAAGGTGTAGTCCTGTTTGACAATGGCTGCATCCAAAAGTGACTTGCAAATTTTGGATCTTATTATTCAGAAATTATGTATTAAAATGCAGTTGACTCTTACTTTTCACCCAGTTGAAACAGAGACGTTGCTCCCCATGGGTATGGGTATAATATGCTTCGTTCTACTGAAGCCAGTTTTTACAGCTGGGTGTTAAAGTCGTGAAAATCAAACTGCTGACACAACCTGAATCATAGTACCACAAGTAGCACTTCTTTGTTTTTCTATGACAGTTTCATTGGTACTATAAATAGTTGGCTTCTTACAGGTGTTCATGTGTAATAACTCTTAAAAGGCAACACTTGGTAAGTTTTCAAATGAATCACGTTAATTCCAGGATTAATTTTTGTAGGGAGACCTTTTGACTTCTTTCCTTTTGAGGTTTTTAGTCATAAAAATCCATATGTGAAAAGAATTTGTTCCTTTTAATTCTTGAAATACAGCTTTCTGGCCGGGAGAAGCAGAAAGGAAGTTGGCTTGTTTGTGATAGTGGGCTTGATCTAAGGCTTCCAATGTCAAATCCTTGGAAAAAAATCTTTATTTCTTTCCAGTTTTTCTGTTCTGCCATTGGTACTCAGCTGGCAGGAGATCTTGGAGTTAGCTGTGTTATCACCAGTCTTGATGGAACAGCAGATCTATGAGGAAAAGCCTGTGTGCTTCTGTTTCAAACACCACAAGGAAGCCTGAGTATACGAACAGTAGTAAAGACTTTTCTCAGCTGTTGCTGGGTGTATGTACTGACAGTGCCATATGCTTTAAACAAAATGGATGGCTGAATGCAAAACCAGAGTTCCTGTTGCAAGGTTTTTCTATTGCTCCCGCTTGTTTCTGGTTTATGTAGTGGTGTTGGGAGAACAAAGGACTGACTGTGTACATGGCTTGAATCTGGAGTAATTTAGGTGGCTATAGTCGCTCCTCAGACAGCTTGGTGAAATGCAGTCTATAAATTGAGCTCAGAAACTATTTTCTTTGACAGTTATCATTGAGCCTGAATTTAACGTAGCTGGTAGTGGGTGCATTGCCTCTTTCAGGTAAAGCTGATTAATGCAATAATCACTGGAACGTAGTTATCTTGACATCTAGAGAAACTGAAGTGAGCAACTTTGTGACAGCTGGCATCTACAAAGCAAGCAAATCTTTGTTCAGCTCCAGTCTTTGGGGCTGATGTTTAAATGTGTCTATCAAGAAGCAGTGTGGTACTGATACGCTTCCTTTCTTTCTCCAGTCTTTACCTGAGCTTATTGACATGTGAAAAATAGGTGTGTGGTTTATTTATAAATGCTTTGCTATGGATTTTGAATTTGGATACTGTAGCATGCATGGGTATGTAGTTGCGCCTTTAAATAGTTTAGGTAATAAAGTACTTGAACCACATTTAGCTGGAAGTTGTTAGGATTTTAAGAGATTTTTGTAAGAAGTTGCTTAATTAGCAGACGGACCAGACTTTCAGAATTAAACTCCGGCATGCTGTCACCTTTGTTAATACATTTATCCACACTTAGTTCATTAATTACATGGAACAGGCTGATTAATTCAATGGAAAATGTTTGAGAGGAGGTGGGAACAGCACTAGAGAAGGAGGAAGAATTGTAAAGGTGAATTTTCTGGTTTCGCTACCTTTTAGTTCATGTATTCAGTTCACAAAGTGGTTTGTTTTTTTTTTTTTTCCTCTAAGAAAGCTTGCTTTTCAGTTAAATAAATTTCCCTGCCTAGATAATGTGGGGTGAAAGGCATGAATGAATTTGCTTTTCCTGAAGTAATGGCTGAAGGTGAAAGATAACAAATTTCTTGAAGATATCAATGATTATTTAAACAAACCTTGACTTGATTCTTGATTCCTTGGTTGTTTTTATTACCATTGGTTATCATTCTCAGTACTTTAGCTCTGACTTTTCTTTAGGCTTCCTCCTTTCAACTATTTCCTGTGATTACTTCATGACAAGATTAAAAAAAATAATTGGAAGTTGGAGTAATATTTTTGCTTTTGTTAAGTAATGAGACTTTATATAGGCAGAGGGTGATACATGAAGTGCTGCTTTTCTGGACATCTGCAAGAGGAACTTGTTGGAGTCCAGGTCTCTTGGGGAGCAGAATTCGAAGAGGACTAAGTCAGCAATATGCTCTTTTAAAATTGCAGTCAAATGTACTGAAGTTTGGAATGGGCACGGGAATTTTGTCACATGGTAGGTGAAGAAACTGTAGCAAGAAGCTAAATAGCTCTTGAGGTAGGAGGAGAGCAAAACAGTTCAGGGAAGTAATGGAAGTCCAAGTTCAAAATCTGAAAGCAGTGCTTTTGAACAAACAGGTTTACCACTTTCCTGTTCTCTGCCTGGATCGGGAGGTTCATGATGTAGAAAGCTCATTGAAGATTGTTTTGCTTTTGTAGAATTTTATTCCACGATGGTGTTACCTCCACTCCCGTGTTCTGATTTTTTTTTTTTTATGGGCCAATGTGTATAAGTGGAGAGAAATAATATTCTGACAGGTTACTTATACTAATGTGCTCTGCCCTTGATCCCAGTTGCAGTGTACGGGACTGTGCTCTAAGTGACACAGTAAAGCTCTCCACCTAGAGGGAGGAAACAGACTGCAGTCACTGGAGCAAAGCTAACCGGCTGCCTTGGTTTGGGAGACCCACATTTCCCATAAAGGAAAGAGTGACATAGAGGTCTTCTTTCTCAAAGAGAAAAAATCAAGTAGCTGATAACTTCCTCACTTAGTACTTTATTTCAAATACTTAAAAATCCACTAAAACCAAGGACACTAGACTCTCCTAGTCGATAAGAGAAGACAATATAAAAAAAAAAATTGTACACAAATATTGATGCGTTTCAGTATCTGTTATACTTTGAAAGAAATTGCTTGTTCAGAGTGATTTTCTTTGCTTTATCCCTTCCTTGATTTGGGAGAGGACTTGTAAAAAAGTATCTGCTTACTCTGGCTGAAGGCAGTACTCTGATAAATGTTTCCCAACATGCTTCCTGAATGCATACTTGTGCTTGCAGGATGGCACTGAAATTTTTCAGCGTAGGTGAAAGGATGTGTATGTAAGAAGCAAGAAATTGTATTTACAGTATACTAAATTTATCCGCCTTATCCTTAGATCTCCTTTTGCATTTGTTGTCCTCTGTTTTGAGCTTTATGTGGCAATGAACTGCCCACCTCCTGTGCTGCTAGTTTTTGTTCACCAGGAAAGTTTCTGTCAGAATCACTTGTACAAAATAAGTTGTTGCAGAATAAATCTATTGCTTTGGCTTAGTAGCAACCTATATATATATATATATATATTTTTTTTTAAGAATTTTGAACATTGATGAACAATACCATTGTCTTTGTGGTTGTATTGTTTTCTTTACAATAAGTATGCCCACTTTGGTTCCTGTGGGAAAATAAATTTTATGAAGATTTTAGCTATGCTGTCCTTGACAAAGAGAACTTAGGGAGGAAAAAAAATGGAATTAAGAAGATCAGCTTTAAATGGAGGAGGATGAAATCCTTGTTTTTAAATGTCCATTTTCACTTATAAGTATGCAAGTTTTGCAACCGTAGCATATATACTTGCAGATTTTTTTTATATAAGTTGAACTGGTTTTCTCTTCAGATGTCGGTGAGAGAAGTTTAGGTTTATGGGTATGGATTTATGGGTAACTGGCATGACAATTACAGATACAGAAAACAAAATAAAGTAGTTCTTTAATATGGGAAATCTGGAGGGAACTGCTGGAGAATGTGATATTTGCTAACAGTAATATTTTTAAAGCTACTCTGTGTGTGATGGGTTTTTTACCATCTGTCATGCTTGAATTGCTCAGTCAGTCCTTCAGGAAAGAAAGATGCGTGTGACTTAATGCAGGTTCTTTGAACAGACAGCGCTGGTTATACAGAGCATTAATATCTGCTACTGCTGCAATAGGCAAGTTTGATTGATAGCATTATTTCCTAGGATTGCAGTAATGTCCTGTTGAAAATGGTTTTGCCTTTTTCCTCTTGCCAGGCTTCTACTGTTGATCCTTGTTGTGTAAATGCTAAATCAGGGCTTGAAGCTGTGATTGAGCACCTGGCTGGAAGGCAGGGCCAACCCAGGGGAGCTCAGGTGCAAGCAGTTCACCTGAGTGACTGGAAGGAGTGGAGCCAGAATCCACCCCTTCCCAGACCTCATTTAAGGGTTGGCAGCGAAGGCAAGGGTATTTTGCTGGAGATCCCTGTGTACCTGAGGCCTTCTGAAGGTAAGCAGCTGCTTTCCTTCATTTCTGTGATGAAGAGGTAGGAAATTTTACAAGATTGCACAGTCTTAACGCTTTGAGATAGGCTCAGTAGATTGCAGGATGATCTCTGTCTTTTCTTGAGAAAATGGCCTTGAAGTAAACTCAGTGGTTTGTAACATGCTCCCAATGTCATCTTTTGGGACAAGGGCTTTTGTCTCTTATTGGGCGGTATCAGTAAAATTTCTTGAAGGTGTCTGTCCTTGAAGTCAAACAGATTTCATGATAACACCTGTCTGAATTCTGAGAAGGCTTTTCTCCATGTTGGCTTTGTTCCAGTCCTTACAGCTCTCTGTCAGACTTACTATCCCTGTGGTTCTGTGAAGTTGTTTTCCAGACTGTTATATCTAACACTGGTCAGAATTTATCTTCCTCAAACTAGGATGAGACTGGGAAGACAGAATAAAATCTGAGAGTACTGCATTTCTGATTTTGGTGTTCTAGGCAGTTTGGGTCAGGAGGCAGAACAGTGCTGTAGTCTGAGGACTGTCAGAAGTGGGAAAGCATTATAATTACATAGCAGAAGAGCAGTGGAGGCTGGAAGCTTTGATGTAAAACTGTGGCAGGGGCTGTCTGCTGAGGTGAAGCCTTGCTGAGCATTCAGCTCAGCTAGAGGCTGGGCAGGAAGCTTGGCGCTGGACCAAATGGAGCAGGAGCAATTAGGGAGAGAGGATGGGATAACTGTGATGAGGGGAAGTACAGCTGACTTGAGGCTGAGCAGTGAAACTGGAACAAGAGTTTAGGAAAGCGAATGATGTCAGGGGTAGGTGAAGGGTTTGGAAGGAGAGATGGGGAATAGGCTTATGAAGGAAGTGGCCCTGGGAGACTGGATAAAGCTTTGAAAGTGTGAAATGGAGATGAATTGGGAACATCCTTAGACTGAGATTTTAGTAAGCAGCAAGAAGGGGGCCTGGGTAGGGAAGGAGCTGTGAGGGAAACCTTTCCACTTTCTCTCCTATGGTTTTGCAGGCTAAAAATTCTTTCTTTAGTCCTAGCAACCTAGCTGCTACTCTGCCTACTAGCAGCCTCTTGTTTGTTTTGCCTTAGGACAGGTGTCTGCTTGTGAAGGGATAAAAGCGGGCATAGCCTTTTTCTGTGGTGCTCGTGAAATTGTTTTAGTCTTTGTGGGAACAAAAGGCAGCCCTTGCCCAGACATCTGGATTCGGCTGCATGCGTGGTTTGAGTCTGGTAGAGAGTAATCAGATCACAAACTGATCTCTAAAGCAAGGAGAAGAAAAAGTTTTCACTAAATTGCCGTGTAATCACATGCTTTCTTGCATGGGATGCAGAAGGAGAGCAAAGGGCAGTTCTTTTGTGTTGGAAGTGTGGCCTGAAAGCGTTGAAACTGGGATTTTTAAACTTCAGTTAAGTTTCTTCATGTGTGTTTTGAATATTCTGAATACACCAGAAGCAAGGTGCCTTTAGCTGTTGCTATAGCTTGTTCAGAATTTCACCCATCTCGGGAGCTATCATAGATCTCACCTTATACTTTGGGAAAACAAGGAACGCATCATTGCCTGTATCCATGTCTTGTTACCTACTAGTGTAGGAGTTCTCTGACAGACATGAGGGCTCATAGGAGAGGATGTTTCCAGCCCTTCAGACCCAGATCTTTGGGGGGGAGGGAACAAAAATACAGATAAGCAGAGCTGTAGTAGCCATTTTATTATTCCAGTGCTTTTCTTTTTTTTTTTTTTTTTTTTTTTTTTTGAGCAACTTGTCTTCAGATTCAAGCCTTCCATATACAACGCTTACCCAGAAGTAATCTAATTCTCTTAATTCATCCTTTTGAAGTGCTTTATGTGGTAGGCTTGGTAAATTTATTGTCAGTTGCTAAACAGCACTGGAGATGGTCCTTTCATTCAGTTTAAATATCTATTTTGCTGCTGTTGTCTACAGTATCAAAGCATGAGATGTCAATATAGCTGTGGATGTTGATGAGGAAATTGGCAGCGCCTTGTTCTTGATATGCCTCAACTGCGCGATATTATTTAATGCTCTATTTTGACCACAGTTTAAAATGGAGCAGCAATCTTCCAATCAGTTGTTTGAGATAGTCTGTTTTCGTAGAACTTGATTTTTGAATAGCAGCCTGTGACATTTTGTTTTTAATACTAAAAACAATTACTGCTATTTCTAAATTAAAAAGAAAGACATTGTCATAGTTGAAGTACACAGGCTCTGTGAATGCCGCATGTGCTACAATGATAACCTTCTGCTGTGCGTTAATGTGTTATGCCAAACATGGTCTTTGTGCTGTAATACAGTGAGTCATCTTATGTGTGTTGGGATTCTTAGTAGTGACCTTTACAGTTTTGAATGAAAATGTCCTGGAAATGTTGGATTTCTCCCAAGTTTATTAAATGTGTGCTACTGTTGCTGTGGATCTTCTCAGTATTTTTCAATCTGGAGAATACAAAATCAATTACTCCTGCTTATTGTCAGCATGGAGCATAGCAAATTATTTGGCTTTCACATACTTTAATCTGGAAGTGACTTGAAAAATGAAGTACTTAGTCAACAGGTACTTAGGAATGGTATTCTTTAAAGTCAGTAGTATGTAATTAAAAACAAAACAACCAAACTGTTCTAAACACAGTATCTACATGTCATATTTAGCAGGCTGCTGCATCTTGTGGAGGGTTTGAGCCAGATTCAGTTCTCTAACTATTGCCCACCCTGTTCATTTGTGAGAGAGGAAAACGTGGAAGAGACAGATCCAGGGTGTGAAGCAATAAGAGCACTTGGTTCGTGGAGGGTAGTGGGACTGCTGGATTTGGTACCTGATGGGTGGGTGATGAGTTGAGCAGGAGCTTTTTAGTTAGAAGTGTAAGCAATGTAATGAATGGAGAGAGTGAGTAGAAAGGCAATGCAGTTGCCGTTTGTTTTGTCTCCCGAAGTTGAGTACTTCAAGACGCAGGTGGTCAGAAGAATTGGAAAGGAAAGAAACAGAGAGAACTTCTTTCTCAGTAAAGTGGACTCTGAGTCCAGTTGCGATTACCTGTTCCTTTATTCTTATTTCTCTCAGCAATGAGGAAGGTATTAATGGATTAATGCATTAAATGCATTTTGATGCATGCCCTTTCCTCTGTCTTTGATTTTCTGTGAAAAATCGTAGCTTCTGGCATACTTTTCTTGTGAGTACCTGAGGAGTCCTCGTCAGAGGAACAGGCCTGTTCTGGGGAATTATTTGAAAGATCTTCCATTCTTGAAAATCATCTTCTGGTATTCCTTTCCCATAGGGCTCTAGTGCACAGTGGTGTTGGAGTATGAGTACAACACTGTGCTCCAGCACGCTGTGATTAGTGTCTGCGGCAGAAGAACACTGGAACTTTACTAGGTTAAATTTGGCATATGTGACGGCTACTGGTTGTTTCACCGTTCCTGTGCACAGATGGAGACTGGGGCTTGGACTCCTCTCTGTGATAGCTGTAACTAGATGAATGTTTCAGTGCATGCATAGTCTAATCAAACAGATGCAAATCAAAAGTTTTCAGTGTTCAACAGTGCAGATTTTAGCCACACAAATGCCTGAGAGCTCTGAACTGCTGAGGCATGTCTACCATAAATGAAATGAGCTGTGCGTACAGATGTCTCATTGGTTTTGATCGTGTTCCGAAACTGGTTGTTGATTTATCATGTTGAATCAAGTGACTGTAGTATGTTGAATGTGAATAAGGCTGTTTAACCACAGAAGAGGCCTTTACTCTAAGTTGGGATTCTCAGGTTGAGATTGAAAACTCCCCGCTAAACTAAAACATGAGCATTTCTATGAATGTTATAGGACTTCATCAGCTGATTTTTTTTTTTAAGGAGTCTGATGAAACATGTCAAAATGCAGCTGAGAGGTAAAAGGCTGTAAGAAGAATCTTCTTAATGCCTTTTCAGAAGTTTCTTTTTCTTTTAAAGTAGAAATGTCTTTAGCTCAACAGAAAATTGTTTTCAGTTTCTAACTTACAAGGCTAGCCATCGTCAGCATGAGTTAAATGTTAATAGTGATTTACTCTAATATGTATTGCTCTTTCTACGAGGAGAATTAGTGGAAGAGCTGCATCTTCAGTAAGTCAGTGCCAAGAGAATGTTTACTCTCTAACAAATAATTCTGTTTTAACTAAAAACAAACAAACTTCTGACCTTCTCTGGGCTTCTCAGCCAGCTGTTATTTAAAGCTGTGTGTCCTGGCCTCATTAGGCAGTGCAGCTGTGAGCACTGTACTAGCCGGAAACCAGGGCATTTATGATTGAGTTCCTGTTATTGACTTGCTCTAGAGAAAATGCCAAATTCCACTGTACATACTGCAGTAGGGCCACCGTGGGAGACTGATGCAGTGCTGTTTTGACATTTGTAGATGGTAGATTTTTATTTTCTAGTTCAAGGGTTATTTTCTCTACAATTCCTTTCAGACTATTAACTATGGCGGGTAATTAAGAAAATGATCAATGCTAGCAGACCTGGGAAATGTGGAACTGGAGAAGTATATGTAAATCTTTTTGCAATTATGTAATCAGATGGGATCTTTTTGGCTCTGAAGATACTTATGTCAAATGAGTGGCTCATTGTGGGGTTTTTGAAGTGGTGAAATTTAACGAAATTATCTGTGATATAGAATAATAACCATCAGAAATGTGAAGTATGTTTGCAACAGTGTTATGCTTATTACAACAGTAATCATTAAAGCATAAATTCATGAATGGGCCGAAATATGCCTTTTCTAAAGGCAATCTGTAGCTTTTCAGAAAGCGTTGAAGTCTTCCTTTGTTTGAAAACTTTCTCATAAGGTAACATTAATACTAGGTTGATACAGTTTTTCCTGTATTGAGTATTATGTACCTCACTGTGCACTGTTTAATTTTTTTCTGAGTAATGTGCTAAAATTCTTTAGAACTGATATTATTCATGAGTGATCTAAATGTTTTTGTTTCCTTGAAAGCTTCTCCATGTGAAAGCAATTTATAGTTGCAGTGAACTGGGGTTCCTAGTGTTGGACAAAAGTGGCTTTGTTTATCAGTGTGCTTTCTAACGAATCCTGATGTGTTAAGGCACAGGCAGAACAAGATCTTATTTTCTCCTTATTGGAATGGTAGGTGCTTTAGGAAATGAGAAAAAAGTTTCTCTTAAATTGTGATGGAACCTTGGTTTCAATCATGCAGTAAAGGCTGCTGACTTTTGTCTGGCATCTAGGATTTCTTTTATTTCTGTACTCCTTACTCCTTTAGAAAATGAGCCGATTATCAAGGCCTATTCAAAGCCTGTATGCAGTTATACACAGAGTTATGAATTAGTAGTTCTCTGCTTCTTTTCTCCATGATTGTATTTTCCTGTGACCTGTGCCAGCATGGACTCTATTAAATGTAAGAAACAATAATTGGAAATCCTTTTACTTCTAACAATTTTCATTCCCCTGGGGGAGAGAGTGAAGGTGGTCAGGAGCTCAGGAGCTGGGCTCCAGCTGAAAACAGAAAGGAAAGGTACTGCCTATCAGGTGATCACTGGTATTTTTAAGTGTGGGCAGAGGGCTTAATTGTCTGTAGTAGTGGTGGCTCTTTCCAGGTCCTTTGTGCAGAGTGAAATCTTTCTGCCAGGAAAAGCTACTGCTGGTCTCTTTCTTTGTGTTTTATAGATTGGAAAGCTTATTTTTCTTCCAGGTTTTCTGTTCAGAGTCGCACTCAACTCTTAAAGAGCTTGCTATTGAATTTAAGTCAAATGCAGATGATGAATGTACTCTAAGTGTGCTGGCTGAAGATGCTGCTGTTGAGAAAGAGTGCAGTCAAGCTGTTCCAGGTATCTAGCCAGCAGCTTCTGTGAGTTCACAGACCTACTACTATCTTCCAGATATGTAGCTATCGCTCCTTTAATTTTTGTAAAATGCTTTATTAGGAAAAGTACCCACTTTTGAGGAGAACTAAGGCAGCAAAATGGTTGGTTTTACCCTCCACTCTACAGGGCAGGTAATCTGCGCTAACATAACTGCATTTTTTTTCTAACTGTCCACTTCTTACACTGTAATGATGGGAGTAGGATGTCTTGCAGACAGTGCAAAATCAGGGAAATTGGTTATTCAAGCTTCACCTGAGCTGGAAGGCAAACAAAACAAAATAGAAAATGTCACAGAGTGCTTATGCTTAGCATAAGCTTATCTGCAACTCAGGGTAAATTTTTAATAGCAAGTGTCTGATACTCCTATTGGAAGTCTCGTTATCAATGCACCTTGTTTCCTTTTGCTGTGTACTTGGAAACAATTAGTGCCACCTGTTTGGTTTTGTGCAGGAGGAAGGCTGTAGGTTTGGAGGGTTGAGTAACACTTCATCTGTACCGTTTTTTTTTGTTTTTTTTTTGTTTTTTTAGTAAATTCCCCATAATTAAGTACGCAGTGAGAATAGATTAAAAAAAAATCTATACACACTTTTCTAGAGATCTGTTAAAAGAATACTTTGATTTAAGGAAATAACTTATCCAAGTCCTTGCCTAAGCTACTGAAGTTAGGTTATGAGGCAGTCTGGGGATATAGAACAGCCAAAGTTCAAAGGTCAGTTTAATGGAGGTATGAAACCTTCAGAAATAGTAGCAGGGCTACTAAAATGTGAAGAACTTCACAGTATTAGAGGAGAAGCTCTTGAGTTTCATATTAGTTAACAAAATCACCTGAAAATTGTAGTAGTTTTCTTCAACCTTGCATTTTTTGGTCAAACCAGGTCAACATTTTATGGGAAGATTTGTGCCATGTTCTAGGAATGTTATCAGTGCCAAAAAGCATTCCAAAAAAACAACCACCCAGCTCATTAAAGCATCAGGTTTGACTGTCTCTAAGTTCAAGGCTTAGAAATGTACACATTTCTTCTTAACTAATTATTTCTGTGAAATTTCTGTTTTTGGCAAGGAACGCTATACCCTTTAAGCAAACTTAGACCTTCCTGCTCTTGAAAGAGTTGTTTTTCCCTTACTAAGATCACTAAAACAGGACAGAAGCATATTGATAAGTATGGAGAAAAATATTGTTGTGTAAGCACCCATGCTATAGAGACATCTTGTGACAGGAGGAAAATAATCACCCTGTTTCCTGCAGTGAATTTTCTTGCTTTGCATGATAGAGAACCTTCACCAATGTTTTATCTGGGATTGGCCTCAATCCTTCCTCTATCTCGCAGTTGTTAATCTTAAATTTTAAGGGAGGATTTGAAGATACTTTTTTAAAATTGCTTCTGTAAGATGCTTGCATGGTTTTAGCAAGGTGAAATATGAAATAGTAATGAAATAGCAGAATGTATGTCATTTGAGTGGATTATAAGTACTTGCAAGTATATCTCAGTGGGTCTATTTTTGATAGTGTTTTTGTAGAATATGAGGTTCTGTGCAGACTGATTTTTCTGTTGTAAATTGATAGTAGAACCTACTTAAATGTGTGCTAGTATGGGTACGGGCAAAATATGTCCACAGAATGAGAAAATGTAGGCAGGTGTTCATGGAGAAATTCTTTAACTTTTAGGTTCAAACCTTATCTTAAAACAAGTCAAGAATATAGCATAGACTCCTGCAGGGTGATCAAGCATCTAATGAATGGTCTGTGTTCATTTTCTTGCCATTAACTGTTAACTTTTCCTGTTTTGCTTGGGAGTGCATGTCCTGCCATGCTAGTTACTGTTGTCTGATCAATTTCCAGTATTATTGTTCTCTGTAAATACAGTGGGGCAAGATAACAGACAACTGGTAGGTGAAAAAAAATTATTTAATCTAGTATTATAAAAGGCGAATTCTTACGTAGGTATAGATTGGACAGGATCTTAATGAATTGTTGTAGGTGATATTTAAAAAGTGACTCGTACTCAAATCTGATTTTATTGGACCCTGGAGTTCAAGACTTCATCTAATATGTTACTGCTTTGACTATTCCTGCAGTATAAAAACTTCTTTGCACAACACAAACCCTGTAAGTTCTGTTCTGTGAGCAAGCTTTGCAGGATGAAGTGAGGCTTCTATTATATGTTTTCTTTCAATGTTTTTGTGTGAAGAAATTTTTTTTTAAGCTTTCACGTAATGATTCAAGTTATTTTTTTTGTACTGGTTGTTCTGATTAGACAAGTAACTGTTGTGTTAGCGGTTGTCTATAAAAGCCATATACTCATGTATTGTTACAACTACAGTGGATAGTACAGTGTTGAAACTTAGTTGTTTTTTTTTTTAAGTGCAAATTTTCTTCAAAGCTGTTTTTATTTAGGAGTAAACTAGGATTAGTTGTGTGAACTAAGGCTATTGGTATGGTATATTGTAAGAGAAGGAAATAATTTTATCATCCACTGACTGTGTACTTACCTGGGCAGTTACAGGTGGTAAATTTGTATTCGTTCACTTCTGTCATTCCAACTGTGTTATAGAAGCTGTGAAACTTGTTCCAGAACAGCCGATAATCTGTGACTTGGGTTGTCTCCTGCTACATTTTCAGATCAGAAGACTGTTTTGGTTTGGTAGACACGATTATCCTGATCAGAGTTGGTAGGTGCTCTCAAAGACATCCTAATCCAAGTACTTAACACAGGGGGGACCCCAAAGCTAAGCCTCAAATACTAATTAAAACCCTCACAGTATTTTTCCTGGTGAAAGTTCTCTCTGGCATGTTCCCATGAAACATTTGTCAGAACTTTCCTTGTAAAAACTGATTCTTGGAAGACTCCTAACTAGCTTGAGTGGAACTACTTCTATATCAAGTAAAAATCCCAGTATTAGAGAGGGTCTGTGACAAGTGGTGCTTTTTCACAGAAGAAGGAGATCACTTTTACGATGTTGAAAACATCTCAGTTTTTCTGACAGAATACATTAAGTTATTAAACCAAATGACTTTATCAAGGCTGGAAGCTGTTGACAACTTGGGTTAGGACAAGCCTGTATTGTACGCAGTTATTTCTGCCAATAAATATGATTGCTCAGTATTGTTACCTTTTACAGCATCTTTTAAATATGGGAGGAGGCTGAACGTCATTTATAATCAAATTTGCTGAACCTTTTGTTTTATTAGATGTGAACACGATTAATTTCTGAGGTACTCTGGGGAAAAAAAACAGTTTTCAAGTAATATTTGATATGTGAATAAGAGTAAAAGGTCTAGAAAATAAGGAAAGAATTATTCTTCCATGCATTTGGTATTGAGGGAAGTGATGACTTTAAGTCTTTTTCCCTTGCTCTAGCTGATTTTCTTTTTTCCCCTGTGTTTGTAGCAGCCAGGAATCCCCTAGATATTATGCAACCCTACCAATAAGGTCCAGATCAGAGTGTTAGTCTTGAAGTGTTGTCTTTCATTCTTACTACAAAAGCACTTCTAAACTGTCATTTTTAATGGTCTGTGAGCTGTTAGCAAGTTAGCTGTTTTGTCTTGAAGATATTTATCTGGTAAACATACCGTTTCAGTGCTCTAGCAGTGTATCAGACACTACATAATGTAGAACCCAAGCATGGTCTTAATAAAATGGCTAGCTTAAATGCCATATGTAATTTTAGAAACAGCTAAGACACTTTAAAAATAATTACAGGTTTGACAGGTCCCTTGGGGGCAGATTTCTCTTGACTGAAAAGTATCCTACCACTTGTATAAAACAGCTTGTCTTTAATTTGAGCTGTCCTTATCAGATTTTTGGCAAAATGTTTTTATGAACAATTGTAATAAATGTACTTAGTGAACTGTTCTCAAATGCACTGACTTGGGACTCTACCAATGCTCCTTTGCCAAATTGTCTTTGGTCTGCCAAAGGGAGGACTTGTTTCTAGATTTCTGTATTCTTTTCTGTAGAATAAAATTACTTTTCAGTGTTAAAGCACTTCAGTTGAAAGTAAATACGTATTGCCAGCCTTAGCTGGCTTCTCTCAAATTACACTTGAAAAGTAGAAGTTGGGAATGTTTGTGGGGTTTTTTTTAACATTGTATAAATTCAGCAGCTATGTTAAAATAAAAAATAACTGTGTAATATTAAAAGCTTTAATCTAATGCTGGATTTTTTTTTTAAGCTTGACCTATGCTCATGCTACGATCTACCACAGCAGATTATCCTCCAGTTGACCGAGGAAATCAGCATGTTACTTGGGCTCTTTTATTAATATTACTTTCCTGATGCACGAGTGTGAAGAAATGGTACTGATATATTGCACCATTACTTCTGTACTTAAAAAATAAAAATAACGTGTATTCTGAGCTTCCCCCTCTCATCTGAGTTCAGTGATTTGATCACTGTCTTGATTAGACTGTTTAGTTTCTTAGTGAGTGTCATTACCAAAAAGATCTTCATTGCCATGAGAATGCCTGGTTCAGGATGGCTTAACACTATAGATTTCCTCATCTGTTCCTTTCTGGAAAAAAAAAAAAAAAAAAAAGCTTAAATTTAAAATGTTCCTTAATGTCTGATACATTTTAGTTGTCAACCACGTGTTGCGTGCTCTTTTTCATATCTGTAGTGAAGTCATAGTGAAGAGAATACAGACAGAAGAATTGCTAGTCTACAGTTAGTTCCTTTGCAATTTGTGTTTTTTTCTGAAGACTTCAGTGCTGCATGTTCATATTTTGCAACCCATGTGCAAATGCATTTTGGTGCTAGCATGTGAGCCTTGCAGAAATCCGTACTACTGACAGCAGAGTGTTGCTATGAAGGACTGGTTTTGTATGCATGTGGTTCTGCAGAGAGCTTAAGGTTGAGATGCTCTTCATGAAATTGTAACTTTCCGTCCAACAGGTTCTAGGAAAATCTCAATTATGGAATCGAAGTAATTTTAGCAATGTGTACAAAATCCTTAACAATGGGTAAATATTTTTATAACCACGAGAAGCATGACTAAAGTATGGGATTATGTGGCATTTTTATGTGAAACAAGTCATTACATTTACCATATAGAAGGAATTGAGGGGAAAAAATAGTAGTTTGTATCTGCAGGCTTGGTTTCATGAATAAAACTACTTTTGAGTTTCAAAAATGTTAGATAAGTTTCTGGCACATGTTAATCTGTAATTGAAATTGAAAAAGTGTTGTGCTCTTTTTAAATTGGATGTCTAGACAGGAGAGATGCATTTCCTTTTACTGAAGAGAGCTGAATATTCTCTAAAACTAGATTAGAGGCTGTTTTGAAACAGCTGATTTGCATCTCATCTGCCTATAAAATTAATGGGAATTTTTGTGCTGCCTGATTACTGTATGTAGAGACCCTGTGTGTATAAACTCTTTCCTTCCAGATTGACAATATGACCTGAATTACAGATTTCAAGCCAAGTTTCTTGTGTTGCCTGAAAGCAGCCTTCACAGTGCCTGCCTGTGTTTTGGTTGTGAGAAGTGTTGATATGTTTTGCAAGAAGCCAGTTAAACTTCATCTAATTTTCTTGGTAATGGTTATGTAAATGAATGAGTGTATTTGGATTGAATCCTGGCACGATACTCAAAGCCTGTCTTCCAAATAGTTTTAGCTTGGGGGCAGTCTATCAGCATGTCAGAGTTGTCTATTCTGCATTGTTACTGAATGTTCCTTACTCCTTTTGATGGACATAATTCCATGCAATCCATACCATTACTTCAACAGTTAAATGAAAGATAGGGTTGGTTTGAAAATAGTGTCTGATATCCTAATGTCCTAACTAATATTTTGCACTAATATTTTTTATTTCTATCTACTTTCAGTATTAATATTTTATGATTTCAGGAACAAGACAGTATGGGATCTCGATATTGATATGTTATACAATGTTTACTTAACATTCATTGCTGGCTTGGAAGCATTCATGATGTATTTATTTAGATTCACTCTTAAACACAAGGGTAAAGCAAGTGGCTTGCAGGTACCATATGAAAATGGTCCACATCATTTGTCCAGAGGCTGTGTGTTGTCCTTCCAGGATCTTATCTTGTAAGGCTGGTGGGGTTTTCCTGTGTTTTGATGTTTGGAAATCATTTTGTAGTGTCCAGGGTAGTTTGCAGTTGGCATGATGGTATCTTCTTATTCTTCATGTTATATATCAGCAGAAGAAAACTATGATAAATGTGTAGCATACAGTGATATGCAAGGATCTGAATGCCTTTATTTGTGAGATGCCCTATGTGTGCAGTCTCTAGAGAGTCCATGTGTATGTTTCATAAATATACCACTTGTGCTTAGTGCTTTTATGTAGTAGCGATGCTATGTTTTATTATTTCATCATCTGCTTTGCTTTCTGTTAAGCCAACAATTTCACAACAAACCTTATATCATACATTGCCTGAAACTGGTCTCTATGACCATGTGATAATCGTTCCATGTGAAAATATTTTAATCTTCATAAAATGTAAGAATGCCTCTTCTTGAGCTTAATTATTTTGGAGAGTGTTTTCCCAAATGATACAGACCACAACTGTTTCATTTATGTTCTTTTATGTATAGCCTGAACTTGTATCTTAAGAACTTGCTTTGTGGTTTACCTTGTGGGGAGCTATTGGCTGAAATTATCTGGTGTTTAAACAATTAAGTTGATGCTAGCAGTTGGATGGTCTTACATAGTTTAACTTGAAAAATCCATGTTACCTTTACGAAGGGAGTATTGCTTTGTGAGCATGCTGCTTTTGTGCTTTCTATATGCTTATTTTTTTTTTTTTGCCTGAATTGAGCAGACCCAGCAAATCACAGCATTGTCGAATGTGTGTAGTGTTGTAATGCAAGAAATATGCCACAAGGTGGCTCAACAATATAGTGCCTGAAACATTTCCAACGTTTTTGGTTCGTTTCACACCATGTCTAGGTATTTCCCTAAAGTTCAGCACTAAGGTAAAAACGCTTGTTCTGTGTTGTGCTGCAACCCACTATCAAATTTCAAGGAATTCTCAGTTCAACGTATCACTAAGCATTGTGTCACACTAGTGTGAAGACAGCAAGGCGTTCCTGAATGTACTCTTTGAATCTGCTGTTACACCAGGCTTGTATTTTAGTTGGATTTCTTGGATTTGGTGAGTAGGAGTAGGCTTACTGTTTGTAAAGAGAAAAAAAATGAAGTACTGGTATTTTTATGATGTTGAAATGTGAGCTATTTGCAAAGGATTTCAAATGAAAATGACCATACAGCTACAGGAGGGAAACATACATGGTATCCCAATTTTTCCCAAGTGCCTGCAACCAAGAAGTTATACTTAAGTGTCATGCAGATTTGAAATAAGAATTGGGAAGTTCTCAGAGCAAGATCTTACTGCCTGCACCTGCAGATCAGAGCAAGATCTTACTGAGTCAAACTGCAGGCAGTTTTGATTTATTCATTTTTTTTTCATTCTAGCTTGGGTGCCAGGAAGAATCTTAAACAAAATAATGTTCTAGAGCTAGGATGCATAAAGGAGGCTAATACTGCTTGCATGGAAGTGGATGGTGGGGGTGAGATTCCCTGTTGAGTATGGAATATGGTCCTTCAAGAACCATTCAGGAAAAGCTGAATGTTTTCATACGAAGGTGCAGATCTTGTATATCATGTGAAAACACAGCTTTACACTGGAAGTCCTCAGTTTCCTTATATCTGCTGTTTAAGATATGATCACCACGTCAGGGCACGAGTAAGTACATGATGGCCTGACTCTCACAAACTCTTGGTCGTCTTGGGACTAGGAATATAGGCCAGAACAAATCTGGCTGAAAGATACTGACATAATGTAACTACCTGCAAAATCTGGAGCTGTTTTGATTTGTGGTTGACTATTTAGTCTTTTTAGCTGATGGGAAATGAAACTAATACTTTCTTCCTGTGTAGCAATGGAAAACAGTCAGTTTAATCAAGTGATTACATCTTATTGACTACCAGACTAAAGGCTAAGAACTTCGAATCAAACTTGAGAAGAAAAGAGTAACAGCAGTGAGGGATCTTGGATGCTTAATGTGCTCTGCTGTTGTGCCAACAATCAGTGGTGGATGTGTTTCACTAAAATTACACTGTTGTGGCATGTTAGAGGTAGATTCAGAAACAAGTGCTTACTAATCTGTTTTCACTTCTGGTACTAAATGCACATGCAGTGCAAATCTATAGTTCTTCCAGCAGCCATGAGGATTATTTTCAAATAGAAGTCTTCCTGAAGTAGTCAAAACTTGAGTTCACCCACTACTTTTAATTTTGCACCTAGAAATAAAGCTTTTGAACTCTGCAAAGTTGAAAAATGCAGGGAGGGCTGCATGGTAAAAGATGGATCTTACGTAGCCCTGTAGTGCTTTGCTGGCAGATAGTTGAAGTACGTGCATCTTGGAAATTAAGAATTATTCTTAACAGCAGATTCTAGCGGAGTATTACAAGAGCCTTTGCTCTGGTCATTAAGATTTTGTCCATGTCCAGCACAGTGTCAGTGTTTAAAGAATGATTATGGTGCCTCAACCAGTTGCAGACTAAAAATTACTTTGGCACCCGTGATACTTGAGTGTCCAAAAAACACTGGTGGGCCTTGTTGGAACTTAAAGCTGGGAATAGTTTTCTAGAACTGGATCCACTGAGGTGGAAATTTGTTTAAACATATATGCTCACCTGCCCTTTGTAAAGAACTAGTTAGCAGTGATCTAAAGTAGCAGGTCTGTGGTTGTAGGAGGTGGATTCAGGGTACTTAGTTCTACCTTTCTAAGTATAAATAAAACCTGTGAGGAAGAAAAGATCTGGTGAATACCAAACTTTTTTTTTTTTTTTTTGGAAATTCCCTTTTGAACTAGCAATTTTTTCCTTTCACAGCCCTGGGCACTTGAATCTCCTCTGTCCAGCATACTAAAGGATCTTTGGAAGCAGCACCATATTAAAGGAAAGGGGAAATGATGTGTCTAGACTAAACCGCAGCTCTTCTACCTCTGACGTGGCTAATTCTACCCAACTCAAGTTTGTAATGGAGGGACTGGTGATGTGGTTGAAGGCTGGGGCCATTCTAGATGCTCACGCAAAATGGAGGCAAGGCCAGACATGTCCTGGACTTGCCCATGTGTAATCAGTTTTGCTCCACAGATGAGAGGGTCTTCTCTTACTTGCCCAGGCAAGAACAAGATATAGATTCCAATGGAAGTAAAGGGGAGTGGTCTCTTAACGTGACTTTGCAAAGTTAACATAACTTTACAAAGTTGCTGAAAAGCTTCGGCTGAAACATTTGAGAGGTAAATAGTTTCATATTTGAATCTGATTATGACAGAAAGGGTTTCCTTTCCCCACCCCTCCAATATGAAGTCTCTTTAGCTGAAAGTTGCTTGGCAGTACTTAATAGTTAAACATGCAACGAAGCCTCAAATCACCATTTGTTCATATTAGGATATGTAACAGTAAGTTCTAATATTGCATTATTACGTGTAATTTTAACTAAAGAACCTTTCTTCTCCTTCCCTCCCTCCCGTTTTTTTTCTTCCCTCTTGGCTAGTAGCCACTGTGGCCTCTGTACAAGCCTTGAACAGTGTGCTGCTAGTCAAACTACTTGAAATTCATCATGAGGTTGGATGAAAATGTTTATGGCATGAAAATATCATTTTGACTTATAGTCCTTAATCATTACTTGGGGATTTTTCATTTGGGACAGAGTTGGACCTTTGATACCAGTAGAGAGACTTCTATTTGTTATAAAGTGTACCAGTTTTTCTGTTTCTGGTAGAACAAACAGATTTTCAAGATCCCTAATTTGAGTACACCAGAGCATTATGCTGCAGGCCACTAATATTTCCAAGTAAAAGGTGCTGTGGTGGTGGTTTTAATGATGTGGTTCCCTCTCAGCATCTTTCTGGATAATATGCAAACATTTCCCATGTTGCAGACTGCATGTTTTGGAACTGCAGTTAAATGCAACCCTTTCCTAAACTGCAATTGAGGTAGACAGAAAATACTACTCCAGAAAATAAGTAGTCTGAAATTTTTGTGCTATTCATCTCATTCAATGCCTTCTGTAAATATTTACACCTTATTCAATGTGCTTTAATGGAAAGTGAAAGCATGCTTTTATTGTCACACTTTAAACACGTTCATTTTTAATAGTGCTATTAGTTTTTGGGGGGTTGAAATATGTGAGGACAGTTTTTGAGGACGTGTGTTATGCACTATTCAACTAATCTTCTGAATCAGAAAGCTTAAGTTTCAGGACAAGAATGGCTGCCATGTTTATAAATGCCTAGCTTGTACCCTGGCTCCTGGAATTAAGTAGGAAATTCTTGGAGTCTTCTGGCAAAGCTATTTTTAGATCACTTCAGCATTTTGTTGGTAACCACAGCCTTGTACTTGTGTTCTAGGTTATAAGAAAATTACATTTTTCTTATCAATTTCTAAGAGAAAGTAGAAAATTGTCTCATGTACAGGCAATTGCTTAATTGTACCTTTCTGCCTTGGTAATGAATGCATGAAATCTGTCATAACCAGTGAAATCATTTCTTACATTTTTGAGTGTGGGTGTTCTGTTCCATTTATTTTTGTAATTGTCTTAAACTGCAAACCAGGAGTGGTAATAGGAAACTACTTCATTCTCAAACTGACATTGACTCAATTTGGATTTTAGTTTACTCTTAGCTTTTTGGTTTTGTTTTGGTTTTTTTTTTGTTGTTTTTTTAGTGAATCTCTTAAACAATTCTGGAAGCACAGGGCTAATATAAGTGTATGAAGATTAAGTACATATTGTTGCAAGTATGTATGTAGGAAGGAATATTTTTTCCAACCTATTGTTTGCTGAAAAACAAAAGTGAGAAAAACTTTCATTGAGAAAAGCCCATAGTTAAGTCATGAAACTAGAAAGGAAGCTATAGGAAAAGCTGAAATGAGGGAAGAAATGGGGATCCCTCTTCATTTCCTACAAGGCAGTATTTACCATTTAGTAATGATCTTCCTCATTTTGGATAAGCAGGTTGACCATAGTAACCTGATAGGAGCTGTTGTGACCCTTTTCTAGGGAAAACTAGCAATTTTCAAATACTTCTGGTTTCTCTGCACTTGGAGGAAAACATTTTATTTTGGACTAATGTGCTGTTCTGCACTGTGTGAACTTGCATTGAACCATGCATTGGAAAGTAGAAATTAGAAACATTCAAGATTGCCTATGTTATAGTCCTCAGCTTGGAAGTTAGAGATTGGTGCCATCATCTATCCAGGAGATGCAAAATAATCTAAGGACTTGGAAAGAATAGGAACACAGTATTGGCTTAAGAGACTGAACATTTGTCTTTAAAATAGCTTCTTTCCTTTTGAATTTGTTGTTTTTCAATCTTAATCTCTGAATTTAAGACTTGGAGGAGCATTTGTAAACACCTGCTTCTGTCGAGTGACAGTAACATCAGCAATGTTTGGTCTCCCCAGCTTTTTCCTCTTTCCTCTAGAATGATTAAGTCCTGCTGTTGCTTATTGTCTTCTAGAGACTGAGAAAAGTACTGATGCAAACCTGATTACAAAATCCAGAAGCTTTGTTTTTAATGTGGAATGATACCTATGTGAAACTGCTTGTTTACTAGAATTGAAAATTATTTTGCTGTGTTTAGGTTAAAGGCAGCATTTGGTATGACAAGTACTCCGCTAACACTTAATTCTTCTTAAAGATGGATTGTCCCAGAGGTGATATGCTAATTGAAAAAAACACCTGTATTGCATAGGGCTTTCTTAATTAAAAAAAAAAAAAAAGCAGGGACCTGTCTCTGCTGTCAGTCTGGATTCAGGTACATCTAAATGTTGCTCAGTCTTCTATTGGAATTGAGGAAATAAGAGGCTTCCTTAACCATGGAGGGAACGTCCAGAATGAGCTGTGGGCTCCTTGTCTGTTTTCTAACACAGGACATCCACCCAACATTTAATTACTGTCAGCTACAAAATGTGGAAGTTCAGTTCACTTTGGAACCGGTCCGGTATTCTGATCTCCTTGATTGATTGCCAAACTAGTGAAAACCTCGTGCACCAGGTTAGAGTTTCTTAGCTCCTCAACTTTTCCTGTGTCATAATGTAATTGGAGCAGAGCAGCATCAAAGCTTTGACATGTTCTGTTACATGCATTTTGATTTCTTGATATTTATATACATGTCAGCAAAACCAAATGTGTTCAAAAGGTACAACAGTGTAATCAGCTTCCAGCAGTGACAGTATTTGTTTTCCTGTGCAAAAGTGATATTTCAGGCTGTGGGGAAGGAGGGAAAAATTGGTGATCTTTTCTCCAACATCTGTTGTGTATTTTGTATTTGCAGGGGTAAGATGTCTACAAAAGAGTAGCTTAGCTGATGTCACAGTTTTGAAGTTTTTTTTTTTTAATTAAAGTGAATATTAATTTATAGTTAAACTTTGACTTGCACATTGGTTTTCTGTGATCTCAAATGGTGATTGAAAGTGTTCTGTTGTACCAAAACTGAAGGTGTCACATCAAGTTGTAGCCAAATAGTTTCTGGTCTGGGGACACATCAGTGAAGAGCTGCTGTTTCTCACAGTGGAATGATGCCTTTTCCAGCCCCTGTTCTACTACACGTGGAGTAAAATAAAAGTAATAAAATTTTAAACCCTCATGTTTCTCACGTGAGCTGAAAGAAGATATAGCTGACTGATTACATTAATCCTGAGCATAAAGGTAGAAGTGTGAAACAGTATATGGGATGACTTAAGATGGGATCTTGAACCCATTTCTTCTTGTTTCAGAATGGTGTGATGTGGCCTTTATGTGCATCTTTTAAATGAAGAACACCTCTATTTAATGCAGTGCATTACCTGGGAAGTGTTCTAGGAGTCTGTGAACTGATGCTGGTTCTAAATTCCATGTTACTTTTCATGGTATGCGAGATAGTCTCTTGTCAAATCGGTTCATGTTTTACGATTAACTTACCACTTCAGATGTGTTGATGAAAGCCTTGTGGGAAGATATTTGCAGTCTTTGTTGGAGTTCTGTTAAGCTGTGCAATTCCATCTCTGGATCTTTGAGATACAGTATCCAAGGCTGTACTCTACCATTCAGCTGCAAGATGAAAGTTATGTTGGGACTTTAATTCTAGATTATTTTGGGAGTGGACACCTACATCTGTATAAATGATTGAGCCTAAGATGGTACTGATCGATGGAACGGTGCTAGTGTTGCCTTTACCTTTGAAATAAGAAGGAAAGTTTAGATTACTTTATCTGAAATAATTTTCTCTGCTTGGAATGTGAACTTGCTGTGGCAGAGTTTTGATCTTGGTTTTTGGTTTGCCTTCTTAAGACTTCCTCTGTAGTCTGAGGGAATTCATTCACTTTGAGCAAGAAATCAATGGACACAGCTTAATTATCCCAGACTGAAATGTTTCTAGGGAAGTATGAAGTAATGCACTGGACATTAGCTTATATTGCTGTAGAGCTTTGAAAAATTGGTGTTTGATCTGAAAAATGGTTTTTCCCATCTGCTATTTTTTTCGCAGTGTTTGCTTTTCACGAATGTAAAAGGTTTGGACAGTTCTCTTATTTGTACCATTCTGGAATACTGTGACTAACACTTTAACTGTTATCGTTTGTGTAATGTTAAAATGCTTGCATTTAGTTGGATCACTGAAATGAATGGTTTACTCTTTGAATGTGCACAAACCACCTGCTTCAAGCAACTAGAGTATGAAGATACTCTAGCTGCAGTAAATATTACAAAGGTGTTTGCTGTAGTTATTTTACTCGAATTTTTAATAACAGTTAAATTTGTGCATCTATAGCTCACAGATCAGTAAAAAGCATGGATGGAGTACCAGAATTTCATAATCCCAAAGGTTTCTAGAGTTATTTTATGTCTTTCATCACATAGCAGCTTTGGGAGGCATAACTGAGTTAAAGCACCTGGGACTGCTTCCCAGAATGGTGGAAGTGACTGGTCTGTTTAGTTCTTTTTCTGAGACCTGTGTAGAGAAGTTCCATTGCTCTGAGTTTCTAGAAATTTGATGGCAATTTAGGGCGTGGGTTTTTTTAGTAGTATTCATGAAGTACATATTGTAGGAAATATACAGGAAAAAAAATGGAGTAGTTTTATACTAAAACTTTATTTTCCTATAATATATTACACAACTTTTTGTGGAAGAGATTCTCTGAAGCTTGAGAAAATTAGAAAAAAAATCTAAGAATAAGGCATTCCAATTTAGCATCTATAGGACTTGAACTTCTGAAACTCATTAAAAATCTTTTGCTGGACATAAATGTACTGTTTAGTGGCATACATAGTAGTAAAATTACATAAATAAGTTCGTGAATTTTGATAAAATATTCCCAATTTGTGTATTGACAATTTTTCTCACAAGCAAAGAATAAATTGAATTTTTTGAGTTAAAAAGAAACTTCTTTTCATCATTTCTTAAGAGCCTGCAGAAATGTTGCAATATTCCTGCTTAGGCTTGAACTCCAGATGGGAAAAAGATGTTGGGAGGATTGCATTAGAGAGCAAGTTTTATTTTTTTTAGCCTCATTATTGTGCATCTGGTGATATCAGGAGGAAGTAATTTTTATAAAGAGAAAGCCAGGGAAAGAAGCGATGAGATGCAATTGAGCATCTTGCCAACTGTTCTACAACATACTCAGTGACTGCTGACAGGGAAGCTGAAGGTTTCTTTCAGAGCCTTTCAGTTGATTTAGTACTGCTCTCTTACTAGGTCACCCATAGGTCTGTCTGTCTTTTCATGCTCTATCTATGAAGTATTACTATTGTCAGTAAAATAATCAAAACTGTGAATTAATTAAAAGTCCTTGCATAAAACTCTGTCAAGGGTCAGTTAGCTTAACAGTCTCATGTCCCATTGAGACTGGTGAGTGGCGTTCTACCTTCGTAGGCTTTTCATTTTCCTGTGAAGCTTTTTCCTCTGAATTTCAATTAAAATAATTCTGCCCCTTCCTTAGCAGGGTATCTTTGCCTGTTTCTCCTGAGACACGTACTTGTGTGTAAGTGTTAGTAACTTTTCATTCCTGCTATGCTTTCTGACTGCTTGCGCGCACTGATTATGAAATACTTGCAAATCCTATAGCAAACTTGTGCATAATCATTTGTTTTACACTTGGAGGTGGGAAATAAAATGTTAATCAAAATTAAGTTGCTCGGAGGAAATCAAGTGGTGCCAGAGGCAAAAGTCAGGGTACATAGGACTGTTCTTTGCATGTTTTATATGAAAAAAGTGAATATAATTAGGTCTTTACTCCTTGTTATGACAATATCTTCAGAGCTTTGTGTCATCTGCAGGATGACACAAAAACTGTTGAAAAGACTGTAATTTTAACTTTAACTGCAAGACATCAGCAAGAGTAATCTGTTTTACTCAGCCATGTTGTACGTTAGAAAGGGGAAAGGAGGATTCCTTTTAATATCTTCCACTGCTCCTCTAGCCAGTTGCACTGTAGGATATTTCCCTCAGGACTAAATGTTAGCAAAATGAAGTACTGCAAAGAAGTTATTAACCTTGCTGCTGGCATCTTATGGACATATTTGGGAGGGCATGAATACTTGGAAGGAGAGAGCATAGTGAGATGGGATCCATGAGATGCTTATTTTTCTCGTGGGGACACTTGTGACTCCTAGTCCTTTGCTCCTTCTTCATTCCTGGTCACGTTCTAAAAAGGTCATTTATGACCATTGAATTTTGGTATAGCAACTGTTTCTCCAACTATTGTCCGGGTGGTTAAACGTACTAGGAGTGCTTACAGATCACTAGCTTTGAAAGAGTCAATATAGTAGTATGAAATGATTGGGGTTCTGCATTAATGAAGTACAAAACAATTGAACTGTTGAGGGTATGAGCTGCTCCAGAGAGGAGTGCTTCCACTTCATTCTGTGTCCATGAATGAAAACTAAAGTTAAAAAGTGTTTGATACCGTGTGTGAAATGTTTGTGTGCAGGTGATTCCTGACACCATAAGAGAAGCTATTGCTAAGGCTTGCTACTGGTTTTTGTGTAAATACACTATTAAACTATTCTTACTAAATAACATGAAATGCTTTTCACTGTCTAGATACAGGTCTCTTTAATATACTGCATGTATGCATGAGAATAATAAGAAAAATACAGGTTGGCGTCCTAGTATGCTATGAAATGCATTAAGTACAAATATCTAATACCACACATGAAATACTTTTCAATGGAGAACAGTAGAACAAAACGAAAATGTGGCAATAATTGTTGGAATACTAAATATTCCCTATGTGAAGATATTCCTATTTTTGTCAAAGTTGTTGCAGTTTTACTTTTCTTACATGTCAGTAGGAGAGCAATGAGCATTTGCTAGTCTTCTCCCAATAACTTTGAAGAAAGCAATACACAGAGATGACTGGTAATGGTCACAACTCTTGAGTGCAAGGATGAATGAATGAGGCAGTGACTGGCCCCTGAAAGGGGACATAAAAGGAAGTTAGCTGTGATGCTTTGGATTTCAGAGACTGATTTTACCATTACAACAAACGGCTTTGAAATAATCTTCTTTCAGAGTTGTGATAAATCATGTAACTTCTTCCAAAATGCCTGCTGATGTGAAGTCACATCATCAGCGCTTTCTAGGAGGATTGAGTTGAGCTATTTTCAACTTCTCACATTTTGGTAAGGGAGGTTCTTCTGCAATTTGCTGTTCTCTTCACATTTGGTATTTAACAAAACTAGTAGAGATCTCTTCTTCCAAATGGGAAAATTAAGTTTCTTAATTAAAAAAAAAAAAAAAAAGCTTGTAATAAAACCAGATACCATTCTCTTCATATTCAACTTTTTGCAAGCTTTTTGTTCAGTTAAAGTATATCGTCATGTAACCTGGCTATTAAACTAAAGAATTTTTCTAAACTATGAACTGGTAACATTGTGAAACGATGGTGTTTGCTTTGGTATACTGTTGTTAACTCAGCTAGGAGTAAATGTAACAGAACAGCTTGCAAAGTTAGACAGGGAGGATTCTGTAGTATTTCCTGTAGTTTCTAGGGCACAAAGTGATTCAAATGAACTGCTAAGAAACCTCGAGATTAGAGGAAATTACTGTGAATGCAGACAAAAATGACTAAAATGTGTCCTATGTACTCAGTCTCTCCACAGCGTGTAAAGTCAGTTAAGTTTAACTAGTTTCAGGTTTTAGTGGAGCAGTAAATGAAAGAAGTTGAAGAAACATTTGTGAAAAGCTCTTTAAATTAATTTGTTTTGATGCTTCTTAAAGGCTTCTTTGTAAAAGTGTCAAATAGTTCTTCTGTTTTTTAGACATTATGCAAAATTGCGTGATTCACTGTAATAAAACAGACCTGGAAATCCTTAGTCTATATGATGACTTTACTTTGATTACAGCTTTGCCCTAGCTGTGAAAAGTAAGCTGTTTGTGAAGTAACTGTGGACTAGCTAGCTAGAAGAATTTTCGATAAGTGTTTGATGCCTGATACAAGGGGTGATTTGTTCACTTGCACTGTAGGTGACTCCATATTTTATGAATTGAAGGAACAGGTGTTTTGTTGGCTATGCTGTAGTAGTTGCCTATTTCAAATCCTGTTCCTGACAGATAGGATAAACAAACACGATTGCTCCCTTTCCTTTTCTAGTTCCCCTTAGACAAGAACCTTGGCAGTTAATGGAACTGTGTTTTTTTTTCCCTTTCTAAGTTGACAAGGGGAAACTGTGAAGCTGGGTACACAAGCATTGTACAGTATCTGTAAATATAAGGATGACCTTCGCCAACCTTCTCTGAAAAAACACTGCATCCCTTTGCAGTCTATCACCTAGATAATTCTTATCCTGCTTGGCTTCTTGCCACTAGGAAGCTTGGTTCATGCGGTATCTGAGCACTTGATTGAAGTTAATACACATAGCCTTGTGGAATAGAAGTGTCAGATCTAATGTCCAATTTCAATCAATTTTTAGTAAATGCTTTCACAATCACTTTTTTACTATATAGTTAGGCATATTCACTTTGAGCTGTTGTTGATTACAGAGGAAGGTTGCACTGCCTGAATTAGTAGTTCCATTCAGTGGTAACTAACACAATAGAGGAAGATTTACTGTAGGCGTGTATTTTATTTATGATAGGTCATATATTATGGGGGGGGAAAAATCCTAGTCTATATGAAAAAATAGAACATCAGAAAAAACCCTTATGAATCATATCTAGCCTTTTGCTCAAAAGTATGACAAAATTAAGCTGCTTTTGTGTGTAGTAAAAATGATTGGCGGAACATGGATTTCTGTTGAGTGTTGTCTTTGAAATAAGTGTTTAAAAACACTCTCTTCAAGTATTTGTAGACTGTGTTCCTCTGACTTGACTAATAATTCAACAAGGTTTTGTGAGGACAGTCTTTTGGAAGGCCTAGGAGTAGCAAGTCAGTTTAAGATTCCTATCATTTCTTTGTGTGTTTTTGTCATTCGGCTAAAGCATAGCTCTGTGAATGTAAGGCTCAAAATACAGGGTTGTTTCAAAAGTAATGCCTCCTATTTTATGATATTGGCCCATGATGTCAGAGGGAGATATTGCTGGTACGGCAGTAGAGGTTGAACCTTTGCACCAACGTTCTGTTACATTTTTTGTTGTGTGAAAGATGACAGCACAGGGGCAGTATCAGAGAATGGTGTCTGACGTGGAAGCGTGTATGATGCGAAGGTGCATCATTGAATTCTTCCGTGTGGAAGAAAAATGGTGTTCATTGGTGCTTGATGAATATTTATAGAGATCAGTGGATGTGAGCACAGTGAGGTGTTGGGTAGTGCATTTCAGCAGTGGTGATGGTGATGTAAAAAGTTTTTACAAGAGCTGTACAATTATCAATGAAGCAGCACGTAGACTCTTGTTCTTCGCTGGTGAAAGCGCATAGGTAGAGGTGATGGCTACATTGAAAAATAGTGTTTCATAGCAGAGAATTTACTCAAGTAGTGTTAGTGTGCTCTTCGAATCTGTTGTAGTTTCCATATAAATAAATAGGAGGCATTACTTTCAGGGCAACATGTGTATTTAGCACGTCTCTGTTTTGGGTGAATTTTAGAATGTGTGTAGAGGGGACGTGAAGGAGCAACTTTGTAAGAACTCTCCTATTTTGTGGAGAGAAACTGATAGTATTAATCCTGTAAAGAGAGTTATTTAAAATGCTATCCCTGTTGTAAATGCATCAAGTTTACTCTTCTTGAGCTGTTGACTTGGTAGGTGTAAAGATTTAAAATTCATCCTGTATCCCTTCTTGTTAGAACAATACATCTGAGCAGCCCAGATTTCTAGAAAGAAAAGTCTGTCTGTAGGGTGCTCAAAATATTCATAAAGATGTGTGTAGTGCTGGAAATCACCTTTTAAAGTCCTTTATCACTCAAGATTTGAAAATTTTAGACTGTTGAAATGATGAGATGGGAATTGCATAAACAAGTTCTTGAAAATGTAGCTGTACTCAAGTGGAGGCCAGCCCATTAATAATGGGGCTTGCATAGTGATTGGAAGAGGCAATGCTGGAGAATGGCTGATCACTTGTAGCATAAGGTGTTTTGTCCCAGAACTTCAAATGTTCAGGAAACAGAGTGGATGCTCCTGTGACTTTCAGAGTACATTATTGCTGCGCTGATACCATCTGTGACTATACTGCTTTTCACATTTGGTGCCCTAAGCAGGGTGAATGCTTTCACTCAATCCAAGCAAGTATTGCAAGGCTGAAAACTGTTAAGGCTCAGAAATACCGGTTGAGCGTTCCAGACTGCATTTCCAAATTTGTGCCAACAGTGAAGGAAGTTAAAGTTAGCTTAATGTGCATTGCTTCTCAATTGCAATTGGAACACGCTTTCCTTTTATTAAGTAAATCCTTTGAGGTTTAATTGCTGCGTTTGTATTTAAAGCTGTTAAGTACAGCACAGTGAATGTGAAATCCCCCATGTATGTTCATCTACATCTCATTTAAGTTTTGGTCTCAAACAAGACACAAGTGTGAAATTTATTTTGTTTTTCTGAAAAAAAAAATGTGTAGGGAATAAAAAGAAAAAGAAATGCCTTCGGCTAAATGGAATGTAAGCTTAGATGGTGTTGGTTTACTGGATTATGAGCACAGGAGGATGATTATATGGTGAAAGCACTGTATTAGTCTATGAAGGAGACTAGGCAGTGCTGTCTAGAAATGAGTTAGGGTTGTTTTGGTGTTCTGTTGAGCTACTCTCATAGGTTCAGGTGGCCTCTCCAGTTGTGATAATAGCAATGTTAGCTGCTTTTGTGTTGGTATTCATTTAAAGGTTGCTAAAGATGCCGTATTAGGAACATGACTGAAGATTTCATCTTTTCCTCCTTATGTCACTTGACAAAATTACTCATCCACTTTGAGCATAACAGGCGCTGTATTTCTTCCAAAACTTTCAAGGCTTTGCGGCTTACTTTTTTGTTACAGCAACAAATCTTGCCTTTTTGCCTGAAATGGGAGGTCTAAGTTGTTCTTCTGAGAACGTGCCCATCCTCGTTCTGGGTTTACTGTTTTATTTCTTCTGCTCGAAGAGAACAGGTCTGCTTGTTTGGCTTTCCAGTGAGTAGTGTTATGTCTTGGTTTACAGATTGCATTTGTTGCAGACTGGGAGGCTTCCCTGAGTCAGCTGCAGCTGTTAGTCGTGCAATGGGCTGATGGATTAGTCTGAGTGCTAGAGGATGAGCGTGGCCAGAAAGCTCATGTCTCCTGCAACTTGGAAATGCTGCTACTGTTTGGAATGGTAAAAGACCATCTGATACCCATAGTTACTTGAAAGTGCAAGGGAATGAGTATGGACAAAGTAATCATCTTGTGGCTGTTAAAGCTGTTGCAGGTTTCCCCATTACAAACACAAAGTAGAGGTTTTAATTTTCCTGTGGATTATTCTCCATATTATTTGCATTTCTATGTTTTTAGAGTTATTTGCCACATTCTTCTGCTTCCTGAGGCTTTGTTAGTGAAAGAGAAAAATGTAGCTATATTTCTGTTAAATTTAGAGCCCATAACTTGTTTCTTTTTTAGTATACTGCACATTTGTATCTGAAGAAAGATGTAATATGGCTTCTTACATGCTTTCTGGAAAAGCTTCTGTAAAAGCCTTTTTACTGATACTTCTTTATTGAAGAAAAAAAATGATTCTTCACACTACTTGAAAGTGAGTAGTTATTTTTGAGTACCTGAGTGGTTGAGAGTGTAGGGGCTTGATTTTTTTTTTTTTTAGATGAATAAAGTTGTCAAGCACAGAGCTGTCTTCACTGGGAAATTTGTGATGAGAGTATTTAGAAATAAGACATTGCAAGAACCTCTGACCCCTAATCATAAAAAAGGTGCTGTGTAATTGGTTTGGTGTAATTCGTTTTACACTGACTTCTGTATGCCAGCTGCAAGCTATTTGATACAGGATAATATGATTTTATTTAAAGTATCAGCGTTTGAAGAAGCAGCATTACACTTCCATGCCTTTCTATTGTGAGCTTAATTTAAGCCAAAACTCATAACCAACTGCCTCTCCTGACTGTGAAGAGCAATTCTAATTACACAAACTTGCTCCATTCATACTGGCTTTAGAACTGAGCAGGCCTATCATTTAGGCAGTGTCTGTGCTCATATTCACGGTAGAATAGCTTATAAATATTGATGATGTGAGTTGCATTGTTTTGTGTAAAGATAACTACGGAAGGAGGAAGGAAGAAAGAAAAACTTTCTGCTGTTATATGTGACTGCAGTTACAGTTCTTAATATAACTTAATAGTTTAGCAGTGGAATAGTTGTGTGAAGACAGGAGCTCAGAGGCAGAAATAACATGGTGATTCACTTTTCCAAGCTACTTCTCTTTTAAATGACTTAAGTGGAGAAGGACAGAGTAATGTAATTAGAACACTTCTGTTGTTGCTAATGATAACTTTCGCATACTTAAGTTTATTTTTATACTGCATTTCATGCACCACAAAATGAACTTCAATTATGAGGAATGTTTTAAAACATTTTTAACGTTTTACCTTTTTACTTCTCCTTTAGACTGCAAGAACAAAAGGACACTTGTTTTCCTATTCTTACTTTGGCCAGAATACAAATCTGAGTAGGGAAATAACTACTGCATTTGTAGGCTGGCAGCTTTAATAAATCAGTTAAGAACTTCAGAGTTCATAATTTTTTTTCAGTATGGAGCTTTTTTTTTACGCACACTTTAATGCTTTGCCTCAAATACTGCCTTGAAGACTTGAGACAAAGTGCAGCAGTGTTCTGTTTATAGTAGCTACACAAAATACCTGTTTCCTCCATAAATCATTGAAAGTGATTAGAAGTATGCATTTTTCAGCAGAAATAACAGCACATGGTACTACGCACTCAGGTTTCTTTTTTTGGAAGAAGACTAATGTCATACTATAAAAAAATAAAAAAGAATAGTTATGATTGTTATTAAAATTGTTCAGGTGTTGCTTTAGAGTGGTGTATGATTCCTCCTCCAGAGAAATTGCCACCACAGTCCAACTTAAGTCAAAAGGTGCAAAGATTTTCAAGTTTGAAGCAGCTATTTATTGTGTAGGGGCACTAGCTAAACCAGTTCTCCATACTTCAGCAGAAGTACATGTTAACCCTTTAAACCAGGATAAACGGAAATTGCGATGGTGGATTGATTGTAGATCCCTTTATTGAAGAAATTAAAGACATGCCTTGTTGATGAACATGCACCTCTTCTCTCTCTGCTTCTTCCCTCAAATAAACTAATTGAACCTATTCAAATTTGACTTCAGAACAGAGCTACAGCTTATAGTTCGGAGTAAGTTATGAATGATGATAATTTAATCCATCTATATTTTGAAACACCATAAACTCACCTTCATGCTATAATTCCTGAGGCTACTGGATTAGTTTTTCTCAGTTTTGAATTTTATAGATATAACCAACTTTGGTCTTTTGTTTATGTGTAAAATCCTGGTACTTTTTTTCCAAACGAATAATGATGTCTAAAAGCTGCATCTGTTATGTGTTGGAGCTGCATAAAACTGTGGAGCAGCACTACAAGAATATAGCAAAAGGGCAGATATTCATCCTACATACCCCCCTTGAAAATATCTCCCTCTGAAACCCCAAACCTCCCTCAAATACTGCATCTGACTGCAGTTGTTTTAATGTTCTCTGGCTTTATTGTCAGTGTATTTGCAGATGGGAAGGCACAAGAGCAAGGCACAGTGGTCCCTCTCTTTCTGTGTTACCCAGTGAGGTGATGTTTTTTGCATGGTTGTGCCTCTTGTGAGTTGGAGCTAGGCTTGGGAGATGGGGCTGTATGTCAGAAAAGTAGAGCTGGACTGTTGGTGAATGGTTTCTTTAGGGATCTTGCAGTGAGATTTCTGTTTTGCATGGCTTTGACTTAAAATTGAAGGTGTGTGGGAGATGTCACTTTGACCACACTACTCTGGAGATGTTCGTGAACTTTTTATAGTCGTCTTCTATGCTCTTCTGAGAGACTTTTCTTCATGTTGTAGTTATAATACGCTTGCATAGTTTCTATTGGGTTTTTGATTCTTTCCTTTCTCATGAAAAGAAATTCAATTATTTCCCTCAAGAATTAGAGGAATAGCAGTAAGAATTCTATTCAGTTTATTCCTAGTGTTTCCTCTCTTGTTGGTTCATCCAGGTGGTACTTTCTTCTCTTCCTCTTTCTTTAGCAGAAAGGAGCTGTAGGAAAGGAGGATCCCTCTTCCCTAGATTATTAATGTTCAGGCAGGATATGTAATTTAGTTCTGGTGTCCAGTAGCAGTGTGGGAAGACATCAGAACTGGTCATCTCAAAGGAATAGAAGGATGATGCCTTGCATTTGGGATTGCTCCTATAACCTTACTTTAAATATGCTAATATAAATCTGATAATTGCCTGTTGGTGTAAATGGAATTTCCCAGAACAGCATAAAATAAAGGGGAGTTGGATTGTCAAACAGGCTATTTAATTCCACTGTTTTCCAGTTTTCTGTATCCATTTTTTCTGTATTAATGACCCTGTTCTTTGCTGATAGATCAAGTTAAACATTATACTTTTTATTCTAGATGTTTGTGGCAAGTCTCTAGCTCTTTTATGTCTCAATTTCTTTGCTCTGTTGGAAAAGGTTTTCTTTGACAGCACATCAAGTTTTATTGAAATTCTTGAGTAACTACTGTATTAAGAATAAAATATTGCATCCTCCGGTTCTCTCTCTAGTTTTTCTTTTGTCTGGGAATTTTACAGATGTAAGACAGCTGTAGTTGGAAACTTGCTGCTGTGTATTGGAAGACAACAAAGTATCATTTTTTGCATTTGCTTTCAAACTACTTTGGCTGAAGGTGGTGAAGTGATTCTTCAAGTATGATATGTCAGTGTACTGACGAGGAATGATTTCAACTGAGGCAGTGCTGTTAAAATATGTTGACTGTTCAAGATGGTTTAGCATATCTGTGTGGAGTCAGTTCTTGTTATGATACTGCTTAGCAGCAGCTGATAGCCTATTTTCTTTCACTGAAATGGGTGATTTAGCCAGAAAGGGATGAACTTCAGTCTTATGAGGTTTTGTTGATCTAAAATCAGCAGTAATAGTTGGGTACTTTGCATTAGCAAATGTGTGCTCTGAAATCACTTGAGAGTGCTTCTGAAGTAAAACAGCATATTGCACAGTGGAGGTAGCAAAGTAACCAGGCACTCCAATTTGTTTGGAGTATGACTTCTCCACTTGCTTTTGTGGTTGAATTTGGGGAGTAGATTGCCTAGAGCTATCTCAGTGCTCAGGTTGGGCTGTGGCTTTGCTACTGCCTTGCTGATTGCATTTGATTACAACCACCAAGGCTGGTACTGAGACTGGTTGATAAGGGTGCGCTGTTTTGCATAGCTCAGATAATAGTGCACCCAGTGATGGTTGTGCTGTTAAGCTCCTGATGCAATAAGGAGCCCCAGATTGAAACTCAAGTGACGTCATTCACTATGTGGAGATAAGAAGGTCAATTTTTCTGGCTATTGATTTTTTTTTTTTTTTTTTTCCTCAGTATTATGGAAAACATGATTAGGGCCAGTAGCTTTAAGGTAAAGCACTCATGGAAATAACATCAAAATGACTGTAAGCATCACTTACAAATGGGAAGACTCTGCCTATGCACATGCCAACCCACAAACTTTGTGGATCAAACCAAGTCACGCACTTAATGCAGTCCCATTCCTACTTAGAAACATAATGGAATGGATGTGGTTGACAGCATGTGACTTGGAGGAAAAAGCACAACTAAGAAAAATTGGGCTTTCTTGCTAAATACCTAGTTCCATAAATACTCCTTTCCTGGTATAGTAATTCCTGAACACTGGAAGCTCTGTTTGCAGTAAGTGGAAATCAGTAGCTTCAATAATAGGATTTATATTCATAATATAGTTTTAAACCACTTCATAGAGATTGTGTAATATGCTTTGTTTGTTGATACTACTAGGAAAAGATTAAAACCGTGCTATCCTTACAGGCTGCGAACTCTTGAACACTTCAGTTGCAGTTCTGATTGCCATTCTCACTGACATCTGCTATAACGAAAATAAAAGGAAGGTAAACATGGAAGATGTGATACAGTATCATGGCGCAGGACAACTTGAATCTGCATTGTGTGCTATTAGCTGGCAGTAAATCAGCTGTGCTGTGCTAGAGCCAGAAACCGGTAGCTTTCACACTTGTTGCCTGTTTCCCACTCATTGTGAAGCCCTGCCCTGTCACTTGATAGACCTGGAAAGGAAGCAGAGAGGAAGCAAATGCCACTGCTAGTTCAAAATGTTCCAGTGTGTTTGGAAAGTTTGAGCAACAGCCTGGGTGAGAAGAACAAGACCTTATTGACAGGGTTCAATCCTAGTCAAGTCTGTTCTATGTCAACTTTTTAAGTAGACGCAGCCTGTCTTTTTTCATCTCCTTTCTGCTCAAGGTTTCCTACTTGTTATGTATTTTTGTTTTATTTACTTGCATATGTAACCAAGGGGTTTTGTGGAGTTTTCTGATCCACCTCTGCTAAATCCTAAGGGAATTACTATTGAGAGAGACAACTGTTAAAAACTTCTGCCTCTGCTCCCATATTTCTCCAGTGTTTACATTACATCCTGTTAGTTTCTCCCTTCAGTGGGATTTTGATATGTGTGGTGTGTAGAAGCACGTACTATTTCCTTGATTCTATGGCAAACATGGCTTGTCACATTCTGTTGTCTGACTGTTATGGTTTCGGGCACTGAAAAGTGGTAAGCGCATGCATGTTGTACACATAATAGGCAAAATGTGTGTAAGCTGAGTAATGATGTCAAGCTCTTCTAGACTATAGAAGATGGCAAAACATTTGCACTGTAATGACATTAGTTTTTTTTATATTGGAAGTTTAAACACATGATAATACCATACTATTATGCATAAATTTAGATGTGATTTTGCCATCAATCTGGTGAGTACTCTTCACTGGCCATTACGCTCCTTTAGGGCCTCCTGGTGCACCTCAGATTTCTTATTTCACTGTTATTCCCATTAGGCTGTTTTGAGATGTGAGAGGTTGTTTTAATCTAAGGTGTGAGAGGAGGTTCTCTGGAAATGTGGCTTAAAACAGGGGGCTGAAGTGATGTTTGGTTTCATACTTAGGTGTCTCTGGCCAGGATCATGTCAAATGCACGTAATATAGCTTAAGCATTTGAGCCAAGGTGTTGTTCCATGTTCTTGTGGTATTCGTGAAGTAAGTCAATTGACTCTGGAATGCTCTTGCATTATTATTCACTGTGTTGGTTAGCACTCATTCCAGTTGGGTGAGCTTTGTTGGACTTGCAGTGTTACTGCAAGTTTATAAGGATAATGACTTACTGTATTTGGTAATCCTGGCAATGGTGATGTTAGGAAAATCATTTTATTTCAGGAAAACACACGCTAGCGTATGTTTTGAAGTATTTAGTTTAGTAATTTGAAGTATTTAGTTTAATAATTTGAACTTGACAAGGATTTAAAAGGAGGAAGAGGGGAACTTTCTCAACCCTCAGTGATATACAGACTGCAAGTATGGCCTGTATTCTGTAGTATAAATATAGAATGTTCTAGGGATGTTTTTGAAAAAAACTCAACCAACAAACGGAATTATTACTGCCTTTAGATTGCTTGTGGAAGGAATGAGTGCAGCAGAGATGCAAGTGAGACACGGTGCTAACAGAAACCTATCGGTTCTGTTAGTGTGCTAAACTTGCACCAGTTTTTTTTAGTGTTTTTCCTTCCCTATCTCCAAAATAGTTCAAATTCAATAACTGTGGTTGAGATATTTTGGAAAGATGTCCCCAGACACTTTTGAATTTCTTCCCAAGTTCCATTATAGAGACAGAAGTTCTGAACCAGCATTTGTAAGCAAGTTATCTTAAAATATACTGTGTCTTAGTCTAAAATTAACTAAAAAGCATCCATAGTATTTTAGGTCAGTGCATAAATCTGGAGAAGTCAAAGCATATGCCTGCTACCCAGTCAACTTATTGCAAGATTTTTTTCTTCCTTTTTTGGGACCATAACCAGTCCAAATCTCCCAGGCCCATTCACTGTGATTCTAACATTTTCCTATATCTTACTCTTCCCAGGATGGATCGTACTTGGCTGAGTTCCTGCTGGAAAAAGGCTATGAGGTGAGTGCCTCAGTGACTGACTGCAGGCTGATGGAATCACTTGGATGCTGTGGCTCTAGCTTCCTTTGCTTCTGTCCTTCTCTGTGTGTTTTCCACTCGACCTTAGATAACAAATCAAAACTCCAGAGAGGAATGTGCAACATGGCCTGTAATCGTGCCAGCTCATTGTACTATTTATCATCAAATGTCCACTGGTGGATTCCCTCTTCTCCTTGGGGTGTATCTGCTTAGCATGCTTCCCGCCAGCTCAGATAAGCAGCGACCTGTGCAAGCCAAAACTGTAAGGAGTTAGGGAATAATTTATGATGCAGTGTACCACAGAAAAGAATGAGGATCTTTTATTGTTTTTTTTTTTCTTCCCTCTTGTTGGTAGTGGCCCTCTTCAGCAGTTGTACTTCAGTGAAACCTTGTATTTTCCTTCCCATGTTTTTAACCAAAGAAAAAATCCTCAGTCCTTCTGTTGTTACTTTTCACCTGCTTCCCTTGGATTGTTTTTACTTATTATATAGTTTTATTTCTCTTTGTAACATAAGTGAAGACAGATCTCTTTCTGCTGCATAACTTTAGCAAAAGTACCAATTTTTTTTTATGTGGGCCACCAGTATAACAATCACATCATGGTGGAATTTATCTGATGGTTCCCCATATTAGTCTTGAAAGATGCTTCCAGGTGTGATAGTGGAAGAAAAAGGAAATGAATGATCAAATAAGTCTCTCCACAATGCATTTCCTGGCTCAGTAGAAGCTAATTCTCATTCTGTAATACTAGCTTATTACTTCTGCTAGAATGTTATTTTATAGCTTGATAAAGTCTCTTCTCAGCAGGATTGCATGCTGCATGCTTTTGCACATGGTTAGTCTTTTTTTCTCACTGCATTCTTTCTACTGTGCTGTTGATTGACCTGCTTACTGGTGTGGTTTTTCAGTGTTGTGAACTAATGAATTTTATGATTTATCCATTCCATTTGGGAAGAGTTGTTGTGGTTGCTTCTGCTTTCTCACAGGTAAAAGCATGTGTTTTCCTAATTCACTGTGAAATTGGGAACTGCTAACTGCAGCTGAAGTGAAATATTACGGATCCCATGTGGAAATGCATGGGCCCTTTCTATTTCAGAAAGATTGTGCAGGGTTCTTTCTGTTCCTCAAATGCCCGTTTATTTGGAGTTCTTTACTGTGTTCTTAGCTAGGGACCTCTGTTCCTGAATAAATGAGCACTAGGGTGAAAGTGATAACAAGGTCATTGCAATTAAAATAACATTAAAACAAATCTACCTGAAGATCAAGCTGTATTGAGAAAAACACTGATCATTCACTCTTAACTAGGTTAACCAGTTTGCACATGTTTTAGCTTGTCACAAAGTTTTTCACTTGTCCCATGCACACAAAGGCACCTTTCATCATTTTTTACAGTAATATTGTTATCTGTGGTTTAAGCATTTGGCACACTTTTTTTTTGTGTGTACCAGAAAAAGGAGTGAAAGACTGTATTTTTAAAGAAAACAAAACCACCTGTAAAACCTGGGATTCTGGCTTTTTTTTTTTCTCATTACTGGATACATGAGGCTCTCTGGCTTTGTTTCTGGAAATATTTTGAAGTTGTGGTGATGGCACATAGCGTGTCTCGTTGGTTAAATGTTGGTATCGCAGCCATTCAGATGACACGGGACTCTTGCAAGCACGATCTCTCACCTTTGAGCTGACAGGGCTTGACTTATTGGTCAGTTTTTTTGTGTGGACTTCAATTTCAAGATGATTTAAGTCGCGTGATTCAGAGATCAGATGTCTCTCATTGGGACTTTAGGCCAAAATGTCTAATTTTGATAGGACAGTTGTGGTACTTGTCAGATTCCTTTGCAGTTTTAAAGAATAAAATTATTCTAAAGTCTTATCTTCCTCATCAGGACAGCTGTTCATTCAAGTAGCCATAGTATTACCAACATCTGTTGCAGAAGTGATATTATTATGGAGCTGCCATTTTTTTGAAAGTGTTTCTCTACAGACTTGTATGCTCCTAGAAACTATCCACACATTATATACTTTGAAAGGGATTTTAACTGCATTCCTTTTAACTTGCATTTATATGTTGATTGTTTAGGGAATGATTTTTCTTTTTTGTGGATGCATCTAATTTCCCTGTTGATCTTCAAAATGCAGGTAATTTGCTCACTTATGGAAAGCTCACCATTTGGATGCTAGAATGAGGTATATTGAAAACCTTCTGTGTAGCTGGGTGATAGAGATTTTATGCAAGAAAGGTTTGTGCAAGTTTTATGGATGAAGCTCTTCAGCAGCAGTTACAGATGTTACCACCAAAATGTTCTTCATAAAGCTGGTCTCGTTCTGAGGTTGTATTAAGTTCCAGACGTAAGATGGAATAAAATGTGTGCTGTGTGAAAATAGTTTGCTATGTAAACAACTATAGCTTATGCTGTCTGTGTAGCAAAACAAAAACCTACCATCTTCTGGCGTTGTCTCACAATTTAAGCTAGTATGAATGAGAGTGAAATGGTGGCCCAGCTTAATGAGGTGTTGGATGCATTAGTACAGTGAGAAAGGGAGGGCAGTCAGATGCTGGAGCTTGATTTTACTTGTGCACAGTTCCTGCAGCTGGTAACCTAGGCTAAGATGAATTTTGGCAGCAGGCACGGGACTATCTTACATCAGGAGGAAACAGAATCTGTGTTAGAACAATTTCTCTAATGTATTAAACACAAACAGGCCTTTCTTTTAACATTAGTCAGAGCTGCTGCTTTTTCACCAACTTATTTATCATGGCTGGTTAAAGGAAATTCCCAACCTGTGTTTCAGTCTTAGACTTGTCTGTGTGTCTTGTAACCCATCTGAGAACACTGACTCACAAGGTGCAAAAAATAGGACTCACTGTTCAGTCTGTTCTTCCAGGACACCAGAAAGTGAATAACAGCTGTTTTGTAAAGCATCTTCAGGCCTTGCTTCTGCTGTTCTTTCTTCTGCCCACCTCTTTCCTTTCCCTGGTGCTGACTCCTGCTGCTACTGCTTCCACGCCCATCACCTTTGGCATCAGAAAAGCTTCTCTGTAACTTAGTAGTAGTGATCATCTTGACATCCACTTATTGCTTCTCCAACTCCACTAATGTTGGCGAGTTTTACTCACTAGGGCATATGACGATCGAGGTCAATTTAGTGTTTTCTGCACTATATGTGATGCCTGGGTTGGCAAGGTTGTCAACAAGGGAGAAGGTGAAAACACTCGAGGCTGCTAAATTGACAACATCAGAGCACATCGCAAAGTATTTTGTTAGAATTTGAATCATTCAATTAAATAAATTAATTCAAATAATTTTAAAATGGAATGGAGATACCAATGGGAGTAGGTGCATGTATCTGAGAAGACAAGAGAGTGGTTCTCCTTTGTCTTCAACATCAGTGCTTTTGTAATTGCTTTAAAGTATTTTAATTTTACTCCTTTCTATCTGGTTTACTATTTCCTTATGTATTTTTCAATGCTTAATCTGCAGGTGCATGGAATTGTTCGTCGATCTAGTTCTTTTAACACAGGCCGGATTGAACATCTCTATAAGAACTCACAGGCTCACATTGAAGGAAGTAAGACCTTATTTTTATATTTCATTCCTGAGAGCAGGAGGGGAATCTGTTTCCCCTGACTTAAAAATAACTATTAGCTAATATAATTTATCTGTACTTGACTTAGGATTAGTTATTTAAAAAATGTATATATATTCAAAAACTTAATAGCTAAGCTTTCCTTTTCTGTTAGTGGTTGTCTCACAGAAAATCAATGATTTTTCGGTGATCAAAGTGCGAAAAGCATAGATAATCTTTTTAACAACAGGGGAAAGTGGAGGGCACAGGAAGGCACTTTCTATTATTCATAAACACTGATATAGTTCTTAAGTCATAGCAATTACAAATTGACTGGCCCTCTGGCATGCAGGTCACACTACGTTTGATGGTGACATTCTGCATTCTGTTTCTTTTTCCTCATCGGCTTCTTAGTGCCTGATGGAGGTGAAGGTATGGGGACAGCCTGTATGATGCTATAAGTAAAACATAGTCTGAAAAAGAGTTGTTAACTCTTCATTTAATGGGAAGTAGTAGTGTTGGCTGGTTCCAGTTCAGCAGATGTTTAGAGGACTGAATGTTTGAATGAGCATGTAGTTCTTTACATCGTGTGTTTTTTAAAGTTGAGCAGACTGAAACAGCATTGAAGAAAGCTTTTGTTTAAGGTGTTACCTCTATATATTTCCATGTTGTCAGCAAATTTTGTCTTCTGAAGTGTTTCCCACCATAATGAAGCAAAGCCTAACTTTACTGACCTGTAACATGTAATGCAGCTTTTAGATTTCACTTAATTTGCTTGTCTTTTAAAATGCATATTTTTATACGTCAGTGTATTTTCTGTGATTAGCTTCTACTTACTGTACATTGCTATTTAAAATTACCTTCTTGAAGAATGCTCAACCCTATGGTTCCAGCAAGAACAACATAAGAACTGTGTCTCGTGTTTTAAATTTACATGTAAAAGCAGGCGAAAAAGATCAAAAAGGAGTCCATATATTTTGAGGACGATATGAGTATGAAAAGCAAGTTGAGAAAATAACATATATCACAGTTACGTATACAAGCACTTGAGGATTGGAAAAGGGCAAAAGAAAGCAGACCTTAAATATTTCACTCATCTCATTTTCCTTCTACTGAGGAATGTAGCCATATGAATTGAAGGAGGAAGAATTGGATTTGGAATCTCAGGAAAGGCTGCTCCATGGCAACTGGTTTGAAACAATGAGTTTCCAGGCAGTACTAGAGGAAGCAAAGAAGCAATAATGATTGGTGTGAACAGGCTAAATTTCTTTTTACCCTGTGTTCTTCCCATGAACTGATTACACATTGCAGGGTGTTGGTGATCTTCATAGTCAGTGAATCTATTAATTACCCAGAAGTAAGAAAAACAAGAATAATCTGTAACCTCAAGTCCTTCAGCTACTACTTGCTGAAGAGGCTTTTAGGATGGAAAACTTGAATATCAACTAATGCTTACCCAAAGGTGTTGACATTTAATCTGTTTATAAATATTTGCACCAAATAAACCCCATTTCCAGTAGGTCTTTCCACTTAGCGTGTTACTGCTGAAAGACCTTTTTCAAGGATCTGAAAACGAAAACAGTGCCTCATGTGCTGCTCCCCATCTAAGAAGACACTGAAACAAGAAACTTTAATGATGATGGGAGACCAAGATGGATGCTGTAGTGAGAGCTCTTAAGTGTTCATTTAATTATGGTAGAGTGTCTCTGTTGCTCAACTTGACCTGACTGGCAGCCCTCATTTTCCTGAAGTAATGAAGTTCAGAGACCAGTCTCGGTCTTGGGGATGATAGCTGAACTGGATGTCTTTGGCATAGGAGAGGGGAGCTTGACTATGGTACTACTTACTCCGTTGTTCTTAGCCTGGGGAAGAAGTAGTAGTTCTTTTCAGACATAGGTCTTCTGGAAAACTGCTGTACGGGGCCTCCTCTTGTAAAAGCATAGTCTCCAAAATGTTTTCTCCTAAAGGCTGGCCTAGCAGTCAAGGAGATTCAGTTAACTCCCAGATGAAGTGAGAAGAATGAGACTAGCCCTGTGGCCTAGTTGAAATGTGTTCTGGTGCAGAGAAGGCAGTGCATTTCAGTTTTTCCCTGCTCTGCCAACCCACAGGCTTCTCTAGAAAGAAGTAGCAACCACCATCATAGAAGATGATTAAGTGATGCTTGCTAGTTCCCTCTGTTAGTGTTGCAAGAAAAGATGTGGCAATTTTTAAGGTGGGTTGGACGCTGACAGTTTGGGGGTTATAGTTTAGTAACAGTATCTGAACATTTTTGTCCTGCAACTGTTAGGGATCTTGTGCATGCAGTGGTCCATTGTTTCATGTATCAAATTTCATTCTGGTGCATTCCTTGCAAGTGGAAATATGGTACTGTTCTGTCACAGCCTATGCAGAATTTGTGACTGAAAGCAGACCACATTGTGGATAATTGACACATGCGCGTAAATGGTCTTAACCTGCTTGCCATCTATCAAGTTTAGTCAAGGTTATCTCTTTTATAAAAGAACACATTACAGTTCCCTTATCTGTTAGCCACAGCTTCAATTTAGTGTGAGTTCTGCCTTTAGAACTTCCATTTTCAAGCAATATGAACATAAAAACAGGTTTCAGAAATATGAATGAGGCCAGTAGATCACAGTATTTTATCAACTTCGAGAGCCTTAAGCACCTGTTAAACAGCAGAAATGAGCAAAGCTGCACACTTGAGAACTGTGTAAGGAACTGTGTCATGTGTTGCTTGCTACCTTCTCTTTTTAAAAGAAAAAATGCCAGCTTATAGAAACAACTTGGCATTTGAACAATATTCTGAAAATTGTAGTTTCTTGTAATAAACTTGACATTTTAGTTTGGAGATTGAAAGAAAGACAAAATCTGTGGATAATGCCTTTTGTTTGGTGTATGGCTGAAATTCAGTACGTGACATCAGTCAAATTTATTTAACGTGGGTTAAAGAAGTGTAAACTATTGAAAAATTGCTGTAAATGTTGCTAGGTGAATCTCATTATTCAAAAGTAACTAATTTTTTTTCTTTTTTTTTTTGTAGGGAGATAATAATGTATCTAAAGAGTTAAAAACAAGCAGTGTCTGTCTTAGCTAGCGTTCTTCCTTTTTCCAATTACCATTTATTTGAACTTAATGCCTGGGTTAGAGTCTGGACAAAGAATGCTGTATTGGGATTAAAATATAGTAACTATGTGTTCTTAAACTCTGAAGACATGAAGCTGCACTATGGTGACCTCACGGACAGCACCTGCCTGGTGAAGATCATTAATGAAGTCAAACCCAATGAGATATACAACCTGGGAGCTCAGAGCCATGTCAAGGTGAGAAAGAATAATGAGTATGCAGTTGTGGTGACATACTGATTTGGTTATTTTAACTTCCACATATATAACTATTTTAGTAAGTGCTGCCTTTGGGTAAATTCTAGATAATTGTGCTTGCTGTGGTGCAGAATTATTGCATGAGTTTAGATACTGACTACATAAAATATTGGAACTGGTGAGGTTAAATTCTGATTATCAACAAGATCCCTAGGTTTAGAAATTATTTTTTTCTGCTATTTGCAAAATTTTCTCTGTGCAGCATACTGCAGATAAACCCTGTGGAGAAATTATACACTACTGTTAGATAGACAATGATTAGGACCACCTTTGCATTAAAATTCATATATTTGTTATTTACAGAAAGGCTTCACATATATGAATTTTCATGCAGGTGGTATTTTTGACTGACCAGTAAATAGAGGACACAGCATTACTACAACTTACAGTTTTACTTCTTTCTTTTTGGTTGGAAATTCGAGTTACAGAAACTGAAACTGAAAAGACTTTACCTTGGCAAAAAATTGCGGTGTCGTATTGGAGCATTGGCGATACAACAGATCGCTTTAATTTGCATTATATATATGTTAAGCTATATTGTTTTGTGTTCAGCTCAGTTCACTGACAGGTGAAGTTTGTTTATTTGCCAAAACCTCATTCATTCTCCCTGCCATGATTACAAAGACAAACTGATGGGCCAAGTAGCAAATTGTTAGCCCTATGCCCTTTCCTTAATGTGTGCAATGTGAAAGTATTTCTCAACAGTAGTATTCCCTAGCTTCTCTTGAGGTTAGAACTGAGGAAGCATTTAAGCTTAATGAAAACCAGTTTGGCTTGGTTTTGTAGATTGGCCTTCCTACAAAAAGCAATATGTTGCTTGCATCAGTCCACAATCCCATGAGGAAATCATGGTGAAAGACTCCAGCTACTGATAAGGCAGACTGGAGAATATAAAGATGAAATAGGAATAATCTTTTCAATTGCTAGCATGATTGAGTTAGCCAGTTTGCTCTGTGCTATGCATGAGTCTGGTTAGGGTTTTTAGATCAGGCTTGTTCCTGTAGTGTGCTGTAGGTATGATTCCAAGGACTGTTCTGGTCCAGAAGGCAGTTTAGCTGCTGCTGCTTTGTAGAGTTAAACCAACAAATAATTCCAGGTATTTGCAGACCAAGTTTGGGTGTTTCAGTGCTTCACCTCTTAAACCATTTCACTGGTTAACAATCTTCATGGATTTTGTTCCTGTCCCCTAGGGACTGGGTCTAGAACCATGCTAACTATCTCCATGTACTTTCTACATTTGCCAGCAGCTCAAATCCACAGCACTGAGAGGTGGTAAAGGGATGATGGTGATGGTGAGACTGCCGTAGATTCTTAGGTAATACTGTCATAGGCTCTGGGGAAGGTTGTTCCTTAAGTATTGAATAAAGTTAATGCAGTGAGCCTATGAAGAGCTGGTGCTGACTCTTAGCTTTCGGAGACCTGAAGTGCCATAGGGCACAGTGAGGAGACATGGGAATGGCTTCTTCAGCAGCTAGCCTGAATGAGCAGATCAATGCTTAAGCAATGCTAAGTAGTCCTACGACATCTAGGGGAAGTCTGGTTGAGGGCTTCTTTCAGAGGTGCTTATTGTGTTTCTTAATGTCTCCAAGTATACTTCTGTTGCTGCAACTGGAAAATAACCAAAGTATCCCTGGCCTGATTAAAGTGACTGGTGGATTTCACTAGTGTATTGATAGGACTGAAAAATCATGGAATTGGTTCAGTTGGAAAAGACCTCTAAGATTGTCAGGTTCAACTGTCAACTCATCACCACCATGCCCACTAAACCATGACAGTATTTACCATTTGAACAATGCCCAGTGTTAGAAGAGAGGGGTTAGAACCTGGCTGCTTGTTAGAAATGAAGGTCTTTCCGAGAGAACTGAACACTTCTTGCCATTACATTTTGCTGATGTAAATGCACCGCTTCTGCTTGTGTGCATCATGTTTGGAGAAGGAAGAAAAAGTCTTCTAATCTTAGCTTACTTCACATTCTGGTCACTTTGGACAAGTGACGTCTTCAGTATTTTTTGGTGGTGTTTATGTTGGCATGTGTTTATGTAGAATAAAGTTTTTTTAAATCGCTCTTGCTTCCAGTTAGTTTTATGTGAGCCATGCTGAAATGAAGGAAAACAAAATAATAGGAAGTTGGTCTGGTTTCCTACAGGAAACCAATGAAGATGAAATTGGTTCTTGGAATGAACCCACAGTAGTCTGGGAAATACTGTCAGAGAAGACTTTTTTTTTTCTGAATCATAAATAGTGAAAATTATGACTCATGAAATAGGTCACTGGGAGGCTGTTCTAATCTTCTGCATGGGAGAAAGTGAGAGAAGGCTGAAACTTAGTCATTAAAAACAGTAAACTTAACAGAATGATATCATCAGTAGGAACAAATTATCCAGTGTGCGTTCCTGTCTGTTTTGAGGAGAAATAGGGATTAGCCTGCCCATACTGTAACTTATGTATTGGGCGTTTGGAAAACAGTGGCACATTCACTTCATAGCTACTTTAGCCCTGTGTTCTCTATCTGGTCTTCATATGTCTTTCTGCTCTGGCTGTCAGTGCTTTGGGGATACACTGTGCTGATCATGGCTTGTTTTCATATAAGTTTAATGTGAGTTATTGTCAGTACATTGATTCTAAATAATAACATTGTATATAGGTAGTCTGCAGATGACTAAATCTAATTTCTTAGCAAAACTCTACTTGTTCCCCTCTCAGTCAAATGCCTTAAATGTCAGTTATTGAAATGCTGTTTTGTCTAAATGTCCCTTTTTGCACAGTTTCAGTAGTTGCAGCCATAGATGGATGTGAACTTGTAACTGTTTTTTTCCTGAGAGTCAATAGAAGGAAGAAATCCTTGTCCATGCTACTGTAAGGTTTTATTTCTTGAGTTACATTACATAGATGAAGTTTGTAAATAAGACAAACCTGAAGCGAAAAAGGCATTGGAATGTTAGAAAAAGGTTTCACTCTCAGTGCTTGAAACTTGCCATTTTGAGCAGCTTACTTCAGAACTTGGAAAATCAGTTCCAGCTTTGACTATTGTTATCGTAGTAGACGTGTATTAAATAGTGTAGTCCAATTGAGCTGTAGTGCAGATAGCCACAACTATTCAGTTTCTTTAAATTGTGTGGCGACCAAGGGATTAATGTGCTAGATTTTGCCTTTTTACTGTTGGCATTTGTTTCGTAGCAAGTGGTTTATGATACACAAAGATGAGTTGATTTCTATGTGATGTTGAAAGGTAAGATCTTACCTGCATGTAACTAAGTTTAGAAAGTCAGTATATGCTATATTTACCTGACAAAATGTGTGCAGCTTTTTTCTTTAGTTTACTTTCTATTTATTCCTTGCATATATTAGTGTCTGCAGAATTTCAACTAACAGTGGTAGAATTTGTTTCTTAGAGATGATATTTGAGAATCCTGGGACTTCTAATCCCTCACTTGAGTGAAGGTCTTTTTACACTTAATTGTTTGTCAGCTGTATCTCTAGGTTCTGTTTTTTCCCTTATATATTTTTGGTCCTATGAAGAGACTGCTAGGATACTAAAGGCCTCTTATATCTCTTTCACCACGGAAAAGAGATCCTATGAAGGGCTTTACCATCTGGCGTTATCAACTACTCGTCCCAGTTTTGTGTCTTCTGTAGACCTACTGAGGATGCGGTTTGTTCCATTATCAAGGCCATTAGTAAAGATGTTAATCAGTATTTGCCTGAGTATTAACATCTGATGTATTCAGCTAATGACTGGCCTTTGGCTGGACTTGGTGCCTTTGGCAACAGTGCTGAGCCTGACTCTTCAGCCAGTTGTCAGTCCACCTTACTGTTCACTTATCTAGCCCAATCTTCCATCATCCACAGACCTAATCATCTTATAGCTATGAGATTTGGTATGATTTTGTCTTCATAATTCTGACTTTTGATCAGTTTCTTGTCTTTCGTATGTTTGAAAATCATTTCCAAGTTGTCAGGTCCCAAGAACTTGTGTGTGTACCCGGTTTGTTTAAATAATCTCCATATCTTCCTCTACCACAGATAAGCCTTGTTCTCTAGACCTTCCCATGTATCTCAGGGCCTGTGATTCCTTAACATCATCTTTACCAGTAAAGACAGAGGTGAACAGTCCTTGCTTTCAACACTTGTATGTTTGCTTTTTTATGCTTTAGTTATGATCTCGTTATTTATCATGTTGGGCCTTCTGCCATCTTTTTGTGATCTCATGCTTTTTAGGATGAATTACCTTTGAGAACAGAGGAGATTGAATATCAGCCAGTTCTTGTGGACCTCTGTTCTCTCAGGGTCTGATTGCAGTGGTACCCTACCAAGTCCATTCTTTCTCTTAGAGTCTATGATTTTGATCCTGCTTTTTGTCGTGTTCCTGCCTCTCGTTATCCTGAACATTACAGTCTCATGGCTACTGCAATGAAGGTTACTCTGACTGCTTTTTCCATGTCTCTAGAAATAAGATTTTTTTTCTTCTGGTCCATTTGGTCACCTGTCACATCATCCATGCACTCCTGAAACCTCCTGTGTTGTTTGTACCCTGTTTTGTTCTTCCTACACCAGATATTTCTGTGGTGAAATGGGAGGCAGTGGAAGTCCCCCATAAGGATCGGATCCTATGAAAGTGAGATTTCTTCTGGTTAACTGGAAAGATTCTTTATTTGCTGCTACATACGAAGCCTGTTTGCATCCCTGGGCTGTTCCTGGCCTAAGGAGTAAAAAAAACCTTATGAGAGACAGGGCTTCACATTTCTCAGCATTTTTCTGAGTTGCATTTTCCTGCAGCTGTACTGGTGCTTTAGGACAACTGTTGGGAGATGGTAATGCTTTATGAGTAAAACTATGTTTGGGACACAGCCTGGAGTCTAGTATCCTCCTGTTTGGGACACAGGTGTGTCAAGTATTTTGAAGTATTGCTGGGTCTCTCCTGTAGGTTTTGTCAGTGATATATAGGGGCAGCCCACTTTCATCATCCACTTTCTATTTGTGTAGCTAGTATGGTTAAAAATAATTTGAGGTAAGTTAGGATAGGATGATTGCCCTGAGGCAGTCTCATGAAGGAAGCTACTTCCACTGTATGTGTCAAGTGAGTACTTAGGTTTGAGGAAGGTCAAGGAATGAACTTAAATTCCTTAATCCAGATATTAGTCAAAACTGAGAACTAAAGCCTCTTGATTGAGTTCTGCTTGATACTTTGAAGGTCTGGAGCCAGGTTGGGGGATGGGCCCTCCACACAGAACAACTCTGCCACAATCCTGATTTTGGGAATCCTTAAACTTGGTTTGGTTTAACTTCTAACCATCTCAGCAAGTGTAGTGAACTAACTTCTAGTAATTGTTGATATTACTTGTTTGGTAGCTGGGGATGTGCTTTAATATTATAGTACATGTTAAATAGAAATGATCCCTCTTAGTTTGTATGGTAGATTTTTGTCATATGTAAATAGTAATCAGTAATCCTAACAATGGTACTTACGTGCTTATATGTGATCTGTAAATTTAAGCAGATTGGTTCCAGTCCTGCCATGGTTATTCCTGTCAAAATTTTTTATTTGATGCTGTTTCACCTGTATGAAATAGATATTTCAATGAATTGAGGGCATATTTTTCCCCAATATTACATTAGTAACAAAACTTAAATTGTACATTACAGCTTGTATAATAAATGTTTTATGTACTGTACCTCGGGGTCCTTATTGCTCAGGTTACATTGTTACACAGTTGTATTGGTTGTGTTGTGAATGTCACAAAAGCTAATGGCTGCTTGGAAAACTAAGGATTTCCTTTTTTGCATTTTATGAAAAAGGAAATTTCTGTGTAACAAGATCTAGTCTGGCTAGTTGAAAAGAATAGTAGTGGCATACTTTTGTACTCATTCATAGGCAAATATAAGCCTGAAGTACCTTAATTTTATGGAGTTGAAGATTTATAAAGTTATGCTTTATAGGATATTTTACAGTCTCAAGATGATATACAATTTCTTCTAATTTAGCACGTGTAGGTTCATCCTATTGGCCTAAAAGTGAGGTTCCAAAGCTGATTTGTGCTATAATCAAACTACTGTTATAGGGCCTTCTGCTCCAGAATACCTCTGCTTAGCAGAGGATCTTTGTACAGGCCTCAAGTACCATGTGCTGTGGTGTGCTTGGGTACCTGTCTACCTCTTGTCGTGCCCAGAATATGATCCTATAAAGTGCTGAACAGTCTTAATGTAGCTCAGTGCACCCTATAGCTACAAACTTCAGGTTGCTGGAATTACTTGGGTGCTTTCTTGTGTTTTGTCCAAAATGCAGAGGGCAGAATAAGCTTCCAGAGTGCTTCTTTGTAATGCTTGCATGTGGTGCTGTTCTGTATGTAGCTTACAAACCCCAAACAATCTAACTTATTTTAATCAGATTTTAGGCGGTTATACACTTGAATTATTCTGTTTTGTAATGTTACCTGTTCAGATGAATTAGGAAGAAAGGCAATTCCAGTAATAGCTAGCAATTGCCAGTTTGTGTGTTTGTTCATTTGACCCACTAAATATTTATGGTACTTTACCGTTCTTTGTAATTGTGGCCTGTTACTGCCAGACTACACTCTAAACCAAAATGTTTTCTAACTTAGTGCAGCTATTAATTTTGTTAAATAGGTTAACTTTAATAGCTAAATAGCTGTATTATGGCTGTGAATACATACATCCTAGTAACGCTGCTATTTCATTGTTCTTTGTATTAGTTATTAGCAAATCCAAGCATTAACAAATTGCTCCCCAGACCAAGTGCTGTTTATGTCAATACCAGTGAGAAAATTAAGCCATTATGTTTATGGGTATGTGTTTACTCCACAAATGGTTGCATGCAGCAGCAGTTATGTGAGCATTGCCTCTGTGCTGTTCTATTCTACCTCTCCCATTTTCTCCTTAACTATCCCACTCCCTCAACAGCAAATTTCTCCCTGCCCATCCTCTGAGGTAGGGAATTATTTTTTTCTTCTATGAGAAGGAACACAAGAGTTTATATGCTTTTTAGGCTTTTCTAGAGACCCTTGTTTATAATGTCCATAGAAACTTGCTAGATTTTTCCATTATTTGTCTTTCCCTTTGCTTTTCTTAAGGAACATTTCCAAGGTAAGTACATTACTACCAGTAAGACATATATATGTTTATCAGGAAAGCAACCATGTTGGGGTCAGGGGGGTGGGGTAGGGGGAATTATTTCCGTATTTAATCAAATACTGAGAGGACCAGACTGAGCTCTGAAACAGAACTTTTTTATATGGTTTGGTAATTAAGTAACTAAAGGTTATATTATTTTTTGTTTCTTTCTGGGTGTCTCTTGCATAATATCTTTTGGGTAAGGAGTGCTTTTTAAGCTGTTGTTCCTGTGCTGTGCAGTTGCATGCAAAGTAGGCTGAATGCGGTGATGAATGAAGTGGTGTTTATCTTAGTGACCCTGATGATGGATCAAGTGCCACCTCTTTCATCTCATGCTTTGTGTGTGGTTTCTGCTTTAAGGCTCCATAATTTTACTTCCTGTCTTTTATTCTGAATTTTAAATCTGATGTAGTGAAAGGTTGCAGCAGGACCTGTGTTCATTCAGTGCTGTGGCCTGTTAGATAGTTGCTGAAATTAAGCTCTCAATTAGCTCTTTTGTTACATAATTAAATTAAAAAAAACACGTTTTACAACGAACCTCAGAATTGGAATCTGGTTTGAAGTTATAAATGCAAGAAGGTTATTGAACTGGGTTCCCTGTAGAGAAGAGTTCTTACTGAAGAAAATTTTATTTAATAAGCTCACCTCTGCCTTAGTTGTAGCAATTTTTAAGTGCAAAAGTGATTACAGAAATGGCTTTGCAATCTAAGGATGAGCAGGGAGAACTGACTGAAAGGTCCTTGATAATTTTCCTTCTAACAGCTGATGCAGGGGAAGAGAAAGCTGGTGGAAAGGGAAGGTGGACCCTTATGGCATTTGTGCTGTTGTATTTTTTCCGTCAAATAGATGGCAGCAGAGTGTCATATACAATGGAACAGCTCTATTGAGTAACACCAATGAAAAGAGGAGCGACGCTTCAAGCTGACTTGTATCAGCTGCAGCCTTGAACAACTTGTAGTTAGTCATAAAATAGGAAAGAAAGCTACTATTTATAATGCAAGTGTACAGAGGATGAAGAAGGGTATGAGATGCTAGAAAGCACTGAATTTCTGGAGTAGTCCCAGGTGGCAAAACTTAATCTTTTAAGGTATGTCATCCACTCATGCAACATGATTGAAATCAGCTAACATAATATGCATGTCAAAATAAAGAGGCAGAAAGAAAAAGAAAGTATTCACAAGTTGCAACTGAAAGTAATATACAGCTGCCTTGGGGTACTGCAGGAATTGGCCAGAATGTCTATTTTTTAGTTAAGCAAGTTAGAGAAAGGAAATGTCAGTCCTCAGTCAGGCAAGCATTCTTTGGTAAGATTTGCTCAAATGTCAACTTTTTTTTTTTTTTTTTTTTTGTAGAAAGAGCTGCAGTCTGTAATGCCCTGATCCCCAAAGTTAAATTTGCAGTTAAAATGTGCAAAGTGCAGATCTGTCTCTAAAAGTGTTAGGTTAATAATGGTAGTACAGTGATGGACTTGCATTTAGTGGCTGCAAAATACCTAATGTAGGCATTAAAGAGGCTTTTGTATACTCATCTGCATCTAACATTTTGTAGTTGGGCTTTCCCAGGGTAAAGGTAGCATTTTGTCTGTATTGTAGGCTTTGGTTCTGGTGTCAGTGGTTGTTCAACACCTGAAATTTTAAGATACTGCAACAGAATAGATAGAGAAACCTTAGAGATGAGTATTATACCACGATTATTGAAGTTCAGAAATTATGTATCAGTTGGAAAAGTTAACTATTAAAAAGTTAACTAGTCCTATTTTAGTCATAAAACTTATTTTCTACCATCCTGGATAAGCACTAATTTCACCATTTATTTTTCTGATGCACCTCATTAGGATTTTACTTTCTGTAAGCAGATGTAATCAAATTTCCTGAAAGCTCTTTTAACAACTTATCTGGCAAGTTTCTAATGGTAACTTTATTTCTCATTTGTTTCTTTTTCTCCAACAGAGTGTTTTAGAGATGCACTCACCCCTTTGAGCAGTTGAGCAGGGTACTAAGGAAGCCAAACTACAGCATAATTTATTTCTTACCAGTTCGAAGAAAAGTATTTGGTTTTCTTTGAAACGTTTCAACTGAAGCTAACTGTTGCATGCCTACTGAGATCAGAGGGTAATATGGGTTTACAGGAGTGTGGGTGATTTTCACTATTGCTCACAAAACTATGGAGAGTACACATAGAACAGCTCTGATTTCTGGAGTTTTTTCATTGTCATTAAATTGCTGTTCATGCAGCTGTATGAGCTGTATATCTTTTTTTTGTTTGTTTGTTTTTAATTTTTTTCTTCAAAGTGAAAGTGTTTGGGCTATTTTAAGAGAATTTTGATTGCATGAAGTATCTGTTATTTGAATGATGGTAAAGTGTTCCTGCTGAATTGACAAAGTGCATGTGTTTTGTTAGATGAGTTGTAACATTAATGCATTTATTCAATGCAAATTGATTTGGTATGTCGTGACTCAAATTGTCTGTGTGCTTCTGTGGCTGCACATGAATACATTCCTGGAAGAAAAAACATGTTTTTATATATTTAGAAACCATTTATTAAGTTACTGTTTGAAACATAAATCAAATTCTATGAAATGCCTGAATACACAACAATGCACGCGTTGCATTGATTATTCAGATAAGTTAGGTTGGCAGAACAAACATTAACTTCTTCAAACAAGCAGCTCCAATGTTCTTTCTGCAATGCTTCTTGGAACAAAGTGCTGCAGAGTCCTACTTCAGCAAAACATCATTTAAATGTGTGCATATGAAGGGGGAGAAGGGTGTCTCTTGCCTCTTTTCCATTGAGGTAAGGATATTGGCTTGAATGACATCATTTAATTTTCTCAGTTTTAGAAAGGGCTTATTTGCATAACAAAGCAGTTTTTTTTTTCCCCTGTAGGATCATTAGTACTGCTGGGGTGTATGTGTGCGTGCATGTTTCTAGTCTTGCTGAGTAACTCTACGGTTGTTCTTTGTAAGCTTGACTTTGTGGTTTATGCAGTTTTAAAAACGTGTATTCATCCTCTCGACTTCCTTCATCTGTGGAAGAAATGCACTGTGCGTCTTAATGCTGCTTGGGACGTTTTGTGGGAGTGTAAAATGAGAAATGAAGTATTTTCTGCAGTGAAAATGTTTTTGCTTTTTTAGAACATAAAGCTGCATAAAGAAGTTGAAGCACACAGTGTTTTTAAATGTTGCACTGAGATGTACACACTTAGGATCATAGAACCTATGATTAAGAAATTCAGTGTGGTCAGTAATGACAGAACAACATTTATATTAGGAGAGATTAACTTCACTGTTACAACAGTCTGTGGACATGACTTTTTTTTTTCTTTTGGACGTTGAAGGTGAAACAGTTTGAGTTCCAGAAATATAAGTAGATCTTCCTTTGCTTCACGAGTTTCAATAAATTACGGATGCTAAAGAGTAGATATTGTTCAATGTTGTTGAAAAAATATCGTGCACAATATAAATTGAAATCCTGAGATGTTCAGGATCAGTTACCATTGTGTGAACTTTTCTGTTCATAGCAAAGACCTTGAAGGCTTAAGTACAGAATACTGCTCTTTATCTGCTTATTTCTAGCTAAACAAATTATTTACTTTGTGAACAGTGTCTGGTGTTTTTATATATTCCATCCAAATCAGGAATTGATTTAAATACTGTTGCTGAAGTTAAATTTTATTGATGCTGCTGTATTTACACTTTAGCAGGCAGAAGAAAAGTTACTCAGGTAATGGATCTGTTCTGTGAAATGAAGATCTGTGTTTCCTACGTTTGTGTCTGGAGAAAATCTTCACTGTTTGTCCAGACAGTTTCACTGAGGACTTAGGTATTTCTTATGTAATAGTAAATTGTTCAGAAATGCACGTATGTTAATTCAGCTCTATCCACTTTCTACGGAACTCTTCAACTTATATTAGGCTTTTCTTTGACTCTTTTCTTTTTGAAATGCAACTTTGTTGAGCATCTTTGCCAGTAGACTCAGACTCCAAAGAGTGCAGTTAGAGCAGAGCAAGAGGCGGGGCAGTCTGGCTTTTCTTCCTATGCAGCTATCCGTTCTTGCTTTGCATTACCTTATTTTTTTCATTATGCGTTTATTGAATATATTGGTTTGAATAATTACATTGTGGATGCCTAAACTGCACTTTTCCTATAACTGTGATGCTAAGAAATAACACTTTAATTTTAGCCAGACATTCTTGCATAATGCTGCTTTGTGATGATGCAATTTCACTGGCATAGCATCAGAACAAAGAACACAGCATCAAACAAGAATATAAAAACAAATTAAAGGAGGCTAAGAGTTTGAAGCCCTGCTTTTAAGATTTTAATATGCTTAATATTCTTGATTTTTTTGTAAGCTTTTACTGTATGTATAGTGTGCATGTAATAAATGAGTTCTGCAGAGCTTTTCTAATTCTGTGTTGCTGTAATACTTTCTTCCTTTGACTTGTCTCTAAAACTGCATTGTGGCAAAGAACATCCTCTAGAAACAATATATTTTAATTACGAGGCATATATATGCAACCTATGTATTTAGTTAGCTTGGCAGTAAAATTTAATTGCAAAGCTCTAAGGAAAAACTCCTGAAAACACTGCATACATTCAGTACACCTGAGTGCATGGAACTAGTAAAAGAATCAGTTTACTCAAACCATGTTATCTAAAATGCCAGTTCCAGTGGAGGGGGAGGTGGGAAGGCTAAAAATTGCACTGAGTAGAGAATAGTGTAAGCTGCTAATTATTTATAATACTGATCTTTCTACGGTATAATCTCTTCCATGTATAAACATTAATTATAGTATCAGTTCTCATCAGTTTCATCTGAAATAAAATGGTGTGTAATTCTTCCTGCTGATTTCAAAAGGTACAACTTAATTGAAACAATATGGTATGTAAATAGCTGATAAATGAGAATTCTTTTCAAATGTACTATGCAAGAAATTCTGTAAAAAAAAAAAAAAAATCAAAAAACCTTTCAGGTTTCTGTGGTGTGCTAGACTTTTCTGAAGCTGTTTGCAATAATTCTAATGAAAGAAAATGGGACTGATTGACTTGTTATGAGGTCTGATCTAAAGGCCACTGAAGTCAGTGGATGGGATTTGGTATACAGTGCTTGGGAGTATTTCAGATCTGTGTGTTTTTGTTACTTCTGTTCTTTCCCTAATCCTTTGACTTTGTTAAAATGCCAGTATTTCTAGGTGTTATGTGTTTTTTTTTTCTCATAAATTGTAGAGTTTAAGAGTATTGTTACTGAATGGTGGAAATTTCTATTGGGGGTAATTACATTATAGAATGCAAATATATTTTTATAATGTAGATTTCTGTAATGAGATATATGCATTAGAAAGTCAGACTGCAAACACTGGGTGCTGAGTATGATTTAAGAATGCCATATGAATCAGATGAAGGCCAAAATTTTGGGTAGTTTTTTTTTTTTGTGAGAGTAGCATACTGTTAATCTTGTTTAAATTGTGTAAGAACTTGTAATCTGTTGCCTTAGATTTGTGACTAGGGTACTGAACTAGAATTCCCCTATAAATATTAGTTTAAGGTATTCTTTATTTATACTAAAAAAATCAAAGCAAATGACTTGAACTTTCTCTTCAGTGCTCCAACTTAAAATAAATAATTGGAAATCTGATGATTAGTATCAAGTCATGTTGAAGGCAAAATTTCACAATAATGGCATGTAGCTTATCAATATAAATAATTTATGATAGTGTCAATGTGGATTTAGTAATCTAAGAACAGTAATAGTTTTGCAATTTAATGGCTGAAAATACATGTAACACTATCTAACATGAAAACTTGTCCTCATTTGAAGGGTAATTTTGCCATTGATTCTGTGGTTTCCATATTGAAGTTGAAATACTTTTTAATCCAAGAATGCTTTGCTTTAAAACAAAAGGGGGGGGGGGAAATGGAAAGGAAAAGCGAGTTTAATGTATTAAGACCCTTGAATCAAAATGAGTTGTCTGTAATATATTATCTGTTCTGTTGACAAGTATAGATTAAAGCTGACTTTGCTTCTGTAAGCGCATGTTAACATTTTTATAGGAGGGGTATCTTTCTTAATGGCATGTTACATATGCATATTTACTGTTAGATGTTAACGCGTTAACTAAGGAAAACATGTGGCTTTCTCATGCCATGGAGTGTAAATAATTTGAAGATTTCAAAGGTCACCCGGACAATATATTGAAAACATTATTACACTTTAAGGCATGCAAGCAATTGAACCTTAATTTAAACATATCTTAAGTTTTCATTTATGGTTGGATTTTTTTTAAAGTAGACAAGCACTTTTGTGGGGCGTGGAAGGATGAGCATTTAATATTTGAAGAGGAACTTTTTCCATATTGTAATTAAATGTTGTTGTGAATAAGAACTTTACAAGTAATTTTCTAACTTTTTGAAGTGGCTTACAGTCACTGTACCTGAGTTTGAAAAAAACATTTTCAAGGTGTACATGCATGTGTGAAAACATGGCTCTCACTAGAAATTTGCTTAGGTTTATTTGTGTGTTAACTTCTCTCTGTTGCATAGACCATGCTGCAAGTCTGATAGCACAGAAGCTATTTCTTCATGTCTTTTAAGCTCCAAATGGGCTCTGGTTTGGCTTATAGCATCTCTTCTGGTCTGTGGTATCATGATGATAGGACACGCTTTAAAATAAGCAGTGGATAAGTAGAAATACCTTTTGTCTACTTCCTCTAATATATTGCTTGATACCTCACTTCAGACTTAGCTTTCTAATGTGTTTTTTCTCTCTTACTTGTGCTACTGTTGGTACAGCATGTGCGTTCATGAGCTACATAAATCAGTGCTAATTTTCTTCTGCTTTCCTTAGCTTTCAGCCTGTGTAAAGCATTCTGTACAACCTGCTTGGGTTTCCGTACAGTCAGAAAATAGACCTGTTAAATGGAGAATTTAGTTTTCTTGATTGAAAATTATAGTTAAAAGCTTACAAGAAATGCAGGATGGTGCTTTTTAAAAATGAAACAATTGATTACTTGCATACATGCAAATGTGTATGTCAGTGTAACCAGTAAGTGCAAATCTAGGTGGCACAGATTTTATCCTGACAGTCTGTAGTCGCCCGTCCACACTTAACTTCCTTTACTGAAATACTGGTACATGTGTTAACATGTCTGTGCATTCTCTCATGTAACATCTAGAACTAGTTTTAAAAACCCTTGCTTAAGAAAGTGTGGTTGAAAATGAGATGGCAATTGGGAAATAATTGCTTTGTCAGTGTTTGATTTACAAGATGTTTCTAAAATGAAAGTTATCCTGCAAGATTCTAGTTACTGTATTTCCCAACATAGTAACGTACTGTAATTATGTTCAAAATGGTGTTCAAAGTGAGAAGGGGCAAGGAAATCTGGAGAGTGTACTATATGCACTGTTGTTTTTATGATTATTAATTAGATAAAGTTTATCTTGACTTTTGTTTCCCTGTTGGTTTTTTTTTATAGCGCTGTGTGGGAAGCTGTGATACAAAAGATGCATGAAATCACTGAGAGCAGGAAAGTGCTCTGTTAACTGTTTATTAAGTTGTTTTATTTAAATACTACACTTCATGCATGTTCAACTGCATTGTTGTAGCATTTGGTTACATTGTGTGGCACAGATGAATTACTTGGAATGCCATCAAAGATATTTTCGATGCACTAATAATGCTGAAGATTTCAAGTATTTGTCTTGTCATGAGCTAAACATAGTGATAATAGCATGAGCGTAGTAGATTGGGTGTTACATTACTGTTAAAACTTAACCAGTTAAAAATACAAAAGCCAGACTGAATGAATTAGTCTTTCATCTTTTTTCTTCCTCTTCTGTCACTTTTTGATTTTTTTTTTTTTTTTGTTAGATGGGTGGTAAGCATGGGGAGTATGTGAAAATGTTACACTTTGGAACTGATTTAAAAGACTTTGACTAGAACCATCTGTTCCCACCTCCTAATCTTCAAGCTCTTGAAAAATAGGCCAAATCTTCTCCCAGGGGGTCCAGTGGATACAGCTATCTACAACAATAATAAGATGCAGAAATACGAAGTAGATACCAAAAGCTCGGTGATCTGTAGCAACCTACTCTTGCTTCTGGGTGTACTTTGTGCATGTCTGCTCTTACTTAGGTGAGAAGGGGAATGTAGAATTCGTACAGGGAGTGGGGGGAAGCCACCTATTTGTCTTCACTTTCAACAGTATGATAATACCACAATGAATCTTGCAAACAAAATCACCTTGCCTACCACGGGCACATGTTTCCACTTTGGTAGAGGAAGTGATTTTCCCACATACTCCCTTCCTTCAAACTGTGTTGCCTCTTTTCCTGGGAAAATGTTCTGTTATGTCATTTAGGGCTAGAAGAAAGTGTATGAATCTCACTTTGTATAACTAAAAATAAAATTAATGCCTTTGCAAGAAGGGTGTAAGGCTCAGTGCAGGAACAGTGCTTTTTGAATGGTGGTTTCTTGCACAACTGCCTGTTAGCATCCTGCTCTTCCCTGGTATGATTGATTGCTAAGTAATTGGCACAAAGAAGGTTACTTTTAAGATAAATGGAGATTCCCTGAGATAAATGCTTCATGTTGGTCTCTTTGAACCCAAATCTCTGTCTGAAATTCTCTATGTGGAGTCCTCTACAGCTTAGGTTTCTTCATCGTTTGACGTCTGTCTTGAGTTGCTTGCAGGTGCTAATGAGATAATACAGGTAGAAATACTAACCTATATGCAAGAAAAGAAAAAAAGAACAGGGAAACAGGGTCACAACATCTTGTGATGTAGTGTTTTTTACAGGCGTGGACTCTGTTACACTGATTTGTGACCACAGTTCATTATAACTCCATAACCACACAGTGTGTGAAAGCTGAAGCTGGCATGACTCTCAACAATAAACACAGTTATGCTGTGAGTGCGTTCATCCTGAGATAGGTCCCCCTTTTTGTACTGAGTCTACACTGAGAATGTCTAGTTTACTAATGGCATGTCTGGATTTCATCCCAGGTGCTGGAATAATGAGCCTCACCTTCCACAATATGAACTGAACAACAGCTCTGTACCTGCAACAGCAGTTCAGAAGGTTATGACTGCCAAGTACAGTGCTTAATAGGAGTCAGATCCTAAGCTATGGTATTGTTCTTGGAAGTATAATGTTCTCTAGACAACTCTCAGAACTTAATTTCTGAATGAAACTTGGTTTTTAAATAATATTGTGCATTTCTGTCAAACCTAAATAAAGAAAACTGTTTGCTAGTGTGGTCTCCTGCAACAAAAAATAAGTTATGCATGTGGATTTGAGCAAGAAGGGAAGGCTGTGAAGGAGGTGTATATGAAGTACTTCAGAGTAGGTGCCACAGTGGATAATACATAAAGATACTGACACTGTATGCATTATGTAAGGTTATGAAATTGTTTTTCTGTGTGTTTTGTGGGTGTTGCCTTGAAGAAGGAGATCCTAGGCATACAGAAATTTGTGCTGTGGAACTGGTGTTGGTGCCTGACTTACTGTTGCTTCAGTCCATCTGTGATTTGTAACTGCCTGTGTGCTGTAATACTGTCCTGCTCTTTTGGATCTGTACTCAAAAAAAACAAAAGGAAAAGTGGTTCATGAATAGTATTTTGTTTTCTTTATATGGTACATGTAAAGCTAAAGAAGCTCTGGGTGCAAACAGCTTACTTGTCCTCAGGCTGCTTCACCACCTTCATGTGGCCATTGTGCTTCACCTGTGACTTAAGGACTGAGCAACTGAGAGAGGATGCCAGACTGCCTTTCTGCCCTCTGACTGTGGATGCGAAGTGTTTCTTAACCCCTTTACTACCACATCAGGAATGCCTTCATGTGCAATAATACTTTAAACCAGAATGCCTTACCTACTAATAGAAATGTTTAATTATCTTTTTTTTACATCTTTCCTCCAGAGATGTGCACTTTTGAGGCCTATTCTAACAGCTGTGATTAAGATGCTGCTATTTCTTGAGCTAGCTCACTTAAAAGAAATGGCTTTATTTCCACATTAAGTAGCAGAGCTTAACTGCATCAGCAAGTTAGGAGGGCATGTTGATTGTCTGTTTGTACTGTGCTGCTAATGTGGACTTGAAGTTTCATTTCAGCTAGGACTATAATTCCTCCGTGTTACTGTCTTTCTTGCAAGATGCCACTGTGGCATTCCGTGTGCATTTTGAAAGGACCCTGTGTGTTTTATGTGAATTGAAGAAAGCAGAACTTCCAGTGCTGGTCTCCTTCAAAGTAAAGAGCTGCGACATGTAGTCAATAGCGATGAGACAAAGGAATATTTAGGTTGGATGTGGCTCTGGACAGCCTGGTATAGTGGTTGGCAACCCTGCCCACAGCAGGGGGGTTGAAACTAGCCAATCTTTGAGGTCCTTTTCAACCCGGGACTTTATATGATTCTGTGACATGGAGATTCAAGGAAGGGTTGCATATGCCTCCCCACCAGAGTGTGTTCCAGTTATTTAGTAGTAGGAAGTGTTGTACAGATCATTTCACATTTGCATATCCTTGTGACTAGGTTATGTTTATATATTCTGGAGGAATAAATGCTTTTTTAAGTGCTGTGTTCTGTGGGAATAACTCAAATTTTGCAATATGATAGCTAGGTTTACTTTGTCGGATGCTATTATTAGCATGTTCCAGCCACAACATGGTTGTGTGCTCCAAGCTTAGTGAGATGACTTATATTTAAAAAAAAAAAAAAAAAAAGATATTTTAATTATTCATTTATGTTGAGTTTGACCAAGGTGGCAGTACTTTTCCATTTTTTGTTGCAGGTGCATGTAGCATTTGATATATCCAGTAGGTGAATTAGCACTTCACTTAACATGTTTCTTCTCATAGACATTGCCTGATTTTTTGATAGGAGGAGAGAATGTTTTTTCCCTTTTTCTCCTCCTACTTTGCCAATAGGAGAATTGAAATATGTATCTCAAATAGAAAACAAGACATCAGTAGTTCTGTTAGACAGTTAACGTTAGCAATGTTCAGTGTACAAATAGTAATTCCTAATTCAGGTAGTCAAGATGGTTGTGACTCCTCTCAGGATCAGGAACACAGACATGTAAGTGTAATGGTTTCAGCTAGAAACATCTGTAATTCTGAGTAGACAGGAGCTTTGCACTGGGGGCTTTTACTTCCATTGCATCTTTGAGTAATGTGCTAACTAGTATGCTCTTTAAAAAGTGCAGCTGGTTCTTGTTTTTAATTTTCGATTCATATGAAAAACAGTTAAAGCTTAATTGGTCATTTCTTTGGTATAATGTTGATATTGCAGATATCAGGAGGTACTATGTTTTACTTCTAATCTTTTTGGCCTACTGAACTGTTAGGAAGTGGGAAGTTTCTGTAACTTCGTCACAATTCAGTTTTTTTATAGATAAACTGTTACTTAAAATCTGAAGTATTCTGAATAAATGATGATAGAGACATTTTAAAATTGTTACTTCGACAGTTTTGTTTTATAAGTTGGAAAAGATGTTTTCCATCTTTGCTTGTTGTGATATCCAGTTAGAAAGACTGAGGCTTTTCAGAAGAGGAGGATTGTTCCGGTGTTCACAAAAATTGCACATCATTGTAATATAGTCTGTGTTAAGATATTTTTCTTGAAAGAAGAAATAAAGTACCTTCTGAATTATTCTGCCTCTTTTTAAAGGAGCAAAGATTTTATATGTACAAACTCAGAAACAGAAAGACACCTTATTGTGGAAATGAAACTATTTTATGCATATTAAAATATTTTTAAGTATATGTGTGTATTAATGCATTATTCTGGACCTTTTGTGACCCCGTTGCTTTTCTGTAGCTAAATAACAGTAGGTGTATTAGGTAATTTCATCAAAATGCTCTTAAAGTTGATAGCAGCTACTGAACTTTCTCTTCTGTATGATTAAAAAAGGAACCCATTTGGTTGGTGGCGTAGATGTGGAATGCAGTATGAAAATGAAATAAAGCTCCCCATGGAGAAGCAGTCTGCATGCTGCACCCTGAAGGGATGAATGCTGATACTGTGCCTGAAGGGCTTCTTTAGTCCTGGAATTTCTAAATATTTATGATGGCGGAATATATTGATTGCATTACATAATGTGTTGCTGTTTCCTGCTTTCTATATCCTGAAAATACTTGATAATCTTAAGTATTTCTTGTAGTTGCATTAGTGTTTTGCAGATAGTGGTTGTGAAATCATCAAGGCTATTTAAAAAATAATTAAGAGCAAGTGGGAATTCAGTAGGGCACCTTCTAATGGTTAAAGCGCTAAGCTAGAAGTGGAAGTATGGTGTTTTAACTCCTCTTTCATCACTGACCGCAAGGAAGTGACAGGAGACTAAGGTTCTGATCTGCAGAGGGAGGTGTAATACTCCCTTGATTTTTCAGCAGGTAACTGCTGGATGTGAGAGGTATAGCAGAGGTAGAAGGTGTGTCAGCACTTCCTCATTTCTGTACATGAAGAACATATGGTACTTTAATAATATTCATCTTAATTTCATAGTGCATCATTGCCACGAAAATTTCTTGTCCTTCCATTTGGAGCTCTGAAAATCACTGAGGTAGAATTGTGTTGGAAAGCTTCTTTCCCAGTCCATCTAGGAGTTAGCCCTAATCTTTTTCTGAAAACATGCTGCCTGCTGTTGGAGGTAGCATTATTGTTTCTTTATGATGAGCATGCGGAAGAGTATGAGCTTTGGAGTGGGTAGCTTCATATTTTCACAACTGGATGCAACAAAGTAACACAATACATGTACAAACCATACAAGAGGAGCAGCCAACCTGGGAGATTAACTCAGTTTTCCATTTTCCTAATCTTTGGAAGAACTGGGGAAATATAAGCTTCTACAGAAGAATTCACTCATTTCTATAAATTTTCTGGGAAGGGCAGGTTGTTGCTGAAAGACTGGATCTAGAAATAACCCTGGATATACTTCTGGTGTTGGGGTTATTCTTGTTATACTTAGTGTGCTGTTTTATTTAGTAATGAGATGGTTATTGCTCAAACAAGCTGTAGAACAGCTAGTCCTTTAGTAGTGTATTGCCTGGAGCTTTAAGGAAGGAAACTCGTACTGTTTCTAAATCTAAAGACAAATTGGATGATAGAGAGCAGCATTACAGGACTGCAGAGCTGTAGTGCCACTATGGGCATAATCTGGTTTTTGTGGTTTGTTTTGCGTTCATTTTGGAAAGAGAATTAAAAACTACTTTGAAAAGTCACAGCTCTTGGTTTTCTCAATTTACCTTTGCAGTAGCTATTCTTTGTTCACAGGCTTGCCTCTTCATGGTGTGTTCCAATGGCAATTTTATTCTTTCCTGGGCTTCTAGGGTGGTTATGTTGCCGTGAATAAGGAAGTTAGTAATTACAGATTTTTCTCTGGCTGTGACACTGAAGTGTTTTCTATGAATGTAGTAGGCAGAGCATTCTTTCAGTAACATCTCCTGAGTTGGATTTAGTAAAAGTATGTGCAAGCATTTTCCCATTTTATTACCTGTAGATAACTAGAGGCCATCATCAAAATAATGGTCTGAATCTCTTGGATAAAATCTGATCACCTCTAAGTGATATGGACTGACAGCTGTCACTTGATGGATGTTTGCACAGGTTTCCTGGTGATTTGCTGTTCTCTAGCAGAATGTTAGCATACTTTATTTGTTGCATAGCTAGCAGAAGGAAAGGGGGCTTGTTAGGGATGAGTCTTGCTACGTGTGTTTTTTTTTTTTCTTTTTTGCATTGACCAACGGATAGCAGCATGACTTTTCACATATTTGGCTGGTTACACTGAGTCACGTGTTCAGCTGAAGCTGAAGGAAAGTAACTGATAATATCCAACTATTAGTCTGATGTACAAGAAACAACATGGCTTGGAAAAGCAACTCCTGGATGTCTGCTATAAAGCTAAATCAGTTTTTAGAATTGAAGTGACGGAGAAACTTGATGTCATCCTACCAGTGAAATATGTTGTCTTTTACTTTTTCATGGTATTGGTTCTCGTACTTAATGTACTGATGGGCCACTGTTCACCCTTTGCTTTCTTTGTGGAGGACTGTATTTCTGCTGAGTTTTTAATTAAAACACTCAGATATGGTTCTGTAGGTCTTCTGCTTCAAATTTGTGGTGCATTCAGTGACTTACAAAACAGGGTGTGGAAAGAAGACTGCTAAGGAATTAATACAGATGAATAGCTATATTTAATAAGCAGCAGCAGCTGCTTTGTCTCAGCTTCGTTTCTTGAAGATGTAATTATTAAAATCTTTATGCACCCTGTGCTCACCCTTTTTTTATTTTAACTATAGTGCAGATATTCTACAGTCATCCTAAACTTTAAAGCATCAAAACTTATTTATATTTTAACTTTTCATCAGCAGATGTGAAAGCTTCATGAAAAACTTGCATTTTCCTTCCTCTTTAATTATATTGACTTGTTAGAATCCCTTAGGATGTAAATGGGAGTAGCAATTAATTAATGGTATATTAAGACTGCAGTTCTTCCCCAGAGCTTTTCTGTATTGGCAAAAGATGTTCTCCCAGCTGCAAAAATGAAAACGAAGTGTTGCATACTGTTCAGGGAGCAGTTTTGTCCAGTCCAGACTCTTCTCTAGGAGTAGGTGAGCACATACCTCTTTATTTTGCTGGAAGAGGAATCATTCATATGTCTTCAGATATTGCACAAATTGTCAGGGTGTGTATTTTTTCCTCTAGAAGAAGTAAGGCTGTAGTACTACTAATGATGTGCACCACAATTTATCTAAGTATTTGGCACTGAGTGCAGCTGCAACAGATGCATGGGAAAAGTAAACAACCAAACCAAAACAAAAAACTGATCAGACAACTAAAAAAGCTCCCTAAGACTCCCTCCCTCTGCTGACGAATTACACGTATTTAGAGAGAGGGAGTGAAGAGAAACCAGTGTATATTTAAAGGGGAGATGTGGGAAATTTAAAAAAATTATAGTTGTGGTTTAAAAACAAAACATAACCTTAATGTACTGACGAGTCTGTTCATAAAAAAGTGTGGCCAAGAGAACTAGGAGAGAGTCTGGCAGATATTTGGAATCATGGCAGAAGAACAAGAACATATAAGCTTTTTAACAGGACAAAATGATACCGAGGCATCAGCCAAAACTGTTGTGCTTAAACAAGTATGATTTTACTATTAACACACCAGAGGGAATACTGCATTAAAACTTCTCTCTATTTAATGTGTGGGGTAAAAGTTGCATATGTTCAAAGATATTGTGAAGAGGCTTACATCCTAACATGTGCAGAAGAGTTTATTTCCCATATGACAAAGTGTGTTTCTTGAAGCTGCTTGGAAGCAACTGTCATTCTCAGCCAGTCATACACGTGCAATTAGTGCTCATCTAAATAGTTAAATGCAGCATTCAACTTGATATTATCTGTTCACAGTACAAGTTGGTTTTGCATTCCCCAGCTTTTTTTTTTGCTTTTTCTTTAAACAGTAACTTATGTTAGAAATGGTTTTCTTTTCCATTCCTTTTGTTTGCAGGGGATGGAGGTGTGGGAAAGGGGAAAGGCCACGATGAAGAGAAAAACAGTGTTTTTATAGCTTTTATATGGTCCTAGCCAGTCACTGGTGTTTATGCCTCACTGAGATAGAAGGAGTATGTTGGAGTGCATATTTAGCTGGTAGTAAAACGTGTGGGACAAGATCGATTTCGCACTGTGATATCCATAGGCTGTTCCCTCAAGGATGGGTGAAAGGCAGCAGTGCCACATCTGCAGAACAGATGCAGGCTTCTCTTGAGATTGTTTGGACAGCGTTATAGTGAGGATTCAGAAGCACATTTGCAAAAGGTGTTCTGCTCACTTAGGCAAAAAGATTTTTCTCTTAGAGAAAATTATCTTAGTGCAAATACTATTTAAAATATTTCTTTATTTTAGGGGTATTTTTCATATGTACGTATGCATGCACTCTCTATCATAGCATACGTGTGCAGTTACCCTCTTCGTTGCTGCCTCGCTCAGGTGGAACCACCAGCTGTGCTAGACTTGTCTCTTTGAACAGTGTTTTCTTGTTGATGTTTTTATAACAAAATAGAACCAGCAGTATTATGGTGACCCAGTGCTCATGTGAGGGAGGGGGGATGTACCTGTTCTGCTTTGTAAGTATTCCTGCAGGGGCTGCTAGAATTTAGCCTATATGTTATATGAACCTTGCAGTTGTTTTTATGGTATTACCAATCTAGCCACTCAAAATTGTGTGGTTTTAGCCATAGCTGTATTTTGTCTTTTTGTATTCAAGCCCTTAGTGTACCACGTTCTTAAAAAATCTTCTCTGCAGTTTTAAGGAATAGCAATTATATTTTTCTTTCAATGAAGGAATCCTCTCTTTTTATCATGGGAGTTCAGGAGCAGGATGTTTAGAAGGTAATAATGTGTCCTCATTCTTTCATGCTTTCCACTTTTTTACTCAAAACAATTTGTGACCTTGAACTAAAATTTGAATGGGAAGACTGGTTGTCTTCAGGTTTTGACATGTTTTAGTAATGCTTTTCTTTAGGTTACCATAGATAAGCTTTGTCAAACTGAGATGATGTTCCACTCACTGTAACGTTAAGAGGAATTAATGTTTTATAAAGAGTGCTGAAGTCTTAACAGATGTTCTATGTATAGTCTAATTCAGTTCTCCACCACTAAAATGCCTTTTTTTTTCTTCCCGTACATCGTGGCATCTTTAAAGAGGACTGTGTGTTCACAGACAGATGCTGAATGCTTTTTTGACAAAAATGCCAAGAATGAAATTTTAATTTGTTGTAATCTATTTTTCTTTACTCTTCCCTGCAAAATAAATAAATTTGAAAGCTCTCATTGTGTGATGAAAAAAGTAACTGTGGCCACAGCTCTGGTCCTAATTAAACTTTCTAAAACATCTTGCTTCACAACTAAAAATGAGTAAAATCATTCGATAGTCTCTTCTAGCATATACTTTTCAACTGACTTCCATTAGCTTGCTGAAGCTGCTTTATGTTTTCTGGTTATAAATTTGATTATAGAAGCACATGGTAAGATAGGATTCAATGATTCTATATGAGTATGGCCTCAGAATACTGCCAAAAGGAATGTTAACATATCTAGACTAAGAGATGGGGAAGAAAGTAAGGTATTTGTTTAGACAGTCATAGGCAAGATATGATGATTCTTTAAGGAAAGTCGGTTTCATGTTGTCCTCGATGCTAGTGTAGGTCTATAAGTAATTTTTTTCTTTTTCTTAATTTACTTTCTAGGAAAAAATGAATAGGATTGAATAGAAAATTTACACCACTAAAACACGCGTTTAAAACTTGTTTGCTGCTTCCATATTCTCATCTCTGTATGATAGTCTTTAACAGTTGTTTCAGCATGGACAGGTCCATGCACTTGAGTACCATGAACCTGATGGTAACTGAGACACTTTGCAAATCACAGGTATAAGATGGGGAAAAAGTTACAACTATAACTGAATAAAACTTCAAAGACTTTCATTAAGAATGTTTGTGTGATGAGTTCTGAGCATTTATTTTCCATGATCTGGTATTTTAATGAGCAGACCTGATGACATATAGCTCTTCCTAGAAATTGTGAGATCAAGTAAGCATAGTCTCATCTGTATCTGTTATAGCTTACGCATTCATTAATGTTTGGGCTCCTGTTCTCTTTTGTTTGTTTTTTTTTGAGGACTTACCAGTATATGGTTCTTCCAGAGACAGTGCAAAATTTCTATGTGCTGCAGCCAGAAATAAATATTGTCACAGAAAATGAGAGTGGGAGATGCCTGCATCTCCTGACAGAGCTTGGAAAGACTGCTGCCTCATTCAGAGCTCTTCCTTCATAGAATTGCTCAGGTTGGAAAAGACTTCAGGGATGTAGCAGCCAACTTGGCTCTTCACCTCTCTGATTTATGTAGCTTATGGGCATGGGTGCACTCGCGTGGGGTTGTTTTGCTGCTCCCCAGCAACATGCAACTCTAGACTACTGCTGCCTTTACCTGTTTGTAAAACCAGCTGTGGTTCCGCCCCACTGGGATACTGTGGAGTCCGAATGTAACTGGAGATGTTTGGAGAGAGGCCTCCCAGAGAATCCAGAGGTGTTCTTGTGAACCCAGCATGCAGGTGGCATGTGTATAAATTAACATCAGTGGCGGCTGCAGGTGGGAGTTGTATTAATGTTCTCTGTGCACTGACAGACTAATACAAGCATTGCGGTGTAAAATCAAAACTTAGCTGTCAGTGTAGGGGTCAGTGAGCCTCTGAAACAAAAAGTGCGTGAAGGGAACTGGCAAAATCTTGGGAAGGCTCATGTGAAATTTATGATTAAAGAAAAAAAAAAGAAAAAGAAAAAAGTCTCAAATTTTCACCTAGCTGAGGTAGGTACCTGTTCACTTGACACGTTTCCTTCTTTTTTTCTGAAAGGTCTCTGTGAAGTTCAGGAAGTAGTTTTAACTTGATGAGAGAAGAGTGAAGTGAAAATTTTGTTCTCTTCAGCAACTTTTTTTTTTCAGATATTTGAATCTGTTTTCTTTTACAAAATCCTGATGGAATGGTCTTGAAAGAGTTATGCCTGTTGTTCTTGGCATTTAATGGTCTTGCTCCACGCAGTGTGAAGGACCTGCTGCTTGTCCCAAAAATTAAGAAATTGAATAGAGATTGATCTTGGATATGTTCCAGTGTCATTCCTTAAACCTTACATTTTGAGCCTCTCCCTTTTACCTCTGATTCCCATCCCCCCCCCCGATGCCCACATGTGCTCATTTGCAGTGACCTTTGTAGGGTCAGGAATGTTCTCACTTTTTTTCACATGTGCTGAATATATATGTTAATATTGGCATTAAGACCAATGTACTTCATAAAATTAGTATAAAAAATATTTTAAACTTCTTTGTTACTGACTGTTGTTTCCTGACTTAACCAGGGTCTCTGTGAGTTATTGTCTTTATGTAGAAGCTCATATGATGACCAAACGTTATTGATTCTTGTTGGATTGATGAGTCTTCTAATTAAAGAGAATGTGCTTATGTGAGAGAGATTTGCAACTATTCACATGCAAGTTCAAAATAGTAATAAAAACGCATAATTGTCTTTCCATAGGAGTTCCTTCAGATTTGAAATCTAAATTCCAGGAGAGCAGAAAGTTCTTTCTGGTTAAGATCCCCATTAGATGAGTTTTATTCCACAAAGACTACCCTGCCCTTGATATCAGTCTGAGATCTTCTATGTCTTTGTGATTTTTATTTTTGAATGGGGTAAATGCTTCCCTTACAAGATAATTGATGATTTCATTCATTACTAATGCCTTTCTTTTAGGCTAGCAATATCAGTTCGTTGCCTACTGATTTTAATTATTAAGAAAAGCGGGCACAGATCTAGCTCCTGTGAAGCAGGATAATAGCAACCTGGTTTTGTTTTTGAACTCAGCTTCTGCATTCATTCAGGTAAAGAACTCTTCTTAGCTTATTTTTTTTTCGATAGGTGAAGACGTCTTCAGCTGTTCTGTCTCCCACTGAATGTAGCTATCTTGTTGTCTTCCACAAGATGAAGTTGTTGGATCAGGTGTTTGTTGCTGAGTTGTTTCCAGAAGCTTTCAATATTCTGAAAATATTTTAGGGAAAATATCCAGCTAAAAAGGTTAAAGGATTTGGTTGGTTACTTAGCAGTATTGTTGTACATATATTTTCTTGTATAATATTGCACAGTATATTTCACATTATATTTTACTCTCCAGCGTCCAGGTGTAGCAGCTTTAAGAATGCGCCTAGTCTTGTGTTTAGATACTTTGCAAGATATGAGGATTTTTTCTTCTCAAATCGACACTTTTCTGAGCTAGGCTGTCTTCCATAATTTAGGATTCTGTCTTTTTAGCTGCAACTTGAGATAATGCTAAGCACTGTTCTGCCTTTCACTTTGCAGTTTTCTTTTGAATATCGTCAGTATTTCAAAGCTCATTTAACTATTTATTTTCTTGTATTTTTTTTTATTTCTACAGATAGAAAGGTTGCATCTTTCTCTGAATCTCATACTCTTAACCTTGATCCCTACATTGAAAACTACCCCGAAGTAACTGGAAGAATCAGTAGGAAGAATTGTCTAAAATTCTAAGAGTAGTGTTCTAGTGAGGGAAGTGAATCTAAGTAGTCATGTAGGAGATGTGAGAAGTTTATGCATTTGGTCAAGCCAGTTAGCGTGTTACAGAGGTGTTTAGTGCCTTGAAATCTTGAAGGGATTGTAGATTACATTTACATGATAAATGTACAAGGTTGATAAACCAGATGAAGGATATTTAAAGAGAGCGGCTTCAAAAACAATTGAAGTTCATCGTATGTAACTGTGCTACTCAGAAAACCTGCTTTGCAATGCACATTTTTGCAGCTACGTGATGCAGGACCTCTGCAGCTGTGCAGGTGGCTTCTCTGCTTGGTCTTGTGGAGGGAGGACAGGAAGCTAGTGGTCCTTCTGCTGGCTCCTTGGAGAGGCAGCTTCAGGCTCAACTAAAGCTGAACATCCCCTCAGACTGACCTGGCATTTGATTCTTGACGTAAAGAAGAACAGTGTAGGGATGCTTACAAGTTGTACGCTAAGATCTCTAGTGATAACCTCTGCAGACGAGATTTTAGGCCGTTTTAAATGCTTTTTTTTTTTCTTTTTTTAACTGTTCTATTACCTGGCAATAAGGTTTTTTCCTTGTTGTAAACTAATGCAATACCTTTGGAAAGCAGTTTGCTTTTGTTTTCTTACCATCATTGCTAAATATTGCTTGTCTCACAATGTGGCTTATATTTCAGAGCTATAAAGTTGTTTGACATCCATCAAGAGAATGGCAAAGTATTGTTATTTTTCCATTTACGTTTTCTAAATCTAGTTTTTCTTGTCCTCCAAACCAGCCTATGCACTCTGGACTGAAGTAACTATCACTGATATAGACTGTACTAGAGCAAGAATTTTAAAATGAGTGTGACAGATTGCTTGATTCTTTAGTTAGGCACCTCACTTTGTATTGCGATGAAAGCAGTCTTTTAAATCAGTTTGTCCACGTTCAACATAATTTTTTTTTAAATAAATGGAATAGATGGCTTTAAATATAGCTTTAAATATACATATATAGGCAACATTCTTAGAGAAATGGAATACATGAGGTTTTATCGTGCAGACATTTATCTTCAGAGTCCATTTGTAAATTGCAGGTAATTCATTAGTTTGCAGATATTTTTTTAGTTATGGGATCTGTTCCTCCATGTGTTATCTTCTCTGCATCAATGATGTCTAAATTTGTTCATTACGTGTCTTTTTCTAACTATATTTGTAACATCTGGCTAACAAAAACACCGTTTTTTGAACATAACCACAAAGGTGGCAAGCATGGCTGTAATTTATTGGTTTTTTAACCTCTGAGAACTGTCTCTACTCTCCATAAGCTTTTCTCTTTTTTCCCTTTTGCTCACAGCACTTTTGACACACAAACAAAAGTGACTTTTGTCTTGTAATGGAAACATGCCAAGCTGTTTGACATAATGACAGGTGGGATATTATTTAGTGCTGCTGAAATTTGGGTTGTATGGGTGCTTTGTTCCTCCTAGATTGTGTTTTGACTTGCATGTTTCTGACTGCCATTGTAGCAATAACCTTCTTTATTGGACTCGGAACATGCCTGCAAGAGTTAGCCTTATAAATGGCACAGAGTTTTTCCTGCATTGTTAATATGTTTCTGAAACAAACTGTACAACAGGAGTAAAAAGTTCTCTTCTGTATGTTTTTCCATTGTAAATTACTTATGTTTAGATGTATGTGCTTTTTTTCCCTCTTTCACACTTAAGTGGGAATATACTCATAAATAAAATATTCTGGTTTTTTAGCAACATTTACTAAATGGTGCTTCTGAAACTTCTGTCTGACAGTGGGAAGATTAAGCTATGCAACTCTTCCTTCCAGTTATAGAATATTTGGAGATTTCTTCTCTTTTTGCGGGAGTGGGGTTTGGTACTGACTTAATGCACATTTGCCTCCTTTGTGCAAGAGTGTCTCTGTAGGAAACCAGCTATGATATCACACATTTAACAGTAAAAGTAGATAAGAGTTGCTGATTGCCAGGAGATTGAGGAGATATTGGTGTTATTTTAATGCATCTGTACTTGTGTTATAACAAGTTCTGTTGCATATAATGATTGGAGAGATGCATCAAAGGCAAGGCCTGCTGCACGGCAGGAATGCCAAGTCTAAGGGACTGGGTTAGTCATTTTTTCTGAGCACTGAGTCCACAGGACTTCAGTATGGCCAGGGATTTCCTGCTGTGACCTCTGTCTGAGGTACCTTTTAGGGTTGCCAGGACATTGGCATGTTGCAATACAATAGCAAGTCTGACTATAGTACTCCATCTAAGCTTTGCATAAATGAAAACCTGTGTGTATTAAGACACTGAAGCTTTGCGTTAAACTATAGCTTCATTCAGTTTAATGTCAGGTAACACAGTGGTGTAAGGTGAAAGGACTATCTGGATAAGTCAGGGTACTTTGAAACCTGTAAAGTACTAGGGATAAAAATGAGAATCTAGATTTCTGTTAAAATGAACAAGCTGTGAAGCTTTTGTTCAGTGATATTCAGAAGCGTTAACTCAGGTTGCCTTATATTCAAGTTATTTTAGGCTATGTTGTAATGTTACAACCATAAAGAAGAGATTTTAAAAATAAAGTTCTCAAATGCTGGAGCAGGAGGAGTGACAATGGGCAGCCTGAAGAGCTGGGTGGATATTAAACCCCTGTACAGTAGATTACTTCTGAAATTTAGTTTTTTTTCAGTTTCTCAACTTATAATCAGAAAGAAGGTGAAGCTCAAAATTTGTCACTGGGAATACAGTTAACTGTGACCCAAGGAAAGGACCTGAGTAGGTAAGGCAAACCAGAAACTTCTTGATTTGCCGTACTGGGAGTGGAGGCATTTACACAGAACTGGGAAATACAGTCTCACCTGACTCTGTAAATGTCAGGGCCAAATACTATGTAATGTTGATACCATGGACCTAATACAGGGTTTGTAATTAATTGCTGTATCTGCAACGTGAAGTAATATGTCATTGAATCAGCAATGAATTGGAAAGAGATAGCAGGCTAGATGGGTCCCTGAATTAGTAAGGAATTGACTGTGAGTGTATTAGGAATTTCCCAAACCTAGTAGCAGAAATGCTAAGTCATGGCTTGAAGCAGTGATTGAGCACCTGGTGGGAAGGCAGGGCCAGCCCAGGGGAGCTCAGGTGCATGCAGTGTACCTGAGTGACCAGATCCCTTTTTCATCTGTTTTTACTATTGTCTCCCATATTTCTTATGTAGTTTGTTTTCAACACTTGTAGCGTAATATATATCTTGCATTGTCTTTGGGATGCTTTAGTTTTAGGATGGTTATTTTGTGAACCATTAAATCCTGTTTCCGTAAGTTTTCAAACTAAATTTAGATAGCTTTTTTAGTTTTGTGATTTCTGTTGCTAAGTTTCTATAATATCCGGTCATTAGCTGGTTGTGCATGTTGATATTCTCCTTTTAAGATAAATATAAAAGCTATTCCCAAGGATTAGCTTTCACAAGTTCACTACAGTTATTCAAAACTGTACAGCTTTGACTCCTTCAAAGTAACTTCTATTAGTAGTAAGGCTTTTATGGTTTAATGTTCTTAATGTTACAATGTTTGGGGAAAAAAAAAATCACTTGAAGTCTACCATAATGTTTAAACGGGGGATTTATTTCATTGTTCCTTTGGTGATTATCCATGTTTTCTAACCCACTGCTACTAATACATCCTGTTCTTTAAAGTCACAGAATAGAACACTGTAAATGCTGTTCAGGGTGATTACAGCAAAAATGTATTAATTGTACCAAATGATTCATATTTTTGATCACATTCACTTTTAGGAATATTCTTTTGTAAGGTCTTCCTTACTAAGATGTAGACAGATGAACAAACCACTATGTAATCAGCCAGTGCTTAAGCTAATCATGCATTTGTTGAGTGTTGTGCATACCCTTATCTGACTTTATTTTGCTTGAACCGGTGTGGCATAGAATGGATTGGAAATGAGATGATGGTGCATACAGGGAACTGTAAAGGACTTGATCTTGCGGAATTCTGTGCTGAGTAAAGATCTTGGCATATTGCTGTTGTATCAACTGGTAGAGAAATCTTTTCTGGATTTCAGTGAAATAAATTCAATAAAGGAAACTGCTGCGAAATACAGAATCTAGCAGAAAAAGTGGCCACCTAAACTAAATTTTAGACAGTTGTTACAAATAAAGCAGTGGAATGTAGCAGCTGGATGTCTTTGCTCTTTGTGACCTATGGCAAGGGTAAAATATGTATATTGTGTATACTTACATGATTTATATTCTAACAATCAAAAGAGTACTCAGTTGTCACACTTGAGTGAAAATCATACACCGGAGAAACATACAAGGTGATGATATGAATCTGAAAAAATGAATTATTTCACTGTTTCAGCAAATATATCTAAAGGATTCCACAGAATGTATGCATTACTGATAAGCAATTGGAACAAAAAAGCATGTGCTAATCACAAGAAATAGCAATTTAGACTTCATGTTGGGAAACATAAAACTTCATGATTCTCATGAATGTAGGAAACAATAGACTGACTTATACCTAGAGGCAAAATGTGAAAAACAGATCTGAAAGCTTTCCCGAAAAACAATTAGGAAGTGTCCTCTAACATTCGTTTTACAAATTATTTCAATAAGAACTGCATACTTAAGTTTAACAACATATTTTAGGCAAGAAAGTTGACTTGGAAAGGGCATAACAGTTTTGGTGAATGTACGAGTTGAGAAGAAATATTTTAATATGCTGACAAAAATAAAATGACAGTTATTAAAAGTATTAGAAATGCTGTTCAGTAATGCCAGTGAGTGTAAAAGTGTTCTGTGAATCAGTAAAAAAGACTGCAAATACCACTGTAAGGCATATAAGAAAATAAATGTGTTCCATTGTGCCCAGTGACAAATTTCCTATTAATTTTCAATTGGTGAATTTCTCCAAGGTAAGATCCCAGACATTATTTAATATGCCTGTAACACTTTTATTTTTTTCGCAGAGAGGTTTTTTAAAGAATGTCTAAAGAAGTATCTCTGCTTCCTGCAAATATCAGTGTGAGGACAAGAACAGAAGTTATTTTCATGATTTCATGAGTTGGCTACGAACATAAAGCTTCCATACCAAAGTGATGTTGAAATTGCTGGTTTTAGTTAGTTTTACATTTCAAAATTTTGTGGCCATGGTTCAGAGCTAAAGGCATTCAGCCACATAGACCTCTGTAATGTAGAGTAAGACTACTGTGTAGCATAACAAAATAACTGGATTTGTAAATTACAGACAACAGGAGTTCAAGGAGTCTCTATTATAGTCTTTCTGATTTAAGTAGCATGACATGAACTTAAATAGTGATAACTGCCAGCAGTAAACACTGAATAATATAGAATGGCATGGGCTGGAAGGAACCCAAGGGTTCATTAAGTTCTGACCCTCTGCCACAGGAGGATCACCAACCTCCAGATCTGGTACTAGACCATGTTGCCAAGGGCCTCTACAACAGCTCCATATCCATATCTTTCCTGTTTTGGGGGCCCCATACCTGGATAAATGCAGTGCTCCGGATGGGGCCTCATGTGGGTAAGAGTAGAGTGGGACAGTCGCTTCTTTGTTCCTGCTGGCTGCCCCTCTTCTGATGGAGTCCAGGACTTCCAATCTGCGGGAGCACACTGCTGGTTCACATTCAGTTTTTCATCCACCAGGACCCCCAGGTTCTTCCCTGCAGGGCTACTCTCAAGGATTTCTTCTCCCAGACTGTATCTGAGATTACTCCAACCCAGGAACAAAACCTAGCACTTTGCTGTGGTAAACCTCATTAGGTTCAGATGGGCCCACCTTTGAAGTTCATTGAAGTCCCTCTGGATGGCTTCGCTTAATTCTAATGTGTCAGCTGCACCACTCAGCTTGGTGTTATTGACAAAGTTGCTGAGGGTGCACTTGAGCCCATAACTGATGAAGAGTACCAATGCCAAGACCCCTGGGGGATGCTGCTTGTTATCAGCATCTATTTGGACATAGTGCCATTCAACACAACCTTCTTTCTATGACTTTCCAACTAATTCCTTATCTGCCAAATAGTCCATCCCTCAAATCCATATCTCTCCAATTTAGAGATAAGGATGTGGTAGGGGGACTACATTACAGGTCTGTCACAAGTCCAGGAATATGACACTGGTCACCTTCCCTTTGTTCGCTGATGTTGTTATTCCTAGGAGGTCACCTGATTGGTCAAGTACATTCTTCTTCTGTGAATAATATCTCCTGTTGAAAAACTGAACCTGAAATCTCTTTGGATATTAGAAATGAAATGTTCCTGTTTGTACAAATATTAGTAAAAGAAAAAAATAAAAATCCCACTCAGTTCGGTAGGAGCATTGTGTTCAAAATTAGATGTAAAACTTGTAGATGGTGGGTTTGTTTGTTTTTTAGAAAACCTGTCCAAAGTGTTTTTGTTTTCTTTTCTTGAAGTTGCATTGCAGTGATTTCTTGAGAATTCCTTGTAGAGTGGGGAGTAGCTGCATTGTTTAAGATGCCTAACTTGAAAGTGAATCAAAAGGTGTACACTGAATACCCATGCTCTGAAATTTTTCAGTGAAAAAGGGAAAATACCTGATAGGAAACTAGAGGGAATTGAGAATGGTAAACTTAAAAGGCTGAGGCAGTAATCTGCTAGATGGCGAAATCACCATCTCTGGAGAGCTGTATCCAACCCTGCTGCTATCCGTTCTGCTGATTTTTGACAGGGAGAGTGCAAACCATTTCTTAGAATAATAAAATGGCTTAAGTTGGAAGGGACCTGAAAAGCCTACCCAGCTCCAACCCTCTGCTATAGGCAGCGCCTTACACTTGGCTTTTTTAAACCTCATTACGTTCTCATGTGTCCACTTTTTGGGCTTGCCTAGCTCTCTCTGAATGCCATCCCTTCTTTCTATTGTGTCAATTGTACATACAGCTTGGCGCCCTCCACAAACTTGCTTAGGGTACACCCAATCCCCCTGTCTAGGTCAATGATAAAGATGTTGAAGAGCACTGGTCCCAAGATGGAGCCCTGAGGGTCACCACTCATAACCAGCTTTCATCTGGACATAAAGCCATTTTCAGCAACTCTCTGACTGTGACTATCCAACCAATTATTTATTTGCCTAATAGTCCAACTTTCTAATTTGGAGATGTGGATTTTAGAGGTGAAGATGTGCACGAGTCCAGGTAGATAGCATCTGTTGCACTCCCTTTTGTCTATAATGCTGTCACTCCATCATAGGAGGCCACCAGATTGGTCAGGCACGCTATGTGGTTTGACAACGTTTTACTCTGTATTATATTTAATTTAGAGCTGTTAATTAATTCACCTCTTCACCCCTAATCTAGTAAATATATCAATTTCTAAAAGGAGATAAAAATTTGTAAAATTAATGTGGATTGACTATCAACATATATCTTATTGAAAGAAAGGATCGCATCAGTTGTAACTGAGAATAAGCATGAATTCAAAAACTTAGAGTTATGTCAGCCTCATTTTTTTTTATTGTTGTTGTCACTTGCCTGAAAAGATAGTTTTTTCTTTTTTTTTTTGTCCTCTTGCTTGTAGAAAAACAAATTATCATGTTGTGGGATAGATTAAGTACCATAATTTATGTGGTAAAGATAACTTATTTTTTTCAAGCAAAAGAAAAAAGGGAGCTAGGTTTCTGGACCTTGGAATTTCAGTCTCAAATGTCTTTGTTAGAAAGCAATATTTAAGAACAGTTGTATTTTTTACATATCTTCTGATTGGGCTTTACCCCTTTGGAACAGACTGATTACATAACAGAGAGAGGGAATTTCTTAGTGTTGTCCACGTTTTACAGTCCATGGGACTTTAGGACAAAATAAAGAAACACTTTTGAGTGCTTGGTATGTTCTTTTTCACTGATTTTCATAAGTCTTTTGAAATATATTGCTGAAGCTGACTTGATGCTCTTTTGTAAGAATATTTATATAAATCAGTGACTTCCTCATAATTTGAAAATTAAATATGGTCAGAATTTTCCTTCTGTATTAGTCTAGTAATACTAGTCTACTATTATTCTTAAAGCAGTGTTTTAGCCAAATGTGAATCAGGATCATGAACTTACAAAAAGCTTTTGTTTTCCAGTATTGTGCCTGAAGATCCTATTTTCTGTTCCTTTTAGATTAAAAAAATGTGTTTTTATTGATATTGTTAAAATTAATTCCGCTTCATACTAACATCCTGAAATGTTAGCTATTTCTGTGTGTTTCTATGTATTTTCCTATTAAAAATAAGGAAGATTTTTTCCTTTTTAGTTTGTTTAATTTCCTTGGCTGATCTAACTTGCCATTAAACTGTTTAACTGTGGAGCGTTTAAAATCAGTGGAGGAACTAAGTCTGAACAGAAGACAAACCAATCACAAGAAGTAAAAAATCACCTATTAGCCTGTTGCTTCTGAGCAAGAAAACACACCTTTCAAATTATTCCCAGTAGAATTTGAGGAAAACATTTTAGAAATGATGACTAAAGACATGTTTTAATGTAATATTTTAAGTGACTGGCTTTTCACCAAGCGTGGCTTTGCAAATGTGCTACATCAGTTCTGAAACACCTGGATCGAAGTGAACCAGCGATACCTTTCAGCACCTTCAACAACTGGCCAAGTCCTGCAGCTCAGGCAGTGGCTGTAACATGAGGTCCTGATGTCATCACTCTGCTGTGGAGGTGACTGAATTAAAATGTCCTCCCCTTGAGGAAGAGGAAGGAGGAAGGGAGGGGGCGGGAATCTGTCATTCTGAAGGCAGGATTTTGAACAGTGCAAATACCATGGTTGCTATACCCAGACGTGACAGCATGCAGCAAGATTGTTACGTGAAATCAGATGTACAATGCACAGTGGACTGGGTGACAATAAGGTAATTGTTGTTGCATGGTGAAGCTAAGAAATGGACTTCTTGTATTTAATACCTACAAAAATAGCTTGTGAAAGGGGCACACATAAAGACAACATTATGTATTAGATGATAGGTTATTGCATTAAGTGCTGTGATTTTTTTTGGCAACATGCCAGAGTGGTGTTTTATTGCTCTGTGTCCTTTTTTGCACAGTGCATGAGCTGAATTTTCCTCCTGCCCATGTTGCTCATCTTCTTCCAAAATTTAGACTGGAGTGGGTCTTTAGCTTTCTTTCTCTGGTACCACGTGCAGTGTGGATTTGCTGTTAGCCCATATGTCTCCATAGGTGGACAGTTGCATAGGCTGATGGTACATAAAGTCTTTCCCTTTAAAGTGAAGCAGATTGAGAAGGGGAAGAAATTGTCAGTTGTCAGGTAATAGTTGAATTTTCAAGTTCATAATACATAGAAGATGACAGTAAATAGTATGTTTTATTCACCTTTTCTGTCTAGATTATACAGTGTGAAACTTGGGATTATGTGTTTGCAATACAATTATTGTACATATATAAATCATAAAAGACTTTCTGCTGGTTGTCCTAGCCAATAAATGCCATCTATTTAAATAATGACCTGTATCGTGCTTGTACAAATTCTAACCAAGCATGCACTCGTTTTCCAAAACTCAAAATAGATTTTGTCTGAAATTAAACGCATTAACTAGATCAGTTACTACTTTAACTTTGTGGTACTACTGAAGCCATAACATTCCAAGTGATTTTCTGTTCCTCCTTAGGAAATTGGTGAAGTCTCTTAAAAGCCTGTGTTATCCCATTTAGAGAACTCAAACTGCAACAATTTCGTAATAATGAAGGAGGTATAAAAAGATTAAATCAAAATTGAAATATTTAATAATTGCATTAAGGCACTTCATGGTCAAAATGAGTCCTTCCTCACTAGCTGTGGCCTTTCTGATGACTGTATGACACCAGTTAGGTCTACTGGCAAACATAATGGCTGGCTTAAGAGAGCAGAGTAGTTTGTGTTGCTGAGGCAATGTGTTGTTCTTGTGCACGTGTTCAGTTTCTATTTTCAGCCACTTCAGGATAATTCCAGTGACTAAATTTTACATGAATTTTTCTGTGAAATTACACTTACTGTCAGTGCTGCAGATTCTGTAGCATTCTCTTTACTTCAGCATTTTTCTAAGGAAACTATAAAAGTACTGATGCATCAAAAACGTTCTCTTCAGAGGAGCTTTCTTTTTCAATGCATTACTGTCATATGAATCATTCATGCTAAAAATCTGTTATTTTTTTCACTTTGACCAACCTGTGTTAGGGATTATCTAGTTAATTATCAAGTCAGTGTTTGAAAGCTACGCTGCAATTTTCAGGGAAGCTGAAGAGATGTGAGTGAAATGAGCCCATCTCATTGAAATTAATTTGGCAGCATCACTTTTCTTTGTATTCCTTGTTCAGAAGTGTGTTGAGAGCAGAGTGGAAGTGCTTCAGCTTACTAGGACCTTTCCTTCCAAAAGATTATTTTTAAATGCTGTGTGACTCGAAACAACTTTCAAAGAAAAAATTTTTTAAATACTATTTATATCAAAATCACTCTGTTCTATAGTTTGGAAACTGAAAATCTGCTTGATATTACAAGTTAGGTTGATTTGTTTGTGATGTAAAAAATAAAATAAAATGTATCTGGCCTCCCGCCAAGCGGAAGATTCTCCATCAACTGGTAACCTATCCTTTATCGCCTTGTTTGTTTTGATATGTTTTTGGCATATGCCTATGTAAATGTTTTATTGTATGACTGCTATGTTTGTAATCAACTGGATAAAACCACGAGTATGGCTATCACCATGGATATCCCAAGTTGTGTGTATATAAAAGTGCTTTTCCTCTTTTCTGGATCTTCTCAATCTTGGAGGAGCAGAAAGAGAAAAGCTGAAAATGCCTATTTTGTCTTTCAGTCTTGCCTTAGGGGTTTGCACATGTAAAACTCTGGGTCTTTAGGCATGTTTATGTTTCCTGTGGAAGCTTGCAAAAATCTGTTCTCCAGGGATGCTCACATAAAGCAAATTTTTACTTTCCAATAAAGATCCTGGTTCTCATTAGTATGATCTTTGGAAGGCAGAAAATGCTAGTGGATGATGCTTTTGTGCAGCATGCTATCAAGTTGTGTTATTTTTATCTGTGAAAATGCCTGATTTCTTTACTGTAACATAAGGTAGTTTTGAAAACAGTAGTCATATATACAGAATTAATGGTTATTAAATACATATACTGCTGTTTACAATAAATAATCTTCAAAACTGTTCAGAAATTATGCAAAATTGAATGCAGTAGATGACTTTTTATGATGACTTGAATCACTACAGGAAGTCCTTTTATTTTTATTTATTTTTTCTTTCTATGCTGCAGAGATGTACCTAAGACAATATGGCGGATATCTTGCGAGTCCCTCCTTTGACAGCCAAAAAAAGCCTGTGAGAAATTCCAGTACGAAATTCCGTGCATTAATGTCTTGTAAATTTCAGTTTTGGTAATAGTTCTCTAACGTGCAAAGAAAATAAGCAAGCAGATGTACTGTTGTCAAAAGAACATAATCTATTTACTACTCTGTGTTTAATTAGAAAGATATGTTAGTTTAATATTACAAAAAAAACCCAAACCCTTCCATATTTGCAAATAATAATGACTTGAAAAGTTGCATTGTAAATATAGCTGCCAGCTGGTACTGCTTTGAGCAAATGGTGCATAAAAACTGCTTTTGTTCTTCTTCCTATCTTTTAAAAGTATATTTTATAACCACTTCACTAGCCCTGCAGTAGATGTATAGTTTCATAACAGGCTGTTTGTGAAAAAGGAGGTTTGGGTTGTGTATCAGGAAAAATCTCTTCTCAGAAATTGTGGTGATGCACTGGCACAGACTGCAGAGGGAGGTGGTGGAGTCACTGTCCCTGGAGATGTTCAAGGATTGTGTGGATGCAGCTCTGAGAAGACATGGTTAGTGGCCATGGTAAGGATGGGTTGATGGTTGGGCTGCATGATCTTAGATTTCAAACTGAACAGACCAATTTCTAAAGTATGGAGCCAGGAGATGTTTTTTTTTTTTGTGGACGTTGGCCAATGTCAGTTGCATGAGGGCAGCAATCTGGGGCGTGTCTTGGATATCAGTTTTGTTACACTTTCAAGCTACTTCTGAATTTCTTTCATTTTAATCCTTGGAATTTTTCCAAATGTAACAAAATCCAAGTAATTCATACTGTCTGTGGCATGCTTTGCCAGCAACTGAGGCATGTATCGGAATTGAAAGGCTGAATTGTTGGGCCTGAATTGTTCCCCACTAACATCTCCCCCTAGTTTTCCCTTCCACTCCCACGAAAAAAGCAGAAAGTGGGATTTCCCTCAGAAAGGAGGTGAAAAGTCTTTTGTGCCTTGAACATAGCACTGGCAATCCACGGTAGTGTTTGCAGGAAAAGCATCTCCCTGTAGTGACCAAAACTTAGTCATAACCTGCACAGGAACTAGAGGTCATGGTAAAGTGGTAGCCTAATGCTGTTCTATCCAGCAAATACTTTCTTTTCGTGTCTAAAAATGATAACTTCAGGTTTGTGACTCATTTACATTTATTTTTCCAGCAGGAAGTTCTGTTATCTTAACTGAGATAATTACTCATACTTCTTTTTTGAAAGTACAGGATTCCAGCTTTTACAGGCATTTAAGCTACTTGAATAGTATGAAGTGTTCGTAGTGGGAAAGTTCTTATCTTTTTCATTATTTTTAAACTCTGTGAAAATGTTTTTCCGTAGTGCTGCTTTCTTTATAATTCCACTTGCTTGGAGAAGTTTAAATCAGCTCCTGTATATAGAGGAAAGAGAACCTTTACATTGCGATGGCTCATAACTAAGAGTTGACAAAAGCAGACTCAACGTCTTTCCTAGCAGTCATAACTCAGCCTCTTACAGTATCTGCATTCCTACAGTGTTTCTGACTTCCAGTCCAGGGCAGTAATAATTTCCATGTTTCCCCTTCTTGTTCTGTCCTGGGACCTGCGGAATGTGGGAACACAGGAGACAGTGGAGGTGCTGGAATTCTGCAGAGGAGTGGAATTCAGCTTTTGGAGGGCTGAATGTTGGATGTAGATTTTAGTGGACTGTGGGAAGGAAGTGGCTACTTTGACATGGAGACAGCAGGAATTCTGCTCTGTTCTGAGGAAGACCCCTGTGTAGTCAGGTTATCTGCAGTAGGGACTAAGGGAAGAGTACGCATGTTAAGATGCTGCGATGTTATGTGCTTTGCTCTGGTACTCTCTATCTGATCCTTGATAATCACGTTGGAATGCGATAGGTTTCTGTATATAAAGTTTGAATGTTTCAAGGGCAGTCACTGAAATAGTTTGGAATAAGAACAGGAAGAACGGGATGGCGGACATCTTCCAGCTGAAGGAGGGGTATCTAGAAACCAGTCTGATTCTGATAGATGACACTGTTACCAGATCTTCCTACTTTAATTTCATTACGTTGTGGGCTTCAACATCTGTCTTGGTTGGGATATACCGTCAACCTCCATCTTAGCTCTGATTCTTGAGCTTATACTGAATTTGGTTAGCTTTTTGGGAAATATGTTTTTATGTCCAGTTAAATACTTAAGCCTTGCTAGTAGTAAGCAGGTGCTAGTGTTGTGGAAGATCTAGCATGTAGAGCTCAGAAACATACGAACATACTTCTATAGGTTCAGCAGATCCACATTTCTGACTCATGATCTCACGTAGTCGTAATTTCTATTCCTACCTGAAACCTCATACACAGTGTATTTCTTCTGTGAAATATATGTAATTTAGGTTTTAAAAAACAAAAAATGACAAAAAAAAAAAGGCAGTTTTTTAAAAAAGGAATTGCTTTCCTAGCTTTAGTTTTGTGAAAACATCCTGAATTGTATCTCTGAGTGAAGTTCAAAACAAAACAAAGCACACAGTCTTTCTCACACAGGAGAATGCAAATATGGAAAATAGTGGCTTCATAGATGGTTAATGTTCTGCCAAAGAAGAGCTGAAAACAAAACCTTTCAGTAGAGTGTATAAGGCAGTCTTGAGACAGTGAACCTGTGCCTTTGTATGAAGAAGAGCATGCTGGTGGTATGATAGGAGGTGGTGTGATTTCAGACCAGTTTCTGAATTTTAGTTACTAATAATACTAATACTCAGTTTCAGTGGGAAGTTCTCTCTGTGGCCACATTTGTGAAAACGTTTTAACTGTATTTCCATAGATGAGTGAGTCTCGTTGAGAATATGCGTTCTAGATACTTGGATAGTTGAAACTAATTATAACAGGATGTAGCCTTATTTGAAATGAAAGGGTATTTTTTTTTTAATCTTTTTCTGACAAGTAATAAAAGTAAGATTTTTTTCCTTTGTTTTATTTGCCACCCAGTTATACCAGTGGGAAGTGGCTTAAAATCACTGCCTTGGTCATGTCTTCTGCTCATTTTGGGTTCAGTGTATAGGATGCGGTGTTTATTAGACCTGAAGGTTTTGAAGCTTCTGCGAAGTTTCTGGCAGGCACACATCAGGGTACAAAAGGTGCCAATATCCATTGACTGCAAAGTCAGTACTGAGTATCATGGAACTGATCTGGCTTCACTGCAATTAGTGTTGCTTATATGTTTTATCAGTACGTGTTCCTCCTTCTGTATCTTTCTTCAGTTCTTATAAGAATGCAATACAAGATGTTTCTCCATTATACTGTTCCTCTATCCTCATAGACATTCGGAGCTCAACTAGACAAGATTCTCACTGACATGATACTCAGTTGTTACTGCTTTCAGACTCTATGATAGGACCCTTCCAGCCTGTGCTATTATACCACTGGAAGATATGGATGTAGTGGAGATTTTATACTTGATCAGTATGCACATACCCTTACTTCTACATGGTGGGTTAAGGTCGTAACAAAAAGATTAAACATTAATTGGCTGAAGAAATAGCAGAAGTTTGTACAGTGAGTCTACTCAGAGTACTGAAATGAATCAGACATGCTTGAAATGGTGAGATCTCCATTCTGTTGATGGCCTCTTTTTTTTCTTTTTCTAAATAAATGAAATAGAGTGAATTTCTGCAGGTTTAAGTGCATAAAAAGAGATTTTGGTCAAACTAAGAAATAATATACTACTGTAAAGTTAGGAATAGTTTAATAATATGATCTTGTCTCGATGTTATGTATGCAGTTCACCAGATAATAAGCACATATACTGTATGTATTTTGTGTCCTTTATGGACCGAAGGAGCTTTCTATTGTTCCTTTTGCATTGTGTGCACCCTTTTGTGTGAGATCAAGAGGAGATGGGGTCATTTTTTTCAAAGCAAAATTGGGACATTTCACTGTACTGTCGTTAGAGGTAGTTGCATCTTTGAGGCTGCATTTACAAGTAACCTGGTAGATTTTGTGTTCATTAAGAGCATGTGGGTTTTTCTTCCTCCACGTTTAAATTCTGCAAATCCCTGCAGACATCCCAACAATTGCTGCAATTCCGTCGGAAAATATAGTGTTTCTGGGTAGATTCTTAAGGCTTTTTCACAGTCTCTATACAATGTTCTTAAAAGGAATGCTTTCTGTATCCTCAATGTGTGTAAAGCTGCAGCAGCTTCCTGTTATGAAAGTGCTGTGATAAAATGGAATGAAATACTTCTATCATATTTAGATTTAAATGCATGTTTTATAAACACTGCAGCAACAAAACCTTTTTTGTCAGAATAATGCAGGCAAGTAGCTTGTCTTTCACTTTGGTTATTGGAGAAGAAGGCTGGAATAAGTGGTAGAGAGACTTGTTGGCAAAGTGATGTGGAAAGAGGTTTTGCACCCAAGCATAATGTTGCCGTCAATGCAGACTTGTCTTGTAACTTCAGAACAAGCAGCTGAAAGATATGTACTTCAGTAGTGTAATGGAAAACCCACTTCACAGTCTGCCTTACTTTCTTCTATAACACAATAAGAAGGTAAGATAGCTATCATAACTTATTTATTCAGAAGTATGTTACCTCTGAGAGCTGACATTTTGCTTGGTTGGTTGACTGGCCTCTGTTAAATACTGAGAGAATAAATATTTAAGATTCCACTTATATTTTGCCATCCTGTTTCCATTTGTGTTAGTAACAGTTACACTGAGAAGAAAAAATGAGTTCCATTTTCTCTTGATTTTTGTATCTCCTATGCTGACATAGCAATTAAAAAATTATCTATAGTCCTCTAGTTCAAAGAATAGGGAACATTTTAGAATAATGAAATAAGCATTTGCATTGCCTGTTAAAGTACGCTTACGTTGGCTAACTCATTTTTTTTTTCATCCAGCACTTTCAGCTCTGAGGAAGGAGCTGTCTCAGTTTGGCAGCAAATAGATCAGGCAAGGCTTCATGACAAAGTTGTCTGATAAGAAAAACTAATGCCATGCGAGTGCATTGCTGATCCAAATTACTTCTCCATGGGTGCTACTTTTAAATTGGTCAACAGCCCCAACTTATTCTAGAGTAAATGTGTCCTCAGGGGCACGCTTTTCATGAAGTATAATCCTTGAAGATAGATGTGCATGCCTAATCTATTTGTTTTCAAGGGCTTGGACAAATCTCTGCCACTGGTTCATGAATTCAGTACTAAAATATTTTTGCTGTATGGTGTTTTTTGTGAAGGTAGTTAGGAAATTTAGAAAGTGAAATGATTGACCGTTCCTTTTTCTTGGTAAAAACAGAATAAAACAAAACATGTAAACAAACAAAAATAAAACAAAACATGAGCATAAGAAAAATATATTTGTAATTAAAATAGAGGGAGGACTGCTACTATTCTTCACTTGTGCTTTTACTTAGCTTTCCTGAAAAATTAGTGCACCATACACAGACAAATTATTTTAGTTGATAAAAATGCTTATTTTTAAAATAATTCGTCAAAAAATTTTTGGCATATCCAGTAAAACATTGGGAAAAATTGAAATATTTTTTGCTCAATTTGCATTTGTGTTATTAATGTAGAACAGAAAATATTACCTGCAGAAATCTAATGTTAAATAAGACTAAAATCTGTGGAGCATGCATCTGGAGGGAATTCTGTTTTTCTCTTTATCTACAGATATGTCTTACTCCGCATCTAACACACAAGTAGATGTGCAGCCGGTGACTGTATGTTAAGTTACGGCAATAGCATGGGTCCCTTGGGGTCAAGCAACAATTTCTAGCTAATTTTTCTTCCACTTTCAAAGAGTGGCAGAAATATAGAGACATCAAGACCAGCTCATTGTGGGAGAGGAATGTTCACAGTCTGTCTGTGAATACCTCCAGTGCAGCGAACTTAAATGCAAGTAATTGATTTTGTTTGTTTTGTTTTGGGCTGAGTTGCAAATAAGCCTATGTCCCACTGAACTGAATTGGAATTTTACCTGATGGCATTGAGAAAATAGGAACTCACAAAATTTTGTATGAGTATAAACTTTTAAAACTTTGGCATGCTGAGGAAAAAAAAGAGTCTTTGTATTAGCAGCATTCTTAAAGAAGTAAAACTTGAGGACATATTTCTAAAATTGAAGATTTGTGAAAAGAGGCATTGACTTTTTTTAACATGTTTAAGTGACATCTGTACTTAATTAACAAGTTTTTTTTTTCCAAAAGTGCTTAGCTGAAGCTCAGAAATTAATCCAAAGCAATCTTTTTCCTTGAATTATTTTTGTTAATGTATATTAAAAAAGAAAAAAAAAAAAAAACAGCATAACCCATGTGTTTCTTACTTGTGGTTAGACCAGGCTTACTTTTTCCGATACAAGCCTTTTATAATGCTGCGCCACTAGGACCGTTTTGAGTTGTGGAAAACACTTCTATAAAATGTTGCAGTGAGGGAGATCTTTTAGCAAAGTTTACTGGTTTGATTTCCCATATGTACAGGATATTACTCTGACATATCAAAGAATCAGTTCTGCTGCAAACAGAAAGAACAAGCGTGTGCTAAACGTAACTGAGGACGGGTGGGTAAAAAACAACAACTGGAGAATGCCGTGCAAGAGACTGAGGTTGCTTCTACCAAACAAGTCTTACATTCATTCCTGAAAGGCTCAGGCCTGACTCTTTTGCTAGCTTTCACCAGTATGGCCTGCTTATCAAAGCACTTTATCAGTGGGGAAGGGATGTGGGTTAACCACTTCACTCAACTTTAACTTCCCTGCGAGCAGTCTGTCACCCAACAGCTGTTTTTCAATACGTACACTATGTGCTGTGGAGCTGGTTCAGAGCTCACGACAAGAGCAGCATTGTATTGTGGGGCTTGTGCACGATTGGGGTTAGTTCTCTATAAGCTTTAGAGCGCAGCTCCAAGTTTTTACTTTATTTTTAAAAGGTATTTTCTTCGGTGCACTTAAGTATATGTGTACTGTGTATATTTAAATTATGCAAAGGTTAAAATGTGGATTTCGGAACATTGGTATGGGATTTTGCTTTCTGGTAAATCCTTATTCCTTGCTATTTGATCTTTCTGGGAAGTGTCAGCCTGTCTATTTCAAGTGCTAGTATAGCAGACCCGATAAATCAGTACGTATGTAGAGTAGTATGTCCTTATTATATACACACGGTGTGATGTCTGCCTGTAATTATATTTATTTCCATTCTATTTTTTCCCCTGTAAGTATAAAAAGGGATTCAGAGGTAGACTGATTTGAAATAGCTTAAGAAGGGCACATTCAGAGCACGTTTAGAAGGGAAAATAATTCACTAGTTCTTCAGTGTTTTCTTTCTTACTTAAAAACAAACGCAGGTTAAATATCTAGCTTCTGTGAGTCTGCACCTAACCCTCTGAAAAGGAACGGATTTAATGTGGTTTCAGGCAAGTAGCAGATGAAAGGTTAATACCATGCCTGCTCTAAACATGACACTGGTGAACTTCCCACCAGCTTCTTGGTGCTGTCGGGAAGCCACGGGCAGCATCATGGGTTGAAAACACAGGGCTATTCCTGGGTGCAGAAAACCCATAAAACAGAGGTCCCGTTTGGGGAAGGCAGAAGATTAGCAGAGCAAGACCCCATCCACTGCAGCAGCAGCTGTGGGGTGGCAAAGTAGAATAACAGACCACCCAGTATTTAAGAGGGTCTAGGGTAGACTGAAAAACAGGAATATCAGGGGTTGTTGATTTCTTTTTTTTTTTTTTTTTTTTTTCCTTTCAGTTCTGTGCCAGAAGGTTTGTGGGGTGGAATTGGGCACTGGATTGTTATTAATCACCTCCACTATTAGCAAGAAGTTAATACAGAGGAAACATTTCCAAGTCAAGTTCATATAGCTTGCTGAAAATACCTTCTTCATTCTCTCAGCAGGTCTCTACAGCATTTAGGATCTTCCCTAATGATTCTGGCACCCACTGCTCCGCTCCCCATCCTGTCTCTTACCTTGTGAATTGACCTCTAGCTCGTAGATGTGTTGTTAAAGTTTTCAAGCTTTCTGGAAATTAATAACTGAGACAGGAAAGTGCCTGGAATTGAATGCCATCCCTCCAGGACAAATCCGGCCAGGGCAGTGATGCAGCCAGGTTTGGCTCTAGTGTCTCTGTGGAGCTTGTCTGGCTTTTATGTCTTTCATCTGGGTGAAGTATACTGATAAAATGCTGATTTTTGGCAGGCCACAATGTAATGTTTTGTCTTGTAGACCACAGGCATCCCAAGAAAAGATTATCCCTGTACCATCATGAATATTTTGAATCTTACAGTTCCATGGTCTTCTGAGCTCTCTCTCTTCATGCATCTTGATGGCAAAACTGTTCTTGGGTTCACAGTTCCTGCTTGAACAGTTCTGTAACAACTTTGTGTGACTGCCTTTCTACATGGGGAGTGTTTGTCATCAGAAGGGTTTGCACGGGAATAGAAATGGAAAAGGGAGTGTTAAACATTCAACTTTTCTTGAAATTCAACATTGTCATTGGAATCAAGTGAAGTCTAGAAACAATTTACCTTGGTCACTTCAACAGAACTGTGATAAATCCTGTTAATGAGTTATATATCATTCTTTGAACTCGTGCAAATGAGTTCTGTAGCCAGACCTTGTTTTCATTCCTTTCCTTGAACACAGCAAATGAATATGAAATGTGGAAGAATGGAGAACTTCATAGGACTGCTTCTTTAAACTACCTGTGCATATGATAAATAACATTCTTTTAATATTTTGGCTCCAGAAGACTCTCAAAGAACCTTCTAAAATATTCATTTTAGATTCATTCAAGCAACTTATATGAATGATATAATCTTCCTCTTTGTAAAAGTTTTATCCAGAATGTGAAAGAACATGCAAATTTGCATATAATAGCTTGAAATAGTGGTTGAGGATATCCGCGATTCATTAAATCCAGACAGGTTGAATTTATGTGGATACAGTGGAAGTACTCCACTAGACCTTGACGGAGGTCACAGTGCTATGTGACTTGTACCCCAGAAAGGAACCCTGGCATCTATCATAATACCTCCTATCTGAAAGATGTTGTTTTTGCTGACAAAATGCTACCTAGAGTCTTCCTGAAGTGTTGCTTTAGTGCAGATTATTTTGCCCAGTGATTTTTTATGGTGTTTATGGAAAAGAACCTCCCAGTGTTCCCTGTTCAGCTACTGACTTGGTTTAACTTCTGTAGCAGATGAGATTAAACAGCCTTTAAATGGAAGCAGTCTGAGAAGTGTTGGAAAACAGTTGTGCTATAGAACTTTTGTGCTATACTCATCAGCAATTTAAAGGGCTTTATGAGTGTTGTTGATAACCCTACTAGTTTAGTATGTGTTTATATTTCTCGTTGAGGTGCTGGATTTAATTCCTAAAAACTGTATGGCTCTTCTTTTACAACCGAGAGAAATAGTTGTCCAGGATGAAATGTTAGCAGAATGGAGGCCACCTTCAGTAGATTGTTATACCAGTCTTTATTTCAGATTCTCAAAGTATTTTGCAAATGGGAGTCGTACCTTGAAGACAGGAGGTGGTAAACATGAAGCATACAAGTTCTGAGGAACAAAGTGTTAATGAATTTCAAAGTGGAGTGAAAAACAGGCAGATTTTTTTATTTTTATTTTTTACTTTCTTTTACCTCAGACTGGCATAAGGCCATCAGATATTTCAGAGGAAAGGAAAATGTGTCAGGAAAGCAAATGTGCTTTGAATAGCTGCACCTTAAAGGGTGACAAGAAGTCCCACTGATCAGGGGGATGTTGAGTATGTACATGATCATGAGCCAGCCCTGAGGAATAGATGGTGTGGTAGCAGGTTGGTACAACTTGAGCCATGGCCACTTAAAAAATAAGAAAACAAAAAAAAACACACACCGAAAAACAGCATTGCAATTTAGTGAACCCAAGTTTTAGGTATGATATTTAGATCGAAGAAATCATCTCTACTACCTCCTTCACTAGTAGATTCTAAGCAGAGGATTTGTTATTCACTGTTTTTAGGGTATAGCTGCAATAAGTTTATGCCTAATTATTATTAAAGTAAATGTGGACCTTGAAAAGGGCAGGCTGTAAGTTCCCATGTAGTTCTTCATGATGTATGAACTAATAATTGGGAAGGACTAAATCTGGGAGTGAATTTTATTTTATTCTATTTTTTGTAGTTCCGTTCCTCTAAATTTCAAACTGAGGCTAAATTCCTGCATTTGTGACAATATTTGTGAGCTTTCAAAGGTATAATGTTATAAATACTGTCAAGAATGGTCTCACAGAGTAAGTGTTTAAGAGGGTTGATTACCTGCAATTCTGAATGCTGCATAGAGGTGGCTCTAGGCGGTGGCAGACTTCTTTGGATTTTGCATCAATATACCTAGTGTTTGATTAACACCTTCTTACCAGCGCTACCCAGAAAAGGTTAATATTTTTTTCTTCGAAAAGGAAACTTTATTTTACCCTTTAGTTTTGTTCTGTTAATTTTTATTATTGTCTAATTGCAGGGGGTGGAGGTTGAACTGAAACAACCTAGAACATGTCCATTAGATTTCTTCGTTAGAAACTTGTCAAAACAGAACTACCTAGTCTTTCTTTCTGCAGGAAAAAATGCATTAAAAACAACAGCAACCTTGTGTACTCCTCAGTGTACACACCAGTTACAATTTAATATAAAAAGTAGTTATTTTAGCTGCAAAAACATTGGCCTTCCTGTGCAAAGAAACTTAATTTTTTTTTAATACAAAAATAAATAGACAAAATGCTCTTGTCATAGTCTGTCAAGTGTCAGGGGTGGGATTTGCATGTTGCTGAAGGAAGTCAAGATTGAATGTAGAATCTCTTTGGTATATGGAGCAAAAATAACGATTTTAACAGACCTATTGTTTTAATAATTATTGTTAACTGTCAGAAACAAGGGGTTGCAATATGCCCTTTGGATAGTCTTGTTCACCTTGTCATTCCTGCAGACATGACAGAAATCCCTCATTCAGAGAGGGGTCCTTTTTGAAAATTATAATGGTAAAAGTTTTGCCACCTTCCCCTTAGGAAGTGCTCTCCAAACAGTCTGAGGGAAACAGAAGAATGCTTTTGCTGATGTGACTAAATGTAGGTCCTGTTAAATATTTGGCTTACTACAGTATCTATCCCCTCTTCACCCAACTGTAAAGGTTTACCTGGGCTGCAGGACAAAAATAACAAGCTTCCATGCCAACTGCTGCAATCTCTCTTTTAACTGGTTACTGATGATTAAAATTAGAGCTCTTCTTGATGTGGAAGCTGTGAAACTGGATCACCTGTACTCTTAATATGTAGTCTTTACACATACCGTCTTTCCTTGCTACAGTCCGTTTCTTGGTCATTACTGCTATTTCAGTTCATCTTCAATTTAGTTGTTGATCAGTTCATCCTGTCTGTCCTAAGGCCACTATGTGTAACTTGATTAATTTTAAATGGGATTTGCCAGTATTGGTATGACTAGAATGTGTTTGTCCCTTTATGAGAACAAGAGGGGTTACATCTTGTTTCACTTGTATCATCATATCCTGCAGCTTAAATTAATCAAAGTTACCTCTTGTGTTTATAACCATCCTTATAAAAAGTGTGTTCAAAGTAGAAGTGGTATATTGAAGTACTTTAAGTTGGTTTTGGTGTTATACTTGAACTCGTTATTGTACTTGCTGCTCAGCCTCATTTCATAGTTCTTGAAACTTCTAGGAGAGTCAGAGATTGCTTTGCAGAATCTCAGAGTTCTGAAGTGTGGGACATCTCTTCCCCTTCTTTTTTTTTAAATGTATGTGGTCCTTTTATCTTTCCTTTCCTCTTTTGCCTTTTGTCTTTGCCATCAGCTTCTTCCCCTTCATTTTTTTTTTTGATGTTGTTCCTTCCTCCTTGGTGCTGTCTGCACCATCTCTATGTTATCTCCCCTCCCCAAGCGTTGGGATCACTGTTCATCATTTCCCAGCATCATCAGGTTAATTCTTAATGCTTTTGATCGGTGCTTTCCTCCTTGTATTGCTCTCATGTTTCAAGCAAAGCTGAGAGGAAAGTGTGAGGAGATCAGACAGTCCAGAGATAACAGAGACGTGATGTGAGAGCAGCGTCCTGGGACACAGTCAGGAAAATGGCTTAATAACAGGATGTCCCATGAAGTGCAGAGCACTTGAGAGATGTGACAGCCTTCAGAACCCCCCAAAAGGTTGTAGTGTCTGTAGTTGCTCCTCTTATGCACAGTTTTAATAGTTGCTGCTTTGATTGTCTGAATATAGGGTTTGAGTTTTCACAGATATTTCAGGCAGCTGATTGAAAAAGAGGATATAAAACCATTACCTCTACTAACTTAATATTTCATATTCAAGTTTTAGCTACTCTTAAGTTTTTTTTTCCTTGACTACTGACTTTCAGTAGTCTGCCAAATATCTACAATATTTGGAATCATCTCCTTACATCTTTCAGACAGCATTTAAGTGCATTATTTGTTTAGTCAAACATGTATTTTACTTCTGTAAATGTATTATTTATCTGATCACAGATATTTCAGGCAGCTGATTGAAAAAGAGGATATAAAACCATTACCTCTACTAACTTAATATTTCATATTCAAGTTTTAGCTACTCTTAAGTTTTTTTTTCCTTGACTACTGACTTTCAGTAGTCTGCCAAATATCTACAATATTTGGAATCATCTCCTTACATCTTTCAGACAGCATTTAAGTGCATTATTTGTTTAGTCAAACATGTATTTTACTTCTGTAAATGTATTATTTATCTGATAAATCCTGTTGGTTTATTTGGATCCTTACAGCCTGGAGGGCAAACACATATTTTGGCATGGTAGTAGTTTAGAAAACATGTATTATTTACCCATCAGAAAGTAATGGGTCCAAAGGAGCCATTATAGTCCAGCTTGTAAATCCTTCTCAGTTTGCATATTACTGGCCCAATAGACAGTAATAACTCCTGGGACCTGTTGTGGTCTATCCATATTCATTTGGTTGCCATGCATGTGTGTAAAGTCAGCTTGCTGAAAATCCTTACAAATGCTTGACTGAAAAAAATATATACATAAAGTTATACTTAGAAATGAAATTGCTTGATCAGTTTTAATTTCCCTCTTTCCTTTTCTCCCGTAATTGCCTAGAGGCACTTCTAAGGAAAATTATTTTGGAATTGCACAAGCAAAAAAAAGAAAAAAAAACCAACACACTTATGTAATATAATATACACTGAATTTCAATGAATTTTTTTAAGAAATGTTTTTATGCCAAGTTTTAGGCTAATGGCAATTTTTTTTTTTTTACAATGGAATAATAAACATTAAACACATCAGCACATAATGGGAACACTGACGTCTCCAAGGCTAGTTGAACAAATAATTCTTTTGTAATGAGACTTTTACTTTTTAGAGATTGAAGTTTTGATGTTTTATTCAAATAATTTCTTTAAAACCAAAAGATTTTCAGATAGCATATATGGGATCCAAGAAAAGTGTTGCCATGCTCAGAACTGTCAGGCTCCAGCACCTGAGAAGAAGTTAGCTTTACTGAGTGCTTCTGTGTCTGAGCTTCTTTTGCTTGTTTCTGCAGCACAGTGGAAGAGGTTAGATAAGGATTACAGCTGTTTTGGTACGTAGTTCCTACCTCCATGCCACAACAATTTCCTCATTAAGCTTGTTTCTAGTTAGAAGACTGGCTGGGGATATTGCTGTTAATGCATAACAAAGGCAACCAAAAACAAAAATAAAAGCTGATATTTGTGGTGCATGGAGTGTAAGCCTTGTTTTGTCCAATCATGCAGAGATGAATTTCTGTTTTAACTCAGTCTGCTGATGTTCATTTTGGAACCAGTATGCAGCATTTGTGAAGCTTACTTTGCTTTGAGCTTGGTTGTACCAAGTACCTCACAGAAAAGAAAGTGAGCACCACCAAGAATGGGGCCCAGCTGGATGTGATGGTCCAAGCTATGGTCGGCTGGTGTGGCTGCTTCTTTCAGTCATTTGCAAGCCAATATTATGCCATGTCTGTTTATTGTTCTTAGCCAGCCAGAATTTGTGGCTTTCGTAAAGGCTCAGTTGGGGTTGAAAAATTCCCACTTTGAAACCCAAAATGTTTTATGAAGAAATAATAATGATAATGTAACAAAACAAAATCCTGAAACAAGAAGTCAGTGGGAAACTCAATTGTATGCATTCATCGTGATTATTTTAGCCAGCGAATACTTTTTGACTTTTACCTCTGTATCTGAATTGAAACGTGTACACACATTTGTATATTTAAGGAATGCAAGTGTCTGTGTCTATGTGAGTATATTTTAAACTAGTTACATCATTTTTGCAAATTTCTGTACACTGCTACTTCTGTGCTCTGTTCAGTCTTAAAGGAATTTGACTGTGACTGTGTATGATACACACTGTCTCAAGCCATGGAGGTCAAATAATATAGGTAATCACAGCGGAGTGAAATGGGGTTATAGCAAAGCAGGTTTTGCCTTTTTATTTAAAAGTTGTGGTCAGATACTCATTCCCTGCTGCATAGCAGTATCAGTTTTTTTATTACATCTATAAACAAGTGACAGTTTTTTAATAGAAAATGGTGATCACTCTGTGACAGTTTATTAAACATACAGAGAGAAATTTATGAATCCTTAGAAGTCCTTAAGTTCTTTAGACAGGAAATGAAGCTTGAACAAGAAAATGTCAAGACCTGTAAGCTGTCATTTTGTTGTCCAAAACCACTGCTGTCATGTCTGGCCAATATGCAAGATCATTAGTAATTATATCTCTTGTTGTAGAGTATAGTAATCAGCGTTTGTTAATCCCCATTATTCACACATAAATCAGCTTTTGAAGAGGACATTTATTTGCAGCCTGTTTATTTCAAAGTCTTTTACAGGTAATCTGCAAGAAGATGACTTCTGCTGAAGCTGAAGAAGTCTACTGCTGTTCTGTAGATTTTGCTTATCGTTAATAGAAAGCAGCATGTGTACATCCTGCAAACTCATTTCCTTATTTAAAGTGGGCATCCTTCCTTTACTGAGATAGGCTTCCTCTTTCAATACAGGAGTGAGGATGAAGCCTTTGTAAGTCCTTAAAGGCACATCCCTTCCAAATGACCTTTTGTCCTGTGCTGGTAGGCTGCATTGTTTAGTCGACTCTGTGTTCAGAGTAGTTATATGAGATGTCTTTGGAAATGAAGGAAAAAAAAAAAAAAAAGGGGAGGCTAGTTAAATTTGGAATCATTTCATATTTTCGAATTATGAAGCATAAATGAAAGCTCAGTAGTGTATGTTGTGCCTTTTGGTAGTCTGTGGGAGAACTGAATTCCACAGAGTAACTCAGTGGAGCTCATTCATTCAGCTCTCCGTGGATAGTTACTGTATTTGAGCCTTATGGTTTTCTAAATCCCTCATGCAAGTAAGACAGTGTATTTATCTTCTTTTGATTTGTAAGATCAAAATTTGTCTGAGTATATGTAAATATGTACAAAATTACAGGCCTGGATTCCTTCTCTGTATATGAACAGTGATGTATAGCAAGGTGCCAGTAATACATTTCTCCTGAAACTTCAAACGTGACTTCCAGTGCAGGTCCATTTTTGCCCAGGTTTACTTTTTGTTTATTTATTGCTTTTTATTGGATTTAAGAACAGAAAATTATTCTTCTCTGTGAACTCCTTGTGCTTGATTTTCCTAACAGTGTCACATTAATTGCTGTAGAAAAGGCATTAATATTGCAGACACTGGGTTTTAGACCATTATTAAATTAATTGAATAGGGAATGTTAGGGTTTATCCAGTTTAATAGCTGACACAGTATTTTACTAATCACAGGTGAGGGGAAAAAAAGAAATATGAAAAACTTAGAAGCCATTACAGAAGTTGCAAGGCTGAATTTTAAATACCTTGAATGTTACAACAAGAGGTTGGGTCAGCTACTCTCATGCTTTTATCATAACACCATGCAACTTAAAAGCAAATGATGTTTTCTGGCTGTTTGATTTGACCACACATGGAAGCTTTTCTTCATTGTTTCTTCCCTCCATTTCTCCAGTTACTCTTTCAAGAATCAGACATGATTGCACATTAGAAAACACTCTTAATAAATGGTCAGATACCTTTCTTGTCCTCTTTTCCTTCAAGTTATAATTACATGCTTTATAGGAAGATTGATGTTTGGATCTTTGAGCTGAAGAATCTTGTGTTTCCCCCCGGTCCTTGCCTGCAAACTTGTTATACGCATCTAGCCATTTTTCCTAAGTGCACCAGTCTGCTACTGATATTTTCTAGATTCTATTGCTTTGCTGTATTGCTTTTTGTTTTGATTTGTTGACTTTTTTTTGTTTTGTTTTGTTTTTTTGTTTGTTTGTTTGTTTTTTAAGGTTTTCACCCTCAGTTAATCCTTTGGAGCGTGTCTGTGTTAGCGAACATTGGCACCTTTACTCAAGCCAACCCATATGAAGTTGCCTGAGACTCACAGAGGTTTCACCTCTGTGAGGTGATTATCCTTTCTGTCCTAGATTTGTTAGGATGTGTTTCTGTGCTTAGAAAAAATGAATAATGAGACAAAAACGCATATGTCTCCATGAAAACTAGAGGTTTGAAATGTGATTTAACTCTCAGTATAGTAAAGTCTTCACTGGAGTTGTTTTCTGACCAACTTGTATGTGGCATGTGTTAGTGATGCAGTTTTTGCAGTTTTTAGAACAGTTACTCTCTGCACGCTCTGTTTGGAGGGGACCTTTGTTGTCTGTGCGGATGGTGTGATTGGGTTGGGGGTGAGGTCCTTTCTTGCTTGCAAGTAGCGCAGATTCTCTGTTTGCAGAAACAAGGCTGTTTCTTTAACAAGTTTGAGCGAGTGTTTGTTCTGGAGTTAATTAAGATGCAACAGCAAAGGAAATTCACGTGCCCTCTGTCCTTTCTTCACCCTGAAGAAAGATGTTGAGACAGCTATCTTATTAGATCCTGTTTGACTAATGACTGTATGTGTGTGAGGCAAAAACCAAGTGGCTAATGACCTTAACACTTCTGGCACCCTTTCTTTTGGTGGAAGAGGGGAAGAGGAAGAAAAGAAGGGAGGGGAAAACTTCTTTTCTCAATTCTTAATGCTGTGATGTGGGGTCCTTAATAAATAATTAAAAGTTCTTTAGAATTCTTGTAAGAGAAACTCCTATCTTCCATCATGTGTTTCACTGAAATTCATTTAACACTCAAATCAAACAAGCTGCTAAGATTTTTGAAACTGTATACTGCAAATTTTGCCTTTTTAAATTTAATTTAACATGCTTTTATTTTTTGCTTTCTGGTTACAGAAATAAGGAGGTAACTCAGGCCACTTGCTAGCTTGCATGAGTAAAGACTATTAAGTCTGTCCTTTACCTACTCTAGTTGGTTCAGTATGGAGCAAACTAAGGCACAGAATGAGGATTTACTTGGATCTTTATCGTGTGTATTTATAAAAGTAAGATTGATTTGTGATCAATTCAATGTTTCCATATGCACATAGGTGTTAGCAAATTAAGATTTTGCAGGAAGTACTCACATATTTAAAGATAACATTCACAAGTGGTTTCTAAACACATATCCTTAAATGCTATTTGAGCTTGTGTAGCAAAGGTTGCTCGTGCTTACAGCATACACTTGAGTTTTTAGAGATTTGTTCTATGGCTGGGAAGAGTGTCACTTGGCATTTAGTGTGTTTTATTTCAGCAAATCAGATTACAAGTCAGCTTCTTATTTAGATGAGGACAACGGAGAGTAGTTGTTGCTGCTTAAAGTTTATGAAAACAGAGGAGCCCTGCTGGAATACATGCATATGGGGTGGCACCCATTCACTGGATTTGAACGTAGGCCTAGACCTTTAAAAATCAGTACTTTTGGTTTTAGATGCTTTCAGAGTCATCTTGGCTTACTGATCTGAGAAGGAAAAGTGCAGCCAGCTGACTGCCTTGGTTCACAGTGACTACAGTTTGGCTAAACAAATTTATAAGAAATTGTCATATTTATGGAATTATGTATCTATTTACCAAGTGGATTGTACTGACTGCAGGTTCTATTTCTTTTGATATATGCTGGTAAATATTTTAATGATACACGTAATTATGTTAAGGGTAAGGGAGATTTTCTATTATCTTTTTTTTTTTTTTAAGAAGTATATACCTGCTTTAACAGTTGTGTTTATTTAAAACCAACAAACAAAAAACCCCAAATGAACCAAGCAAAAAAACTACCCAGACCTCTTCCAATACATCTTTCATGTCAGGAAAGTAAGTAAAAACTCAAAGCTTTAAATAGTAGGACTAATACTTCATCTTAATTGCAGCTTGTATTGCTGTGTTAAAAGTGCATGTTAGCAAAGGCTTCCCAAGTTCTCTGTTTTGTTTCTGCCTTCATGGAATCACTAAGCCCATCACTGCTTCCCTCCCATTCTCAAAGCCTAAACCCAAACCCCTGAAGTCTCCCTTAACCTGCTCTCTTGAAATTAAGTAATATTTTTCTCTATTTCTGCAATAGGATCTTCAGAGTGCCAGAAATCTATCTTGTGAAGCACATGAGGCATGTTTTGAAAGTGGGGATGTAATTAAGCTTGGTTTTTAATAAGCCCAACAGGACAAGAGTAATTCCAGGGACTGCTTTTGCATATAATCTGGCACTTGTTTATCCATACATTGTAAGTTTTGAGAGGAGGAAATATTACTCGTGGGGAAAGAGAAAAATTGCTCAAATGAAATACCTACTTAACACCATTGTAGCATAAACAAGTAAGCTCAAATCCAGTGTATGTAAAATTAATCTGGTGTTCTCTTGCTGACCAGCACTATGTTTGAACTGAGTAAAGAGTTGCTGTGATTTTCACTGAAATAGAGGGAAAAGAACTTTGATATTTTATTTTGAAACCATTACTCTGTGGTTTTTTTTTGGGTTTTTTTTTGTTTTTTTGAAACTGACTTCTTAATGCTTACATACAGGTGGTCTGCAGTGGAGTTTGGTAAAGTAGCCTTTTTGATTTCATTCTTGGTTGACCACTTGACAGTGGTTAGGAATGAACCTTCCTTCACATAACTGATTCATTAAAATAGGGGTTGTTGGAAACGTTATGTTACCTTTGTCCTTTTTTTTTTTTTTCCCACATTGTAATTCCTGTTATGTTCCTTAGCGCTTCTTAAATCTGTTTTCCTGAAACTGAATTAGCAGCATGGTGTAGATAAAACACTGGAAGAAGACTTTTCTCTGCTTCATTTGTTCCTGCAGGTTGTTTGAGCTTCTGTTTAGTAAAGGCCGCAGCACACTGCTTTTCTCTTTGCGATATGGCATGCCTGAAGCCCTTCTAAGCATGAAGGACCAGCTGTGAGAACAGGGAGGGAGCTAGAGAGCTTTCCAGTCTTTGCGCTGGTCGTAGCTGTGTCTGTATTGCAGCTGCTTTCATCAGAAGAGCACTGCAGCTAGGAATCCTGAATCTCAGTGTTCTTCAGTGGGTTTCCAAGTGGGCAGATGTTGGCCTCTGAGTGCCACCCGGCAAATCCACTTAGCAGGAACTGGCCTCTTACAAGCTAGGGTTGCTTTATGAAAGGCTGGATATAGTCCTGTTTACTACTTCTTACACAAAATTGCTGTTGGTGAATGTAAGAGCTAGACTGTGGCAGATGATGATCTAGATATGATTTACAATATAACTGGGTGTGGATAAAGACTGAAACCAAAGTACAGTATTGTAGATCTTGTTCCAGTGAATTTGGGTAACATATGAAGTGGACCTTTCCAGCAAATTCTTCCTTTTCACCGAACCCAAACTGAATAATATCCAAGCCAAACTAGAATATATGTAGTTACTAGACTTCCCTCAATCAGTGTGAGTCCTCCTTGAGGAGATTCCTCTATAACTAATAAGAATAACTTTGGAAGTTTATTTCTAAATCCCATACACTCCTGGCCTGGTCAGCACCTTGCGTATTTATATTTTTTAAAGTGAGGGAATGGAAGGCAGAAAGAAGGAAGAGGATATCCTGTACATGAATAGGGTGGAGTGCCATCCCTTCTTTGACTTACTTTTCTCAAGTTAAATGAGAGGAAAATAAAAGTTAAAAGAAGTAAGACATATTCCTGTGTATTTCTTGTTTTCTAGTGCTGGAAGATGGTTATATTATTTATTTCCCGTATACCTTTTCTATGTGTAATTTTACTGCACTTTCATTAGAGAAGCAATTATCTTGCCTTAAACAAAAATACAATATTTTTTGTGACTCTTGTGGTATCTTCTAACTCTAAGTTGAAAGTTCAGTGTTAAGAATTACGTTTGTTTCTGCTGTGTGGGAATCAGAATCACAGAATCACTCAGGTTGGAAAAGACCATAAAGAAAGCAGGCTGTGCAGAGTCAGTTATGTTGGGACTGCATGATCTTCGTAAGAAATGAGTAAAATGATACAGGGGAAGGCTTTAAGGTTTGAACTGAGGTTTGCAAAGTTGATAGTAGGAGTAGCTTAAATCACTGAAATGTCTCGACTGAGATTACTAGGCTTGGCATTAAAAGAGAAAATCATTAAACTCGAAGGCATTACTTCTAAAGCGAATTTCTATGTATTTATTAGCATCTTGCTGGTTATAGACGCCTTGTCTCTTTTGTCAGATTACTTTTCTGCCTGTGCTGTAATGAAATGGCTCTTTCTGTGTGCTAAAGGAGAAGAAACTGCATTCTGCTGAAACCTTTTAGAGCAGTGGTTATAAATAGACTTGGAAATAGCAACAAGCTGGGTCTGCTGCCTCTGTAATGGCCCTTTCCAAATACTTTAAAACAAATGATTCATCAAATAAGGAACACTAAAAGAAGAAATCTGCCAATTTGTAGAATTTGACTCCTCCTAATCAGAGCAAGGCAACAGGATGTTGAGTTCCTGCCCTGCACCTGATTAAAGCCAAATGCACTAGAAACAGCTGGGAATAAGAGGAAGCACCAAGCTCTTCTCAGTTGGGGGTAGGACAGCAAAAGAATTTTTTTTTAAATCCCTTCCACCTTTGTTGTTCTGTTTTCCTGACTCTTTGACAGATAAGCGCTTATTTCCTCTGGCATTTGGAGCCCTTAGAAGCCACGTACAATGCATAGCCCATAGGAAAGTGTTACACGTGTGTGTGCCTGGCCCAGGCAGAATTAATTTTGGTCATGATTATGACATTCCTCGTCACTGTACTTTGGCCAGATTGCTAACTTTACAGACTCTGCTCTCGCAGGTGCCAAATTCTCCAAGCTCTGCCCACCCACCTTCAGCAGTTTGAAAGCAGGAATAGTGTTGAGACAGACATGCATTCTCCTTCTGGATCTCTGTTGTCATTCTCTCTGCTGCGTGCCCAGGCAGAGCCCTGCAATGAATACAATGAGTACTTTTTTTTTTTTTTAATAGAAATTCAGAGATAATATGAAATGTTTTTTGGTACTTCCTTCCTGTGCTCTAGAAACCATAAAAAAAACAGCTTTTCAAACTTAAGAGTACACGCATGCCCTCAAATAAGTGTTAAGCAGTTGTTTTTCCCTGTGCAGTTGCAAAACATATTGCAGAATACAGCCAAGCACAGAAAATAAGCGTCCCGCAGCATATGCTGTAGTTACAATTACAATTGTAGAGTAGATTACTGCTCAGAATACAGCAGTTACTTTACTGTCAGAAATCTTCAGAGAGCTTTAAGATAAAGCTCCCTCTTTTACATTTCATGAAGTAACTTCTTATGTGATTATTCCCATGACACTGGCTTTTTGCATTCACATCACAAAGCTACTTTATACGCATGCAGTTTCCTTTCCGTACCTTGTGTCAATAGTACGGGCTGTTTGCTCATACAGTCCCTGGGTCTGATCCAGCACACGGTCAGCTCAGGAGCAAATGGTTCCTCCTGGCTTCCCTGCACATTAGATCGGGCCTCCTGTTGCTCGCGCAGTATGGTGGCATCCATCACTTGGCTCTTTTCTCTCTCAGTGTCAGTGCTGCTGGGGGATCAGAGCCACAGCCATCACTGTAGCACCTCAGAAAAGCGCACAGTTCAGACAAGCTGTCTTTACTGGAGCTTGCCAGACTCTTCCCTCTCCTTTTTCTCCTTATTTTTCCTTGAATTTCCAGGTTAGTGTTGGTGCCATTTTGTGAGAATTGGTGTTAATAGTTTGCCTGACATAGGAGGGAGCGCTGGGACTGCCGCTGGCTTACCACCACGTGGTGGGAATAGGTGTAACCAGATTTTACAGTCTTCAGAGTTGTGTATTTAAGATCTTAGTGTAAGTCAACCAAAACAGCTTGTCTTTACATCGAGCAAACAAAAGTGATACTTGCATAAACAGTTGGAAAGCCAAGAGGCTCTGCAACTGTTGAGAGAACAAAAAGATACGTCCATAAACTTGTGCTGTAAAATAGAAACCTCAGGTACTTTATGTTCCTTGTTTGATGGCTTTGGGATATGGGATTTTGACTGAGACTAGGCTGACCTTCACTTGGTGTTTCAAGGGACAATCACTGAACATACGTCTGCCTTCATCTTTGTGCTGTGCTGCATTATTTTCTGTGGAGCCACAGACCTTGGCTGCTGGGGGAGGTGAGGTGGGAGCTTTGAGCAAATGGGCATTGCTTTAGGAAAACAGACACAGTTTTTAGCAAGAATCATTCTGTTGTTTATGGCTTTTATCACCTGTTAGAAGGCAGCCAGTGACTTTTTTTCTTTTGATAGCATATAGCCTAGCTTACCTATTAATTCGTAATGTGCTTTCTTAATATAGCACTGGAAACTCTACATAAATTACTGTTCATGTTATATATAACAATGCGACAAGTTGTATTTATATAGGTTGAGTTAAAACACCGGAGCAATTAAACACCTACTCATCATGCAGCGTGCTTTTCCTGTCTTGCAGTGCCAAAAAAAGGTGCTCGAAAGCATTGAGAGATGCACTAATTTTCCCTGAGCCAATGGAACTTGCCTGCTGCTATTTTGGAACACACAATCGTTATGTATTCTTAGATGTATCTATATTTAAAGCCCAAAACAGATGTTGGGTGTTGAGAGCAGATGTTAGATGTTGAGAAAACCTGTGGAAACTTGTATGTCAACTTTAATCTTTTTTTACCCCTTTGGTTCATCTGTGAAAAGAGATTGCTTTCAGAGGAAAGCTCTCTAGAAGTTAGAGGTTAATTGCCCTTCATTAAAATTGTTTTTGAAGAAAGATGTGCAAGACCTGTGAATAAGCATATTAAAGTTTTCCATTAGGTGATGTTATTTGTTCATTGGTTTGGTGGTTTCGTAATGTGTATTGTGGCTTGAAAATAGTACCTTTATCAACAAATTTATTGTTTAACTTGGGAAAAGATTTAGAAAAAATAATGGTTAACGCTATTTAAAAATCCTTAGAATAACAGTTAGCAGTTTCACACTAATTTTTGCACATGTGCAGCTGTCAGAACATGACAAGTGAATATTTGAGAGCTAGACTGCACGTGTATATATACTAATATGGGTTTTGTGCATCTGTACGTGCTCCCTGGGGCTTATTCTGTTACATACCCAAAGGTATTGTGCTGTTGCATTCAGTAAATGAGAATCAAGGGCCTCTATGTATAGTCGTAGATATAAAACATTAACTTAAATGTTTTTTGGCCGCATTGCAGACATTCCAAAGTTTACTTCGTTTGTGTTCTCCAGATTTCTTCATGCCAGAGAGATAAAGCCAACAAGCAGAAAACAAATATTTTATGACTTCACTCCTACAATGCCTGGTCACAAAATGAGCCAAAAGAGTGTTGCTTATGACTTACTTTCCTTTTCCCAGCAAACACAGATGGCTGTCTCTGGATTGTTTCGGGTTTCTACCACCCAATTCAGAAAATGAGTGCATCTTCTGATACTTCCAAGTGCCTTTTTTTTTTTTTTTTTTAATAAGGGAAGTGTGTGTATGGGGAGGAGTGTTGTTCACTTAACTTTTGTAATGGCATTTATCAAAAGTGTATGCTGTGATGCTGGCAGAGATGTGATTGTAACAGAACTAAGACAAATGAAGGAATGAACTCGTCAGTACAGATGAAAGTGTTTTATACTTGAGGAAACCTTTCATTTGCTTTCAAAATACTGTTAGCCTTTTGCACTATGAGAGCACTTCATTAGAAAACTATTTCCTCTGTCTTCCTCTCTGCATATGAGATCACATCCAGAAGCAGTGACCTGATCTGTAGCAAAATCCTTAGTTGCTTAAAAAGCATTTGGGGCACACTTAGTAAACATTTAGGTCTTACACAGCTCTGTGACAGATTTCACAAATTTCAGGTGTTTCAGTCCTGTTCATCTGCTTTTTCTTTCTGCTGACAGATAGTGGTTTTTCATGATGTGAAGCAGGAGATCAGTGCAGCAGAGGATGTCTTGACTGCTTGATGTAGATTTTTTTCCTGTTTTCATTTTGGAGTAGTCCTAGTGAGGTCTTTAATCTGATAAAGATGCTGGCAGAGGTAAACTGTCCTCACTGTTGCAGTTAATCTGGCAAATGAGCTCCAGAGGTTAGAAAGCACATCTGCTTGTGAGTGGGTGACTGGTTGATGCCAGCAGAGTCAAAAAGAGAGGTTAGCCTGATGTAGCTGTCTGTGAATCTTATTTCTGTCCAGTTTGCCTTTTTGAGAGGCACTGTGGGGGTTTTGTTGTGTCCCACAGCTTTTGAGTGACACGGTAGCAAGAAAAGCTCCAATGCTTACAGTAATGCGCCTTCAACTTCTGCACAGGGTCTGCTTCATGAGAGGGGACACGTCCATCTGAAATGGGGCTTCTCGTGTGCAGCTGTGTCAGTCACTGCTGCCACATTGCATGTGCTGGGCTCCTGAATTCAAGACGGATTTGCTGGGATTTTCTAGGTACCAGTGTGAAGCCTTGTTTTTAATATGCAGTTACAATGTAAGAGCTGTCTTTTAAATGGATCAAGTCAGTAAATAAATTTAAAAGACAAAGAAATTTCCCGGTGTTCCATTTAATTTAAAAAACACATGAAAATAGTGCTTTCAGTTAGCTCTGGTGTTTCTTATGGAAACCACACTAGTAGTTTCTTGACCCAGACCTTTCTACTGCCCAAACCCACAACCAGAGAGCCTTAAAAAAAAAAAAAAAAAAAAAAAGCTTAAAGGTGAATCTCAAGTTACCTGTCTGGTGATTTCTTGATGTGATCAAAACTACCACTTTTCTAAAAAGAGGCAGAATTCTAACATAGTATTGAAGCGTTTCCTATTTCTTCTCACGTGCTCTGTTTTCTTTCTTTTATGCTCACATTATCAGGTTTCCAAGTAGGTTCATTGTTCATAAACCTGGTGTTTTGCTCCTTAGTAACTAAAATCTTGGAGTTCTTCTATGGCTCCCAAATAGATATGCATGTTCTATGTTTTCAAGTAAAATAACTTTCATCAAACTAGTTTAATACCTCCTTTAACAACATCTCAACTTGGGTTGATGAAGGTGACTGTGCTGGGGTAAGATACAGCGTATACTCAGAGGAAAGGGCACTGGAGCGCTGCAGTAGGAACACAGCTGCAGAGAACCCCTAGGAATCAGAGCTACTGAGCAGATTAGCAGCTGCACTTGGATCCTGAGAAGTTTAGCACCAATGTTGTACCAAGGAAGACACTGAACTATATGCATTATGGTTAGGGTGATGCAAGGATAGGTGTCTACCAAATAGAAAACAAGGAGTCAATACTACCTATGTAAATTAATTATGCTAGGACACTACAGCTCTTCTGATTTTCAGAGTATGTTGACAGTTGACAATTGAAAATGACTTAGAGGAAAGATTAAAATTGTTTCTTTTAGGACCGGAAGGCAGACTTCCCAGTCAAAGACACTAGGAGACCACTAGAATTACCTCATTAAAGTGAACGTGAAGGAGCTATTTGATCCTGTTAACACAGGGAATAAGATGTTTGGTATTACAGAGTCCTTCACCTAGTAGGCAATTAAGTAGAGATCCAGTGCTGAAAACTAAAGTTAAACAAATTCAAACCAGAGAAGAGGTGCAAATTTTTAGAAGTGAGGACAGTTACCACTTGAGCGGCTTACCAAAGGATGTGAAAGATTCTCCATTACTTGCAGTCCTCAAATCAAGATTGGATGCCTGCCTAAGATATATAAATAACTACTAGCTATTTGTACAGCTTGCTGTAAGAATCACTGAGTGAAGTCATATGGCCTCCGTTATGCGGGATTTTTTATACAAGAAGAAAGAAAATTGAAAATATTAGTGGTTGTATGTGTATAATTATTACTTCTTTTTAATCACAATTGCTTAGATCATAAAATGTGGTTCTTCTGTTTTAATAATCATATTTTCCTCAGATAGAGATATCAGTTCAAATGTCTGATGCTTCGGTTTTCTCACCTGCAGACTTAAATAGATGTGCCTAAATGCCCATATGGGAATAAAGTACTTTTTAAAACTGCTACATTTGACAAGATTGCATGAGACTGTGTACCTTTTCTGATAGGATGAGAACAAATTTTAATGAAGACATAGCTTTGAAATTACCACACATTCCCCGTACATTTTAGGAAGAGCTAAAAGCGGAGCAGAATTAGGTTTTAGAAATGTTTCCATTTTTAGTTGGAGATCTTGTCCAAGGCATCATAGCTTTAGAGAAAATAAAAATAAAAATTGGACTTTGCTGAGGCTAGCTGTGGAGTTTACACATGATTTGTGCATTGTTGGGAAAACTGTATATGGATTCATTCTTTCGTCCTCCTTTTACATATTTTTGTTTTGAATTGTTTTGAAGGGCTGTGTGTGCTTTTCTCCCTTTGTATTATGAGTTCATACCCCCATCCTGTTGAAAAACATCTATTTTTTGTTGAAAAAATAGCGTTTACTTGCATTAGAGTAATAGTGAAATGCACACCTTGTCTCAAACTAAATACTGAAGCCTGGCAGTAGTCACTTGGTGTCATAAACCTGTTTCAGTAAGTGTAACAGTTTATTCCTAGAAAACACCTGCTTCTTGATTAAGACCAGCTATAGTTTCTTTTTGTTTTACTGAAATGCTTTAAGTATTTATTGCCGTTAATTATCTTCCAGTAGCTTTCATTAGCATGCTATGTATTACAGTATTTAGATTATAAACAAAAAATGGAGGGAGAGGGGGAGAATACCCTTGTTTGAAATTAGAAGTGCAATTATCTCCAAAATTTTTATGTCGTAAATCAAAACAAAATTTACTGTTTTTCTTTAGAGTATTTTGAAAGTCTGAATTGATTTGACTGTGGTATATATGTGATGTCTTAGCCTACAGATTTCATGTGGATCTACGTAGAGACAAACACATCTCATGCTTCATCTGAAATGACGAATGAAAGATTAATTAATTAATTTCCATGCTACGCTGATAGAAATCATTGAGAGTAATGTCAAATTCTTCTGAAACTGTAAAAGTAGAAGATTTATAAAGACCTCATTAGTTTTAAAAACCTATTCTAATAATCGCAGAATTAATTACAAAGAAATTGATAAAAGCTAACTTCATCTGAGACAAGCTTTCCATGCCACAGATGTATTCAGCCATCTGCAGTGAATTGTTTCCTCTTATTGCATTTCAGCAGTGGGGTGGTGGGTGACAATGCTAATGCAATAGGTGTGAATCTTTTTTCCCCTCTTAATTTTTTTTGGCAGTCTTGCAAGATGAGGGCAGTAGATCTAAATCAGCTACTGTAGCAGTGTGTGCTTAAATGCACTTTGATGCACGTTAAGTCTTCTGTAAGGCAGTCAGGCTGGTAACAAAAAGCATAATGTCCAGCTTTTGATAAATTTCTTTTCCTGTATGATTCCACGAAGGGTGGTGGACACAGAAAAGCAAGCAAAAGGTATGCCTGCATGAACAATGGCACTTCAAGCTGATGAGAAGGCAATTGCTTCAGCACTGGGCTGCTGTTGTAAGGACAGCAAGGCGAGCGGCGTTGCTGGATAGATGATTTGAACCAGCGCCTGCCTGAGTCACAACCAAACACTTCAGTTAATTCATCACAGGGCTCTCGAGCACTTCACTTGTGCAGACTTAAAAGGTTAAGGCCGTAAATAGTTTATTGCCATCGAGGTCTGCTGAACATTGATCACTGTTAAATTCCCTCTGTTTAGATATAAGTTCTTTTGAAATATGCTCCGTAGGTTTAGTCTGAGAGCAGGATAATTGCCTTGAGGCCTTAAAATTTGAAAGCAGACACTTCTACAGCCAGAATGCAATAGGCTGCCAAGATGAACTGGTGTGAAACAATACACTGTTATGCTTTTTTTCTTCACAGGATTTGAATGAAGCAATAGCAAAGGCTGTTTTGTGAGGCTTGGATGGGTGAAATCCTGTGTAGCTTGCCCCTTTAGCACCTATTAATAAAGCTCTTGTTATAGTTCTATTTTCAACCTCTCTAGAGTTTACGCTGCAATTCTGAGCAGCTGATAGTTCTCCTTAGCCTGGTGTTAGGGAGTTGCTTAATCAGTATGCAGTTATGATTTCTCAGTGCAGGCAATGATTCTGGGAGGTTACAGACATTCTAGAAAGTACTCCTGCTGTGTGTATGGCTTTGCGTGTTTTCACTAACACTTATGTAACGTGTAGGATTCATACTACTGAGAAGCTCCACGTTTCTGAAAAGCTGTTGGCGGTGTTCTGTCAATGCATGGTGCTGGTTCTGTGCCCAACAAGCTATGTGAACATCAAGGTCTGCCAAAGCATGACCTAATGGCTTCAGGCTTTGGATCCAGATTCACTGATTTCTCTAATGGGGGGGGGGGGGGGAGAGTGATGGGTCTGGGAGGGTAGGTTGCAGCCGTAGTTTAAAAGTACAGAACCATCCTAAATGTCTGTTTATTGCTATTGTATTTGTACAGGATATTACCACGGCATATGCAGTGGTACCGTGTGTTTGGTGATCATGTTTCTCCTTAAAAAGGTGAAGTGTCTAAAGTTTGTACCCCAATCCAATGGAAAGCTCAGCAGAGATGAATCCCTGCATCCATATAGACCTTCCTGTCTTTGCTGAATCTGTGTAAGCACTTGAGGTTTAAAATTAGATCTGGTTAAGCTGAGGTTATGTATATTTACATCAATTATTTGACTTTCAGTAAAGCTACTACTGAACAATAGAATGCAGGCTCAAATTCCTCAAACATTTATTGTGTTTTATTGTGCGTCCATATCAGCACAATAAAACACAATAAATGTTTGAGGAATTTGAGCCTGCATTCTATTGTTCAGTAGGGGATTGTGTATGAATTTAAACTTTAAGGCTTAGAATTTGGACAACAGGCTGAACAGATCTAGAGCTTGTTATCAAAAGGCAGTATCTGTGGTCTTTTTTTCCCAAAATAAAAAATGTTTGGGTTGTAAAGAAAAGGAGGTGAGGTAAATTTTTAGACAAGTAGGATAAGTAGGATTATTGCGTAAAAACAAAGAACTGATTTTGGAAAAAAAAAAAAAAAAAAGTACTGGAACATCATTAGTAAATCCAATACCCCAATAAATTTTAAATTTAAGAATATTTCGAAACTTTAGAAGGAAAGTAGTCTTTTAGAACGAAAATCACAATTCCTCAGAAATCAAGTCATAAAAATCAAATTCCTGGACTCACAGAGTACTATAAATTCAAGACCAAAGCAATAAAGTGAGAAGAAAAAAAAAGGTACCACTGACAACAAAAAACTGGTGAGCATTCAATCAATTCCTCTGTATGTGGCCCTACTCTCTACCAAGAAAACATAATCTCAGACTTGCCAGCTGTGAAATTTTTAGTTCATCTTTACCACAGAGTGCATGACTTTTTTTTTTTTTCCACTCTTTCAGACAGAGCTATGAACAGATGATGGATGAACTGTAGACTCATTGTGTTAGAAATACCTTTTTCATTTTAAAAGCTAAGTCTCTTCTTGACAGGGCTGCCATTCCCTCTTGTAACAATAGGAGAAACATGGTGAAGTCATAGTTCAGCTCCACTGAAAGACTTCATTCAAGGGCTGATGAATAGCAGAGGGAAACGTAAGCAAAATAACGTGACAGCTAAAATCTTTTTGCTATCCCCTCTTTCAGTATCTTGGGCATCAATTTTTCTTATGTATTTAATGTTAGGTGAGAATTAAAAAAAACAATTATTTTCAGCTGTGAGAGGTTTCAAGGATGAGCTTGCTGATTTCAAGTTTAAAAAGATTAATATAAACTAAAGCTGGTAGTGTCTCAGACGTGCACTTTAAAGCAACTGTTGCATGTGACATTAAAATTTCTTCAGTTTTGCCACTTCTGGTGGATCTGAAGAATGTTTACAGCAGAATTCTGAGATACAGTGTCCCACAGTGCTCTGCATCAGCATCTGGTGTGGGTTTGGGTGCCACATTATGGACATAAAACTGTTAGAGAGCATCCAAAGAAGGGCTATGAAGATGGGGAAGGGTCTGGAGGGCAAGATATGTGAAGAGTGGCTGAAGTCCCTGGGTTGGCTCAGCCCAGAGCCGCGGAGCTGAGTGGAGGCCTCGTGGCGGCTGCAAATCCTCCCAGGAAGCAGGATGACAGCACTGAGCTCTGCTCTGTGTGACAGCAACAGGAGGAGCAGCTGAGGGTTTGGGACAGCTTCTGCACCACAGAGTGGTGGACGTATAATAGGCTGCCCAGGACAGTGGACATGGCCCCAAATGCTGGAGTTTAAGAAGCGTTTTGACACTTTGAGACATAGGGTTTGAATTTTGGGAAATGCTGCGTGGAGCCAGGAACTGGACTTGGTGATCCTTGTGGATCCCTTCCAACTCGGGATATTCTAACACTCTATATTTGTTCACAGTGTGCTGAATATCTTTACATGAAATTTTATGAGCATAGTCAGTCTTCAAATGCTGAATATCATAAGAATACGTCAACTGAATAGGGTTTTCATTTAGAATTTTGTAGGAACATATAATTTCAAAAACAGCGTTAGCAGTTGTTAAATGTTGATGAGAACTAGTGTCTTGGGGTAGTGTTGGAGAAAAACAAGACTCCTGGGATCAGATTGCTGTATAATTTTGGCATAGTATCTAATTAGATCTCATACCTGTCTGCGATGTTTACGAGTTCACGTTTTAAGATGTTTCACAGTATTACTGTCTTCTGGCAGAGTTTTAATATCTGTTCAGTGAAGTGAATCAAGTAGCTTTGTGTTCTTTCACCTGAGGAAGAAAATGTGTTATTTTGTCATTTATGGAATTAAACAAAAAGCTGTGTAAATATGTTATGAGGCTGATGCATAATGGTGTATATACTTTACAAGCATAATAGCTGTTTTCTCCACAAATTTGGCAAGTTTATTGCATGAAAAAAAATAAATAAGCATCTGCGTTTCCATACAGTGAAGATGTATGAGTAAGTGGATATTGTTACTTTGAACAGTATATAAATTAGCTATGTTTGTCGACATGGAACAGAGGGTTGTCTGTAAATGGTGGCTAGGGTAGCTCAAAAATTTAGGACTGATTATTTCTCACTTTTTTTTGTTTATTTTTTTTTAACATAACACTTCCTAGCATTATCCAGTTAATCCTTTAGGAAGACTTTCACAAAAGTCAGCATAGAACTTCAGTGCTCTCTAACGATACCTTATATAACTACACGCTGGGGAAAAAAACACCCACAAACAAGGCTGTAGCTGTATGCAGGTAGGATTTCCAAATGGTATTGCAGGTTTAAGGATGGCACAATTTATCTGAAGCTTCTGCCTTTGCTGAATGAGATTTAATGGGATTTTCTTGCATTTATTAACCCTGTGGCTGTATTTCCTGAGTGGTACTGAGAGCTTGATTTAAGCTAATATGTGGTTTGCTTTATTGGCCTGTATTTGCTTTAAAGGATTTTCTTTATCTCTACTTTTCCCTTTATCTTAGTGATGGGAGACATGGCTTCTTTTTCCTCATGCTGCTAATTAGGAAAAAATGCAAACTCAACACTTGGAGCTTAAATGGGTTCGCTAATATAAACTATCAATCTTCTGTTTTTCATTATCAGAAATACACCTCTTTCCCTTTCCTTTTCCCCTCACCCAACAGAGGAGAAAAAGAGACAGTTCTCAAGGGTGTGGTTATCATGAGATAATTGCAACCCCCAAGGGGTTTGAGACACTTGGGTGCATTTCATACCTCGTAGCTGTCCAAGGATGAGATTTTCACAAGGAAGCTCCACCCCACTCTATTTTTTATTGCATAAATCAGCCTATGTGCTTAGGGATCATTTATCATTTCCCTAATACTCACCAGGGTACAAACAGTACTGTACTAGTTTCATTCAACCTCCTTATTCCTCCATCCTTCTCCTTCCAAAAAAAAAAAAAAAAGTTGGCAAGGAGCTAAAATTATATAATGGCGATTCTGTATTTAATGCAGAAATCATACATTACCCCAAAAACCTTTCACCCTTGAGTACTCTTTGTACTTCTGAGGACATGATATATGGCTGAATAGTGCACTTAGCTGCCATGACTTCATTTAAATCCTTCAGTTTCTGAGAAAGGGATTACTGCCTAGAACCTAAACAGTATTAAAACTACATATTTTCAGATGCAACTGCAGTTAACATCAGCTTAAATTTGTGTGTGGAGAGAACACTCTCACAACATGAGAGGTGTTAAAATCTATAGGACTGGAAAGTGAAACACTTGCTGAGGTCTTGTTCTTATGCCAAAACTTTTTAATTTTTTACCAATTACAGAAATCTTCATCAACTTTGCATATTTACATTTCTCAACCTTCTCAGCACAGCTTCTTTAGTATATACTAGTCATGTTGGGTTGAAAATTAACATTTCCCAACTCCCAAATGCCACTTTTGCAATTTCCTCTACTTTTCTGGCTAACAGGCAGCACCAGTGTGTTTCTCCACTTGTTCTCGTAGTTTCTGACAGAGCTTCTTGCATCCCAGGTGAGGATGCTCAGAACCCCAAGGCAACTTTGGGGTCAGCACACTGGAAATTAGCTAAAACTATTACCACAGCCTTCTCAGCTTCTCAGTACTGAGTGGAATCTTGGGTCTTGACTTGCATTGTTTGTTCATCCAGCCGTACTTCACAGCTATTCAGTGCATCTCCCTTATGGACAATCACCTCTTGTAATGACCTGTACGGCAGCGTTATTTCAGCACTGTGTCGAAGTACTAAGGATTCCCTCTTTTGTATGTGCACTTGCTGGGAAGTTTATGTTACGACTCCTTCGTTTGTTCTTGGGCTTAATATGGTAGAACAGAACTTGTGGATTGAACTAGTGGACTTCTTTGTTCCTCACTGACAGGATCTAGAAACACAATTTCTTTAGCTTCAGTTAAACTATTGTAAACACTGCTTGTTTGGAAGGTCATGGAAACAGAAGGCTGCAATATAGAGGCTTGCAGGCATTCAGAGGAAACATGTTTGAAAAGGAAGACGGGTTGAAAGAATCTTGAGATAGATTTACACATTTTCTTCCACATTTATCTCCTAGCAAGATAAAAGCAGACTGTTGGCATGTGCTTATGATCCTGCCACTTCTTGACTGAGAGATCTGTGAGTCATTTAGAAAAGAAAAGCATGATTGAAAAGTGCTAATTGAAATAAAATATTTGCATACAATAGAGTCATGGTAATTGCCTGAGCTGTACTTTTTTTTTTTTTTTTTCTTTAATAAAATGCAACCGTACACAGTTTTACAGACTGCCTGATTTGTGAAATTTGATGTTCCCACCGACAGTGTCCAATCAATGACTTGTTCATTGCATTTTGGCAACATGGTTGTTGTGGTTTTGTGGTTTTGATGCCGGTATTCCACATCAGAACATCACGCAGGCAGTGAAGGAGTTAATGCTGTGGGAGCAGCAGAGGGGCGGAGCTGGGCACCGGACGCCAGGCCCCGCTCGGCTCTCGGCGCGCTCTCGGCGGCGGTGAAAAAACTCAGCACGTGTGCTTCTCCTGCCGTTCCTCCCTAACGTAAGCTCCCAGTTTCTGGTTTGGAAACTTTCTCTCTCTCTCTCTCAAAATTGTTCAATTTTATTAGATTTAGTAAAGTTACCGTTCCTTCTCAGATCGTGCCGTTGTTTTTTTTTACAGACCCATCTATTCCCTCTGTCTCCCCCTCCCCCCAGAGCGCACGGCTCTGCTGGGGCGGCCGCGTGGCCACTGACGGGGCAGGTTTTCTTTCTCTTTTCCCTTTCTCTCTCCCTTCGCGGTTTCCCTTGGGCTACTGTCGCGGATAACACCGTGACATTTATTGGTGGAGGATGCGGGCAATGCAGTGTTTATACTCCACTGTAAAACTGGTGCTAAGTGGACTAAGGGTTTTCATGTACCTTAGAGCATGTTGGCGTCTCTTTAAGCTCCTCATGTTCAGCACCGGAGTCATATATGCATACAGCTGCTTTAGTGTGCTGATGGGGTTACCTCCCTCCTGCCTAAACACCCTGGCTAATGTGACAGATTATACGGCATTTGGATTGGTTTCCAGGTACTCCTTTTGGGTTTTTACCTATGTTCAAGATGTCAGCCTGGCAACTGTGTTATCCATTTTCCTGAATGTACTCTGTGCAATGGTATTTTACATCCAGTGGAGGAAGCCTTCCCCAAAACCAGAGAGTGTTGAATGGCAGGGAAGGTGGGAAAAATTAGGAAAGAAATTAGAAGCGTGGGGACCCCCGGTGCTGTGTGATTTTGATCCTGAGCACCTGCGGGATCCTGAGAAATTCAGTGAGTGTTTAGGTAAGGAGTCATGTGACTCAGAAAGATCTGAGAAGGAACGGATTGTTTGGGGCTTGGCTTGTGCTTATCGAGCTATAATTGATATTTTGGAGAGAAATGGTTTCCAAACCGAGGTTCAAAGCAAAAATGGAAACCTCGAGATTAAACCTGACCAATCACAGGAAGCACCGGCATCCGTGTCGGTTGCCCCTGTGGAAGGCCAGAAATGGAAACGAGTGTCCTCACGACTAGAACGGAAAGAAGAAGAAGCAGAGAAAAAGGAGGAAGATCCAGGTGAGGGGCCCTCCTCAGCACCACCACCACCACCACCACCTAAAAAGGCCACTAAGAAAAGTGAGAGACATGGAGAGGACCGTGATGAGAAAGAAGAAGAAGACCCAGGTGAGGGGCCCTCCTCAGCACCACCACCACCACCTAGAAAGGCCACTAAGAAAAGTGTGAGACATGGAGAGGACAGTGATAATGAAGAAATCACCATTACCACTATTCGTCGGCCCCTAAAGATGACTGAAATCCAAGGTTCAAGAAAGGAGTTTGTACGGCGCTCGGATGAACCTGTTGTCACCTGGTTGCTGCGGTGTTGGGACAACGGTGCCAGCAGCGTGTCCCTAGATGGCAACGAAGCCCGCCAACTGGGAAGCATTGCTCGAGACCCAGCTATCGACCGAGGGATTAGTAGATGTCTGAGTGGAGTTGCTACCCTCTGGGAACGAGTACTAGTGGCTGTAAAGGAGAGATTTCCCTACAAAGACGATCTGGAGCCTAAGGTGGAAAGATGGAATACTGTGGAGAAGGGCATCCAATTTTTGAGAGAAATGGCTGTAGTAGAGATGCTGTACGATCCTAGTTTCGTCCCTAACAATCCACACCAGGACCGTGATCCTGAGAAAGTATGGTGTAAAGCCGATGTATATCGGAAGCTCTCAAAAACAGCACCAGAAAGGTACGCAAGTACATTGGTAGCGACGTTTAATATACTCGAGGGCCGAGAGAGAAGACTCCCATTTCATGAAGTGATTACTACACTTCAAAACTTTGAACAGCAACTTCCGCCATCACACGTTTCCATTGCAGCTGTATCAACGGTAGCAGGAGAAGTCGGTGAAATAAAGAAGATACTGAAAATCATATTGGAGGAATTGTCCTTGCTGATGAACAAGGATGTGTCTGCATCAGTGTCAGAAACACCTGATGAAGACGAGGATGACCCAAAGAATCTGGTGAAGGAGCTGATCAAACTGATGAAAGTCTCAGCCATCAAAGGCAACCGCCTCTCTGCTCGAGCAAATGACAGCAGTAACTTCATGTCACGTGTGTCCATGTGGAGCTTCTTACGAGAAAATGGAGAGGACATGAAGAAGTGGCATAAAAAACCCACCCCTGCACTACGAGCACGAGTGAGAGAATTACAGCAGAGATCAGCCACCAACGAAATTGCTCCAGTCTCCGCAGGTAACCAATAGAGGGGCCCTGCCCTCAGCCAGGGGGGGGAAAGGGATAACAGAGTGTATTGGACTGTGTGGATTAGATGGCCTGGCACATCAGAGCCACAAAAATATGAGGCACTGGTGGACACCGGTGCACAGTGCACTCTAATGCCCTCGAGTTATAAAGGGACAGAATTGATTTATATTTCTGGAGTGACTGGGGGCTCTCAGGAATTGTCTGTGTTGGAGGCAGAAATAAGCCTCACTGGTAAAGACTGGCAGAAGCATCCTATAGTGACTGGACAGGGGGCTCCATGCATCCTCGGTATTGATTATCTCAGAAGGGGACATTTCAAGGATCCCAAGGGATACCGATGGGCTTTTGGAGTAGCTGCTGTAGATGCAGACAACATTAAGCAGCTGTCTGTTTTACCTGGCCTGTCAGAAGATCCGTCTGTTGTGGGGGTACTGAAAGTAAAAGAGCAGCAGGTACCAATTGCTACCAAAACAGTACACAGACGGCAATACCGCACCAACAGGGATTCCTTGCTCCCCATTCATAATTTGATCCGTCAGCTAGAAAGCCAGGGAGTGATCAGCAAAACCCACTCACCGTTTAACAGCCCCATATGGCCGGTGCGTAAAGCCAGTGGAGAATGGAGGCTGACAGTAGATTACCGTGGCCTGAATGAAGTCACACCCGCACTGAGCGCCGCTGTGCCAGATATGTTGGAACTGCAGTATGAACTGGAGTCAAAAGCAGCCAAGTGGTATGCTACTATTGACATTGCCAATGCATTCTTCTCTATTCCTTTGGCCACAGAGTGCAGACCACAGTTTGCTTTCACCTGGAGGGGTGTTCAGTACACCTGGAACCGTTTGCCCCAGGGGTGGAAACACAGCCCAACCATTTGCCATGGGTTGATTCAGACCACACTGGAACAGGGTGGGGCACCTGAGCACCTCCAGTACATTGACGACATTGTTGTGTGGGGTGGTACAGCAGAAGAAGTTTTTAAGAAAGGAGAGCGAATAATCCAAATTCTCCTGGGTGCTGGTTTTGCTATCAAACGAAACAAAGTGAAGGGACCTGCCCAAGAAATTCAGTTTCTAGGAGTAAAATGGCAAGATGGGCGTCGTCACATCCCAGGAGATGTGGTTGACAAAATCACCAGCATGTCACCACCCACTAGCAAAAAGGAGACACAGTCTTTTCTCGGTGTAGTAGGCTTTTGGAGGATGCATGTCCCGAACTACAGCCTCATAGTAAGCCCCCTCTATCAGGTGACCCGAAAGAAGAATAATTTTGCATGGGGCCCTGAGCAGCAGCAGGCCTTTGAGCAGATTAAACAGGAGATAGCCCGTGCTGTTGCCCTGGGGCCAGTACGGATGGGACAGGATGTAAAGAACATCCTCTACACTGCTGCTGGAGAGAAAGGTCCCACTTGGAGTCTGTGGCAAAGAGCCTCTGGGGAGACCCGAGGCCGACCCCTGGGATTTTGGAGCAGAGCGTACAGGGGTTCGGAGGAGTGCTACACTCCAACTGAGAAGGAGATTTTGGCAGCATACGAGGGAGTTCGGGCTGCCTCTGAAGTAATTGGCACTGAGACGCAGCTCCTGCTGGCACCTCGACTGCCAGTGCTGAACTGGATGTTCAGAGGAAAGGTTCCCTCCACCCATCATGCTACTGATGCCACCTGGAGTAAGTGGATTGCGCTGATTACACAGCGAGCTCGGATGGGAAACATCAACCGTCCAGGCATGTTAGAGGTGATCATGGACTGGCCGGAAGGCAAGAAATTTGGAACACCACCAGCAGAAGAGGTACCACGCGCAAAAGAGGCCCCACCGTATAACGAACTAACAGAAAATGAAAAGACCTATGCCCTCTTTACTGATGGATCGTGTCGTATTGTTGGGAAACATCGCAGATGGAAGGCTGCTGTGTGGAGCCCCACACGACGAGTAGCAGAGGCCACTGAAGGAGAAGGAGAATCGAGTCAATTTGCGGAAGTAAAGGCTGTCCAACTGGCCTTAGATGTGGCTGAGCGGGAGAGGTGGCCAATGCTGTATCTTTATACTGACTCTTGGATGGTGGCAAATGCTTTATGGGGGTGGTTGCAGCAGTGGGAACAAAATAACTGGCAACGGAAGGGTAAACCCATCTGGGCTGCGGAACTGTGGAAAGACATTGCTGTCCGAACAAAAAAGTTGGGTGTAAAGGTGCGTCACGTAGATGCGCATGTGCCCAAGAATCGAGCTACTGAGGAACAGAGAAATAACCACCAGGTAGATCAAGCTGCCAAGATTGAGGTGTCTCAAATAGATTTGGACTGGCAGAACAAAGGAGAGTTATTTTTAGCTCGATGGGCCCATGAGACCTCAGGCCATCAAGGAAGGGATGCGACCTATAAGTGGGCTAGAGACCGAGGGGTGGACTTAACTATGGATGCCATCGCACAGGTTATCCATGACTGTGATATATGTGCCATGATTAAACAAGCCAAGAGGATGAAACCTCTCTGGCAGGAAGGGCGATGGCAGAAGTATAAATATGGGGAGGCGTGGCAGGTTGATTATATCACCTTGCCACGAACTCGTGATGGTAAGCATTATGTGCTCACCATGGTGGAGGTGACCACCGGGTGGCTTGAAACGTATGCAGTACCCCATGCTACTGCCCGAAACACCATCTTAGGCTTAGAGAAGCAAATCCTATGGCGACATGGAACCCCAGAAAGAATTGAGTCCGATAATGGGACTCATTTCAAAAATTCACTGGTGGATATTTGGGCCAAAGAACATGGCATTGAATGGGTCTATCATATTCCCTACCATGCACCAGCTGCTGGTAAGATCGAGCGCTACAACGGGTTGTTAAAAACCACACTGAAAGCAATGGGTGGGGGAACATTTAAGCATTGGGAGAAAAATCTGTCAGAAGCCACCTGGTTGGTCAACACTAGGGGATCAGTCAACCGAGATGGTCCTACACAATCCAGCGCCCTAAAGACCATAGAGGGAGATAAGGTCCCTGTAGTACATGTGAAGAGCATGCTGGGAAAAGCGGTGTGGGTCCTTCCAGCCTCTGGAAAGGGCAAACCCCTCCGTGGAACTGTCTTTGCACAGGGACCTGGGTGCACCTGGTGGGTAATGGATAAAAATGGGGACGTCCAGTGTGTACCACAAGGGAATTTGATGCTGGGGGAGTGCAGTCTGTGATTCCATGTATATATATATATATGTATAGATATGTTTGTATGTAATTTACGTTATTACTGTTTTTGGTTCTATATAGATATGTGTTAAGCATGATGTGATGATGTGGAATAAGGGGTGGAATGTTGTGGTTTTGTGGTTTTGATGCCGGTATTCCACATCAGAACATCACGCAGGCAGTGAAGGAGTTAATGCTGTGGGAGCAGCAGAGGGGCGGAGCTGGGCACCGGACGCCAGGCCCCGCTCGGCTCTCGGCGCGCTCTCGGCGGCGGTGAAAAAACTCAGCACGTGTGCTTCTCCTGCCGTTCCTCCCTAACGTAAGCTCCCAGTTTCTGGTTTGGAAACTTTCTCTCTCTCTCTCTCAAAATTGTTCAATTTTATTAGATTTAGTAAAGTTACCGTTCCTTCTCAGATCGTGCCGTTGTTTTTTTTTACAGACCCATCTATTCCCTCTGTCTCCCCCTCCCCCCAGAGCGCACGGCTCTGCTGGGGCGGCCGCGTGGCCACTGACGGGGCAGGTTTTCTTTCTCTTTTCCCTTTCTCTCTCCCTTCGCGGTTTCCCTTGGGCTACTGTCGCGGATAACACCGTGACAATGGTATTAGTGTCCATATCGCTTTTCCAACACGCCTCATCTTGAGGCTCTGAAATTTACTTTGAAAGCTGGTGGAGCTTTTTCTATGCCAGGCAAGTCTTTCTTAAAGCAAGGATTTACAGGCACGTTGAATACCATTCTCTAATGTAGAAGAGTACTGCCTTCTTTCATTTCTAGCACCACAAGAAACAAAAATCTCAGTGCTGTCTCAGATCATAGTGAGGTGGATGAAAGTAGCGTAGTGTTTGTTGATGTGGGCAAGAGGGGAAACTCCCAAGCTTTTTGATTTATTAAATTAGCTGACTGCCACATCTCTGTTTCCTGACTGTTTCGCTCCTGTGTTCGCATGAAAAGCAGCTATTATTCCTGTTCATTTTCTCTGTGTCAGAAACCAAGAGACAGATGAAAAACGAGGCTGATGTTGGTGTTATGGGTTACACTACACAAATCAACTGGAATGTTCTTCTTTGATTTATGATCACTGTGCAGAGCTGCCTCTTAAAATCAATGCTTGTGCATTATTTTATTATAATTGCAGTAGAGATGCAGAGTCAAATGAGAGAATACAGGAAAGACAAAAGGCATACCAACCGAAAATCTGTCAGATTGTGAACTGTCTCCTTAGAGAATCATCCTAATAGTTCAGAAAAGGGTAAAATAATTTTAAAAGCTTAACCAGTGGCCCTTGTCCCTTTAAGCCCTCTGCCCCCTAGCCTTCTCCCCAGTAGCCCCACATACCTGTCAAGATGCATGTGTTTTTCGCATTCATCCCATAAGTTCCTAGCTAGCCACCCACATCCTGAAGCAGATGAGTTGATCAAATAGGCCGTTTTATGAGGGGATCGTCTTTGAGTACAGAGGGCTCACTTTCAGGTAGAAAACTGCTATTTTTCTACCTGAAACGACCAAACTGAAGAGTTAGCTCATGGTTTCTTAAGTACAGTTTAAACTCTGAATACTAACAGTGATGACAGTAGTGCGTTCTGCTCCCGTAGCTTCCTACACAGGATGAAGAATTAATCAAAGTCCATGCTGAGGTATGTAATTATTGCTATCCTATTCTTGCCTGAAAAGGAAAGTTAAAATTAGATGTTACTACAGTGAGTTTACTGAAAACTGTTTCTACAGGTTTATTACATCATTCGCAACAAAACCATCATCAACTACTCTATTCATGGGTGCTATTAATACTCTGGTTTTAAATTAATCATATGTAGTGCCTGTACTTGCACTTGTACTTAGTGAGGGTGCTAGCGCTCCTGAATTTCACTGGCTGAATCATTTCAAAGTGGGGTGATTTTTTCATTCATTGGTTATAATTTAAATAAATGCAAAGGAGTTAGTGGTCATTTTTTATAACAGGTATTTTCATAACAAGGCTACTGCATTTTATTTTTTTAAAGTTTCACAATTTATCTATTTTCAAGAACAATTAAAGAAAAAGGAATGTTGGTTTTATGAAAAAAAATACTGATTTTAAGGTGTAAAGTGCTGTCCTTTCTTTGAGTAAAGTTTGGGATAAGATTTTGAAACAAAATTTTGCAGATGACTTTATGCATTGAGAGAAAAGGCACTGATTTGTCCAGTTCCAAAAAGAAAGCAGGGGGAAAAAAATAGAAAACCTGACGATTTATTTATTGATGTACTGTTGCATGCTGATGTACTTTCCATCATTCCTGCTGGAGTACTGGAGCAGAAACTGCAGATAGAGACTCTGAGAGCTTGTCTTTTGTCAGTATGTACAAATCCATCCAAATTTACCTCATCTAATTAGCCATCAGATTTTAATTCTTTCCGCACACATTAAAATTGAATAAAAACCTGAGAAATTACTTGTATAGAAGTCTGAGGTATGCCAATAACATTCTAACTAAAGAGAAGTAGTTGTCCTTTTTTTCTTTGAGGCAAACCAGGTTTTGCATCTAGGTCCACAGAGGGATAATATAATGAAGAATTTTAATTAATTGGCACCCATGGCAAAAAAAAAAAAAAAAAGAGAGAACTTGATCTAATGGAGAGTGAGTAAAGCAGGAGTAAGTCTGAAGTGATATTACTCATCATTTGTTTTGAGGATGTGTTTTTACAGTACTTCTCTTTGTGAAGATGACTTGAGTATTATAATAATCTGAGTGCATGAATAAAGGCACACTCATAGCCTGCTGAGCTGGGGCCTTTTTGTCTCTGCTGCATTGTACTCCAAGCTCCCAGCACTGTCTGGTACTTCAGGGCAGAGAGTGTTCCCTCAATAGCTGTGCCCAGGATGGAGCAGGCACTCTATTAATGGACAATCCATCTGATACGGTTTCTAGATCTGTTATCTGTAACATGTGCATGTTCAACTGCTGCATTTGTTTCCTGCAGTATCTCTTTGAAGAAGGGAAGGTCTTCAAACACAAGGTAGATGTAAAGGAGAAGACAGCAATTAATTATTGTTGTCAGAAGAAATTGCATTTAATTGTAAGAATGAAAAGTACAGATATTTCCTCAGAGTAAAAGGTAAAGTTTTTGCTAAAGTCTACAGGAAGGATATTTCTAAGATGTGCCTGCTGGATCCCTGTTGATACTTCATTCAGAGTGTGCCCAGCTCCATAAAACTGCTTGATATGGCTTAACCAGCAGACAGTGGTTTCTTTTTTTTTATTGTCACAATAGCTGTGCTACATCAATTACTATGGAGGTACAGAACAAAAAGCCAAAACCCGAGTCATGACTAATGTAACTCATACAACTGCCCAGACAATTGCCAGTATGCAACCTATAGGGAATTGAAGGAAATAAATGCAAAATTATATTCTAAAAACGTTTTCAATTTTATAGTAGGCTTTAAGTTTGTGCTTACTTGAATTTGAAAAATGTGAGGAGCGATTTTACAGAGATTTAAATGCTGAGCTTTTTATGTATTATTCAGTACATTTTATTTCCAGATTAAATGCCCTATAAGAAAAAAAAATCTAGTCTATCTCCAAATCATATGCAGAATATTATGAAAATAATAAAAACTTTAAGTTTTTAGTTTATTTATTGTCATTGAGGGAGGGAAAGTTTATGATTCTTTGGGAGTACCTGAAAAACAGCTGTTTGAATGGCTTCTGAGCTTTCTAATATTATGTCTCTTGGCATGAGAAATTACAGTCTAGGAAGCAGTCTTCTGAAATGATAAACAATAACTACTGGAAAGGTTTTGCACAGGTTGAAATGCAAAACTGGCAGGGTTCAGAGATTTCTGCCTTATGCATTGACAGGAGATACAGGAGAGTCAGGCAATATAATTTGCAAACTGTTGAAGTAATTCTAGCTTCTTGGTGATGAGGGGGGAGTTGTGGGGCTTTTTTTGTGGACTTTTTCTTCTCATGCAATGATGTTTTTATCACTTCTGTGCAGAACAGCATTCCACATGTTCTGAAAACATCAAGGAAGCAAAGATGGAAAGTAAAATACATATATAGTAATACTATGACCTACTTGTCATGTTTGAATTTTAAAATAACCTGTTTGCTTTCTATTCATTTCTTTGTGTATGAAAGGGAATAAAAAATTGTAGTGTTTCTTCCAGAATGACTCCATTCCCTGCGCGTATTTTATCCGTAGCTCGCTATTCCCATGGTACATATAAAGCAAAATGAATTGGCTATCTTTTTACATCTCCCTTTGAATGTTCTCTAGTGACTCTGCAAGTTACTCCTTTTTGTCTTTCTATTAAATAGCATTTAAGGCTTCTGGCACAGCTGGAGTTGAGTATGTGAGAAAGCTTTTAGGGTATTATGGTGTCGCTAGCCATTGAAGTTGCAAAATTTCAAGCATTCAAACTCATCTTGACTTTGCTACGTGTTCCTTGTGCTTAAAAACTTGGGTAAACAGGTATATTGTTGAAATGATCCCTGAAAAAAATCACGATGAAAAGGAAGAAAGAATCAGTGCTTCTTTTTTAAAAGCTTCTTTTCTAATCTCTGTAACTTGAAACTAAAGACTTTGAACAGTGGGTTGGAGATTGTTCTGCGAGATAAATTCCTTGCATCACATAACCCTGACAACTCCCCAGTTCCATCAAATTAATAACAAATGGATGAGAAGATAAGCAAAACTAATGGTGAGGTTACATTTTTGTGACAAAGGTTTATGGCCATACCAAATCTCGTGTTCTGTGATATCCCTCCTCCTTCTCCTCCTCCACTTTTTTTTTTTTTTTTTTTAACTATCTGATCTGAGCATTCCAGTATCTGAAGCTCTTCTGAGAAGGAGATATGATGAACAGCAAGTTAGACTGTGTGCCTCTGGAAGTGGCTGTGAACATTTCTCTACTCTCCATAGTACATATGGCTAATTTTGTACAAGATCAGGCCTCGTCCTCACACACCACACAGCAAATTTCTGCTCACTGGATGGTGCTGTCTGTCTGAATACTGAAACACACTATGTAATGCCATCTCCCTCTTTTGTTAAAACTGTGGCATATTTCATTTAGAAGTAATCTCTGAGTGTCATGTAAACCAACTTTATGGAAAAAGCAAGGCAAACTTGCAGCAGGTGGTTCAGGGCCATGTTTGATTGAATTTTGCATATCTTCAGAGGTAGAAATGCCACAACTTGTTTGGACAGCCTGATTTAATATTAAGCTGCTCATACTGTGATCTTTTTCTTTTTCTTTTTCTTTTAGTATGTAATTATATATTTTTTTTGTTGCAACTCATGTCCATTTTCTTTTGACCTCTCTCTGTACAACTGTCCTTTAATCTAGACTGTTAAATTCTCTTAAGGAGAATAAGCAATTTGCAGGTTAGCTCTTTCAGAAATCTGTTTCAAAACTCATCCTTCAGTCAATAGACAGTGACCGAAACGATTGTACAGAATGGAGACTTTGTTTTGTTACAGTGAATCTCAAAGGAAGATTTCAACTGTAACGTTGAAATTTAAAAGTAATCAACAACTGGACTTCAGCAGTCAGGCATCTGCTGGTAAAGATGCAAAGGTGAATGTGGTGACCTCACGAGCTGGATTTACAACTGCACCTGCCATTTGCCAGGGAGTGCTGAGGATCCACTTAGTATAGGAACTGAATAATGAATCCAGCTATCAACCCCAGCTAGTTCAATAAATAAAACTTCAGCTAATCAGGTGGTATTTCTCATGCCTTTTCTCTGCTTCGGATTGAATCTTTTTCTTTTTTTCCCTCACTAACAAGCAAATAGAAGTTTTTACTCATAAGATGGAAAAAAATAAAACTATTACAATAATGCCATGCTGTTTCTCTTAAATGATTATTTCAGGAAGTTTGCATCGAGAACTTGAAATGAATCAGGAGGAAGGCTCTAAGGAAAACTTTCCCAAGCCATGCCTTTGGAAGTTTCAGTATGAACGTACATTGTGGAACATATTAGGGACCTCTTGCTAAAATCCTTGAGTGTTTCAGCTGCACAGAGAAAATTGCTGCCCCCTATGGAAGGATGCACTGCAGGTAGTTTGGCTCAGTAGCTGGGGACTGCAGGCATTGTAGCAGTACTCTTGCTGCATTTTGTGTGGGCGACAGTGGCATAGCTTAGTTGTGCATGAAACTTAGTGCTCGTGGCGCTGGAAGACGATAGCAGCTTTCAGATTCCTCAGGGCTGTAAGGAAAACTGATGCATGGTTTTGCTGCTGGTATGCTGAGTAATTCTTTTTCTGACATAGAAGCACCTGTAAGTCTTCTGCATCTTTCCATCCCTTTCTCCTCACACGCTTTCAAGCTGAGATGATCTCCATGCCTGGAGAAATGGTTGGTGGGGAAGCCATCAGTGAGCAGGGCTCTTCTTCACCCCTCCTTTTTTGAGGGTGCAAAAACATGAATGTGTTTGGTACAATGAAATTACATTCAAACTATTCTTTTTTTATGTGTAAGCAAAACACTTCATGGTTACTTGATGGAGACTCAACTGGCCTCTGAGTAGTGGTCTGTTGTAGTTTCACAGCTTATAGAATATGAAGACCGTGAAGGATCCTTTAAGATGGCTAAACAGCGAATAGCTTAATTTTTCACTTTGGGTTTGGGTCTTCTCACTTAGGGGTGAGGATGAAATACTGCCACACTGATGTCAAACTTCCAGCCCCTTCTTGAAGTCTTTCTGCTGATGCAGTCTGCAGTCCAGAGGAATATAGCTGCAGTCTAACTGAACCACAGCACAGAGACTGGCAGAGAAGCTGCTCTTCTGTCAGTTGTGTTGTTAACTCCTCTGTCTCACCAATAACTTGATAATTAGAGATTGCCAGATCCAAATATTAGTCAAAACAAACAAAAATTCAAACCAAAATAAAATAAAAGGTATGAGAATCCCTGTTTTCTTGGAGAATATGTACAGATGAATATATATTGGTAATTCTTTTCTTCAGACTGTCTTGCTGATTCTCTGCTTACAATCAGGTTACTCCAATCTTATGCAGATTACTTTATTTTATCTGCTTTATTAGTAAAGAACACAGGAGGAAATTAGAAAGAAGATAGTTCTACTAAAACAAAAGCAGATAGTAATAAGTTTTCAATCATTTTTTCAGTTTATTTCTATTTTAAGAAGTTGAATAGGGCTTTGGTATATCAAGAAAATAACAGTAAACAACAGCTATGGAACATATTTTTTTGTATAACAAGAAACATATATAGTTTTTGGGGGGGGGGTTGGTACCTTTAGACTGCTACTTTTATTGGGTGAGAAGGCAATGTGTTAAGCATTCATTATGAGTTAAGCCATTGGCGGCGAGAGGAATTGTCATGCTCTCCTAGAAGGTTACCTGATGTTTTTGTAGGTGTGTAGGTTCTTTCCCATCCCCCTTGACACCTCCCACCTCCACCCAAATTCTTTGGATTTCCTGAAATCCCTAGGGCTTTTTTTTTTTTTGTGTGGTGTTAGGACTTTGCAGGAATGCTTGGCCCATACTCTGTATTAGATTTAGCAGTCGGAATGTTATGCTTTAAATGCCTGTTCCTAGGGGTTGAGCAGTTTGTTTGCTGAGATGATATAAGTGATCCCACTGGTTTTTGTTGGCAATGGAAGGCACACTGAATATTCAAAGCAAACAGAATTGATTCGTAGAAATACTGCTGTGAGACTTGTGAGGCTTGAAACATTTCTGAGCAATTTTTCTTCTCTGTGTCTTGTTTCTCAGGTGTAAACCTTTATCAGTGCTTAAAGAGACCTGAAACACATCTTCTACTCTGATAAATCTGAAGAAAACTACTTTAATTTTTTTCAGGAGAACAAAGATGCTTAATCTAACATTATACTTATGTTAGTCACCTTTGTTTTCACAGTGAAGGAATAATATGTAATTTACGCTTCTGTTTCCTTCTGGGACTTCACATAAGCTTTCATTTTATAATGCCAGCCATCTAGAAATTCTGTGTTCTTAAACTGAGGATACTGTAAGAAGGAGATGAAATTTCAAATTGTTACTGATATTAAGAAAGAGCTTTTTTTTTTTTTTTTTTTTTTGCTAGAAGGCTAATGAGTGGTATGATTACAGTCCATCCTTTGGATAATTTAAAATTTATATTTATTTTCAGAATATCACCACTGTTGATGACGCATTGCTCAGAAGCAAGTGTTATTAAATCTGCAGCTTGTATATAGTGCTCATAGACATGATAGGAATGTGTTCTTGGGTAGGGCAAGTCCCATATGTTTTCATTTAGATAGTTTTCAATAAGCTTTTAAATCTTGTTAAAGACCTTGCTAAGCTTGGTTTTGAACGATCAGTTGGGAAACATCATATTTAAAACATTGCTCTATTGAATTCAGATCTCATGTAGTGATTGAATCTGACAATTAGAAAGAAAGAAGTGGGGAAAAGAATCTTAAATTCAAAATATAGGGACTAATTCATAAAACTCACTGTCATTCTTGGAGCTGTGTTATTGAAGAGATAGAATGTAGTATTAAGTGTATTCATATTGCATCCTGTGTTTCCAGGAATGTTGTAACTAATGACTCTATGCTTTTCTCAAGAAAATTTTATTATCCTATGAGTAAGCCTTGCTGTAGGAACTTAATGCTTGCTTAAGAATGTATTTGAATTGAACCACAGTTAGAGATTAGTCCAGGAGTGAAGACAGCATATAAAAGTCCTGATTCCTTTTTAATATTCTTTCAGCCAATGGTGCAAGGTATTCAGAGCCTGAAAACTTGGAACTGAAATACTTTTGACCAAGAATTTTAGTATCTCCATTTTGTTCTGTCTGCTTTTAGTGATAGTACAATCACTGCTTATTGAATGGAATAAGGAGTCACGTCTTTGGTGTATAGATTCACAGCGTGTCCAGAAGTTGGCAGTGGCAGTTCCAAAAGCACCGTGGGAAGGGAGTTCCAAGTTCACTCAAACCTTCCAAGTAGACAGTTTCGGTTTTCTTGGTATGTTGCTTTCTCTTTGTCACAAAGTCTGTCCAAAGGGGACAAAGGAGTGTTGGATTTATGCCTTTCAGACTCTTTGATGAGAAAACTTTCAGTTTTTCAGTTTCATCCAGGCAAAGGCACTATTTTTCACTACTCCAGTCATTACAACTCCGGCTGTTGTCTTCAGAAAAGTTACTGAGTCCACTGCATCCTTTATGCAGTTGACAAAAGCAGTTTAGGATTTTTGAGGCTAGGGTGGAGCATCTGTCTTAGTTAAGTTAAAAACTAGCATATATATTTTTCCAAAGCATAATCAAGAGCATCTCCTTAAACTTTCTGCTCTGTCTTTCCACTCTTCAATGATGTACAGGGAGATTAGCTTCCTAATTCACACTCTTAAGATAGTTGTCATAAATTAAACTGTATGAAAACTCTAATCTTTTAGAATCGCTTAAACTGTATTTTCCACTGGGCAAATATATAACTTTTCAGAAACCGTGGATTGATTGTAACCTTTGTGCACCTGCCCTTACAAACCATCATTTCCATGAAGTTTGTACTCTCTCAGGTAATCCCACCAAGCTAAGTGCACAAAGCAAAGATTATTTCTGAGTAGCATTTATAAAATCTGGTGCTATAGTTGGCTTCTGTTACACAAGCCGTGGGCTTTTGTATGTTGTACAAGCAAAGCCACATGTCTTTTGCGTGTCCCTCCTAATGTGGTCCCTTCATTATTATTACTTCTTAACTTCAGTCTTCCAACCAGTGTTGCAGAAAGGAACGTGTTCAGAAGAAGAAAGAATGTGGTAAAGGGTAGCTTAGCACTTTTCATACTCTGTCCTGTTTCATTTATTACTAGTTTTATAAAACGTTTTTACAGCCTTAACGTTGAATTAAAGTCCAGTTCCAGTGTGGAGTGTCACTGCACAAAATATCTTAACAGTCCTGTGTTTTAGGAGCTGGAGTTTTTAGTGGGTAAAACCATTTTTCATTTTCTTGAATGCCATTTTAGTCTAACCTATGCTCCAAAATGAAGTGAGTTTAGTGGTCTGAGTCCCGTCCCTGGTGAACAATAGTCGACGTTACAAAAACACCAAACCCACACAAAGCTGTCGGTTTCTATTCGAGAATGCTCAGACCGGGCCAACATGGAGACAGAATTACCTCACACCCGAGGGAGTGATTTTTCTAGGTGAAGATTGAGGTCATTCTTCAGGCAATAGGGAAAGGCATGTCTTGTGAAACTGGTCTCTGAGCAGCCTGCAAGAGCAGTGCTTCGTAGTGCTACTGCAGGCTCTTTGTTCACTTCAGTGAAGAGGTTTTATAGTCTGGGATCTCTCATTTATGACCACCTGACATGTATGTGTACTGTTACTCATGCTGGTAGAAGATGTAAGCAAAGTTTGCATTTTGGAGGGATGTTTCAGCAGGTTATCTGTTAGGAAGAATATGTTACTATGGTTAAATTACTGCTGAAATAATTTTTTTACTTTTCCTTAGAGGGGTGGGAAGCCACTGAGAATATGTGAATGGTGAATATGCTAATTTGTGTTCATTATGTGCATTTTCAAGGTGAGGCTGGATAAGGCCCTGGGTAACCTGATGTAGCTGTGGTGTCCCTGTTTATTGCAGGGGAGTTGGACCAGATGGCCTTCAGAGGTCCCTTCCAACTCCAATGATTCTATGATTATTGACTATCACCTGTTCATTAGCATGTACCATTGGCTGTTTCAGGTCAAAACTACATGAAAACATCTTTATTTTGGAGTATGCCAATACAATTCATATTATTTCATGCTTGTATTAAAATAGCTGTAAGTGCAAATAAAAATTAATCTCTTTTGATTTGATCTGCTCTGTAAATAAGCCCCAAACCTCTAATGATTATAGCACAGAGAAAGCAGCTTAACAGGAGAAGTGAATACTGGGCTGTCTGTTTGAATCTGCAGGGAGCTTGAAAACATGCCTGGCAAGTGTTGTTTCCCATCACTTTCCCTGGGCTAGTTCAGCTCATCAGTGAGGGTCATTTACATTCTGCTCCACTGATAACTAACCTGTCACAGAATGCTAAAGAAGGAGCGACAAGTAGTTTTGTTACTGTGTGTTTTTGGTAGTGTCTTGCTATGCTCTGGACAGGGTCATATAAAGAGGCTGTAACATTGCTGTCACTGTAGAGCTTGTTCCTGAATGGCAGTCGTCAGCAAGAGGAGCACCCAAGCAGAGGAATTTTTCCTTTGCTTATAGTGATGGTGATCACTGTAATGGTCCATTCCCTTTTGGTGAAGTTGGGAATGTCATTCGAGAACAGATATTTCCAATCATCTTTTCACTTCAGAGTATGTTTAAATAGCAAAACTTTGAATGCTATTTAAGGTTGCTTATTTTTAAAATAAATGTTTATTCTAGTGTCATGTTACCTTATGTAGTTTTTAAAATATATTTGGGCCATTTTTAACCAACTCGAGTGTGTCAAAGTTACTAAGCCCAAGTGAATATTGTGAAAATTGGCAGCTGTGGAGATGAGAGGCTGCCTGATAATGCTCTAACTATAGGATAGGCTTACCCTTTACTTCACATGGGAAAGTAATCCAGAGAGAGAGATCAGGGAACACCAGTCTTTTGATTCTGCTATTTGTGGAACTACTTGTTTATTCTTAGAAATCCTTTGAGAGTACTTTTGTAAACTGAGTATCAACTCTATACAGAAGTGTCTCAATGATTTGTGACAAGCGATGTATTACTTTGCTTGGTTATATGTACGTACACGATCACTGTATGTTCTGGCTCTCCTAGTAAAACTAGTGGTTTTTTTTATTTCCTTCTCTCCCAAGATTTCTTTTGACCTAGCAGAGTATACTGCTGATGTTGATGGAGTCGGCACTTTACGGCTCCTAGATGCTATTAAGACCTGTGGCCTTATCAATTCTGTGAAGTTCTACCAAGCCTCCACCAGTGAACTTTTTGGAAAAGTGCAAGAAATCCCGCAGAAGGAGACCACCCCTTTTTACCCAAGATCGCCTTATGGTAAGACTTGCTGATGCGTGTGTGTCAGTAGTGTCTGTATGTCTGTTCTCCCTTCTCATGTCTCAGGGCTGAAGTCATTTGGGTGTGAGATTAGAATGACGATAGAGCTAAAGTGACTAGACATGTTGAGAGGCATACCTTTATGAATTACTATATTAAAAGTATTTGCTGCCATTGCCCGGGGGTTGGAAATTACCATCTCACTTCACAAGGCCGTGTTCATTCAGATCAGAATTAGAGAGCTCTTCTGGAGAGGAGGGGGGGAAGGTTGGCTCTTCCTTCACAAAGGATTGTAAGATAGCACTGGAGTGATAAGGTTTCATACTTGTTGCCTAAATGAAAACTCCCAAGAGCTCGTTTCTTCCTTTATGACCTCGCATTAAATTTGAAACACTTATTTAAGCAGTGTGCATGGAAGACTTTGGTGATAAAGTTTCAAATCAATTTGAGTGTTAAGGCACCAGGTTTTTGCTTTTATTTCTCTAAAGTCATTTTTTTTATTAGCAGAGGTCGCCACAGTGGCATATTTCACACGCTCTGGCTGTGTTAATTGTATTGTAAAAGAAAGTGCTATGATTGAGTGTGCGTAAGAAAACAAGTGAGAGAGTGCCCTAACCCTTCCTAGTTGATCCTGGAGCTGTGCAGAAAAGGAGTATTTTCCCATTCAGCTGCTGTTTATTGGCCTGGATATTTTTTCCACATGAAATGCGACACATCTAGGGAATAAACTGAACTCTGATTGAATTGTTGAAGTGTGGCCATCACCCTGCATGCAAGAGAGATGTGTGTATGTGTCTGAACAGTGCACAAGTGGAGCAGTTGTGTATAACATCTTTAATTATTTTTGTAGGTGCAGCAAAACTGTATGCCTACTGGATTGTGGTGAACTTCAGAGAAGCCTACAATCTTTTTGCTGTGAATGGCATTCTCTTCAATCATGAAAGTCCCAGGAGAGGTTAGAAAATCCATATAAAGCTGTTCCTAAATCTTATAGGAAAAACGATACAGAAGTTTCATTTAAATTGCCAAAATGCTGTGGTGAGGGTGTTTGACTTGAAGTAGTCTGCGCACCACGTTTAATGTATCCATCATGGCAGTCTGCAGTATGGCAGTTTTCACTTTCAAGCGTCACATTCCATTTTTTAACCCTTCAACTCTGAAGGGAGTCTGGTGTATCTGATTTTGTGTATCAGTACTCTCGAGAGACTGCAAAAATACCATAGCATCTCTGCATTTTCTTTCCTTCCCGATAGTAAGTTCAGGCTATAATATTAAAACAATATATTGAAAGTCAGGTTTTCAAGTCATTCATGTGGGCAACTGCGTAACAGATGCCATTTCAAGTGTGACTTGTACTCAGTATTTTTATTTGCATATAAATGTCCATTTAAGAGGCAGAAATAATAGATCCTCTAAATTTCTTAAGACTAATGAGTACAGCCTGGTATATTTTGGAAACTTGTGGATTATGACCCATGCCTTCTGACACGATGGCTTTCAACATATGGCTTTAAAATGCCTTTCTGTTTAATCCTTAATAGCAACGCAGTTTAGGTTCCACTTAATCATCCTTTTTCCTCTTGCACTACTTTAGGAACAATTAATAGTGGTAGTTAGTTTGAGCAAAAGTACACAGTTGATTAAAAGTCTCTTATACAGTGACAGCTTTCCTCTGCTCTTAAAATACTGTGACATAGAAAACACTCTAAAATTAAACTTCAAATTAATACACAAAACTGGATTCTCAGTGCAGAAGCCTTTTATTGTGGTCTGTTTCTAAATGAAAAATAAATCCAAATTTTACAGGAATGCAGTTACGTAAATTATAGCCTAGTACAAAACATAATCATTTTACTCATACTTACAAATATAAAATAGACCATAATTACAACTGGTTAAAAAAAAATAGAGGGGAAAAAAGTCAATGTCAGTATGATTTAAATAAAGATTTCTTTGAGAGTCACGGCTGTAAAGCCTTACAGTACACTGAGTAGGCAGTGTTTCCAGGACATGATGCATCAAGTCCTTGGTGGCAGAAGTTGGTGTAGCACTTGATGCCAGAGCAGATGACACTACAAGTTCAAAATTAAAAGAGTTCACTAACTTGTTTCATTTAGAGACTCTAATTCTTTGCTTTCCTTTAAACATTTCACTGCAATATAGTCTTGGTGCACTATATAAGATGATGTGCAAATTGCTTTGTGTTATAGTGTTGAAATTAAAACCACCTGACCAACATGAAGCGTGAAGGAAAATACAATGACAAATACTAGCCTGGTGTGATGCTGAAGGAGCTGGGGCTGTTTAGTCTTGGGAAGAAGCTGAGGGGAAACTTTATTGCTCTCTTCAAATACCTGAAAGGCGATCATAGTGAGGGCGGGGTTGGACTCTTCTCACTGGTGATAGGTGACAGAACAAGGGGAAATGACCTCAAGTTGCGCCATTTGAAATTTAGGTTAGATATCAGGAAAAATTTACTTTACAGGAAGGGTTGTTAAGCACTGGAATATGCTCCCCAGGAAGGTGGTTGAGTCACCATCCCTGAATGCGTTTAAAATCTGTTTGGATGTGGTGCTCAGGGACATGATTTAGCAGTGAGTTGTTACTTAGGGTAGTATGGTTAGGTTGATGTTGGACTTGATGATCTTGAAAGTCTTTTCCAACCTGAGCGATTCTGTGATTCTATGATTTCTAGCAATACTAAACAACAGCTGCATGAATTGGAAGTTACAGGAACACATCTATGATTTCTGCTGTTTTCTGCAGCCTTCTGCCGGTCTGAAATAGAAAAACTTCACTGCTTGTTGATATTTTGATTCCTCTGACGTTTGTTCCAGCTTTGATACTGCTAAAATGGATCTTCCAATGAGTCTCATTTCAACAAATTTATTGTTCCTGTGGAGAACCAAGTCTGTGCTTTGGAGTCTCAGGCTGTACTTCTCATTGTGTGTATGTGATAGAGTCAAATTTAAGCCCCTTCTGCCATGAACACGAATCTCGTCTTAGAAGTAGTTTTGGTTGGCTCCATTACCCTTAGCAGGAGCACAAGCAATGAAAGTGACACTAACCACAGCCCACTGTCATTTGCTTAGTGTTCTTATGTTAGAATTTCTGAAAATTTTACAGAGAAGAAAATAGAAGTGAAAGAGTTTTGAGGTTGTTTCTTTCAATTGGCTTTCATCACTTCCCTAGTGGTTTTGAAGACTGTAAAGATGTTCTGTGAGGCAAAGGGGATGTAATTGAGACAGCTGATTCCTATACAGAGATGGTAATATGGTGAAAATGAATAACTAGTGGTGGTGACTACGTTGAAAAATAGTGTTCTGTAGCTGAGAATTTGCTATATCAAATAGTGCTGTTGTGCTCTTTGTATCTGTTGTGGTTTCCATGGAAACGAAAGGGAGGCATTACTTTTGGAGGGATGTATCTTTGGTTCTCATATTTCATACTGTTATGCCCACCAATCTAGTGTATCACTGAACTGTTCAAATACAGCTCCCATTGCTGCTGCTGCTGACTGTACCTGTTTCACCCAAACGCTAATGTCCTGGGAATCACTGAAGAGCAGAGGGGTGTAGTAGCAGTGCTTCTTTAGCTGTAGAGTTGCACTTTTCAGGCAGGCAGTATGTATTTTTTTTGCTTACACCTGAAGTTTAATTGTACCTGTGAAAATTTATGTAAGCTCTCTACAATCAATGAATTTTTAGGGAAATCCTGTCAAGAGACAATTACTAGTGTTTCTTTGGCAAATATGCAACATAATTGATATGGACACTGAATATACAAAACTTACTTGAAGGCAACTTCTAATTCATCATTTCATGGTTTGATTATATTAGTTTGAATTAGTTTGATCTGTAAACTTAATGAGCTGGGATAAATGAAAGAGATGGGGAGGGACAGAGGGAAAGTAGGAAAGACTATAATTTTTTTTCTGGAAATACATTCTTTTTTTGCTTTTTAGCTCAAGAAAACTCAAGCATTACCTTTGGATAAATACTTCTATCTAGCAAGATAATTAAATATTTCTCTTTTTTCCCTACAAGAAGGATTTTTATTGTCACTATCACAGTTTTAGAGAGAGAATTAAATGTTTCTCTTGCAGGGTTGTATCAGTTCATATGAATCTAAACACGTAAACAAAACTCTTCTCACATCGTCTTTGAGCTATTGGGTACTGCAAGGGAAATGCACAAATAGTAGCTACTTTTCCTCAGATCATGTTTTTTGCTCTGCACCCACATAATTATTCACTGGTGTATTTCCTTTCAAATTACATGTAAATCATTAAGAATACAAGTTTAACTACAACGTGTAAACCTGGCAATGGGAAATTTGAAGGAAAACCTGATAGAACAGTTAGAAAATAATTTTTCTATCTTTCAGGGTTATAAGGGAAATAATTTTGTTGAAGCCATTTTCTCCTTGGGATAGTATGAGGAAAAATTGAAAAGAAACAATACATTATTTCAGAATATTGATTCTTTTCTTTAGCCTTCCCAATTTTAAGTTGGAAAAGAGCCCTAGTAGTCAATATGTAAACTGCATAGTAATCAAGAAGTCTGCAGAGTTCATAAGGATAGCAAGTACTAAAGTCTATTATATATAAGAGGTTTCTTATTTCTTGAAATCAGAAATACTTGAGAAAAGTGCTGGCTTTGAGAAGCTTGTTTGATTTTTTACTTTTATCTTGCTCTTTTACTGTATAAGAAAAATACAGTTACAAGAGTAGTTCTTAAGATGTGACGCTGTACTGCAATTTTGAACACTTCAGCTCACTGTGTGGGCTGATGTTTCACATTGTGACAGCCATAGTGACTTTACAGAAAAAAAAAAAAAAAAGCAGCAATAAGTTCCAGGTTGCTTGAATCCACTATCTGAGCCTTTCATCTTAATTTGAGGAATAGCAGTATAGCATTATCAGAATGCATAAATGAGTCCCTGCTCAAGAGATGCATGCATACATAACAACAGAGAACATTATCTAAAATCTCATATGAAGTAGAACAAGTGGCTATGTAGTATTTTCCTTTTTATTTTTTTCTTCAGGAAATGAAAGGCAGTAGGTATGATAACAAATAGTCACTTTTTTGACCAGTATGTGTTCTTCAGCTCACACAAGTCAGTATGGTTGTGTTGAAGTGAACAGGGCTGTGATGATTTATACTGACTGAGCGTGGTATTTCAAGCGATGGTATGATCATGTAAGGTAAGCATAATTCCCCCATACTGGGGGAAAGACCAGAGCAATGCACCTTACTAAAGCCAATTTCTCTGTTACTTTTTTCACTCTTTCCCCAGATGCAGCTCAAGTGATTCCTGTTTTGTGGCAATGCCAAAGGAGAATGGGCTTTTCCATTTCTGAGGCTTGTTTATTGTCTAAACATGACGTTATCTGAAAAGCAAAATGCTCTTTACAGTGCTACTAAGTTACAAGATGGCATATGTTCCCAAAAGCACACATACAAGAAAAAAGCCTTAAAAGTCTTCACAGATAAAGCAGAGAGATGTACGTTAGGATAAATCTAAATGATCTCTCCGCAGTAATCTTGTGCAGCTGCCATAACAGAGTGGGGGTTTTTTTAATCACATTTCAGAGGGCTAATTCTGAAGGTGTGACCTTCCAGGCTCCAGTGGGTGACCTTGTATAGAAAGCTGGACACATAGTATTGTGGGGTTGGGTTTTTTGGGGTTTTTTTTTTCTTTAATAACATTGTGGAATACCGAATGGGGAAGCTTGTGACCAGCAAGTTTCTATTGGTGGTTGAATATGGCTCCCAGTATTACCAGTGTGGAAATGTCTGCCCTGTAGCAGTATTGAAAAGGTATTTCAGTTCAGTGAGATGTCAGTTTTGACAGCGAAAGAGTGAGGCAATTAGCAAGTCTAGTTTTCTGGAAAGCTGGGGCATGATCCAAGTCTTCCTTATACCATTGGAAAGATTCCTGTTCTTTTGTTGGGCTCTGGATCTCACTGATACCATTTTTTATGAGTAAGAAAGCTAGCTACTTGTTGACAGTGTCATTTGTTTCTTCCCAGACAAGCCCTTACCTTTTTTGCTCCTCAGTTCTGTGTATAGTTTTCTCAGGTTTACAAGATGTGCCTTTGGATGTCTGAGATAACTCTCCGATTTGGTTAACCACTTCATTGCTTGCCTCATCTGATCGTTATCTGCCAAGGTGTACAAACATGTACAGCATGTTTCCTGACACAATGCAACAGAAGTTTTGTTTTCTTTTTGCTGTAACTTTTTTTTCTGTAAGCACTAAATACTTTGCCTCCATGCATGACATAATTGTGTAGTTCATTGTGTAGGGAATTTTTTGTTTGTCTGATACCAGCTCTGGTAAAGCAGTTGTCATCAGACCCTTGCTGTATAGCCAGAGGGAAAGGATACAACTGCTCATTTCTATGATCTCTTTCAGCCAGGAAGGAAATGGCTAGGTGTTAGATTGCAGGCTGAAGGTTGTCAAAGTACATGTAGCAAGATTAAAATGAAAAGAAATAATGATTTGAAGAGAATGGGGAGTGTTCTTTGCTTTCATTGTGCAACTGGATTGCAGTTTTGCCAGGAGGGAGTAGGGTAAGGGGTTCCACCACTTGCTGTGAATGTGCTTGAGTGTCTTAAATTTTTTTTGTTATTACCTATTTTTATTTTTTATTTTAACAAGCGCTCAGTCTCCTTTTTGCCTCTGTTTAACAGAGAGGGCAGTAGCAGGTGGTGACATCTGCTACCGACTTTCACAAGAAATCCGTACAATCCCTGAAGTAACAGCTGCTTTTCTGCATCTCCTATAAAGAGACGTGGCCAACATCTGTCAGATTTCCGTTTATCATTTTTTTCCTTGAGGAACCTAATTGCTGGTGTACTTACAAATGTTCTGTGCAAGAGGGGCTTAGGCAACCTAGCACCACTGAAAATACAAAGGACTTCCACTGGTTCTCCTGTAAGTTTAGGCCAGTGAAAGATGCAAGCATATATGATTTTCAATGCAGAGTTATTTATCCTTAATTTACTCTAAAACTTCCCAACCCACAGACACATCTGAATAGCAGAGGTCAGCAGAGTGCCACTTGTGTCTTTTTGCTTTCTTGCTAGAGGAGAAGAATGTGTGCTGGGTAGTATTATCAGGGAACGTCTGCCTGGCATATTGAAAACTTGATGGCAAGGTACCATAGCCAATGTAAAAGCAGTTATTCAGACAGTTGTGTGCTGCGCAGCAGCCAAGATCATTTCATGCTTTTTAGTTTGCATGTTTCAACAGAGAAAGCATGCAGTGTCCTGAAGACATGCATTCTTACTGGCTTTTTCTCCCTGCTGTGAGACTGATCCTGCTAAGTGATCCATGCAGGTGTTCCCTTATCAACACATGCAGTCAAACTTCAGTGGGGATAAATATGGGCATTAGAGTCTACGTGTACAGATGGATTTGCAGTAATATTTGCCATAATAAAAGAAAACTGCCAGGTAGTAACTCTGCTATTTTAGCTAGGTGTATGTGTTTTCATTTGAAAACGTCGTGACCTTACAAAGTAAGTGAATTCAGTTAATTCTTCTGATGTTGAGCATGGTACTATCTATCTAGATAGTGCAGATAGCGTACATCACAATACGCAGAGATTTTTATGAGTCTGTCTAATTTTTGTGTTGCTAATAAACCATCTTTATCCTGAATTCTGGTAAAAATTCATTATGTGAAGGCAGTGTAATCATGCCAAAGATGAGTAGGCTTCCCTCTGTGAGCTTAGGTTTAGAAAGCAGTGGCAGACTTCTGATATAGGAGCTGAAAGCTGTGAACGTTTCTGCATGCACGTGTCTTTGGATGCCCATGTAGTAGTCCAGGTTAGTGCCATGGAACTTGTCCTATATAGGAACTAAACACTCATGTATATAAACTGGATTATGTTATATTCATACATGTGATTTTTCACAGGTGAGTCACTGTTAAAAGAAGATTCTGTGTAGAGCAGTCTGATTATTGAAATCTTTTCGATTCTGTTTTAGAAACAATAGTTTATGGAAATCTTTCTGATTTCTTAATTTATTTATTTTTTTCCTTTCCAACATTGGAGTACCCTTGGTTCTATAATTCCTTATCTGATGTATTTTTCTGGGTCTGTCACCAGTTTATCTAAATAATTCTGAATATAGCACTAACAAAACCCAAGTAATTTCTTGCCTGTGGGTTTAGCTTCTTGGAACAGCTGCATTTGCAACCCAAATCTCTCCTTGAGCAAATTATTATCTTATCAGATGCATCTTGTCATTAAATCATGTGCTCCCTTGTGGCTTATTCCGTGTTGGGAAGAAAGTAGATTACACTTTTTGCTGCTTCCCATGATTGATTTAAATTTTTTGTGTAATCTCAAAAAAAGAAAAAAGAAAAAAAAAGGCAGAGTACCCACCCAGTTTACAAAATATTCAAACTACTAAATCTAAGAAACCTTGCAGTGTAATTCTTAATATTTCTCACATTATATTAGCTGATGCAAGTGTTAGTTTCTTAAACTGAGTGTTTGAAGATTTTCTTTCATTTAATGAAATGCCAACTCTGACCTCTGAAATGATATGAAATCTTGAGCAGAGCCAATCTAGTGACCATATCTAGTTTGCAAATGCTCCTTTCCTCTGCCATCTTTAGTTGTATAAAGTAGATGTAAACTATTGCATACATTTGTCATTGACGATCAGGCCAGTAAATTGCTAATTCTGACATGTTTTACAACAGGAATATTACTTCCTTTTCTCAAGTTTTTAAATTGATTTTGAGGAGGTGTGTAGTTGTGAAGGCAGGAGATTACAGAAGCCTTCTGATGTTTGATTGAGGAGGAGTCTGAACTAGTGCTGGGTGTGGTATTTGCTGTCCTGTTTTGTTGGAGTAGTTACTGAAGTATTGTGGATAAAAACCTCTGCCCTCTGTGTGATCTAAATCTAAGTAGTGTACTCCTTTTCTGAGTATCAGGAAGATGTGCAACTATGTGTCCTGGGCTATAAAAGTTACACTGTGAGTTTTTTTTTAGTTAAGAGTGTGAATCATCTCAGTCCAAGGAAGGTCAGGTTTTATTACTTAATCAAAAGTAGTTTAATCTCTTCAGCTGTTTTTTTTTTTTTTTTTTTCCTAAACCTGCTCTACTAAGGCTTCAATCCTGAATACATCTGTTATGAATTTCAAAAGAAGCCAGAAACTAAAGTCACTTAGACTTGGTGAAAATCAAAAACTTGTCATATATATGGGGTAGAAGGTGGCTCCATGGATCTCCCTTATAGTTCTTGCATCCTCACAGAAGTGCTGGTGTTCCTATATCTGAAAGTTACTCTGCCTTCAGCTTGGCACAGTCCGACATCACAGCCTGTGTTTTAACCCAGGCTGTCCTCCCATCAGTCAGCAACAACCAAGCATCGGTGTCCTGTTAACACTGCTCAGGTTGAAACCAGGACACAGCCATTGCTCATGCTCTCTATTTACAGCACGCTCCAAGCTTCTGTTTTCCAACAGTTTTAATGTTCTCATAGTCTCAAGTCTACTTCTTTAAAGCTTTTTCAGTTCATCTTCAAGTGAGGATGCTACTGTGAATGATTCCTTTAACAAGTACAGTGAGCATGTAGATCAAATAATACAGACTTTAATTTTTTTTTTGAGTTTTGCATAAAAATCACAGAATTGTAGGGGTTAGAAAGGATCTCCAGAGATCACTGAGTCCAACCCCCCTGCCAAAGCAGGCAAAAATGTACTAGATATTATTACAATTCTTTTAGTGTTGACAAATTTAGTGACAAGATAAATATATCTTTTCCCCACAAACCATATAATATTTAACCAAAGCTTTTAAAGCAATATTGGTATAACATTAACTCAGGCTGTGAACTTGAAAGCTTCATTTCATCTAATAACAGCCATAGGCAAGTGCTACCTTTGCTGCTTAGGTATGAGATTGCTTGTGCTGGCGTTACTAAGAAACTGGCAGCAGTTTTTGTTGTACTGGTGAATCCAAGACCTATTGACAAAATAGTGTCAGAAAACTAACCAACGAATAACAGGTCATTATTAAATTTTTACTTGCAACCCGTAATGATACCATGATCTTCAACTGTACTTAAATAAATAATAAGCTCTTTGTTTTGAAATCATGGGATTATGCAATTCTGGGTATGAGTTCATTAGTGTGCGGCAGTTATTGCACAACTTTGGTCTACTTGCAAGTAAGTTAGGCATCTACTGTCCCTTTGGTTCTACAGGTTCCTTGGGGGTTTGGTGGGGTGACATCATCTGGTTATCCGTCACATTGGTAGACAGTGATAACCAACACCAGCACTCATGGAGGAACCCACAGAGTCGTCAGGGAGTGTTCATTCATTCTTTCCAAAATTATGTATGTGTGTGAGTATGTGGATGATGTGTGCAAATGGTTGCCTGTACATGGAAATCTGATGAAATAATTAGTATGTTCAGTAAAATGTGCAGAAAAATCAGAACAAATAAAATAACAAAAAGAATGGAATTGTATGTATTATCAAGAATGAATGGTCACTCAAACTTAAGTGGCTTTTTAATACAAAAGTCTGTGTATTGAAGGAAAGAAAAATATCTTAGTTTTAACACATTTTAAAGCATGCGTTTCCTCTAGAATATGAAGAGCAAACATTAGGACACTAGCATTAGCTTGGATAGCTGTTTATTTATTATTTGTTCTTGAAGTGGAGATGGAATAATTTGGGGTATCTAAATTGGTCATTAACTGCAGCTTTTTTATGATTTACTTTTCTGTCTTGACATAGTATGTCATGTGTTTTTGTCTCAACATCTTTTGGCATCCTTTGCTATCAGAAGAATTGAGGGGAAAATTTCCCCATTTAACCAATTTATGAAAAAAATCTTTTATAAGAAAATCTGAAACATTACTCAAGTAGGCTATGCAAATTTAATTTAATTATAAAATTATGAACCTGAATAAGAACTCTAAAAAATTTAAGGCTTGGAGGGATACTAAAAAGCTATTCAGCATTACTTTTAGGAATTTGCAGAGCCTTTCTTTGCTTATTTTATATATTTAGCAAGTAGATTTTCTAAGTAACTGACATTTTATTTCACGGCTATTGTATATGTTTACTGTAGAATTACCTGAGATCACAGTGAATGGCATCGCCATTGCAATCTCCTGACTTTGGATTTCAATTTTTTTCTTATCTATACTATTATTATTATGGAAACAGCTTTGAAACATGAGATTTAGCATCACTTGCCAGAATTACATTTTTAGATCAGATTTATATTTAACAGAATATGTTAAAAAAAACAGCATTTGTGTGAGCTTTCCTGTAATATACTTTTGTTTCAACTGAAAGCTTTCATGACTATCTGCTTATTTACCCAGACTTCTATGTACCCTTTTTTTTTTTCCACATATGAGAGTAGGCTTTTGTCATCTGATGGAGTGTCATTTTATTGAGCTTGATGCTGCTTCGAAGTAATCCAGGTTAAAATAAAAGTTTCATTTCCAAATGTACTTCCCTTAAAAATCCAGAGTTTTGGTTTTTTGACAGTGTTTGAACCAGGCTCCTCTAACTACAGCATTTATCTGTTAAACTGCCACGTCCCTTACTTTGCACAACACCTTCACCTTCATCTTTTCCCTTTTTCTTTCTTTTCTTCTTGTTATCCCCTACTTTAAGTGGATTAAGACAAATACCTCTTAATATTCTGTAACCCATCCGGAAAGAAGTGCTTATGCAGCCACATGATACAGTAAGTTCTTTTTGAATGTTTTTGCCTTTTACTACAGAGAATTCTATAGCCGCAATCCTTAAGACACTTACGGAGGTATCCTGATGCCTATGGGCTCTGACTCTTAAGGCTCATTCTATTGTTATTAATAGAAGGCTATTACCAGTAAGTGAATAAGAGCTCAGTCACACTGGCCAAATTTTCAGACCTGCTTTTTAATGACATTGAGAGCATTCAGATTTTTTCAAAGCACTGGGGAACATATATTGAAAGGTTGGACACTTTACGGAATTCTTAGAAGACAGAAACATAATGTTAAGAAATATTTTTGAGAGGACATGATAATTCCATGCTTCTAAAAGCAGAACAACTCAATTGTATAATGATGTATGCAGTGCTTACCTGGAAATGTTCCCTTAGCCTCATTTTCCTTTTACTCTAAAATAATGTTTGTGGGAAAGACTGCTAAGCTGAATATATTTCATCATATGAGAAGGGAACTTCCTCTTACACATTTTCTGTAAACAGTTATCCTGATCCAGTAATCAATCAGAAGTACATAGAGCACTCTGAAAGTAATGACTCCTATTTATTTTCATGGAAAATACAAGAGATACAAGCACAGTAGCACTATTTGGAGGAGCAAATTCTCAGCTACAAAACAATATTCTTTTCAGCACAGTCACCACCATTAGCTCTGCATTTTCACCAGTGATGAACAAGAGCTTGTATGCTGTGCTTGTAAAAATCTGCATGGCCATCTTTCACACTGCTGTCACCACTGCTGAAAAGCACCGCCTACTGCCTTATTGTGTTCACATCCACTGTTTGGTCTTCAACAACGTTCAACAAGGGTTGATGAATGTCAATGGGTGCCATTTTTTCTGCACGTAGTAATTCAGTGATGCATTTTCGCTTCATACTTACTTCCACGTCAGACAGCACTCTGTCAGACTGTCCCTCTGCTGCCATCTGTCACAGCAACAACATGGAATGGAATATTGGTGGGAAGGTACAGCCTGTACTGCCGTGCCACCACCATCCACCACACCGTGGGCTTACATCCTAAAATAAGAAGCATTACTTTTGGTATTTTCTGTTTTGTTTGGCTCTGAATTAGACTTTGCAAAGGCTTCACATGACTGATCAGATTCATTTCCCATTTTAGAGAAAATAAATTGATTTTATATTTTGGTTCTATTTGAGGGAAACAAGAAACAAACAGCCTTTTTATACTTTGGCACTACTTAGCTACCTTGTGCGCTTCACTGTGCCTGGGTAAGCTGCTTTATAGGGCTGTAGCATACCTCCTGGCTGACATGCAATGCAATAGTACAGTGCCGCAGTGTTTGACTAACGAGTAGAATCAGGGTACGTATTGATTCAAGGAGAAAGATCTTACTAGGATTAAAACATGAAAATAATCTATACTGATTTGGTATGGGGTTGAAGTAGTTTGGAGAGAGCTTGTGTTTGTATCTAAGTCCACGTGACAGCATGCCTATGAGAAGATCAGAGAAATGTGGGTATTTAAAGGAAAAAAAAAAGAGGTAAAGGGGACAGCATAAAAATCTGAAACTTGAACCTGCATTTTTATGACCTTGTCATCATATAAGCTGGGTAAAGAGAATACTTTGTGATGAATAAAATACTGTTTACTGAATTCCATTGAAACTCTTGAGAATAACTTAAGAATTTAACTTCGTTCTTAGTAAGCTGATATGCCTATAGTGCTGGCTACTTCTAAATCCCTCAGCAAATATTTTTGTCATGTTTAAGTTTATTGTTTCTGTATAATAGCTCACAATTTGATTGTTTTCTCTTTTTCAGTAACTTGGGTTGTGTTCTTTCTTTTCATTGGTGGGTGAGATTTTAGGGGACGTGAGCGGTTTCTTTAGCAGCTTGTAGAAACTTGGCTAAAAGCAGTTTTTTTCCTGATGTGTTACAATCAAATGAGTTGAGGGTTAAAGTTCTAATATAATTTAATCCATATGTACTTACAAGATGTGTATGACATTGATTGGTGTTATTTGATAATCAGCAGTTCAGCTTCATTAGGAATCCGCGCAGTTGTGACATTCAACAGCTTAGATCATGTTGTAGAGAGCTCATACTGCACTCTTCCAAAACAGTGCTGGGGTTAATGCCACCACTGTGTATTGGCATAGGAAGAACAAACAGGAGAGCCTCATGAGCGATTTGAAGTGGCTGGGAAAAGGTGGATGGGAAATGATTGCTCTCTCATCATTTTGTGTGATAGTCCCTGGTCCTCATCTTGACAAATTACAGGTTCGAAGGAAAAAAAGGATTTGGCTTTATGGTGTGTATGTGCTGTGAACATTTTGTTGCGACAGGATTTTGCAGATGTCAAAAGTTTCCATAGATCCAAAAAGCCATGGAAGAAATTTGTGAAAATTCATCAAAAGCCATGCACACTCAAATCTCTGAAAGCAGGAAGAGAATGCCTGTAAAGAGTTTCTCTACAGAGCATTGATTTTGTATGTATATTTCCTTCCTAATAATTAATTCTATGTTTTTGAGAGACTGCATGAATTTATGTTCAGACTGGCTGAAGCTGTTTTAAGAAAACAGAAATAGTCTGTTGCTGAGGAGAAAAGCCGTTGCTTCTTTGAGAGAAAACTTCATGAGAAGGTCTTCACTAGATCTGCTCACTGCTCACAGATTCATGGAATTGTAGGGGTTGGAAGGGATCTCTAGAGATCGAGTCCAACCCCCCTGCCAAAGCAGCTCCCTACAGCAGGTTGCACAGTTGGCATCCAGGATGACCTTGAATATCTCCAGAGAAGGAGCATCCACAGCCTCCTTGGGCAGCCTGTGCCAGTGCTCCATCACCCTCACCATGAGGAAGTTCTATCATATGTTGGTGTGGAATTTCCTATGCTCAAGTTTATGGCCATTTCCCCTTGTTCTGTCCCCGCAGACCACCGAGAAGATGTTGGCCATGTCCTTTTGTCTCCCACACTTAAGATATTTATAAACATTAACAAGATCTCTTCTCAGTCTTCTTTTCTCAAGGCTAAACAGACCCAGGTCACCCAGCCTTTCTCTGTAGAGGAGATGTTCCGGGCCTTTAGGTTTCTTCTGTAAGAGACCGTGGTTAAATCTATTGATATTTGCTTGAAGCATACGACTCAAAGCAGCAATACAGCTGCTAAATTTGAATGTAAATTAGCTGAGAAATCTCTCTCAGATGAAATAACACATGTTCAAGAAAGTCATAAATAGAACTGATTTTTATTTTAGTATATCCATCTTGTATCATAACAATTGCCCAAGTGTTTACTCACAGGTGCAAAATACTTAGAGAGTCTCCTTAATCTACAATTATTGTTGCCCTCTCATCTTGACCTCTGCTGAAGTGTTTTATAAACAATTTGAAGAATAAATGAAGTATTAGAAACAGTTATTGTAGAGGAGGCAATGTTATTTGCTTTCCTTGAGTGAAGGGATATAATTTATAAAGGGCTGATTATACTAATCTGTTTTCTGGGTAGCCTGCAAGTTTACTTTACCATGGCAAAGGAGAATAACAGAGAAATTGTGTCATGGGAGCCAAGTAAGATATTGTAGCGGTAGGAAATCCATTTGCCTTGTTGTACAGCCATTTATCTTGACCGTCATTTCTGTCAAACGATCATTTGAATCAAAAGTATTAAAGAGATTTTCCTCCTTTACAGTAATGAGAACAACAGAGACTTCTGTGCTGCAGGACATTCTTGCTAGGTCTTTCCTTCTTTAACATGGCTACTTGCCAGCCTGTGTTATTATTAAAAGTTGCTTCATTTAGTACGTTTTATGAAGTGGCTCTGCCTGACTGCTTGATTGTCACTGAGGCTATGAGTCAAGAAAGAGAACAGGAGCAGCAAATAAGCAGTTTAAGCTGAGAATATTAATAGGAAGCTTTTTACTTCGAGTGTTTTCTTTTCAAGGTATATGTTCATATTGAAAGAAAAATACTGCAAAAAGCAAGTTTGAGCTCTTTGCCTTACCACTTTAAACAAATGGCTTCTGCTTTGCCTTTTACTTACAAAGCTTAGCATTAGCAAAACTCCCTTGCAACCCATGAGGGTTAGAGACTTCCAGAGCCTACTAACGGGAGGTTGAGGTGGAGATGTTTTGATTCTGGCCCTGAGAGAGAAGGGCCCTTTCTAGGAGGGAACAGCTTAAGGATTTCAGATGTTCCCTCTGTAAGTCTGCAAGCCCTTCTCACCTCGGCTTTGCACTTCTGTCAAGCAGGGATGAAATGAGACTTACGAGTCCAGGAATCATCAAAACAACAGAGTCTGTTGGCTCCGACACAGCTGGAGCTGGGAAAGTGATGTCTGTTCCTCCTCTCTTATGTGGCTTTTTCTGTTTCTTTTCCGATCTCCCTGTGAGGCAGACAGAGTGGAGGCAGTAGAGCAGCAGGGAAGAAGAAAAGGGTGGCAGTGGCTGTCTATTCCAAGTCAGAGGACAATTTGGTAGTGTCCCTTTGCAATCAGAAGAACATTCGTCAACCATGACATCTGCCAACCATAGCTCTGCAACCCCAAGAGGAGCTTGTCTTACTGAAGTGCTTTTGGCTGTTTTTCCAAGCAGATAGGAGAGAATGCACCCTCGTTTCCAAGATCAGTATTTGAGTAAGGAGGGCAGTGCTTGAATAGGGCAGGATGTTGTTGTAGACACATATACAATTACATCTCCATTTCTAAGTGCTGCTGGCAGGAGCAGAGGGGACAGAGGAAGATACCTTAATAACACATGGTTGGTGTCAGCATTATTTGATTCCACCTCCTGCAGTAATTGTAATTCCTACAGTAGCTTTCCTGCAGTCCTAAGAAACTTTTAGAAACATTCCTTAGCAGTTCTGAGACGCTTTTGCATCATCATTTTAAAGTAGTCAGTAAGTTCTATGGATAAGCAGTAGGTACTTAATCACTGAGAGGGCTAAGGCCTGTGTTTAGAAGAATGTGGTCAGGGGAAATCAGAGTTTCTGAGAGCTGATTCTTTGCCTGCTTCATTCAGAGCCCATGTAGGTACTCTGGGGAGCAAATGTGGATTTCGCTGTGGCTCAGGGGAGGTCCCGTGTCGTGAAATGACATATGAGGGTTATGTGTTTAAGTACCGAACTCTCACACTGTGCAGCATTTCACAGCCTGGAGATAAACAGACTAAAATAACAGTTATATTTTCTCTCTATTTCTCTGTTTGCTGGGCTGCTAAGTTGTCTTTGTCTGTTCCTGCCTGAGTCATCTTCCAGGTCTGTCTGTCCTGTAAATCAGGTATGGTACTTTCCATCAGATATCACTTTTACCTGAAGTACTCAACACTGCATTCTTAAAGAATTCTTGCGAATAATTGCCAAAAGGTGGTAGCTATATTATCCCAACAAATGCACATTATGAATGGTCCCCTTTTTAAGCCTAGAATTCCTTTAAACATGCCTGTTGGGTTTTGAGTACCTGCAGTTAAATGGTGTTGCTTTTGGCAGGGCTCGGTGAGCAAATGAGGCATAATCTCTCTGATCTCAGTAGTCTGGTCAGCCAGCCATGACATTCTCAGTGTCTTTTCTTTCTACACCCTGTCTGAACAGAGCCATAGCCCAGGCAGCTCTCAGTGGGGTTGCCAAAGATTACCGTGTGCAGTGAAGCAGCAGATGGCAGGACAGTGGAAAATATGCAGTCCCAATCCCTGAGTTCATGTCGGGTTCAGGGTTAAATTTCAGTGATTTCCATCCCTGTTCCTTGGGGCCCTCTGAACTGCCCTTTGGGAGACCAGCTCTTCAGTGTATGCTTGGGAGCCATCTGAAATTCCATTTTGTACGGTTTTGAAACTGGGTTCTAGACCACAGCTGGAAATTCAAGAAGGTTGTGCTTTGGCCTCAGAAGTTAGGTTTCCTCACCATCCGAAGACATAAGCGATGAGGTCAACATGAACACATTCTGAAAACTACGGAGAGGAAAGAAAGAACACTGCAAACTTGATTAGCTCAAAAATTGTGTAATGAGTGAATTGAAGGGTGCCTCCACAGACCTAATTCATACTTGTGCCTTTGTAATCTGGCGGAGTTCTTATTTGCAACCTCCCCTCCACCCACCCCTGAGTCCCTTCTTCCTTGCACAAAATGAATCGTGCTTGCCTGAATGTTTGCCTGCTCAATATTTGGGAGGCAGAGCACAAGAAAGGATTTCTCTGACAACAAATATACTCTGTGTTCCATTCATGGGACACGCTCTTCAACCTATGTACCAGAAATGATTTCACTCTCATTTTGATTAATTCAGTACACCTCTCTCTGATTCTTTCACAAATATCAAGATACTTAGCTTTGTAAATTATTTATTATTATTTAATTCAGTAATTAAATAAGAACCTAGTGAATTGCTGAGTACCTTTTCTGAATTTGCCAAAGAAGCTCAAATATAAATTATTTTTTCCATAGCAGCAGTGATCAGACTGAACCATAAATTCATCATTTCTTTTTCTGTAGTTCTTTACCTTTGCTGAGCTTCAGATTCTGTTAGGACTCCTGCCTCATTCCTCACAAGTTTCTGCTCCCAGAGCAAATCCATCCTCTGTATAGGGAGCAGTCTTACTGGAGAAAGAAATACATCATCTCATTAATTCAGCGGTATGTAATGAAACTGTGTCATTGTGCATTCAGAAACAGCACTGGCACATGGAGCCCTAACTTCAGTGCTAGAATTTACAGCTTTCTTCCTGAACAAGCACAGAGCGAGTGTACGTACATGTGTGTGTTTCAGAGAGCATGCACAGCTACCTATGTGGATAATAAAATTATGTGAAAGGTCCCACTAAAAATACAAAGCCAGGAAATTCAGAATTGGGCTAACTTTCTGTCCTGGTTTCACCCCATTGTGCTTAAGTATTGTAAGCATCTCAGAACAGCAGGTGATCTGACTGCCTCTTCTGTTCCTAGAGGAAGTCTAAACTAACTTAAATGAGAAATATCACAAAAACAGGATAACAATGAATTTTGAGAATCTACAAAGGAAGAAGTGTTCTTAAAATACTGATATTAAAACAGTAGTGAACGTGAAAAGTTGCGCTGTGCAAAATGAATGTTTTGTTTAGGTGTTCTTTTTTGACACTTAATTGCTTTCCAAATGTTTTGTACAGCTCATTTCTACTTTGCTTCAGTTTCGTGCAAAAGTATTGTAGGAATTAGAGATACTAATGGTAGAATGTGTACGTTTGGATTCTTCTCTGTAAACTTAAGAAATCTGACTTCAGTGAGACTGCAGCAATTCATCTTTGTAGAAAACTGGGCTGTCTGTATATATAGCTGCGTATTTATCTTTATTTAATTTAAGTATTAATTACACTAAACAAACATTATTCCCACTTGGAAAGAATGCAAGAATGGGATTCAGTTTCAGTGACAATGTCAGAAAAATAAAACGTTCATTGAAATGCATGTACGTTTTATACAACTGCTATGATTTTACTGGTTTCCTGTGTTCAAGGGATTATTTCAGTAAAATACAGTGTCTGTTTATTCACCACACTGCCTTTTTACTTCAAAATGAAAATTAGCTTCATTCCCGGCATTTGTCCCAGAGGGGGTTTGCTTGCAACCAGCAGCTTTTATGCAACCTCCTGTGGGAGAACTGCTGCCCTGCCTGGCTGCCTTTTCAGCCAGGGCTGGGCGTGGAAGCCGTAGCACCCTTCACTCCATACAGTCCCCCGAGAACGATTGTGGCCTGCTCTGAAATAAGGACATAACTTTTTATGGCACGTTAAGGCAACTGGCAGCAACTACAGCTAGGTGAAATAATGTTTTTATTGGCTCTCTTGGCCAAGTTTTTCGGGAACAGAAGGGCCGTGCTGTCTTTGTTGGCATTCACTCTTCCTGATATCTCGTCAACTTGTCTCTGCACTTCCTTTTCACTCTCACCCCGTTAGGTTTGCAGGTTTTCCTTAAGGTTTTGGGTGTTCTTTCTGCATAACTACTTTGAAGTGCATTTCAAGGAGGCTTGTTTTTAAAATACTACATCTGAAGAGTGTTGTTTTGGTTTTATCCGAGATCATGACTTCTAGTGTTGTCCTGCTCTGTTCTCAGCACCCTACTTGTCCCTGTGTAGAAACAGAGCTGAGGAAACTGGGGCAAGCCGGATCACAGCTAGAGTGAGCCGAAAGCACCAAGAGGCCTTCTGGTATTGCTAGTAGCACCTCAGCTTGACTGCGTGCAGCAGATCACAGCTTGAAGAGTTTTTTGGACTCTAATGTCAGAGCCCTCTGTTTAACTTTATCGGTCACTTTTGAGACGGAAGGGTTATCTGTAGCTGGAGCAACAGCTCATCCTCGTAATGGTAATTATGGACAATCAGTTGTTTTACACATTGAATTCTTGGGATCGTCAGCAATGTGAGAAATGCACTTCTCACAGCACCCCAGCTGAGAATCCAATTCCTCGCAACATAGAAGATGGAAGGAAGGGTAGTGCCTCAAATTTCACGTGCGCTGTTCAAGTAATAAAAAAAAAACTGTGCTTCCTGTATTTGCAGAAGCTGAGATTTCTCTTTCTCCTCCTCTCCAGCTCTCCCTAGTGCTAGGTCCCTAGGTGAGCTCTTTGCCCCTAGCTCTTTCCAGCTCTCCAGCAATACAATCCAGGCATTTCAGGACCCTGCCTTGGCCATTCCAGGACTCCTGGATCAATGAGTAGTTTATGATAATTGATATGCATTTACTAAATAATGTACTAAGGGCTTCCCACTGGGCGCCTTGAGGACTGCCACTGCCAGGAAGCTATGTAGAAGAAAGCACTAAGAAAAAAAAAATAAAAAGGTTGAACAATGGCGCTTAAAAAGGAAGTATATGGATTTAGGAACACCTTGATTTTGAGTGTCAAATCTGTCCAGAACTGCTTATTAGTTTGAGTGGGAGGCAGAGTTTCATGTGAGTTATTTGGCCGTAGCTTGCCTATTTTTCTCTCTCTGAGAAAATACATAAGTACTGACTCAGCAAAGTTATGTGCCCCTGTGGTTGGTTTTAAGGCTAGCTCTTATTATAGTCTCTTTTGTCTTTAGTAGAATTGCATGACAGTTGAAATTACATGGAATTACACATTTTACACTCAAATATTTGCACGTTAAAAATTGGCTCTAATGAGGATGTCCAGGAAGACGCAGAAGACACGTGAAGTCTCGATTATACAGTGACCTACCACAAACTAATGTCCTAGCCACCTGGAGAGACTGAGGGACCAACCAGAGTTAGTCCATCAAAGGTCAGAAGGTCTGAGAAACTATATTAGTCAGTCATGTGTCACCAGGTAAGATTAAAAGCCTTGCCTGCATGTTCTCAAGGGAGTGCTAGAGTAAAGGCTGAATGTCTCAGCTTGAGCCATCAAACAGCACTTTCCTTGACGTGCTACTAGTTGCTGGGGGCACAGATGTCCAAACTTTGCTAGTTATTTAAAAAGCTGAATTAAAATCAGTTTTGGTGCACATTGCCTTAGACATTTCTACTTTGTACAAGTGCTAGATTTTAATTTTGGTTGCAACTGTTTCTTGCTATTGCAGCCCCAGATCAGTCAAGCACATGCTTAACTCTGGTTGTTTTCACACACCTAAGCAATATAAAGAGACTGTGCTCATGGGCAAGCACATTCGTGTTACCCCATAGCTCATGCATGCAAGAGCTCGTCTTAACTCTGTGACACCTTAAATCAAAAATATTTGATGCAGAATTTAAAAAATACATCTTAATTGAGTGTTGAACAAATCAGAGTGGCTAAATACTTTCACTTTTATTTTAAAAGATAGGGTATAGGAACTGTGTTTAAGAAATCAAAAGGAATGGTTTGGAGCAAAAGGTTAAGTTTTCTGTAAGCGAAACTCTGCTCTGTTTATGTAAGTACCATTAAGAGCATAAACTTGGGAACAGGAATACACTTTTACATATTGTTTTCAGTATTAATGTTTGGTTTTTCCTTTATAAGAATCTTTGATGCCTCACCTTTTCCTGTTCAGTGTACAGTTCCTGAAGGGAAAATATTTTAATTTAAGAAAAATTATATAGAGGAAATATGCTAAAATAACTGTTCTGTGTCCAGCTATTATTGCAGGTTTGTCACCATATCCTTTTAACCAGACTGTGAGATAGACCCAGTGTGTCTATTTCATCCTGAATAAGGTCATTTTTAATGTGAAATCTAATAGTGTCAGTCTATCAGTCTAACAGACCGACTGCTAATTAAATGTTTGTGGAATTTGTTTGTTTGGGTGTTTTTTTTTTTTTGCAGCGACATTAGAGAACAGCTGCTGTGTATTCACTGAAATCATCCCATCTTTGTTCGGTGCAGACGTGGAAATGTGTATCTGTTTGTATGCAAAACAGTCGTGGAGAGATGTTAAAACTCTGCTGACAAATCCCAGTATGGCTGGTTAGCTGCCCTAAATCACTGAGGAATGTAGATTGCTGTGGTGAGACCTAGTGGCAAACGCCTTGTCTGATTCCCAGTTTTCATGGCCATTGGTGCATCTCTTGCCTCCCTTCCATGCTTCCCTGTTACAGTGCTGCTAGTTGTCCCTCCAGGTAGGCTTCATGCTATCTTTCTGCCTCCTGGGAAAAAGGAAGGTCTTCTTTCTGCGTTCCCTCCCATTTTCTGTACTTTGTCATTCCTCACAAAGTAAGCATCTCCCACTCTCACTTTCCCTTCCGGTTATGAAAACTGTTCATTTCTGTTGCCTCCGTGCCAAGTTCACATGAACTGCTGTTGCCCTCATTAATCCAGATGTCTTCAATATGCTCTTGGGTTGGAAGAGCAGGGTTTATGCCATGCCTTTATTTTGTTGCTCTGCTGTTGATCCATCCTACCTGTGCACATTTACCTATCTGCTTCAATCTCCCATAAGCACTTTAAAAACAAATAAAAATGCATTTGCTATTACAAAGGGAATTCTAATTGAAATTGAAGTGCAAATGGGAAATAGGGCCAGACAGACTTCTTTTCCTACATTAGCATACTTTCCTTCTGGCACTGGAAAGTTAAAAATGTCTATCAATATATTATTAAAGTATGTGTCTTTGTTATCAATTTTTTAACTGATTGAATATCATTTAATTGAAATCAAACATTTTAATGTAATACTGAATTGGAATTCCTTGGTAAGGAAGAACAATTTTCTCTTGTGTTATTGTGCAGTTGCTTTCAATTTGCGATCTGTGAACTTTATTGTTACATGATTATTTCCAGGGGGACAGATAAAAAATAACTTGTAGAAGCAGGCCTATTATGAGTAACTTTTTCTTACCTATTTAGAGATCCCACATGTCCATTGGAAAATAGTTAGGTTTATGTGAACTGAAAATATATTGAATACTCTAATCTTTATATGTGTATTATAATTAGAAGAAAACAAGTATCGTAAGATATTACTACAATTTTAAGGGACAGAGAAGGAGATAGAGAAGTTATGATGAAGTATATTTCCAGCTATGCTATACAGGATTAAAATGTAAGGATTAAAGCACTGTATCTCATGTTTCAGGAAATAAAATGATTTATTACTCAGGTCAGGAAGATGGTTCCCATGCAGTGCATGACTTTACGATGAGTTGCTTATGAATCATTTTGCCTTTGTTTCACATATATTTCATTTTGCAGAAATCTGATTTTGGACTTTTTGGCAAGCTCATCCAAATGTAGCCGTGTTCAAGTGTGAAATGAGTAGGATAGTACGAAGGTCTGTAAAGGAAAAAATCACCATTAGAACTGATGTTTCCTTTGTTTCTAAACAGGGATGTTTCTGATTTGTGTATTTTCTTTTTATTATGAGAAGAACAGCTTGTTATTGTAAAATGAGAGTTGATTCACAATTCAGATGCTCGTGTTTGTTTTTAACATGTACTAAGCATCCACTTTATCAGTTGTTTCAATTAAGATACAGTTGAAAATTCCATTTAAATCCCTCAAACTGGAAGTTTAATTCAGAGATCTGTAACTAGATTTTTTTGTCTGGCTTACATTAACATAACTCCACTGACTTCGGAGTTTTTGTGCTGATATTCATCAGTATAAGTTAACAAAGACTCTGGATTTCTTTCCTTATAAAAACTGGGTGCTACTTTGTCATTTCATTTTAGCTTGCCACAGAAAAATGGAAAAACTTCTCATAGAATGGAAATTATGAGCAGTGTGGATTTTCAGGCAATCAAAATATTTTAATGATCTCATTAAATGTATTGTTTACAACATGTATGGTAAAAGGTATATGCTCCCCTGGGTTAATAGAAGCACTGGGTACACAATGTGTTTGAACATGTTGGACTTCCACTAGAATCTATGCCAGAACTGTAGAACCGGGGGGGGGGGGGGGGGGGGGAGGGAAAAGCCCTTTTTTCTTGTGCCAGCATCTTTAGAGATACAAAACTTTTTGTCGTATTTTATGGAAAACAAAGAAAATGTTGTTATGGAAACTCAGTAGAATAGTACTGCATCTTAGCTGATTAACATTGCTGTTGAATGATATTAGATTATCTGTTATCTATGATATGAATTAAGATGGACATTTCGTATGTGACATATAACTAGTTTTATACAGGGACAGCAATCTTTCTAGGACCACTATTCACTGTGTATTGAATTTCATCTGTAGCTTTGAGAGATTGGAAAATGGTGGTTGTTGGAAAAACAAATAAACATAAACAGTTACTGTAACAGGAGCTCTTCACACTGCTTCCTCCCTTTGATTGCTTCTTATAAACCCCTGGATCTTGAGAAAAACAGTAGTTTGCTGATAATATAGGAAGGGTGAGACCCCAGTGCTGATGAAAAGAATGAGGTGCGCTGTTTTTTTCTCTCAGGGCATCCAACTTCGAAACTGTAGGTATATTGAGAGTGTACAATCTGAAGCATTGGCTTTACATTCTTCCAGTTTTCTAAAACATGTCTTTGCCATATGTATGCAGCATCCTTCTCAGAGGGATGAGCTGCCCTGAGCCAGGTGGCCAAGCAGGCAACAGGCCTGGACTGCAGAGCCCAAGCTATTGGTTTGTACTTCTGCTGTTTTTTCTTATTGCAATATTGTTCCTAAAATTGTTTACTGTCAGGGTGTGTGTTTTACAGATCAGGTCTGCTTAATGAGGATTCCTTGTTTGAAATGATGACTAAGGTAAACAGAGTTATAAATCAGACCTTATGGTTCCTGTTGGAATGCTGACGATTTCAGAGGGAGGGCTTGGGTTTTCAAAACAAATCTGAACTAATGCTCAGGGCTGAAAGAGCTGTTAATATCATGAAAACTCAGGTTTAAGGGCTTTTTTTTAAATGTAAGCTCTTGAAAGGCAGTCCTCAACCAAGGAACTGCTGGAATGTGAGGACACGCCAAAGAGGACACTGCCATGTCTGGCCAGACCTCTGGTGTGGCACTGCAGTAATTCCAGCACTGTTGGTAGTAACATGAAGCCACGTAATTTGGCCCGTAGTGGTTTGGAAGTGTTGAATGCCTGGATAACTAGGATGGCTATGCAAGGCAGTCAGTGCAGTGTGCTTAGCCCTTCTGAAGGAGTATGAATGACTCTTGGTCTCTAGGACAGCGTAGGATAGTGAGCTTCAAACCCTCACATACTACGAATAAGTGAGTAAGTCAAAATGCATCACACATTTAATAGAGATTCATCACGCCACGTTCATTCCACTAGGTGTGAGCAGAGAGGTGTGTTTTCCAAAGCCTCTCTGAACTGAAGAAGCAGTGCAAAGCCGGGAGACAAATTTAGGACTCTATCCTCTCTTTTCCCTACCAGCCGAGCTAGTTTTCATGCAGTATGGTGATGGTGGTAGCATTACTGTGATAGCTAATGGCCTTGTAGCTGGTGTATCATCTAGACCTGATGAAAGTCAACCTGAAGAATGAAGTGTTCAACATAGCAATAGAACTGTTGGTACTCTTACTGGTACTAACTTTCCATTCTGTGGAGGAAAACATTTGTATAGTTTCAATATTAAAATTAAATCTTCAATAACTCCTGAGGAAGAAAGATGTTAATGCAAAGGTTTATCTTCAGTTATATAAAGATATCTGTAGAAATTCATGTAGATCTTTCAATAGAATCAGTCCGAAGTATAGAGACCTTACTTCTTCCAAAGAAAGACTTTATAGCCTGATTGCAAACAATTGGGAGAGGGCTTTATGTTAGAAATACTGACACAGCCTTAACTGTTTTGTATGACTCCAGTGGACATCAGCTAAATTTCTAGTTATGATGTGCATTTAATGGCATGGGATCAACCATGAGCTGTAATAGGATATTTTAAGGTACCGTGTTTGAAGTGAATCAGTATTTAAACTTTATATACGAATGGTATCATTTAAAAGCTCTTGGCATTTCCCTATCAGTCCTTGATTACATGAGAAAAATTCTGATCACGTTTTTCGAAACAAACAGTAGCATAATTTTCTTCCACAAATCTAGTGCTGAAGCATTTCCAAGAACCTTTGCTAGAGTCTTTGTGGTAAATAAAGGTTTTCATTCTTCACGCTGGTACTCTTTAGTTTCTGCATTTGGGGGTGGATTCTGATCTTTGTTGTAGATCTTTAAAGACAGTTTCTCTCCAGTTGTCGATGACTGTGAGGAAACAGCAGTTAGAAATACTCACTGCGTTGTGCCAGATGAATATCTTTCCCTCTGCAGTATCATTCCTACTTTCATGCATTTCAAGTTAAGTTGATTGTACCGTCCTCACACACACTCTTACCTATTATGCTTCTTTTTTTGTACTTAAAAAATATAAAACATGGTAACTGATGTTCATTGCCTGTGGAGGTTGACAGTAAAACTTGTTTTAATGCAGATGATGATTAGAACTCTCACTGCTTTTACTGCAAATGGGAATGTAGCGTTGAAAGCTGCTGGATTTGCTTGTTAGTCAGTTGCAGTCTGGAGCATAAGACTGAGTACTTTACACATAAAAAAAAAATTATCTTCCAATTGTTAATCACACAGTAAAAATAATAACTGAAATTATGTCTGTACAGAAGATGAAGAAATTTCAGAGCTGTCCTGAATCAGTTTATGCAATAGATTGAATCTATTTTAAATTAGTCTTCATACATATTATTACTAATTACTCTGATAACTTAAAAAGTAAAAAACAATTAAAAAAAAAAAATCCAGTCAGACTAACCAAAGAGATTCCCTCACCCAGAATTCCACTCCTGTTGCAAGCCTGTCCAACCAGGAACAGGAGAAACACACTTTGCTTTCAGAAATTGAAATAGCAGAATTGTAGTGCTGGTCCTGTGGTTTGCATTGGTTTATCTTTGGGATAATTCTATTTCTCCTGCTGAGAAGAATGGCTTAGGCTTTTATCTTGCCAGTTTGACTGTATTTTGAGAAACGATAATTTAATAAAGACAGTATATTTTTATTAGTGAACTTTTATGAGTCACTGTGTCCTGTAAAATTCCTTTTTATATAGGCACTTTTTTCAAGGAATGTGGAAATTATGTGATTTTAATTCTTCAAAAACAAGCACAAAATTATAATATATTGTAAATATCTGATAACAGTGATCGAATTTGAATCTTGACAATTGACAGAAAATTAAAATTCTGTCATAATCCTGTGTTGAGCTCTGAATTATTTACCTGCTTCATTTAATATTATGTTTATAGATGCGCTCTTTTTTTGTTTGACAGAGTGAAATGATACAAAAAGGAACTGTAATACTCTACACTTTAGTGAAAAAAAATAGTGGTCCGAAACACACAATTCTCATTATTTTTTAATTTTGCAGCAGCCTAACATTTGTTTGATGAAAAATAGAAAACATTCAGATGTGTATTTCAAGTGTTCTATAATGAAAAAACTACCATACATTTCTTAAATGTACAAGCTGCACTACCTAGGGCTTTTAAAATTTGCTAAGAGTTTTTTTACAAGTGCAGTCATTTTCACTAACTTTCCTGCTTTCCATTTGGATGTGGTATCATCTGTCACCACTCAATCATATTTTTTTAGCTATTAAAAAGGCATGTAATTTTAATTTTTGTGGCCCATTAGTGTTCAAATGCCATTGGGCTCGTTTAGCCCAATCATCTAAATTCAAATTCCTCTGGTTTTGAGGAAACTGCTGACCACATTCTAGAAAAATGGCAGTTAAAATCTAAAAACTGGGGAGACAAATTTAATTAAAAGCAAGATTTTTAAAGCAACTCAATTGTGAGGATAAACGGGCACGCATTTTTTCAAATGAAATAAAGTGAACAAAATACCAAAATCTGTTAAAAAATAATTTACAGCCTTCAGTTGAAAAAAGTGAAATCACAGTTATATAATGTCATTGAAAATGAAGGAGAATCCCCAATAATTAGAAATATAGAGTATGTTTAACCAGCACAGTTTTTTAATATGCTTTTAAAAAAGAATAATGGTAAACTAATATATTTGGATGTATGCATTCCTTTAAAAGATAAAATGGAAGAAATTAAATGGCAACAAAAAAGCCAAGGGTGGCCTAAGATGCTGTCTTCTTTATGTAACCCTTTGCATTTTGAGTTTAAGTACTGACATTCCAGATGATTTTCTTTGGCTTCATGCCTGGACTGAACACTGAGGCAGCAAATTAGGAATGCTTAGAAGTCCCACAAAGAAAGATGTTTGCTGTGAAAGTGAAGCTAATGTGACACTTGCATTGGAAGCTTCTTAGCCTGCTCAAACAATAAATGATGGCGTGGGACTAGGTGGTATGAGAAGAATGAATGAAGACTGAAGGAGAATGAAATGAGCCAAGCTGCTAGGTGTTTCTCATAGCCAATTATCTGCACTGTGGCTGTGCTGATGCTACCTTTTATTTCTATTCCAGGAGCTAATTTCGTTACTCGAAAAATTAGCCGATCGGTGGCAAAGATTCACCTCGGACAGATGGATTCTTTCAGCCTGGGCAATCTGGATGCTAAGAGAGACTGGGGCCATGCCAGGGACTACGTTGAGGTAAGCTGTGGGCCAAATGCCCTGCTCTGAATCATCTTTGTGGTGAGGATAACTCTTATTGCTGTAACTTCACTTCATGATCTACAAAGGGCTACAGGATTTTTTTTTGCCTATACAGACTTATTAACTTTGTGTTGCTCTTGATTTCAGAATAGGGAGTTTAGTAACGTAAGTCTGCTCCAGGCATGACCTGAACAGAAAAATAAATCTTTGGGTTTACATTCCTTTACTGAATTCCTTGGGGGAAGGGAACAACAAGAAACTGGTTCTATTTTAGAGTATTTCTTCTACTGTTTTCACTATTTGTATGACCAGTATTAAGACTACAGTAATATGCAAGATGACCTGAAGTCACAGATCATGCTGGAGGGGGTTGATGGCCTTTACTACAGTGCAGAAAGAATGATGTTGATATTAATGATCAAATGTCGATCTGTTTATAGCTAAAAAAAAAAAAAGCATCACAACACACTTCCAATGTCAGTACTGCCATGTATGTGCCCGCATCTAGCATCTGATGTGTTTTCATAGTCAGGAGTTGTTTCTAATTTTATTCTGTGCATCTACTTAAGCAGACAAACAAACAATACCCCTGTATTGTATTACAAGGAGACATGAATGACCATGTAGGAAATATTGTCTTTTCCCCAGGAGGCTTTTGTCCCCATTTTGGTGCTTAAAGATTTCCTGTGGTCATTGGACTATTTCTGTCTTTTAATAATCCCTTGCTGGGAAACCGGATCTGGCTTCACCATTCATTGATGTAGTTTAAAAAAAAATGACGACTGTTTTGTTCTTCTGTTTTACAAAGTATGAAGTATTTCAGTAGGAAAAAAAAAAACACCTGATCTGGGGTTTTATTGTAATTTGAGATTTTAAAGATTAAGTAAAAGTTGAGTTCCCAAATCTTGTTTGTGGTCAAAACAAGGAAATGAAATGACGATACCACAATATACAATTTTGTTCTGGGTAATATAAAAAAGGTAAACATCAAAGGAGTTGTGCTATGTAAGCAAAAAAGTGATTTTTGGCAGCTGGCTATAAAGTTGCCTTTTGATTCTGTGCTGCATTTAAATGTAAAATGGTGCATATCATGCCATGTGTAGCAAGAGAAAGACCAATGTCCTGACTGCCTCCATGCAAATTGCTTTATGTTTGTGACTTCAACATTAGTCGAAGAAGTAATCCAGTGAACCATCCCAATCATATTTCACTTGATAAAACTGTGACAAAGTGTTCACAAAGTCATTTACCAAGGCGTAACTGAGAGGAAGAAGCATGAGCCAAATAAAATGATTAGTTGCAGCTATATCGATATGACTTACTAAATGCATAGGATAATGACTTACTAAATGCATAGGCTATTCCATAAATACTTCAGCTATCTCATTTAAAAGCAGCTTGCACCAAATCATAAACTGTGGGATGAATTCTGATGTCTTCATTATATGGGAAATTTGGAATAACTCTCTTGTGCATAATGGGTCAGACTCTTGTCCTGTTTCCAAAACTTCAAAAACAAAACGCAAATGGGAGCAAGTGTATCCAGGAACATGACTTTGGCCTCCAGAAGGAATGTAGTTGTCTGAGGTCTACAGCGCGAACACATGTTTGTTGTGTAAGTAGCATTCCAGACCTTTCAGTTAACATGTTTTGGGTCCGGCCCAAAATCTTCTGGAAGAATTCCTCACTAAAATATGGTTCATCTTGAGTATTTCTCTTCCCAGAGATACCCCTTTGGATAATGGGAGAGTTATTATCAATTCTCTAATTCCCCAAATATCATGGAAATGTGATTACATACAGCCTTCTAATGGCTAAAAGAGAGTAACTTTAAACTGGAAATAAACAATTATTTGAGGCTTTAATGGGCTGGAAAGTAGGGCTTAGAGATTTAACATTGTTCAAATAAATACATAGTACGTTAGCAAGCATAATCGTATTTACAAGCATTTGGGGAGCTTCCTTAAGCATATGGCTGAACACATAGGGATATATCTTATCCTCTCCATATGTACTTTTAAATCCCATTGATATTAATACAAGTAACACATGTGCATATAGACTGGACCATGTACAATCCTTCCTTTCTCATTATTTCCTTAGTAGGGATAATAATAAAACCATAAATACATTCCTTTCTGTTGTTTTATAAACATTATGGGTCAATTCCTGATCCCATGAAAGTTGATGACCTAACTCTCATTGACATTGTGGAGAGATTGTATCCTGTATGTGTTGGAGTGGAGAAAGTCTGGTGGTTACAAAGCGCAAGCAGGAGTTGAGTCATAAACATTGGTTTATATTAGGAGAGAAGAGCTGAAATATGTGTTTGATTAGGTTTATGAGCTGGGACTGCTATATTCAGTAACTGAGAGTCAGGTATAGTGCTGCTGAATGAAAAAAGGGAAATATAAGTCAGTCAAAAGATTTTCGTTCAGCATTTGTAAAGAGGGAAATAAAACTCAGTAGACAGTGAACATTTTGGTCTGATTATTCATTTTGTCCTAACATTCTGTTCGTAGACATTAACATTTCTGAAGAAATTACTACTCCCTCTTACTTCCCTTTTCTCCCCTTTTACTTAACTGTGATCCAGCACAAGTCTCAAGAGATGGTATCATAGATGATCAATGCCACTGATTTGGAAGAGGAAAAACAGTGTATCAGCACTTATGATATATGACTCTTCTGAGTAATATTTTGTTTTGTGAGAGTAATCTCTACCTTTTATTTGTTGCAGAAAGTTCTAGTAAAACATCTGCCAGGCATTTTCAAATGCTAGTACAACAGCAAGCCTTAAGTCTGGCTCATTTTTGTAGCTTTTGTAACACACAAAGCATATGCTTTTCCTCAGACATTCTCCCAAGAGTCTTCTTTCAGATAGGTATGGATTCTTACAAGTGTTTAACTCGGATCATTTAGAAAATGTACATTCATGTGTTGCTAGTTGTTTTTTGTTTTATTTCATACATACTAAATAGTCCGTAAGGTATATATGCAACTGAAGACCTGAAGCATTGCTGCTGGGGAAGCTGTAGACACATTTCTTTATAAGGTTGTAAGGGGGATAGCCAATAAGTAGGATATAGTCTCATTGGAAAGTTGTTCTGGGAAAAGAGGATATTCATTTTCATTAGAATTAGGCTCTTTTCTTCCCCTTCAGCCTCTTCCTTATCACTTGCTAAGGTTGCCTTCTGCCATTGCATTGCCTACGATTTTCTTGTCCAATGAGCACAAACATGATGAAGATAACTGCTTCCCTGTTGTAGTTTTAACAAACTATTTATATATTGATATAATGTGTGTTCATTAATTGTTTCAGAACATCATTGATGTAGCACTGATGAATGTTATAAAACAACCTATCAGTATGTATTTTACAGAAATATTTTAGAAGAAAAAAAGTCGAAGGTAACAACTTTAATAGCCTTCGGGCATTAGTGCAGATAAAAAATACTTCTTTTCAGTATAAATTGGGCAGTGTTTTAAGCAGTAATTATGGAGGACTCATAAGTGACTGCAGTTCAATTAATTACAGGTCTATTCAAATGCACTGAATTAAGCATAGTCTTAAAGTCATTTTGAAATCAGAGAGCATTTGATATTCTAATTATATGGCAATCAGCTTCCATTAATTTATATTAACTAACCTTTATAGTAATTTATATGAAGTAATTAATTTCAATTAATATCGATTAGTTAACATTAACTAATATTTTCCACTTATTTTTATTTTTTACATGTATTTGCGCTTAAAATGTGCAAGAGAAGACACTGTCATTTTTACTACTTAAGCCATTTTGTGCGTGTCTACATTTAGACTATAAAATCTAGTCACATGCACTCTGTTGTCTTCTGTGTTCAGTTCTCCAGCTGACATCACCTGGTTGCTTTCTCACGATTATTTCATTCACTTCTAATAGGTAGGAACTGACCTTTGGCACAGCTATTACCATTTCTGTTGTGGAAAATCCCTTTTATGTTTGTGTGTACATTCAGAGATAAAAGTTTATGCACAAGGGTAAAGTAAAATTTTCAGTAATTCTATCTGGCAAGGGAAAGTGATTCAGCAAAGTAGACTGTTGGTCAAGGTAGTTTTAGTTCCATTTTGTTTTCTTGGCATGTTAAGGATGCATCATTTTTTGCAATACGATTTACCTTAGTTTGTTGAAACTGGAAGTCCTATTTGATGTGCCCAGCAGAATACTTACAAGAGACTTGCTTTGTTTAGGATTGTTTGTTATGAAAGGAAAGTCAGTTATATCTGTGTTCATAACTACCCTATCTGTGAGATTGGCTCATGAGTTCAAAGGCACGCTTTTAAATGTAGATATTTTACCCTTTTGTTATGGACTGAAGTTAAAAATGTTTTTTTCTTCTTACTACTTAGTTTTTATAGTCGCAGATAATCAATTCTAATGAACATGAAGAGATAACATTAAACCTAGTATGTTTTTCATTGCTGGACTTCTTTCTTTATTTGTGAATGTGAGGGGTAAATAAAGATTTTTGAGCCATCCAGGTAATCAGAGGTATTTTATGTATTTCAAAATGAGCACATTTTATTTCCATCAACTTGTTTGAACTGGGATAATTAATAGCCCTTTTAATCAAAATCAATCTTAAAATTATATCCAGTCTGCTCTGATTGATGGGACGATCCACTGCACTGATTATCTTATCGCCTCCATCTAGGTGAAGTAATGGTGAGATCATTCATAAGATTCTTAACAAGTACTTGCTGAAGCACCATCTTTTCTAGAGGTTTGGGTATCAGAAACAATGACTGTTCCATCTTGGGTTTTATTCGACCACTGTTAGTTCTCCGGGCTTTGTTATGAACTTGGGTGGTAGACTGAAGACTTGAAACATTTTTTCCAAGGCTCTTGCTGAGCAGTACCATTTTCTCTTCAGGTTTGATATGACTGCTAGTCAGAATTTAAGCAAGAGTGTAGTTTACTACAGTGTGTGTGAATGGTCTCTGTATTTAAAGCATAAAAATGAGGAGAGAATTTTAATTACAGTACGTAGGTGTTCTGTCTAACGCATGTCATATGGTATTGATTTCCAGCAGCAGTGCCTCCTGTTAGTGTTGCTGCTAGACCTTTTCCTTTCTGAAAACTATCCCAATCTGTTTCAAAGCTTTAGCATCATTTTCCCCTTTTTATTTTCTTGAAGACATTTTTATATGAGGGCAATATAAGTGTAAAAAGATTTCATTCTTATTTACATGAATTTTCCTTTAGCTTTCTTTTCCACCACTTTTCTGTTTGACCTATTAGTGTTTTTAGTCTTTGTAAAGCCTAAAATGTGCTCTCTTCAGCAAAAACCATCTGGTTTAGTTTCCTGTGCCTCAACAATGATATGTGTATTATTATCAGGGCCACCCCTGTGGTTTTCTAAGTGGTCTTGTTAGAGTAGTGGCCTTACAATTCAATTGGAGTGATTGAAAGGTTAGACTAAAGCTTCTTTCAAGTATAATGTTTCCAGATTGATAAATTATGTATTGTTGTCATATTTTTGAGGCTGACCTATTATGACATTGTTATCTTGAGTGCGGCATCTCTTTAAATAGCGCAACTAAAATAGTCCTCCTGACAATTTTTTCTTTTGCGGCACGTTATTCCCATAGATTACCAAACTATGGTTTTAATTTTCCACCATGGCTAGCAACCTTTTTAAAAAACAGGGTGTTCCACCTTCCAGACAGTCTCTAGTGGTTTTCACTTGGGGCAACAGCAGCTGAGGCTGTGGGAAAGAGGTGAATCCCACAATGGAGATGGCATTGCCCAGGCCATGGAGCAGGGGACACCACGCAGACATCTCAGCCTGCAGCTGCACCCCAAGGGAAAGTGCTGTCCCATTGCTGGATGGAGCGAGCTCCCTGGGAAGTCAGTATGCACCACGTTCAACAGCAAGGGTCTCACAAGTCTTTCTTGAGTTTATGCAAGTCATGAGCACTTTGGGGTTTTTTTATTATTTTTTACAGAAGCTTTCTTGTCTACACTAATTTTATGAATTCAGCATGTTTATGACAAATTTCATGGAAGTGTTCACATAAACATCCCTACTCCCCTTAATACAAAACTTCCAGTTCTTATTGTAAAACAAGGAAATCTGGAATCCATGGAAAAATAAATTATTGAGATTTGTGGTAGAGTTCTTGAACTGAAGCTGAATCACTTCAGTTTTCTCCATTCTTTCTTTCCTCTTTCTCCTCTTACAAGTGGGCAAAAAAAATCAAAAATTAAAAAAAAGTAACAAGGTGTGTCTACCTTTGAACTTAAGGTTCTTTTAATTCAATCAGGTGGTAGTTGGCAACATTTTAAAGAACTGAAAGCAGCATCTTTTATTGGGAAATGCTTAGCAACTTTAAGAACAGGTACTGCTACCAGCCCCACCTTTATAATCCAGATAGTTTATAAACTAATCTGCAATTTGCAGATTTATTTGAATCTCAGAGTAATGCACAGTGTTGAGAAAACTATGTAGCATAGTTGATTTTAATTTTAATAGAGGGAAAAAAAATCCCTTAAAACAGATCATTAAAATTTAATGAGGACATTTTTTAAACCCTGTAATGGTTGAATTCACACTGGAAGTCCAAAATAGTTAATGGTATTGTTATGTCTGTGTGGTAACATCCTCACTCCACTGTAATTGCTTTCATTTGAAATGCAGCCAGTGAAAAATTGTGGGCACTGAATTCCCAGAACCAAAGATTGCAGCCCTCCAAAAATTTCAGGTCATTCCGCTGAAATAAATATTTCAGACGATAAATTAAAATGTCGGGGCTCACTGTTGTTGCGCTCTAACAGTTAATATTCTATATATTATTAAGAAGAAGATCAGTTGTCGGCAGAGTGACTATTCTTTCTGTATCTGGATATGGAAAAGAATAGGATTTTTTTTTTTGTAGTTGTTTGAGTGGGAAACATTCCCCAAACCCACAGGGTGCTCTTAATGTGACACTTTTAGTTTTAACAGAAATACTTGAATTGTAGCTGTAGGTGTTTTTGGATGAAGCCTTGACCTAACAATCAGCTTTAATGGTCCAAAGATAGAGCGGCTGAATTTTCCTGTCAGCCTTCTGTGGCTGACATTAGTTTTCCCCTGGGGGAGCTGACTTGGTTACCAGGTTAGGCATGCGAGGAAAGCTTAGTGCTGTCGAGTGTGTGACTCCTCTCTCTTCCTCTCAAAACCCATGTGATTTCTACAACAGAAATTGTTTGTTTCCTCAGGAATATGAAGAATGATGCATGTGCGAAAGTAAAAGAGCAACCTTACCATTTTCTTCTTCCTTGTCCCCAGTCAGTTAAGCAGTGTGACTGGGACAGATTTGCCTGCAGCCCTGGAAGAGAAAAATTAAGTGGAAGGTGTTTCCCTCAAATTATCATGGGCCTGTGAGAGAGCTGTGCAATGCAGCTGGGGCATCCCTCAAATGCTCTCAGCTCTTCCTCCCTCCTGCACACGGATATTCAGTGGTGCTGCAGAGCCCAGCAGCTGCCTTCACCAACAGGACAGCTCCTGCAGCCAGAGGGCTCAGTGGCAGTTTCATTGCTTTTAGCAAAATCTGGATGTTTTACTCAACAAAACCAAAGTTGGTGGGCTAGATGTCTGTTTTCAGCATTTTCTGTTGTGCAGAAGGATGAAAGGATTTTTGGTACAGGATTTGAGGAAGCAAAATTAGGGGAGAACTCAATCCTTTTCTGCTGATATGAAATGTTACCTGTCTGCAAGGAAAAATTATAAGGGTTGGTGGGATTTTTGGTTGGTTTTATTTTGCCTAACCTAGTTTCTGTTGTTTAATAGTACAAGGAGGGCAAGGAAGATTCAATCATTTGAAGTCTCAAAGAACTGTGACCTCCAATTAGGAAACCCTGCTCTGAGTGTTGGAGGAGGCTGCTGTGTCCTTGGAAGGGCTGGGAGCATGGAACCAACTTCTTTCACTGAAATGAAAAAGTAATTCTTTGTGCTGCTAATGCAGTATTTTCTCTCTAATACAGGCGTACTTTCCCTCTCACCATTAATTTATTTTGCTGCACTCATTTCCAGACAAACCTTACTTCTCCATATCTGGTGGCAATTTCTTTCTTTCTCTGAGGTGTTTTATAAATTCAACGAGCATAAGGTTTTTAATATATCATACTCATTTTAATTGGTAAATAATTGACACAGGAAAAACATGTAAGTTCCTTTTTCATTTTATTGCCAATACTATTATTGATATCCTAGGTAGATGTATATTAAAAATTCTACCATTTCAAAACTGTTCATCTCCCTGGTGACAAGTTAGTCTCAGGTTGTTGGAAAACTGGTAGGGGAGACACAAGAGAGGATGGCCATTACATGACAGATGTGTGTGCAGATGTGGCAGGGCTCTCTTCTAACATGGAAAAGTGCTGGGTTGAATGCTGGGGAACGTGTCTTGTTGCACCATAGTCCTCTGGTTGCTGGCAAGCTGCTTAGAGTATCTGGGTTTTCACACACACCACAGCTGGGGAATTGCCATTGCTCCTACCTGGGCACATTCCATATATTTGTTTTTGATGTATTATTTTGGACCGTGGGACCTTGTAAAGCTTTCCAGTGATGTCTGTGCCACAGTGGTGGCATACACCAGTGGACTGCAGCCTTCTGAATCAGTCAGGCTGGTAGCAGGAATCTCTGATTTGAAAGGACGAGTCTGCCACAGAGCAGGACCCAGCCGTGCGTTGTTCCTGGGATGAGAGCTTGGAACATGAAAGAGCTTGCCTTCTGAGATGCTTTCCCACAGTATGTGCACTATCTGTTGCCTGATCTCCAGATTATTTCTTTCTTTCTGAAGCAATTCGGGTGCAGGCGAGTATCAATTAAAAACCATTGTTTCTTGAAGGCTTGTGCAAGTTCCTGTGGTCCAAGCACGCCTAATGACAGACTTCATGTAATTTGCAGAATTCTGGTAGAATTTTACAAATGTAGGTGCTAAGAAAATATTTTCAAAAGCAGTCTGTTTGTTCCAGGCAGCATTAATTGGGTGAGAGCATATGCTTGAAGTTTGCCATGAGGGAGCCACAGTCACCAGGGATAAGCTCCTTGAGGATTGAAGGGCTCCTAGTCCTCCTGGCAAGCCTGAGGACCAAGCATGCTGCAAGCCAACTGCAGGAACTGGTCTGGAGTGAAACCTTGTGCTGACAATATGATTATTGGCTTCAGTGGGATTGACTTCATCCATCACATCGTACATTTATATATGGGGAAGAGGTGGTCGGCAGAAGAGAAAAGAGGCTCTGTGCCCACACAAATTTGCTCAGTACACCTGTGATAGGGACAGCCACAATTTGGCTCTAAAAGTGACCTCAAGCAACATTAAAATTCCATTTAATGTGTTACCAGTGTAAACAGGAAGAGCAATAAAGCGTTTTCACCTGGCCCACTCTGTGCCAGTTTTCAGCCTCAAGTATGACAGAATGATGAAACTGGTGCACAACTGCCCACTCTGTGTAATTAAGCAAATTATACTTTCCTCAAAGAAGGCTTTTTTGTTGCTGATTTCCATAAGGTCACATCTAGAGAAGGGCAGCATAAAACCAACAGGCACATGTGTAAAAGTGTAGCTGGCTGAAGAACAAGTTTCAGTAAAAAGCCCGCCCAAAATTAAATTAGATTTATCATCATTGTTAACGCATTCACTTTTGGAATGATTATAAAAAAATGGAAGTGTTAAAGAGTAACAGAATCACGCACATGTCATTTGCCTTTAAAACACTCTGTATGGTGGGAAAAAAAAGCCTCAGTTACTCGGTTTAATTTATTCATATGAGGTTTCTAAACAAATTGTGTAATGAAATTGCATACTGACGATAGGCATTTAGTTACACTGATTTGTAGCAGTCAGATCATTTAAATACAATGTGTCATAAATATTTCAAGTTAGGGGAAAAATTCCAAATTCTGAAAGCACTATTTTAAGAAGGGCTTGAATAGTTGTTTATGCTCTGCAGTTGCTTGTAAAACAGTTGACTCCTGCATAAGTTGATAGTTTTATTAGTAGTATCTTAAAGTGATCCTTTTTGCCAAGATATGGGCTTTCACAGGGATGCTGATTCATATAAAGTCTATTTCACTGAAATAGTTCACTAACTTGTCACTACAGATTTTGGCTGTGTTAGTGTTAGAAAGTCCTGCTAGAGCTTACACTACTATTGCACTTTCTTGGAGGGAAAAATAACACAAACTTATATATTTCTCAAAGGGATGTAAAAAATGAAAAATAAAACTGTCTGTAAACAAGAATAAAATAGCAGTGTTCAGGCACAGGATGAAAGCTTGCATCTGGAATCCCACCCAGAACCAACTTTGCAGCAGCCAGTAGGAGCATTGTCTGGCAGAGCAAAGCAAATTTATACTCGGGAGAAACATCGTTGAAGCTGCATTCTTGTGTTGGGGGACAATACAGGATGAGGTTTAAGATTCAGGTTGATTAGGGAGCACCATGATCTTATCACATGCTCTTGCACTCCTATGGGGCAAAGCGAACCGTAGCTTGCTATTGGGCTACTTCGTACCTGTGGAAGGCAACTGAAATTCTCCCGACAAATTTAGTTGAGGCACAGAATTAGGACACGCACACAGAAAAATAGTAAATGTTTACACTTGGATTTGACAGTTTACGTTCTTGTGGAACTCAGAGATGCAAAGGAAGGATGTGCTCAGTAGAAAGCTTTTACTTGAGAATTGCCTTTAACAGTAATTTACAGTTTCTGGTTCTGCAGAAGCCCATTTACATATATATGAATACTTAATTCTGCAAAATGACTTATTTTGTATTGGTCATAGAGAGCCAGCTCAGACAATCTCTGTACGTACTCAGTAAGAGTACGAGACAATGAACACAAGTTCCCCTGTGTATCCCACTATCGAACACATGCCTACCAGCTACCACTATTAAAATAACTGCATCTTTTTTAAAGACAGTAGTACTAGTCAGTGTAGCATGGATCAAACTGGGAACACCAAGGTCATCTCTTGGCAGAAGCCCCAAGTAACAATCAGCTCCATGGCCATCAACCATCATTTTGGTAGACATTTATACCAGATATAGCCCTGAAAATGAAAAATGAACACATCAGTTTTGATGTTTTTAAAGGTGATGTGTATATTATATATATTCCTGATTTGTGTCCTCTTCTGCTCTGTAACACAGATGCCTTGAAGCAAGCCTGCATATGCATGTGTGGGTTGCTGGTCCTTCAGTCTTGTGTCGTGTGGAATGACAAGTGTGCAGTGATTTGTCCTCCCTGGCTTTGCATGGGAAGTGTGGAGGTAGCATCTGGGGTGTTAGTGGAATTTTAATAGAAGTGGGTGCCAAGTCTTTAACAGAAGCATCCTGTTTGCTAGGGGTTCACTGGTGTCAGTTCAAGTGTCAGTTTGCTTAGACTAAATATTTTTCTTTGCTTTTTAGTTGCTGAAAATTCACTCCGTCCTTTATTTTGATACTGCTATAAATCCTCTTCTTCCCATAGTCAGAAGGGAAAAAAAAAAAACACAACAACAATTTCAGTTGGTATAAAGTGAGTATGAGAGAGGGAAATCAGCGTATTTGGATTTTTTAACAAAAAAAAGCAACCTTAAAACAATAAAATTGCCTGTTTACATTTGGGTTTCCAAGGCATTGAGTTTCTTTATGTGTTATACAGCATTATTAACTAGAAGTAGCTATGATAGCATTCAGAATAAGCACACCAAGTCATCTATCTAACCAAATTTGAAATAAAACAAATCAAGAAAGTGAAGAGGGCCTGAGTAAGAAAGTACACTTGCCCATAGAAACGTTAAACTTTTAAACTTAGTCTGGGTTTGTTATTCAGTAGCTTGTGTAATTATAATGTTTGTTGCTTTATTTAGATCAACAGCTTGGCTCTGGCTATCTTTTGTTCTCAGCATACAGAAGATTTGGCACGTTACTTACAGTGAGTGGTACGGTTAGAGAAGGAGACCTGCAAAAGACATCCTCCGAAGGAGGACTGGCAGGGAACAGCAGAACATCCTTTTCATTTAAAGCAACTCATCAGGAAAGCATTGGTCCTGCCTCTCTGTATTTAGCTGAATGCAGATGAGAGACATGATTAACACTAATGAGTGACGGGGGATTTATTGTTTACATAGAGATAAGGTATGGGCTTCCTTTGTTGGCACTTTCTGCCAAATAGTTTGCTCCCAGTTCGCTAAGCCTTCTATTATGTGTTGTTGCATTTTTGGGTAGCGATGGTTGTTGTTGCTTTAAGTGATTTCTTCCACCAAAATCTTTTCATCACTTGGGCTTTTTTATTTTATTTTTATTGCAAATTGTCTAAGCTGTTTGTCATTTGGGCCAAAGAAGTCTGGAGGTCCTTTACATGCATCACATGTTTCTGCATCCAACAGTGCTTTTTCTGTTCAGTGCTTGCCCTCCTCCCCAAAGCTGAAATAAATCAAAGTAGGTTGAGACTCAGTCGCAATAAATCAAGACCTGTCCAAAATTGGAGCCTGCCCAGTCAAAATGTCATAGCTTGGCTTTCACTGAGGATTAATTAAAGGCCTGATATAAAGCCCAGATGTGCTACAGAAGAGTAGCAAACTGCCTGCTGGTGGCTACACTGAAAACCAAGTCTCCCCATGAATCTGCCCACCCAAGAACATGGAGGAGGATAAGGCTGAGGAAAGGGGAGGGAAGAAATAAACTGAATCAAGCATGATTTTATAGCATCTACACTGGCAGAAAACAAGACAAGCTTTATGCTAGAGCACCTCTGAAAAAAATACAAAGCAGACGTGTGTATATTTCTAACAGCAGCAGAGAACATTATTGTTAAAATGTTCAACATTAATTGGAAGTGGGAGAAAATTAACACAGCAAGTGAACTTTTGCACTTTTTATGGTTAATACATTTTTTAAGCACTTTTTTTAAGTGGCATACCCAGTGTCTGAGTTTGCTCAGTGCCTGTTTTATGTTAAAATCCTGAAAGTTATCTTGATTAAAATGGTTTAGCTGAAGATTCCTGGGACTCTGACAGGGACAGATATGGAAGTGTGCTTGTGTCTAAATTCAATATCCTTGAATACAAGTTTATGAAACATACAGAAATTACTTGGTGCTTACGTAATGGCCTTTGTAGAAATCTAACTTCACAGAGTCACGAAATCACAGAATGAGGTTGAGGTTAAAAGGAAACTCTGGAGATATCTAATCCAAACTCTGGGGCATAACAGCATCACAGAATGGTTCCATGTTTAATGAAAATTGTGCACAGACTGAATCCTTTTAGAAAAGTTCCAAGTGCTAAAAGAGTACTACAGCTTAGCTGAGTCGTGGTATATGGGTACACTCACTCTCTTTTGCAGGCATAAAGCTATGTGTTTTTGCAAGAAGAAATTTTCAAGATAATAGTATCTGTCTAGATTGAAGTTAAATGCCTTCCTTGAATAACATTAATTTAACAATAGTTGTCCTGTTTTCTGTTTCTTTTAATTTATTGTAACTCCTGAATATGCATACAAGTTCTGATGAGATGTGGTGTTATGGTTTCCTAAAACTGAACAAGCAGTTCTGAGATGGCAGAAGTGGTCTTCAGGGCTGCCCGGACCTGTTCAGTCTGTTGTTTTGGTAGAAATGCAGTGATTTCACTACCTGTAAGGCACTCAGCTGTAAAACTGTAGATACTCCTTGGCAGGGTATGTTCCTACGCATACCTGTGTATATACTGATATATATTCATATGTATCTGTTTATAGCTTTTTGGTGGGATCAACTATTCATGTTAGTCTTGAATTACTCAGTGATACCCTTTTTGAGATGTGAAAATCTTCCTAGTCTCTCCTCCACATAGAATAAATGACAGTCAGCTTTGAAAGATGAGAAGGAGGTGATGAAGGCCTTATTTCTGTGAATTGTGAACTAGAAGTATACAGTTTTTCATTAAGGCCCCAAGAAGGATTGATGAAAACTGGGGTTTGAGGGATGTTTGGCAGGAAGTTTCAAAGTCCTGCACTCTCTGTGTTTTGTTCTTGTTGCGTGTGATTAATGCACGTCTGTACCATCTAGGCAATGCTCTGGTTACAAAACATGCATTGGATGGCTAGCAGGTAACAAATTTTGCTCTTTAGCAGTCTGTTCTTTGTGCAGTGAGGGGAAAGCCCAAGATCTTTACACATTTTCTCTTGAGAGACAAGGTGTTTCAGAGAAACTTGTAATGCTTGTTTATCAGTATATGCTACTTCATAGGTCTCCAAACGACTGTTTACATTTGGTTGCCTCATGCATGGTCTCCAGAGGAGTACTTCAGGCCACCTTCAAAGCTCCCTTTGACCTCCCAGACTTCTGGCAGTATCTTTGTGTTCTCTCTTTTTAGTGAAACATTCTCCATTTCATGCTCTGCTCTGTGTTCTTCAGCCTCACCTTGAGCAGCAGGTGCATGTTTGAGGCACTAAAATATGAGAAGGATGTAAAACTATTAGAGAGCATCCAAAGGAGAACTGTGAAGATGAGGAAGGGTCTGGAGGGCAAGGTGTATGTGCAGCAGCTGAGGTCCCTGGGTTTGTTCAGCCTGGAGCAGAGGAGCTGAGGCCTCGTGGCAGCTGTATCTCCTCAGAGGGAGGAGAGAGGCAACGCTGACCTCTGTTCTCTGGTGACCGCAACAGGACCCGAGGGAGTTTTGTCACGGGAGGGTCAGGTTGGGGATTAGGAAAAAGTTCTTGGCTAGAGGGCAGTGGGCATGGTCCCAAGTGCTGGAGTTCAAACAGCGTTTGGACAGTGGTCTCAGAAATAGGGTTAGAAATTTGGGGAGTTCTGTGTGGAACCAGGAGTTGGACTTCACTGACCCTTATGGGTCCCTTCCAAGTCAGGATATTCTATGGTTCCCTTCGTCAGACTTCCTCAACACCATCATTCTCAGACCTTACTTCTTCCAATAGCATTTCCTTACTTTTAACTGTGGTCTCTCCCACTCTCCTAAATGAATGTTTCATCATGTTTTCCATGCGTTCATCCTGTTTTAGATGGCAGAGTCTTCATGCGTATCACTGTTCTTGATCCTACCCTTGTCACTAATTAACAGTTGTTAAAAGACTGAATGTGGAACAGTGAGTAGAGAAGCCATAGCAGCATGCCATTGGTGCAAGATGGATAAAAACTTTTGGGGGACCACTCATACTGAGAAGGGAATAAACCACCATCAGCATGCATTTGTTTCAGCTGAATAATAATAAAATCTAATTGGAGTTAGAACACTCGGAGTCAAGTTTCTTTTTAATTAAAGTGGGGAATTTACCTAGTTAACATCAAATTTCAATATTGAAATACTGAATATTTAATAGGGAAGAGTAAGCCCCTTGAAAGTGTTCCCCCAGTGACATGGAGCCCACGTTCCTTGTGTGGCTGCAGCATAACTTGCCTCTGGGAACAATAGGTAGCTTTCAGGCAGCCAGCCTAGCCAGCTCACCCCTTGTTATAGAAGCTTCTGTACAGTCATGTTTGGGAATATGTAACTGTGTTGGGGAAAGTCTGGAACAGAGAGCACTGGAGGATAAACACTTACTGTTTGAGCAGGACCGAGATGTTGTGACACAAGTACTGCAGAGCTTTTATGGCAGAGAAACACATACAAGAAGCACCGCTGTGGTCCTCCTTTACGACTATACCATTTTCAGTCTATAATTTCCTATAAAAATTTCACCATGGCTTTAAATTTAGCAAAGCCCATCAAAGTCTGGGAACTTCTTAGCATTTTTGTTTGTAACAAATTTTAACAAAGTTCAGCCTTTGAGCCAGGATTAGAAAACTCTGAGAGGGCTGTGCTAAATTTAAAAACCTGCTTTAGTTTTAAATGTCTTTGCAAGCTGTTACTTCTGAATGTGAACTATGCCTCTGCCCTGTGCGTAAGGGAAAGAAAAAAAAAAAGATATAAAAGGCTAAGTGGTTAAAATTTAACAATTAGCTACTGTAAAGGCTCAGGAGCTTCCCCAGCTTTCCCTTCAACTCATGTTTTCTTTATCTCCTGGGTGGTCCCTACCATCCTTGTCAGTACTTCCAAGACCCCCCTCTTGTTCCCTTCTTCGCTCTCGGTTCTCCCTGTAAAAGAGGCCCCCTCCCAGTCACCGTCCTTCCTGCTGGGAGCCCTCTGGGATCCAGCCAGTGATACTCTATACTTCTGAAACCAAAGAGAGATGAGTGGTACAGAAGATAAGAAGGCAACTTTCTAGTAGGGGAAATAAAACTGAATCTCAACCCTCTGCACAGGGAATAGCACAGGGAATGCATCCTGGCTGTCAGGGCTGCTGGGCAATTTTTTCTGCATAATACTGGAAGAAAATTTTTTCTCCCTTCCTCGGAGAATTGGTTATTCAGCTGATACAAATCAGCAGATCCCATTCAAAACAATGGTATTATCCTAACTTATCCAGGGTATCTCTCTAGGGTAAGGTGTAATTCCATGGACACAGAACCATTAAGTTATATGTGGACATTTTTGCTATGCTTTTTAGGCGGTAGAAAGTTTGCTAGTCTTAACAGTGTCTCTCTGAGATGGGCTGAGGACAGGCAAGGAAGCAGCATGTACTGTATAAGCAGGTTTATCTTAATGGTGGGTCTCTGAAAACAAACAGAATTTTGGATGAAGCAGCATCTACTCTGGAGAGCTGCATCACTTAAATCAGGTTATCTGTAGTAGTACAGTATTTCCCTACCTTCAGCTTGGAGGGAGTTAGGTTTATGCAAAGGTGTAATAGCAGATCCTGTCCCGGGTACACACAGTTCAAACTTCTTTGGAGATGCATTGTTAACTTCATTCACTGAGGAAATATTTTGTAGTGCTGGAAGCAGAAATAAATTCTCAGACTTTCTTCAGGGTCTTAGTAACATCTCACCTAGCAGGTTCTGTTGACTTGAAAATCTACTGGAAGGCATTACCTGCGTTTTCTTGTCAGTACGGATAATAATAATGTGATTTTTGGAAGGTGTAAGTAATGCCGACAGTGTGGAAGTTGTTCAGTTTAGTAAATCACATTTACTTGGAAACAACATGAGTCTCAGCTCCACTGGTTTAATAACAGTTTTTGGAGACTATTTTTTATCTTTGTTTCAGAATTTTCCTGTGTACAACTCATCATCAGTTCCCAAGCATCTTCAACATATGGGCGGAATGAGGCCTTAAATTGGAAACCAATGTACAGAATATTGTACTTGGAGTAAAAATCTCTAAGAATACTATTTCCCAGTTTGCATGCTGTCAGACACAATACTGGTGTCAAATGCTTGTAACTGTAGTAATTAAGGAATTAATGGCTTAAAGGGCTTCAGCATGTTGAAAACAGTGTCACCTAGCCTCTGGTGCCTCTGAACTTTTCGCTATGTAAGATGTTATACTGTATTTGCTTAATGCAATTATGGAATAATCCTTGGTCCAGTTTCCTGGAACAATACAAATAGCCTTTTCTTCTCTCCATGTGTTCCTGGTTTACAGCCTAACTTGGAAGGAAGCTGTGTTTGTGAACTTTTGTTTCCCTTCACACTGAGGTCCAATTCCAACATACTTCTCATTCACTTTTGTTTTGAAAATGTTTGTGCTCCATTGTCTGCCCAATGTACATTATGCCGAAATCTTGTCCTTAGAGTTTTATCTAATTGAATACAGACTGGAAGAAATATTCATTTCATTAGATAAGGACGTTAATCGTTTTGTGTTTATTTTATGCATATTCATTTAGTCACTTCATCCAGGTAGAAGATTTCCTGTTATCTTCAGATTCGGGTTACTTACCTTAACCCTAGAGTTGGGGTAAACACTTGCATCTGACTAGCTCTGACTTTGAAGCAGCTCAGGCTGGATCAGATGTTTGTTGCTAGTTCCTATCTCCAACTGAAGGAGAAGGGGTGAATTTCCAGTTAAGGAATTAAGATAAAGGTCTGAGCCTAGCACCTTCATAATTTTCCCTTCCACTGAAGTGGATTAAACTGCAAAAGAGAGATGATCGAAGAAAGGGGTTGTCTGAAGATATTTTTTGAACTTAAATATAAAATTTTTGAAAAGTATTACTTCCACGAAGGTACAAGGATTCTGCTCATATTTTTATGGGCTGGATACATTTTGAAAAAACAAAGTAATTGGAAAATGTTGGATCTGCTGTAACCACCATCTGCCCCTGCCTTGAAAAATGTGCATGGTTCCATACACACATTTTAAATGATCCATCATATATCATCACTTACTACAGTACTTCATTCATGTAGGTGTTAGGTTTTGTGTGCAAAAGGTCAAATCTTTTCAAACTTAATTCTGAACGCCTGTGCTTTATAACAACCTAACTTTCCTTTGAAGCTAGAATATATATTTTTAAGATAATAATTCATCATTAGCTAGAGGGGAGAAATAGGAAAAAAAAAAAAGGAATAAGAAAAACCTGCATTCCTGCTTCTGATCAAGTTGGGTAAGGTCTTTTGGTTGAATGTTCATAGTTCTTACACTGAAATTAGATACAATGGATGATACATATTAATATCTGTAGAAATGAGATTACGGTCCCTGAATGTTTCTCCTAATAAAAAAACAGAGCACCATATATGGGAGAGTTGGAGGAAAAAAAGTAGAGATTTTTTTGTTTTATATGTCGTCTTTTAAAACATTTACTATAAGTTTGAAGTTAGCTTTTGGCTTTGCTAGAGCTAATTCTTTATAAATCACTTTAGAATGCCCACTAGACCTGGAACATTTTTTAGGGCCAAAGAGTATCAGTGTAAAATTAGAAAAACAATGTCTTTGAGTTTTCTTGGCTTTTGGGAGATGAGTGGGTGGTGAAGAGTCCCTTCCTTGTAATAATGTTTTTACAAATAGAAATTATGCAACAGTTTAAGAAGGGTACCTCAAATGGAAAAAGAGGAACGTGTCAGTGCATTTCATTTGCTTGTAAGGCATTTTATTTTAAAAACAGCCTCCTTCAGAATTGAGAATAAGTAATGAAAATTGTCATGGGTGAAATAAAGAAACACATAGGGATTAGAAAAATATACAAGTAGATCTGTTAGCTTTGTTTAGACTTTGTAACTGGGCTTTTTAAACGCATTTCAGAAATTTTACACTGTGCTGCGTGCTTGTGTCATTGTAATTAGGGGTCTCTTGATATTTCCATTACAGGAGAATGTTTTCTCCGGTTTTAACCTAACATTTAAAAAAGGGAAAAAAAAAAAAAAAAGAAAAAGAAAGCAACCCAGGTCTTCCTTTTTTTCAGTTATTGTCTGAGTCTAGGGATGTGCCCCTATATGCTTGTCATGTTGTAATTTTTTATAAACCAGTAACAATTAGTTTGAATTAAATACCAGTTCACTGCTGGCACAGAAGCTCCAGCAGTTGGCTCTGCCTATGGGCGGGCAGATAGGGGTTCCTCACTGGATAAAAGATAGGCAGACTGGCCAGAAAATTCTGTCTTAGAAAGTAGTGCAGCCCTTTCCGAAAACCAGAGGGACAGGCCAAGGCTGAACGTTTGTGCGCTCCTCTCTGGGCTGTGGCACATGTGCTGGTGGTACGCATTGCTGAGGGCCAAGCTTTTGGCTCAGGATATTATGAACTCCATTTCTTTTAGCTGCAATTTACTCAGGGGAAGAAAAATTGAAATTCACAACATGAAAACATTGAGGAACTTCAGCTGTGGTTAGTGGAAGCTCCCAGCGCTAATTTATACAGTCCTGCAAAAGAGCTCAACTGATTTCAGTCCTGCAGCACTAGCAACACATAATGGGGATGTTGAAAGCCTAACTAAAAAAAATGTTTAGTGGGTCTCTTTGGGCCTTCTGCATTGAGATGTATTTGAAGTGGTTAGGGATTCGCTTAGCTCCCAGCCATAAATTCTGGAGCATCACACAGAACTGAGCTGGCCACGAGCTTTGCTCTGATTCAGACCTTTCTCATCTCAGAATCAGTCTGTGGCCTTCTGGAAGCATTATAAACTGGTTGTTACCTCAGCTTCATCCTAGACATATCAGAAGGTGTACCGCATATGCAAGAGATTATATCAAGTGGTCTTCAAATGTGCTGATGCCCGTCAGGAATTCCCCATTGTTCTACAGAATTTGAATGAAAATATCAAGACTAAACCTGAGGCATGAAAGAGGGTAAGTTTTAGTTGCATTTATTGCCTGCAGCAGCTAGGCAACAGTGACCATAGAAGCCAATCAGTAGATCAAAAGCGTTACCCTGAAGTACCTTGGAAACCATCTTTTTTTCTTCCTGTCCACCATTTAAACCCAAGCAATAATTTCATGCACAGAGATAAATCTTCACTGAGAGACATTTCGAGTTTCATTCCTGCTCACTTCAGGCATGTTTTGTGTGTGCAGTATGGGTCACTTTTTTGGATTGTTAGATTCCATTTTTCAGCCTGCAGTAAAATCTAGAAAAATTCCTTTAATTCCTTTAAATTAATTCCTTCAATTCCTTTAAACATTTTAAGATCTTATACAAGTGCATGCAGAGAGCCCGGCTGGCTGCTCATTGGGCTCAAGGTGCCTCCAACTCCGACTCCAGCAAATCTTCAACTGGTATAGCAGGAAGGATTTCACTACACAGACACATAAGGTTTATCTTTATTTCCAGATACGCTATGATACTTCTGTTGTGGCTGGCTTTGATGGAACTGACTCTCCTGTGGGTAGAATCAGGGCTGGGAGAATGATGAATAATACCAAGGTCAAGATTACAGTGGAGTGATGGAAAATCTGATTTCTCCCATCATCATGTTCATAATATTGTGACTCATACTGGAAGGAGGTGTCAGGGGAAGGTGGCACCTCTTGGCAGGAAGAGAGGAGAAACAGGCAAACCACCACTCCACCCTAAAAAGCTCTCCCACTTGGGGAAAAAAATGGGACAAAATACCACTGTCTCTGGAAGTTTGCCTCAACAAGTGTGACTCTGAATTTCTGGTTCCTGAGCATGTTTTTCAGTAGAGATTCTGTTTTGGAGGTGTCACGGGCTCCAGAGGCAGTGATGCATATAAGGTGTCAGAAATGTATGAGCAACCTTTCTTTGAGTCTTCTTTCCTGGTTCTTACACCTGTAAAATGAATGCAGTGCTTCACAGAGACAAGTATAAAGCCAAGTTCAGTGGAGCTGTAGGTAAGCTCTAAGTTTTTGCATCAGTAGGTAGTATTATAGTTAATTGCCACTGTTGTTATCATGGAGGTACGTGTACAAACTTCTAGGGCTTGAGAAAAAGTACTGGCCTTGTAATAGATATAAGAGATGTAATATTGGTCATGGTTCAGAGGGAAACATACAACAAAGTGGCTTTTGTGGTGGATTTATCTGTACCTGTGAAGTGGCTCCAGCTTTTCAGGAACATCATTAGACTATTTCACTGTGCTGCAGTGGGGAAAAAAACAAAACAAACAAACAAACAAACAAAAAAAAAACTGCTAACAAACAAATCCTACAAAGAAAATAAATCCTCTGGAGGTAAATTTGACTTCTGCTTCTGTGTTCAGCCACACAGCGGTCTTTCATATGGTCATATAGCATTTCTTTTGTTGGAATAGGTCCTAGATTAGATTAGAGAGTGTGAGTAAAATATTATTCTAGATAATTACATTATTAGTATTTACGAGGTTAATCAGTATTCTTTCCAAAACAGGCTAGACTGTGAATTCTTTTTATTTCAGTGAGAAAAATTTTGGCAACTATGATGAAAGGGTGCATTTATTTTTTCACTAGGTATCTGCTGATTAGTTAATTAAATATTTTCATCAGTCACAATGACCTCTGTATTTGGGAAGCATATCGGTTTACACTGGATTTCCCATAGCAGTGATTCTGTGCTGCATCACCTTCAGGTTACAGAAATAAGGGCTGCCCCATCCGCTGTCAGCCTGGTTTCTTGTCAGGCTGAGCTCTCGTGGCCATCCTCTGAAACCTGTACCCTTAGCAGGGAAATGAAATTGAGCTGAGCTGGTCCTGCTAGCCCAAAGTTTCTGCTTTGTTAAAAGGTTCAGAGCAGGTCAGGTATTTTTCAGTATATTTTTAAAAGCGTGGTTGAGCTAATTTAATTTCTGTTCATTAATTCCTCACCCCCCCCCCCCCCCTTCAGAATAAATGGCCCTTCACACAAATCCAATTTAGCTTCAATATACCTTATTCACACTGCCTTTTATTGCAAGCCACAGTTCAGCCAGCTGTAAGATTGCCCAGCTGCCTCAGGTTTCCCAATTTAGCCCTGGAAATGATTTCAGCATGGCTGAAACTTTTCACTGGCCAATTTGGAAAGGGGATTCAAGTTGTGAAAAATGTTCCAAAATGGCCACTGAAAGAAAATATAACAAAAAACACACACAAAGAAAACTGGGGCATAAGGAGGTCTGCTTGGAGATTTTTTCCTAGGGCAAAAGGATGTATAGGGGAGGGGGAGCAGAAGTTGAAAATCAATTCATAGCCTTGCACTTCTGCTACCCTCTGAGGGACTTCTCTTCTTGGCCTGGGCTTAATTGCAGTACTGATATAAACAAGGGGCTTAGTGTGAAACTCTGTACAGGCAGCTGGAGGTGAACTGGCAGTGAAGACCAGGATTGAGTTTAGTATGGAGGCAAAATAGCTTGGCTTTATCTGGGAGCAATAGCAGGAAGGAAAAAAAGGTTTGCAGCTGTGCGGTGAGAATGCATATCTAATCAAAGAAGTCCATGGCATCAAATGTTCATATTTACATGGCTGAGGGGAAAAAATAGTAACATGTCCATGTCTTAAACACCATTGAACTTGAAGCTATGAGCAGAGGTCCTGCCATTGGATCTGACTTGTATTTTAGAGTGTCCACGTGTGTGCAGCTCAACAAAGGGTTGATCAAGCATGGATTTATTGTTGCACTTTTATAGAAAACCATAGCATGTCTTGCACTTTCTAGAGGCAGACGTGTTAATGAAAGCCCTTCAGAAAGCGTAGGATTCCAAAATAGGCAATACACAGAAAGTCTGGTCCTGCAGCTGAGAAGAAAATGTATACTCTGTGATTATGTAAGTACTTTTTGGGCCTGTATATAGATCACAATAATTGGTGAGCAAAGTGCAAGACTTATTTGCACATATAAAACTGTACACAGTCTCCGTGTTTAAGATAAAGGGGTTCTTTCCTTGTGCATCTAGTGGAATCCATTAAAACATTATCTGGACTTCTAAGATTTGTTGTTAGTTTCAAGTAATTAATTTATCAGTTAGTAGAGGTAAGGAGAAGCATATATCCTTTGAGTCTAACAGAAGTCAGAAAAAAACATTAGGAGGAAGAGGAAGAAAAGAACATCTTTTAATACGAGCATCCGCGGATGCATTTATGCATTTTTATGTGTGGAATTTTTTCCCCAACTCTTCTCAAATATTGGTAGGATTAGAAAGCAGCTCTGAAAGGAAAATCTGGTCCACTGGATATTTTTAGTTAGGAAGTATTACTTGATTTTCAAAGGAAGGAAAAAGGATTTCTCAACACTCGCTACTGACAATTTAACTAATAGCTTCCAGTGTATGTCTGTATGCATCATTACCTTCACCACATGCACATTTTTGTCCTTCTTTGCCTTCTAAAACTTCTGTTCCCTATAACTCTTGGGCATCATCATTTCAAGAGGTCCTGACTGTGCGAACTGAAGTTCAGAGTCATGACAATTACATGTCAGCATCTATAATTGGCAATATAAATAAATAAATGCAACCATCTGGTAGTATTAAGTAGATGAGCATTTCCAGTGAAGTGAATTTATGTCTTTGCCTAATGTTAAGCACATGCTTGTTTGTTGCAAGTATAGAACTTCTTGGTAAAGGACGATGACAGTTTAAATCACTATTTTTAAAAGAAAGCAGAGTTAAAAATAAAATTCCTTGTCCCCTGTGTTTGAGTTTAAAGAAATTAGCCTAGGAATGTATGATATGCTAGAGCAAGGCAATCTTAAATATTTGTGTTGTTTTATTTCTTTAGAACTATGCATGGAAATGCTGTATAGACAAACAAGATTTACACTGGTTATGGCACCTAGGGAGAAGAGACTGGCTGTTGTGTTGTCTGCATGCTCATTTTTATTACAGCGTAAAAGCTTTTGGTAACTTTCCCCTTTAGTGAAGAAATGTGATTTTGCAAAAATGTTTAGTAGGATGATCACTGAGTTTTTTTCCATGTAATCTCAATTATACGGACATCTAATACATTGCTGCAAACGTGCTGGGGCAACTGACACTCGGGAACAGCTGACTCATACTAGTTGTTAACTTCAGTGTCGTCTTTGTGAAGTTGACCTATGCAACTAACTCTGTGGGAATCGACATCTTAAAAATTATTTGCAGATAGTCTGCACTTTTTCAGGGAGGGATAAGCACTGTGGACAGGTTTTCTAAAGTGCTCATCATTCAATTATGTCCCCAGATGTTTTAGAGATCTTCTCATCACTCAACAAATTTTCAGTGCAAGCTACCTACTACTGCGTTGTTCCTAAAGTATGCTTGTGTGTGGGAAGCAATTACTGATTGTGCAAATGCTTTAGATCACAAAATAGATTGCTTGTTTACTTTATGTGCTGCCCATTCTTTCTCTTGGGACCCAGATCAAGATGAGAGCCCCAGTCCTTGCAGGTACTCCTGGAGGAGATGCCAGCAAGTCCTGTCTGGAAGGGATTTGCGCTTTTATATAGCCAGACTGAGCAGCGTGAAGATTACGAAGCATTTAAATAGACATGGGAAATGGGAGGGAAGGCAAGGGGAAGAAGGTAAGAAAATACTCTATGAAAAAGTAGAGTATGGCAGACGGTGTGGAATAAGGCTGCTGTGTAGACAGTGAGGGAGGAGTGGGAGGGGACCTCTGGAAACAGCTATTCGTCACAGGGAAAGAATGTGAGAGCTGGTTTGTTGGTTGCTTTTTTTTTAAAGGGAGAAAAAAAAGGAGTTAGACACTGATGACGACACTGTTGTCCCATGGTCCCTCATTCAGCTGCTTGTCGTGGATCTTGCCAGCTCAGTTTTTGGCTTTTTTTCTCATGTTCACATGGCCAAAGGAAACGATGATGCTGCTTCACTTCTGGTGCTTCTGAAATGGGATCTCCAGCAAACTTGCCTCAGTATAAGATGCTCTGTGTAATGCTTCATCAAATACTACTGATATTTTGATCAGCAACAAAAAAGGAGAAACAAGCTGTAGCTGAGTTTTCTGGGTTTGCTTTTGCTTTTTAATTCAAGATAAGTAGTTGGACACTGCAAACCATTATTCTGAAAGAGACAAGGAGAGGATAGAATAAAATTACATTAAATTATGAACTCATGTCAGTTTAAAATCTAAGTGTAAAAAAAGGTTTCTTTAATCTTTTTCTGGAAAAAAAGAAGTCTTTAGAACAAAGTTGTACCTATATATTTTATTTAAGAATTATGAGTTCTTGTCTTTCTGTACTTTGCTACAACCATGGTTGTCTTTTAACACTGTCTCAGTTTTGTTAATAAATCATTAATAATGTTTTTGCTATTGAATACCTTGTAGTTTCTATTACAGGGCCCTTACGCTGCTCATGGCAAAAGGTATTGGGTGAATGTATTTCAGAAATTCCATACAGAACATTGCTTAGATTGTTTTCCTTTTTCCTGTTTTTTTTTTTTTTTTTTTTTGGTCATTTTATGAGATCAGCGCTGTGAAAATACTGCAGAATTTGTTTCTATACCTAAGCACACCACAGTGAAAGAGAGTTTAAGTCTTCCGTTCAAATTGAGGTTCATGTCTGTTTTCCAATTTGCCTTTTTTTCCTGAAAGCTAACATTTTGTTTTAGCGGTGATATGTGACAGGAAATGGGGAGAAGTAGAAACATAAAAGTCATTGAATTCTGTGGGCAAATACCCTTTCCTATCTTCCTTAGAGAATTTCAAAATCATTGGCATTAAAGCACTGCTATACTTTTTTTTTTTCTCTTTACTGAGGCACACATACCCTTTTTTCTTGATGTGTGGTTACATTATTCTAGAAATGTTTTGAGTAGTGAATGGAGCCAAAAAAAGAAATGAGAAAAGCAATTTACAAGTCTGTATACAGAATATACGTGATTACTTGATTTAATTTCTTTAGCATTAAGCAAAGTATCTTAAATATAATTGCTAACATAGATTAAGAAGATAACTGTAAAAAAACTAGTTGGCATATTTGGTGGGAAACCAATTTATGTACTTGTTTTTATGCCAAAGAAAAAGTGGGATGTTATGCAAATAATCATTTATTAAAATGAAATCTTGGTTCAGACTGTCACAACTAAGTTTTACGTACTGTTGAGGCATTCAGTTCTGCTCTCTCACTTAAATCACACGGCTGTCTTTTCCATGAGAATGTCATTCTCTGCTTTTTAGTTGAATGTGTTGACAGCAAATTAAAGTACATACTAGGAATTTTAAGTGGGAAGAGGAGGAAGAAGGGAAAGGTAGTTAATTGTTCTAGAAAAAGTATTTCTTGGGTAAACTGAGTAAAGCTGGAAGGTGAGAACAGAATTGAAGCATTTTTCTCCTATTAGATCCAAGAAATGACTGACCTAATCTGAGGATGCTTAGATTATTTTTATTTATGAAATTCTAATTTTACAGTTTTTCTGGTTTTATTTTCAATATGTTAAGTGCCAGTGTGTACCCAGCTCACTTTTTTTTTTTTAATGAACTTTTTTTTTAATGCCTCTTGAGATATCTAGACTTCAAATTACAAAAATAATTACATATAGAAAGTTATTTCTTTATCTTCATAGTGCCATCAGAATTATCTGATACAGTTGAATCCAGGTCTTCACAGCCATTCCCAGCTTGCTTGGAAACTCCACTGAAATCAGATGAAATGGTCCTTGCAGGAAGGTGCTGTAACTTCACGGTGTTTTTCACTTTTTTCTTTTTCATTGAACGTTTCATTCACTGAGATTATTTTTACTTATGGTCAGAAATGAATCATGTACTTGTAGAGACAGCAGGAAAACGCATCTCTTCCTGGCTTACAGGAACAAAATTGTTGAGGCATTGAATAGTTCTGTTGTCTTTACAGACATCCAGACACAACTGCTTTTCTTGTTGTTGTTGTTGTTATTATTTTTAAGTCTTTGGATGTCCATGGAAGTTGTGAAAAAGCTGGAGTGAGCACTGGCTTGTAAAAAAAATACATCAAACTGTGAAAATGTTTCTAACTTTGGGCACTTCAGGCACCAAGGCTGAGCTGCCTGCCGTGGATTGGGTTGCATTTGCCTCTCCGGCTTGTGCTTGTCTTTGCCAGATTACGGGAGGGAGAGCTTCGACTGATGTGTTCATCTTTCAGAGTTGAGAGTCTTTGTTTTACTTGTGTTTTACCCTTGCCTACCTCACTGTTCAGCCTCAATAAGAAAGGAACAAAGTTTTGAAGAGCATTAAGGGAATAATTTGATGGTGTCTGTGGTATAGCTTCAGGATCTAGTCGAGCAAAGTGCTGGAGTCCTCCTGCAGTTGCTGTCTCTACGTAAAAAAGCAGTGTTTAAGAAAGCACAACAAACTTTCTGTAAGGTCATTTTTTACATTCTTTCATTGTCTTTACTTATTCTTTTTTCATGTTTTTCTAAAAATACCCTGATGACAACTACAGAGTTTGTTGAAATCCAGGTTTGGGGTTTTGTTTATAGATTTTTATTACTTCTTATCTTCCCGTTTCTTTTGTTTCTTTGAATACAGGTTTAAATTAAGAATTGTAGTTCTTTACTGGGATATGTGGACACATTAAGCTGATATATGTGCTAGATAACGGTGTAGTTAAAAGTGCAGGAGGACTTCATTTTTCCCAGGGTAACTCTTCTTTTTTGTCTCTAAAATGAGAAGTAATTGCATTTATCTCTGCAGCATAATGCTTATCTCCACCATAATTTATCTTTTGTCTGGTGTATTCTAATGAATTATTGATCCCTATTATTTTTCCAACACAGATGCCCGTTATGAAATTTTGAGGTCAGATGACTTCATATCTCACACTGTTCTTTAGAAATGATTATAGTGTTTCCACTTTACCCATGAGGTATTTGGAGCATCCTTTTAACTTCTCGGAGGAGAGGTGCCAAATTATTTAAGTATTTAATGTCTTTATCATTCGGTTACATTCATTTTTCATTGACATTGGCAAAGCTTCGTCACACTTCACAGTTAAATCAGTATTTTGAAAGTTAACATTTGGTGGGGAGTTTATGGATGAATGATAAAACCTTGCAGCCTGTAAAGATAAATCTTGAGTAGCTGCCAGTAGGTAAATGACTAACTTCAATTCAAGCAATTTAACAGCAATCAGTGTGAGGTCAAGTAACTCTGGACAGTGTAGTTTAATACATCGTCTCTTTTTTTCCTTTTCTTTCTTTGCAAGTAAAACATTGCTGACTTCTCTTCTTGTAATTTAGCTTTTTTTTTAGTACATTTGCAGTAGATTGTGCCCCTCAGAAGTCCAGTAAGGTACTGTCAGGATTTGAAGGGACTGGGAACATGAACAAATAGAAACAACACTAATGTGAACCAATGGATTATTTGCATTCCAGTGCTTAAGTTATCACTTAATAGTTATAAGGCTCTGGTGGCAAGGCTGGACTGTGTTATGTTAGACTCAGGAACAAATGTTAATATCTTCAATGTTTTCAAATTCCCAACCATATTTGGTAAATTGTGCTAGTACCGACCCTTGGAGGCTGCCAAGAGTCTTGTTGGCAAAAATGCCACTTTGGTGAAGAAATAGCTTCTACCACAGCTTTATTTGAAGGCTGTCCTCATTTAAAGGGGTATCATCTCTCTTTTCATGACTCAGGTTTTCCCTTTTTTCTTAATTAAATGTGTTCATCTACTTAATAATGGGTTTAGTGTAAATTACCCTTATGTACTACATGCTTTTCTCTACTTTGAATGTTTTAATCTTTATATAATCCTTTCAGCATTGAAGAATCCAGTTAATCTGCTCCACAAACTGCTGTAAATTGTTGTACAAATCCTTCTGACCTGCATGTGAGTGCTGACGCTCTTTAAGAATAGAGTAAAATTAAAAGTTCCTTTGCCTTGCTGAGTGCAGCAGGTCTGACCCAGACGTTTGAAGGGACAAATTCCTGCATGTTTAAATATAGGATGTGTTGCCCCAGTCCCGCCATCGTTCAGTCCAGTTCTGTATCCAACGGCCGCCAACTCATTGTGCCTACCCAGAAAGGACAAAAATCTTTGAGTGGGCAGTTGCGGAATAAATGCGTCATGGAGGAAATGTCTTCCCCTTTCTCTCTTTTAGAGTTTCATTTATGCCCTGAAGCATAAGGAGTCCAACCCAAGCTTTTGTGGATTTCTTTTAATTGTGTGTTTTTAAATACAGCTAGTGCTGCTCAGACATTGTATGGAATATTGTCTGTTCTGTGTTTACACATTTACTGTACATAAAAACTTAAACATAGAAAGTCTAGAATAGCATTGATGTAATAGAGTAAATAATGTAAAACTCTTTTTTCTTTAGAAAGCATAAGGAACCAGGTTTCATATGCATAAGCAAAATTGGAAAGAGTGTAAAAGAAGATTTAAGAATGCAGTCCCTCATTGCTGCACTTGCAGACATCAGGTGGAAAACTGCCATTCTTGTGACTATTTCTTATCAACCCAGAGGTCTGGCTAAATGGTTATAAGTCTTCAGGACTGAAAAATCAATTGGAATTGTTTTAGAAAGGTCTTGAAATATTTTATTTTTTTTTCTCACTTTCTTAAGAATTGAATCTCCACATGAATGATGTCTCAGACTTCTCACTGCTGCTGCAAAGATCTTGCAGAGATGTCACAACTCTCATCACCTGAGAGATACTACATGGTCCTGTTGGAGCCATTTGTTGAATAACTGTGCATGAAGTGCCTTAATAGTCATAATATTAAAGTACCAAAAAGGTTATCAGTAACCGTCAAAGGCCAATGCAATGGGAGCATGCATGTGTTAAAAGAGGAAACACTGTCTTACAGCAAAATGAATCCAGTGATTCTATGGCAAATGGAAATCTCTCACACTTCTGTTTTCCAGTAGTACTGAACAGTAGTTGAAATTGCTTTTTTCTCAGTAGGCTGCATGCAGGAGTGTTTGCTATGTATATGCTTTCCACCTGCCAGTGGGCCTCCTTTACTTTAAAACTTAAGTAAGAGTGTGAAAAACTGTTCAAAAGAAAATTGAATAACTCAGGATTTAGCCCAGTCGTTATGTAGTTCAGAGATTAAGTAGGTCTGCAGTGTGCTCTCAATGTCCCTAAGATTTTTTTTTAAACTATATTGCAAATAATCCTGCATTTCTGTGAGATTTTTACAGTTAAAATTGCAATTAGGATAAATTGATGCTGAAGTGATTTTTTTAATCTTACACCTTCTTCCATGTATACAGCTGGAATATACTTTGTGCACTTTTGTGTATACACATGCACATGTAAACTGCAGATTCTTTCATTAAAAAAAGCAAGCAAAGAAGCAAAACGGAAGTATCTGATTCTGTTCCCACTAGAGTGCTTGCTGTGCCACCATAGCTGCTGATTCATTTTTCAAATCTTGAGTGATGACTCTTGCCTTGTCCCGCTGGGCCTGAGATGAAAGCAGATGAAGCAGATGCTCTTGATCATATGGTGTAATCTGAATCCCCAGATTTCAGTTTGACCTGGCAGGATTTCTTATGAAGATTGGCTCTGTAATACCCAGAGCTGTTAAAGAAGGAGGGGAAAAGAAAAAAGAAAAAAACAAGAAAAAACTAACACTGTAGAAGGGTTGCATATGGGTTTGCGTTAGGTTTTCAAGTTCCTGTCACAGATGTCGAGGTGTTATGACTTCAGACATTCACTGCTCTAGCTAGGATGCTTCACTTTAGTAATTCCCAAAATGTAGGCTGCATGCTGGAGCAGTGAACTGAGCAGTGTGTGTTTCTTCAATGACTTTGCAGTTTTCTCTGCAAGCTTCTCTGCTGTGCTTGTTTAAACATAACGTTACTGTGTGCAGCAAAGGCTTCTGGTAAGCATGGTTTCATTCTGATGGCTGGCAGCTGCCCTCAGCAAGAGTTCTGCTCGCAAGAGAGATGCACACTCTTTCCTATCTGGGCCACCTGAGCAGGAAATAAACTCGGTTTGTCTCACTGCTCACTGTAGTTTTGTAACCTGACTGGTTTCTGCACAGTATCTGGACAGGGAGCTAGTATTTTCTGTGACTGATTGTCCCGAATTTGGAAGAAGACAGTAGAGCAGCCATATCTGATGGGAGAGAGAAGTTTGCACTACCCTATGACACACCTGGCTAGAAGGCAGCTGATCCATTCAAACATGAGCCAGGTGGCTAACCGGAGACCTTGTTTAGTCTAAATGCTGTCTGTGCAGAGCAGAGTTGCTAACATTTTGGCCTCTCATAGAATCACGGTATGGTTTGGGTTGGAGGGGACCTTTAAGATCATCCAGTTCCAGCTCACCTGCTATAGACAGGGATACTTCTATCTAGACTGGATTGCTCGAAGGCCCATCCAGCCTGACCTTGAGCACCTTCAGGGAAGGGGCATCCTCAACATCTCTGGGCTACCTGTTCCAATGTCTCACAACCCTCACCACCCTCCTTTGATTTTGCTGAATTGCTTTCTATCACACCGTGGTGTTATTTGACTATACTGTCCTGCGCATCATTTAACAATGCTTTCCAAGCAACTTTTGTGCCTCTTTACCTTGATCTTCAAAGTGTGCAAAATAATACCTTGTTACAACAGATATCCAGCAAACATAGCCATCCAGTAATTTGAGACAGGTAGGCTAAGAAACACAGTGGCAGGAAGGGAGATCAGTAGGACATTAGATAAAGACATTGCACTGCAGGAATATGTTAGGTGAAAAAGCATCCAGAGTTGCTGAAAGAGGAAGACTCAATTTGATCAGAATAGTGAAGCTGGGAAGGAGAAAATATGAGTGTGTGAGGTGTTAACAGTCAGGATTGGCCTTTTTTTTTTTTTTTTTTTTTTTTATTGAAACATTCAATGGGAAATAATATAAAGGCAGCAGTGAAGTGAGGGAAGGAGGAAATCCATTTAAAAAACAAAATTAGTCAGAGGGAAACAGTAAGATACAAGTAATGAAAATCTAGTTGTAGTCAAATGAGGGTGACTAAGTTTTAATAATATGGAGGAAAGTGACAGATGAGTCTCATTTGTGAAGAGCTTGTTCTTTGCTTTGCTCATAGTGCAAGAGATGCAGGCAACTTGAGCCATGCAAAATGCAGCCAGTGATTCTCCTCGGACTATTGGCAAGGGACACTCTATGAGCAGGGGAGAGGCCTTATTCTGTTCTCATGTATTCACTGAGCATTGTGACCTTATAATGTCCTGACTGGTGGTTTGAAATAACCAAAGCTCTTTTCAGAAGTCTAGGACTCCAGCAAATTCCAAGGAACAATTTTGTGTATTTTCAATCAATTTCTGTTGCTAAATGTAGATCCCATGGTCTATATTATCGCAGTTGAAAACCTTCCCCTGCACCTTGACTAAAAGGCTTCAACGACAGTTTTGTTTTGTGTCAGGTTTTAATCTGCACATTGCATCTTATTTCAGAGAATAATAGTGGGTTACTGGCACTGACAGTTGCTAATAAATAGCTGTGGATGCAATCAAACACCTGCAAAATGGAGGGAGCAAAATATATAATGTAAATTCTGAACACTGTAATTATCTAAGTTACCATTACTTCCATCCAAGACATAGTCAACTACCCTTCATTCAAAGCCCTGTGGGTTTTTTTTTTTAGCACACTGTTAAGTTCTGCTTTCAAAGTACAAGCAGCTCAAAATAAAGTTCAGAGCTTAGTTTCACTCACCTCAGAAATGCAGTTTTGATGCATTTGCCTAAGTTGAGGCTCTTTGTCAGAAAACAGGAGAGCCTGAAGAGTTTCTGCTCTAGGTTAGTAGTATTCCAATATTTGTCTGAATAAGCACCATTGTACCATTAGTCATTTTAACCCCAGATTAGAAGAGGATTGCTAAAGAAGGCTGTTTTGTTTTCCTTGATTACTAGGAGATCGGATGTTGGGAAAAAGCAGGCATGATGATTCAAGAGAAGATATTTAAAAATATGACTAAATGTTATGAGTCTCACTGGAAATTATTATCCTGATGAAAAGTACCTTTGAGGAACATGAGGTTACCCAACATATTACGACTTGTTACATTCACAGTGGATTTCTGCCCAGTGCTAATGTAAATAGATAAGAAATGAAGTGAATCTTGAGAATGAGATTAAAAAAGTTCACAATTTATTTAACCTAAAAAGTTTACGTATCGATCTCTTTGCCTTTTTGCTTTTCTGAGCTTCCAGTGAATACTCTAGTTTTGCTTTCAAACTTTCCCTTGAGATTTTAGTTTTGTTTTGCTTTGGTTGTAATCCTTTGAAAAAGAAAGCAGAGAGGCCTACGCATTCTGATGATTCTGGGAGGGAGAGCTCTAAGGAAGGCAGCAGAGATCCTGAGACTAGCTACAAAAATCATGACTCTGCATTTGTGCTGCAGAACATGAAATCTGTATTCTGACACTGGTGGCTTCTTGTCAAACCATTGAGCTGTCAGCCATTTAGTTTTAGAAGTGCCACTTCAAGAAAAACTCTTTGATTCTTTTCTACTCATCCATTCAGTCTAACGTGAGCTGCAGCTTTACCCCGCCCCACTCTGGTTTGTCTAGAAATGCTTTCCCTTTAGAATATAGCAGTTTTTATAAGTTAGAACAGCAGTATAAGTCATTTGTAGGTGTCCATAATTTAGGTGATGATTTATTACATTAATGCAGTAAAATGATCTTCAGCACAGTGTTCAGAGAGTTCTGCTTTGTAACTTCTGAGAAGAACAGCAGCATGGCATAAATGCATGGGAAGAAAAGCAAACCTTGACAGAGATGAAGTGGTGCCAGAAGATTGATGAAATCTAAGGTAGTTAAGGAACGCAGTAAAAACTGACAAAGAAACATATTATTAAAAGATTGTTGCATTATTTTATGAAGACTCAAACGTATTGCCTTTTATTTCCCAAGTAACTGAGAAGTACCTCTAAATCATTTTTGGAAGACGCACTGTTGTGCTGTAACTATTTATAAAGGTTTTTCTATCATTCTAACTTAAAATAATTTCTAGCTTGTACTTCTCACATTTTAGAACAATCACAATGTGTAGAATCAGGCTTGGAAGTAGGACCCTTTCCTGATAGTGGAAACATTTATTTGCATTTTTATACTTGGGTTTGTCCCTGGTTTTAAAGAAGAAAAAAGACCAGCAACACAGTCTAGGTGTATTACTGAAAAGGAGCCAAACGCTTTAGCAGTGTGCACTAATTCCATCAGAAGTCTGATGTGGTGTCAGAAGCACAAATTAAATCTCACTGATGACGTCAGTGTGCAATTAGAGGCTGAGGTTCACACCACTCCACGCAGGTACTTTTCCCTCTAGCTATCTGGAATAACAGACTTGCTGTAATACAGCTGTGGCTGTTGAGGAATGCTAAAGCATAGTGAATCGCTGCCTTTTAAATAAGAACGTGTGTGGCAGAGAGAGCTCCCATTACTCTGCTATGTGTCTTGTGCAGTGGGGGAGCCTTGGCCTGGGTGGCTCTGAGTGACTGCCTTTGAATGAGTGGCTGACATCTGCTTTTTTGCCCTCTCTTCCCCTCCTGAAATAGTGCAGCCACGGCCGGCTGGAACAGCACATTGTGTTTTCTCAGTGTCACCCACTCATTCCCACTGATTAATTCTGTCTTTCAGCAGGCCTAGCGGTGCAGAGCTCTCAGGGCTGTAAGTACAGCCAGGAGGGGAATAGCTGGGCCTTCAGCAAGCAACATCACTCCCCTTGGCCATTTGGCCTTTTTTACTGCCTAGCAGTCCTGCAAAGCGATTGTTTAATTGTCCTGCTCCCGAGTTCTGTCTTCCACCTCTCCGAACCCCCTATTCTCCAGCACAGAGCATCCACTAATCATCACTAGCTTTTTTACTTTTTAATACCTACACTGGTCATGCACCATCACTGCATTCCCTGGAATGGAGACAGACGAATGTACCTCATGTGATCTTTGCTTCAGTGCTGGTCTCTGACACAGGGGCTTAGATTTGGTGCAGCCTGAATTCATTTATCTGAATGCCACTAGAAACATAGGAGAGGACTCATGAGGAGAGAGGGATATGGTTACTTTTCAATTGGTTGCAAAGAAGAAAATGTCAAATAGCTCACAAGCTATATATATATATTATATATATATATTTATATATATATTTATTTATATAAATAATTCATTACAGAAAGGCAGGGAATGAGCTCTGGAAGCTGGTCAGAGCCCCAGAGCTTGGGTCTGGCCCTGAACTGTCTGAGAGTCAGAGTGATAATTTTTTTGTTTCTTTTTCTATAAAGAATAGTTGAAATAACCGTTACAAAGAGTAATCTAGGCACCAACTGGGAAAGAGTTCCAGCTTCCACACAGACAAGGTCTGTTCCAGTCTGTCCCAGAGGCTGGGTACAGCAGTTGTGTATGCAACCAGCAGATTTTAGCAGTGCTGCGGCTGTCCCAGCTTCTTGTGGGCCCAAAGATTTATCCACAGAGCAGCCTCGAAATGCGCTTCCCCTGTGGCAAAGCCGTGCAGTGCCTCGCTCCCTGCATTCCCAGCAACTTGCAGGAGAGAAATGCAAACTACAAACATGTAAACAGCTGTTGGGTGAAGGGGAGGAAGCTTCATGTAACAGAATAGGCTGCCAAATTCATCGCTGCCATGTGTGCTGTGTAATGCTTGTCATCTCAAGTGAGTCATTAAGAGGTTCCCCCCTAATGGTACTTTGAAGTGCTGTGACAGCTTGAGAGCATCTATAAATTGCCACAAACAGCCTTCATACTGTGTTAGCTAATTGCTTGCTCTTTGACTTATTAGGAGTCACTGAGTTAAATAATTTGTCACATGTGTGGCTCATAATAAATAATGTGACTAGCCAGTTTGTGAGCTGTTTTGGTGATATATAGTGCCCGTTTTGAATGTTGTCACAGGCAGCTAGCTAATATGACCCTGTGATTATCAAAGCTTTGTGAAAATAACGGGGCGTGACAAGGCAGCAAGTTTATAAAACAAGCATCTCCTGAGATATAATGACAATTCCATTAATCTGTTCTTCAGATTTTCCATACGATTATCATTTTTCTTTCTAGTAGTCCGTTAGCAGTACAGGTTTATAGTAGACTATATTTAATTTATGTAGAAAGAGTGGTGAAGGGAAAAGGTTGCTGAAAATACCGTGCATCCTCTGATGAAGTTTGCAGTGAGTATCCTCTCTATAAACTATGAGTCATTTTTGAAATATGTTGATTGTGGATTTTTTTAAAAGAAATCTGACATCTTTCTCAGCAGTTTGTCTAGGTATTTTTTCTCATCATCAGCCTTGGTTCTCATAGCATGATTCAGGTGGTGCATTTCCGTAAACTTGCCTGCTGGGAGCTGGGCTACTCAGTTGGTGAGCACAAACATGGTACTGTTGCAAGCAGTTGTGCACAAGTAATGTTAGAGATGCCTTTAGAAAGAATGTGATAAAGCAATGACGTATATATTAACACCCTCTTGACATCTTCAGCTCAGTAGGAGTCTTGTCTGATTTCTATGTGGGAGGAGAGTCCCCAAAGTTTTGCCAAAGAAGCAAATGTGGTTTCTCTGACAGCTAAAGGGTGATTTCTTCCCAAGGGACAGGACTTGTCATGCTCACTTGAGTTGTGTAGACTGGATCACTGGGCTATAAAATCATCTTTTCCCACCATTGTGCTAAAAGAAGAGTGATGAGTGGTGTTTGGTAAAACTTACCGGTCCCTTACAAGCCTGTTCCTGCAGTCATCCTGGCTATTATATTCCTCTTATTTGAACTTTGAGGTGCTGGTGCTGTTAAACTTGTTCCCAGTTTGGCAGTCGCTTTGTTTTCGGTCTTGTTGATTCAACAGAGCCAACTTAAAATTGCTTCATGTGAGAGAAGCCCCCCTCTATCTGTCTCTGCTGAGCAGTTCAGCGGTCCCACAGCTTTTTCTAAAAGTTCACTTCCTCAAAGCCAGGCAGCAAGCAGGTTAAACCAGCAAAAGACCTCCAGACCAGAGGCTTATCTACAGTTCTTCATCCTCTCACCTCTCCCACCATGTAGGTTCTGACTGGTTGGGTGAGGAGAAGTGACTCAGATGTTCTGTTTCATCAAGAGGGCAAGTTGCTGATGGATTGTGCATATCAGTTTTGGCAAAGGTGAGGAATTAGAGTCAATATGTAGAAGCAGCTAATGTTTACCATTCTCATTTGTAATTAATAAGGGAATTTTCTTGCCAAGTACTGCAGATCACTGGGGTAAGCTGGAGCCTCTAGTGATGGTCAGTGCTATGGGCACTGGCACCTCTGTCTTCAGCATTCCCAGGGAGCCCCTGAGCCCACAGAGCTGCCGACTCTTTCATTGTGCCTTTTTCCCATGGAAAATTGCAAAAGGTGTTTTGTTTGTACTGATGCACAAGGGCTTGGAGAATTAACCTGAGAATCTTCTGTGGGATCTTCTCTGCTACGCCAGGATTTTGTCTAATTTCTGAGTGCTTTGAGTGCTTAATGTCATTTTGAGACAAGGCTCCAAGCCACCCTGGTGACAAATGGGCACTTGTTTTCCAGTGACAGCCTTACTCATGTTTTTTCCCTGGGCCTCACAGAGTTCTAGTACAAGGTATGAGTCTTCTCATTAAAGTCACTCCTAATCTGCTTCACTCAGACAAAGGATCTGAGGCTGCATTTTAAATTTTGATTCAAGTAGAATAATGAAAATAGATTTCTCCACATCATTAACAGACAGACTCATGACACAGGAGTGAAATGCCGGAGCTCCTCAAGTCGGTGAGATGGAAATTTCTTCCCATGTGGTCCGGGTTTATTTAAGACTTTGCTTTTATTTGGTCTTCCTATAGTTTGGCAAAAAGCCCACCTCCAAACATTCCAGACTTGCTTATATTTACGAAGGAATTTTCCATAATATCATTATTTGAGCAAGTAAACAAACATAACTGTGGTTAACGGTCCAGCTCACGGGTGTCAAACGTTTTCACTTGCCTGGACCAAACTGATTGAAGAAAAATTGTCTTGGGCTGAACATAAAAATATATTATGTATAAAATATAATGAGTTAATATGCATAAGTAACAAAACTTATTTCATTTTTTTTTTAATTCTTAAAACATGAAAAAATACGGCAACAAAAACATAAAATGAGAGCCATATTTGACCCTGTTTTTGTGAAACTAATATATCAGTTAGGTTCAGTGACAGTAGTTGCCGCTCTTTGTGAGCTCTCAAGGTGTTCATCAGAGATTGTTGAGGAAATTTTACACTTCCTGTGCTTCATCATTTAAAATAGTAATTCACCTTCTTGGCAGTATGCACATTTCTGATTTCTCTTGTGGATGCCCCTTCCCTGGAGGCATTCAAGGCCAGGCTGGATAAGGCTTTGAGCAACCTGGTCTATAGGAAGGTGTCCCTGTATGTAGCAGGTTGGTAGGAACTAGATGATCTTAAAGGTCCCTTCCAACCCAAACCATTCTGTGATTCTGTAATTCTATAAAAAAGCAATGGTGTGAGTAAGGTGTGATTGTGAAGCGAGGGATGATTTTCTCTGATAAAACAGGAGTTGTAAAAGTCTGAAGAGAGACAGGATGGAATTTCTTGAGTTAAATATCTGCTTGCAGCTCTATACATTTCATTTGAAAATTTGCAGTAATGTATTTATGTCGACTGAAAATAAAGTTGCAAATATACCAAAAACTGGTTCATTTTTTTTTTTTTGCAATCTCAAAGCCTATCCTCAAATTCCTTTATCAAAACGGAAAGCATGGCTCCATATTTTTCGCCATTCACACGACTGTGTTTATCCAACACATCAAAATGCGTACAATTACTTGTGTTGAGTTAGCCCTGCACTGCCCCTTCCCCTTGTCCTGGTTTCAGCTGAACCACGTTAGTAGCACACACAGCTTGGCAGGGGTAGGCTGCATTGTGAGCTGTGTTGAGTCACATGCAGTCCATGGACCTCGGGTTGGATGTGCCTGTGCTATCTGATTTGTATCTGCAAAGCACCATGTCCAAATTCTATAATTCTATAATTTGGACAAAAACCTTTCCATCCTTCTTTCACAGATTTTTGTGAGGACTGTGGTAATATCTGGTTCTAAATGAGAAACGTGGTTAACCAAACCCTAGCATTTCCAGCTCAATTTATTTTTCTCATTAGTTAGATGTGTGTGCTTTTTGTTGTTTTTCTTAAAACCACTGCACTGCAGTTGAGCATTTTCATGAAAATCCCAGTTTCCATTTGGAAAAATGGAATCGCGTTCAGCGTAATCAAGCAGGTCTCGAGAGCACAAAACTGAGAAGGAAAGAAAGAATAAAGAAACAACATTATATTCATTTTTTTGTTTTTACCACATTGGGGTAGGGAAGTTTAATCAGAGCAAGTGCTGGATTTTGCACCTGGGAGACTGTACGATGTTGCTCTTTGGACTCAAAACTCCAAACTGCTGACTGTTTCAGTTGTTAACAAAAATGTTCCTTCCAATGTGATGAGAAAGACATGCAGGAAAAGAAAAATTGTCAAAGGAGATGCCCAAGCACTGAGTGAGTGTCATTTATTTGTTGGAAATGAGTAGCAGTGCACTTCTTGTCCTGAAAAGAGGACATCCAGCAATTCACAGAGCTCTGAAGTCATAGTGTGAAAATGTCGAGAAAATAGCTGGTGAAAACTGAATGCGAACTTACAGAAAACCATTCAAAGAAAAATGGCAACTGAACCGTTCAGTGTGCTTGAGTCTGGAAAGATAAGCTTCACATTAGTTGGCCTTAATTCACTGGGAAGATTTTTCTTACCTCTTTCCTTTGCCACCTTGAGTAGGGTTCCTAAATGTGCTGCTCAGTTTACAGGCACAGGTAAAAGAAAAGCAAACAGATCCTCCCTCAAATTCTATGCAAAATATCTGTATAAAGAAAATTGCTGTTACAGTGGTAATACAGGCTAGCTGTTTTCATCACTGAAGAATGGCAGTAACAGTTCAACTTTGCCCTTTCGTTGAAAAAGGCCTTAAAAGGACAGTAATGAGTTTCATTTTTTGCTAAAATAAATTTCTTTCCAAGTGGATGAATAGTACGCTGCTCTTCTACAGTTCAGCTTTCCACAAAGATGTGCTTTTCTGCATGACCACCATAGCTGAATAGCTGAATCATTCTAGATGTGATGCTTTGGACAAGACATTAGATTTCCTTTGAAGTTTTCTGCTTTGGACAGCATGCTGGACCAGCTAACCTCAAGAGTGTCTGTCACAGTGTGTGATTCTGAGCACTAAAACGTTGATTTGAGACTTTCTTTTGCAGCACCTCCTTGGATCCAATTACTTATACTGCTCATTTCCAAGGGTGTTGTGAAAGCCTAGAGTGGGGCTATTGTGATATGCAGTAACTTTCTGCTGGCCTCCTTCTGTGCCCACTGCATTGTGGAAGTGATGGAAAGATGCTTGCCGTTTCTAGAAATTGAAATATGAAGTAATTCTGTTACTTGGATTTAAGTTTATAATTTAGTAGCTTTGCTTTAGGGGTTTTACTTCTTACATATATGTTTAAGAACCACTGTACTCAGTAGCGCACATGCTGCTGTGGACACGTATGTATTTCACACACATACAAAATGCATGCCACTGCATGGTGCACTGTGTTAAAGCCAGGAGCAATTCTCCTGTCCCTGTTTCTCTGAGCAAGGAGCCAGGGTGAACTGTGACTGTGTGCCACTGCAGGCAGGAGTCAGTTTGGGAATTTCCATTAATGCTTTAGCAAACTTGTTCTTTTTCAACATGTGCACTTATGCTGCCCTCCAAGTAGTTTAAAGTTCCACCTGGGAAGTGCTAGATAATAGAAGATGTGTGCTGTCTCTGATAGATCTGCAGCGTGCTCAGCACCCACAGTTCCATCCAAAAATATTTAAGAAACAGACTTTGAAGATCTGTGCTGTATGTGAGTGTCCTGGTCTTTTCTCTGCCCCTGGCTGGTGAGTGGGCTGAGAGCATGTCACTGGAGATTGTGTGGGGCTGCAGAGCTTTCTGCCTGTATGGAAACTGTTGAATCACGTCCTGAACCACTGATTGATCACCTGAGGCGAACACTGAGTCATCAGCAGGGGGCACAGGTGAAGGTAATGTACCTGTGTGATTGGAAGGGGTGGAGTCTGGCTTCACCTCTCCCAGACCCCATTTAAGGGCTGACTACCACCAAGGAAGGATCTTTTGTTGGTGGTCCCTCCCTAGTGGAGTCAGTGGTGAGCCTCAACCATCATAGAAGGTGAGCCATCTTTTACTTACCAGTAGTCTGTGCACTGTCTATATAAAGCCTTATGGAATTATACCATCCTCTGTGATATTTCCTCTGAATTCCATTCTCTAGAATTATCTGCCCTGCACTGTCCTTGCTGGAAGGGAGCGAGGCTAAGTCATGCAGCAGGAAGCTGCGTCAGGAAAATCTGCATGGGCTGAAGCTTCCTCTCTTGAAAGGGACTGGGAGTGCTACCCACGCAAAAGGGAGTCCAGCAGAGAGCATGGGTTAAACAGGCTGATGATGAGGGTCACTTAGGCATATGCTCTCCATCTTGCATAAGAACTCCTGATTTCAGCTTCAGCGTATCAATAGCTGCTGCTCCAATTTGGAGCTACAAATAATAAAACCGAAAACACATTGAAGGGTGTGCTCCTTAACTGCAGTTTAGTTCTGGCATGGTGAGCCTGCTTGTTTACTAGCTTTCTAGACCTAATTGAGCAGAATAATGTCCCAAATGATACAGTTAAAACATCTTTTACTATTCAGATTCTTCTGTTTACAAGCCTGTGTACTTTATGAGAAGCAACATTAATTGAATTGGTTTTGATTACTTCAAATAAATGAAATCATAGAATTAGCATAATTGGTGTGAATTCAGTAGGCAGCCATGATTCAGGTATTCCTGTGTCTCATTAAAGATGTTGCTTCCAACATCCACAGTACGTGTGAACAGTTTTCTAGGCAGGGAAAAAGGTGTTTTTAAAGAGCCTTATGGGAGGTACAAGTAAAGCTTCCTTCAAATTGTAACTGGATGCAAGTAGTGCTCCTTACATTTAAAAATCAAACAAAGCAAAAAACAAGAAGTTAGCCCGGATGCATTTCCTACAAATAGCCCAGTCGATGTGTTAATCTGATCAAACATACCTTAAACTTGACGGTCAGGGGAAAGACAGTCTGGCTCAGTCACCTTGATCATACTCCTTTGACTATCCATCATACAACTGCTACTTATTTTCTGCTATTAATGCAGTGGATTTTTGCATATGGAGAACTTCAGACATAGAATTCCTAATTTATTTGTGTGTATGTATGTGTACCTGTAAATTTCTTCGTGGATAAACATACTAAGAATGTTTTTGTGCGCAGTTATCCATACTGAATTATGCGTGTGTGTGTGTATAAAAGCACTCCAGCATCCTGCTTTTTATTACAGGGTCAGCAAATCTAAATCGTACAAGTGTTGTCATGTATTCCTACTATTGAGCTTGTTGAAGAATAGCAGTGCACCATGGCTGCCTGCAAACAGCCATAATGATGGGCCATATTTGGTTCTCAGTTGTCTTCAGTAATTCCTCTTGCTGGCCTACTGCAAACGTGTGCAATGGAAGTTGTGGCACAGCCTGAATGGGATACGACTGTGTCGAACTGTGCATCACGGTGCTCTTGAGCTACAGTAAAATCTTTGTTCCTTGAGGAATGCATGCTGGTGTATGGTATATATTTATCTGGTCTGGAATAAGCATTAATCTTTAATTACTGAATAAACATATGAAACAGGTGTGGAATAACTGCCCTTTCAACCGCACAGGGCTCGCCCGCGCTGGCGGCCCATCCGCCATTGGAGCGGTTTCACCTCGTGGTGCCCAGGGCCGAGCGAAGGCGGGGAGGGCTGGGAGGGAGGCCGCGCAAACGCCCTGAATCCCACATAAATCAGAACATTCCAGTTATAAATTATGCGCCATCATAACATCCCGTTAGCGCGGCCGGCGAGCTGGGAACGGAGCGCTGGGTAGTTTATAGCGGAAAAACGGCTTTTCAATGGGGAGCACACCCTCGGCCTCCTTCTCCTTCTCAGCGCGGGGCCTGTGGTGTGAGGAGATATAAAGCAGCATTTTTCTCACTGCCGGGAGAAACAATGGGAGCTCTGTTAGCACCAGCCCAAGCTTCTTTAGCCCCTGCCTCACAAGGCTGGAATGGCTGCTTAAACCCAGGTTCAAAGCCCTTGGCCTCCAAGTGCTTTAATTTAGCACTATTTTTGCTTCTCTAACCTCTGTTTTTACTGCTTGAACCATCTAAGGTCTCCTTGTTTTGCAGGGAACTAAGCAGCTCCTTCTTATAATTAGATTAAAGATAATCAAATGAAGGCTTGGCTATTTTTAAGTGTCATTTCAACTTTGTTTTCATCTTATAACTTGTGCAAGATTGCTTTTATCACAGTTATGTAGCTTCTTGAAAAATTACATGGCCTTTTTTTTTTTTGTGTGTGTAGCTGTATTTCAAGCTTCTGTTTTTATGGTTTAAAAAGACTTTTGTGACAGGTATTTTTCAGCATTTTTATTTTATGCCATAAAGTTAAGCCTTTACCGGGTGTTTTTAGGTATGATTCACAACACTGTCATTTTTTTGCTGTCAGTTTTTCCAACACAGATCGGTGTGAAAGTGGCAGAAAATGCAGAAAGAAGCATGAAAACATGCAGGGAGGGCACAGAGGGAGCGGGGCAGAAAAGCTCAGAAATGGAGTGAAAGGCCCTGGAGCTGTGCAGGTCTGCAGCTTAGGGTTGGCTGTGCCTTGGTAACAGCAGCAAATCACTGCTGGCGCAGTTTGATTATAGCTTTTAAACAAATGCCCAATCCCAGACGTAGGCATTACTTAGATACACAGCTACTCAGCGTTTTGTTAACATCACCACTTGGTGTAAAAACCATGAAGAGTGTTGGAGCTCATCATGGGTTTTAAAAGAAAAATTGTTGGAAATCTCTGAAAAATTGTTTCAAATATTTTCATGTCCTTCCAGCTCCTCCACAAAGCACAATTCATACAAAAGTGTTTGAAATACGAGCTAAATATCTTATTTGCTGTGAGAGGAGGGGAAGGAGGTCTCGTCCCATAATTCTCATTGTGACAGTAATGTTACGCTCAAGAACCGTCTCATAACTCCAGTGGGACGGTGCATGGAAATACCTCAGGTAGAAATGGAGATTTGCTGACCAGCTCCTGCAAATCTGTACGATTTACTCTGAGTGCATTCCAGAGTACTGTGTTTAAATTTCATAATCCAACATTGAATTTGTTTTTCTCTTTTTCTCTGGGGCCACCATGCCTCCTTTTGTAAAGGACACCTGGGGCTGAGTTTCACTCTGTACGGATGCACCCAATGTCCTTTGGCTGTGGTTGAAATTTCACGAGGTTGTGCGGTAAAGAAAACAGGAGTTAAAAAAGGAATCCAAATGGTCATTGCCACAGCTAAATGTACAGTGATCCATACAATTGCTTTTATAACTATGAAAAATACTCTGTGTATCAACATTTGCTTATTCCTACGCTATTTTCAAATAGTGCTTTGGAATAAGCATACCTATAAAAACAGAAGGACGAAGCTTGTTCTGTGTGATGACGTGGTTTCATTTGGCTTTTGGAGTTCCAACTGGAGCACATTTTTCTTAAAAGTTTCGAGTATTCCGGATGGAATTTTTAAGCAATAAAAGCTCTGAAAAGTATTTTTTTTTTTTCCTTTTGAGAACTCATCTGAACGTTAGAGTGCTCCAAATATGACGTAATTCCAGTGGCTTCATTGTTGAGTTGCATATTCTCATGACCAAAGAAATCAGAGACATGACAACATTTGGTCTGTGTTCTCAGACCTAAATATGTCTTCTTACAAACAAAATGCCTGCAGTGATCATTTGAAATGTCTGATTGCAAAAACAGTTCTCATAGCTCGTTTCTTTGGCATTTAGAAAAGGTGTGAGCAGTGTTTTGACCAGTGACTTCATAAGGAAAGTGTCAAATTAAAGCCCCGAACAGATGTTGGTGTTGGTGTCATTCACGTGAGTAGAGGCTGCAGCCACAGCTCTTCCTGGAAATGAACCCATCAGATTTTAATCATGGATGCATGCATTAAGAACACTGTTTAGCAGTGACAAGTATGCCAAAAATGGGAGATGGAAATGAGAAATCATTAGAACTAGAGAAGGAAGAAGGATTGCTTTCCTGAGTTTCTCTTGAGGATGTGCGGTAGAAGTGGCAGAGTGCTGGAAGCGGAGTGGAAATTAAGTTGTCTGGCTCATAAAGTTACTGTGTAGTTCTGCAAATCAAAGTAACAGCAATTGATGTATCTTAACGTATTCTGAAATTCCAGAGAACTTAGACAGCTGTGACTTGAGGGAAATAAAGTAAATGCTATCTCAAAAGCTGGGTTAAGTATCCTTGATTTGTGAGATCACAAGGAATCTTCAGCCAGCTGGAGCCTTCAGGTTATCCACTGATGCTAAGTAGAAATGTGGATGACTAACGAAATAAATAGTTGTCTTCCTCTTAATTTTTCACTTATGGGGCCAACAATTTTTACGTTTCCTGAGGCATTCTGCATATATTATCAAGGTAGTACATTAAAATGATCTTGCCTCATTTATCCTCCCCCACAAAATAGTTGAGATGTAACTTTCCAAAGAAAACATCTGAAACATTTAATTTTACCTGTCACTTTTTTCATTTTTCTCTGTTAGAACGCTGGGCTGTACGTTTCTAATGGAGAGTTTTCATAAGAAGGGTAGAATAAACACAAGTATGATTTAATGTTCGGAGACCAAAAAATGACTGATGGGCTACTCTAATTCCTTTTCCAGGTCGTAGGTACACACAGGTGAAAGCTATAAAGGTAATGAAGGTTATCAGGACCTAGAGATAAGAATTAGGTGTTGTGGAGTTTACTGTCTAAAATCAGAGTTTCCTCATTTTTCTTTCTACTCTGTGAAGCAGTAATTCCTTGGATTTTCTTTATTCACACGTCAAGTTAATGCTGTATTGTGATTTATCTTTTTCAAGGAACGGATATGTATATTTGGTTCATCAAGACATGTGTTCTAGTGTTCTCCACCTACACGCAGTTCATTATTTTGCAAACTGAATATCTTCTCTATAATATTGATGAATTGCTATATTTTGGAAGGCCTTTTTTGTTGTCAGCTGTATTTGTTTCAGTGTTTGTGCTAGTCTCTTCAGCAAAGGCTTCTCCACTCAGAAGCATTCAAATTGTAGATCTGTCTGTCAGCTCACGTGACGTCGTGCTGAAGCCTCTGTGTGTATCCCGGACAGTTTTTCTGTTTGAAGCTCAGTAGACATGAAGCCTGAACAGATTCCCACGTCTTCGCCTGGGGGTGGTGTTATGCAAGCAGGAGTAGCAGTTGGGCTTTTGCTGATCCTAAACTGAAGTTAGTTTTGCTGAGTCCCAAGAGAAACTGGTGTAAGTGATTTAAGATTAAAGCTTTCATTACTAAGTAGCTGTAGAAAAATACTCATTTTTTTTCCTGGAACAGGTAGTTCCTAACTTTACATGCAATGCTTCTTCAATTGAAGTATTTAACTTAAAGAATGATGCTAGGACGTTTTGGCTGGTATTCTTTTGTATCTGCATTCAGAGTGAATTAGATTCAGTGTTGGTCAAACTGATTCACTGATAATGCACTTTAAAGCTTTGCTTATTTTATGTGTGTCTGAAGTCTACATGAGATTGTTTGCTTTTGCTCTTCCTATTACTTTTTGCTGTACAGTGGAAGAGTCGCTTCACTATGAATTTCTTTTTTCACTCTAACACATTACGGTCATAGCAATACTGTTGGATAAGACAGAGCTTGTTCAGTGAATGGGAGTATGTTCAGTCATCAAATAGAACAGTGTTGTCACTGGTTTGACTTAGAGAACATGAATGCTTGTTGGAATATCATCACTGTCTTTTTCTTTCTTGGTTATTCTGTGAAGTTCTAATGCAGCTCCTGTTTGCATCTGTACATTCAGAATTTGGGTGAAATTGGTCTAACATTCCCAAATATAATTATGTTTTTATTCTCTTTGGAGGAGTCCTGCCTCACAGAGCAGGCAGGCAGAGGAAAATAGTTTGGAAAAATATTATGTCCTTCTCTGGGCTTGTGCACCTGAGTGTATGTGGCCGCTTCCCTGTCTGAATGTAGCAAATGTCAGCAAAATTGTCTGCTTGTACTACAGACTTAGTTGAAGCATTCACACCCCTCCACCATGTTTGTCCAACGTATAAAGGTTGGATTTGTGGGTTACTTTTATTGCGGAGATAGTGGTATTCATCGCCACCCATGGTCCTTGGTAACATCTTCCTTTGTCATTCTTAATAGTGATGTGCAGGAGTGATGTAACACAAGGAAGGCTGAGGAAGGTACTAAGACCAGCCTAGGTAATCCATTGCTGTTCACTGCATTTAATGCTGACAAAGTGGAACTGTTTAGTTGTTATGCATTGGAAAATGGGAAAAATGCCCATTTCTAAAGGAGCTTGTCACTTTCTCCTGTGCACTGCTTTTCCTACTCTGCCTGAAGAACCTGGAGCATAGCCAGCAAAATCCCCTCATTTTTTAGTTGCAAGATGCAAGTGCTATTTACGATATGCAGAATAAGTCTGTAGATTATATTTTTGTTGCTGTTTAGCTAATGCTTGGCACGTTACAGAGTTCTCATGGGTTTGTGTGCCTGCATGGGAACCCTATGTACCATTTCACTGGTGAGGGTCCATTGCGCTTCATGTGTAAGTTTTGCCTGCTATCTTTTGATTCTAGTTTGTTTTCACATCACCCTAAAGTTCCAACAGCTGCAGAATACATGAAGACATTTTATCTCAGGAAGAGTATGTTTCATCAGTCTGTGCAAGTAATTTTTGGCTTTGGAAACTCGGTTAGAAGCAGTGCACATAATATTCTCCTTAGAGAGAACTGAGTCCTCAGCCTTGCCTTTTGCCTGAACCATACTCCTTAAGCTCCTGGTCCACTGACTGGAATGCTTGCACATGGATTTGGACTTTCTGTGATGGTCATACCTCATTTGTGGGTGAGGCATGCCTGAGTAAGAGCCCGGTTTCCTTTTTGGTTTCATTATTGGCTTCTGGTTTGAAACACTGAGGATTTGCATCATTTTTGTGTGGTGTATGGGATTTTTGGTTTTGATTCATGGAAATAATGACTAGAGTTTGGGGCAGCCACATCTTTTCTTCTCAGAGACATTTTATATCTAATTTAATGGACTGGTTTCCATGTTTTTAGCTTTCCAAATGTGCAGTTATCCCATTAGAACTCTACCAGGCTTCAGGCTAGTCAGAGAGCAACGATCTCATTTGAAGGGAGGGGAGAGGAGCTTTGGGACTTGTGTTCATTTTGATGCTGAACTCTTTCTCACACCCACTAGAAATTCATCCTGAATCTTTTCACTGAAGCTGATACATTTCTAAGGATTATTGCTGTTTGAAGCAAAGATATTCTGAAGTAAAAAGTTTCCTCATTTTTTTTTAATCTCCTCTATCTGTGGACATCTATTAAGCAAAGACTGTAAGCTGAAATGGTTTCTAGGCCATAGGAATATATTATTGTAGGATTACAGTACTGAACAGTATGTAAGTGGGAATGGACAGAAGTCATTTTCAGTCATATCTGAGGTCTTTGGTACATTTTTCACTTCATAAGCTTTGCTAACCTTAAAAATGAATGAGTACAAAATAAATATTTCACAGAGCAGTCACGGAAATCTTACTGTGTAATGCCTCAACACACTGCAGTTGGCATTATGCACTACCAACAGCCCTGTGCTAAGCAGGCTGTTCAATGTTAGTGTTAATACAGATTGTTCTACTTTTTTACCTGTACAATGTAATCAAGTCAGCAGAGGTGTGAGATGTATGCCCTCTGCACTGGGACCATTTGCTAACTGGAAGTTCTGCCTCAGCTCCAGGGATGATGAACAGCACTTGGCACTGGACACAGTGGTAGCATTTCCTACTGCTTGTTTTCACTTGGGAAACAAAACAAACTTGGAAGAGTTGCACTGTTTTGCTTTCTTTTACTTTATTATTCCTTCATTTCCTCCTGTGTCATGGAGCGACACTCTTTACTTAGTGACAGGATGCTGTGTTGTGTCTCGACGTTGCCCAGCTCCTTCATTTCTCTGCCAGCAGCACGCTGTGGGGCAGATGGGGTACCTGAAGGAGCAGGGCGGACAGGAGATCATGTACAAGAAATAGCAGGAATTACTTTTGGAACAAATTTGTATATCTTATGGAGAGATATTTATAGACTTCTAATCCAATCAAGTTAAAGCACTAATAATATAGTTTAACTTGTTGGCTTTTTTAAAATATCTGCTTTTAATCAGGGTTCTTCTTGAATAAGGCAGCTATCTCTTTACAGTAAAAAATGTCTATACTACAAAGCGGCAAAATGAAGTGTTTCTTTGATACTTTAACTGGAGTGTAATAGTTGACCAGTGGTCTAAAAAGCATCTCTTTTGAACCTGAATGGAAGTTGCTTGGCTTCAGATGTGTCTTCAAGCTTTAGAAATGTGCTGTATAGATTTTGTGCAAAAACAAGTAGACAGTTATATTCTGATATCAGATTACAACAAAATAGCAGGAGAACATTTTCCCTGTGTGCTGTTGATAGCAGTTATATTGCCAGTTTGCATTTAGTCTTTGGTTTTCTTAAGGAAACTGATTTTCTTAGACTTTTCATCCTGATACAGTTTTTCCCAATTGCTCCAACTACACGAATTTATTTTTTATTATCCACCTTAAAACCCATTTTTAAGTGATTATTATCTGGTAGACATTTATCCTAGTGGAGACTTGAAGAGAAGCCATTTCAGAGCCCTTGATGAGTTTGTGATGCTAAGCTTTGTGATGCATCCACTTGTGATTTCCTAGGTGAGGTCTGTGTGTAGATGTCAGAGAGGATCATGTGAAATTATGTCAGTCAGTTAATCACTGCCAATGAGCCACGGCATGCCAAAGCTCCATTTCATAACGGCCTCCTTGTTAAGTTCGCAAAAACTAACTCTGCAAGCCAGACCTCCTTCTCTAAGACCTCCAATAGAGGCTACAGAAATGTTTGTGGGGAAATACATTACGGCAAGAAATGAATGCTGCAGGCTGTTGGGGTTGATCCTTAAGGGGCAAAAAGAAAAAGAGAAAAAATATGTGGAGTTTGTCTTGATAATTAGTTTGGTGGAATTGATTATACTGGGTAGGCCTAGAGTAAGGCTTCTAATGTGAATGCAAAACCCATACTGAGCAAATACTTATAGGATAAGTGAAAATAAGATGGAATCTGAACATTATTTTTCATAGCAGTGACTGCTGTGTGGCAGAAAGTGTTGTAAGAGTTTTGTTCTTCTGCACCCCCATCAATTTCTTTATCCAGCTCTTGATAGATTCAAAACCACAGGGTTAGAGAGGTAAGGATACTCAAAAATGAGTAGTAGCCTGAGATAATACAGAAATGAATTAAATTCCCCTGATAAGTCATTGTTACAGGGGGTGGGTGTGAGGGGGAGAGGGAGACCGTCTTTTACTTCACCGGCACATTTAGGAAGTTTGGTCACTGGTATGGAGCCATACAGCTGCACACAATATAAAGTAAGTTTAACAGCATATTTGGTGAGTTTATAACTTCCCTAGGGCATTTTAACATTAAAAATAGTGATGGTTAACCTGGTCCGTCTGAACTTAAATATGAGCTTACTTTGCTAGAAATGAGAGGTGGTGTCCCAGCTACTTCTGTGTTTTATTATTGCATGAGGGCTGGCGTTGCTTGGTAGTTGCATTCTGTCTGTTGTTGCATGTTGTACTCAACGGGGATATTCAAATCCGTAGTCTCAGTGAGGGTGGCAATCCCAGTGCCGGATCTTAGGTACCGCAGCCCTGATTCTTCTGGTATCCACACTCTTGCATTGCGAGTTTATTCTTCATAAGGCAGCTATTGCATTTATTGCTGCTGCTTTTTTCTGATGGCTTTTTTTGATCTTTCATGTAGCTTACGGAAGACACAAGCCCTTCCACACCTTTAGTGTGTGCATGAATGTATATATAACATTATATGCAGACACACTGTTGCATACGGTTCAGGGCTGGTTTGCATGGATAGTACATAATCTATCATAGTAACAGTCCTTGGGTTTTATTTTGGCTGTTATCACTGAGTTGGGGATTAGGAAGTCATTTCCTAAAGTTCACATATAACTTCTACTCTGTATGGATGGTTAGAAAGAAATTGCATATATTGTATATGCTCATCATCATGTTGACTCTGTATCACAGATGACTGAGTTACATTTGGATGACTCTGCATGGCTTATTGCTTATATTCAGGGAAAGATCTTGTAATGTTAAAAATGCAACGAATAGCAATTCATCTAAAAACGTTGCAGTGTTGCTTGTAGATGACAAGAATGATTGTCCACCTAATTCCATTTGTTATAAACAGATGTTAATTTTTTAAGAATTGCTATAATATTTTGGAATACTCAAGCAATTTGAACTTACATTTTAACAATTGAAACAGCCTTTTTTCTTTTTTTTTTTCTTTCTTTTGACCTCAAAATGCAACAGAATCCTGTTTAATAAACAAGCAGATAAATCAGTAAATTAGAAGGAAACTTCTGGCCTGGGTAGAAAAGTAAAGGGAGGAATTATAAGCATTGAGCATTTGGATCAGCAGTCGTTAGAACAGTTTGTCCTACTGCACCCTCTGCCACATATCCAGGATTTGCTGTATGTAGGTGTATCCCTGCAGATCTGTTGTTTTTTGTTCTCAGTACAGAGGCAGTGGGGTAGATACAGAGACAATGACTATGATGTTTTCATTGGTCAGATAAGTTATAAGAATAATGTGCACATGCTCTCAAGCACAAATGATGGCAAACAAAATTGGCAATTCATTGATGATAAACTGATGAATTCATCCATGAAGCTGAAAACCTGACAAGAAAATAAATTTGGATTTCAAACCTTTACCATACCTAGGTACTTGTATCTGTCAAAGTGGTGTTTGCAGCAATGGTATTGTGAAGGTATGCACACTCACCAGGCTACGGTGCTCTCCCCACTAGCAGGAGAATAGAAATCCAATCTTTGAATTCCTAAGAAGCTGTCCAACCTGAGAGATGAATGCAGTAAGGTGCACTGGATTAAGTCTACATTTTACTGAGTCTCTGCACTTAATATGTAATTTCCAGCCATCTACTTATCACACTCAGGCTGTCAACATTTCATGTCTTATGTGAGGCAGCATCCTTTTTTGTGGGCTTGCTGAATGTGATGTACAAAATTTCTTACATTCACTCAGAACATTTCTGGGAAGACCATTTCCCTCACTTGCTGCTTTCAGCATGTCACATGTGACTTCACTGGCTCCTTTTCCTCTGTCGCATCAAACCAGTGTTACTTGTCTTCACTTCACATGCTGTTCATGTCATCTATTCACCCTATCTGTCATCTCTCATTCACTATTGACTGGATGGCTCCTGCCTGCAGCCAGCTTCTGACACCTGCATTCAGCACCCACTTCTGACGTTTTCAGACAAGTATCTCTCTCCTTTTCCCATGCTACTCTTCAGTCATGGGGGTAATCTGCTGTAAATGTGCTCAACATTATTTTCATCACTATCCTTCAAGTCCCTGCCTAAAACTTTTGTGCTGTGATACTACCAGGAATCTTCAGAATGGTTAGACAGCTGTTGTACTGCAACTCTTTCTTTTCATGATAGTCAAGTTTTTTTTTTCCTACACCCTTTTTCCAGCACGGCCATTTGAAGAAAGCATTGTCTGTATCCATTTTATCACTCTGAGACCTTTTGTTTTATGTGTGTGTTACTGTATTGTGAACTATTTTTGGCAAGGGTAGTAGCCTGCCCTGGCCAGGTTGTGCCGCGAGACTGCACTTAAATAATTCCGGGACTGCATCAGGGGATTCAGTCTCACTATCAAGAACAGCTACATCAGCTTCTCATACCAGCCTAATTAGCCTGTTTACTAATGTGCCAGTTGCCTCAGTGAATGTTGTCTCGTGTTTCATGAAGCTTGATGTCAGTGCCGTCTGCTGGACATTTAGGGTTGAGGAGCCTCATGCATTTGTCCCTGGTCAGATAGATGAGATAGAGTTTCAAGTGTGGAACTCTTATGTATGTAAGCAGTAACTTGTGGAACACAAAGGTTAAAGACTTGCATATTAGTCACAACATCCAGTCTAACTGAGAAGGTACATCAGTCTATCTCCCTGTTCCTGCTTGATGGAAAGACAGATACTCTAATAGACAAAGTGATTTAAAACATTCAGTTGGTGATCTTGATATGATTCATCCACTTGACTGTAGGGGAAAATTGGAGAGAGGAAACTGAGGTGTTTGAAGTTGGAAAGTGTGAATAACCTTCTTAGTACTGAGTGTTGGATTTCCAAGTCAAGAGCATACTAGTAAATGGACAGACATGCCATGATGGCTGTAGGACTTGCGCTCTAGTTCATCTTCCACTTCACCACACATTAGACACCATAATCAGAAACCCCATGCAGAAGGATAAAGAAAGAATGAGGAAGTTTTGTTCATTACCCGAAGGCCGCAGTTTTGTTTGGTGTGTCAGGGTGGTAAATTCCAAGTCCCGCTGGTGTGTTTCAAAAAGTAGAGCCAGGTTGAAAGGGACCTCAGGAGTTCTCAGTCCAGCCTCAAGTTCGTGGCAGTGTCAGCACTGACTTCAGCCCCACCTGCTCACTGCTTTGTCCAATTGGGAGGTTTCCACTCTAGGGACAGAGATTGCAAAACCCCTGATAACCTGTTTCACTGCTCTTCTTACCTCATGACATGGTATAGGGCATTCCTCCGGCCACGGTGGGTCATGGTTCTATCCCCTCTTTAGCAACTAGTGTGTTCCTCCTCACTGGTGGGGCAGCAGAAGAATCTGTAACAGCCGTGGCTCTGTGTAGCACCGCTCAGCAGCAACTGAAGCATCAGTGTGTTATTAATGTTATTCTCATTTTAAATCCAAAGCACAGTACCATACTAGCTACTATGAAGAAAATTAACTGTCCCAGTCAAAACCAGGACAGGGTGTCATGCAGTGTTAACTTATTTTCATAGCCCTGTTAGGAATTTTTTTTAATTTCTGTGAATAATGCATTTTAATGAACAAATCACAAGAAACAAAAGCCCAAGTTGTGTGACGGGAAACCTTTGATCAAGGTTCACATTGCCATGAGCTGTCCCAGTCCCTAACAAATTTTGAATCACACAGTGTTTCTGAACATCAGAGAGGGAACAGAATTCCACTTTAAGCTGGGACCATCCTGAACCCTTCATTATGGTTTCATAGCTACCTATAATACATATACAGTCTTGTGTATAGCTAAGTTTCACTGAAAGAATGTCTCTTACGGCTGCAGCCCTCTGTGCCAAGTTTCTAAATTGAGTGAGCTTTTCCAGCAGAGTTACTGACCTCTGAAACAGGGTTTCTATCATGAAAATGCTGACATAACCTTTAACTCTAGAGCCACAAACAGCTTTGTTATATTACTTGTTCCTAGCTTACGTCCTTGCTGTGGAAACAGTGGTGGCATTGTCTGCTGCTAATCGTGTTAAGGGGCTGGGGAGAGTTGGCACTGATATCAGAAGAGAAAAGCAATTTAAAATTAAAAATTCACCTTTCATGAGTGGTACAAGCTCAGGGGATTTTTAAATGAATATCTTTACTTTGGACCCTGGGTATATGATACTCTTTTTTTTAATACTCTTCAAATACATCAGATTGATGAAGAACATTTACTAAATCTAATATATTTTGAGTATTTTGAGCTGTCTTACATGTATAAATCTGACCGGTGGATCAAATCACCTTTTTTTTTTTTTGTGTGTTCTTTTTCCTCAGTACTTCATGTAAAGAGAAAGGAAAGCCTCACACAGCACTTCCAGCCTCTCCTGATTTTAGTGCGAGGCTTTGCAATATCCAGTGTTTTCTTAAAGTCCCAGCTCCTGGAGCTACATGATTGCCTCAAGAGATCAGCTTTTTTGTCCTTGCAGGCCTTGAGGGTTCCCAGAAAAGGCCAAAAATCTGAATGCTAAAAGATCCAAAGTTACAAGCAAAAGGAAACTAGAAATTGCAGTTTTGAGTATTTGTGTGACTTTTGCAGAGGACTTGTTTTTTAAAGGCTTGTAGTGGCAATACTTTGTATATAATTATTTTGAATAGAACTGCTTGGAATGCAGATTGCCACCAGCACTCGTTTTTAATGCTGTCACCTAGGGATGTACAGCTCATTGTTTCTGATTTTTACACTCTGAGAGACTGAGGAATCCTGTTTTATTATGTCTTCTTTAGATTATCTTGACCTAAAGTCCTAGATCAGGACCATCTTGAAAGCTCAGATCATGGCCTAAACTTTCCTTTTTATTAACTTGTTACAGAAACACTTGAAGTTAATGTATAAAGCTTATTAAGTATGGCCAAAAAAAAAAATAGAGAAAAATGATTGAAAAGATGGGATTGTTTTTTTGTATATTCTTTTAATTGTTGTGAAGAGAACAGAAAAAAAAAATAGTGCCTTTTGTCTTTTGCTACAGGTGAAGGAACACAGGGGCTGATGCAGCCTTGCCATTAAGTGCTGCAATCAGTTCTGGGAGGAACCAGAGAGATCCATGATACTGTCCTGGAAAAGGCTTCTGTTGAGCAGCCCTGTCAATAGTGTTTTCTTTCCAGAGGTGCTAATTTCCAGAGATAAAGAACTGATTGCTCCTGGTGAGAAATGCAGAGGAGCTTGCAAAAGCTATTAGGAGTGGTAAATTAACAAACATGGGAGGCAAATGGCTGCATAGATAAGTTTCAGCCAATTAAATCTTTGTCAAACAAAACCTGTAGTTCCTCTCTATTTCAGCTGTTGTGTGTTTGGTGTCAAGCTAAGTGGTTTGGGTTTTTTTTGTTTTGTTTTGGTTTTTTTTTTTTTGTTTTGTTTTGCCTCCTGAATGAATTAGCCCTTCATTTTTTATCTGCATAAGAACTTTATTGCTGGAGTCCTATTGGTGTGGAAAGACAGGTAGAAGTAGTGTTTATGTGTAACTTCATACGGCTTCCAGGGGCTAAATAAAGTCCCACTAAGCAAAGGTTTTTGCCTTTCGTGTTTCACAGTCCCTGTGCTTACTGTGCCATATAGTTCTAATGTATTCTGAAGTCTTGAGTAACCCAACTGCTAGATGAGATCGTATTCTTAATGACCTCACCAGCCAGGTACTGAAAATGTTTGCCATCATGAAAGTACTCCTTCATGTTCTTACTTAATAAATGCATTAATCATAATTCAGTGGAGAAAAAAACCTGATCTATTACAGTAAAACCATCTGCCTTTTATTTCTTTTGTTCAAAAAAGTCTTAAGTTTGAAATTCCTTTTGAATTTTCCACGATATGTGTTTTTCTGCTTTCTTTTTCTAACTTCACTAATTTGTATGAATGAGACTGTGAGTGATCGAAACCCCCCTAGTAAATCTCAAAGTCCTTAACCACTTATTGCTTGCTTGATATAGCATTTGCTGTTGTTTATAGTCTGCTATCCATGGGATTGGTTTTCGGTGTAATAAAGCACTAAAAATCTCATAGAGTTGGATCAACTTGGGTGTTCTGCGGTTAGCATGGTGGTTGTTATGCCTAATTCCCATAGCAGAGCGGGGGAATTAGGGGGAGCATCATAAAGAACAAAAGTTAGTGGATTGCCAGCTGAGTAAAGCCCTCACTGTGAACAGGTTTGGGTAATAGCAATATTTCTAAAGGGGAGGGTAATGACACTTAAGTGAGGTTGGTCTTAGTAAGCAGTTGCAGGTCTGGATCCAATAATGTATCATTTACCGCGTCTGGAATAGATCGCTTGAATAAATTAAGTGAACTCTTACCCTGCTGTGAGCTTTCTTGCTGTGTGCTCTGTGCTTATTAGCCTCCTAGCCCCTAGTTTGACCCTGTTCCCTTCTTAAATTAATGCATCTCCAATTCCCTAATCTAGACTTTTTCTTTTTTTTTAATCTCACGTTTCTTTGTTTCCACCCAACTTGAGGAAATAGCTGAGGAGTTTTCGGTTGTTTACCTAGAGGCAAAATTAACAGGTGCATTTGGGCTTATTGTAAGGCTCATCAGATGTACTCAGGGCTTGGCTCTGCTCCAAATCTTGATAAACAAAACAGAACTGTAAATTAATTGAAAACGGACCAAAATGAAAGCATCACTTGACGTATACGCATAATTATTACATTTATTCTTTTTATTATTTTTACGGTGAAAGAGGAGCAATAAAATGGATTCTTCACCGTGCCAGGATCCAGCTATCTGTGGTGTAGTGACTTTCCATTCAGATTTGAAAAATAAGTGATAGCATAACTTCTTAGTTATGTTTTTTTTTTTTTATAGCATTTTGAGCCATTATCCGCCTAGGTGGCAATAAAACACTCAAGGAAGATATTTCAGCTTTAGATAGGTTTTCTCACTGAAAGCATATAACACCCTTAGCATGGGAATACCCAGCCTCTGACAAGATGTTCTTCATTTCTGATACAATCAAAAAGCCATAGAAGTGCGTTTGCTGTCACTTGCCTGATTTGATCTGGATGAATTTAGCCAGAATACAGAGCATGGAGAAAGTAGAAGAGTTAAAAAGAAATACATTTTAATATGCGTTATGTCTTCATCCGGGGATCACTTACAGGAGATTCTAGCCAGTTCCGCTTTATGATCAGAAGCTTTGTAACCGGGACAAAAGCTCTTTGAGATTCAGCTTCCTCATCATGAAAAATAAACCTCTTATTTTTTGGAGAACACTGTCTCCCTCCAACCAGTTCTAGCGCTTAAGACAGAAGACCTTGAAAAGTTCTTTGTTGAGAGGAGTTTTGCAATCGTTCATGTGTCACAATATGTTAAGAGAGTTCTAGTTTATAAAATACCAGGAAGTTCACGATGAGCTGTTTAGTGACCTTGTAATAATCTGTCATTTCAGTCAGATTCTGTGGCAAGTGAGCATTTTAATCGTCCTAAACTGAATCCAGCAAGACCAGAAAATAATTCCTGGTCTGTTTAGCAGAGAAGGAAATGTTAGAAGTTCCAAGAATTGAGAAAGGATGGAGGGGGTGGGGGAGAGTGCTTCCTTGTGGTATCTTGGAGACACCAATTGCAGCAAAGAATTACAGAGAAGTCAGTGTCTGACAGTAGCACTAAAACCGAAACCTGTTTCTCTGTGTTACGTTTCTGTTTATTGACTGGTGTTTTGTTTTGGAGGGAGGAATGGGTCGGGCTGCCTTCTGATTTCTAAAACCTTGGAGTCATTTGCAGTGTGGAGTATAGAATAGGACTGAAACATCAAGATGACAGCGATATCTTTATGGTGAAATGCTGAGTGGTATAATGCATTGCATTTAGCGTGCAGCCTTGAGCCCTACACCTGTGCTCCGCCTGATGATCTCTTCCCAAATGTGATTATGTGTTCTAGATGTCAGAGTGGGTTCGTAAAAACGAACCACTGGAAGAAGTGGTTGTCAGCATTGTCTCCTGACTTTTCCTAGCTTTGATACATGGGGTAAATTCAGAGGCTTAACAAGGAAAACCCACATTTCAGTTTTGCTGTCCAGTATGCAGTATCAGTGATCAGACAGTCACAAGGCTAATTGCACACCAGAGCAACTGAGGACACCCTCTCCTCTGTTTCTCTATCTATGCTAATCAGCGCAGGTCTGAGCTGATTTTGAGAGCTGTGTCTCTGTGCAGGAGCCTGTGGCAACTCAGGTTGCACTGCATCTTGTGGAGAACAAACTGTTTTAGGTTGGCTGAAGATGAACAGGACATTTCTTCACTCCTGATTTCTCCACACCTTCTACCCACATTGACAGGGTTCTCACATAATGTTATCTTTACTGTGGCTTTGTTTCCTGTAAGGTTTTCACCTGCACATTTCTACCCTGTTTGTAGACCTTAGTTTGCCTTTAATAGTCTTGTTCTCAATGAAGTTTGAGTAGATCTGTGTGTTTCCCTTGGCATCTCCATGTCACTCAAGATGCTGTCTGGATCTGTGACTGTTTCAGAGTTGGCTTCATCTTTGAGTACAGAGGTAAGAGCCTCTCAATTGCCAGTCTCCTTAATGCTAGCATGAAATGGTAGCCAAAGTGTATCTCTGTTGGAGACCCCATGCCTTTTTTTCATGCTTTTGATCACTGTGAAGCAATTCATTCAAATGTCAGCAAGGTTAATTAATATATCACTGAAATTAACATGGCGACTTTTCAGTTGCGGAACTATTGCCCTGTGTACTATCTAGACTCAGGTCTTGCTTTCATGTTTACTTTTGCTCTCAGTCAAGAATTTCTTCCACAAGAAAAGAACAAAACATGATATGATTTACATTTTATAAATGAAATTTGAATGCAAAGCTATAGTTATAGTGCTTTATGAACAGTATTTATAGGAATTTGTGGACAAACTGATATATGTGTTTGAATGATCCTTGTTTTTTTAACTCATCAAAATGCTTTTTCCATACCCTGGAGATTTATTTAAATTACACCTATTTATGAACTCTCTTACTATTCAGTACTATACAGTAAAAGAGTTGTACAAATGCATAACACTCTGCAGAGTGAATTTTACCTGTGTGTGAAGCAAGGGTAAGGTGAATCAAGGCAAATCCAAGTTGATAGCAGTTAATAACAAACTTGATTTATTGTGTGCTTTCGGCAGTGGCTCATTGCTTATACATTGCAAATACCCTGCATGGATTTAGGTTTTGTTTCTCAAACCGCTGCTTAAGTCTCTTGCAGAGCAACACTGGGATGGAGACAGTTGACTAAGCTGCCTCTCAAACATCTGTAGTGAGATGAGTTGAGAGCTGCTATAATCTCGGTAAATGAAGGTCTTGTATTTCGAGATCTATCTTTCTGCAAGAGGACTGCCAATAATTCATTCTTCTGCAGTCATTAATAAGATTATTCCCACAATGGGGAAAGAAGGATTGGATCATGATTTTGAATATCAGCAGTTCCATAAATAAATTTATTTATTCCGCAGTTCAGAAATTGCAGAAAAAAAGAAAATACATCATCAGAACCTATTTTCCTATGTCTGAAGCAAATCAGGCCTCCAGAAAAACACAGTCACACTGTAAATTTTCCTGAGAAGTGTAAAATACAGGTCAGAAGATTATTGTAGCACACAGATGGTTTCAAGGCAACCAAAAGAAACCACCAACAAGGAAGATATAGGAAAGAATGAATAGCAAATATGGCTAGATCAGTTCAGATCAGATGAGCTCCAGAGAATTTACCTTGTAGCAGCAGCAGGAGAATGAGGACCTATTCACTTGAGCCAGAGATTTGCAGCAGTACTCTAGTGACATGCCAAATTTGCTGTTTTATTTCTTCTGGTCTGACTAGCTCATCTGCCATCGAGATGCATTACAGTACTTCCTTGAGGATTTGTTTGAGTATTTTTTTCTAGTATTTTCATAGTGTGAGGCTCCATGCTATGACTTCTTGCTCTGAACTTCTTGCTTATGTTAGCATTTGCAGGTTCCAACTGAAGGATTTGATCCTGTATATACTTATGTTTCTTAACTACTTGCATTAAGCCTCAGTGTCCTTCCCTACTTTCCAAACTATAGAATGTGGGATCAAGTCTCAGAAGAATACCTTAAAGTACCTCTGAAAAGGTACATACAGGGTGTGCGTTTATGTCAGCGTAGAGTCCCAGTACTTCATTTTGCATGGTACAAACGTGGTATCAAATACAGTGAAAATCCTTTGAAGGCATATGTTAAGAAAGAAAAATAATGCTAAATCAGTACAGTCATTTTGTTGTACAGTTTTTTAGACTTGCTGTGGATTTCAGACATGGCTTAAGGGAGGAATGAATAATCACTCTCAATAGAGAATCTCTGAGTTTGAATTCTGTGGTACATTCCTGTAATGTTAAATAATCATTTTTGTTTTCCTTTGTGCCTGGGTATGTGCATGCATGTGTGTGTTTGAAGGCCGTGAGGCATTTTATTTTCCTATTAGTAGCAAGCACTTTGCAATATAAAGGAAAAATTAGATTAAAATATTTTTGATCGAGATACTGCCTTTATCTAAACTAGCGTGTTTGGGTTTTTTTGTACAGAGTGCAAATTACTTTACAACATTCTTTTTAAATTAAACCTCATGGAAGTGAGATAACTACATGGAAAAAATTATTTGACTTGCAGACTCCTGAATATGCATTTTGTAGAGTGGCCTGTTTTATGGAGAAAGCAACAGGGTTCAGTTGTGCCCTCTTTAGAGCCAAACTGATGACCAGCTGTGGTAAAGAAATACTGTGAAGCTCACCTGTCTGCTGAACACTGCTTGTAAATCGTCTTCTGTGTGTCAGTGGCTTTGCTGCTGCAAAGTCCTGTATATACGGTTAACGCTGCTCCACGTGAGCATTCCCCTCCAGGTAATAACTCATGCTGAGTAAAATAAAGGGTAATGGTAAATCTCAGACTTGGATCCTGTTTGTGAAGCTAAGTATGTACATGTACATATGCAAACACTGTAAATGGCCACGTTACGCTTTAAAAATGCCTGTTTATAGCTGAGTAGTATTTCTTGGTACTGTTCACCAAAGTTCTTTAAATTTAGTTTGAGAAGTAAGAGCACTGGAAGTGGAGGAATAAGTTTTTGTCTCTTAAACCTGACTGCTTGGTTCAGCAAATGAAATTTTTAGATTACCTAGTAACTGGCTTTCTATCTTGGCTGAAGAAAAGGTTATGTACTAACTCTCAGAAATCCTTAGGGGAAGGCACAACAAACCAGCCCATTGTGTGAGATTTTCCTCTACCAAATTTTCTCCTTGTAGTCTCACACAGAGCCTGGAATTTGCAGGGGCCACAGAAAGGCCCTAGGTGTCTGCTTGAAATGCTGCTCCCATACCTGGAGTCCTCGCAGGCAGACTTCACCTCTAGGAGGATGCATCTTACTCCTTCCCCCTGCATAGGAAGCCATCAGCTGCCTCTTCTCCCTAAACTTCAAAGAGGCATCTGGAGGAGTTACTGCAACTCAGAGAAGCATTAACAATGTGAAGTTATTTGTGTTGTTTGAAGTATGGCTACTCCCTGGTACTGTCATCTTCTCACCCATGGGAACCTGACCTCGTGGAAAAGCTTGTGTGGGCTCAGTGTCATCATTTAAGCATGTCAGAGATTGTTGTTCTTCACCCTGCACTCTACTCTTGTTACCAGAGAAGAATACTAAGCCCATAATCGGTAACAGAAATCCTGCTTGATGCTCTTGTTAATAAATGTTGCACACAACTGAGTTCTTTGTCCCTCTATACAAGTTGTCTGTAATGCAATAAAAGAGCAGTTAGCAGAGGCTGACCAATTCAGCTCAACAGTATATTTTTATTTTTAGAGTGCAAATTAAACAATCCCCTTTCATTGGGAGGGAGAAGATGTATCTGATTTAGAATGACTGGAGTAGTAAGTCATGGGCAGGATGATGGATCTGAGATATACTTGAAGGGATAATTGTACACAACCAGTAAAGCTGGTAAATATTTAAGGGTCATGGGTTAAATGTCAGAGCCACAGTACTTGAGCTCAACTCCATAAAGTATCAAGAATGACTGGTAATTAAATCCAGGGTATATTTCACCAAAGGGAAATAAATTTGACAGCTAACAACCAATACTGGATTACCACCTCTCAGAGGTTAGGGATCATGCTAGTAATTGTAGGTGGTTTACAGTTGTTAACATAATAGTAATAGGTAGAATGATTGCTTACTCATAGACATCACAATACCGAGCAAAGTTAAATCTTCTGTGTGTGCTAAAAAGAGCTCACTAATCATTACAGTGACTTCATTTTACTTCACTCAGCATTTTACTGTTTAAAATAAACATCCTTAGGCTGTTCCTGCTTCAATGTCCAAAGTGAATGTAATCACAATACGTTGTCCTCATCTCTCCCTTTAAATTCAATGTGGGGAGAATTTAACGTTCTAATATAAAAGTGGCCTTGTCATGTCTTTTTTTTCCCTGTTGTATTATATCTAGAAAGGAATAGAACACAGACAGGTGAGTGTGCTTCTAATGGCTGTGACCAGCTCCTCTTTTTCCCTGTCCCGGTTCCCAAACAGATTTTTACAACTGAGTAATTCTCTCTTAATAAGTTATCCTTATTAATTTGCTAATAACTTATAGAACATATTTTAGCCAAAGTTTTCAAGATGCACTTAAAAACCACAATTAGCAATTTGTGTAATTTCACATACTGGTAACTGGTGCACTCCACTCTTGTTACTGGAGTGGAATATCTAATGCAAGATTTATCAATTAGAAAGATTTGTGTTTCGTATTTTAGGTGTTGAATTTGGATGCCATTTTTCTTCTCAGCAGGACTCACTGCTCATTAGTTGTTTTGTATTTGCCTGCAGAAGTAGGTACTTAGCACAATGTCTGGCAGGAGCAAAGATTTGTTTGCAAGATTGGGGTGCAAAGGTGTGGACTCCATTTAATACTGGAACAGAGCAAAGAGATGTGAAATGTTTAATCAAGTGGTACAGTAGTCCTACAAAAAGACAGTTTCCTGTCTTTAGAGGAAGTAATTTCTGTAGGTAAAACCCCTTTATCTTAAAAAGTTTGAAAGAGTAGCTTAGGTGACCCTACCTTGTGTTCCACCAAATCCATTTGGTGTTTTTCATCACCAAAGGTTTGTTGCAATCATGTTCAGCTTACATTAAGTAATCTATTTGGGTGGAAAGACAATGACTTTTCACACTTATGACAAACATAATTTTTTAATTGTACACCAAAGAGGATTTATTAGTCTGAGGTTTGAAAGGAAGAACATAAACTGTGCCAAATTTGTATAATTGTGATAAGTAGTCATGAATAAAAGTGCAACTGCAGGTACATATGTCTATTGTTGAAAAACTTTTCAACCTCTTGCAAAAAGGTGCAGGCTGTTCTTTATGTGCCAGTTGGACATTGGTGACAGAGATGGGGGAGTGACCCAAAAACCTGACCGCTGTTATAAAGCAGCAGGGTGCAGTTGATCTCTTTGCTGATCATGTTCCTTCTCGCTTGGGCTAACTTAACTGGACTGATAGTACTGTATGTGAGCGGTAACGCAAGCTGGGGCGAAGACAAAAGGACTTACTGTCAGTATGAATAAGTTTAACTAAATCCCAGTGTGCTTGCAGGTTTTTCTATGGTTTTTGGCAGGATCCTCCTACTTAGTGTAATAAAGAGTACACAGTTCGTATTTTCAGGCTGTTGCTTGCCCCTGAGTCCCAGAGGTGGAACTCTGAGGAAAAACAGCCTTGACTCAAGTGTGTAAAATGAGGTGATTTGTAACAAACTTGAGAAATGCTATTTGTTTGTTTAGAGGCTTTTTTGTTTGTTTTGAGGGGTCTTGGCTTTTTTAATCCTTTCCTGTATCGGCAAGCTTCCTGCTAGGGTGGAACGTTCCTTCAGGTCCTCGAGGGACAAGTGGGTTTGTTCAAGAGGCTTCCAAGTGACTGCTACCTGTCATTGGCATCAATGCTGCTGTTGCTCCCTTGCTGCCTTTTTCTCCTCCTCTTTCTTGCTGATTTTATTGCTCCCCAGTCTCCTTTTCTCCTGTGAGGCTGTGGGCAGTCAAAACGCATGGCACAACCCCTGGCTTGTCTTTCTGGCCCTCCTGTTTCCTCCTTGTGAGGCCCAGAGTTTCCAACGTCTGCGGTAGCGTCGGGTCTTCCTTTCAGAAAGGCCAAAGCTGCTGCAGAGATCCTGTCCAGACCTGTGGGAAAGTGTAGCACAGCAATAGCTATTAATACTGTTCCTTTCCCACTCCTTCAGAGAGGAACTCCCAACAGGAAGGTTTCGGCGGCCCGCACAACTTAGCGGCTTCTCTTTAACTCTTTGGCTCCTACATCATTAAGCTGCCTCAACAAAGCCGCCACATTTTCTGCCAAATGTTCATTGTCTCTCAAAATAATTACTAGCAGAGGTTTGCCATTAAGAGTCTTTACAAGAGCGTTTTCCCACTTCTCCCAAGGGAGACGTTAGTGGTGCTTGATTCGGAGATTATTGATGTCGACTTCAGTATTTGGAAATACATCTGACTGTCATCAAGGTTAATAAAACTGCTGTAGAGGATGGTATCAACAGGTTAGTTTGGCTTACCGTTGAACGGCTGCAACATGCAAAGGAGTTTGCATGCTGACATTTCAGGACCGCAGTTTACTTTGTTCCCGGGGGTCAGCTCTCCCTTGTCCTTTATGCCGAGCTTGAAGGAGTTGTGCATGTGCACAGCAAGGGCTGCTCTCACGGCTCGGCGGTGAGAGCTAGCAGCCTGTACGCTTTTTTGACGTGTGAGATGGATATCTGCCTCTTCTGGCCTGTCTTATTAGTAACTATAAATTAAAAAACTGGGGAGAGCAGATGGATGCATTTATCACTGCAACACAGGGTAAGCCTCTTCCAAAGACGGTTCATTTTAAATATAACTCAAAGTTGCTGAAACACTAATGCTAGAAGTTTTCTCTGGGGGTGATTTTTACACTTTCTGCTGTGCAGTTTTGCTGTTTTTCTCTCCTTGGAAATAAAAATTAGGTAGTCAGTTTCACTTTTGTTTCCAGCCTGATTCTAGTTGAGGTCATCCTAGTTTTTGTGTCAGGGTACCATGTTACCACATTTTCACCTTAACATACAGTATTTCAGTTGTGAAACTGCAATTCTCAGCCAAGTTTATCCTTCTTATCCCCTTTTAACATTTATGCCTCTTTCTCTGACATACCTTTACAACTTCTTTCTCTACTTCTTTTTGCTGAAAAATCAGGTTTTGAATAAAATTGTCAATGAAGTTCTTGGTAAAATAATTTTAAATGGCACAGTCCCAGTGACTGTTGCATTAACAGTGAGAAGTAATAAGCACAATAACACTTTATTAGCATGTTCTTGGCATTTGAAATTTAAAATAAACTTTTTTTTTTTCTTTTTAATTTAATGGAGACTGTAGGATTGTAGTTCTGTCACAGATAGCGTTCTGATTACAGCATCCCAAAACCACAATCTTTAATTGCGCTGTGCTTTTCCTAATTCTGATGGTGTTCTTATGTAATTTCATTCTTCCACCATCCCTTCCTTTATGTCTCTAAACAAAACTAGGAATGCTGCCTGAAAAAAAATACCTAAAAAGCACAACTTAAAATGCCGCTTCTCTTCTTAACAAAAGGCGCACACACACATTCTTTTTGGAAAACTACCTTACGTAAGAAAATAAGTGCTACTTAAGAGGAAATGTAACAGATGAAGTATAAAGAGTTTTACTTCCTGTATTTTGATTTTTAACCTTTCCCAAACTTTCTCTATTGTAAAGTTAAAACAAAGTCTTATCAGCAAGTGCCATATAGCAGCAGCTGGATAGCATTAGAGCCCTCTGCACAAGCTATTCTTCTTCATTACTTTTTTCATGACAGCTTTTACTTTGCACAGAAAATGCTGCTTTGTATTGGAGATTTATGCAATTCAGGTGTCTTCCATTCTGACTTAAAGCATGGCAGCAGTTGAAATGAGTGGTTTACAAGTGGAGTCAATAGAAATTTATGGGAGAAAAAGATAAAAATTACAAAGTTCAGTGAAAAAACATGAGCTTATACAAGGACTTTAATGTCTCCTTTTTCTTTCTCCCCACCTCTTGTCATCCTGCCTCCCGTTTGGGGGCATTTCACATCAGCAAAAGCACAGCGCTATTTTTGTTGTTTTGTAGAGGGAGTTCAATGGCATCTCTGCTTCTGGTTTGTGTGTGCATTTAAACTAAATAATCTGATGGGTGCATTCCTGTTAGAGCAAAAAGCCCACACTTTTGTTCACCTGGTAAACTGATGTGGCTAATCTCAAACTTCCAATGTTTATTTGAAAATTCTCCAATTTATTTTAATAGCAATTTACATGTGGGACCAGCAGAGGAGTCTGCTACCAGTACAGCACTCAGCCCTGGAAGAATCGAATTACATCTGGGACTTCTTCTTCCAGCACTGCCCTAAAGAGCATGAGAGTGCTGGAGAAGTGATACCTCTTATCCCCTTGAGTGAAAAGGCATCAGTTTGTGTCACGGTTTCCAATATCTAGATTGGTTTGGGACTTTTCTGATCACACATTTGATCACATTAAAAAAGTACTTTTGTTGAAAGGAAATTTTTGCAGAGGTGTAACAATAGCAGTAAAATTGTTGAGAAAGGTGTGTCCAGCTCCTAAACAGAATTTCTGAGCTGAAGAGGGAATACTTGCCTCAGAATAATGACATGGCCAGAAGTTTCTCACCTTGGAGTTCAGAAATCCAGGCTCAAGCCGTCATTGCCCAATAATAGCAAGATAGTGATTTCTCACCCAGATCTTTTGAAAAACCCTTTGTCTGTTTAAAGAGGGTATTCCCTTATTGCTGCTGTGCTCTCAGTGGGACCCTTTTGCATATCGTAGTGGTACCGTTGTCAGTCAAAGAGGCTGAGAACAGTAGTGATGTTTTAAGGGGAAAACCTTACCTGGCAATAAATTTCTTTATAATCCCCTCTGTTTCCATGCAAATGTTTAATGTTAGCTGACTAAGGGACCAGTGCAGAGGAAGTCTACAGTTGGTGCTTCTCTTCTGAATGTGTGTTTAGGCCAGTTTCCTAAGGAAACAAGGTGTAGGCAATCACACTGTTTTTCTGTGCCTTCCTCATCCCTGGGGGCTTTTGAATCTGCTAGACAATCTCAACCAGGAGTCTCACAGGTAATTAATTTTCTTTAACTCTGAAAATCAGTGCCTGGGGAAGGGAGAGGGGCTGAAATGAATGTCCTGCTGAGGGAATGGTAAGTACAATTTTGCTGTTGTCTGTTCTGTTTACGAGTAGCTGCCTGGTTGAACAGAACATATATGTGCACTCTAGCCTAGGCTGTCTCTTGCCTGGGGAAGTGCTATAGGAAACATAAAAAGAGAAGAAGCTGAGATGGGGAAGGACATAAGAAAGAAAAATGTGTGAGAGTACAGGCATCATTATTTCTGTTGCTCACAGGACAAACTGTTGTGAGAGAGGACTTTACAGGGAGAATTTGTAGTCTTTGTACTTCATTAAAGTTATCAGCGGTGGGCCAGTCAGATCTTTCTTGGCTGTGACAGCACTGCCTCTGCATGCCACTTACCTAGAAACACTACAGCACAAACTGACAGTTTCTACAGGAGCCCAGACAGTACCAGGCTGAGCAGTTGTCTTTCCTGTAATTAACTTCCTTAGAGGATGGCAAAAAAACACTTTTTTGAAGACACATCAACCAACTGGAGTTTTATATTTCTGTCCATCTCCTCTCCAGTCCACAGCTGTGCTTTTTCACTTCTGGTTATGGTATGATCTCTGGAATACTGCTCAAACTTAGGCAGCATGACTGACAGCTGTCTGTATCTGCTAGTGCTGGCACTTCTTAATCCAGACAGCCCCTGTGCACCTGCAAAAAATAAACTGTCACCATCACAGTGTAATAACTTTTATTTTTTAACGTGTTTTAAAATATGTAATAGCATTTGTATGGCTCGTAAACTTATAATACATAATGCTGTCATCATGCAGGGGCCAGATGATCAGTACTGCATTAACTTCGCTCTTTTTCCACGCTACCATTTTTACATGTATTCATTTGAAAACTTTCCTCAACAGATGTAGCATATGTTATGGTCTGATGGCTGCCAAACTCCAGCTGCAAATTTCTTGAGGCCAAGACCCTCTTCTGAAACTCTTTGTCATTTCAACCTCAGACACATATTCGAGGACAGTTCTACAGTCTTTAGAGGTCTTCAGGGACAAACCCCAGAAAGTTAGGAAGGAGCAATAACACCTGAAGAGGGATTCTGAAAATGTTTCAGTGCTTCAGTGCACATCTGTCTTGTTTGTATTTTAAAAATAATTATGTAATTTTAGAATTGCTTGTTTTCTTCTGTTAGGATGTCTGTCCATAACACTTCAGCCTCTCCAAATGGATTTTCTCCATTTTGTTAAGATTCCAATTTATCTCCTGTGTGCACAGCTCTTTTTTGTTCTAGGGTTCTTAATTCCTGTTCAGAAGTGGAATGGAGGGTCTGACAGCTGAGTATGGGTATTTACCATTGTTAGGAACAGGTATTGGACTTTGGTACAGCACATCTCTTAAATTGCCCAAAACAGCACTCTGCTTAAAGAGGAGATGAGCTGGGCACCTAGATCTATTCTCAACAATCAGGTTTCTGTGATTTGCCGAGCTATCTCTTCATAATCCTGGCATCATAGCAACAGAGAGCTTGAGAAAGTTGGAATGTTCTTACTTAAAACACTAAGTTGAAACAGAAAAGAAACACAAAGAGTCAGAGAATTTGTTTTCAGATGGAAGGTAGGAGCAATAATTGGTGCAAATGCAGGCATTTGGCTTCCAGAGCATTCTTAGGGAAACCTGCGTCAGCTCTTTGCTTGAAAAAAGACCAGCAGAGCAATTGACATGAGGTGCCAATGCTTTCCTACCCAGAGGGAAAATAGAGAGAGGTGGACTAAAATAGTCCGCAAAAGTTTTGTGCGCAAGTTGGTTTATATATATGCTAAAGAAACATCAGACATGGGATATATCAGGTTAAAGCTCCAGCTGGTCTACAGATGGAGCAAGGATTAGAGAAATGTGCCATCGCAAAAAAGTACAAGGAAATGTTGAGAGTAACTTATATGAAAATACTGAACTTTCAACAGTGTATTAACTATTCATAGGCACTGCCATGCTGGCTCAAGCCGAAATTTCATCTTGCTAAACACCTTGTCACTGTCAGTGGCCAATAGTGAAAGCTTGGGAAAATCGTTTAGAAAAAAAGAGGAGATGAGAAGTGATCTTTCCCAGCTTCCACAGTGAGTAAGGTGTTCAACACCTGTGAATTTTTCAGAGCCTGATTTTGTTTCAGCCCTTACATATGGAATTCTATTTCTAAATTTCTGTGAGATTACTTGAAAACCTTGACACAATTGTTTGCAGCCAAGATCTTGAAAGATTATCTGTCTGGGGAAAATGAACATAGGAGGGATTCACTTAAAGTAGTCTATTTCTCTCAGTTTCATGGCAGTAAAGTGGAAGGTAGATATAGTACACATCTTAGAGAACATAGCATGCATACAAGTGCTGAACACAAGCTGCTCTGTGTTTGAATAGTAGTATTTTTGAAGAGCACCGTAGAACACCTGTTCTTCTGCAGTTCAGTGAAGTACAGAAAGGTATGATTCAATCCCACCTCTTCCCAGTCTTGCCTTAAAAACAGTATTTTTTTGTCAATAACATGTTCTTCTGGAGTGTGCAGAGTTGAATCTCAGCATGCTTTAACTTTGAGATTGTGAGTGGGTCTTGGGGTCTGGCGTTACATTAAATTTCTGTTGCATTTGGGCAAGATAGAGGTTTGTTTGAAATTTGGAATCGCTTGGACGGCAGAAGTAAGCAGTGATCCTGAAGTTAGTGTTTTAATGGTGTAGTGTGCTATTTTGTGATTATTTCTTCTGATGTAGAATGTGTATGTGAAATATTAATGGGTTGCTATTGGCTCATCAAGTCTTGGTTAGTAGTTATATTTCTGCTTTGACCCGCTACAGTTTGAGTAATGCTATTGGAAGTCTAATTAGTAAATTAAAAAAATTAATCAGTCATATTATATATATGTATATATATGTCTGTTATATACACTAGTTAATAATTATTTGCAGAGAGATAATGTATCAACCCAATTATACATAGGCATTTCTAAAATCTGAATAGTTTCTTTTTCTCAGAAGTGTGTATTTACACAGGGTGTGGTGGTTGGCTTTTTTCCTCAAGAGACATGCAGCAGATGCTACCGTGTTCATTTTATTGCATCTTTATTGTTATATTCCATAATAATTAAGAGGCCATTCATGGGTAGCAGTTTGCAGTGTACTTTTCCAGTTTTTCAGATTCCTTCTTAAGAGTACGGGTCAACAAAAATGCTTGTGAGCATGTGGGTGACTTTCATAAAGCAGGTGTGTCAGGAACATAATCATTTGTGCTTTCGTTTCAAGAAATTTACAGTTTAATTACAATATGCTCAGCTCTCTTAGGGAAAAAAAAAATAAAAACCTGAGAAAAGACAAAAAAGGCTTTGTAATCCTGTGCTGTGTTCAGGATTTAGATCTCACCTTGTAAAAGTTTTTATTGCAGCCTCCTCCTCCACTTGTGCCATGAAACAGTGAATCATTCCTTCTTGTCTCTAAGTACAACTGCAGCTCTCATGTTTTATCCTGACACCTCCTAGATGAGCTTTCCATACCAGGGAGAGGGAGGACATTTGATGCTTCTAATATTATTCTGACGCCTCCCCTTCTCCAAGGAGTCAACCTTGCTGGCTGTGTTGGCTGTGAATCCCAGCATGAGATCCCATTCAGGGTGATTAATGTACGCAGGAGCTCAAACCACCTCTCGGCTCCTTCCAGGACATTCATTCTCATGGCATAACGTTTCGTGTGTTCAGCTGTAGGATGACCTGGGCAGAGGCCCAGCGGCACTGATAATTTTCCATCCTTTGTACAAGTATCCAGAGAAACCCTTCCAAAGCAACTGACATTGGCCTCCCTCGTTGCTGCTAATGATCTTCAGTAGCTGAAGACTTCCTTTCTTGTGTGGCCGTAACACCTTGCTGCATGAATGTGCGGTCTGAATTGTGGCTGGGAAGATAGAAAATGCTAACTCTTCTTCCTTATAAAATGATAATGCTTCTGTCGCCTTTCTGTTCTTTTTCTTCTTTCACTCAGAGTCCCATATTGTTTTTCCAGATTATTTTTTCTCAGGAGCTTATCAAATGATGCTATTACAGAAACTGTTCAGTAGATTTTATGCTAGCTTTGCCTTTGGTGTTCTACTGCATTTCAATTTGGCTAAACACGAAAATCTAATGTAGTATTTATATGGGAGCCAATACTACAGTTAAAACATTGTCTTTTAATAACCTGCTTATTTTAAGAAAAAATACTGACTTTCACTTGGACAAGAACATTTCTGTAATAACATAATAGTCAGCTCAAATAATGTGGACACGATCGTGCCCATAGGATGAGGTATATTACCAAGAGAGATTTCCCCTGTTACTTTGCACGTGGCTGTTTCAAATTACCTTAATAACAGGGCAATGCACATAATAAGAATTGCACAATAAGAAGGTATCTAATCCAAAGTAAATAATGGCTGCATACTCCGTAGTAGCTGCAAGAGGCAAATGTATAATGATGTGTAGAACAAAGTATTAGGGAATGGCTTGTTACCCAAAACACTTAGACAAGGTCTGTAGGTAGAGGTAAGCATTTTTGAAGCACCCTAGTGTAGCTGAAATCCACAGCAAAGGTTTTGATATGCTTTTCTAAGATTTCTTCCTACGTGCTTATAAAAAATAAAAGAAAAAAAAAGTTACAAACAGTAAGCCTTGAATATCCAGCTACCAGACTTGTGGGAGGTAGAAAGAAAGCTGGTCCTGAAAATCTCCACAAAGATCGTGTTTAATCTTGAAAACTCCTTGTTTTCAGGTAGTGTTCTTCCCAGGAAACCCCTGAGAGCTGCTTGTTGAATTTAGGCTGGTGATACCTGGTTGGTTTTTTTCGTCTGTGCAGCCATGGAGGGACACAATTCCCTCACTGAACAACTGAAATTTTCTTTGGGTGCTCGTGGCCGTCTCTGTTTCCTTTCAAGACTGCAGTTTTAATTCCTGCAGGAAACTATGAGGTTCTGAAGATGATCTGAACTGATAAATCAATGGAAGAAACAGACAAGTCCCCCTTGATTTCCTTTCCCTATTGGAAAGTAGAGAGATAAGAAAAGTGGTATATACATCAGTTGTGAACACGAAGTCATTCCCAAATGTGTGAGAGAGAGTGCCTATGGCTTTTTGCTTTCCATCAAAACTGTACCCTCTTTTCATGTCAGTAAATGTGGACTCACCTTTAGAGCTGGTTTTAGGCAAAAAAAAAGACCAATGTGACAATTTTTCAGGATTTTTTTTCAAGCTTCTTGAATGGGAAACTCAAAGGTGTGCCTGTATTTCCAGATGAATATTTGCGTGTAGTTGAATTCACTCTAAATCAGAATCCCTCTTAATTTTTGTAGGCTTACCTCAAACAAAACCACAGATGTATGAACATTTCCAGGAAAAAAAAACCAAAAACAAAACAAAACAAAAAAAACCTGTATTTTCATTCCCCAAGGAGAAGCTCCCCTGAGTTACATACAGTCTGTGGCCCAGAAAACCCACAGGAACACTCAGCATGAAAGCATTTCATGTAGACCCAGATGCTCCCAGCCCTTAAGCAAACAAGTGGTGTTGGATTTTACTAGAAATATTGTGACTTGACATGATCAGATCCAGAGAGCACAACATGTACTTCAGAAATAGGAGATATGCCATAAAATACCACAAAAAGGCTAGTGCTGCAAATTAGTTTAAACTGTTTACTGCTGGGAGGTGGAAAGACTAACAGCAGACACAATATCAGATGCAGAGTACATATCTCCGATACCAGTGAAGCTTTTCTCATCCAGTTTGTAGAACTAAAACTGAAACTCAAGTGTTTGTGCGCCTTCTTTTTTTTTAATTCTTTCTTCAAGGATGATGAAGATAATACAGGTGGTGTATCACATCCCTACACTGGATTTAGATATTCAATAAATAAAAGATTGATAATTAAGAAAATGTAGTGCACACAGTTTGAAATGCAAGAAAACATAGCTATTAAAGTCTTATTTATTAAGCTCTCTCTGTCTTGAAAAAGCAAACTTTTTGCACATTTTGAAGGACTGCAGGAAAGTTTATTGAGGCTTTTTTGCATCTGTATTTGGAACCACAGAAGTAAGCCAATGTGTGCAGTTAGTGCAAAAATAAAGGCCTGTTAGTATACCTGCAGTCTTCAAAACCCAGAAGACCTCTGTTACGCTCAGCTAATTTAACTTTGGTCTAGCATCTACAACTTGACAGAAGAAAATATTCACTAAATGAAGCTATGAAGCTAGCATTTTTTTGACTGATGCCATTTTACTGCTAAGCTAGCAAATGGCTTCTAAAATTACTGCTTATTCAGAAAGAAACACATCATCCCAAACTGCCTTTTGAGAACCTATCGAGCTTAAAGTGTTTAAAAGATTAGCTGCTCTTTAGGAAAAGAAGGGAGATTTCTGGGGATAGAAGAAAATCCACAACAAAGAAATAGTGTTGGTCCCAGGCTGCTTTGACATTGTGGTTGAAATGAAAGACATTTCCAGTAATTTCTTGGTTTTCTGGAGCCAGTGGAATAATTCTGTAATTTCTCTGATGCTGTAAGTCTTGGTGCTTTGTGACTATCAGTTTCAATGAAATTAAAGCTAGCTTAAATAGCAGTTGCTTTAAGATGCCGCATCCTAGTGAATCAAATGTTTGTCTCCTAGTTTACAGAAATTCCAAGCAATTAATACATATTTACAGTAACTTTTTACTGTTATTCTCTGTGAACTGATGCATTGGAGTTGCAAACATTTGTATGGAGTAGTTTCTACTGGAGTTTTTGGGATTATTCATAGCCATTTAAGTGCTCACATGCCGTTGTTTGCAGGATCGGGGCCTTTGCTGACATTTTCTAAGGGCTTTTTATATTCACATCCTTACATCTTTCTCCTTATAATGCTTTAAAATAAAATATTTCAAGTGCCTCCATTTTAGGAGCCAGCCACCCTTAGAAAATGTGTTTTTCATGTTTATACACACTAGAAAAATTGCATCCTCTTTCCAAACCTGCTTCTTTGAGGTTTTTAAAGATTGGACCCCATGATATTCTGTGATATGTGATAGGTAAAGTTGTAGTGTGATTTTTTTTTAATCTTTTTTTTTTTAACCACTTTTCAGTAAATTACACATTTTAATTAAAAGCTTTCAAAAGCAGGTTCAGTGCACGTAGCATGTAATTTAGTAAATATTTGCATATAAAGACGTGTCCTTTAATTAAGTGCTTGAGGAATAAATTAGCAGTTGTGTTTCTTAAGAAAATAAAAGCGTAAAAATGTTCCTGTGTATATGACTGTTATACAGCAGATCCAAATGATGAATAGTTAAAGGTGCACATGATTAAAAGACAACGCAATAAAACATTTCCAGAAACATGTGCAGTTTTGTCACTGCCAGAAATGTAGAAGTTTTTACTGAGTTCTGTTAGTAACTAGAAATACTCCACTCCAGCTTCAATAAGCAAAGCTTTCCCTTACATCCATCTTACTGCAGGTGTCTGAGTGCCTTAGCAAGTTCTAAAATCTTGTGATGAATGAAATACGGAATCAAATCGTTCAGTTCTGTAGAACCTATTGGCTGGCATTATAGTTATTGTATCAATTAAAAAGAACAAGCAAGGAAGAATTAGAGTTTGGAACGGTCTGTTTTATGGTAGTTCACACAGCTGAACAGAAATCTGAGAACAAGACTTGAAGGAAAACAAAGAGCTTTACAGTATTTTTTTTTTTCTTTTCAGGAAAACACACAGAAGCTAATTTTAGCTTCTTGATCAAATTGACCCAGTCTTTAACCCTGGCAAACGTTACCACAACACACTTCCAATAGACAATAGTTTGCATACCAGCATCGCACTGGAAACAGATGTGCGTGCAGGACTGGCTTTTTTGGGAGCCTCTCTGAGAATTCCACTACAGTGAAAGCCCGTGAGTGCTTTCTTCCTAATTGGGTTATAAACTGGGTCTTCTTTCAAACCCAGACTCTGATCTTTTCAGCATCGCTTGCGCTCTTTAAAAATTTATTATGTCACAGCTATGTTTTGACCAGACTTTCAAAATATCATTCACTTGGAGAAAAGTTCCTTGGCATGAAGTTTGATTATTATCTCAGAAAAAAAAATTGTTAACAGCTGGGCTATTCATGGGCAATGGTTGCACAGTTTATATATCAAAATGTTTGGAATGTGAACAATTACCTCTTATACTTTCTCACAAAGTCTCTTATAGTTTATAAAGTCTGTTTTTTGTTGTTTGATATCAAAAACATGTAGCTCTTTCCATGATGTAGCTTCTCCGAGTTCCCCTCTCTTTCCCCCTGCTATCCCATCCATTTTCCTAGCCCAGTCATTGAAGTTCCCACTACTACCATCTGCTGTTACCAACTTCAGCATCATCTCTTATCTTGTGTTCTCACTGGAGGTGAATTTTTCCTCTGTCAGGGACAGTGTAATGTTGGTGGTCCCCTGGGATATGTGTTTCTGAACAACAGAGCTGTACTTGTAAAGGATCCTCCCGTTCAGATTTTTTTATTCTTCTGTAAATTGTGAATTTCTTAACTTTCAGTGTGTTTAGTATGGATTTTTCCTGCAAATCCTGAATAATCTTTAAAGCTTCTGAGATGCTTGAGAGATGGGTTGAGAGATGGGTTGGAAATGGAGGTAATGTTCTTCAGATCGCTGTTCTAGTCAGTAGGCTATTTTACTATTGTAGTACTGGGAACCCATTTCTGGACAAGAATTCCATTACTTGAACTCTTAAACATAGTGCAGAAAGTACACACACACTCCAGATAGTTTGCAAGCATTAAGGAAAAACACAAGTAGATGCTGACAAACAGTAAGAGGAGGAAAGGCCATAGAAGCAGTTGCTGGTCTGCCATCAAAAGTATTAGTAACATCTCTACAAATAATAGTAATAAGGAAGTTTTTTAGATAGTCAGAAAAGTCGGACTTCATCTGCTGAGACCTAAGTGGAAGGAAAAGAAAGGTTCTTGTGTTGTTTCCTCTGAACATACTTCTTACATTGCTTGTTGCAAAGGTAAAGATCAAGAGTCTTGCATTTTTACTTGTACTGTGTCTGTCCAAATCTCTGCCCCAGCTCGAGCAGAGAAATTAGAATTGAAATTCTTAAATCACAGGTACTTCTTCTTCCTGACATTGTGTAAAATAATTGCATATTGTGTAGAATAGTTGTCTGCTAGCATACGTGCATGAATAGGTCTCTCTACGTTTAAAGTCATTAATATCTGCTACAGGTATTAATGGATGATGTGAGATGAGAGCATTAAGTTTGGATACTGGGGAACAAAAAGGAGGATCTTCTCTTCCACTTCTATTTTTGTCAATTTCAACAGAATATTTAAATAAAATAGATATATGAAATTCATATGTTCATTCAATATGGACCCAGTTTCCAAGCAGTTATGAAGGAATTTAAATTGCATGTTGATATTCTGCATAGAAGATTTGCTGGAAGTACCTGATAAATACCTCACTTAAGTATTCATGGTGCTGTCTGTGACCAGTAAGGCTACACAGGATACAATATCTGGAATGGAGGCAGTCAGGACGGTGCTATAGCTATGAAAAGATATGTTGTAATGTGAATGTTTTCTTAGGGCTAATTCTAAGCTCTTCAAAGCCTGCATTTTGTGAAAAGCAAGACAGTTTGGAGCAAACTGATGATCAGTTGATAGTGTGTTTTGCTGTAGGCTGAATTAACAGATGAGAGATAGCTATTCATCTCTGAAGTTGTGTCCTTGTCTGTGTCTGGGGAATAGCCTGTCTTACAAGAGAGGAAAAAGGGGCATTGAATGTAAGCAGTATTTAAAATGTAACATTGATCCAGCAATACGTTGATTAAGTACCAAAAATGTACACAAACTTCAGAGAAGATCACGTTCAGGAAGTCTGCGTAGAGCAGTCATTTAATGCAAAAAAAAAAAACCAAAAACCCTAAGAAGTGGCAGCATGGAAGTACTACATATAGACAGACAAATTGTTGTTTGCCAGTATGTCTTTGTTTATCTCCGAAGTAGAGTGGCTACAGTCTGTCACTGAACTTGTTCAGAAGTTAATTTCCTTTCTGAAGGTATGCCTGTGCCTGCTGTTAGCTTTACGGGAAAGAATGCTAGATAGGCATTTAGTCATCCCCTGTCCTCACAGCGTTTCTGAAAAGGTCAGTCAGGCTTGCATCAGAGAATTGGCATGCTAGTGTTGTCTTACATTTGGAATGCGTGATAGCAACATTTTTATTCAGCCTATTAAGGGTACATTGGTGTACATAGGCAGATTCTGACTTAGAGTCAGGCGCCCTGAGAACTGCCTATTTTTTAGTACGCTGACTTTCTTCCAGCTTTACCAGAGGCCTTACACTATACCTCTTTACTTGTACCTTTTCTATGGCCTAATGCAAATGTTTGTTACCTTCAGTGACAACGAGCCCTACTGTGTCTGTGTAGTGCAAGTGTCCAGTCTTCCGTTGGCTCTGGTCTTGAACCTCAGGTCTGCTGTAAAAGGCTGGAAGTATCCACTGGCCAGGCACATCATCTTGAGACATGTAGCTGGCAGCAGAGCTAAAAATGAATGCTGATGAGGTGTGCCTGCTGCTGCTGTTGGTAAATGCTGTCTCACAGGACTTCATCTCAAAATCAGCAGCAAAAAGTTATGCAGATTGCCCCACTACAAGTAAAATGCCTGCAGTGAATTTCCATTTGTAGTTATCATGTTCTTTGTGGAAGTTGCTTCAATTACAAGCATTGGAGTAAACCCTAACTTCTATCACACTGCCTATTAGAAAGACTTCACCTTGTATGCAAGGAGCATGACCCAATTGCAGCTACTTTATCTTAAATACAGAAGTATTTCTCTCTTGAAATATTTAATTACTGTTAAGTTTGGAAATGAAATGATGAAACAATGATTGCTTCACAGAAGGACATTTGAATTAGCGATTTTAGCCAATTTTTCAGCCTTGGCAAGTTCTCCTGCAGCTTGTCTCAGATGATTGGATAACAAGTCATCACCGTAAGGAGGGGTGTCTTCCTTTTTCGAGGTTGTGTTACTTCCTTTGTGGTGAAAGAGGAGAAAACAGATACTTAAGGAAATCTTTAAGCTATTTTGATTCAAGGTGTTATATTCTGCAAGGAAATGGAGTAGTTCAGGTCTCTCCTATTTGAAGAAATCCAGAGCTATGTGAACTAAGCCGAGAAGTGTATTCCAGATGATTGATAGAGAGTCTGGCTTCAAACCTGTAAGTAACTTAATTGTAACTATTAATATTGTCGTTACTACTTGTCAAGGAGATATTAAAAAGAATGTGTAGACCCTTAGAGGATAATGAACTTATAAGTCATATCTTTGATCCAGGTAACAGCATAATTGAGCCAGGAGAATAGCTCTTCATATGAGCAGCTGCTGTGTAGTTGTTTTGACTGCAAACAGCTTGTGGTTTCTATAGCACAAGCCAGCCTTGCGGCTGTGTCACTAAACCTTGAAGTTTTCTTATGGTGATCTGTTGGCTAGCTTGGTCATTGCATTTATGGACACCTGGCTGGCTCAGAGGGCCAGGTAGCTAGCTTCTGTGTTCAGGTGGTGCAGATCAGGGCAAATGTAAGTGGAGGCAGTCTGTGTGCTTCTAACCTGGGGCAATGCTGAGTTTACTCATTTCTTGTGGGGTAGCTTACCCCTTTCCTGTTTACAACAACATCTGTGCTTGTACGTAAGTGCATGTTTGAAGGCTTACTTGAATCACGGCCAGGGCAGGTCATGCTGAAATGGTTTTCTCATGTGAACAATGCTATTTATTTATTTTTTCACTAACTGCTGTTTCTCACTACTGCTCTGAAATTTGCAGTGCAACTTGTATTAAAAAGTGTCTGGAAATAACACTGAATGTTTACACGTTTAGAGAAAATACCTACTGGCAGAGTAACTCCATAGAAGGAGCTATCATTTATGTCTGCTGTGAGCTTTGATGGAGTAAGATCTATTCTGGTTTGTCAAATAATTTGCAGGAAATAAAACTAAGTAAAAGTTGTAAAAAGCAAGCATTGTGCTGATTTTCCAGTGTTTTGTATCATGACAGTATAAAAGTTTTCACGTTAGAATGCCAAGATAACTTATAATTTAAATGATAGCCTGACTTCGCTTGACAAATTTTTTGCTTTGATAAATGAAACCGAGTTGAGATTAATGTTGCTGAAGAAAAGCAATCAAGCTTGTTATTTCTGGAGAATTTTTTTATCCATATAAAAGGGGGGGGGGGGGGGAGGGGGGGAAGGAGTCCATATGCAAGGTAAACTTTTCTAGTTATGAGCCTTTATGCCAAATATTAAAAAAAAATAAGAATAATAAGAATGAGGCAGTATTTCTGGCCATCTTGCCTCATGAAAAAGGCAACCGGTGCATTCTTTTTCTCTTTGAGAAGAAAACATAAACTGGGGATAGTTCTGGGCTCTGATCCTTCAGACAGTGAATTCAAAGGATATTATGACTCATGTGACATTATTCCAAAGCATAAAATTACTCCCATATGAAAGTAATGGAATGTGTTTGAAGTTTGGGGCCAAAATTTTGGTCACTCAGCAGGTGGTTAACTTGTAACCTGGAAAATCTTTGCTGGTGGTGGATGTTTCGGGGGGAGTATTTACTCAAGATAGTAGAAAGGCCTGCACTTCAGATGGGTCAGCCAGTGGTTTTGTAGTGGTGTGCACAGGGAGGCAGGGTGCTGTGTTTGGCACTGTGTGGTTACGTACTCAATGGTAGGAGCTGAGCTCCTTGTTCCACGGTGTGCCCTCTCCTGCAGGCAAGCCCAGGAACTGGCTGGCACTATTTGCCAGGCACAAGTCCTGCTTAAACCTGGCACCGTGTATGCGTTTTATGTCTCTTTTGTAAATCTCACCACTTCAAGGGAGTTATGAAGTGATTTCTGCTCGTTCGGAGTGAACAGGGTTTGTTGAGTATGAAATCATTCCCATCAGTTTCAACTGGAAGCATGAGAAAGTCTGTCATTTACCAGAGAGTGTGAATCCTTCTGGCCTGGGCTCTCTGCTAGGCTGCATCAGCAGGTGAGGCCAATGGTGGCATCTTTCTCCCTGGCTCTCTGGCCCCCAGGCCTCGCCTTCTGACACTATCAGAGCAGCAGGAACCAACCTGAATCCACGCTGCTGGTGTCAGGACAAAGCTTTCACCAGTGCAGAGTCACACGTGAGAGTGCTGATGCAGCACACCCCATCAGGCACATGCCTCTCTCAGCTGGTCCACCCCCCAGCCATTTCATTTTGGTCCTTCCTTTAGGCATGGGGTGAATGAACTTGTATTTTAGAAACAATTTAAGTAGAAGCAGATTTGGGCATAAATCTTCTCTTGAAGAGAAGTTGCTTTAATATCAACCCAGTTTCTACCGAGTGATGAATATTAGTGTTCTACTAAATGTACACGTGAACAGCTTGAGTACAAGCATAGACATTCCCGCATCTCTATTTCAAGCTGTGGGGAAGGATCTCCAAAGCAGCCCCGCTCATTTGTTATTCTAAGATTTCATTCCATAACACACCTTTTAGGAATTTGGATTCGAGGAGTTTGGCTCTGCTGCTTCTGCATCTCTTTCCATCTGGCTTTTCTGCCAGAGTGTTTTCTGAGAAAGATGTCTGGGCAAAAAAAAGAGCAGTCTGACATCAGGGCAAAGTGTAGTGTGAGCAGTGAGAAATTAAGCGTGTATAACATTTGATGTACATCTTCTGACTTATTTGTGCCTTCTCACATTGGTCGAGATGACCAGGAGTCATCTGATACAGTGCCAGCACACAAGGTGTGCTTAGACCTGACCCCTACAGAAGGAGGTGGTATCATTCTTGAGCTGGTGCTGTTCCAGCTGGTGTTCAGCAAAGCATTTAAGCCCAGAAATAATCTGCTGAGCTCAGAGGACCTATGTGAGAGCTTAAAGAAGGGTGAACACAAATGCTTTGCTGTGCCTGAAATGGGTGAAAGAGGAAGATGTTGCTAAGCAGGAATGGAGCTGTACAGCTCACACCGGTCTTTTTTAAAAGAGTGTGAGACCTTGTGCCAGTTTAGAAAAAGGCTCATTGAGCCAGCCATGGGAGCTTCCCTGCCCTCTTAGGAGACAGCTGTGTTTGACTGATAGGTGCACCCCCTTCCCCTCACCCAACGTATGCACGATGAGGGTGTGAGATTTCTCCAGTTATTCTTGCTCAGAGGTTCAAGCAGATGTGCTGCCTTGCTTCCTTCAAAGAGAAAAATGTCCATTTCTTTGGTCTGAAAAAATCCAATTGCTGGGACAACGGGTCCTCTAATTCTTTTTGCAATTTATCATCCGTCTGTTCCTCTGACTGCACAGCCCGTGGCCCACAGAGGGAAAGTGATGACAAGGCCAGCTGGCAGCAAGCACTCATAGCAGTTTAGCCCAGGTGGCCGCAGTGCTTAATGGACAAGTCAGCTTGCAAGATGCATTGCTGGTGGGGAGGACTTCTCATTTCATTTTTGCCTGCTCAGTCAGTTTTTGACTTCAGCTAATTGTCTGGTTAATGCACTGTTTTCTGCTCTGCCATAAAACCTTTTGCCAGAAAGTGAATTAACATGGAGGAGAGGAAATGGGGGTGTCTCCAAGAACCCAAATCTTTTGGCCCCTCATGTGAAAAGAGCGACAGGCAGATATTAGCCAAAGCTGGATACAGCTCTCTGCCTGCAGAACAGTGGATTGGACTGTGAATATGAAGGATTGAGCATCGTTTTCAATGGGACACGTGTCCTGTAGGGGCTGGCTTCAGGCTTCACACAGATGCGCAAGCCCTTGTTTTCCAGGCTGCTACCAGATGTCTTGATAGCTATAGGAAATGTGAACCCCTCCATCGCTACTTGGTGAAATTTTTTTCACTGGTTAGCTTCTCTCTCCTGGTGAATCCAGAAGCTGAATTCTTGAAAGGAAAAGGAAAAGTAGGGAAATGGAATTTGTTTTCCGTCTGATTTTTTTTCTCTACTACAAGAAAATTAACAAACAAAAATAGCTTTTCAGCACTGATAAACCTGCTTTTTGGCCTCTTCAGTTTCAGATAAGGGTTTGTTTTGATATGCAGAATTTGTTCCATCAATCAGCATAGAATATTTCTGGCCTTAATACTGCTACTTTGTTCATTCAGGCTGAGCTGCGGGGACTGCTGTTGTGACGACTGTACCCTTGCAGGTGTCACCAGAGAAGGACCTTCACTGCTATTTAAAATCAAACTGAAGCAGCTCTGGGAACTGGTTGTTTTCTCCCTCAAAATGGTGATAACCAGCACTGTCTAATTAGAAGTAAAATTGTGTATTCAAGCTTTTCTATTCACATAACTGTTTTGGAGTTACTGAGGTTGTGTTCTTATATGCCAATATTCCACTGTATTTCTGAACTTAAACATGTTGGGGAATTGGAGATGGAGAGTCTGTTGTCTAGATCAATGCTGTAGGTGTTTCGTCCTGAAAAATTTGGATTCAGTCCTTTATGTGAGAGCTTTCTCAAACAGGAATGCATATTTGAAAGAGAATGAGTGGAGGAACAAATTGCAGGTTGACAGCATAGATGCGCTGTGCAATAAAAGAGAGGACAAGCAGTTGGGTGAAAAAAAAAGTTAGTGGTTCTTTCCCACCAGACCGTGTATCTTTTACCAGAGAACTGGTGTTTTCTGTGTATCTCTGCCTGTTATTGCACTGTACACAGAGACTAACTTCATTAGTAGACAGCTGAATCCTCAGAGGAAAGTTTAAAGCAGTGGTGTCTAGACCAGTGATATGTTATGACTCATGCATGCCCAGCCTATAACCAATTCCACGCTGTCTTCCTGAGTCTGCAAACTGCCTGAAGCTATAAGCTTGAAAAAGACCTATGTCTTTTCAACCTATTATGTATATACATATATATGCACATGTGTGTTTTTCCATTTGGGATTTGTTATACAACTGATGGGGTTTTTTTTGTAAGCGTTTATTATTTATTACCAATTATTTAAGATAGTGGGAAATTATTAATAGCTATGCTATGAAGATAGCAGAGGAGGAAGAAGGTAGATAATAGGGTGGAAATACCTTGAGTAAAATAAGAGGAAAAATTGGAGGAACAAGGCATGAGAAGGGTCTTAGTGAGAGCAGCAATGGTAGTGCGCTCAGGATGGTACGTACCCAGGTCAGTGTAATTAAAAATAAAGTGACCATGTTGACGGAAGAAAACTTTTTCTGCCCTAAATCATTCTCCAACATTAAAAAAAAATAAATCCTTCAGAAAATACTTGATGAAGAAATAATTATCATTGAAGTCCCTAGGACAATCAGCAAGCTAGTTATCCTCCAACAGAATAATAGAACTCAGCTATGTAAAGAAATAAAAGGGCACCAAGCGTTTGGTCTTGCGTCAGAGCACAATGTGAGTTCTGCCATAGCTGGAGAGAAAAGGAGCAAGCTAATAAAAGCAATATACATTTGCATACAAGGGAAACCAAGCCACCAAACTGACTGGTGGAGCAGCCAGGCCATGCTCCCAAGGGAACGGCAGCTTAACCAACAGATGTTTGCTCAAATAGCAAACATGTGGAATCTTCCGGTGATGGATTTATTCAAATCCAGGTGGCCAGAAGCCAGTAATATGGAAAAGAAGCAGGGTAAAAAATATATTTATAGCTATTTACTGGCCCAGCAGATTACACTTCTCATGAATGAGAGATGTCAGTTGTACAATGCTCTTCAGTGTCCCGAATTTTCAAGGTGAGTGACAAGACCCAATTCATTTAGATGTGGAAAAAATATCTTAGTTGAGTGGGAGGTGGTAAAATTCATCTCTTGGAAATACCCTTGACTCATGCTGCTGCCCTTGATTCAGTCAGGATTTGTGACATGTGCAAACATAGGAAATGTCCCAGCTCACACCAGATCTTTGACCAGAGGTTTTTGTCATAGAATAAATCTATTGTACATTCCTCATGAGCTCCTTTTTAAGGCTTTCTAACCTTCTTTTGTAACTGTTGTAGCTTGCAGGGAATTGAAATGCTTGCGTGTCTTCTCTGAGATGAGCCCAAGCTGATTTAGTTCCCCTACCACACGTGCATGGGTGAGAACACGGACAGGTATTTGACTGACCTTAATTGTTTATTGTAAGTTCTCTTTATCATTTTATGTTGAGGTGCTACTTTTGGGCCATCTCTCAGACGAAGACCTCTGGTCTATAGGTACAACATACACAGAGGATAGTCTCTTCTCAGAAGATTGGTTGTTAAGAGACACTAGATGAAAACAGCAGCCAACACTGGAATGAAACAGCTCAAATGATAAGACTGTTCATATCTCATTTTCACAGTTCGGAGTTCTACTATACAAATTTGTAAGCAGTAGAAGTCTCCTGAGAAGAGGTACCATTTATTCCACTGTAAAGTTGGTTTGTTCTCACATAAGAGAACAGAAAACTGACCACTGAAAAGTTTTGAGGGCTTTAATGGGAGCCTTTAGAGTAGGTAGAAGCTGTATTTTGCTATGTTTCATGATGCCTTCCTTCTATACCGGCAGCTCCAACCTGAGCTCTGCGTTAATTCATGCTTTCCATCTGTTTGATGTATCTCTCTGTTGTCTCTTGCCTGAGATTGCAAGGTCCCAGAGGAAGAAACCGTGTTTTTAGTTGTGTGTTTGCTCAGTGCTAAAAGCAGATTGGGATTCCTTTGTGTGTTTTCTGCGCGAAAACGTAGGAAGAGAGTAGGCTTTGTCTCAAAGGACTTTCAATCTGTTACAGACAGGCCAGATAAAGGATGAAAGGGAATGGTTTGAAAAGTAGCAAAGGTCCAATCGTGGCAGAGCTATGCATAGAACAGTGTCTCAGTCCACTGTTCTGCTACTGGACTATGCTGCTGCAGTGTTTACCTGCGATTATCCATGTTAATTTTTCAAAGGGAAATCTTGATGCTGTGAAGCATCTTGTCCATGTTTGTGAAGGAAGAATGAAATGCCATTTACTGCCGTAACTGAAGTAGTTCAAGACCTGAATGAAAGCTCATGTGTGAGAAATTTTTTTTTATTCAAACTATGTTGATTGATCTAAGAAATCTTACAGCTTCTCCCTAAAAAGTTTATCTTGCTTTGTTCTTGTACCACTACAGCTGGGATGATTTTAGTCAGTGAAGGCTTTTGTTGTGAATGTAATTGTCAAAATATCTTTCAGTCTTCTACCATTATCTTTGTTCAAAAGAGTCAATACGTTTGTTTGTTGCATGTTTATTAGATGCCGTCCCAGAAGCAGAACATAAGCAAACACCACGGTGTTCAGGTGTGTGTTGGTTGCATAGCACAGGGCATGCAAGCCTTGACACAAGCGAAGACAGCGTTAAAACTGTCCAATCAGAGCAGACAAAACCTATTTTTTGAACATCTCTGAGAAGAATGGGACACTACCTAGTTGCTGCTTTGGGAAGCCTTGTACTTCATGAAGCCAGTTCAATAAGTAGTGAAAACAAAATACGCCAGCCTCAGTGCTCGATAGTGCCAGTGACTGAGTACCTCAACCACTGATGTGAAATCCCAGTCCTGTTGAACTTTATGGCTATACCTCAACTGACTTTAACCTCTGGTAGAGTGTGAGAGAATGATCACAAGCTGAAGATAATGTCTTGGGAGCTGGGAGGACTCTAGTCTGTGTAGAGCACTCAGAATTTCAAGGTTACATTCAGCAATGCAGTAGAATTGGTGTGCAGTATCCTCTGGATATTAATGTCATTCAAAGAGAGTGAAATATGCAGTGAAGGAAAAGCTTCTCTGCCTGATTTCCTAAAGCTAACAGGAAAGGCTGTGGTGAGTCCTACAAGTCTGTACTGGGCAGTTTCAATGTATTCTTTTCATATGTTCATTAAGTATTTAAATGCATGGTACAAAAGTGTCGTTATGTGTATTTTTAAGAAAAAACGCAAGTTGTTTATTTGAAGGGAGAAAAGGAACTTGTTTAATTTTCTGGGAACGTTGTTCAGTGAAACATTTATCTTCCCTATGGTCCAGTAAAATTATTGTAGAGCTGCCAAGACTCATCTTGAAAAGTAAATAGAAAATCCTACAACTTTGGCTCATCTAAATGAGAATGGCTGTTCTGTAGTGCTTCTCGACATTTAATTAATCTTACTTTGGACATTAAAGTTACTTGAAATTGAATCAATTTTGAGATTTTTATGTACTACCAGGCACAGTTAACTTATCTGTCTTTGGTGGAGAGGTCTATTAGTGTTTTTTCCATCAGCGTAAACCTCTTTTTGCTGTAGTTAATCCTTATCCGTCTATCTTTATGATTTCAGTATTGTTTCATGTAGTCCCACATTTTGCCCGAACATTTAATTTACACATTTGACTTGGCTGAGTCCCTTTCACCCTGCCTACAAATTTATCCCATGTCATCTCCTCATAGCAATTTATAACCTCTATAAAATGTCATGTAGAGTCACTTTTTATGTTTCTGAGTAATGGTTAGGAAGAATTGCACAGGGAATCAAAAATCTAATGAGCTGTACATTATTTTACTATTTTTAACCAGAGAGCAGCCATTGACAATGTTTGGCAATTTTACAGCTGAAAGCCCAAACTATTGTGCTTTTGAATGTAATTTATTAAGCAAATAAAACTCTTATTGGTAGCGGGCTCTGTTAAACCTGTGGCACTGCATGAGTTCCAGGCCTGTACAGCTGTGGACATTTCATAGTACCTGCATACATCTTGTGTGTCTGGACACTAATATTTTACACTTACTTCATAGTTTTATTTATTCAATTGCTTTCATGCTCTTGATTGGGCTGTAAGCAGCCATTTATAGCAGAAACCTTGGGTGGGGAAGGAGGGGGCAGCGCAAGAAATAAAATGCATTTATTCTGAGAAGATTTAAATCCCTGCTTTATGAGGCTTGGTATTTAGTGAGTCCAGGCAGTGGAGAAAATGGCCAAAATCTTAGTGGCTTACACTGACCTAAAAATAACCTCAGAAAATAGCCCTGGTGTGGGGAGGGGAACCATGCAGAAAGTGCAAAATCCCCCTATGATAGGTGAGACTAAATTCAGACCTTTTCCTGAACTAATTGTGGAAGCTTAATTCTTTTCTCTCCCTGACGAAATTCTCCAAGTTAAGTTATTTTGAGGAAGGAAAGCCATGTAGCACAGTAGGAGTACAATATAATCACATTGCATGCATTCATAGTTTTGTATGAAGGTAGATAAGTTTGGCTTACTTTCCCTAACTGTGATTTGTATCTAGCAGGAAATGCTTTCCTATTTGTTATTTTATAATGCCTAAATGATTGCGGTTCTTGCTGCTCTCCTGACACATATGGATATACATCAGAATGATTTCCCCTTCAATTAGTGAGATTACACCCGTATAAAACAAACGTAACCAAGACTCACCTGTATCACTCACATTAAAGAGGTAAGACCAAAGGCTGTTAGGTTATTCATGTGGCTAAGGTGTTTGCCATTGATTAGATCTTGCTATTTGCATAATGCCTTAACCAACTAAAAGAACAAGGTGATGTGGTACTTGCTTAAAAATTTGCTCTGGGTAATAAAAGCAGTTATTAAAAACCTTATCTCCTCAACATCTGCCTTAATTCACTGTAATTTAGCAGAAGGCAGGGGACAACAAGATAGTGGATATCAGAATAGCACAGGTTGCTCCAAAGGTAATGCTTCCTTTTTATTTCCGTGGAAACTAAAACAGATACAAAGAGCACAATAATAATATTTGATAGAGCACAACCTCAGTTACAAATCAGTAGTTTTCAACATAGTTGCCACCATTAGCTATGCATTTTTGCCTGCATGCCATGCTTGTAAAAATCTGCATCACTGGTGGTGACCCACTATTGCCACTGCTGAAACACATCACCCAGCACCTCACTGTGCTCACATCCACTCTTTGGTCTCCATAACTGTTCAGCAAGCATCAATGCAAGTCAATAGGTGCCATTTTTTCCATATTGAGGAATACAGTGACACACCTTTGCTTCGTACTTACTCCTGTGTGAGACACCATTCTGTCAGACTGCCCTTCTGCTGCCATCTGTTGCACAATAACAGCATGTAACAGGATGATGGTGGGAGTATTTGGCCTTTACCTCCATACCACCACCATCTACCTCTGTCCTCTTGGGCTGACATAATAAAATAGCAGGCATTACTTCTGGAGCAGCACTGCTAAATCTTTTTGTGCAGCTGTGCACTGCTGACTGTTCTTTCGTGTCGATTGCCTTTCCATCATCAAGAGACTAGCAGTTTGTTTCAGAAGTAGAAAAGGAGCTGGAGTATCACTTACTCATTTTTGGTGGCTTCTTTGCATGTTGTTTCTGTTACCCATAGTTACAGTTTGTGTGTTTCTCCACATTATGGAACCAGATTTTGAAATATGTCTGATCATCATTGCTTCTGTCACTGCTGTTAGGGGCTATGAGTTGATGGTGCCATGCCCCTGATCTCATGGCAGCTTTTGCTTTTGAAGTGATTTCTGCTTCTTCCACTCTCCTTTTCGTTCCCAGGGGTGTGTGAAAGTGTGCCTTAAACTGGTTATGAAGGCACCAGAGGGTCGAAAAGTCTGTGAGAATGAGCAAGCCTTCTTCCCGCATTAGTATTAACCAGGATATCCTGTTCCTTGATCGTTGCCTCAAGGATGAGGGACTTACATACAGTCTACCTTCGTTTGTGGTTGAGAAAAGAAGAGGTTTCATCCATTTTAGGAATCTTGAAAGGGGGTGGCTGTGGCAGCAGGGGGACGAGTTAATAGGAACCAGATTTAGGAAAATATTGTATCTGTCCTTCTGGGTGAATAAATCAGAGACTAAAACAGCTTGATAGCTGTAACTATAACCTACAATGCTCGACAGAAACAAATATTCCCTTTAGGTCGCTGTCTACGTACCGTATGGTATCTGTGTGCTTGGCAACAAGTTCCTGTGGCATGCAGAAAGCAGTCATGAGAGCACAGACAGGAGGGCAGAGCTGGGTGTTTCAACTAAAAATAATTGGGTTAACTGGGTGCGTGTCATTGCTGGATATTAGTGAAGCATCTCTTAGATTTCACTGTGCCATGTTTGTACATTGTATGTCTCAGATATGATTTGGTTGCCTGTGCAAACATATGCTTAAGCCCTACCTGGAAGATGAGGTAGCTGTGTTTTCTTCAGTACCATGAGTAATTTCATACTTGAATCAGTTCTTTTCACAGTTACGTTTCTTTTACTGCTTACACCCACATGAACAGCAGGAAAAACTGCTGTTGTGTGCACTGCACTGTTAGCTTGAAACAGCTTATTTTTTCTTATATTCATTCTCACATCTCTGGGAAATATTTTCAAATTCATTTGAAAACAAAGCTGGCAAAGGCCTCTGGATTTTTTTTTTTCCCTCTTTAACTGACTAGTTCCTGCATTTTTTTTTCGACCTCTCCCCTACAGAATACCTACACTTTGCATTTCACACCTAGCAAGCTGCTTTTCTTCTTCATTAACTTCTTCCCCTGCCACCCCCACCATGTACCTAAAGTGTGGCAGTAACTGTAGTACCAAACAACTGTTACCTTCAGGTTCTCATTTTTACTGACACAGGAGTGTTAGAGAGTGTTGGCCATTGCCTTTGCAGTGTTTCTCTAATTATTGAACTAGTACCTCTAGAGTCTAGTAAAGCTCTGCACTGTTAGTTAGTAATAAAGTAACCAAACTATTTCTTCTTTATTCCTTTCCTTGTTTCCTCTTTTTTCCTTTTTCCCTTATTTGGTACCTTTTGGCCTTCCTAAAGGGAGCCCCCACCTACTCCACTAAATTGTAGCTGTAGTCTCGATAATACAGTGCTCGGACAATAAGGTCTCCAGGGGTGCTTACCAAAAGAGATTAAACTGTAATTAAACTGCCCTGTGAGTAAGAAGGAAAGGAGGGGGAAAAAAAAAGGAAAAAAAAAAAAGATTCGTGGTTTTCATAAGGCAGAGAAAAATATATTCACTGGTGTTTGCAGCCCAGAGCATTTTTTTTTTCCTTTTGCTGTTCTGACTACAAAACAAGATTGTTTTTAGCTGAGCAGGGTTTGCAGCAGTGCCATATCAATCCCACAATCCTCCCCCTCGAAATAATTGCGCCTGGTTAGTCCCCAGTCAGCACTAACTGACGGCAAAGCAGGAAAGGAGCATTTAACACACATGCATGGAAATGGATGAAATTTACCATAAAAGTATGAATTTATGTAAGCAGTCTGCAGTCCTCCATGTATACGTATTTTTAAATGGGCCTTAATTGACTACGCAGCTATATAATATCCTTTTGTTTAGGCTTTAAGTTGTATTGGGTGGGTTTTGAGGGCCGAGGGTTTTCTGGGGATTTTTTGTTGTTTTTTTTTTTCTTTTTTTGTTCTTTTTCTTTTTTTTTTTTTTTTCAGTTAACTCCTCCTCTTATCAGTTCAGCTATTAAATATTGTGGCTTTCCAGCTATCAGTCTCCGATCAGCACAGTTAGTGCACTTTACCTTCCAAGGAAGTGCACTTTGAGCCAGCTGGAGCACGAAAAATGTAGGAGCTGGAGAAAGCCATAATTGAAACAGGCGACTGCTCCACTACAGACAGGAAATAAAAGGAAGACGGGGCCCTTCAATGGATTAAATTAGATGTTTCAAATTCAGACAGTATCAGGAGAAAGAAGACTTATGTTAGAAAAAAAAGGTAACAGTAAGTTCATTCAGCTGAACACCCAGCCCTCCCTTCTCTTCATCTCCTTAACGTGTGTTTTTGCTGGAATCTTGCTCTGATGCTCTGAAGGGTAGAAACTACACAGGCCCCTGTGCTTGCCAAACAGCAGTGTAACAGGTCCCTCTTAGGGTTAGGCTGCCCCTATTTTCTCCTCCCTCAGACAGTCCTGGGATGTCCTCTTTCTGTAAATTAAGCGTGAAATTACATTGGGCTGAAGAAACAAGATCTCAACTGCTTAGTAGGTAGAAAGGTATGTTGTGTTTAAAGCAAAAACTTTAAATGGATGCATTTCCCATGCATTAATTTAAGATATGTCTATTACACCTCTCTGTCCACAGTGCATGCTTGTGTTCATAAATTACGTTATGTTTCTTCCATTCAGGCTAGTTTCTTCTTGCCATGCAGTTACCACCTAGTGTTGCTGACTTGTACCACTTTATCATTCTTGCAGTATTTTTTTCCTTAAGTCATTTGTATTTGAGTATGTACAGTATGTGATGACAAACTACCTGAAGATTTCTGGTAGCTCAGAGTTTCAAATGAACATATTACTCTTTAGTGGCCACATATGAGCTCTGTGGTCAGTCCAGACAAGTACCACCAAACACCCCATGCTGTGCTGTGCCATCATACTGCCAGTGAATCTGTGACATGCATTCTATATGGAGCCAGTTTAGTTTGATTGATTTCTACCATTCATTAGCAAATTATTTGACCTAGTATTTCTACTTTTCATCCTCGCTTTAAAATCTTTCTGGTTTCAGAAATATCTAAAATACCTCAAGTAATGACTGAAGGTTAGAGACGGTCATTTTCTTTTCAAGTAGTCAAGTAGTTCTTCATTTCAACCACTGAAGTTATCCCCTGGCAAACAGAAACCCCTGTATTTTTAAGTTCTGAGCAAAACATACACCAAGGTGTGCCGGTGTCTATTAAGGTCTGACCAATGGGATACATCTTGGCTTGACGGTGCACAGCTACTGAACTTGCCTCTTTAGGAAAAAATGAAATCTTTGACTCACAACAATTAGGGTTTACAAAGCGTATAAATTACAGCAGGAATGCCTCTAATCACTCACTTGCCTTCTAAAATGCCTCAAGGGTTTTGGATTAGGAAAGAGCCATTGCAAAGATTAAGAAGTATCTTAGCAGAAAATGGATACAGAAAAATGTACTTTTTTTTTCCTGTTACTTTTTTTCAACGTCATTAAGAAAAATAAAAATAAATAAAAGGCATGTGGTCTGTAAACAAAAAGCTTTTTCTTGGAAGAACTGGACTTTCAAAAAATGAAGCAGGCATATGGAAGCATGATAAGAAAGCTGGAGGAGTAGAATAGGGAAATTAGATGGATCATGAGATGGAATAAATTCCTTAGCTGTGTTATGTTTCTGTGTGGATTTTGCTTCCCTCTGAAAATTAGAGCTATTCCAAGTTAAAGCAATGTAGGTTGTTCACACTTTTAAAAATAAGATTGTTCCCTCTTCCTGTCTTTCATCAGCTTACATGCACACTACACTTTTTAAGTCCACACACAAAAGCTGAATAGAACCCAGAAAAATCAAATGACAAGGCGGTAAAACTTGGTAGAATGTTTTGCATTCTTGTGTGGTCAGGTGAGGAGGTGTTTGAAAGATTGAGTTGAGGAAATTATTTTAAATGAGAGATTGGTCAGTTAAATAAAGGTGTATCTTTCAGTTTGCAAATTTCTTTTCTGTTTTCTTGATTCTTTAGAGTACTACTTTTTTTTTTTTTTTTGTAATTGTATCGATGTTTTTCATGACACTGCTGCAGCACCATTGTATGAAGGAATCTTTCATTGCCACTGCTTTTGTAGTTTGTCCAAATGTGAAGCAGAAAGGAAGGAGATGAGCAGCAAAAAGGTGTGCAACCTTGTCCGATCTAAAACTCATTTGTTAAGCTTAGGAGCTTTGGAAACTTGCCTAGACATGGGAGAAATCGAGAGTATTTGGTTGAATTCTTGCTGTTGAACACTGTGGACAAAGAATATTTGAAGGTAGACAGCTTGGGTTCAGTGGGTTTTATTTCGTTATGTGTGTGTATAAGAATATCTGATTTTATGTATATATATATATGTATGTAAATATGACATAGGTGGGAGATGAAAAAGGCATTTTCTTTTAGCTTAGTTTTACCTAGATGTGATTAAGTATGCATTCATGTGTGTGGAATTACATAGTTCAGGAGAATTGTTGTTACACATCACCCTATGTTGCCATCCCTTTTTTTTATCTTAGAAATAAAGGACATCGCAACCTCTTCTTTTGCTGCTAAAATTAAAAATCAAAAAAAGGACTTGGAAACATGTGACTGTGCTGAAGGATATCCCATGTTATGAAAATGCCTAAGTAGTCTTTTTTTTTTGTTTTTTGAATTGTAATCATCCAAGGGACGTGTTCTCAAAGCAGGTTCTTCAGAAAGCATTTCCAGTGCTTCAACTCATAACTGACTTCGCAGGGGTGTGCGATGCCCTAAAGTAGACTTCTGGGGAGTTGTAATTGCAAAGTCTGTGGGGGAAAAAAAGTATTTTATTACTGTGAGCAGAATAGTTCTGTGGAGTGAGAACTTTGCTTATGTTCTGTGGGATGTAGCAGCCGTGGTTCTTCCAGGGCACAAACCATAGAACAAGATCTATTTCTTCAGGCCCTGGCTTGGATCTCTGGCAAGCAAGCGCTCCATTCTGGTGCCAGCCTTCCTGAGAACCGCCATACAAAGCCATACCAACGCCAGGATTCCCAAAGACTTAGGGAGTGCCCGTAGCTCTGTGTGGGCATAGCTAAGCTGGCTTTTTGTGAGGTCTTTGAGGAAGTGAGGTGCCCTTGAGGCAGCTCCGGTTTCAGCCACGGACTGTTTCCGTGGAAAGGCAAAACTTCAGTAAGTACAGCCACTAAATGGTTGCGTAGGTGTGAGACAGGGAAATCAATTCAAGCATTTTCACCCTGGATCTGTTAATTGTGCTGTGGGATCGTGGCATTTTGGTATTCTGCCAAGGAGAAAGTTTGCAGGTGGAGACACTGGGTGCGTTGCAACTAGCGCAGCGTCCAAGCCACATCCAAATTGTCTGTGTGGCACCAGGGACGAGGAACCTTGCATGGGGGACAGAAACAAAGCAGCAGGCCTGTTCAAAGCGATGCTGGGTGAGTGGAGATTGGTTGGAGAAACTCTCAGACTCATCACTTACCGATAGATGGGAGGTGTGACTTTTTGCAGTGCTGACAGACGGCTGACTGCCATGGGGTGATAAGACTTGTGATAGACAAGATGTGCAACACCAGTCCACCAACAAAGAAAAAATCTGGGTGTGGCTTCAGTTGTTGCTGAACTGAAGGTGCTCAAGCATTTGTACCATTCTCCGTTTGTCCAATATTCCTGTGTTACCTCTGAAAGTAGAAATTTCAGTTCGGTCTCACTTCAGTGCTAACTTCCCTGAAAGATGAATCTGTGCTCACTAATCTGAAGGGATTAAGGGATTATTGGAATCTTGGTGGGTCTTTTTTGTTTGTTTGTTTGTTTTTAGTTTTTATTCTGCTTTTTTTCTTATTTTCCCATTGCTGTATGTTACTATATTCTAGATTCGGAACTTAAAAAATAGTTGAACATCTGTAGGCTCTTCTCAGTCATGGGTGAGGCATGTTTGCCCCTCACAGATACTGCTCCTGTTCGCATCACTTCGAATAACTTTTTTACTACAGTCAGCATAAAAGTTTTCTGCCACATTCACAAAAAACAGAATTTGAGCCCACAACTTGCATAGACGTTTGTGCATAACTTAAACTTAATAGTTTCTTGTACGCCTACAGCAAAAGAATGAATCAAGAATTAATTAGCACATCAGGAGATTCTCACCCCAGCTTCCTGTCTTTCTTTTGTATCTCATTATTATCCCTTCCTTCCAAATTGGTGTTCCTAGGCGTGTAACAATAGGCAGCTTTTGCCTGCAGAAGTTTGTAGGAAATATTCCTACAGTTACTGTTCCTGTCCTGCATTTTGTCTTTGACTGGGTGGGTTGCTGCCAGACTGTCAGCAGTTGCTTGGCTTCTGGAAGAAGAGCAGCCAACTGTGGTGGTTGTTTTTTGGGTAGATTATGAGGGGTTTTTTTTTGTGGCTTTTATCTGAAGTCATAATTTGCCGTAGGTTTGTGGAAAGTCACACAGATCTTTGTGATCCTTTTGGTGAACTTAGCCTGAAGTCATGTTTGTGATGAAGCCAAAATCCAGAGAATATTTGGGAATTCACTGCAAAAGTTCTTCCTGTCTCTGTGGGCATGCTAGCTGGAGAAGATACCAACTGGATTGCCTGCTCTTCAGCCTCCTGTTCACAGGCACTTACAGATCCAGTTTGGGGAGATGTTGAGCAGCGCATGTAGGAGCAAGGTGCTGGTTGTCCATGGAAACCAAGCACCTGCTTGCCCTTTTACCTTAGAAAACTTCTCTCATGAATTTTGAGTCACGGTGAAGAACTGGAAGGGAGACCTATTAAGTTGAGTGAGCTTGGATGGAAAGAAGGCAACAAAGCATCCATAACTGGGCAGCGCAAAAGCATGTTCTCATGTCTGAGCTTGCTAGCACAAGGAAGAGCTGTTTGGGGAAAACATCAGTCCTGGGTATGCAATGCGTCTCCAGAAGATACCCGAGGTATTTCATAATAAGCACCTCCATTTACAGTTTCTTTTTCAGCTGTGATAAATTCAGTGCAGCATTTTCTGCACCTGTGCTGTTATCCAGATCTCGCTGGCATGCCATGAAGCCATGCCCTCACTTACACCAGTGTAATTTGTTCCACTATCTATCTCCTTTTATACAATTAATGATTTCACCAGTCGGTGCTTAGCTCCTCTCAGACCTCTCATGCTCAGATCTGGTGGGTTATGTCCCCCAAGAAGCTTTAGTGAAGTTTAGTGAAGTTGTGCTTTCGGCTAGGTGCCTTCTGCTGTAGCACATGTTCTTCTGGTACTGAGTTCTCTTGGACAGCATGCTGGCTTTGTGTCCAGTGAACAACATTCCTGGAGTTGTCTTTTTTTTTTTAAATCTGTGATGTATAAATAGCAATTTCTATGTGTTTGCCATCTGAGGACCTTTTGTGAAACGTCAGGTCAGTTTTGTTGCTGCAGCTGCAGATGTGTATGTTCTTCCCATTCCTTACACCCCTCTCCCTGGGCTTCCCCATGCAAATGAGAGGTCCCACTGTTTCTCTTCCGTTGCCATGATGTGCTCTCTGATATTGACATACCCTCCGAAACCTGGCCATGCTCCTCAAGTACAGTTATGCTTCAGCTGTGCCTTGTGCCATTGTCACGTCCTTTATTATGTATTCTTGTGTGCAAAAAAAATTCTCAGTGCTTTAATATGTTGGAATATTAATGGTATTGATAACTTGCCTCAAAAATGGAGAGGAAAAAAGCAGCTGTGGCAGATTGCATTCATAAAGGAAAAGTAATCAAAGGGGAAGACAAAAGGTGCAGAGGAGTTTTGAGCTGAGATTAAATGGTTTGGTAACCTTCTGAAGAACAGCTTTCCTCCATAGCTATTTAAGGCGAAATTGGGCCACTTTTTATTAATAAATAAATAAATAAAAGCTATGTAGGGGAATTGTGTTCTCCCCTACTTAAAATGATTGCTACTCTCCTTCTGCGCTGGAGTGATTCTCCAGTATCTGGTTACAGTCTGCTTACACTCAGCAGTGCTCAAATGAAGGTAATATTTAGTTTGTGTGAGCCAGAGCCTCCTTTCAGGCCGATAAACATCTAAAGTAACTACAGATTTACACTCAGGTGAAGTAGTGAGTTCTTTGGGGTGAATTTAGACTTGCACCACTCTAAGTGCGAAAACAATGTGGCAATAAACGGTGACAATAAAAATGCTTTATTAAGCCTATGTGACTGCACTGAAGTCATTATATGCACATCTATTTACATTAACATCCATTAAAACATAGCACACACATAGTCTAATAAAGAATAAAGTTTAATGCGGATGCCAGGCTGTGACATTGTTGAACTCTTGAATTTTATCAGCTCAGTGAAATAGGTCCCATTTTACAGGGCTCTGCCTCTCGTGTGTTGGTTGTGAGCAGGAACTAACAAGTTCTTCATTCTCCTGTTTTAAGTTCTACTAAGAAATGCTTGGTATGTGCAGAGGTTGTGATTCCAAGACCGGGAGTCTTGCTATGAAGCATTGGCTCGAAACAACAAATTGTGCCTATCGCCTTCACACAAATCGACCTTATAATTTCTCCTCCTCATTATTTATGATGAGACAAACACACCGGCAGTGCTTGAATAATCATGATGAAACTATAAGAATGAGTCAGGGGATTGGGATTTGGAATTTAGATGTTGCCCCAGATGATTTGACTTCAGAAGTCTGTACCAGGCTAGAAATTGCACTTCCATTGCCAGTATGTGAATTTTACCAAAGTTCTCACTTAGAATAATCATCATATTATATCATTGCACAGTAATAAGTGCCTAATATACTGTAAATTATTATAGGTCTCTTCCTCTAATTTGTTTGCTAAGAGGAAACAGACCATTTTTATGAGAGAGAAATGAAGCTGCAATTCTCAGAAACCAAAGCATGCAGATGACCATCTTATTATTAGAAAAAAAGAAACATCAAAAGATGCGTAGCAGTTTGTGTAATCATCCCAAGCTACCATGGTCACCCTTTCAGTGAGCCTCCTTCAGTTTTCCCACCCCCTCCCTCCACGTTTCCTTTACACAGGCTGCAGTTGCTCAACATGCAGACCCTGGGAAAAATTCAAGGAGGATTGTGCTCCATCCCAGCCAAAATGCTCAAGCCCCCCACCCCCAGTTTGGAGGTGCTGAGAGCATCGAGTTGAAGCTGCTCCCGTGTTTAAGCAGAGCTGCTTTGGTGCTGACACTGCAGAAAGAAACTGCAACTTAACCGAGGTTTCAGCAGAGAAAAATTAATTTGGAATAGCACCTGGGTTTTTTTGTTGTTGTTGTTTTTTTTTTTTTTTTTTTTTTTTTGTGTGTGTGTGTGTGTTTGCAAATAGCTGGAGTATTTTTTTTTCTGTTTTTGCCTGGTTAGTTCCCTGCTGCGCGTTCAGCATGCTTCACCTCATAGGCTCCGGACAAGTCTCTGGGTCTGGATATCTCTGTGACTGCATGGGACATGGTCAGATGTGTGCTCACCTCCAGCCTGGGCCGTCTCATTACTTCTTGACTAATTACACGGGCAATGTCTTAACATTTTAGAATGCCTGCTCTTTGTACACGTGTGTTTTTTTTTTTTTAAACCCTCATTTTGTAAAGATTTTAAAGCTTTTGCTTTTTTAAAGAGTAGATCTAGCCCAGAGAACGATATTAAAAGTAGTTTCAGCTTATGTTACAGATACTTGATGTAGGTAGAGAAAGGCTCATAGACTGTATGATTAAGTTCTTCTTTTAGACAAATATTGCAAAGAGATATAAAATGATTAAGTGTAAAACCACTGCATACTGCTTTAATAGACAGTGTTGTGCGTATAACTGTATAGAGAAAGTGACATTTTTATTTTACACCTTTTGTTTCTTCTTAACTACATACTCAGTAAATATTCCCATTCAAAAACAGTATTATCACAACTAAACATTTAATACAAGGGCTGCTTTGATAGTAATTGCTCCTATTTTATGATGTTGGCTTATGACATCAGAGGTTGGTGGTATGGCGGCAGAGGTTGAACCTTCTCAACATCATCTCATTACATGTTGCTGAGTCGCAGATGGCAGCAGAGGCACCACTGTATAGTCCAGATTCAGCACCTTCTGACTTCTGCTTGTGCCGATAAGAGATGGATTGACTGGACAATGTTTTGCTAGCAGCGATGCCATCACAGCAGCTGTGAAACAATGGGTCACCTCTGCTGGTGCAAGTTTTGATGAGTGCAACATGCAAATTCTTGTTCATTGCTGGTGAAAATGCATTGCTGTTGGTGGTGGCTATGTTGAAATAGTGTTTTGTAGCTGAGAATTTGCTCTGTCAAATAGTATTATTCTAGTCTTTGTATCTGTTATGGTTTCCACAGAAAGAAATAGGAGGTATTACTTTTGAAGTAACCTACGTAGAAGGGGCTTCAAATGCGTCCTTTGAAACAAGGGTATCTGGTTTTATCCAAGAGTACAAAATATGCAGAGAGAGAGGAAACATAGCGCTGGGGAAACAACAAGAGAAGTTTGGAAACCATGAAAAATATCAGAAGAAATGTCTTAATTTACTGTATTTACGTATTTATTTATTGGGCAGTGGAGGCAAGTTGAGTAGTAGTTTTTTGCTGAAGCACTTATCCTCTCTCATTCCCATTTATATTTTGTCAAGGCTGAACAGCACTTGGTCATAAGAATCTTTCCTTCTTCTTCTTCCTCCTTGTGTAGGTAAATACTTGCTGATATTGCAGAACCACCACCAGCAGTAAGAGTTAGGGAGCAGCTGCAGAGATTGTCTGGAAGAGTGGTGTTTTCCTTGTGTAAAATTGAGGGAGAAAGATGAAAGTGTGGTGCTCTCAGGATTGGACCCTTAAGAGAAATGAAAGAATTTTTAAATACAGAGAACTGGAACACAGGGGTGAAAAGAAGAAAATGGAAGAAAGAGAGAGAAGAAAAAAGTCACAAATGCTTATCTTTTCATCTCCTTTCTCTTACTGAGTGCCTTTTTTTTTTTTTCCCCTTTCTCTTTTTCCCCCTTATTCTTGTTTTTAAAAAAGTGCCATTGCTGCACAAAAGCACTGAGAAACTTCCTGTAGTGAAGCCCTGGGAATATTATCGCACCCTATATAGGGTTACATCAAATAAGTTGTTTCTTCCTTAAATGTGAAGATTGGAACATGCAAGTTGTGCGAATGAACAGTCAAAAATGAGCTCAGGAAAATGGTGCATGGGACCTATTCAGACTTCAGCGTGGCTTTAGCTCCCAGCAAGGTGGGTAGAAGTCAGGATCACCCCATGGCAGGAGAATAGATGCCCTTGTGTTCTGAGATGGACTTGTCACATGGTTAGTAGCTGGATTTTATGTGAAGTCTTATTAAATAAAACAGCAGTAACTAGTCACCTCCCACTGCAATATACTTGAAGGTACAGTACCTGATTTTTTTGGAAGCTCTTGACCTCTCTGCTTCTCTGGCATCTCTGTATTTTCTCTTGCTTGCCCTTGATGGTTTTTGATCTAATGGTAGACTTTTATTATTGTTTTTATTACGCTTCAGGATCATGAAAATTTAAAAGTTTGAGTTACATGTTTGCAAGTTTGTTAAAAGAAGATTAAGACATGCCTGGAGAAGCTCTATTAAATGATTAAATATTAGTGTTTAATGTCAGTTTTTATCATACGAAGTTGATTTTTATTCATATATATATTTGTTAATATTGATTTATATTTAAATGTGTGTATATCTTTTTTTGGTTTGGGCTTTTTTTGCAAAACAGTATCTAAAGATGGTGGGTAGAACATCTGGAATAAGTGTGTAGAGAAGAAGTGTGAATGGAAACAATACTGTACTTACATAATAGCACAGGATATTTCATTAAAACAATTCCAGTAATATTTATAGTTGGCAAATTACAGCACTTAAAGAACTGATCTCCATATGGGAGCACTTAGACCTTTGAAATATTATATTATTTTTAATTGTCTCTCATTCAGTGAAGGGATTAGAATTTTTGGGGCGGTGGGTCACAGTACGCCAAGCCACTACACAGCCAGCAGAGAAATCCCTGGATCACTGATGTATCCCCTGGTAATGGTAATTTTGGTGTTTTATAAAGTTTATTAGCTTTGTACAGGAGCTGCAGAGACTGACTGTCAAAGCGGGGAGGAAAAGCCTGCAGAGTGGCTGCACTTGCTCACTGCACGTGGCCCTGCCGCAGTGTCTCTTGCTGCAGGACCTCCAGGGGCTTGAGTGCTGGACCTTTCTGGCATAAAAGTCAGTGTGTTTTAGTATTAATGGATACGGTACTAGAAATCTCTTCCAGAATGTCAACTCTTTTCTTTTTTTCTTTTCCTGAAACAACTTGAAAAGGGGTGGTGGGCTGTAGAGATGTAGACTTCTAGGGAAACCTGGGGACTTCTCCAGAAGGATGCCCCAAGGCTGAGCCAACTGTAAGGGAAAATGGTAATTAATACCGTCGACCTGTTCTGAATCACGATATGAAAAAGAAAACAAAAAATGCAGGCCCATCAGACAGGTCCATACAGTGCCATTCGCTTGCGTGGAGTTTGTCTGCAATGTGTTTCCTGTGGCTCACAGCAGGTCAAGGCACTGGCAGGGAGGGCAGGTCCTCTAAGGCAAGCAGATGACAAAATCAGCATTTTTGTGTGTGTATACAAATACACAGCAATGAGAGAAGCTGATTCACTTGTGTTAAGTGTGCCTTGAACATACTTGCGGTGACAAAGTTAAGCCAGCAGGAAAGGATAAGTTATAGATGAGTGAATGGAAAATGATGAGAGAGCAGAGTGGCAGAAGTTACTGATTTCTTTCTCAGCTTCTGCTGACTTTATCTCTCTGTATTCTGTTGAGTGAATAGATAAAAGCTGACTGGAAGAGTATATTACACTACAGTAAAAGCCTGGGGATCTTCCTAGATAGAATGTCCAATCCAGGGTCAGAGTTTTCTTTGGAGGAGCTTATTGACAGTCTCATACTCTCCCTCTTGTTCTCTTGCACTTTTAGTACAAATGGGCCAAGCCACTGCAGATGATGCTGAGAAAAGACAAAGAAAGGCTCAGAAAGAAATCACTGCTTTATCTCACGTTGTCAAATTTCAGGGCAGCAGAGCTGGTGAACGTGCATTGTTTGTACCCTGTGCTCTGCTCCCAGCAGGCAGCTCCGATAAGCTGGGCCTGCCTCTGAGAGAATGTTATCTAAACAGCAAGCGGTTTACTTCTCTGTAAATAAGGAAAGGGATTGATATAGACCTGTTGAAATAAATGACTATTGTTAAAATACGTGTTTTTCTCTTCAGGGGAAAACCAGGCATCCCTTTTCTGGCATAGCAGATTGAGTGCTGCAGGAAGTTAGCATGGCAGCACCCGCAGTGGGTCTCTCCCTCTTGGCTTGCCTAAGTAACTCATGCCTTCTGATTTTGAATCTCCTGTCTAGTTCAGATTTTTCAGTAGTGACACTGTGTTACTCACTCCCCTCATGTCACAATCTTCTACTTATTCCAGAAGCCATTCACAGAGGTACTGTTTTACCTTTTCTCAGTGAAAATCTAAGCCCATGCTTCAGAGAATTCTTCCATGGCTTTTGCTGTCTCACACAATGCTAATTTGCTCTTTCCCCTGTCCCATATTTTCTCATCATTTGCATGGCAGATCCAAGGCAGGAGCAGGTCACCATTTTTTTTTTTTTTTTTTTTTAAGTTCTGTGAAAATTAACCTCATGAAGAATAGCAGGAAAGATGACTTCATTATAATCTGTATGTTAGAACTTGAAAGTCTCAAGTGCTCACTCAAACTGCCAATTAATGTTTCTTCTCGCAAGCCTCCCTTTAATCAGAGAGTTTAGCTATTGCCATTAGTTTATTTTCTTTCTTACTCTGAAATGTGATGTTTCATTCTTCTTCCTTCCCCTTCTCACAGTCACTATACTCCCCAGTCCCCAAAGATGTGACAAAATAACTTTTCAGAAAACTTGCCTTCTGATGTTCTCTTCTCCAGCATGTCACATATAGGTTAATTCTCCTGATTTCTGTAAACCTTAGCAAGGCAAGCACTCTTTTTCAGCCACGTCTAATCATTCTGGCTTCTGGGTTCCTCATTTGTATATGGGTCATGGGAGAGAAGCTTGATATGGGCATGCAGGGTATATGGTTTTAGGGAACAGAATGAGAAGGGAAATCTACCATATCACGTGAGCCTGGGGCCAGCACTAAAGGCAATTGCAAAGCTGCCATGTCAAGGTTAAGTTGGGGTGCTGTTTTGGATATCTGTTTGTATATGTCTGGTTTTTGTATGATGAAGCATCAGAGAGCTGTTGGGGTGTCTGTCGCGTTTTTCAGTGGTGTTGTATATACAGGAAAAAAATCATCTGAGCAGCTCTAAAAACCTTGTTCTAGGTTCTGTCCACTAAGTTCATTTTTCACTTCAGGTATTTACCATCTCAATCACTATGAAGTTCTTCTTAACATCCAAGCACAGTTGGTATTACGATGAAGCCCAGCAGCACTCGGTTGTTGGGAAGGAGTTCTCCCAGTCTGCTACCTAAGGCAAAAGCCCCTTTTACCTTTCCATCCTTCTACAGAATCTCCTCCAGAATTGCGTTAAGCAATTTCCAGCATATTCAGCAAACACTCAAATATGAGGCTGCTCTAAGCTGATGCCTAGTTAAATTTTCAGGAGTGATTTTTAGGATTTTACCATCTTACAGATTAGACTTACCAACTTCTTCAGTGACAAAGATCTGTTTGATTTCGATTTATTCCCATCTTTCAAGCTACGAGAGTTTGCAGAAGATGGGATAACATTTGACATTTATTTCTATTTTTCAGAGTGTCTCCTCTTTTTTCCTGTTGGCTTTCAGCACTTGGTCTGTCTCAGTTATATCACCTGTTTCTGCAGGTGCATTTGCTGTCAAACTCTTCCTAAGTTACTTGCTTGAGTTGGATTTTGCATGCAGCAGATCACGTTCCTTTCATGCTCATTTAAATGGCACATTTCTTCAGCTTTTAAAACATCCAGCTCAAGGTTTCATTTGCTCTTTTACCATCCATCCTGAGCTCCCACGTTTCTAGTTCAGTATCACTTCAGATTTTCTTTCCGTTATTCTGCAGGGCTTTTTTTTCCTTGTTAAGAACAAGGGTGAAAAGCAAGTTGCATGACTTTGGGTGAGAAAACAGTCTCAGCACTGTCTCTACTGAATCCCCCTAGAGACTTATTGAGGTTTTTTTTCTGATAGACTGATAAGGTCTACAGTGATTTGGAACCATCTCCATAAGATTTCCTGTTCTGGAAAGGACCTTATCTGCTTAGAAGAAGCAAAAGGCTCTTGGATCAGAGCTTGACCACAGTTTAAGGAACATCCCTCCTGTGTAGTACAAATGGGAACTAAGATGTAAGGAGGTAGAGTCTTACAGTAAGGAAAACAAAGAGCCCTACCAGGTGTTAGATTTGTCCCTGAGAGAACCAGTTTTGCAAGCTTCTCACACATCCCATTTCTCCAAGTCAGTAGGAGCATTTTCAGATCAGGCTGTGAGGTAGAGTGGCTATTCTAAAGGCAGCTGCACGAGGCAGAGACTCACCAGCTCCCTCACCCTGTGCAAAATCACTGCTCGGCTCTTTTGCAGCTGAGGTACTTGCCTCGCTAGTGAAGGAATGTTTGGTTTGCAGCTTTTGTATGCGTGCTGCTGCTGAACTGGTTGCCCTCACATTTGTCTTTCTATTCGGCAGTGGCTTTTCTTTTAACAGATCTGTGCAGTCCAAACTGTTGCTTTCTGTATCTTACCTGGCGGCTGTTATTCGCTCGCCATGCCCAGAGCTGCTCTTGAAGGCTCAATTATGCTGTACTAGCAGCCTCAGAACAAGAATCCTCTTGTGCAGCTTGTATAGAATGAAACTGCACGGTGCTTTCCAAAGGGCTCTGTGCTGTTTTACAGTAGTAATCAGTTCCTGTAATTTATGAAAATTCAGACCCGTGCTTAACAGTTAGCACAGCTCATGCAAATTTAAATTACCCAGCATAGTTCATTGCAGTTGGTTTTAGGATCAAGCTTTGTTTGGGGATGCTTTGCCAACTAGCAGTGTGAAGGTGGGAGGGGAGAAGGGGCCCTGCCTTCAGCTTTTCAGCCTCCACAAAACTTACACTAGGTCTCCCTGGTAGAAACTTTAGTGCATGAGTCTCAGTGCGCTATATATGGGACAGAAAAAGAAAACATCTGTTTGCATGGGAACTGAAAACATTTTGGGATTTACTCCTTTAAGTGTGGGACTTTTTCTGCAAGCTCAACTTGTAAAAGTTTGGGGGCGTTTCTTATTCTTGCTGTGAAGTTTTCAATAACAAAAGCACAGAGGTAGCAAATTCATAAGGAAGATAAATAACTGAGACTAAAATGAGGGCCATTCCTGAAATGTGGAATGTTTGAGAGGTGTGCTCCCTGCAGAAGCTAAATACAGTGGAAAAGAAAATACATCATATTTGGAATAAGAGCTAATTTATCTCCACGCTGGAAGAGATCCCAATAATCTTTTAAGCATTGAAAACCTCAGTGAGTTTCAGAAATCTCTCATCACTGCCGGATGGTCTTTTGTCATACAGGAAAACCATGAAGGTTTTGGCAGCTGCAGGAAAAGGATGCCTTCTCTTTTTCTCTGTCAGCCTGTGTGCAGTGATTCATCTTGTCTGATGGAAAGGAAAACCAAAGCGATAGGGTTCTAGTCAGAAATCAGTCACTGAGACACTGTTCAAGCAGTGGCCCAGGGTTGGGATTTTTTGTTTTGTTTTATTACCCGAAGTCAGGTGATTTACTCTTCTTCCTTGTTCCTACCAAGAGAGTTCTTCTAGTGGGACACCTAGGTTCTTATCTTCATCAGCTTTTATCTTGCAGTTGTGAGGGAGTTTCATTGTGTATTTGGAACTCTTTCTCAGCAACGACGGTGCTCTTTGTGTAGCTGACAGTATTGCAGAAGAGGTAGCAATGTTCCCTTCAAAATAACTGGAAACGAGAAGCAACCATAACCTCCTCTCATCCTGTAGTTGTTCATGTTTTCCTGGCTTTCTTACTGAATACAAATAAACCTGAATACTGTTATATGGCAGATAAGGGGAAAACAACAACAACAACAAAAAAAAGTGTACTGCTACATTTATAATCATTATACCTGGAGATTTTTTACAGTGGAAGATTGGTACTAAAACACAAGATAATTAGGAAGATTAACATTCTTGTAGCTACTCCAATGAAGGTAGTATCTGGCAAAGATAGTGATGTTCTACATTATTGTAGACAAACTGGATGATGGCCCTTAGCAGTACACTCATGAAGTGTTCTGGTCCCCTCAAAAGTGATTTATTTTCATATTTCATTATTTCACCATTATTTCCTTATTTTCAATTCCTTGAAAGCCTGTTTTAACATATTCTGCTGGTGCTGATGGAGATCCAGAGCTGCTTTATTCCTTCTCTTTAAAAGATCCATGTTCACACACTGATGAGAGGAGGAACAAGTAAAGTCCTCGCATGCTGCTCTGGAAGAGCATGAGGGGAGGATTGTATTTTGCTGCACATCTCTTGCAGAAGATTCTCTGAATCCTTGTCATCTCATTTGAGTGGAAAGTCTTCTAAATAACACTTTTTGCTGTGGCACACTTTTGACACTTGAGTATTCATCTCAAGAGCACCTTATCGGTGCTCTTCTATTCATGGAGATGTGTTTCTTAACTGCTCATTCAGCTGATCCAGCATGAACATGGACCTTTCATATGATGTAAAAATATTTTTGGCTCATCAGAGGTGGGCTTTCTAACTGTCTGGAAGCAAAGTATCTGCCTCTATGGGGGACAGTTCCTAAGTATGTTGCTCCCTCAAGGCATTGAAGAAGCTGAGGTGCCTTTAAACAGTTGACAGACTAGTGTCTGACCTCTCGTTGGACCTTTTCCCAACCCAAACCGTACTCTATCACAATGTGTATAGTGGGTCTCATTCTTTTGCTGGATACAAGAAATAGGGAGAAACTACGGTGGTAAATAAACCTGTCAAGAATCACGCTACTCGAAAGAAATACGGAGCCAGGTAACTGAGCTGAATTCATGTACAAAAGGTTCAAAAGATTTTACGGGCAAAATTCAGTTCTTTAAAAATTCTATGAACCATACTGCCCCACTGCAGCAGTAGCCTGAATGGTGTTTCTCCTTTGCTTGAATTCAGAAACACAAATGTCAAGGCTGGTTTTCTTTATTTGTATAGCAATGAAAGAAAGTTCACTCTAGAGACAGGAGAAAGAACGAGTCTGGGACATGAGGCACAGACAAGGGCTATAATGGAAATTAATTGGGTAGCATGTTAAATAATATTACTTTAATCCTGCAGCTTTGGGCAGTTGAGCTGAATTTCTATTTTATGGCACGTTTTACAAACTAAAATATTTTAGAGCTTGGAAACTGCTTGGCTTTAGTAGTTCAGCTCAGGAAATATGCTCCCCTGCTATCGAACGCTGCAGTCTGTACTCTGCGTTATTAGCCACGGCATGGTGCATGCAGACAGTTCTCCTTGTTTGCTATCTCTGCTGAACCTTTCACATCAGCTCATTTATCTTTCAGGTGTTATAATAATTGACCCTCAATCAGTATTCCATTATCCTAAACAGGCAATTATCCACATTGTCACTTTTGCATTTGCTCTTTTGACCCAGAGGTCACGGAGGCCTAGTGTAACTGAATCCAACAAAATTATTCCCTTACCTGTCATATAAATAGTCATCCTAGCAAAATGAGACCCATGGGGGCTTTTGCTGAGGTGTTGAGAAGGCCAGTCTAACTCGATCCTTTATTCTACTCTTTAAGGAATGCAGTACTGTTTTGGCACTCTATCAAAATAAAACAAAGTTCCATTTTTTAGCCTTTTTTTCTTTTTTTTCTTTCTTTTTTTTCTTTTCTTTTCTTTTTTTTTTTTTTTTTAAGCAAGCACCCCTGTGCTTACAAATGCTTCTTTGTGGCCCACTTTATTGAAATTTCCATTCAGCTCTTCCATCTGTTAGCTGTGTTTACCACTATTCCTGGGGAAAGAATTCTGCATTTCACCTTCGTTTGGGGGTGTAAGGTCATAAAACTGTCTGGATTATTTCAGCTATATTTATACCTAAGTTAATATTACTTCTTTAACAGGTTTAAAGCTTTTAATTCCCCAGTTCATTATTCATGGTGAGTGAACTGAAGTGAACGAAGTTTTTGTTTTATAAAGGGGAAAGCTTTTGGTATTCAGAAAGTGTTCTGCAAATGTGGATTGTAACCTTCTTCACCCCAGCTCCCCAATTCCGATTAGACTCGTGTTTCACACCCTCCCTCTGCTGCTCACAGCCACCAAATGCCACGTTTCAGTTAACTGGCTTCTGGATCAGTTTGTGTGGATATACACTGGGGTTATTTTTGTGTATGTGATTGTGGTGTTCCTCTTGGTTATGCTGGCAGAGTGGGAGGATGCCTTGATGTGAGCTTGCAACCAGACATGGACTGCAGAGCTCACTTTATTTGTAGGTCCGTGACATATTGGTGTCAGCACCTCAGAACCTTTGGTATACCCCTGCAGCTACATCTGAGAGTGGTGGGGTGATCTTCCTGAGGTTGGACGTGGCAAAGGAGAGAAGTGAACCTCATTTTTCCTGTCTGTGTCCAAACTGCAGCAACATGTGGTGCAGTGCTTGATCCATCTATTTGGATGTACATGTTCTAAAATCCATGGTGTGCAAAGTGGAGAAGGTAAGGGGCAAAAAGAGCCTTGCTCTGATACAGGATTTAAGTGTGTTTACTCTTAGCTGCCGAGTCCTAGCTTTGCTCCCTGTCCCATGTGTTCTAATTTGCTAGGAGGAGATAGTCAGCACCTTAGAACACTGGCCTGGCACCACTCCAGCAAGAAACTGGGAGCTGAAGTGAGAACACAAATGCAATTTATTTTTCTTTGTTGAAATGTGCGTATTTTCCCAGTGGTGGCACGACTCAATAGTTGAAATAATGTTATTGAGAGAAGAGAGTGTAGTCCCAGTGTGAATACTCTGCACACAGGCCCTCACGCTGAAGCTAGCAAATGTCTGGACAGTACTTAACTTGCTATTTCTTAAAAATAAATATATTAGTATTTGGGGATTTTCTGTGTGTTCCTTTTTAGGAATACAATCGCTATTGCGTCTGTTACTGTGTTGCCTCATAGGAACATAGATTTTCTATTCAGTCATTTGGACTCTTCATTTCTGTGACATCCTTTCCCAGTGCCTCCAGTGGAGGCAATGCTTTGTTTTCTACGAGGTGCAAAAGTCTGATCCAGGTGTAAGGAGAGGACTGAGCCAACCTTCTGGCTTTTTGGAAACAGCAAGGTTGAGTCTGTTGTGGTGCTTGTCGTCATCGGTGCAACAGTTTGCTGAGTCCCAAGCAAGAAAGCTGCCATGAGGGAAAAAAGGTGGCCCTTCTCCCCACTATCTGCTCGTACTAGAAGCAGTAAGGTGAGGGGAAATTCAGCCAGTCCTGGAGTTGCTGATTTTGTGCCAGAAATCGTATTTGCCAGATTCCGGGAGTATTTAAAAGTTTGTTTTAAAATATTTTAAAGCCTAGCCCTGTTCCTAGTCTTTTCTTTGTTAAGGCATAGTAGTTTTTATTCTGTCTTCCTTGTTTTCCAGTAATTGGAATATTACAGTCTTTCAGCAGCATCATCAGCACGTACTTAAAGGTTCAGTCACTCTGTTGCTGTCTCCTCCTGTCTTGAGCATTGAGTCCCAAGCCAACAGCTGCTGTTCTGAATGGCAGGAGTCAAACAGCAGATAATGCTGGCCTAGAGCTGTGATGATGTTAATGTGTGTGTTTAGGAGAAAAAGAAATCAAGTTAATTTTGCGTATACACAAGCTCATATTAGTGTAATTTTCCTTTCATTGTGACGTGTTTTGAAGGGTTAGTTCAAGTTCATGTGGCAGTACTGCCTTGGGAACAGACCAATATGTTGGGGTCTGTAAGCTTTGGAGTTCTACTGCAGCCTCAGCTCTGAGCTATTGACTAATTTGGAATGTGTCTTCGCGTTTTCCTGTCTCTCGCTATTAAATAATAATAGATGCTTCTTGTGGTATTTGGGGATGTATCAGTGAAAGCATTGCAGAAATAGAGGCTGTTTTAATATTCCTTATTACAACCAGACATGAATATGAACATATATTGAAAGAGGTATTATCGTTAGAAATGTGTGCTGAGATTATTCCCAGTGTTTGGATACTGAAGTGACGAATGCATAAAAATTGACGTCGCTTTCCACAGTACTTCAGGCAGTCTTTCTCTGACTGAAATACTTTATCTATTTTAACATCTTTCAATCTGAGATTGATTTATTTTTAAGTGACACATGCTACCAAGATGTAGTCTCTTCATATTTAGCAGAAGCATATGGCAAGTTAGTGAAGTTATGCTCTGCATATGCTAGTGTAATGGAGAGGAAAAGGCTCACATAGGCTTACTGTCCAAGACGACAGCATGGCAGCATCTCTTGTAGCATTTCGTCTCACAAAACTCAAGTCCTTCCGCTCCCTCACCATGACTTAGCTGATATTTTTTGTGTTTGATATCAACTTACTGCAGGCCTTTACACATACAGAACAGTAGCAGGATGGTTTGTAATGAAACACAGGAGCTAGACAAGGAGTGCAGATTACGCTCGCTCAGAGAGATGTGAGTAGCAAAGCTATAAACTGAGATAAAAACCATGTATCTCTGCTATAAATGCAGAGTAGCATGCACAAATTAAAAAAAAAAAAAAAACAAACAAAAAGCACACACAGAAGAAATAACAATAAATGAAAACATTGCTGCGCACACACACAGCTTTCCCCTTGGGGAGAGGATGAGAGAGAATGAAGAAACCACAAATGAGGGGGGTTAGTCATGTTGCTTAATGAACTACTGGAAGCTTTTCAGATACTGTGGTGATGAGGAAAATGTACATAGAACAGTAGAATATTCCCCAGCTGATACTATCTTGGAGTTCAAAAGGAAAAACACAGTAAAGCAGCTCTCTGGTATATTATTAAAAGGTATTTTGAGCTTTCCTGCTTGACAGATACTTCTTGTTTTAAGTTACACATCTACTTCCATAATTCAAACCCAAGATAATGAAGTAATAATTTCCAGTGACTAGTTAACAAAATGCATTTATTCAAATCAATTGCTTTATGGTGAAGGCAGCCTGTTAGTGATACACCTCTGGCACTCAAGTCCTCAGAAATGACACTGCTCTTATTTATCTAATTTCTGTTTTGTTATTCTATTTCTGTAATTTCCCATTATTTCATACAGCAAACAGTCAGTCACTTTATTTAGCAAGTGCACAACTGGAATGAAAATAGGTTTTTTGCTTTCAGGTTGTAAACCAGAAAACTGCTGTATTTACTCTTCTTCCTGTCATATAAATAATGTAAGTTTATCTGTGATTTGTTTCAAGTTGACTACACTAGTGGGAATAATGCACATCATCTCAGAAGTCATTTTCTTGTAACGTGCCATTTTTAATACTTAGTGTGCCCATAAGTCTGCTTCAGCAACAGCAGCCCTCTGAAACCTGGATGAAGCCTCCCTTATATCTAAATTTAGCATCTCTCTGCAGGGTACCTTGTTATGTAAAGAAAAGTAGGAAATTCTGACCAAAATCCTCCCTTCTGAGAACAAAAGTGGTAGCTGGATGTCAATACTGGAGACGTGGTCGTCTTGAAGAGCCTATTGAGTGTCACTGGAGAATCATGGCATGAAATTCTCCTTCCTTCTTTAGAGCCACTCTGAAATTTTGGAAAAGTTTTGATACCCAGACTTTGCTATTGCAACAGCATAATGTTTTTACATTGATATGTGTAATTAAAGATATGTATGATTCACATTTCCTGTTATGAAAAAATGTGGAAACTAGATGAAGTGTGAGCTGAAGTTTAAGGCATGACAGTAGTATTACACAAGACTATCAATAGAGAGTGAAATACATGCAGTGCAGTCAGAACTGTAGAGTGGACGGGGCTAAGTGTGGCTGTGGGAGTGGATGATGGATTAGGGACCTACGCACACTGGATCCTGTGTACTCGAATGCCTGAGATATCCAACTCAAGAGTTAGCTCAGATAAATTGGAGTCCCTTGTTGCCTATTTGTGACTCCAATCAAGGCAGGTTCCTTACATATTCAGTCTTTTATTTTGAAGAGTGAGTTACTGAATTTATGTGAGATCATCAGCTGTGAAGCTAATCTTGAGGATAATCCAAGTGGCAAGAATTACCGTTTGTACAATCACAAATTTGTGATTCATCTTTGTTTTGCGGTCCCACCCTCCTAGTGCCAACTAGCCAATTACTTAACCCAGGTACTACTTGACCAGATGCTGATTCCTCTTTTCTCATCACAAGCATGGTGAAATCTCTGATGATTTCCCATAGTGAGGAGCTGAGGTTTAGGTCTCACACAATGCACCGCACCACTCGTGACATACTCTTTCAGTTCTGATGCTAAACTCATTCTTTGGGTTCTCACATCTTTCCAGCTACCTCAGTTTAGCAGTTACTTGTATGAATTGTACAGTGTCCTCACTTCTGCAGATGTAATGTATCTTTCAAGTGTGTTTTAAAAGTGGAGTTGTGTGTTATGTCAGCAATTAATTTTAAACAGGCAGTGTCTCTTAAAAAGGAAGGAAGAAATTGGGTTTGGGGGACTTTTTTAACCTACCTCTGGCTACTTTCACGGGACAAAAAGCATTGTGTGTGATCTTTTTTTTTCCCTTCCATTCTCCTGCTCAGAAATATATCCCAATTTAAACATTAGCAAAATCAAACATTAACATGGGAGTTAATGTTTTAAAATAATGACCTCCTGCCGGAAGCCTGTTGCTCCTGACATGCTGCCAACTACGAAATCTAAATGAATTTAGAAGTCAGAAGAAAATAAACTTACCCTTATTTTCATTCCCTGCTAACATCTTTTGCACTATCTGAAAACTCGATCGCTGTGTTTTATGGTAGTGAGTTCTTCTTTCAGTAATGGGTTGCAGGTGCCACATTTCTGCTAAACAGTATTTAGGCTACTTAGTTTTATTGTTTGGTTTAATTTCTTGAGTGAGTGATTTCACCAGGTCATCAAAGTCCCTAATTCCTTTTCTTGCAAATAACAGTGAAGGGAATTGAGACTTCTCAATATGAACTTTGGAGAGATGGTAGGTTTTACAAACTCATGTAAAAGAGAAATTAGCGCCAAGCCATTTTAAAAATATGCGTGTGTCTATGAAGACACTGTCCAAAAATAGCACAGCAAGTAGTTGTGGTGATAACTTCCTGGGAATTAAAGAGTCACTCTTTGTTTTCATAACAACAGTCTAGATTGCAGTTTGCTGTCATCGTGGTATATAATAGAACATAGGAAAGTGAATTAGAAGGCTTATGATAAAACAAGCTTGGGAATTAGCAGCAGATAGTTCCAAGACACCCGTATCCAAAAGTTTGACCACCCCATAGACATGAATGATGACCCTGAGCAAAATTTTCAAAACTGTGTAGATGATGTTTGGCCTTTGGAGCAGAACTTGGACAGCCTATGGTGTATCAGTGGTATACATAGCACAGCAGTGGGTTGTTTTATCCTGGAGAATGCTTTATAATGATGTAAGAGGTAATAAGCAGGATTATGAATGCAACTGGGAGACATTACTCTGAATTTTAATTTTGGGTTTACTTGGCCTTTGGCACATGATTTCATTTCCCATAGACAATCTAAACTTACCATAAAGATTACCATGGGACCTGGATGCATTCACTCACATAGGGTGTGGTAATTTCCCGTCTGTCTGATTTGAAATTACGATTAGTATCTACTTCTTTTATGGAGATTGCTTCACTGGTCATTCTTTTTAAAAGAATATTGTTAGGAAGACCTAATACAGTATGTATTTAGGAAAATTAGCACTGAACCATTTAAAGTTTATGCGTAGAACCATAAAAGCACCATCCCGGAATGTTACAAGTAATTGCATAAGAAGCGTATGATTATTATCTGCAACAGTCTTTGTCTGCCCTCACAGGACTAATTCACAAGGAAAAGAGTTGGCTTTCTATAGTTTGAGTAACTATTTATTGGGCTTCAGATAAGTGTGAGATGTGTTGGTTGGTTTTTTTTACAGTGGAGTTGAATAATATGAAATAGAAGTAAAAACATTTTCTATCTTATTTATTGGTGAAATTGTAGGTCTTAAATAGCTAATGTATGTAAAAAAGACAAGGTAGTATTTCATATTGAGATGATAACTGGAATAGGCTCTCTTCATTTTAATTCAGTGCTTCCTGTTTCAAAGCACTGTACTTCAGAGGCCTCACTTCAGGAAAGAACTTCAGTCTGGATGTAAATCTAATTAAAATGAACAGATATAAACTCCTCCAAGCAACAAGCACGTACCTAAATATTTTGCTTAATTGTGGCAGAGTAAGAGTATGTTTAAAATTAAGCACAAGCACAGCTATTTTGATGAACTGGAGTTTTATCTTAAAGCATCAAACCTACTATGGAAAATTCATAAAGCAAGGATTGCCTCCTAATTATTATGCTCATTTTAGCAAGTACTATAATCATAAGAACAAATTTACATAGTATTTACCAAGAGGCAGAACATCTGTATACTTCTAATGACACGGAGCTGCAAACTGAATGCACACAGACAGCATCTAAAGAAAAATGCTCATATTCCTAGTTGTGAAATTGCTCTTTAAGGATGATGGCAGGATGCTTTTCGTTGGACCAGTACAGCTTACTGTTCCAAACAGCTGTAAATACTTTTCATTCACGGTGTTGGTGTAAGGTTAAGTATTCTATAGTGTCTACTCGCAGAAATTTTCAAAGGGATTTTGGTGAATGCCACAAAATGATATGAAAGATGTACCAGCTTTGTGTCACCATGAGGACTGTGTTCAACATCACATGCTCCTTTGTGTCTAACTGCCCACCTGATGGTCCACAGGAATATGTCCAGATTAGCACGTGTTTGTGCTGCCCTGCATCTTTCCTCTTCCGCAGTACCATTCCCAAATCAGAATCATCACTGAAGACATATTACAAAAGGGGTATGTTGGGACCGCAGCAGAATAGTGTATTCCTTTAGCAACCTGCAACTGTGGACATTTTTTGCTTCCATTAAGAGATGAAATGTCTTGGCATGCATATATACAAAGAATTTATGTTCCACTTGAGCAGCGATGCCTGCTGGTGAGATCAGGGCTGATCCAAGACAAGTGCCTTGATGACAGCTTGTTTGGGACTTTGGCAGATACTTATTCTCTCCTTGTGATTGAAGAATATTATAGGCTCCTGTTGTCCAGCCGAGCAGACACAGGTGATGAGTGCAAGCTTATCTTTTCTCATTTCCTTGATCAAACTGACATCTCTAAGGCAGTCTGCTAAGAAAAGCAACAAACTGAGTGCCCACTCCACATCATGTCCACGACTACACCATTGATAGACAGTCCCACTTTGAATTAGGGCAAGCAAATGAATGTTGTCAGCCATGACTGGGCATGAACTGCAGTGCTACAGCAGCAGCACATTTCCTGGTTTAACCCTTGCTTCTGGCAGGAAGCAATTTGCTCTTGGCTGTGGCCTTCCTGGCTAGCTGTGCCCTGCCCCCAGCCCTTGCCAGACTGGTCTCTCTGGGTCGTGGAGCTGTATTATCCAGTGGACTGGCAGGGTCAAACTGTTTCCCCACCAGCATCCCTTGCATTAATCTTGATAGGACAGAGCAGCTGGTGGGGTGCAGTTATCCCTTTGCCAAATTTTGATTGAAACGATATAGGAGTACATGAACATGCAAACATGTGCAGGTGAATTGCATAAACCGTCTCTTAGCAGTAAACAGGACTGAAATTTGAGTGAGATGCACCAAATAAGTAACAGGAGATGAAATATCTTCTAGGGGGAAGTGCATGGTTTGAAGTTGTTTATCTTCTTGCTTTCAAAACCAGAATGCTCAAAGCTGATGGCATGGTGAGTCTTAAATCTGACCATAGCAGAAAAACTAACAGGTTATTTCTATTAGATAGTAAAGAATGGGTATTCATTACAATATATGGACTTAACTGTGACCTGCGAGTGGACTGGTTTTTAGTGGCTACTGTTTTGATTTCCGTATTAGTGCCACTGGGATGCAGCTAAACAGGACGTATTAGCCTCTGTAAAATTTACCAATTAACAACAGGAGTTTTCCATAACACATATACAGAAAACAGGGCTCGAGAACTGAACATGTAATTTAACAGAGTAACTATAAAACTTTTGAATCACGTAACTGACACGGGCTTCCTTTTGAAGATGAGCACTGCACGCATATATTTTATGGCCGCAACAGTACTATTTTTGTTTTTGTTATTGCTACTACTACCGCTATCCCTACTACTATTAGGAATGTTGTGGTTAGCCCAGATTTTAATTTACTGAATAAATCATCCATTCTGTGGTTTTGATCGAGACTTTTTGCACAGCTAGGATATCAGTGTTTTTTTTTGTCACAGATGCAGATAATGGGTTTAACTCTGTTTTCAGTTACAGTAGTGCAAATCGGGAGTAATTGAATTGCCAATGTAACAGTGCCAATGAAAGAGCAAGTTTAGGCCTGGTGCATGTTTGCCATTGTCCTTAAGAATGAGCTTATTTGCTTCTAAGTGTTTCCATTCATAAGTGATGTGTCATTTTAGCAACTGTAATTGCATTCTGAAACAATGTTTTTGGTTTTGTGTTTTGTTTTGTGTTTTTTTTTTTTTCTGTTGCTTTTCGAGGGATTTCCCAGAGTCATGAGGAGGGTTTTGTTTTTATTTAAGAAAATGAAACAGTTTTAAAGCTGGGTCAGATGCCAGAAAGCCTTCTCCCGCTCTCATCCCCACCCCTTTCCTTCTGCCTTCTGCACTGTGCCCCACATAGCTCTCTTATTTAACTGTAGAGCCTGAACTTCCTCGTTAGGGTTCTGAGTTTGCTGAAGCTTATGGCCTTGCTTCTGGCCAGAGCATTTCAGTTCTCCAGTAATCCCATTTGGTGGGATACTGTGTGTTTCAAAGTATTTGCAAAACCAGGGCCCATGTTTGACTCGCCTGGATGTTTAGGCTGAGGAAAAAAAGCAGCGAAAGAGCAGGCACACTTAGTGGTAAAGTTACACATGCAAGTGATCATGGCTTAGAGAATTGCTGTGCACAGCTGAGCCTGGATAACCAACTTCGCACACTCTTAACCCATCACAAATACAAGGTAAAATGCTTTCACTAAAGCTCTCTAGCAGAGACTTTTTACACCAGCTTTACAGCAGGCAGGCCAAAAAATCCCAACTGACCAGCTGTTGTGATTCAGAGCCACGTGGCATCTCCATGTAGTGCTGGTAAAATGAGCACATCTATATTTCCCTCACGGATTTCTGCATGAGACCCCTAAGTTTAAATGTGTATATGTAAAGAGTTCAGGGTAAGAATGTCATCTGTGCTCTGGTTTCCCTGATATTCCCACACCTTTAATCTTAAAAAATCAAAATCTTTCTTACCTTGTCTGGTTGATTTGCTTCCTATTCCTTTAATGACTTCATTTTCTCAAAGGTAGGAGGAATAAGTTGTTGCTGCACTCCATTGCGGTAACTGGCTGAGAGACTTTCACAGAGACCATTACCATTTGCACTGGAAAAGTCATCGATTTCCATTTGTGTGGTATTTTTCTCCACGTATGAGGGATATGTTTGTTTCACATCTGCCAAGTTTTTTTTTTGTTTTTTTTTTTTTAGAAAATAAAACATTTTTTTAATAAGCTTATATTCAAAGAGCAAGAGCGTTAATGTGCCAGGCGACAAAGTGTTTCAGAAGACTGAAGTAATCCATAAATCATATCTTAAAGTTATGTCTTACATGCTTAATACAGCGGTTATATTGTTTAAATTTTGCATGGGCAACTAGAAAGTCAGTTGGTGACTTTTCTATCCATTCTATCAGCAAACTGACTCCTGAAGTTTCTGAAACTCTTCTTTTCCACCTCTGTTTGTATAGTCTGGGGGTAGAGGATGGAAAAAAAGGAGAAAGAGACAGAGTGAACTGGCTTAAGGGCTTCTTCCAGAGGTAGGTACTACAGTCCATCAGCAGTTCTCCTGCTGAGCTGGCAGCTGCTTTCCACAAGTTCAGAGAGGTCACCATGCTTTCTTTCCTGTTGCTCCTCCAGGCATTGAATTGTGGGGGGCCTGGAAAAAAGGCATCTTCCTTTCTTATCCTGTGACAAAATCCTTTCTCACATGTAGGTCTGTTCTGATAAGGCATATAAAAGCTTGAGTATGATGAAATAATTCAGGTTTATGTTGCTGCTTTACCCAGGAATATCTGAAAGCATATTATAGACTGACATGTGAGGATATAAGTATGATAAATGAAGATGGATGAGTAGTGTGTGTGTGCCCTACCATGCGTGCTGCATTTGAAAATTCAAGGAATTTCTTCACCGTTGACTTGCTGCTTTCCCAAGAGACAAAGCTCATTATTTGGTAGATACTTCAAAATACTGTTGTTCACAATTTGGGACAGTAAACATCGGTGTATTCAGTTAAAACGTGGGGAGGAGAAGGTTTTGAAGGAAAATGTAGGTCTCCTCCTTGTGGTTCTCATTCAAATAATTGAAGTTCGTGTGATAATTTGTATTTGTGTCCAAAAAAATAGTTATCTCTAGTTTTGGTACTGAAGAGAGGCGAGAATCTTATTTAGCAGTCATCCTTTGCCAGCTTATCGTACAGTTCTCGTACATGCTTTTCCCTAATTATTCACTGTAGCAGCTCTGAAATGTTTATATATAAAGTCTGGTGCTTGAAAGACAGTAACTTATATTTAAGATTTCCTTCTTTTTTCTTTCTTTTTTTTTTTTTTTTAAGTACATAAACTTTTTAAAGTACATAAACTCACATGCAGTGCCAAATATGCCCTTCCAGAATATAATAATAGGGATCTAATTGCACCAGTTTCCCGAGGGGCATAAAAGTAGAAAAGCAGAGCCTGTATGGAAAACACCCTTTTTTTTTTTTTTTTTTTTTTTGGCCTTTGGCTGTGACAGGCTCCTGCAATAGAGATGAAATTCCATCTTCACAGAAGCCTATAGCAAAGGTTTGAGTGGCTCCAGGGGGACAGGATTTGGACCAACATGCCTGATTTCAGGGTGTGATTTGGGTGACAAAATAGGCTAAAGCCTCCTAAAGAGAGGGACAAAGAGTATACACTGTGGAAGGAAGAACTGATTTTCATGCATTTTCTCTCGTCTCCCTCCCTCCCATGCAGAAATAACTCCCTCCTTTAGTCTGTCCTTCTTTCTAAGGAAGACAACGAAGGCACCTGCTGAACGGACTCCTCTTGAAAAGCTCAATGGAAAGATTGTGTTGATTTCGGACAGAAACAAGAAAGCTAGGAGATCCCACTGATGCCCTAATCTGTTAACTTGAAATCGTGGTTCCCAATAGGATGTTGTCCTCAGAGTGTAGCTGAGAGGCTGCGCTAATATTTCCTTCCTGAAGGGAGAGCTCATTGGCATGTCCTTACTGTGAACTGTGCAAACTTCTGTGCCTTTTCGTTTTCTTCTTGCCTTCTCAGGGGGAGAAGTATTTGTCCCAAAATATCCATAACATACTGTTATGCTGGATTGGCTTATCAACAGCATTTAATAAAGATTTCACATTTTAAGTTCAGATTTATAAGAATGTTTTTCGTTCACAATGCATTGTTAGGTGATCACCGCTTATGACTACCAGTACATTTAATAATACTTCGAAGCATGAATTTCTCTTTTGGAAAGGCTTGCCTATTCCAAAAGGTCTGGCTCAGGCAACAAGTTTTCTCCATACATTTTTATTTCATCTTCTGTTTCCTTAGAGTCAGCTACTATAACCTCAGCCTGAGCAAAACATTTCTCATTCTCTCCACATCCTGTTTGCATACAGAGCATCAAATCTTTGTTTCAGAGGTGTCTGTTGTGCCACGAGTCACAATATCTCTGGTGGAAGATGAAGTGGGATAGTGTGGGGTGTGTTGAGCTACCTTTGTGTCTTACCCTGCCCTTGGGTCACACTGGAAATGTGCTATGTCAGAAGTGTATGCAGATCTCAGCATTCCTTTGCTCTCTAAATCTTTTTTTCTCTTTCCATGTCCTGAGGTAGTTTTTGTCCTCTCTCCACTGAGAGAACCTGAACAAAACTTTTATGTACAGAAGTAAAAAAAAAAATGCACATTTGGAACTCAGGAATATTTGCTTTGCTAATGAATGCTGAACCTATATATATATATATATGTATATGAACTGTAATTTCATTGCATATTAGAAATTCATATTTCCTGATTAAGACGTAGGCATAAAGACTGAAGTGCATCAGAGTTTACCTCTTAGCATTTACTTTAGTGCCCTACGTAGTTACACATCCACTGGCAAAACAGCTACTAATCGGACCTTTTAGAGCCGCCAAACCCACTTTTTGTCTTTATTATGAAACTAAGATTTGGTCAACTGAGGTCAAGTTGTGCACTTAACACAACTTCCATTATAGTCAGTGAACTCTGTAACAGAGAGTAAAGTCAAAATATAAACAGAGAACATTTCTGCAGCAGCTCTGGGCTGGGATTAACTTGGATCACCTAGTCTTCTGCTTTTAATGAAATTCTCTCCCTTGTATTTTCTTGTTTGGAAGAGAGTCCAAAGTTATCTCATGCTAATTTAGTTAGGCAGTGCCCTCCAGGGATGTCACAGGCCTCTGTGACCCCTCCAGAGAGACTCAGTAAAGGGATGAGGAGAATTAAACATTCCTGAGAAATTGCAAAGCAGCAGCCCCCAGAGATTTTGCATAGAAACTAGCTCCAGACTAGCTGCCAGAGACCCAAGTCACCTTTTCAGCACTTCCTTGACATGTCTCCACTAGTCCCATCTGGCTTGATTCAGGGGGTCAGCGTGGGGACTGAGGAGAGGTGGCAGCTAGAAAGAGCAGGGTTTGAGGGAGGTCCGACTGTGGCGGTCCTGAGCTTTAGATGTGCCCGTGGGACATGCAGCTAGCTGGTTTTATTTCCTTCTTTCCCAGTCCCTTCGAGTTCTTTGGTCTTTTTCTTTGTGCTGCAAAGGGGAAGCGTGCTAAGTGACGAGGTTTAGTAAGTTTAGTAATTATTTCACCATTTGATGCAATGGTTTGTTTCTTGCCTGGGTTTACGACCACCTCTTGGGCCTGATCCAGAAAACACTGCAGTCTCAGAGAGCTGCTTATATTACCTGACTGTGGCCCTCACTTTCCTCTCTCGTGCATCTACTGCCAGGCTGTAGGAGTCCATGAAATGACTCTCCTGTGAAGTACAGATCAGACAGAGTTGGCAGGATGAAGCTCCTTACTATGGGAAAAGAGCCAAAGAGCTTGTTTTCAGATTTCCCCCTACTATTGCACAAGGGGGAGAAAAGGTAAATCTGCTGAAGGTTAGGCAAGACAGAAAAAGACAGAATGTAACCACTGTAACTTGCTTGTTAGTATTTTGATTACCTGAGTAGTTATCTCACTTCTCTTACATCACAAATCTATTGTGCAGTGTCTGAAGAAATGTCTGTTTAATTGCGGAATGTGTAATTTAACAGTCATTTCTGCATGTTCTCATCCATAGGTTTCCTCACCGCTTTATTTCTCTCCTTAATTAGTCTAGTGGCAATAATATTTTGATTCACACTTCTAGAGGGAAAAATAGTTTTATTTATTATAAAAACATGGATAAGGGTATTTAATTAACAAATAATGCATTTCATCATAAAATGCCTGTGTCACCCTTAACTTTCTTACAGCACTCTGGTCACATAAATATCACCAGCTTCACAGACAGCAAAATTTAGGAAATAAGGTTAAATGCTTTAATCAGAGCTACAAAGACAGGCATTGTCCCTGCTGAGGTTAGCACTAGAGACAGTCTTGCTCATTGTTCACTTTGACCAATATGAAGCTAAGAAACAGGCTGTTCCTAAAGCTCGACCTGTGAAGTTAGAATACAGCTGATAGTACAGCTATTAAAATATAATTATGTTCGGAGCAGAAAATGGTGTTCGTTTTCTGCCCCAGTCTGAAATATCTTTCAGCAGTGGAGTGATAAATCTCTGAAAAGAGGGGGTGGGGGGGGGAAAAGAGTGGAGACTTGCACATGGAAACAGGCACATAACGGATGATAATGTCGTTGTGGTGATAAATCTGTTTTGTTCTGTAATGACTCATGCTTGTGCCACTGTTATTTGCCCAAGAACAGACTTCTGGCCTCGCCAAGTCACTTGTGGGAATGTTGTTTCTGGTGTCTGGCCCAAGGAGGCTATTGCAACCCTAGCAGCAGCGTACCTAGCAAGGAGCCTCCTTCATACCCATGGAAGAGGGAGGGTCCTTGTTCTGTCTGGATGCGATAGGAGTGATGACTTCTGACGTGCCTCTAGTGCAGATTTATTGCAAGCAAAAGCCGAAGTGTGATAATGCTACTGGGGTATTCTGTAATAATATGGTAAAACACTTGTCAGCACTTCATCTCAGGCAGTGAAAGTCAATTGTATATGCTACACAGAGACAGATAAAAAACATAAGTATACTTAAAACTTCATATGGTTTGCATTTTTAGTAACAGCTCTCCTGACTCTCGTATAAGACAGGTTTTAATTTTGTTTTGGGTAAGTGGATGTGCTTACAGTCTCACACCCACAATTCCATGGCTTTAAATAGAATCGCTCCCAGGGTGCATGAAAGAACACATGCTGTTATGTGAAGGATTTATCCAGGATGCCAGAACTGTATTTATTGCTGGGAACAAACTGAATAAAATTTTCTGTTCCATTTTGACACTAGCCCACGGAGAGCAGCCGTATCTCCAGTTTTTGTGCAGACTCTTCCCGTTCCCTGACTTAGGATTCAGTGTGATTAGCAGCCATTGTAGAAGCAGCAATTACTAATAATGGTGGAATTAGAGTGACCAGAACAAGCCGAGGGAAAGTCAGTGTGAAGTGCCCAGCAAATGTATCTCAAGCACGCTTGAACAAAAACTTCCCGTTGTCTTTCGACATCTGCGCTGCACAGCCAGACGTCTAAAATACATTCCTTGCTTTCTGGGATCATTTTACCACTGACTTTTTCTAGCAGAAATTCCCATGCCCCAGTCTGAGATGGCATGGGCGGTCAGCCGGGGTCCAACCTGTAGCCCAGAGCAGTACCACTGCGACCGTGGTCACAGATCTGAGAGATGCATTCTTGTGTCCGAGGGCTTGGGTAAAAACCACCAGACTCTTTGCATAAGCTGTGGGATCACATGGTGGTGGGTTTAGGTACGCTTGGCCTAAAATTGAACTTGTGACATGAGGTAAAAATAAAAAGAAAAGAAATCCTTCCGTATTGTGTTACCATATCCCTGAGGCATCAAGGTTTTGCTCTTGTCTCTGTGCTTAACCAGGAGAATTCAGCATCAAATTCCTAAGTGTTGTTACCTGTTTTGGTAAAGGAGAAGAAAAATTCCACAGAATCAAGAATGAGACACCTTCAGCATCTTAATGCTTTCTGAGGTTTATTTTCTGCTTTTCATAGTTAACAAAAAAAAAAAAACAAAACATGACTGTGTATTTTTACCATTGCCTCGTATTTAACGATGACTTAAATGTGAAAAACTTCTACTTCCAACTCCAGTGGACTGAAAACTGGAGTAAAACTAGGAAGTAAAAAGCATCATTGATATGCTAAGGGTAACGCTCTTTATTTACATAGATTATTGTGACAATGGCAACTCTGATTTTATGAGCATCCATTGAATAGTAAACGTTTTCCTCAGCGTGAGTAAATTAACATTTCAGGCTAACTGTTTCAGAATATTATTCGGAAGTGTAATGTCGTTGGGATACTGGTAGCAGTCTGAGGAGAAAGTGCCTTAGTGTTTAAAAGTAGGACATCGGAGTTATGGAAATTCGGAGGAAACACAGACTGTGAGAGAGAATTTGGATTTGCCTATCTCCCTGTATTTCACAAAACAAACAAGCAAAAAACCTGCATACGTTTTGTCGAAGCGCTCTTGTTTTGTTACCTATACTACCATAAAGGCTTGCTCTTCTTCCTTCCCAATTGTACCCTCAAATATGTATAAACATTATGAAGTGCTGATTTATAATCTCTAATCCTATCTGCCTGTGCTCTGGCAGCTCCCTGAGGCTTTCAGTGCTTTCCTACAGCAATATGAGTGGTTTAACCCTGCCAGGGCCCTCTCCTGATAGGCACCAGGCAGATCCCTGCAGGCCCCCACACCTCAAGTACAGATGCCAGCAAGCTGAAGGAGCACTCCTCGCCAACATGAGCAAGGGAAATGGAAGTTGGGAGAGAAAAACCCGTTGCCAATAATGCACTACAAATCAACAGTGTCTTTGAGTGTTCTGTGATCAGTAGCACTTTGAACCATAGGCTGTGCAGCTCTTCTGACCTCCTTTCAAAGAAAGTGTGTCAGCTTGTGCTTAGCTGTAGGTGTCTGAGCACTCCAGGAAGGCAATGGAAGGCAAACAGGTGTCAGAAGCATGACCTGAGATCTTTTTATAGTCAAATATTGCACTGTAAACATATTGTGATCGATATCTACGCTGCGATCGCTATTTTGGGGCTGATCATTTTCCTATAGTAAACATGCCAGTGCTCGACTTGAAAGCCTAGTCTGTTTTCTTGTGGTTAGATCATGGCCCCAACCAGGATCCTGGCATGGATCCCCAAGGCTGCTCTACCCTCACCGCAACCCGGGTACAACCCTTTACTTTAGTGGTGAGTAATCCTGTCAAATGGGAGTGCTGCTTTGTGAAGAGGCATTTTGTCTTTCATTCATATAAAAATAGCAGGGAAAATTAATTCTGGAAGGAAAAAAGGGAGGGGGAAGTGGGTCAAATATCTCTCAGAATTGTCTGCTAGGTGGAGCCTGGGAAACGTGTACTTGTTCGGTCATTTTGTCTAGGTAATACAAGCTTGAGTGCTTCCAAGTCATGTACTTTCAAATTTATCTCATTTTTCTCTGTTTAGCTTTGAGTTTCTTTCCTTTTTTGATTCGACAGAATTTAAAGCAATCCTTTCTTAGCAATTGTGACAATATCCTCCAAAATTAAAATGAAAGAAACAGAGCATGTATGCATCCTTTCTGTATCTTTTCATTTAAATTACTTTGTGTCACGCATGTCACTTTCAATTTAACCATTTGAAGAATAAACAAACCATTGTGAACCTAAAAAAATCCGTTCAAAATTTTCTGGCAGGAAAAAAAAGCGATATTAATTTTCGTTGTTGGTGAGGTTTCCCAACAAACAGCTTTGCTGTTTCTTTTTGCCTCCAGCTAGCAACTAAAGATCGGCTGTAAAACTGTATACAAATACTTCCACGTACTTAAAGGGCAATATTTTGACACTGAGTGACACAAACAAAACAAAAAAAAAGAGAGAAAAGAAAGGACAGCGTAGTTTTTGGTAACACAATGAGATCTTTGTATTCAGCCACTCACCTGAGGTGCATATGGGAGACATCGTGCTGTGCTAGCAGAGCAGGCTGACCTTTAAAGTTTATCTGAATTATAATTCTTGTGGCTTTTATTAATAAAACCGCCTGTGAGGGTTTCGTAAGTCCTCACTGATTTCCGTAGAACAATTGGGGTAGCTGCTTACAAGAGAAAAGTTAGACAGTATATCCTAGTATTTCCTACAGACGTGTGGGCTTTTGTTTCAGAAGACATTGATATTGTTTTCATTCAAGATGCTCCACGAAGATTATCAGGTGTTTTATTATCTTAGTAACTTTATAATTGTTGGATTATTATCTTTAGATATATCAACCATACCCTTTTAACTTGAAAGAAACAAATTGTGGAACTGAATGCAGTTCAGCTCCGAACAAGTTCACATGGGCAGCCAAACCGTACAATTTGGCTCAATCAGCCTTCCAGGCTTCAGACCATTTCTGGGCCAGTTTATCACCTGCTACTTCTAACATCTGTGAGAAAGTTTATAAAATGCCTTGTGATATATTATCTCTGTAACTATAGCCTTCTAATGTGTATATCAGTAAAAGCAGTTGGGTTTTTTATTTGTTTACTCTCTTGAGATTTCTAATTTTAAAGAGATTTCTAGAATTTCCCACTTTTTTTTTTTTTATCAAATGAGGCGTTTTTCTTCTCAGAGGAAAATGCTTTCATCATGAATCTGTTCTCATTTAGTCATTGATGTAGCTGTATCTCTTTTATGAATGGAAGCAGCTGCCATGTCGTAGGTACTCAGTGTCTTCTCTTCATGAGCAGAAAGTACAATGCTGAGGGAAAGCTTTGCACACAGTTGTTTAAGTCCTTATGTTCAGCATTACACTCTTGAAGCAGCAGCATATTAAAATGTATTTAAACTGATGAGACCTGATGGAGACTTACATGGTGTTCAAGAGGGGATTTTTCATGAATGAAGGCTCTCTGAACAGCAGCAGGTCTTGCACTTGATGCTTTCATTATTGGTGATCTAAGAATGCGGGATGATTGTTCGTCAGGCAAAGAAAGAGTTGTGCATCCTGCGTCCCTAAACATCACCCTTGTTGCAGTGATGGGCATCAACCCCAGTGGTGGACTTCACTTTATCTTTCAGTTGCAAACTGTTAATGGTGTAGTAAGATTCTTGCTTATTGGGTGCACACCATTATTTTTCTAACTAAATGCAAAGGATTGTATTTCAGGAAAAGGAGCATAGGAATACATTGATTGCGCATACTCCCATATCCCTGCTGTCACTGGCTTCTTGGGAGTATCAGCATGCCTGGCAGCACATCCCTGTGGTTTTCGTTGGCAGGAGTCTCCATGCCTTGCTTGCCTTATAATATTGTCAGAAACAAGTACTAAAGCAACAGTCTTTACTGAGACTGAACTCCCATTGTGGTAGGGAGCATGGAATCATGCCCAACGGTTTTGTTGGCTTTCAGGCAGAAGCTTTTCACTTTGCTCTCACCAGAAGAGCTTTTTTTTTGCTGCACTTGAGCTTCATTACTGCTTTTCAGCCATGTGTGCTATGCCCCTGTTGTGTGCCAAATATGTGTAAGGATATTTTTTTCAGCATGTTGAGTATTATGTGCACATATCACCATCTCTTTGTATAATCTCCTTACATAACACGCTCTCATGCCTACCAGGTACACCCAGTACACACCTATCCTTTTAACAGTTGCAGAATTCAGTCAGTTTTGGGTGAGTCAGCTAGCACAGCACTTCTTCCTTCCCCACCCTTGCAAAAGTAAATAAATAGATAAAGTGGAAGTCAGTGAGGGTTCAGAGCTCTGAGTTTATGTCCCCAGTCTCACTTTTCCAACACAAAGTCATCAATTGTGGTCATTTTTGTAGCTGCTTGAGAGAAACCGCAGCCAGTCAGCTGGGCTGTGTCGGGAGGCAATGCCATCTGGGACTGCTTCACATCCAGTCAGGCAGGAAGTGTGTGGGTATGACATCTCCCCATGTCACACTGCACAGAACACGCTGAGCAGCTTCTTTCCTTGCCAGTGCAGTTGAGCTGGGACAATGCAGAAAGAGAAGTGATAAAATAGCCTTGTCCCTTGTGGCATAGAGGGAGTAGTCCCTCGTGGTGCGTGCAGGATCAGTAGTTGTGCCAGGCCTTTGTGTTCAACATATGGGGAGAAGGTTCTCCTCGCTGCCACATCCATCATGCTTTGGCCCAGACTGTTCAATTCTCCATCTCAGTGGTGACCTCAGCAGGATAGCTACATTTGGAATCACTGGAGAGTACCATATCCAACCCACCAAATTCCTCTGCCCACTTCCAGACAATAGAGTATGGAATACTGTAAAGGCAGAATTTCTATAAATGGTGATAATATACTCTTGGGTCTCTCTGGGTGGTAATGTTTTCTGACTTAGTCAGAAATTGCTCCTTAATTGTTGACAGCCTTGAGGTAACCCATGCCCTACACAAGTGATAAGTAGAGCTAGACATTCACCAGTCGTTGCTCTTTTGTCTCTGCAGCACATGGACAATGCACCCTGCATCAGGCGACAACTATCTGTTCTCTCTCCTAAAGTAAACGTTACTGATTTGGTTTGAATTTTTGTAATACAAGGAAGTCAGAAGTTTTCTGCATAATACTTAGAAGTATGCGTGAAGCATTTTTTTGACATTATAGGACTTGGAAAAAATGCTGGGTAGCAGAGCAAGGCAATAGTAATTGCATTTCCACTGATCACACTGTGTGTCTCTGAATGTGTATCGTATTCAGTCATATCTGTTTCAGGTCTGCCATCAGCTGAGATATTCTCAGCTTTACTCATTCTCTTGCAAAATCAACTTTTATTTCTAGAGCAGAAATTGTCAGTTGTGCTTTAAAGCCTCAGTGTTGGATTTATATTTCTTTATTCTCTCAAATAGGCAGATATCTGATTCCGGATCCCTTTTTAACAATACACAGTACTAGTGCAGATGGTGAAAGAATAAGTATCAAATAAATAGAGTTAAACATAACCTCAACTAACAAGTCTTTGTTATCCATGGATGACAGCCCAGTTAATAAATGTTTTCTCACTGCAGTGCTGGGCTGGAAGTTAATGTTGAAACACAGCTTCAACATACTCCAGATGCTCAAGACAAGCAGACACATCTCAACCATAGTTGCAGTGGCATGCACAGCCTGTATCTATATGATGGTTGTTTAGTCCAGACTGGATTTCTCCCTTTGCTAGCCCAGGTGCATAATGCTGTGTAAGCTAAGAAATTTGGTCGGGAAAAAAACTGGTTCATGTTTTGAATACATTACTTGAAAGTGGTGTTTAATGCTAGCAGGGGCTTATATACCGAAAAGGAAAGAAAAAAAGTTGAAAGAGGAAAGGTTTTGGCAGAAGTGGTAGTTCAGGCATGCAGAATAGATACGCTTAGTCCACATAATCATAAAAGTGTGTCCGCTTGCGAGACTTGCTACCTATCTCTGCAGTTGGCTTTCTGTCTTTAAATGTAAATGACATTGCATTGCTTTTAGATTTTGTGAGTCACTAGACCAGAGCCAAAAAGAGTTCAAATATGAAAAATATGTTTTGGTACATTTGCCATTAAAGGAACAGTGTCATTTTAAGAGATCCAAAGCCTGAATTGTTTGCATCCTAATTTTCTCCCTTTTTTTTTTTTTTTCAACATTTTCCTGCATTTTGTTAACTTAATTGAGCTAAAAATTAGGGCCAGGGTGGCAACATTTCTTGACTCGCTGTAAGACCATCCAAAAAAGCCTTCACAGAGAAATACTGGAAAATCCATGATTTTCCATTCCTGTGCTGCAGAAATTCCTAAAATATCCGACCTTGTGATGGTTAAAAGATAGCCAAGAGCCAAAGCTGGGCAGTGTTTTTATCCCAGTTCAGCCGTGTCATGGGTCATGTGGTTCAGCATGTGAACAGGAAGGTGAGAATGGGTGAACTTTTACCTCAGTCGTGCAGTCCATCAGAGAATAAATGGACCAAATCACTCCACAGCTGTATAAGGAGGTGAACGGCTGAATACCTCTCACACAGAGGCCTTTGTGTTCTGGACATGATCTAGCATTATGATGGGACGCGCTAGGCTGAGGTTTTGTAGCAATTACTAACCCATTATCACGCTAGAACATGAGATCATTTATCTTCTAATTCAGAGTGTCACCTGTTCTTCATTTACCAGTCAATAACCATTAATTACTTTCAGTGGAAATTTAAACAAAGCTTTTCCCCTCTGTTAAAACCAGTAAGCCATTCAGTAATGACAAATAAACCTGGAGCTGTATCTCCCCCTTTCCTCGCATACTCAGCCTGGAGTCTGGTACAATATGAACTCTTGGAGGAAATGCCTAGGAATTGATAGGTCAAGGGCCTTTATTAGTCTGATGGGGGGGGAAGCACATTCCTGGCACATACTGTAGGGAAAGTGTATGGCTACTCCTTGCGCACAGATTTCACATTGGTTACACAGGCTCTACCTGTGAAAAATAAGATTTGAATGCAGAGTTTGGTCAAAAATATTTCTATCTTCTAATTTACCATAGCATTTTTTATGAACTGTTTGTGCAGAACAATTCGAAGCAACAGTGTTTGGTCACCTTCCTCAAAGCAAACAGAACTATTGCTCACTTTGTGATTTTAAGCACATTCATTTCTTTCATACCTGATTTTGACTGAGGCAACTGTGAGTGCCAACAGTTATGAGTGCCAGAAAAAATAAAAAGAACCAGCAGTGATAGATTCTCAATTAATCATTAATCTAAACATTCTTTCCTGGTAGGAAAAGAAGCAAAAATTGCTTTTAGCAACTATATCTGTATTTGATCGTTGCTAAGTTGGCCCTGCAATTCAAGTTTTATTTCTAGGTTGGTGATTGCTTGCTCTTTGAAATGTAGACAAGAGCCAATATGTCCAAATGCATGAAACCTGGCAGGACCCATTGTCAAAGGCTGTTTTTTGGTTTCTGTTTTGTGGCCGTTTCCTTCAACGCAGTACATCTGTTTGAATAAAAAAAGGGACTATTTAGTATTACTAGACAAAATTAGCATTAAATATTTGAAGAACTCGCTGGATTGTAGAATGTCTCAGCAGAAGTGCCTGTACGGAAACTGCATCCAATGAATTACAATACCAAGACATTTAAAAGCAGAAAAATAGACAAATAGTATCAAAAATCTAATCCTGCTTCTCCTTAAACATATTAATACTGTTTTATGGAAGTGCATTATAAATAGGAGATCCTTGTGCCAGTACGACATATTAGGTCCTATATGGCATTTGTGATCTGGGGAATTTTTCTTACCAATAAGTGAGGTTTGGTTGTTACATCTGTGTCAATTGTGCTGTGTACATTCCCAGCCAAAAAAAAAAAAAAAAGAAAAAGAAAAGGAGCAGATCTTGAATTCATTATGTACAGCGAACGTCCACTAATGTCAGGAGAAGAACCATTGTAAATGTTGACTCTAACTGGCTGTCTAATCCTGGAAATCCTTATTCACCCAAACAGTGCCTTTGCATATGAGGAAGCTTCGTTGTTTTCCGGGCTACTTAGTATAAACTGGTTCGTGAAATCAGGAACTAGGCTAGCAGAACCAGAACTACCAATTACGTATTTAAAATATTCCTTTTGCCTTCCTATGATGTTGTTACCACTGTGAATCTTGCATGTTTGTCCAGTCATGAAGACACAGGCGTTGGCGATTTAGCACGACCTCTCAAATCAGCAGGGAAACCCCAGTGTTCCAAGAAAGCTAATAGGAGAGATACGAGTTAAGACATCTCCTCCCCAAAAGAGGAGTTTCATCAGCCAGTCGGGTATTTCTGCGTCATTGGCTAGGACGTTCAACCCTGGAAAGGAAAAATAAAGTTGCTGCCATTGTCCTGCCCAGCAGGTCATATCCCTAAAGCACAATTAATGTCAAGGACTTACACAGCAGTTGCTCAAAACTCAGCCTGCCCTGCACATTCAAAAAGCAAAAAGGTTCAAAAGGAACATGTTAATAAAATCTTGTCAAAACTTTGGAAGATGCGTAAAATAATAACTGGGAAGAAAAATGACTTGCAAATAGAACCATTTAAGCGGAATGCGTTGCCTTGCTATGCTGGACACTTGATTTATTGAGGAGTGTGGGGGGGCAGAATTGAGTATTTCAGGTGGTATTTACCAAGAGAGACTGAGCTGTCCCAAAGCTTTTATTAATCTGATTTGCAGAGTATCCACTACCATCAAGGGACCTACTAAAGTTGTTTTCTTTAAAGCTGATGTGAAAAGGTCAATGCAAATAGCGTTGTGGATTACACTGTGAGAAGATGACAGTCCTTTTTACCATATGGAGAGAAAGTTGAATTATTTTGTTTTCCTCTTCTGGTTATTTATTAAATGAGGATCATGCCGTCAGGTATTCCCTTTTCCTTTCTAAAGGAAATGAAGTGTTTACATCATTTTGATTGATCTAAAGTAATAATTATTCTGTTCACCTACAGCTCCTAGGCAGTAGTCTAATGACTAGAGCAGTGTCAGAAAACTGAAATGTACCTGTTGTCACACCACAGACAAGCCACATGTGTCCTTGTGTACCATGTTTTGCATCTGCCTGCCTGCTTTCTTGTTGATTTAGCTGGCCATCTAAACAGTGGTGCTCATCTGTTTAGGTGTGTTTGTGGGAGAGGACTCTGAAAGACAGTAGTGGCAAGTAAATGTGTAAATATCCCCCTGAAAAATACCAAAATGTTGGTAAACCCATGAAGTTGTGCTTCAGAACCCATTGTGAACTTTGTCACCGCCTAGAGGGTTCTGTAAAAGTGAAATGTTAATGGTTGTCTCACTGTCCTATCTGTATTTTCTGTGTTTTGCTGTCAAAAGAAAAATTTTCTGTTGCAATGCTGTAATATGTTATATTCAACACATACTCAGCAGGAAAAACAGAATAATTTGGTAAAATACACTGTTGACTAATTCTTCGTTACTTTTCTAATTACTTATTTGTAATTAAAATCCCTGTTTAACCAAAACAAACAAGGCAGAAGGAAGAGTCGAAAGGAATCCTGTCATGATTCAGTGTTTGGCAGCGTTCTATGACAAACGGACAACAGCACTTTGGATGGAAACATTATAAAATTTTGTTCTCTTCCCCTATATCTGTCTCAATACACGCAGTGTTTTCAGTAAATGAATCCATGCTCTTATGCGATAAAGCAAGCCTCAGAGTTCAAAAGTAAACATATTAAAGTCTCCCCTGAAGAAATCCCTGCTGTGAAACAAATTGAAAATCAAGTATAGCATTGTTTTCCGTAATAAGAAATAATTGAACTCTTTCCAAAGTTGCACTGAACTGGTTAATAGCCACCAAATTAGGAAAGTGCTAATTTCCCAAGCTAGGGGTGCGTGTGTATCTCTTATCTTCAAATCAAAAATGCAGCAGTATAATGTCATGTACCAAAGAGGCCCTTACATTTGCGCTGGATCTGTCTTTGTTTGTTTTCCCGTAGGCCATGTGGCTGATGCTGCAAACGGATGAGCCAGAGGACTTTGTCATAGCCACTGGGGAGGTCCATAGCGTCCGTGAATTTGTGGAGAAGTCATTTAAGCACATTGGGAAAACCATTGTGTGAGTATGAACATGAGATAGTAGCCACAGGCTGAACTTCTCAAGTTTTTTTTTGCATCTGATGGATTACAGACCATTGTTTCTATACACTTCTTTTTTTCCTCTCACTTTCTACTTCTGTAACAGGAGAGTTTCAGGGCATAAATGGCTGCCACAGTGGGTACGTTCAGTGCTGATCATGAGGAAAAATTGTAGGAGGGTACATGTACCTTTTTATTTTTGAATATTCATGTTCTGTTCGTACATTTCCCTCCCTGGGGACAAGTGTATGTTAGAAGCGGTTTGCGCAAGAGTGCTTTTCACTCCTTCACTGCAAATGGGATTTTCTGTCCAGCTCTTCATTTTGTGTCCTCACACCCCAGATATCCCCACAGTTCTGCTCTTACCTTCTGCAGGTGTTACCTGCTGATGCCAGTCCTTCCACGCGACAGCTGTCAGCCATACAGCAAGGGTTATGTAGCAACTCATTCTGCATTCCTATTAGTTCTTCTCCTACGAAGCCATAAAAATGTTGAGCAGTGGGTGCAGAATGTTTACAATGCATATTCCACATAGTTTGATTGAAAAGACAAAATTCCTTCTCAAGGCCATATAATAAAACCAGGATGGCTTGGTGAGTGCTTTCCGTAATTTATATTTTTATTGTTTATTATTTTTTCAATTTCCCTCCTTCTGTATCTTCTCTGGGCCCCATGCATCAACATACCAATCTCAGCTGGAAAAGGGAGAGGAAAGCCACAGGCTCTTCCATGACGCTAGCGCCAGGGCTGTTCCTCAGGCCATCAAAGTCACTTGTGCAGCTGGTGAACTTTTGACAGGGCCAATAAGTTTTACTTGGGAACAAAAACTTGACAAATTCAATAAGTATGCAGAAGTGAACAGATATATACAATATTATTTGAACAGTCAGTGTGTGGCTGGGGAGGTAATAACATTTTCTCCTCAATGACTTTTTAGTCTGTTTTCAATTTTTAGCATCAACTTCCAGAAAAAAAAAAATACAAAAACCTTTGATAGAGGGAAAGACTGTATAAATAGAATTTCTAAGCCAAAAGCTCAATTTTGGAAATAAGTTTCTCTCCATATTTTTTACCAGCTCCTCACTGTGGGATGTTCCTTTGTGATCACACATTGTCCCATATGCCTTTAACAGTAGTGAGGTTTGACAGGACAAAAGGGTAGCAGGAGTTCTAGTATGCTTTCCCTTTCCTCTTTTTCCCCTTTTTCTGTAGTTTTGCCTCTTGTGTTAATAAACTAATTCTCCCCAACAAGCATTGGAATTAATATAATATGTATGAACTTACTCTGTATAAGCAAGAATTCTTGTAATATTGAGAACTTTTTGCCTGACCAATGTTGTTTGCAAAAGGAAGAATTAATGTTTGTTGAACTACTTAATTGTTATTATTATTATGTAAAATAAGAAACTGGAGCCCATATGTCAGTACCTACCTTGGTGTGTTTTTTGCAGATATTCTCATTACCCCCGTTTCTTTTTATTTAACTATTAATTTAAAATTAAGTTCCCTGCTCTGTTTTTGGCCAATGAAATCTCAGCATGTACTAAGGATGACAAATCAGCATGTATCCTTCAGAAAGCAAATTAAACCCATGAGAAAACAAAACAAAACAAAAACAAAACCAGTTACTCAAATGCAAGTGAAAGTATTTATGAACAGCTTCTGTTACAGAGGATCCTAAAGGCTTATTTTAGATTTAGTTGGTCCTAACACCCTCTTTTAAAATTGTTATTTCTGTTTTTGTTAATTTTTTACTCGCATACAGTTTTGTGTGGTGGGCTGCATATCATTCTTAGTGGCGATTAGTAGAATCAGTGTTTGGACTGAATCAATCAGTCCTAAGTTTTACTCTTGGGGAAACTTTACAGTATTATTCCAGCTGATGAGGTAGAGCAGGTATTCTGTGTATACAAGGGCTTATTCACATATATTTTTGTAAATTAATACAAGTAATTTTCAAAGCTGCCACATGACATTTAGTGATATCGAGTTTTAGGAGCCTGAGTGTCTACTCGCTTTTAAAATGGGACTTTGGCTGCTAATCACCATGGCTCTTTTGAAATATTTCTTACTGTGAATGTATTGTCAACTACTTAAGTCATTCATGGGTGGTGTGTAAATAGCTGTACACATGGGGACTGAGGGGACATTTTAGGTGCCGGTAATAATTTGATTGCTGATTATTTTGTGACTAATGTAAATCTGATCATTTTAGCTTAGCCAAATAAAACAGCTGTTCATTCTCTGTGCTCCTGGGGTGGGATGGTGTCACAGCTGAGCTACTGCTCGTCCTGTAGCCATCATTTGTCTTTCAAACTGCACTAGGTGTTAAAGCATTTTTGAGGATTTGGGAAGTTTTGGTAAGAACTCCCCCCATCATCTTTATAGGTACCTGCCCAGCCCATGCTTTTACAGGAAGCACGCATGCATTCCTTACCTTCACTGTCCTATTGGCTGGGGGGTTGGTAACCTCTCACATTCTTTGAAACCCCCAAGGGCTTTCTAATCCCACCTCCTCCAGTTTGAATATATCTTCTTCAGGGAGTAGCCGACAGCAAAATCCTCCCATTTAGTGTTGTGGGACCCCATTGGTGAGTCCCATTGATTTGTTTCCTTACAATTTGTGATGAGGCATCGAAGAACAGTGCACCAGAGTTCTAAATGAGCTCATGTAGGGATGACTCCTTTCCTCTTATCTCTCTTCCTGAAAGTTTGGTTGTGCTGTTTCAGGGTGGTTGAGTTTTTGGTTTGTTTGTTGTTGTTGTTTTTTTTTTTTTGCAGTCTCCAAAACTTACCTGAGAAATTTCCATCAGCCTTTTTCAGTGTTGTAAGTGATGGCACAGCTTCTCTATATAGCTGTACCTTTCAAAATCAAAATGCTCTTTTCAGAATCAACAGAATGATGGAGCAAATGGACAAAAAGAATGGAGGGACAAGCAGCAATTGGCAGAGCTCGTAACCTGAAATCGTTGGACACGTGTGAAAGGGCTCTTAACCTTCCCTACTTTTGCAGGAAGTGTTGCATCTTAGCAATATCTTAATATTGCAGTAGAGAACAGGAAGAAAACCATTCCTAACTGCCGCATCAACTAACTGAAAAAAATTTTTTTGAGGTTTTTTGTCTTCCAAACAGTTCACATTAGCTTCTACAACTGAACATCCAGGACAGCCGCAAAAGTCTTTCCCAAAAGATAAAATAATACTCTGTCATAGTCAGTTGTTAGCTCATGTCAGGACTGTATCTTCTTGCCAAAATGAGAGATGAGAAACTTTACCATATTTTTTTGTGAGTAATGAAATGTACAGCTGCAATAAGACTGACTGATTGCCCTCTGAAATTGACTGCGAAGTGTACGCTGAGGTTTATCTATACTGTATGGTTTTTTTCTTCTAACATCATTTTTCAAGGGAGAAATTTGAAATTATATTTATATAATACTTTGTATCATTCAAATCCAGTCCTTTGTACAAACAGGAAAGCCTCAGAGCTACGAATATTTCCCCCCTGTAAGGATTACACTTTTTTTTTTTTTCTTTTACTTTCCCTGCTACTTATTACTAATTAAGTAGTACTTGGGGGAAACATTTCCCGCCTATAATTTGAACTACAGCAGGGTAAATGAAACAGGCAAACACTTGTCTTGACTAATTTTCTGTCATTAATCTTATTAAATTAGAACAGGATTGCAAAGATAGCCCGAAACCACTACAGCATTCATAGTTCTTTGCAGAATGCTATGAGGACTGCTGTCTGCAGTGTGGGGGGAAAAAAATGTTGGAGCACTGGAAAGATTTATTGTGCTTTTTATTAATATAAAAATACATGCACATTTGTTGCAGAAATATTCATTGCTTCCAGGATCAAAATTAATTCAAGAAAAATGAATATTTTGCACCGATCATTTGGCTCTAAACACAAATTTTATCTTAACTAACATGCCAGTTGGTCTTCTTTAAAAAAGATCACCCCAAAAAAGAGAAGATGCAGATTAGCTGCAGGGTCTAATGAGGTGAACTACTAGCAGTGGCGGCAAAGGATGAACTGAGGGAGAAGGGGATTTTCTTCCTTTTTTTTTCCAACCATAAAAAGGGATGTACGTTGGCAGAAATGCATGAGATTTGAAAGACTGCAGTAGGAATGGAAAGCCAACAGCGTGCTTGTCATGGTGGAAGAGGAGACCTCAGAAACCATCATCAAAACAGCTCCTGTCCTTCGGTCTGCCTTTTGCCCACCAAACACTGCTTTCTGATCAGTGCTGTGCATTGTATTTTACAGTGTTTAGAAGAGGAAGAAGAGAGTAGAATCTCAAAAGTGAATTAGGGACATTTGGAGCAGCAACAGGGGAAAGGAGCCCAGCCAGGCCAGTGAATAATGCTGGCCTGGGTGAACCCCTCAAACAAGGTCCTCACATACCACTTTTCTTGCTGTTTTCACAGTAGAAAATATGCTTTTCCGAAGCATTTAACCCAACGCAGCCAGAGGGTTAACTCTTCCAGCTGAGATAACTAATTTACTTTCTTATTGATACAACTATTTGTCTTTCAGCAGATTCTAGTAACTGTTCCAGAGTTTAGATTTGAAGATGGTTAACAATTTAACTATCTGATTTTGTACATCCCGAGGTGTGAGAGTTTCTCTTGTGGGAAGGCAGGGTGAAAATTAAGTGTGGTATTCCATAAGAAATTAGTGTCTTTTTTCCCCAAATGGGATGAAAATAATTCTCACAAATGCAGTTTGGAAAAAATACCTGATTTCAAGTCAGCGGGAATGTTTTGTTTCTCTTCTAGTTTTCTATTAAAGAAAGAATAATGTAAAAAGAATTCTTGGAGTTTTCTGGAAGAAAATACAAAATCTTTTCCTTCTGAAGGTGTCAAAGCTTCATCTTTCAATTTTATTAATACATTTTTCTTGCAAGTTGACAATAACGTAACTTATTTGAAACTACAACTTTTCTTTCCAGAATGTTTTGATTTTCACAGAAGCGTTAATATTCTTTGAGAAAACATTTTCATGTGAACAGAAACCTTCTTAAAAGGAAGCAATATCACCAACTTTCACATTTTTCAGCTTGAAAAGATTTCTAACAGATTGAAAAAAAATGAAAGCAGAGAAAAAAAAGGCCACGTAACATATATTCTTTCAGTAAAATTGCAGAATGTGAGTAGTCATGATTTAGGTTTTTGAAACTTGAGCTTGGCAGTGCTGGAAGTTTTAATGTTAACAATTGTATTGTTTTAGTTGTGCTCCTTTAGTGAAGAATTTGAAGGTCTGACTCATCAGAGCACTTCAGCAAATGTCTCAGTACATCCTTGTGTGGTAGCATACTTGTTCTTTTGATCCAAGCACAAGGGAGCAGCTAAGCAATCCCTGAATCCTTAAATGTTTTGTTGTGTCTGAGCTTGAGAGGATGTTCCTTTGCTACCGTAAGAATCACATTTAAAATCTCCCTGCAAGAAGTTACTGGCAAGAGACAAGACATCAGTTGTCTGTTGTATGATGCCAGTTTTGCTGTTTATTATAAAGCATCAAAACAGAGGAACTGCTCTCGCTAATCATGTGTATTGGCAAAAAAAAAAAAAAATTGGATTCACATATCTCTGAAGTCCAAACAAATACTTTCTGTATTAGTTTTGAAGAAAAAGCAAAATTTTCCTAAAATTTTACTTTTAAGTAATATGTTGATCATTTTCTAGTATGAAAATATTTTCAACCAATGTATTTTTTTGTTTTAAGGGGTAAGTAATAAGACTTTTTTTTTCCATAAACCATCTGGGGTCTTTACCAATTTGCAATTTTTTGTAAAATCCTAATAGTTCTTTACCTTTCCATAAAGGTTAGGAGAGGGGATGGACTGTGTGCTTTTTTGAAAGGTTTCATTTATAGTTGATTTCTTGGCCACCTTAAAAGTATCCACACTTTGTTTTGTTTGCTACTCAGTTGCAGCCACTTGGACCACTTGGTCCTTGGTGTTGTTATTCCCTCACTCCTTGATTATCCAGATTCCTCTGGGTCACTCCCTGCCCTCCTCACACCCCATCTCCCATCTCAGCTGCTCATCCTCAGAAAATCCTCTATACTCATGGATGTTTTTATAGCTTGAAGCTTGATGTCTTACAGAACAGTTATAAGAAATGGAAAATAATTGACATCTCTACAGTTCAAGAAGAAAAAGAGCATTCATTACAGCTGATGAAAAGTATTATAGCAGTAGTGATTTGCAGATACAATATTGGCTTGAAATAAAATGGAAATCCAGAATGCAAAAGTTCTTGATGTGGAGAACCTTTTAAACAAGTGAATTTGCAAATGCTTTTGAAGTGTGAACTTCTCAGTTCTGTGAAATCTTCTGTGGCTACTGATAGGAGTGCAGCCCCTCAGCACTGAGCAGGCAATGGTCTTGCTGTTTTCAGGCTCTAGGACCAACCTTTTATCAGAAGCCTACAGTTGCCTGAAAGCTCTGGGCTCCATCACCAGCTGAGATCTGCTACCCATCCTCTTTGAATTTAGCCCAGCCCTGATGAGACAGACTTCCTTTAATTCTGGTCCCATTGCATTTCTCCTGAAGTACACATGGCTGTTTTCTTGTCCACTTGCATCCTAAGGAGCAGAAAACTCAGTCGTCCATGTGGCTGGACCTATCTAAAACCACAACAATGTGAGAATTCCCTGTGCCTCTTTGACCACGCTCATGCTTCAGCATAGTCTGGCATTACATGTCCCGGTTAATAATTCTGACTGCAACTTGGCCACAAATTAAGGGGTGTGCTGGTGGGTATTTCTTCCCTTTCCTTAGAAGAAGAGGAGATGGGGAATTGCTTAGCTAACTGGATGTCTTGCTCCTGGTGTCAGGTTGGCCACCTTTTTATCAGCAGTGTGGTGTCCCATCTGTGAGCACAGAGGTGCCAGGAGTAATTAAAACTGCTGCTATCGAGTTCTACTTTGTTCACAATGAGAAGCACTTTTTTCCCTGTGAACTTTTCACATTACTGGGCTGAACAAAATGGGTGGAGTTTTCTTCTGAAGTTATTTCTATTGTTATATAACTTCGATAGTGACAGTAAATGAGTCTTTACTGGCTCGGTCGAGCTTTCTAGAGACTGTTGGGTGTTAAATGGACTTCTCTGCTCAGTGACCTCCAACAGCAACTGATGTCTCCTGATCTAAGCGCTTCCTGTTGTTTTACTGGTGACGGTTAGTTTTCTATTAAGCTCATTTGAGTCCTGCACATTTTTACCCTCTGCCCTTTAAAGGGAGGGACTAATGTTAGTTTTGGCTTCTGAATGGAAACTTTACAGTGCAGGCTTCAAATAGAGCAATGGTGAAAGAGAAAGGAAGAAAAATTAAATTATAAATCATCTTTAGTGTCGTGGCAAGACTGTCTACAGCCAGCTTCACCGTAACTATTATCTATTGGAAACTATTTCAATATCAAGTGTTCACAAGCATACTACAGGCATTGCTCTACATCCAAAACTCGTGAGTTTTAGTTAAAAAAAATGGTGGGATTTAAAAACTAGTAGTAATGCATATTTGGGTATTTCCTTCTGCCTTTTGGTGTTTTAACCTTCATGGCTACGCAGAGGTCACATTTATAAACTCTTCTCCATGGCCCTTGGGCCTAGAAACTCAAAAATGAAGGCTGAAATTGTCAAAGAATTAAATTCTTCTGGGAGCCTGAAGGAGAGGGCAGGGGAGCAAAGAAAAATCAAATCTGTGGCAAAATCCCAAGAGCTGGTGGCACAGTTAGTAAGAAGGCAAGGGGTGGTTGTCTTTCATTGCTGGTGACAGAAGCTGTATAATTTCAATCACAGCACTGATTTAAATTATATAGATTTTACTTGAATACAATATACAGAGAATTTCATCACTGTTTTTTTGTGCCAGGCTGGTTTAGATTCCCAAGGTGTACTCAGAGGCAAAAAACAAGAAGGGGATAGGGTTGCAATCATAATTCTGCAGTTTGTACATTCAGTGAACTGGTTTCAAGATATCAATGTATGCTCCTAAATGTTTCATCTAAAAACATTTGTTCTGGGAGTTAGCATTGTCCTCAGGCTTCCTGGCTGCAGTCTGCCCCTTCCAAAGGAAGAACCACTCACCCATCAAACCATACCTCTTTGGCTGCCCAAAATTTTAGCCTTGGACAGTTGCTAACCATATAGCCCAGTGTGCAAACAGATCCCATAAATTACAGCAACTTTCAGACTGTCCAACACATGTGAAAGTAATTTAGACAAAGGAGCTGACTGTAATCTCACAGGTAGTGAGTACTGTTTACAGTATATGTATATGAAGTGCCATGTTGAGCTAAGGCTGAAAATTCAAGAACTGTTTTTGTTTTGCTTTTCCTGGTTAAACAAAAATTAGATTATGCAGCTTAATGCTGTTCAAACAGAGCTTCTCTTCCATAAAATTAACAGATTAAGGTGTTCCTGAAACTGTTGGCCAAAGTACAAGAATTAAAAATATTTTAAGAACCATTTTAAACAACTTTGAACCAATTCACAAATGAAAAGGTTCACTGTCATATTTATTTGAAGATACATGAAACGTTCTGAAATCGGGAAGTTTTATTTTCCCTTCGCATTATGTGTTTAATTTGGAAGTCCTGTATTTTAGACCTTCCACTGATTCAAAAACCAAAACAAAGAGACTTCAAAAGCCATTGTTGCTCCATTCAAGTCTAAACTCTGCCTTTGTTCCTATAGCTAATGAGTTTATACTGTCCTGCAGGGAGAATTGACACCAGCCTCAAGTAAATGAAAGCAGGCCAAATGTTGGTAAGATCAGAGCACTAAAGTAATTATGGGTTGATTAAATGTTTATCTTCTTTACAGGTGGGAAGGAAAGAATGAAAATGAAGTAGGGCGATGCAAAGAGACTGGCAAGATTCATGTGACAGTCAATCACAAGTACTACAGACCAACTGAAGTGGTAAGAAAATGCCCTCTCGTAGCTTTGCAAATGAATAATCCAATCACTCAGCCAATAAATTGCTGCATTTGGCCAGCAGTCTGTGAAAACGGCTTAATTGCACTCCTACTGATAGCTTTTAGAGCTCTAAATTAGCCTGCTTGCTGACCCCCTCACACCCGAGACCAAGCAGCCCTGCAAGAGGCAGTGAGTCTGGCTGCAGTGGAGATGCTTCTTTGCCTCGATCACCCGCTCTGAGTGGCGGAGGGAAGGCTTAGCAGGGTGATGCCACCCCGTGGGAGACAAAACAAAGTACAAAACAACTTCTTACTCCTTTTGGTCCTGAATTTCTTTGTGGTCAGCTCCCCTCCGGCTACAAGATGGGAAAGCAGAAGAAGGTGGGCACTAATTGGTCTGATTTTTGAAGTTCCTCCTTCCGTGTCTTCATGACAATATCTCAGTTCCATTCAGTGTTTATCTGCTGCTCAGCTTAGCAGTGAGTTCATCACAGAAGTGATCACACTCATCCGTGTGTGTTTTGCTTTCTTGAGTACTTTGTAGTATCCTGCTTAGTAATCCCTCGTTCATAGAACACATTCATTCCCATGAGTGCCTTGCTGAAGTCTGATGGGTGGGAGCCTCCTAGGAGAGAAAAAAAGTGTGCTGTCAACTTGAGCATGATGGTGGCAGCCTACAGAGATAGTACAGGATGAAGCCTGGTTTCTGGACACAATGACCCTGATGTGGGTGTGCCCAGGAGAGGATGTTCTGCTCTCCTGGGGAGGGTGACACTGGCTCTGCCACTGCTGATGCAGGCATCACCTGTCAGTCAGCATGTTAGAAAGTTCTGGCTTCAGCTTCGTGATGGAGCAAAGTGCGCCGAACACATTTGTCTTGAGGCAGGTTGCAAGGCAGGAGTGGGGAGCTGCACATGTTGAAGTGGACATCAGTTCTGAAGAGGGAATTCAGAGGGGAGTAGAAACTTCAGTGCTGTGCAAAAAAGGGCTCAGTCCATGTACCAAAATTAAGCCCTGGTATGTCATTAAGAGCTGTCCACCATTCTGTGCTTTGGTAAGGTATGGGGACGATAGGGACACAAAGACAAAAGGACTTGCCAAACAGGAAATGGACTCTTGACCCAACAAGTCTGTGCTTTGTGAGACCCACTTTCCTGCTTTGTCATACTTCTTAGTGTCAAGTACCAGTGCTTCAGTATCCACTGGTAGCTGTTCTGAAGCCCCTACCATACTTCCACCGTATTCCTGTCCTCAGACTTCTGCTGAAATAGTATTGCCCACAGTCTTCTATTTGTCTTTATTGGTCTGTTTTGGGAACACAATTTCTGGATTTTACATTTCAGCTCACAAGTTCGTGCGTGTCCATTTTGGGACAGTACGTAACAGAGATTCCTCAGGAATGCTCATGCAATTGCTAATGGATCCATACATGAATACAGGGACATATCCAGATATGGAGTGCAACATGCCCTTCAAATAGCACTGCATGTAATGTTTATGTGCTCTGTTGTAGGCAACTTGCTTTTCCCTTGGGCTCTCTTCCACTGTCCCCACTTTGCACTGCATTTAACATGTTCCTGCTTTGTTCCCATGGAAACCAAGAAGGCTATGGAGCTGCTTGAGCACAGGAAAAGCCAGAAGCACAAAAATGATTTTGAAGTGTCTTTGTCTTAAGGAATATGCAGATGAGCAGTTAGCAAATTCCTGTGTGAACAGAGGCAGGGCAGAACCTATTACATGTTGTCCTGAGCTTGTTGGAGGATTCAGAATTGTTATTTTTCAGCCTCTGAAAGGGCAAGGGCTGTGTCTTTGTCTAGTTTAGTTCCAAGCCAGCTAAACTTGTTCTGATTTACCACATTTTGTTTCAGTTCTTATATAAATTTAATCTGTGGTATAGATATAGATATGTGAGATATATGCATAGTCAGAAACTGCAAGGCAGGTGTGTCCAGGTAGTTTAGGCAGAACTACTGATGTGTGACATGAAGGAGAAGGGGCACCAACTATGAAATCCTCATTATGTCTTCTAGGTTATTCTTGACTGGCAACAACAAACTGGTTTCTGAACAGTTCCTTATGATTTTATTCTGACCTCGTATCTTGAACAATGTTGTCTATCATATAGCTTCTGAACAGAGATTTCTTTGTCAATATTTCTCCCATAGGAAGAAGTGTAGATACTTGATCTGATTGTAACTTTTGTTTTCTTTACTTGATGCAAACAAGGTCCAACCCAAACCCTTATGTATGCAAGTTTCTCAAAGAGAGTAAGATTCAGAACTGAGTAGTTTTTAAGCCTGGTTCATCCACATGAAAGTGTGGAGTGAGTGGGGCTGTTCCAGGACTTTCAGCTGTTGGTTTGAGTGCTATGGTTCTTGGCAGTCAGTCTGCCATCCACTTTCTGGAACCAAGTTTTTACACAGGAAAATGTAGATTATCTCAGGTTGGGTATCCAGAATCACTTTCTTCTCCTTTTTTAATAGATATTCTGGAGTTATTTCTGCTCTTTATCGAAAGAAAGCAAACCTCTCCAGTTCAGTCAGGGATTCACAGCAGTGCAATTCCATAATGCCAGATTCCAATATAATCCATTTCCAGAAAGTAAGTAAATGCCATCAGAGAATGGAAATGGACTGACAGCACACCCCTCCTGCTATCCTCAGCAAGACTGCTGAAGTCAAGAAAGCCTCAGATTGACATTTTCACAGGAGGCTTAGCCAGATCAGTTAACAGGAATTCTGCTGTTGAATCCTAACTGATGCAGAAAATCTGATGCTTAGATTCTCATGTCTTATTTGGAAACATTTCTGTCTGTCTCTCTAAAATTTAATGCGGTTCTCTGGAAAGTGAAAATAAATATAATTTAATCTTGTATACAGTCAGTTCTGACAGTGCCAATACATTCATTTGAAAATATATTTGTTTTCTTAGTTAGCGATCCCTGGGGTCAAGGCCTCCCATTGAACAGCTTAGCTGTACTGAAGAAGAAACCTTGAAATGTGAGACTGTCTTCTGGTCAAACTAAGTAGACCCTTTGAATGGCTTGACGCTAAACCCCTGCACTCTGCTTTTGACTGCTTTGCAGCCCCCTGTTATTTACTAGCCTTGGAATTCTTCCTGCTAATGCCTTCCTCTAATGCCCACCTCTCCCCTTCTTTCTTTCTGACTACAAACCTATTGTTGTCATTTCTTTCAGCTTGTATCATATTCCTAACAGTAGTCTTTTTTGCTATTTTTCCAACTGTATTTGGGGACTGTTAACTGCTGCATGGCTTGGAGAAAGGTGATTACTTTTCCTTTCTTAAAATCAGCAGTTTTCATAGGAGCTTCATCACAAGGCTTGCTTTATATGCTAGCTGATACAGTGTAAAAGATGTTTTCTCTTGGTATGTATAGATGAGAAGTTGCCACTACAGTTTACTCACCTGTAAAATATAGATCATTCTGAACTGATCTCACCATACTTTTCTGTTTTTGTTACAATCAGAATATTCTAATAGCAGGTAGGCAACTGAATTTTGTACTCAGATTCAAATAATCCACTTGCTTTATATAAATACAAAACTATTTTATTTTTTTTATTAATGAAATTATGACAACCTGTGAGCCATCCAGTTCAGTTGGAAATAGGCAACCCTGCAGCACAGGATGTAGGAAGCATTCCATCTCTCAGTCCTTGAAGTTAGGTGATTTTTAGAGAATTTGAGCCCGTCTTTAATTTTTCTTATCTTTCAGCAAGATAATTAATTTTAGCTTGCAGTTCTTCCATCTTATTTACATATATTGGGAAAAAAAAAACAACAAAGAAATAATCTCAAAATGAACAACAGGACAATGATATTTGAAGAATTCAAGTGAGATGGTCAAGCAGGTATTTCTCTCCAAGAATTCCACAGTCATCACTTCTAATTAATTTAAGTATGTTGACGTGTTTGAGCAAAATTGCTTCTAGTATTTTTGCGTGGCAGATATTAAGTTAAACATTTTTTACTGGTGTTTGCTTCATTTTGTTGCCTTTCTACAACAAAGATCAACCCCAGGTCTCAATGATGCATCCTGTTATCAGAGAATTTACGATGTACATGTCTCAGTTAGGAATTTAATAAATTCTCTTTCTTTTTTTTTTTTTTTTTTAAGAGAAAATAAATGTTCTAAGAAACCTTCAGTCATATGAAGGTATGGGGTTTTTAATCTGTATCTGATTCTCTGCAGGTGTTATGGGGAATATTTCCCCTCCCCTCACACCTGTTTCTGTAGGTGTCCTACAGCTTTCTTAGGGTGAGGGCTGCAGGTTATATTCATGCATCATGTTTGTTATGGACTGACATGGCTGTAATTTTGAGGATGTACATACATCAATGCAAATTTCCTTCTTCTACGCAAGTCCTAGAAGCTCTGTCACAATGTGGTGCTAATGTTTAAGCATTCATATGGCCTCTTATTATTATTCTTCAAAGAAAAATGGGTATGCTAACTTCTTCCTTTTGTTATATGCCATAAGCAATTAAGCATTTTTCTCCCAGTCCTTTTTAGCACTGATATAAATGGAACTCTATGCAGTGTTTAGCAGAAAAATTCATAGCAGCAGTGTGTCCAAGGATGCTTTGTCCTCTTGAGATTATTTCTTTTGAATTGCTCTAACTTCTAAGAAGTTCCATATCCCTCCATACCTCATTGCTTACTTTTCCAAGGGTGGTTTGTCATATCTAAATATCTACAGAAATTCCCATAAAAAGAAATCTAGCAGGTTCTCTCTAAGTGTTGCTTACACTAAACTTTACGTCTTTACTTAACTACATTTGGCCCCAGTTGCCCTTTTTTTCTCTTCGGAATTAAGCAGAACAGCTTTAAATTTCAGTCTCTTTAGATGTTCTTTAAAAATTCAGTTCCATGTTTCACAGGGTTCCAGTAAAATATTCCTTAGGGCATATCACATTTTCCCTAAGTCAGCTTTCTTAAAGTCAAAAATATTTCTGAGCTCCATCTGAGTGTTTCTGTCGTAAAGAGCATTTAAGATCTAATGAAACCATGATCACAAAGCCCTGACTGCCTCACACTTCCACTTCAGTTTCCATATGGCTTCATTTCCTAGTCTTGACTTCAGAGCAGCCGTGCCTGTAAACTGTTCAGATGTCTCTGTGAGGAAACACGCGCTTCCCTTCCTCAAGGATCTTTATGTTCATTGGTGTCAGTATGTGGCCTGTATTAATACTCATGAAAATGAAGTGGGAGCATTCAAGGAAGAATAATCTTCAGATGGTTTTCCTGTCTATTTTCCTCAGTAGCAGCCAGGTGAAGAAGTTGCTTGTTGGCCATAGCTCTGACAGTCTTCTCCTGCATTTGGTTGGGTCTTTTTCTTGTTATGAAAATGCATGTCAGTATCTGAAAACTACTGCCTCAGTAAATGATTGCCTCTCATGTCCTTAATTCTCCTCCAAGCTGGCTTTGCTGCTGTGTCAGCCAAAATACTTATTCCTTACTTCAGACTCCACATTATATCTGTGTTCCTTTGCAATACTCTTCCCTTTCTTTGTCTCTCCTGCTAGTAAAACCTGCGGTGGATTTTTCTTTCCCTTTTTTTTTTTTTTTTTTTTTTTTTTTTGCTTTAGCTACAGGCCTTACGTACCAGGCCTGTCAGAATTATCTCTGAAAATACACGTCAAATTCAGCCAAGTAAAATAATGATTAATAAGAACTTCACTCTGTGTGGCCTCTCCAAGGCACTAAGCACTTAACATACTTCAGATGCTTCTCAGCAAGCATGAGAAAGAGGTAAAAATTAATATCGCTGCATTTCTGCTTGTGACCCACAAGCATGACAGGGGAGACAGGCTGTGCTATGTAAGGGCATCAGGGGAGAGCTGGTGGCACTGCACTTGGCACAGAAGCTGCCATCTCTGGTGACCATAGGCATTCTTCCACAGGGATCACACTGCTTCTCTGTCTTGTCCTGACTTTGCTTTTGTTAGCAGCGCCTTGAAAGGAGGATCACTTTTATTCTCAGATTGTCCCCTCAATAGGTCATCTGAGAACCTTATCAGGTTCACATCTAGCCTTGCTTGCTGACCTTGTTAATTCTTTTCAGAGACCTAGCAGGGGAGCCCTGCTGTACCTCCTCTCTTTTGGGAGCAGCTACCTCTGATATACCCTTCCAACACTCCCACACGCATTTCTGACTTTTCACTTCATAACCAGCTCATTACATCAGTATTAGAGAGCCACATCCAGTAAAGGAATCCCTCTGGACACTCCTCGCAGTCCTCATCTGCAGCACTTTACTCAGTTGCTTCTCTTTGCGTCATCCTGCTCCTCCTCTACTGTGCCTCCAACAAAATATTTCTCTGGCAACTTCTACAGCTGGCTCTGTTCCCCCTCTTCCTTCACCACCTCTTTCCCTGCTGTCATTCCTGAGGTTTTGAAGCCAGCCATGTGTCATCTGTGACCTTCACATCCTTCATTGATCTTCCTGAGAACATCGGCCTGTCTCCGAGTCTGCACTCTGATCTCCTAATACCACAACTATCCCACAAGAGTAGCCAGGGGAAGAGGGTGTCTGTACCTCCTGGGGGTCTGAGCTGGAGTGGCTTTGCACTCTGACTGTTGCACCATATGTGCATTTACAAGATCTGTAGTTTTTCTTCATAAATGTTGGACTGGAGAAATGAAAATGAAATCTGTGACTGACTTGGAGCAAAGCAATTTTCCACTGTGGGTAGGTGAAGAGATTGCAATCCCATTGAAAATCTTGCGTAAAGATAAAGCTGTCATCCAGGCTGAAGGGTTGGTGGTTTTAAGTCATTGCTCATTTTTCTAAATGATGCTGACACATAGCAATTAGTGGCAATCTTGGATGTGACAGATCCAGGCTCAACTCCTGAAAACAGATTTTTAAATTAAACTTAGTTAACTGGAGGATTAAGACTGAGAGAGGGGTGGATGAGGACAGAAGGCTGTTTAGCTCCTTAATTAGGCCCTGATTCAGCCAAGCATCCAAGCAAGTGCTTCACTTCAAGGGCATGAATACATAATAGGGACAGTTTCCATACTCGGAGCTATAGGCATGCTTACGTGCGTTGCTGCATCTTAATGTGAAGCAAAAGCAATTCATCTGTGATGGGAACTAAGATGGTCAGCCCAAATGCTTGTGGGAACTAGGGAGGTGCCAGCTGATTATTCTTGTTTGACTGCCCCATGGTCCATGAGCACAGTACTCAAGAGAGGAGATACTGAAATATTTTCTCTAGCCATCTCTTAGGATGGCTTTGCAGGCAAGAAAGAGTGAGACCAAGTTCATTTAGTTTCAGTCAGCTGCTCCTGCAGTGGTGTTTCTTTCCTGTCTGTAATTCTTCTTTGCCTTTCTGACAGTAGGGGGTCTTACTACCACCCCTTCACTTATTCATGCTTATTCATGCACAGAATGTCTCTCTTTATCTCACCTCTTATTCCTTTGACTCCCCCTTCTCTTGGCCTGCCATTTGGCCTCCTCCTCCCCCTTGTAATCTGTGCCTTGTCTTGCCTTGTTTTCTTATCGTTGCCTGTCCCATGCCTGTCTCACACAAACACTCCCTGTGCTCCAGCAGCTGTGGTGGGAAACACAAAACCCCTAAAGGAGAGTCACAGGGGTGGGAGAAAGCCTGGAATAGGCAAAGCCACAGCAGAAGTCCAGGCTGAGGCAGCACCAAACTGCTTCTTATGTGAGGCTAGATGTTCAGACCACGTTTTGGAGTACCCAGTGTCGTGGGTGAGACTTGAGCCCACTCAGCAGGAAGCTGTTCTCACCAGGGCTTTCCAAAGACCTCGATGTCGGAGGTGGTTGAGGTCACTTACAGACCTGATTACTTGTTCACATGCAGAAGTGGTAGCATGTCTGAAGATCTTTCTCCCTTTTAGAAGCAGCTTATATTATTTTACAATGGGATTTTTGAAGTAGAAGTCAAGGAATATGTTAATAATACTGCTGACATTGTGACTGTGGTTCCCACCATGTTATAACCTTCTAAGTATGCTCTGCCAACACATTTGCAATGGTTTTAGAGCAGCAGCACAGCACCATAAATGACATGATTTATATGACAATAAAAATGGCTTTTGAATACAGCGGATATGAGACAGAGTGAGATTTCCTCCAGCAAATCTGAATTAGACTCCTTTCCCTCCAGTTTCTCCAGAATTTTCAAGACCTTGCCTGCCTTATGCTGTGTTTTATTTTATGGGTGAGTGGGTGCACAGAGGAAGAGGACAGCCACAGACTTCTCGTGTGTTTCATCCAAGAAGCCACAAGATGTTTTTAGTGCTGTAAAATTGCTTCTGCGAAGTTGGAGTCAGCAGATGCCTTGACATCAGCTCTTTCAATATTGTCTTCCAGTCAGCCTAGCTGTTCCCAGCCTGGATAGGCTGTGGCATATGTTATCTTTCCTGTTTAAAGGATGATACTTCAAGCTACCAATTCCCAGTATCCAGTCCCACCTCCTATAGAATGTGTGTCACTGTTGCTGAAGTTGTTATCATAGAATCGTGGAATCATTAAGGTTGGATAAGATCTCTCAGACCATCTAGTCCAAACATCCACCCACCACCAAAATTACCCACTAAACCATGTCCCTAAGTACTGCATCTGCTCTTTCCTTAAACACCTCCAGGGATGGTTAATCAGGGGGTGTGCAGTTGTCCCTCTGAGGGATGCTCCAAGGCAGTGGGAAAAGGCAAATTGGAAGGGGCCATATGGACATAATGAAATAGAAAAGAAAAAAAAGCATAAATAAACAGCCAGGAAGCAAGAGGGTTTAGGGGTTGATCTGCAAGAGCTTTCATTCTGTTTTCCAGGCATTTCCACTGTCACAGAGATGACAGTACTTTTCTTCTATTTCTTTTGTCTCTTCAGTTATTTGAAATTTGTTCATCTAGTAATTGTAGAACTGTGGACAGTTTTGACTTTACACCAGAGATGCAAGGAAAATACACAGAAAGCATTCCACTCAGAAGGAAAGAAAAAAAAAAAAACAAAAAAAAAAACAGTTTCTCTCAGAGGGGCAAATGGTTGGCAGGAAGTGGAGGTTTGGAATTGATTGTTTACAAAATAAACAAACCTTCATTCTTCCCCTCTGTCACTTTTGGAGTCATCATTTGTAAACGAACAACTTCATGAAGGAGGCATGACAAGGTGGGACCTCTGTTACTATTGCTGCCCTGTGATGATAATGCTAATTAGTGCTGAACCACCTTCCCTATCTTCACGTCTCGTTCCACACTAAAAACCTGTAGTAACGATGTTGCCCTTATCGGAACTTGAAGAATTTTACATTCTGTGTTACTTTTAAATATTCCTTACCTTTTAAATATTCCTGCTCTCTCCTTGGAGGCATTCAAGGCCAGGCTGGATGGAGCTTTGAGCAACCTGGTCTAGTGTGAGGTGTCCCTGCCTATTGCAGGGGGACTGGAACTAAATCTTCAAGGTCACTTCCAACCCACACCATTCTATGATCCTTAATACTTCCCTAGTGTTTAAGAAGAGCTTGTGTGACTGAGTTGCAGGGGAAACTGAGCCTGGTAGGTCTAAGCAACTTTTTTAAAGTTTGTTGTTGAATAAAATGCTAGAAAATGAACTTTATGGCACAAGAATCTACAAGTAGTTTTCATGAACCAGGAAATGGATCTTCATGCCCATCTTGGATGCTCCCCAGATTGTCTGATATCCCAGCTGGATGGGTGAAACAGGAGACAGTATTTATCTGCGAGGCAGGAGAGACTTAAACATTAAAAAGCTTTGTGCCTAGGATTAGCTGGAATTTTTGCTCATTCCTCTCATATAGAGTCTGAGCTCACCAAAGCAGACAATATGAAAAATATTAACAGGATTCAAGAAGACATTAGTAATAGATTAAGAGTGTGTGCCTTCCCTGCACGACTTTTTTTCTTGTTGTTTTTTTTTTTTCCCTTCAGACAGAACAGTCTGAAGGTGAGTAGGTGAAGTCAATTTTAATAATTCACAGACAATAATACATCTATTTCTCACTTGACAGAGCTAGTGTTTAAACTACTGGTATTGTCTGGCATGACATAAAACAGGATCAGTCACTCATCCCTTTGAAACATCTAACCAGGCTTCATTTAAATTTCTTCCTTCCAGCATTGCCAGTGCATTTTCACAGTCTTGGTAGAGCTTGCAGCTGACTTGTGACTTCGGACTTTATCTACTGTTAGGTTGTGGTTAGGAACAGAGTATGACAGCACCATCCTCGTCAGCTCTTTCCGTATGCAGTGACACAGAAACCTCAGTGCTACGGATAGACATTGAAATTTGAAACAGATTGCTTGACTGCTGAACAGAAATGTCTTTTTCAATGAAATTTTCTTCTTGGAACCTTGTTCTGTAATTTTTGAAAAGTCTTTTCCCTTCAGCCATACCACTGAACTGGTACTACTCTACAGTCACGCTTCATATCAAATAGCTGTAAGGGGAAAGGTGGATTAACGATAATGAAAACAAAAAATGTGTTTTAACATAGGATTCCTGCCTGCTTTTTTTTTTTTTTTTTTTTTTCCAATACAGTGCTCGTGTTTATAATTCACTACATCTGTTACCAAGTTAGTGCTTTTCAGACTTCAGTTTTACAAATTTCCAGTTTGGGTGACTAGGAGTTGTTTTGCTTTTGTTTTTATTTTTCCTTCTGAGTGACCCATAAAATACCACGCTTCTGCCTTCCGATTTAGAAAGCAAAAGTGTGTATATGAAAGCTTCTTTACAATAACAAAGGCTTCTGACTGAAGCAATTGGCTCCCACTATAGTTTTCCCTTAGATAACAGTTGTAAATTCCTAAACCTCTAATCTTTGGCAGGATTTCCTTCTTGATCCTAGTTTCTCTTTCCCTGTGTTGGGGGAGATTAAAAGGTTGGTTATGAAGGTGAAATAGGAAATGGAAGGAACGTGAGGTTTTAGGAAAAGCTCAGGTGATGGTGATATGACCAAGTTTGTTCTGTGAAACAGAGCCTCTTGGGGCCTCCCCTTACAGCACAGCATCACTGCTGATCACGTGTTGTGACCTTCACTCCTCACTCTAACCAGTTCTTCTGTAGTGCTAGCGCTGTATGGTTAACAGTCTTTTATCCTGCACGTGGCTGGCTTAAAGGGCTTGCAGATGACTATCACAGGTAGTATTTAGGTTTTTTCGTGACCTTTCTTTCTCTGCCTCCTTCCTAAGGTGCTCTGTGAGGTATCTCTGCATTTCATTCGTCTGTCAGAGGCTTTCTGCAAGGCTCCTGAGCTTCAAATAAAAAATAGACAAGTAAAAAAAGAATCTTGACTGAAAGAGACAGGCAGCTCAGACACTGTAAACATAAAGATGGCATTATTAGGATCTAAGTAGCCCTAAAGGTAAGCTGCCTACCTGTATCAGAGGGCAAGGGAAAGGTTGATGCAGGAGTAAGAATGCAGGAAAGCACATTATTCACTACAGTAGAGATTCACAACAGTGAAGACTTATGTGCACTTGAAGAACAGCCAAAGGGAGTTGGTGATGGATGACAGGCAGTTTGTGTGCCAGAATACTCACAAGAAATAGTCTTATTTTTGCTTTCTAGTGTTAGCGAACACAATTAGTTTTACTTCAGCTTAACTGCTGGATGGAGTTGTGGGGTTTTTTTTTAAGACTTAATTAAGTTCTAAAGTATGGCTCTGTGAAGGATTTCCTACTCCAGACTAATGCTTGGAACAATAATCTTTGATACCCTTGGTACCATAGCTTGCTGTGACTGAGAATACTCTGGATGCAAGCATCTACATCCAGCAGCTGCTGCAGCTCAGGAATTGCTTGCAGGAGAAGCAGGTGCTGGGGACAAGAGCCAGGGGAGAAAATTCTGGGAGGAGCCCACCACGCACACAGGTGTGTGAGAGGTGGCAGCTGACATGCTTGCTGAGGTTTTTGCGAGGATCAGCAGTTATGTGCCAGAATTCATTAAATGGCTATTTTGTACACTGACACGTAGACAACTGACTGGAAAGTTTTGCAGCAGGATTGGAACAGCACATCTGCTGTTCATATTTCTGTTACAAGGGCCATACATGTGTTCACGTATAAGTTACAAGGGTATTGGGTGAGAGGAACAATGTAGAGATGGGGCAAAGCACTGGGATTCACTGTTGCTTTTCACGGGAACTGTCAAAGAGTGTCCAGTCTATGGCAGTGAGTTGAAGGGTTTGCTGAGCAGGTATGCCCAGTGGTCTGATTGCCAGTGACTGCTAGAGACAGAACAAACTAAATACATTAGAAGCAAATGCATCCTTAGTTTGTCTGTCAATTTTCCCCTTGTTGCTGACTGCATTTAATCTTTAAAGCTTCAGGAAGTTGTCCATCAGGTCATCCAGTGCTGTTCTTTTAACGCCAAGAGCTCAGCACGTGGCTGTTTGCAGTTGTCTATGTGTGAAACTTCACAAGATACTGATTATACTCATTTACATATTCATATACATTTGGTGAAGACTTTCTCAGAGGCCAAATGTAATCAGGCAAGGACAATTCCAGACATTGGCACACCTTGGCAAATGTTTCATACCTGTGTCTCTCTTCCAAAAGACTTAAAGGCATTGTTGAAACAGAGGAAGGAACATTTTAGCAAGTTCCAATGTGGGAAAATGTTCATTTTTGTTCAGGATTCAAAATGTGTGAATATCTAGGTTTTTGGGGGTTTTTTGTTTCCCTTTCATTCATTGTTATCAACTGGCCAAATTTTGACCTCCTCCAAGTCAGTGCTACCTAAATGTTTACAGTGATCTCATTGGAGGTTCACGTTGAAAACAGGCATTCATTTGATATAAATTATTTTAACATGGGCTACAGATATATTAGAGGAGGAGCTGAATAAGAGGTGTAGACTTTTCTGTAAGAATACCAATTTGGACTGTAATACAAATGGGATGAGACAACTTGACAGTGCACTGGTGGAGGTAAACAGACTCATTTCTGTGGAAGGGCTGTTGACAAGCAGTGATTTTTGGGAAGCCTCCAGACAGAGTCCAGACACTGACTTTAGGGATTTAGGCAATATAAAAATGATTATTAAAAGGAAAAGGAAAAAAACAAAAAGACACATCAGCTGTGCCTGTGTTTTTGTCTTTCTTTTTTTTTTTTTTATATACGTTTGTTCTATTAAACATTTCCAGAAACACTTGTACAGTTAAACCTCACACTGTGAAAAGAACTAACACCCTTTTTTTGATAGACTCTTCCTGTGTTGCATTTCTGTCAAACTGAATGTGTTTCAGCTGCTTTGTATATAAGGCCTTAAGCCTGATAGAACTCACATAGACCTGAACTAAAATGATTGCATTGAATATCATGGAAGTAAGTGAACTTGCATGTTCACATGGCTGTAAGCATAGATATAGAGATGGCTAGGCTAAATTCCAGGCATGCTGACAAAATCGTGTGCTCATGTCCCAGATATTGTCTGTTCTCATCCCCTGAATTCATTGTACTTTTGCCTAATAAGGTGATGCCTTGGGGAGGGGGAGCTTACAAGCATTCTGCTGGTTTGCTGCTTCTTTTTCACCCCTTCTCCAAAACATCCCACTTATTGCCATTTCAAAGAAAACAGATTCCTTGCTATGCACCCTCAGATCCCCTCTGAAAACTCTTTTCTTTGATGTCCACAAAAATCATTATGCTACTAATATGTTATAACTTACTGTGCATAATGGTGGGCACTGTTGGTTTGTGGTGTTGTATCCCTAGAGCCCTGTATCTCTATATGTGTTGCGCCCTGCTTCATATCCTAAAAGTGCATGCATGCAGCTTGAGCTAATGAGCTGTGTTAAGAAAACAAGCAGGTTTAAGTACACACACACTGTGTAGCTCACACTGTGTGAGCTCATTTGAAATGCTGTGTTTGTCACTGTACCTGTAAGGCTTTGTGTCGTTGGCTAGCTCAGCAATGTGCAGCCTGGCCTCGGATTAAGAAATTTTTGTGCAGGAAAAGATCTTTTGGTCCAGGGTTTCAGCAGAAGTGGAGCAGGAAGATCCTTATTGATGGCAAGGGTATTTAGGGACTTGTAATGATCGTGGATATAACTTGCTTTAGTTTAGAGGAATGTCTTTGGGAGCCTGTTTGTTATACCTCTTAAGTTTGTGACCCATAAATACAGACTTCCATCTGCATTCGAAGGCTGAAGTAAGCAAACCTGGTTCAGTGGCTGGATAACAGGACAGCATTTTAGATTCTTTAGGCTCCAGGAGCAAATTGTGTTACTGGAAACTCCTTGGATACCATCTTCAAATGTTTCACTCCGTTTTCATTAGTACTTTCCACTCTTCAGTGAACCATTAGAAGCCTGCTCTGAAAGTTTAAGTCCTTCCTTCTTTGGATTAGCATTTCAAATTACTGGTCTGCTGTTGTAAACTCACGTATTTGTACTGTCACATTTTTATTAAGGTCTTGTGCGTGTGCCTGCAGTTTAAAGAAGATACAAAGAAAATTAGTATATCTGGCATAAGGTCATGGCCTCCTCTATTGGCTCATTAGCCAAGTTTTACAAATACAATGTGAATTAGGGAAAAAATGTTATGACAAAGTGGTTTGTTGGCTGTTCCATATGAGCGTTATACTGGTAACTGTGTCATTATAAATGTCAAACTGTTATGTATTTTTGGCAGTTGCAAGGGATCTTCACAAACATTCCTGTAGGCAGAAGAAAAGGCTCCAGGGAGACCTCATTGTGGCCTTCCAGTACTTAAAAGGAACTTATAATCAGGAGCAAGACTGACCTTTTGCATGGGCAGATAGTGATAGGACAAGGGGAACAGTTTTAAACTCAAAGAGGGGAGATTTACATAAGATACTAAGAGGAAATTATTTACACAAAGGATGGTGAGGGACTGGTACAGCTGCCCAGAGAAGCTGTGGGTGCCCCATCCCTGGAGGTATTCAAGAGCAGGTTGCATGGGGACCTGAACAGCTGAGCTGGTGGGGGGCAGCACTGCCCACGGCAGGGGGTTGAAACTGGGTGGGCTTGGAGGTCCCTTCCAGCCCAAACCACTCTTTAATTCTGTGCTGTTATCCCTGTGTTCAATTATCCATGATTTCTAATGATAAGGAAACAAACATTTCTGTGGAGACTTTGAGAACACATTTTCATTTATGCTGTGAACTTGTTACACTACCTCTACATTGCAGTGTACCTTACAGTGAAAGGTTTTTATTAATAAATTAGTTGAGCAAAGGGCCTGGTATCATCTTAATTCTGCTACTGGTGCACAGCTTGTGGAGAGCATACAGTATTTTTTTCAGGGATGAGCCTCTTTCTTGTCAGCATGTTCTTCTGCACAGAGTGACTATACATCTCTCTCGACATAGATTGTCTTGATATTGATTTCTCACTCTAGTCTTCCACTTCAACTCACTGTACTGTGATCATATAATCACCATCTTACTATGTGACCATTAGTTGTTATTCCAGTATTTTCCTTCTTCTTTCACCACAATAGAAGGTAGGAGTGAGTGTTATCACTCACTCCTACCTTCTGAAATGTATTTATTAATGACATCTTTACACAGGTTTTATTTATTTGGGTTTTGTTTGTTTGTTTACTTTAAAGAAATATGCTACCCTTCTCCCAGGACTGAAGTTCCCAAAATCCAGAATTGCCTGGTCCTTCCCTGACCTCTTTCGTACTTTCCCTATTTCTAGCTGCCCCTACTCCAAGTTCCACTGGTCCTCAACTGCTCTCTCAGCTTTTGTTGCCCAACTAGCTGAACACAAGCTTCTTCTCAGTCTTTCTAGAAGAAAGATTCTAGGACATGTCTCTAAAAAAGCCTAAGAATCTTACCTTGTGCTTACCAGGCAAAAATGAAGGAGTCCAATGTTTTTGATCCCCAGATATTGCTAACACTGAAACAGAACTTGATTTGGTATTCATTCTTTATTAAGATGCATGTGGCATGCACATAGACGTGCTTTCTCTCTTTCTTCTTTGAACCCCATTTAAACTGTGCTTGGTGACTGCTGGGAGTTGTAATCCATTTACAGCTCTGTCATGAAGCAAACACTAACTGGAACACTAACTTCTCCTGTGCAGAACACTTTGCAGCCAGTTGGGTTGCTGAGGAGTCATAAAAAAGGGAAAAGGGATTCATGAGGGCTGAGTTGATGTCTTTCAGAAACCATTTCTTACACTCTCTAATGAGCTAAAAAAGTCTGTGTGTAGTTTCTTACGCATGCTGAGGGACAAGGTTACAAAACAGAAAATGACAGAACTTCACAGACAAATCAATACTTTCTCAGATTTGTTTGATAAGTAATTGCCCATGGTTTCAGTAGAGTGAAAACCGAACGCACCTATAAAAACCTGCTTCTTACTACATAGATAGAAAATCAACATTATTTATTCTCTACTGAAGGAATATTTTTCTCCTGCTAGAATCGCCAACAGTATGAATATTTCTCATTAGCTCACTATTTCTGATGTATTTACTTTACCCATCTTTAAAATCTTGGTCTGTATTTGTGGAAGGGTATCTGAAACACCACAGATCTTTGGAAGTTTTCCATTCTTTTAATTTAATAGTGAAATAGAGTATACTTACGCTTTGCTGATTCTGTCCTGTGGGTTAACACTCCTGGACTCTGATACTACTGAGTAGTTGCCCAGAGCATTATCCTAGCAATTCTGTAAAACAAAGTGCTAGGGATTGTTGGTGTAGAAAACCATAGAATTTTTATGCAGGAATTTTAATAGGGAACACTATTTCAATAAATACCTCTGTTTATGGTTATTTGCTAGTGAGGGAAATGCTAAAAAAGATGCTACGCAGTGACAACTTCAGCAACAGAAACGATAAATTATATTAGATAATTGTAAGTGGTGAGCATATCATAGTTGTTAATACTATTATTTTTTATTGCATTGGTTTCCTTGGTGTTCTTCCCAAAAATAACAAAGTAATTGGGATCTGTGTTGTAGCAGGGCAGATCTAGGGAATATTTGATGATGCTATGAGTTACAACCTGGCTACAAAGATATTTGCGTTTTGGCATCTTTTTTAGTTAAGTACATACTGTTATTTCCCCTTCCTGCTTGTAGTCATTTGCCAAGGATGTGTACTCAAAGGTTAGTGAAATGAGAACCTTGGGAACATTTAATGGAAAATGGGAAGAGGTAGTCTTCCCAATGGTGTACCTCTTAGAAAATTTTGTTGAACTGATACAATTGTAAGCTGTGGGCTGTGAAACAAATCTCTTAACACTTCAAATATAAAACAAATGAGGTCATTGGTTCTTGAGATGGAATTCATTGTAATGTACTACAGTGCTGGTGCCTGTGATAGAGTACAGTGCAGCATACAGCAACTGAAGTGCTCAAATATGGAGATGATCCCAGTCAGGTACACACTGAAATGACAGATGTGGTCTTCATTGGAACCCATGTTCCACTGGCATTGGCATTGTGTATTGTCACAACAGGGGTGGTATTGTTGGGAAGCGAATGCTCCCATCGGAAAGCTTTAAGCCCTACAATAAGGGTTGTCAGTGGGGTGACTGAGACGCAGGAGGGAGTAGGAATTATAGTCTCCTTTTTGTTTTATTAAGGCAGTTCCAGGTATTGTCCCCCACACTGTTTTGTCCTATTAATCTGTAAACCTTTGCCACTGTCATTGCACACAGATCCCTGAGATCTTGAGGGCTGTTTCAGGGAGCGTTTGTCAGCTAGGCCTTACCTCTGAGTTTACTTGCAGAGGAAGAAAGGGACAGCTGGTGTCATGGCCCATAAGATTTAAACGCCTGCTGGCAAAGCTGGAACACTATGGGAAGGTTCAGCAGGGTTATGGTACACATATTCCCTCTCGGCCAGGATCAGTGGAAAGATAGAGACGCTGAGGAAAGGCTTGCTTCAGCTGTAAATCCTCACCCTTGAGAAAACAAGGATTTTATTTCATCGATCTCACCCCACTCAGAGGCTCTTGGTATACACATGCCAGAAATGACCTCGGTTCTCTGAATTAGTTAGTACTGACTGTCTGGCACTGTTGACATGATAAAGGAAGACAGCATATTTACTGCAAGTAACCTTGCCCAAACATGACTATCTTCAGCAGTGGCCAAGGTGGCGGCTAAGTGGTGTTTACTGTTGATTGCCCTATTCAGTTTCCACTGGATAAAGTGCTGGTGGTTTATTTAGGGGTACGATGAGTCGAGAATAACAAATCCTACTTATGTGACATGGAAAAGTACAAGTACAAATTCATCCATGTATTCCGTAACAATTCTGACCTTGGGCTGGAGAAATATGACATCTGTGCAAACAAGCAGAAGGGAGTCACTGTACGTTTTCAGAGTTAAATGACCGAAGTTTTTCAGTGTCCCAGTTATTTGTGTTTTGAGGTGAAAGGGATATTGTTTCTCCAAAATAAAATGTTCTTTGGGAAAATAAAACAATAATTACTGCCTCAAACAGATCTTCAACTTAGGAAGCTTTTTAGTGACTTCAAAGTTCCCTGTGTGTTCAGTCCTAAACTCTTGATCCAGGACTGGTGTAACATGACATACATTATGCTTGGCTTCTTAAACACGTTTTTATGAGGTTACTGTGCTCTCTGCAACCTTGGAGGCATTTAATTCTTACTTTACATTTGTAAGTTCACAGCTATCTCTGTGCATGATACAAACATTGGCTGTAAAATGAGCATGTGAAACACCTCCCTGCAATTAAGAAAGGAGGTGGTTTCCTCAGTGGAAATAATCTGCATTGGCCATAGCAAGAGCTGCAATTCAATTCAAGCATCTCATTTAACACTTCAAATTGTCTTTGCATATATGGGCTGGAGTCCAACAGCATTAGGAAATCCTTGGTGGATAGTAATCTGGAACACAAAAAGCAGCAGTCATACTTCAACACAATTGATAGCCTCTACTTACTAGCAGTCTTCAGGCTAAATTATCATGGCTATGCAATTAACTGTCTTTACAGAGAGGGTGGGTCCTTCCGGATGTAAGAGAAGAGGTCACAGACGGGGCAGTATGGCTGTGTGGTTAAACGTAATTTGCCTTGCACAGAAAGAGGTCCAGACCCTAGGATCTTAGCCTTGACACAAACAAAGTGAGACGGTAAGAAATGTCGTACACCACCAGCCAACCACATCTGCCACCAGACACGACTCATCCAGACTGCAAATTGAGGCTATTTTTTCTCTGTCCTTATGTTTTCTGTCCAGCAAGTGGCTTTGACTTGCAGCTCTGACTCGCCCTGAGGAAAGAGACACAATCAAGTGGGCAGTCTTTAGTCTTGTTGACTCTGTGCAGGGGAAATGGATTATAATCTTTGCTCCAGGTATTTGTTGTGCTGAATTCCCTCTACAGCTTCTGAGTATTTATTATGCATTTCATGGGCCTCCTGAGCTTGACCCCAAGATAAAAGCTACAAAATGTAATGGAGTTTCATTATCAACACTGTGATTGGTGCCATGTCCAAAATGCAAAATAACGAAGTCAATAATTTGTTTATTTGTCTGGGACAAAGCAAATAGAGAGTGTCATTTCTTGCTGAGAAAACACACTTTCTTGGCACATCTTCTCACTGATGCTTCCAGCAGAATCTTCTCTCATTTGAGTCTGTCTGGTGTTGGAAGAGTAGTGTTGGCTTCCCATTTCAGTTTGAGATTTGACAATGCCCAAGGGAGGAGATGCGTCAGTTTTAAGGAATCCCCCACACCCCACAAAACTTGGAAATTTTACATTTATAACATCATGTCTGCCTTGAGGAGGCAAAATCTTGTTATCAGGATTTGTCTTTAACTGCTTTTTTGTATTATTTTGTGTTTTCAGAAGAGCATGTTTGACCCAAGACACCCTGACTACCACTCAGTGTTAATTCTCAATATTGTAAAAACAGCACCATTTAAGTTTCATTCTGGGCATAAATATGCAAGGTGCAGTCAACTTAAAGATGTCTGAGAGCTGAAACCTTACCTGGTATTAATTGTTGTACCTTCCTTGGTTTTTGTTGTTTTCCATTGCAGTTTTAAAGGCAGACATCAGGATTTGGGACACAGTTTTATTGACAAAGACCATTCAGAGCTTCTTTTCCAGGATAATACCCAAGCTGAGCAATATTCGTGAACGTTATTGAGAAGCACTTCCTCCCAGTTGCACTGATGTTAGTATCACTTGGTTTTATTGGATGTGTTCTCCTTGCAAGAGTTCAGGCATCCATTTCTTGCATAATAATTTATATATACATTAAAAAAAAAAAAAAACCAACCTCCTTATTGTATGAATTTGAGATCTCAAGTAGCTATAGGGTGATAAAGTTTGCCGTAGCTCCAAAGACTTAGCTGTTTGCTTTTCACTCTTTCTGGAGCAGGTTCTGAACATGTAATCAGTCTGACTCTCCGATATTCAGAATGTTGTATTGCATTCACCTTGTCCTTTGTGTCCTGAAAGCACTTTCCATCTACTCTTGGTCTGCAGACATGCATGCTGAGCCACACTCTCCCAGTATGTGTTCTGATTCCTGCCTGGAGCCAGTCATACCCAGGGAAGAAGGGCTGATACAAAATCCCTAGCAGGACTCAGTCAGTCTCAGTGAGGTTGCAGTGCTTGTTTTCTGAAGAGATGAGAGTTTTCCAATCCAGTGAACTGACAACCAAGAAGATCCCATAGAAAGGGAATGATGTCATCAGTCTTGATAGAAGAACAGAGGGCAGTAGGGTTTGTGTATGTTTGATTTAAAGGAAGGGGCTGGTATAGCTTTAACTCCTGCATTGTCCTTCAAGAGTCATTGTAGATTAAGTGGTACAGGCACTATAGACTTGCAGAGGTTAAAAGTGTTTTCGAGGGCAAGGAGGAGAGCAGTATTGCTGCTTTTGGTTCTAGAGCAACATATTCACAGCATCCCTAGATTCAGAAAATTCCTTGAGAAATCCCAGCAGATTAATATTTTCCTGTCTGGTGAATCTGGCACAAAAACTAAGATCTGGGAATTAGGATCAGTTTTAAAATTTTACAGATCATGAGAAATCAAACTGTAGGAATGTCACTAATTCATTTCATGAGGTGTTCATTTCTGCACTGCCAGGAGAATAACTGCTATATTTAACCAAGCAACAGCTCTTCAGCCAAAAACAGCGGATAGCCCCAGCTCATTAGTTAGCTAAGCTTCATTTCTCACTCCCACTCCCTTCCATCGTATCTCTGGTGGCACAAAGCCCACTGTAAAACTGAAAGCTGCCTCTCATATGGTTTAGCTGCGCACACCAAAGGAGCAGCGTTAAACACCTTTCACACATTCTGCTTTAGTCACTAGGATTTATTAAAAGGGTAGGCCATTTCCATCCTTGCTGGCCCTTGCCGCTTTTATCCAGTTAATTTCATAAATGTGCTAATGCTGTCAGATTTCCAGTTTTCAGACAGAAATAGGTCAGTCAAGTCGTCAGTTTAAAATGGCAGTGTTTGAGAGGTATCCTTCCACATTTTCAGTGTTGGAGTTAAGTGCTGTACAGGGGGCAGAAGACCCTCAACAACCAAAGTTAAAGCTGTCCTTTAGTTTAATTGTGGCATGCTGATTAATTTGGATCCCACTAAGGTTGACTGTGAGTGTTGTGCTCAATGCACCTGCAGCCTTCGGGAAGCACAGCCAGACCTGCCTGCCTCTGCATGCCCTGTTTGCCGTTGAGCTTGCACATGGCTGTGCCGTTCATCTTTCCCGTATCTTTGCCAGGATTTTAAGTACCGTGTGTCCTTTCTCCTCTGCAGCTTCATTTTATCATTCGAAGAATTGGAACATTAAAGAAACTTCATGAAAAGCTGTGGAAAGAGAACACTTCATAGGCTAATGCAGCAGTACTTCGCAAAAACTGTGTCGCTCAGATCCAAGTATGTCGTGAGCAAGTAGGAGGATGGAAGAACTGCAGAGATTGTAAGGGGCGAGGTGGATCAGAACTGCATCTTACAGCTTAAGGGACCTCTCCCTTGCCCTATGGGTGGCTTGAGGTGGTAACATAGCAGAGCTGGAAAAAGATGTGCAATAAGGCTTTGTCACAGCTGTTCACCTGTGTCAAACAATGGGGATAGGCTGGCATACAACAAGACAGAAGAAAACAGACATTGGGTAGAGGGGAGGCATCTGCTGGTACTCAAGTAATATCCATGTTAGTCAAGGAGTTGCCTGAAGTCACTCCCTGAGAAAGTCTGTCCCCAGATGTCACGAGGAAGTAATCTGTATCAGGCCAAGTGTAGATTTCAGAGCCCAACTGAAACAAGTTCATGGGCATAAAAATTCTGTGAAAAAATGCAAAGGGACAGGAGGTTTTGGAATTGGTGATTTTCATGGGCAGTAAGGATCAGTGTGAAAACACAGGTTTCATTCCTATATGCAGCAGCTGCCATTGGTCTGTGCTTAAGCAAGCACACATCCACTGAAGTGAATATACAAGGATGGAAGGGGTGTTTGAGTGGAGCAATGCCTCACTCAGCAGCTGGACTTAAGGCTACATCTAAAGAAACTGGAAGCGCAGTAATTGGATGCTGAGGAGAAACTGGTTCAAGAGATTGAGAGAGTTGAGCTTGGACTTGGGGTTCCCCTCCTTTGCTTTTGTTGTTTTATACCAGTGCATTTTGTGCTGTTCATTTTATATGCTCTCCAGTTCTGTGTCTGCCTCCTGCTGAAATTATTATGCATATGTAGGTATTTGACCCACCAAAAAAAACTGATAGCTTTGCTCCATAAAAGTGCTTCACATGCAGTTTACCCCCAGACAATCCTACTCACATTGCATATTGCAAAGTCAGAGGAACCTCAGCTGTTTCAGTGACTTGCATTGTTGATTTTAAGCAACAGTTGTTCACTGTAACCCCTTTATTCTTTTACCAGTACCTTTCCACAGTATTTCCATTTTCGTGTCCTTAACAACTTTTCTTATGTTTGCTGATCCTAGCAAAGAAGTACTCTTGCTCTATGATGTTTCTCTTTCCAGCAGGTTTGCTTGCATGGTTTCTTTGGCTCACTTCTTTACATGTCTGCAACTCAGCTTTGGAATTTCAGGCACTTACACGCTTAGCTTCCCTACTTCCATGTCATTTGTATCCACCTAAAAGAGGACATTATCAGACTCCTCCTACTTCTCACTTTTCTGACTCACTGTTATATATTTACACATGAGTTTTTTGGTAGATTTAAAATAACAGCTTTTGTTTATGTACATCCCGTCCTTCCAATTTTCTGTGCCAAAATGATGCAATAGTAAGAATTGGCAGTTTTAGCGTTTCCCTTGTAGGAAGGCTTCTGGTTTGTTTGTGTCTTCTAAGCACCAGCATGCATGCACTGTATGGATCCATTTAGTTTTCAGGTGAAACTAATTTGCTCTGGTAATCAACAGATGTCACACAAATCTGAAGTATAAACCCTTCATGGCTGGCAGCTATACATACATGATTGCATCTGTGCATTTATTTGTGTACAATCACCCTGCTAATGAGTTTTCATTTCCTAGCATTTTAGGGCATTTTAAATACTTTTTTTTTCAGTAGGTTTATTATTGCTTTTCGATGGTGTAGGTAAGAGCTGATAGCATCCCACTCACCCTTCTACTGGTCTCAGCCCATAAAAGTGTTTGTTTATGATCCACAACATTTGGATTCCTTTCTTTTTTTTCTTTTCCCTCTCTAAATGTGTCTGCCCAGATGAATTTGAACTTGAAATAGATTCTCTTGTGACCCACATTCACCAATATGATTGTTCCCATGGGGAAATATGGTTAATATTGCAATGCCTCAAGAAATGCTGAACAAAAGAGTCAACCTGCAGTGTTTTCAGGGTCTTTCCCGCATGCTTCAGGCACAACTGATTGATCACCTCACAGAACTGTGGTCTGTTGCTTTGGCTGCTGTGGGTCTGTGAGCTTTTTGGGCTCACAGTACAGTGCAGTTCACGCGAGGTGGAGGAACAAACAGTACTAGCAAGTGTGGCCAGGATCAGCCAGGTGGGAGCCACAGCAGTACAAGAGGAGCTGAGCCCAGCATCCTCTGTGGGAGGGAGCCAGAGATTTTGGGCAGTGTTTGTGTCCCTCTAGCTGCAGAGGAGGCGGGGGGCAGCTGCTGAAGTCCAGTTTCATATCGACTTGGACTCAAATTTACTAGTGTATTCCCACCCAGGGACTATTTCCTCTCTGCAGAAGATTTCTTACATATCATATTTATAAAAGTGCATAAACACAATACGTGTATCAGTGGAGAGAGATACTATAAATATATACATATGTGTGTGTGTGCCTACATATGTAAATATATGTACATATAATACACACAAAACTTAAGTATACATTAACCAAGATAAGCTGTGTTTGCCAGTGCTTTAATCTCAGTGGGAGACTGTTATTGCTGGAGTCAGACTCTTGAGCACCAGCTGAGGATAGGAAACGAGATTCTGGCATGCAGGGTGTGGGAGGAATATCTCTTTGTCTGCCCCCCTTATTTTGTTTCCGAGTACATACACAAATAACATTCACATGTGGCCACGAGTGATGTAATGCATGCAAGTGACTCCAGGAGAAGCTTTCCTTGTGAGCATGTATCATTTTATATCACCAGTAAATAATACATTGCCACTCCATGAGTTCGTATGGACCATTCCAGAATGCAGAGTTGGAAATCGGTTTGTATTTGTCATCCATATTTGTTTACATGTCTGTAGGCATATGTCCATACATATTATGTCTGTAGACATATGTGCATATAGCAAAAGATGCACGAAACTGATTCCTTCTGGCTTGCCAGATTGTTATATTTGAATCTCTTTTCATTGCCTCTGCTTTTCACTTAGAATACCAGGAGTCTTGTGGCACATGGATGTGTGTAGCTTGACAATTGAGTCCTTTCTGTGATTTGCTGTACAAGGAGTCTGTGGCTGCGGGGCACCCGAAGCACTGTGAAGCCTGTTTCCTTGCAAACAAGGTTGTGCTCCAACACAATCCAAACAGCACAGACCCATTTCCGGTTGTTTAAATTAAATGCCACAAAGGCAAATTTTGTCTGAATTGACTATGTATTGGATGGAAGGTAGAATAGTAATAGAATAAAAGGCAAATCCCTTCTGGCCCCAAGCGAAACAGGGAGCCAGTGTTTGGAAAGTAATCTCAAAACTGCAACGCCTGTTATTAAAATAGATAAAAAATAGAGTCATACAAGGTTTGTAGACATTGGCTCAAGAAACAGCAGTTCAAATTTTCTCCTCTTCCTCATCGAGAGTCTCTTGGAGAAGGCCCTGTATGAAGTGCAACTCTAGTGAAGACAATGGTTACATCAGTGTGGAAAGGGGTACATGAAATCAGAGTCAGAGCCAGCATGAAAACCTTCTTAGCAAAGGCTGTTTTAACACACATGGAAGGTATTAGCACAGTCTCTCCCCAGATAGCACAGATAGTGTCAGAAAAAAACTGGCTTTCCTGGATCAAGTATAGATTGCCAGGGCTTAAATTGCATGATAATGAGCTTGTATTGCTGCTATTTATTTTAAGTACTGGCAACGAATTTGGCACCGCATAAGGCAAAAGTAAAGAATGTCTTCATCCTAAGGAACTCGTGGTATGAAGGCAGACAAAAGTAACATGTCATATGAAGGGACATATAGGAAGTACTGCAGTCAAACGTAAATTACGGTAAAATTACACTCTGTGTGAATAAATTCTCTACGGTCCTAGGTAGGTTTCAGCTCCCAATAATCTAATGCTGTAATACATTCTAATTGGTTTCAAAATCCAAATGCAATATTTTATCTTGGAGAAAAAAAAAAAAAAAAGAAAGAGCTGAATGTCGAAAGCAAACTTCAGACTCTGCCTCACTCAGGCTCATCAACTTAAAGGGAAAAAAACACCCAATCCATTCTCTTAGATTCTTTGTTACTTTTTTTTTTTCAGCAAATCAAATGACTGTTCTTCATTTCCTTTACTTTCCAATTAATTAAATCACTATAAAAAGTACTGGAAACCATTAGACCCCCAAGGACCCTCATGACTTGTATAGTTTGCTGCTGGAAAGCAGCTTGCACTTGAATTTTACTCCCCTTCCCTTCCCTTATAACATGCCCTCCCTAATTGCTGCAGGTAGAGTTAGAGCTGGTCTTTAACACACCACCAGCCTTACTCCTTCCATTTAGAATGAAATTTAAAAATCAAAGCTAACTTTACAAGGCCTTGTGAACTTCCCTCTCAGGTCAGCAGGAGCACTACCATTATCTCCAGTGAGCATGGGGAGAGATCTTAAACTCTAATCACATTATTTTTAGGTTATTAGTCTGCATGCCTCAGATCTGCTCACTATACTTGTTAGGAGATCAAACTGAAACAGTTGTTTAAAAGGAAGTGATGGTGGCAAGGGAGGATCTGAGAAGCACTGAATGTGTGTATGCTGTTCTGGAAGACAGGGTGCATGAACACTGTACCTCCTTGGGCTCGGACAGGAGCCAAAACCACTGGGCCGTTCCTGAGAATCACACCCCTCTGTCAATTGTCTGTGTTTAAAGGATAGTTGTGGGCAAGAGCTGGGCTTTTGTACTGCTCTGTTGACATAGCTTTCTACCCTGCATAGGAATGTTCTCCATCCAGAAAAAATAAATCCTGTCTCTTTTTGCCAGAATCTGTTTTTTGGTTGACTGACTGGCATCCTGACTCATTTGTGATTAGGCGAGGGTGTACGTTTGAGGAGGATTTGCTGAAGAGGTTGTATTATCTTAAAAAAGAATCTATACAAAGAAATATTTAAGCAATACTCTGCCTTTGTACAGAGTTTCAACCTAAGACAAGTTTCAGACGGGGTTTTACAGCAGTCTTTTCAGTATTGTCAGGATGATAGGACAGGCAATATTTGTTGAATCTGAAGAGCGTTAGATAGGATTAGCCTAACACTCAAGACAATAAAGCCAGCTGATACCAAGTAGGGAGGAAAGGTTCAGAGTTCAAAGTGATCTCCACCAGTGCAGAAATGGTCTGACATGAATAAGGTATGATTGAAAGGGAACACATGCAGAGTACTTTGCTTAAGGAAGAGACATGTAATTGATCAGAATCGGATTAAAAATGAGCTAAAAAGCCATTTTGCAGAAAAGAGTTTAGGAACATCTTATATGGGATTGCTATATAAAAACTTGCTAGCCTTGTTGAACTGCTCTGGAAAAACAGGTGTCCTACTGGATGTGATAAACAGGAATGATGTGTCTGAAACTTGTGAAGTGATCCTTCCGCTCGGTGCTGGCACAGCATCCAACAAGAATATGGTGTCTGGTTTTATGTACCACATTGCAAGAGGTTGTGCACTGATTGAATCAGGAAAGATCAAAAATGTTTGGAAATTTAGAAAACAAACTTTAAAGAAAAATAGGGGTTATTAATTTGCTCAGTACAGAGAGAAGGCATGATGTAAGACTTAGAATAGGAAGGATACTATAATGAGGAAGAGTGTAGTAAATAGCCTCAATCTTGTCTTCAACGGATGCAACAAACTACCCAAGCAGTGTGGTAATCATAAAAGCATACTGCTACTTAATTATGCTTCTGAATTGCCAGGGAGAGATAATCAGAAACTGAGGTGCTAATAACACAGTGGTACTTTGTGGCAGAGTCGTGAAGAATAACGTGTTTGTGTACAAGCTTATCTTTGTGCTTCTTTTCCTATACTGGGGAGAGCTGAATCAACAACTCTTGTTTTCTGAAGTTTTGTGTTCCTGTAGTCTGTTACTTTTCCTATAATATGATCCAGATGTATATTAAGTAAATTACTCAGATATCTCTGGAACTTTAGGGGAAATACATTATAGGTATCATGAGAGCAAGTAATCTATTTTGGAAAACCAAAATCTATTCTCCAAACATGACAAACTGTAGGCCAGCTAAGGTGAACTATGTATTTCTACTAATTCCTCCCCACCTTTTATTCTTTTTCCCCTTACAGTGATAGAATATGAATTAAGAAGCACAAAGCTCTTAGGCACTTTAGATTAAAGCTAGAACGTAGTAATGATAGCTTGATGATTGAATGACGTCTGCCAAACTTCCTCAGGGACTTCAATAATATGAGGGTAATAGATCATTAGAAGTGTTGAACACTGTGTCTGACATGTTTAAATTTATGTATCACATTCCTCTAAAATAATAACTAGTAAAAGGTTAAAAGCTTTGGAGGGATATGGGATATGCATGCTAAACCACACTATAGGTGATAGTTTGAACTGGCAGTGCCAGTTAAGTAGTTCAAGATTACCTAGTAGTATGCTTTAAATATGTTGAAGAGGAACTTAATTATAACAACTTTAGGCAGGTTTTCTTTCATTTATGTATTTATTTATTAGAATGTAAAAGTGGTTTAAGTGAAAGTGTCTCAGCTGGGAATTGATGTTGGCTAGATCGTGTACAGAACTGGGAGGTACTGCTGAGCTTGGTGGATGATAATCCACCAACTATTGTAAATCCATCATTTTGGATCTTGTCTTGATAGGCTCGTGAGGTCAGAAATTATATAGTAACTTGGTTAGTTCGTGACAGCTAAAAGATGAATTTGTTTCTGATATGATGACCAACCTTGCCTGATGGTTTAGGTGCAGCAGGTCTCTGCAGAAGCAGTGCCAATGGCTCTAAGTGAACCCTGAGTTAAATAGGAGCATCTCCTAATGAAAACATGGAAGGGCAGTTCATGCCATTTTTCCCTTAGTTAACTGGGAAGGCCACCAATGTATTTATAGAGTGTATTGTAGAGCAAGGACTTAAAAAAGCCAAGAAACAGTGGTAAAATAACCCACATGACATATATACTACATCTAATGGAAGCGTGCATAAAGGAACAACTGTGTTGAGCTGTTGATATTTTCAGTGAACTACTTTAAAAGTATGAAGCCAGTCAGGTGCACTGTGTTGCTCAGGCTCCTGCATTATGTGCCAGTAACACTGCAACAACAGACTGTGCCCATATAGTATCACCTTGTTGGTAGGAGGAGCTGGAGGTGTTTTTGATGGATTTGATAGGTGGTTCCTGATCTTTTTTTGCCCTGAAGAATCATTTTCCTCTCCTCCCCTAACTTATCAAATCCCCTCTTCTTGTGACAGGCCTTCCCCCTCTTCTCTCTGTGATACCTTCTGTGGATAATGTATGGCATACTCAGCCACAGTCATGACTTATTGCCATAAATCTGAAACAGTGATGGAATAGCATCAGGCCAGACTGCCTGACCTTTCTTGTGGGTGTTTCCTGGGAATGTAATTTGCTTTGGACTTTGAGCTTGCAAGCAAAGCTCAAAAACCTTTGGGAATCCCAGAACTTATATTCTTCATGGAGTAGAAGGGTGGATATTACCTAGACTTGTGTTCATATGTCATTTGAACAAGTGGTATGAATCCTCCTTAGGTTACTTTTTGGCATTGGAACTGCAGAATAAAAATAGATGTATATGATGCCACATATCGCTCTAGCAACGTAGCAAAACTTTGAGTTTTTTTTCCGTGAGACTGTAGTTCAGTATCATGTAACTTCATGTAACATCTAAGTATTATAATGTACGTGTGGCTTAGCTTTCTTTTTCCGTGTAAGTTTGATTGGTTGTAGCACAACCATTATATTGGCTAATTATAGTCTTTTGCCTTCAGAAGCATTGCTGACATAGTTACTACTATTGACAGCCGTTAGCTTTGGTACGACCAGGACTGGGACCACGTGATTAAACAGAACTGTGTAGAATGGATATTATGCAAATATCCATTTGGTTGCTCAATGCTGATTTGAGTGGGGCTTTTATTTAAAAGGGACTTTAAAGATGCGTCTGCTAAACTCTCTTTTTTTTTTTTTTTCCCACTTCTTCCTTATTTTTGTATGTATGAATTTATTGCAGAAGCAGACGATGACTGGTTTCTCCTTCCTTGAGCACACGCTGATCCTTACGCTCTGGGAGGTGTTCACAGTGCTGGCAGCAGCCAGCTATCCGCCTTTGTAACTGCGGCCCCAGAGCTGGGAGCGGCGAGTGCTGCATACCTCGGGGTAGCTTACTGGCAGGAGGCCTCCTGCTTCACTCAGACATGTCAGGGCAGCAACTTGAGATGCTTTGTGAAAGCACAGAATGAAATGAAAAGCTGATCCCATTGCTTTTCAAACGCTGCAGTGTGGATGTCTCCAAAAGGTGGTACCAAGAATTACCCCAATGCAACTGATGTTGCGTGGGTGTAAGCATATTCCTTGGCAGTTGCATGGATATTTACAACTAAAAGGCAGAAAGATTAATATCATGATAGGTGTACTACCATAATGAAAGTCAACGGCAAAGATAGAATGCCAACTAGAAGAAGGGAGAGGGATTTTCTTGTTCCTGAATGTTTCATCAAAGATTCATTGGCACTTGACAGTGGTAGATGGCTTACTAAGCCTTTGTGTACCTAATACAGTGGAACAACGAGTCTTGAGATAATATTGTTACCATAATCTCCTTCAGAACAATGATTGTCTGACTTATCCATGGCATAAGTTGAACTTCTCCGGAGACATCCATGGGAATTGTTAAATTCTTCTTTACTTCCTTCACATAAGGAGGTCACCAAAGTCAACAGTACTTCATTGCACAAGCAAGGGAATTAAAACTTGGCCTTAGTTGTGGAAATTCAAATCTGAAAGTCAGCCCCATATTCCTGAATAACAGAGGCTTTCTTGTTCAGGCGTGAAGTTCTCTTTTTACTTCTTTTTTTTTTTCTTCTTCTTTTTAATCAAGTTTCTATCTAATAAATGCGCTAGCAATTATTTGCAGGGAGTCACACTCCTTTTTGCCTTTTTTTTTTTTTAAGTGAACTAAAAGACAGTATTTTCTGACGTTTCCCCCTTTCTTTCTGAACTGAGAGATTCAAAGTCATCCCAGCTCTTGAGTTCAGAAAGCAACATGAAGCATCATCTCTGAGAATAAAGTCACTGGGTAGAGGAGTAGATGTTTATGTTCTCAAACAAACGGGGAGATTTTCAATAATATTTATCACGTTTAATATTTATTAAATGAAAATTGTGTTGGTAGCTGGCAAGGGAGAGAATTCTAACTGCATATTTCATGACTAATGAGAAGTTATGTAGGCATTTTCTTTCAGCCATTTCTCTGAAAAGTCAATGAGTAGGAAGAGCTTCACAAGGCATAAGAATAGTTAATAAAGATAAAATTAAGAATTAAGAAATACTATGCACATATCACATGTTTGCTTCAGAAGAGCAAGTGATGTGCTTTTTGCTTCATTCATATATTCTTTGTATGCCACAGAATGCCATAGCCATTGCTTGCTTGCTTTTGAGGTTTTGAGATATTGTCATGGCAGCAGGAAATCTTGCTAAGACTCTATCTGCTGTGTTTTACCTCTGCGTCTAATTAATCCCTGTATAGTCTATTGGATTAATTCTGGTGATGTTTTTGCAGTTTCTCACTTCAAGGAGACACTGGCGTATTGCTATTTTGAGTGCAGTGTTTTAGGGATCTGTTCAGCATCATAAAGCCGGAAAAAAAGATGGCAGATGTACACATACCATATACATGCTTAGCCTGGGGGAGCTAGTGTCTGTAGGTTTTCCCTGCATAGACAAAGAGTTGTATGTTCTTCCAGCCCAGTGAGGTGCCCGTGCTGAGAGATGCCATGAAAGAGCCTGCTTTTTTCTCCTGTGTAACTTTGTGTAACTTTTTCTCTCACTTTCTGACTGCAACGGGGTTGTTTCAGCAGGTCTGATCCAGAGACATCTCCCTCTCGTTTCCTCTACTCTGTGTCTACTCTGTGTCGGGGAAAGATGCTGATAAATGCTGTGTGCACTTGAGTGTGCATGTGTGCAGAAAGAAGACGAACAAGTCCTTCTGGCTACTTAAATGCCACTTACGCTTTTGAAATCAATAGGACTCAGAAGAGGTTTGGACCGGTTCCTTTCAAAGGGCTGAGTTTCATCCGCAGAGAATGTTTAGCAGTTCAGGAGTTAAATGCTCTACTCTCCCAGAGAATAGAATTTCCTCCTCTTCCATGTCTAATTGAAGGGTACATATCTACAATCTATTCTGAACTGATTTTGCATTTGCTGCACCCAATGTAATATGTCAGATTAAAGAGTAATTGATATTAATTGTCAGTTTGACAGTTATTTACGTAATACACCTGTGATTTGTCCATGCTGCAACATCAAAGAACAATGTAGACCATTGTCAGTCTTGTATTACTTTTTTTTCCCCATTCTGGAAGACTGATTCATTGTTCAAGAACAAATATGAAATATTTTTCAGCAAGTTTGCATTGGCATGTTTCCTGCCCAATTATGATCTGACTAACAATAGAACCTATGCTGATTTTCTAATGGCAATTCCAAAATGATCTAGAATCACTTTGAAGCACATATTTTCTGATAAGCAAGTTCCAAACCCTCATCATCCTGCTATGAAACGGTCCTTTTACATCTTGTAGCATGTGAGATCTGACTCAGCTTGGCATTAAGCTTTTCAGTTTTTTCTTGACATTACCACCATTGACTTAATTTTACTGACACAAGGACAGAATGGGGAAATGCTGAATCACACCCGCTAACAAATCCATGGAGGAAATACGGGAGGTTTCTCAGATGAACTACTCACCAGAATGGGGTGACCCTGCTAGGCAGTGTCAGACAATCTTTGCTATTTTTAGCAATTTGAAAGAAAACAGAGATTTATTCATCTAACCGTATCTCACAGTGCAAAAAGAAGATATGCATCAGAAGTTTGTAACTAGAAATGGGAAGTTGCAATGTAGAAGTGTGATTTGGCTGATAAGGCAGAGTATGGGCCTGCAATTGAAGTCAGTATTGAATATAATCCTGGCTCTATTTTGTCCAGTGTGCAGCCTATGGAGTATACTGTTATATGTAGAAGAGATGAGGAAGAGAGAAGTAGGTCTGCACAGTAACTTAGAGCCACACTAAAATACTATTGAGGGAATGCAAAAAATGAATGTATTTTGACCATCCCAGTGCTAGGATAAACTGCAGTCTCTGTACTGCGGGAGGCATGAGATTGTGAGGCTTGAGAAAGACATGAGATCGTGGCATTTTTGAAGGATGGACTGCAGCATGAATTCAGCAGAAGAGCGCAGCAGTGTGAATTAACTAGCCATGGGATTTAGGAGGGGTGTTGGGAGGCCTGAGTTTCCTCTGAGACTGTAACATGATGCCCCATACCCCAAGCTATGTCTAGCAGGCAGGCTTTAACCTTTAACTGGCATGATTTCAGCTCTATCAACAGAAGATCTGCCACAAACAAACAACTCTAAATTATCTGGCCTGAATAATTGAAGAGGGGTTTTGTTTGTTTGTTTATTTCAATTACCGTTTGTGGTAGCAGTGGGTGTAAATGAAATGTTGCCATTGCTTTCTGCCTTCTCTCCAATTTGTAGCATTGTGCTTCTCTGTGCCTTTGTAGTACATTATATTATTCATCACTTTTATCCATTGCTACTTGAGGATCCCTTTACTTTTCATTCCTTAAAATCTAATGTGTCACTATCCAAAAAAACTATGTCCTTTTCAAATCTTCTGTGAGAGCGTTATTCTCTCTCATAGTCCTTCCTTTATTAGTTAGTTCTTTGTCTTAGGTTTTTAAGTTCTGAAGGTTGTTTTTTTTTTTGCAGACAATGTCTTCTCCTGTGTCTTCCATCATATTCCAGTATCCTGACCTCTGTAACACTACTGGCGTGTTACATGTGCCAGTTTTCATCCTTCACAAGATGTCCTTCATTTAGATGTCTTCTGATTTTCTCAAAGTGCTACAGTTAAATGTACTGTTGTGACAACAACTCTTTTATTTTAAATGTCACAATCATCATATGAATACTGTTGCATAATTTTGTCATATGAGCATAACTCTTCTTCAGTTTAGCTTGACATGCAACTCTTCTGGAGGTTGCTGTTAACTTCCATGGCATCAGTGTCATATATTTGTTCTTTTGCTTTTCCATTTCACTTTGCATAAACAAAGGCCTGCTGTATATTTTTAATTCCTTCATTATTTCTGTGAGCACTCGCCTACTATAATTCCCTCTGCTCCACGCTTCCATGCATGTTTTACCGTGCAAGGTCAGTTCACGGTACCCAGTTCTGCTTGTTGTTGCACTGGTGCAGATGCAGTCCTTCCACCTCCTTCCTTGTTCCTAAGTAATAAATGCAGCTCTCATTTACATAGGTAACAACCAAGCTTTGAGCTTCTGTTCCACTTTCCATTCTTAATTTGGTTTCTGTGACCTAGTATTTGTCCCATGCTCAGCCTTCAGCTCATGCTCTGGAGCTGAGCAGCAGATCATGGTCCAACTTGACTTGCAGGAGCTTTCCCAGTGTTCAGTACTGCTGCAAAGGTTTTGTTTGAGATATATGTTCAGTGGTTGCCTGTACGAGTGAAGCAGCCTGTAAAGCACCTGCTCAACTGATGCTTGTGGTGCAGAAATGCTTCCTGACCCAACCCTGGCCTAGGTTGCTGCTGTGTATTTAACTACTGGGGCTGCATGTGTGTGTTCATCTATCTGAGAAAACAGAATGTGTCTGTTGAAGACTGTTTCATCAGCTCATGTTGGCTGAAAGTGCCAGTGTGCCTTGTTTGTGATAGGTGTCCAAGTTGTTTACTTTGAGCTAAAGTCAGATTACACTTCTGAGAAGGCTGCTATTGCTTTTTAAAGATGTAACCCCCTATCTTTGTTCATCAGCTTGAAAGTATTTACTAATCATTATCTGTGTTTGGCAAAAGAGCAGCAAGTAAAATAGGAGTTTTGTTGTTGGTTTTTTTGTGTGGTCTTGGTAAACATGTACATTAAAATACAACATCCTTTTATTTGAACAATATTCATAAGAGAAAATATTAATTATTCTTAATGTCAGAATGTTATTATTTCGCTTTATGCCTTAGGAAATGGCAGTCTCAGTGGTAGCATTAATTAATACGTAGCTTGGGTGTGTAGGCAAAAAGCAAATCATCTCCTAGCAGATTATTCAACATTAGCATATAGCCTTCCATCTCTTACTGTACTTTCAAAGCGATTCTCATCTACTGTACTGCAACCTTGAACTAACATTATGTTAATAGATTTATAACTTGGAAATTATTCTGCTGACATCAGTGGTATTACGCCATGCAAAACTTGTTTAAAATTAGATCCAGGTTATTTCATTTTTCGAATTTTAAAATGTTGTTTTCTAAGCAGTATTTGCACACTTCTGTAATTGATGGTTTAGAACACCTTTTTATTTAATGTTGTAAAATTAATGTTTCTAAAGGTTATTTGTCTGTTTTCCCTTTTATTTTTCTCTGATAATTATGACTGCTCCTTCAGGCAATATGATTGACTTCTTATCTTCCTCTTGCCATACTGCATACCTGCAAGTTGAACTGACTGCTGGATCATTCTTAAATATGGTTTATTTTCAGTGTTATCAGAGCATGTAGGGTTCTCCCATTTGACAAAATAGAAACTAACTGCCTGAAAATCTGTCTATGCACACGGTATTACATACTGAAAAAAGAAAAGCAGAATAGAAACCACACTCAAGTTAAAAGACCATTATTATCTATAAGCTAGGCAGTGCAGACATAGCAGCAAGTTAATTTGGCCTGGTTGGTTGTCTTGCCAATACTCAGAGCCTGTAAGAGGTTGGACTGTCCAGAAATTGAAGCTGTCAGGCCCTACTGGTCTCTGCTGGGCGTGTGCAGACCAATGCATTTCTTTTTAACAAAGGCACATGAGTTGGCCAGGCTTGGGTGAACTTTCACCAGGATGGCAGAGCACATGCACCTGGCAAAGCTGCCAAAATCTTGCTTTATTTCGAGTCCTGGCTGTAAAATGTGGGAGAGCTGGAGCTTTCTAAACATGCCTCAGTTTTTATCTGGCAGCAGCGAAGGCCTTGTGGAGAAATACTGCCTCGGGGGGATGCCAGGGGCCCTGGGACAGAGCCACGTGTGGGCCCCATTGTTCTGCTCCATCTCAGCCTGTACAAAAATGGGCCAGGGGGCAGGATGAATGTTACTGATGCAGGGCACCAACAAATGAGGTTGCAGGAGGCAACTTTTCTCCCAGTGCCCTGGAAGGAACGGGTAAAGGAGGCATGGGTACACACGCATCCTCCAGCAAGCTGCCTTTTTTTTTTTTTCTTATTTACTCCTGAATATGTCATCTGTGTCACCTTTGTGCCTTCCAAAAATAAGATGCGCCCACCACCAACCTGAAATGAGTGCTTTGCTGTCAGAGTTATCAGTAATCTGCTGAGTGGCACACTAGTTTGGTACTGTCCTTACGAGCATCACATCAACTGCTTTTGCTGACAAGGGAGCCCATGCTGGATACTCAGGGTGAGCCTATGGCCTGCAGTCATCTCAGAAGCACGCATTCATTGGGAGGAGAGCTTCATGGAAATGAGTGAGTTTGACTACAGTTTCCCAGAGCCCCACCACAGTTAGCCTTGGGATAAAGAGGAGGAGGAGGAAGTGGAAGGGGACAGGGAAAGGGGGGCAGCAGAGCGGTGCGGGGCTCAGATGACAACTGGTGGATATCCAGCCTACAAGGGTTGAGTGTGCGTAGCCCGTGTGGAGATATATTTCAAAAAATTGTTTAAGTAACACCTCAGGCAGTGGTGTGGCCTGCAGATGACTTCTTCATGTGGAATGTAGAATAAAGGAGAGGAAAAAAAAAAAAAAAAAGCAGTGGAAGAGATGCAGATAAAATGATCATCTATGACTGTTTCTGCTGCTGTGTACACAAACTTTCATTCCTTACAATTAAAAGGGAAACTTCCTTATTTGGTTTATTTTTCAGAAAGCTATTTCCAAGTTTTGCATGGCACTGGATCCTTCTTATCACAATTTCAGATTGTTCCGAAATGTTCAAGTATGCTGAACTTTTACTGTAAACTCCTCGAGAACAGTTTTTCTTTTTTTTTTTGTTTCGTTGTTGATTTTGCTGCTCATTTTGCAGCTTCCCAAACAATCGACTGGGAGCCTATGATAGCTAGTAATTTGCCTGATGTTTCAGGTGTTACCCGTAACAGTAGTTCTCTGTTTTCACTTTCTACGGGCTACTTCTGTTTTATAGCCGTAAAGAATCGCAGTTGCACTGGGTTTTCTTCTTTTGGATAACCGACTTGACTTTAATAGTCCTTTTTTACTTATACCTGATAATGGGATGACCAGTGCGATGTCCTGTCTGTTTTCCAAAGCCAAACAGAATCTAGTGGTGCTAAGTTTTAACTCTTGCGCTACTGTTCTTATGAACGCATGCCCTTCTTTTCACTTACTATTGGTGAAAGATAGCCACCTATGCCAATTCTTTGACTGGTGCCTATATTTTACCCAGAATCTGATTAAATGTCATGGCATCATTGAGAGAAAAAAAAAAAAATCTCCATTTTTATCAGTGCAGACAATTCAAACAATCCCAAAGTCAAGGGAGAGGGAGCACAGCCTTGATCTGCTCATAATCCAGGCTTGCAGTTTTTGAAGGCTTAGGTTTGACAGCTAGCCAAGTCTTTTTATGTGGCTCCAAGGGTCTTTTCCAATTCTGTTTTTTTCATGAGTAAACTACTGTGTCACAGGGAAGGCAGCCCACCATTGTCCCACAAACTAAACTCACATCAATATCCTTTTCAATGTATAGGGATGCATTTGATCATGCCCTAATGAATCTCCCGAGATAACATTCTCCGAAGAAGTCAGGAAAGTTCCTGAAATAAGAGTGTAGCGATGAGTTTGCAACATTGCACACATAAAGATTATTTTCATAGGTGGTAGAACCAGGAATGGGGGAAATATTTTTGCCATAATTCTTCTAAGACTGCCTCACCTCAATCCTTCCATGACGTCAACATTAGAACTCTTGCCCGGGGAAGAAAATAGGAAATGCAGAATGCTTACATTTTTTCAGCAAAAATATATTCTTCCCCCAAAGACCACTTTGGTCTTCTCCATTAGAAAATGTAAACACTTCTTTATAGTTTGAGTATAACCACATTTTAAACAGCTGCTGCCTCTCACCTGTGCTGCAGCTCCATTTCTGCGGTGAATGAAGCCCTCTCTTCATGGAGTGCACATCAATTGCAATTTTTTATGTGCTCTGGGATCCTTTGGGATGAAAAGTATGATACAAATTGAAGGTATTAAATCATTAAGAGCAATAAGAGCATTACCAGATGCTGATGCTCAGGTTGTTAACAGCAAGTCAAAGCTGAAAAGGACCTAAACTGATGCAAGTATGGCACCACAAAACCCTTTTCATTAATTGCACAGTGAATGTCAGAAAGATGCTTAATCCCAGGTAATCCAACTATGTAGCCATCCACAACCTGCCTGATCTTATAGTCAGGAGATTTCTTCTAGCATCCCAGCACACTGGCATTTTTGGCAAACTTATTTCCATCTGCTCTTATACCATTGGCCTTCACTTAAATGGTTCTTTCCTTTGGTGATGCTATAACTTCTTCTCCCAAGTGATTGTATAGCATGCAGTCATATTGCCTCTTAAGTTTCAGTGAGTTTTATTGAACAAACAAAATTCTTCCTTGTGTTATAATGAGAACACACCCCCTTGACAATCTCTGTAAGTTTTCTCTGTATCTGCTCAAATTCCAGTTTGTTTTGTTTTAACAGTGTTCCCAAGAGTAGACACAGTATTTGAAGGAGCAGACATATCATACACTGCTAACAGCAATACCTGCCTACTTTGGCTGGAAATACATCACGCTATGCATACTATGCATGTTTCCCATTATTGTTGCATCACACTTATGATTCACAGTCACCTGTGTTGAACTAGAACCTCCAGGTTTCTATTTACACCAGTTATTTCAAAACATAGCAAGCCTTTTGTTTCTAGTCTCAATTATCTCAAATTATCTCATACTGTTTCCCCTTTATTCTCAGTTCCCTGCTATAGCTATAATGCCTTCATACTCAGACAGTTCTTTCTTTCTATTGACCTGAGACACCTCTCTACTATTCTTCAAATGTAAGCTGTTACCAAATTTCTTCAACCTGTTTGCAGTATTTCCGCCATTATAGAATGTGCCTGTAATAATTCTTTTGACAGTCCCCCATCAGTAACCCCATGGCAGCCCCTAGGACTTCCCCTTTTTGACCTGTCAACTTCTCACTTTATACACATCATTATCGCTCTGCTGTACCTCATCATCTCCAGCTCAGCTGTTACTGTAGCTCCTGGTAGGGTAAATTAGCCTATCTTGTGCCCTACCATGTCAGATCTAGTTCACCCTTCATAGCAAATGTGATGGGAAAGCTAGCTTGAGTGCTTCCACATTATGGTGCAAGCTATAAAACAGAAGTATCTTTTATAGTGGTAGGGCATGGTTAGGTAAATCAGCTTTAGAAAGTTTGGATGAAAGAGCTGATTTTTTTTTTCTGCCTCTCTCTGGATGGATATTTATAGTCAGGGTCACTGGGTCTGTTGTGTCTCATGCGATCTCAAAAGGAATGAGGCAAACAGAGATGCTTTCTGAGAGGCAAGCTATTTGTGTAAGTCTTCTTTTAACATTTTCGGTTAGTTTTCAGCATTTAAACATTTGCTTCACTTACTTGAAAGAAAGGATGCTAATTTAATTTGAATGACAGTAGAACCCAGTAGCAAGTTCTAGATTACTTCTGCATTGTGTAAAATTATACACCACATTTCTTTTGTTCTTACTTACATTTTCTTCCCACACTGGAATGCTGCTATTTGTTTAATTTAACAAGAGACAGATACTGTTGCTGCTAAGAGTAAACGAGGTAGTAACTCAGGTAAGTTAGGTCTTGCAATTATTTAAGTAGCTGTCCTTGCTGGTTGTGCTGCTTTTTTGGCTTTTATTTTGTGGGTTTTTTTGTTTCATTTTGTGCTTGTTTTGTTTTGTTTTTGTTTTTACATGCATATTCTTGCTTTGTTCGATTTCAAAAGAGTAAAATAAGTCAGTTACTTTATTTTTAATTCTTAATTTGTTTTAAGCTTCAGTGCTCTGAGTCATGTTCTACATGAATATCCATAAGCCTGGAATCAGTACATTTTCATAGAATCACAGAATGATTTGGGTTGGAAGGGGCCTTTAAAATCTATTTCCAACCCCCCTACTATGGACAGGGACACCTCATTCTAGAGCAGTTTGCTCAAAGCCCCATCCAGCCTGGCCTTTAATGCCTCCAGAAAGGGGGCAGATGCAGCCTCACTGAGCATCACGTTCCAGTGTCTTACCACTCTCACAGTAAATAATTTCTTCCTAATACCAGGTCTAAATCTACCCTCTTCCAGTTTAAAACCATTTTACCTTTTCCTGTTGTGATGTGCCCTTATAAAATGTTCCCCCCCCCAACTTTCCTGTAGTCCCCGTCAGGTACTGGAAGGCCACTATAAGGTCTCCCTGGAGCCTTCTCCAGACTGAAGAGCCCCAGCTCTCTCAACCTGTCCTTGTAGGGTCGATGCTCCAGCCTTCTGGTCATCTTCATGGCTCTCCTCTGGACCTGCTCCAGCAGCTCTATGTCCTTCTTGTGTTGGGGGCTCCAGAACTGGATGCAGTACTCCACGTAGGATCTTCACAAGGGCAGAGTAGTGGGGCAGAATCACTTCTCTCAACTTTCAGTCACACTTCTCGTGTTGCAACTCATGATACAGTTGGCTTTTCTGGGCTGCTAATGCACATTGCTGGCTTGTGTTGAATCTTTTCGTCAACTGACACTCACAAAGCCTTTTCCTCATGGCTGCTCTCAAGCCATTCTCTGCCCAACCTGTATCTGTGCTTGGGATTGCCCCAGTCCAGATGCAGGACCTTTTATTTATCCTCGTTGAACTTCATGAGGTTGACATGGGCCGACCTCTCAAGCCTGTCCAGATCCCTCTGGAAGACTTCCTATTTGCACTTCCAGCAGCAGCTCCAGTGGCTGGTCGTAACCAACAGGCAGCGCAAAGCTTCTATTCTAAAATGAGGGCCTTTCTTGAATATTTCTTTACTTATTCTTGTTTTATAATTCTGGGCTAGAGGTTCAGTGTCGCAGAGCATTGGCTGCTTTGGCACTTCTGCTAGAACTAGCAGGAATATTCATTTGCTTAACTTCTAGTGTATTTTTTTCCTTCTAGGCTAGAGAACTTGCAAGCTGGCAATGTGAAGACCCAGATTTTACTGCTCTATCTCCAGTTGTTTTACCAATATTTGCAGTATCAAACTGGTCTCTTCTAAAGCAGGATGCTACTTCATTCTTCTGCTTGTAGTTATAAGCGTATCCCTCTTTCTTCAGGCTAGCCACAGTTTGTTGGCCATATGCTATGCCATATGCTACAGCTCATGTGCTGCTATACAGAAACTTTTGATAGGATTAACTGAATTATGCATTATGTGAAAGAGACCAAGCTTTATTGAAAAAAAAAAAAAAAAGAAGTCTGAATTCACTGAGTAAAGACGCTCTGTGCTTTATGGGAAATCTCGTATGAGTGATACATCTGAGAGGGCTTTGGAGTCGTGGAACTCTGAGGTTCTTTCTAGTTGGTGGTAAATTAAGTTTGGGAGATTTTTCCTTTATTTTGTCTTTTAACTCTAAATCTCAGTATTTGGAAGCAATTGTGTGAAATAAACACAAATCAGTTGCATTTTTAAAAACTATTTTCATCCTGTTTCCAACTCCCCTTGTGCTGACATTCTACAAACTGGTTTTCTAAAAGGACTGTCACCATCAATTTTGCATTTTTAAAGGACCTTAATTCTTTCAGCATGTTCATATGGTTTTATAAAGCCCCAGATACATGGCAAATCCCCTTGGTGTTGTAAGACAAGATTGCTGTTAAAAAATGTTTAGGCTTAGTCAGCTTCTTCTCACTACTGAAGTCATGAGGGACTCAGGGAAATGGTGTTTATACTAAGCTTAAATTGATAGGGCAAGTTTAATGCAATCAGGTCAAAGGTACAACTGCTTAGCCAGTCTCATCAACCACTCGGGTTTCAGCATCAGTTTATAAGAAAAGGCCTGTAATGATAACATCTGGCTGCTTGTGCATGGGCTACATTCTCCGTGCAGTGATTGAATGTAATTTAATGGTGGGGAGGAGCAAAGTGAAGGGCAGCTTCGTTCCTGAATTATGATGCCAGATAGATAAGGTACAACTGCCAGACTTTGATCACCCGTTATCAATCCACTTGATGAAGAGCCTCTCTCCAACAGAACTTGGATAGAGAAGTCTTCCTGCAGTGAAGAAGTTCACTCTGTAAGAGCTTTGGGAGGGTGACAGGTTCAGGACAATGTTGCATGGCTTCCTAATGTGCATGTGTGAAGTTGATTGCTGGTCAGATATGGCTTTCAGTTAGTGACACTGACCTGGCATGTTGTTGAGAAAATGTGATGAAATAATGAATTGGGCTGCTCTTCCAATGCCAGAAAGCATAGTGTTGAATTGTACATTTCCATTTTTGTATCATCCAGATTGGTGTGTGGCAACTTAAATATTCAAAATTACTGCCAAGCAGGCCACAAAATATATCCTTGTTAGGAGAAAGTAGGTACCTTTGACATCCTGGGGGAGTTTAATCATAGGCAAGTCTGATCTGCTGATCTCAATTCAGACCTGAAGAAGGGCTTGAGCATACAGAATATGTCTTTGTCAGACAAATCAGGATGTCAGCAGTAAGGTATTGCCTTTCTGTTGTTTGTGCTCTGCAGAATTTACTATCATATCTTTTTGATTTCTTTTCCAATATAGCTTCTAGATTTTGATCCACAGTGGCTAAAATTTTCCTGTCGCAGCAGACTGAAGAGTTTGGGAAATGTGAGCCAAAATAATTTCCAGTTGTTCATATGGAAAAGCAAAACAAAACAAAAAAAAGCCTGAAATGGGTTATTGTCAACAGACATCTGTAATGTCCTGTTTCAGACTGGAAGTCTCAGGTTTGGCAGTGCTTTACCTTGTACGTTATTGACATGCGTTGGTTTTGTTTTTTTGTTTTTTTTTCCTGTGAAAGTCACTGTTTTACGACTGAGTAAAATCTCGGAATGTTGAATACCTGCAGAATGAATTCAGTCCTCTGATGATGCTAAATGAGCTGTGTTATTTCCAATGGTCAAGCATGTTCCCTTCACCATACAAACACCATGCAGATCAATGGAATTGACCCAAACCAAAAAATGTCATTGGATGGACCAGTTGGTACAGAAGATCAGCATGGTCTCTTTTTCCAAGTATGTTGCTTATGTTGAAGCAGAACAGAACTCAAATCCTAGTAGTCTGGTGATTATCTGATATAAGTGTTTTCAGAAAAAGTCCCATGAAAAGTTTCTTTGCTTGCATAGAAAGAATGTAGCTTCTTGGTGGTGTGTCACCCAAAGAAGGAATATACTCTGGTTTGTCTCTGAGAGCACATGTGGGTAGGCTCTTTTTGAGTGTCATCATTAAGAAGATCCATAAAACCCACATTGGAACCCAGATGTTGAATATACCCAGGGCACTTTATATGTCTCACGCCAACCTACAAGTCCTTGCAGTCGTATTTGGCACAAGCTTTTCTGTGGTTCGGGGTGTGCACTCTAATGTTTTCTCTATAAAGTAGCACATGCATGTAGACTTTTTCCATGTTTGTGTAAATATGCTCTATATAACATGTTTACATCAGTTCTGGTGATATTCAGTGTGTGTTCAGAAGGTGCTGCCTTCCTTAGAATCACAAAATGGCTTGGCCTGGAGAAGACTTTAAACCCCACCCAATTCAAATCCACTGCTGTGGGCAGGGCTGCCACCCACCAGCTCAACATGCCCAGGGTCCCACCCAACCTGGCCTTGAATGCATCTGGGAATGGGGCACCACAGCGTCCATGGGTATCCTGTGCCAGGGGCTCTCTGCCCTCTGAAAAATTTCCCCCTGACATCTAATCTAAATATTCCCTCTTTTAGCTTAAAACTATTCTCCCTTGTCCTATCACTAGCAGACTGTGTAAGATGCCAGTCCCTCTGCTGTTGGTAAGATCCCCTTAGGTTCTAGAAGGCTGCAGTGAGGTCTTTCTGCACCCATCTCTTCTCCAGGCTGCACAAGCCCAGCTCTCTCAGCCTGTCTTTACAGGAGAGGTGCTCCAGCCCTTTGATCATCATGGCACGTGTTTCCTGTGCCTGTCATTCCTATCAAATGAAAATCTCTGTGTTTTTCCAATTTTCATTAAGTGAGAAACTTCAGCATACAGGTTAGATTGGTAAAGTGCAGATTAACATTGGTGCAGATGAACACTGGTACACACTGGTGTGCTCTGACTCTCAGCTCTGCTCTCTAATCAGTCCTGCTTCTGGTCTGAGCCACACGCCATTGCAAGATCAGCTCTTGTAATTGATAATGGGTAGCATTTCAAGCTCTTTTGTCTTGATAAGTATGTTTTATTGTGCATCATTATAAATCATGTAGTATAACAGTTTTTAGTGGCACAGAAAGCAGCCAACCAAAGCTTGACTTACAGCTTTTTCACAGCTTTGAACTGTCTCTGTAGTTTTCAGTGCTTAGCTTAGCACGTGTAATGTGTCATCTCATGCAGAGGGGATGATATCTACTTAAAGCAGTAATGATTATACACATCACACTCCTAAATGTATAAACTGCTTTTGAACATATTAGAAAAGCTAAAATACCAAGTGTTAATCATACTTTGTAAGAGAATGTTTTTACATATAATACATAAAATCCAACTGTATATGTATGGGGAGGGTGAATATTTACACATTGCATGTGTAAGACATAAATGATCCTGATGAACATGACTGAAGTAAATTGTGTTAATGCTCCAGTTAGAACTATTTCTACATTAGTTTCAAAATGTTTTTGTTACTCTGTAGTTTCAGTGTCAGGAAGATGAAGGAATCTGGGCTTTTAACTGCAACCTCCATACTGCAGTGTGACTCTATGGGGATGTTCAAAATTAAACATTTGGTTTAAGCATTAAACACTTAAGATTTCTTTTTAATTCCTAGTCCCGTATAAAAGCAGACTGGGAAATGGTTTACAATACTTCCTATAGGGGGCTTCCACACTGACAGTGTCAGAAATGACATCACTTTTCTGCTATTTGTTCTTTATTGCAGTTCAAGAAGATGTCTCTAAATAGGCAGAATGTAATTTCCCTGGAATTGAGTGATAACCTTTTAAACAGACATATTTTTTATTTTAAGATAAGGATGCTTTGGCCCCACCTTCAAGTTAGTTGACTTAATCAAGCAAAGCCAACATCCCTCCCCAGATCTTGCCAGTCCTGAAAGGCGTGGAAGCACTCATCACTAGAGGGAGTCAGTACATGCTCAGTTCTCTTATTTCCTCACTTTGTGACAGACAGTCTTGTAACTGGTTCCTTGACGGACAGTCCCCTTCAGTTATCCATTGGAAGGATGATCTAACCCAATCTGTCAGGTCTAGGTAAGGAGACCCAGTTGACACCGTTTGTATGTCTGTGCTCCACGTGTCTCTTCCTTGGTGACTGAACAAGGCTAGAAGGAAGTCTTCATGCTCCCTCTGCCTTCACTAGTTTTTGGTCCCATCTTGAAGGCTTTGCACATGAGAGAGGAAGCAGCTAGCACATGATCTTCTTATATAAGGTGATGGGGAAAAAAGCCACGGTGGGAGGAGAAATCCCAATGGACAAGAGGGAATGGAGAAACCCTTTAGATAAATGGGAAAGGGAAGAATGGCCACAGTTCTGCAAGTCCCAGTAGGATGAATAGAACAGATAGCAAAATAAAGGCATATGATGAAAAGAGAGTAGAAAGGTGATTTAGAGAGGTATATAGCAAGTCAAAAAGAACTGTGCAGTGAATGAAACAAAAAAGCCAAGGAAAGATAATGAGAGATCATCAAAGGGAAGATAAATGAAGATGTTAGCTAGAGGAATAAGGATGTTTTTAACAAATTATCTGTAGAACCTTCAGTATCCATTACCGAGAGCTGAAGTGCCATACAAATGCAGATTTTTGTATGTCAATTTGAGGAATGCAGTAAATGAGAACAAAATGGAGTTTGGTTGACTAGTTTCAATACGTGGTAGAAAAAGGAAACAATATGGGAAATAACTCATCTAGGTTTCATTTTATTTAATGTAGAATCTGCCTGCCATTGGATCAAATAAAAAAGAATCCTCAGTTGTGGTTTCATACAAAACAAAATCTACAAGTATAGATTAATACAACTTTGTGCTCCCCTCAGTATGAGCTGGGCACGTTGACTGAGGCTGCTCTAACACACAGTCCTTTTCAGAGAGGCACGAGGTGCACCAGAGGTTGTTGGATGCTTTTGCTCTATGGGCAAGGTCCCTGCTGCACGCCCTTCTATGGCGTCCAGGCTCTTGGAAAGGTAACCCAGCTCCCAGACACTCCTCTCATTTTCACCTGCTTGAGTGTACTGCAGCCTGCATTCTCCGTAGGCTGCTGGAGAGTTTCCATGCATGTAAATTAAATGGGAAACGTCAAAAAGCATGTGGATTTGGTACAGGTTTATTCATATTTTAAAATAGAATGCAATTTGCTATTGGCAAATTAATCTAATGTATCCTAGTGTTATTTGTTTAAACCATGTGAATAGAGCTATTCATGTGCAAAGGAGTTGGTAAATGCTGCCAAATCTGCTAACACATCTGGGTGCTGCATTTGGAAATGGAGTTATTTGCCATCCTCATTTTATAGCATGCTAATTTCCATGACAACCTACTGTGATATTAGAGGGCATTATGGCTTTACTTGAAGAAAAAGCAAACAGAAACTATTAGCCACTTGTGTCACACAAGGACTGCTAGAATACTACAGACACATTTTCAGGACTGGACTTTTTTGTCAGTGGTGGAGGTGGTCCCACTAACTCGTTGCACAATATAGTTAGAATTCAGTTCCAAGTGTTTCCATTTATCTTTTCATTTTTTCTGTTTTCACTCAGCGGAAAACATTGAAACAGCTCCAACTCTTTCATGCGTATGTACATGTGGCTGCAATAAATATATAAATCTTAATCATACTTACGAATTCCAGGTTAGGGGATCCCACGCGCTGCAGATGACACTGAAGTGGCTGCTGAATTTTGATTTATTTCTGAAGAATATCAGAGCAGTATTATCTTCGTAAGAGAGCTGTGGGCTGCCCTGACAGCTTGCCAGAAACCCAAGGGCTGTATTAAATTTACATGAAATGATGCATATTGCCACCCTTGGCATTACCACAAAGGTGTGTCCTAAAGACTGCGCAGGTCCCAACATGCAATGAGCCGTCTTAATCCAAGCAGACAGGCCAGGAGCTGTGTGCTTTCTGCAGCTGATGTACCTGTCTGCCTATGAATGTGACAGTGAGCCTCGTTCCAGCTGCACTATTTGTATGCTAAGCAAGCAGGTAAAACAAAACAACAGTGCAGCCAGTATAATTATGTTTTATCTCACAGGAGTTCAAAAGGAGGGCTTTCCCACTGCCACTCTGTTTTCATAGCTGTCTGCTTCAGAACCATTTTGGCTGTTGGTGTTTTATGTGGAAAATTAAAGGGGAATGACTGTCATAACTTCCTAATGACATCTTGGGGTTGTTTTGTATGCTAAGTCATTCATATCTTTTACAATTTAAAAGCATGCTAACGTCATACACGGAATAGTCATACAAGACTGCCCACATGTTTGCAAATAAATGTTAGAATTCGTGGTGATCGTTTTTTCTCATGCCAAAGATGATTAAACAATTCTCATCTGTTTTCTTCAAGCACGTTCCCTGTAAATAGAAATGCCTCCACATACATCTTCTAAATGTTAGTAGGAAAAAAGTCCACAGTTGTATTTTGCAAGCCTTTATTTGTTATTCTTTTACAAATGACAGTTGAAGAATCATAGAAATGATTATAAGAAATAAGTTTTTATCGTCTGTATGCACAATTGCAAATAGTAATATTTCAGTACTTCCCAGAGCCCCCTTATATAGAACAGTACTGATCTATTACAACATCAGGGTCAACTATGTATTTTCTTAGTACCACTTACCAAGTAAGTATTGCCTACAATCTTTTGCTGTAGTGATACTGTAGCTTTTTGGCTTGTTGTTATTCTGGGACGTATATGCATTTCACACGCTCCAATGGCTTTGTATCAACATAACGTATTTCATTAGCTAATGAAGACAGAAGCCAGGCGATTTATTTTCATTGTATATACAGTTGATGTTCAGTCAAGCTGAAATGTGAAACAGAAATATGCTAAAACACGCTTGTATCGTTTTACTACTTTGATTATATCTCTCTGTATGATTGTATCCTCATGTGACTCTGATGGAGGGTGTATTTCTTCTTTCACTCAAGTTAACATACATGTAGTGTACTAAATGGAAGACCTGTTGGTCTGTGATTTTTCCTTTTAACCTGGCAAGAAATTACATCATTTTAAACTACTTTAAGGATTTTTAAAAGTCTCTATCAGTATCGTGAAGTATCTTTACATGAACTTTTGAGTCAGTTTTAGAGAAGGAATTTGGTGCAGTGTTCCAACTGCTAGAGCTTATGAAACTGTGTAGTGTGTCAGATCAGACTACAATATGTCTGAAATATTTGAAAGTCCTACAATCTTTGTACTCTTCCATTAAATTCCAGCAAGCAGTTGCAGAACAAGAATGATGAGGGTTAAAAGGAACCTCTGGAGGTCATCCAGTCCAACACTCCTGCCTAAACCAGGTTTTGTACAGTAGGTTGCACTGAAGAGCTATTTTTGAGGCAGGTTTTGAGCATCTCCAAAGAAGGAGACTCCACAACCTCTCTGGGCAGCCTGTTCCACTGCTTTATAGCCTTCAAAGTAAAAAAGCTTTTCCTCATGTTCGCATAGAACTTCTTGTGTTTCAGTCTGTGCCCATTGCCCCTTGTTCTGTTACCGAGCACCACTGAAAAGAGCATGGCTCTTGACTCCTGAACTTGACTCCTGCCCATTAGATAGTGATAAGCTTGGTTCACTTCCAGGTCTGCAGCACACAGTGTCAGACCCACCTGGTTGCGTGAGTGTGACAAAGCAAAACTTACTGGTCTTGTATGTGTTTGACTTTGGATATAAACCTGCACCTCTTACAAACAAGTCATGTCAGTGAAATGAAGCTGGATTGTCACATTCTTAAATGCCTAATTTAATATTCACACTTAAACAGACATCTTAGCATTTACTTTTATTAGGTGTATTTATGGTGTTTGATGAAACGTTTATTCCCTGTCCATGAATGGTTGTGTCATGTATTGCTGTATCAGATAACAGTGCTATTCAGAGCGACGGGGGCTTCATGCTGTGTGCCTTTCCAATAGGTGGAATAGTGGACACCCACGACAAAGCCACAGTTTACCTTCCAGCCCATGTGCAATAGTATTCCATTAGCACAGTAGGTATTCTTTGTAATTATTTCAGCAAACGTAAGGTGCGGTCAGGATCTCTTTTCACCAGAATGGAGAATGCAATCCTCAGTTGCTAACAGATGAAATACGACTCTTAATCAAAGTGATCCACTGCACATCTATTTCAAATCTGACATAATTTAAAGTTGTGCATCTGCTGTTTCTGATTACAGTATCCTTTGTAGTGTTTGGATTTCAACACAATAAGATGGCTGCAATCAAAAGGGAAGCATTTCTTTTCCACTTCACTTGGAAGCGGTGGTCGCATGGATATCCTTCATCCTAGTAGAAAACACGCGCGATTTATCTAAAACAGCTCAAGATAAAATACAGCCAGTTGGCATCACATGTCACATCTTTCCAAGAACAATATGTTTTAAAGAGAATGGGCCAAATTCCTTCCCAACATAGCTGCATAGAGACCCATTGGTTAGGTTCGGCAGGTAGCCAAATATAAACACTGTTCCAGAAAAGGTTCGTTTGGAATCGAACATGGAAAACTTTGGAGGTAGGAAGATATCTGAAAATATTTGCTCGGTGGAATTAAGACATTTAAAATACTTGGCTAGATTCACCTTAGGGTTTATACTTGTTCCAGTGTAAACCTTGTGGTGGATCAGAGCCACAGATACCCACAGACCATGCAAGGGACATGGGGAAAAGTGACCAAAATCAACTGTGCTTCAGGGAGTTGTCAGCACATGACCTCAAAGCTGGGCGTGCTCGCTAGAAAGATGAAGTGACTGTAAGGTAAGCAATGACTTGACACATTGCTTTTCTTTTGAGAGATGCCACCTTTTGGAAAATGCGTGGAACTCAACCAAGAATTGCGGCTGCAGAGGTCAGAACCTTTTCTTCACCAGCTTCTACTTGTTGATGATTCTTACCTGAAAATAAGTTTCCTTAAAGATTTTGTATGTCTTTTTTTGCGGTTCATATTTGAATGACACAATGGCAGAGACACCCTAGGGTGTTACCACGCTTTGAGAGGCCTTTGACTTCAAGGCCAGCAACACTCCCTTCGTGCAACACTATCTTGCAGCATTGTCTCATACCATTGTTCTCTATTGCTTAAATATTTGGAGAGGCCTGTCATGCTTTGTCATCGCACCTCAGCCTCTTGGAGAATGTGCAGAGCAGATTTCTTTTGCTGAGCGGAACAGTTTAGAACTTGATAGTGACTTGAAAATTCTTCACCTGTGATTTCTCCAGTCCGAGGCGTTGAGCAGGATGTACCAAAAGCTCCTCACACTTCTTATAGTTGATTCTGTTGTAGATGCTATTGTATGATTCGTCTGGATTCGTTGCTGGTTCAGTCTGCATTTTAAGAACTAGGGAAGCAGATACTAATTTTTAGACCAATAGAAACCAATAGGAGCTCTGTTAAAGGCAGAACTGCCAAAAATTAAGATCAGGTTCCTATAGTTCTTGGCATAGAGAAAGCTGCTTGGATTTAGTTCCCATTAGTTATTTAGGACTTTCACTCTTTTTTTTTTTTTGCTTCTGTTGCTTCATTCAACTAATTGCTAAGATCTCAAAAGCTCTTCTTCTGTGGAGACAAATGCTATATTATTCTTTTCTAACACTGTTAAATTAGGAGTTCATTGTATGTAGTTGATGTAATATGATACTATGAAGTTAAAAATATGCCAGTGGCCAAGCTATATCAAAACGATGCTGTGATTCTTCAGTCACCAATAAAAAAGTAATCATATGCTCCAGTTTGTTTGAGCATTTTTCTCCCCACACGTTCACCCACTCACAAGTCCTTATTAAACATTGCCTTCTTTCTGTCTGGCAGTAGTGAAAAAAGCCTCCTCACATTGGTGCCCACTTTAAACATGTCCTCAGCCCGAGTATTTTAAATGTTTGTAAACACTATCAATCATAATATGTAAGAACAGCAACAGTCTTTGCATTAGCCAACACATATTTTCAGGGCCAAAATGTAGTACGTTGTAAAAGTGCGTACTGACCTTCCAGCATAGTGAGTAATAGCAAGTCAGCTGTAAAGCAGAGAGGTCAGCATTTCATTACCTTTGATTTCAAAGGCCTTTGCAGAGATGTGTCATCAAGCATCTCATTCAGCTCTTCATTGCTGTGCAACATCTGCATTAAAATTTAAATTTCCATTATACAAATTTTAAAGGAATCCAGTATTCTCTTACAACAGGGTTGAAATCTCTGAGGCCTGGCATAAGAACGGATTTTTTTCTCTGAGGTTCAGAGTAACTCCTGAGTCATGTGGCAGATGGATCCAGTTAGCTCCAATTAAAAAATGAGAACATTGGTCTGACTTGGCAGAGAGATACTGCTGCAGGGATGGGAAGAGCGCCTTCAAGGAGAAAGTGTAGGATTAAACCCTAGCACAGGATCTCCTTATTCTAAAATGTATGCTTTGTTATTGAAATTAACTATCATGGAAGAGAAATTTTGAGATTTAGATTATTATAGAGTATTCACACTTTTATCATACCAACAATTAAAGACATAAGCAGATAAGTGGAGGATAGCTCCCAAGGAGTGCTGTGGAACAGCCATCAAATCCTAGTCAAAGTATTTTAAAGCATAGGAGGACTTTGCCAAAAGGAACTTCTGCTTATATGGCACTGGAACCTCTTCCTTCCTGCATGTGAAGACAATACTTTCATGTTGTAGAATACTACTCGAATACAGAAATTAATGAATACTGAAGGGAAGAAAGGTGGCTATTTTTTTTTTCTCTTTTCTGAAAGCTGGTGCATATAAAAGCATCTGATACGTGTTTTTAATGTATTTCTCAATATTGTGCACACAGGCCTGTTTTCCTGAGATTATCTCTTGCTATCTGTTTCATTCAATTCAGGCTGTACTTCATCCCCCTAGTATGTCTGTCTCCATCTGACAAGTGCTTTACAACAAATGTGTAGCACGATCTAGGTCTAGATGGTGGTAGTGTTTGCACACAGCTACACAGGTGTTAAAGCTCCTTTCAACACACTAATGACACATAAGAATCTTCAGTGAGAACACCTACCCAACAACAAGGAGTCATCCTATTTATTTTGTAAGTGCAGACCCTATTCCTGCTGATTTTGTCACAGTGGATCCAAAACACAGCACTTCATCAGTTCATCTTCTTCTGTGCTGTTCCTCAGTGTATGTATTAGGGAAAGACATGAATGAAAAACACAGGCTCATTCTCTTCCATTCCATTTCTTGCTACTTGACATGAATAGCTCAGTGATTTAGCAGTCACATAGACACAGTTGACTTTGCAGGCAAGAAATATGCCAACTAGAGTCCACTTAGATTCTGGCCATATCTACTGGAACCATTAAAAAAGAAAAATACTTGTGTGTAACAAAGCAAAATGCAGTAGGAGTTAGGTGCTTAGCCAAGGACACACACAAGTTCACCAGCTTCACTGAGAGACAGCTTGGACCCCATCAGCCTGTGCAGAGAGAAGATTACAGATCCAGGTTACACAGTCCTTCTCTGCTGCCATTTGGCAGAAGGGTGAGATTTGGGTTGAAGGGCTGGTCAGACCACCATAACTGCAGTAGAGAAGGTCTGTATATAAAATAAGACTTCAGGATCTGTTCTTATGGTACATTAAGAAGGTGGGAGCTTTATAAGATCTGTTAAATTTAAGCTGGCAAAATATGTTCCATTATAACTCCCCTACCCCAGGCTGGTTCACTCATAATTTTCTGAAGCAGTTATTTACACTAAAGTTTTCCATGCTTGATCTTTCTCCAAAGCTAAACTTCATTGTCAGGTTTTAGCAGAAATCCTGCTGCTGGTGCAGGGAAGAGGGATATTTATAAGACATCTGAATTTTATCATGGAGTTAAAAGAAAAAAGGCCAAGCTCTGGTTGGAATGAACAAAAGCCTTTGGAAGTACCAAGCACAATTGAGCTTTTCCAGGGCGATGTGAAGTATATAATCCTTTTGTTCCATTTGGTTAAGGTCAAGAACGAACTAATTCAATGTCTTGTCTAGTTAGAGAATAGTTCTTTCTCCACACAGAACTGTTTTGAAAGTTGAGCTACGGTTCAGCGTTGTTGGTTTTAGCATGTGAGGGATCAACCCCACAATTTAGGAGCAACCTCAATAGTCCAGAGACTTTGCAAGCTCTCCTGGCAGAGTTATGCAAGAGCAGAGGGTTATTTTGTTCTGGTTTGTTTTGTTTAATGGGGTTGTAACCTTGCCAAGGAAAGACGCAGACTACACATCAATAAGCATAAGTTTTTTGAATTGTAGAGCTCCACTGAGATCACAGCAATCTTCAAGAGCAGATCTTTTTAAAAATTGCTTTGGATAACATGTCTTTTTGGGGTGTTGAGTTACAACAAAGCTCATATTTCTGTTATATAGCCTGAGATAAATCAGAGTTTTTGCTTGAGGTTTGTTCTGCAACTTTGGAAAAATAGTTTCAACTTCTTGTCTGCCTCTTAGAGGACAAGAATTAGAAATGACCGGACAGGAGATACTATATAAAGATAAGAAATTGATGTTGTCATTATAGAAAGATGGAAGTTTATACATTATTACAAACACTTGTTTATTTGCTTTCTTACTATTATTAAATTAGTAGTCATGAAGATCTGTACCATAAAAGGAAATAAAGGACTAGAAGGAAGAATCTGTTTGGCTTAAAAGGAAGAGGAAGGTGTCAGACAATGAAGTATCTTCCTTATGGTTAAGTCCAAGAAAAATATTCAATAAAGTCATATTGGTGGTGTTATGGTAATCTTTCTGGTAGAAAAATTGGAGGTAATTCTGCTATCGTTTCTCATTCTTATTATTGTCTACTATTGCCTAAGCAGCAATCCAAAAGTGCCCTGGGTAGGTTCATACCCAAAGCAAACATCAGTATCCTTCTTGAAAGCATTCCAGATGAAACCAGGGTCATAAAACAAAATGGAAAGTTGACGGTTTTATTGTGATGAACGTTACAATCAAGTAGTTATCTGATGGATCAGCTGCTTTTTATGATCCATGATGAGAAATGTAGCTGTCATACGAGGAATAGATTTCTCATCATAAAACTTACCTCTGTAATTTCAGCACCTGAATAAGTGCTGCCTCAGGTGCTGATTGTGCTAGTAAACACTATCTGAAGAATGATTTCCCCATCTGTTTCTCCTCCTTCCATTCAAATGTGCAGTTTGGCAACAAGTGTTTTTCTGTAGCTCCCTTTCCTTCAGCAGCTGGTGCTATTAGAGATCTCATATGAGACGGTTGCTGTTGGATAGCAGGTGATGCAGGAGTTCACCTGAGGAAAGAGACATCTTTGTGAGGTATGTAGGTCACTATTTCTGTAGGCAACTGGCAAAGCAATCTATCATTGAGAAGTTACCTCTCTGGTGGAGCAACGTACTTCAAATCACTGCTGCCACCGGAAGGGGCTGAATTCATGTATGTCATATAACGCAGGTTTCCAGTGTAATTAGTGACAGAATAGCTCCTATCTCATGCAGGTTTTATATCTCTGCCTTGGTTGGGCCCTTGGCATCTGGATAGATGTCTAAAATTACAGCTTTCAAGCCCATACTGCCTTATTTACATACGCCACTTTCTTTATGAGAGAACACAAGATAGACATTCGAGATCATAGATCAAAGCATCAGGTCCCCAGGAAGCTGCAGTGGTTTCACCATACTCCATAAGATTTCTTCTATATAAATTGCCTGGATACTAAAAGCAAGGCAACTTCTTCGTCTAATGTGATGACTGAACCATAGGAAAAAATTTTCCTCTCAAATTTGTGCGCCGGACCCCCTGTGTTTGAGAGAGGTTATACATTTCAGAGTGCTGACAGACACCATTACATATTGTCCTTTGTTCACCCCATCTCCACCAGCCTCCAAAAGTTCTGTGTGCCTCTGAATCCCTCTGCCTTTGGCACTTCTGCTGGTGAGACTCCCAGCTGGGGGTGTGGTTTAGCTAGAATGGGTGCTTTTCACCAAAATAATAAATTATTCCTGTACTACTGTCTGAAGAGGATGGATCTGGAGCCAATTTAGTGAGCATAAGTTACAATTGACTTTGGAAGTAATAACTTGCACTTGGAGCTTCCTTAGATGTATAGCCAAAGAGCTGTCTGACTGCATGTGTTTTTACACATCTTTCAGCTAAATTAGAAATCTAAGTGCAAAACCTAATGCTCAGAGATATCTTAGAGATTTGTGGCCTTCCCAGAAAGACTTTGGGTCCATAAACTAGCCAGAGGGTCTCCTCCTTTCATATACTTTCTTCTTCACATGTGGCAAATTGATAAACAGTAATTGGAGTTTATTATATCTGAATTAATGAACCTGAGTATAATTTGCCTCAGTCCTGGCAAACTGTGCTGGAAAGCTGATTAGTGGAGGGAGCAAACTTAACAGAACGCCTGCTCCACAGGTGGGACCAGTGATTGAAATATATATATGAATGTATGGGGAACGTAGAAAAGCTGTAGGAGTACAGAAAGCAAGGATTACAGTGGGCTGGGGAATAGGACAAGGGTGAAGCTTTTACAGGACTCGGGAAGAAGACAGTGGTGAAAAGGGGAAAAAGTGTAGTAGAATTAAAATCAAACAGAACTTTGATGAACTGGAGATGCTGAGAATATCCAAGAACACTCAGTCCAGGGAGGAATGATGCTGCACATGCATCCAATGTTTTCTGTTTATGATGAGAAAGAAAAGCTTAATCCAAAGCATGAAGGAAAGAATCCGCTGTTGAATTTAGTGGTTTTCAGGTCAAGCTAATGAGAGGACTGAATAAAGGAGACATTGTAAAGAGCAGTAAAAACACCGGTTGCAGTTGGTTTACATCTTTCTGTTGTCAAATTTGTGAGTTTAGCCTGTTGGGGTGTTACCAGCAATGATGATCAACACTGGAAAGCTTGGATGTGTTTAGCCCACTCAGTGCCTACCTGGCCAGGACTGGGAGTCTGCATGAGAACATGCAAGTTCCTCTTCACCAGAAATGGAAATCCAAATCAGAGTATTCTTCCAGATAGCTTGAGCAGGTGTACTGAATCGCTGGCATGGTTGTCAGCATTTCTGACAGAAAGCTAAACACATTCCATCTCAAATATAGAAAGTGAAGCTCTTAGATTTGTGGGAAAAAAAAAGAGCTTTATTTCAGGGAGATTATGAAGTATATAGGAAAATACAGAACTTAAGACACTCATCTGAGAAAAAAAATACCCAACAAGAACAAGAAACATCTCTAAATGTGCTTTTAATATGTGGATTTGAACGTATTAAACATTATGTATGTTGTTGCACTTACTTCTTTTCTTATGTAGACAGGCATAAGTCTTCACTACATTGCATTCATTGTACTTAGTCTAATTCATATGCATGCAAAACAGACCAAGGGTGAGTGGAGTTGGTTGCATCTTTTTGTTAGATATATGAGTAACTATTCAGAATGTAAAGCATTTGAAAATGATGCCCTTCTTACCTAATATTTGCATGCCTGCCGACATGAAGCATCACATATTTCTCACAGATCCTGCAAAGCAGTAACTGCTTTTGGAAAATGCCATGCTACCTGCGTAGTTGGTTGTTATTATATGCAATTCCCAGAATTGCATGCTCAGTTCCAGTAACCATGTGTGCAAAAATGGCTGCAGCGAGCATTTTAGGAATTTTAATAGTACGGCCCAAAACCTCGGTCTTCACTGCTGTGTTTTTTATGCAGTTTTTATAAGATAACTGAGATAAATGTGAAATTGGTTGTTGGCTGTTCAAGCCAGGGGAGGCACACGTGTGCATGTGTGTGGCTACAGGACTGCAGAATTTCTGCATCAAACACTGAACTTGATAAAGAGAACTAATGTGCCAGAAGAAATATACTGCAGCCAGTGACCAGCTGTAGCACATGGTTCAAGCAAGCAACAAGCAGCTTCTGATATTTTGCATTTCCAGTGCATGAATCTTGAACTAGCAGTGTCATAGGGAAGAGTGAATCTTTGCCATAAAGCTATTAAAGCAGGATGCAGTAGTTCAGAGAATACTTAATTGGTGTTTCTCTTCTTTGCATATCACTTTTCTCATCAGCTCTAATACTTTTTTTTTTTCCTCCTCAATAAACTTCTTTGCCTTAAAGGACTCATGAAGGAAATAATTAAAAAGTACAGAGAGGAAAACTGTCTGAGAAGAAGGGGCAGAAATCCAAGGTGCTTAGGGAAGTGCCTCAAACACTGTTTTGGATTATTAATTTTTTTCTTACTATTATTTTATGATGTTGTTTATGTTTAATTACTCATGTTTTCCTAACCTGTGTGACAGGCATAATTTGAAGAGCAATAGTAATGATCAAGCCATGGAAGTGCCAGCCGCTGCCTACGTGCTCAGGCAAGCACAGGGAGTAGGCAGTGTCATCTCTTGATTAGATCTGAACTTCTTTTTCATGTTGATGAAAATGATCCTGACTGTTATTATTTAAATATAAGTGATGCCAAAAGACGCTATAAGAAGTCAGAGCTCTCTGTTCACTGTCTGTAAGGAACAGTCTGTAAGTTCATAGAATCATAGAGGTTGGAAGGGACCTCAAGCGATCATCGAGTCCAACCCCCCCCTGCCATGTTCATGGGACTTCACTGCAGTATGTGCTATTAAATGTTTACTTTAAAAAAGATTAATTTAATTCCTTTGGGTCTTTTTACTAGAAGCTTTCCGGCAGCCCATCTATACCAATATAATTCTTTTTTTTATCAGTGGACAGTGTGTCAGCGTTGGCATTTTCAAGTCAAACCTCAAGATCACAGGAATTAGTAGTTTTCCTGTCATACACTGTGTGCTAGTGTTGTGAATATCGTTTTGAAGCTGGAATATCGTGCTGGTTTGTGATTTTCTGGTTACTAAAGCTTCAGGTTATTTCACACTTCAGTTGTGTGGCACTGCAGTGAGACACTGGAGGTAACACAGCTGGAGGTCATCAGAACATGAAGTCGTCTCGGGTTGTTCAAATAGCACATGGAGATAAAATTACTAATTTGTGGATATCTTGTTAATGGTTTGTAAAGATAGCTGTTGTGATATGTTTGAAGGCTTTCATACTTTTTTTTTTTTTTTTAATTGCATTCAGTGGTGCACTCCTAAAGAGCTTTGATCGTCCAATTTCTTTTGGAGTGAAAAGGAGAAGGGAAACATGCTGCTGTTGGCTGTGGCATCAGTGTGCTGCAGGGTACTTCCATATAAGTAATATAGCAAATCCCTGAAAGACAGTGAAGTGGAATAAATTTACATTTGTTTTTTGAAACCAGCCTGTCATTAAACTTGTATTACCTATTCCCCTTCTTGTTTGTTTGTTTTCATAAACCAGAAAATTCTGGGGTCCCATGATTGCACGGAAATCTTAGCTTTTTGACTTGTTAAGTTTTTGCTCTAACGTAGTATTGAAGAGAAAATCTTTGAAAAGAAGAATATTTTAAATCTTTAGAGCACAGGAGACAAGTAAACCAGTAAACTCATGAGTCCTGTTACTCCCAGGTCAGTAATGGGGCCTGGAGAGGAAAAGTGGAGCAAGCAATAATCATTTTTTAGCATTACTAGGATAAGCATTTGGTTTGAGTGAGGGAAGCTACAGAATATTATCTAGAGACATAAGTAGAAGTGAAACTTTAGACAAGCAAGGAGTGTGAGGTTGCATAAGTCACCTACTGTGTCCAGGTGCTGTATGTCCACTCATCCTCATTGCTGGTTGCTGCTGAGGGTCTGTATGGTCACCTCAAAGCAACAGCAAGGACTTACTTGGGGCAAATCATTTTTGGCCAGATATACTGTCACTTGAATACTTCAACTATTTTGTTTGTAATGAATTGCACACTTATCAGAGGGAAGTGGTGGGATACAGTTTCTCCTCCCTCATAGTACAAGGTGTTGGTCAAGTCCCCAAATCTTCGTGCCTCCCAGCTTTGTAAAATGATAGTAGCAGTGTGTTCTTGCCATTGTAATTACTGTTGTTTGATTCTATAAAATCTGTATTTTTCTTCTCTTCGGGTCTTCCAGTCATTGTAGTGCTGCTGTGGAACAGCTTTACTTTGTCTTAATGGTATTATGTCCGCTTGAAATCTTGCTGAGGTTACAAGTGAAATAGTTGCCAAGATATTTATCTAGCTTTCTTCAGCTGGTTGTTAGATTCTCAATAGGTACATGACAATTCTGTCATTTGTGGCTTTATATGTTCACATATATTGCCTGTTAGGTTGAATTACATCAAACAAAAGTAAACTAAACCACAAAGTTTATCTTTGACCTGCACTGGGAAAGAGCTGTGACTGCAAATGGATTCTAACAGGATAATCAATGAGGCGGTACTTGACTTTGATAGATTTTCAGAGAAAAGACTGCCATTTTTGTACTTGTACAATGTATAAAGGACCCCTAACTAATGTCCCTGTGCTGCCAAAGAGTGAGTGAAAAACAGAATTTCTTGTCTGAGGAACAGCTCTTTCTTTCGTATTGAAACTTGGCAGAAGACATACTGTGTGAATGGTCTCATGAGACACTTTCCTTGTAAGAAAGTGATGGATGAGGCATTTCACATTTTATACGTAATACTGGTGAAAGCACTGGACTATTCTGAGCTCGTGCCTATTACTGAGTGTGTCTGAGTAGTCTGCTTGTTCTTGTGGAACTAAAGGAGGTTTAGCAGGTAGGGCAGGACCACTAGAAAATGATAACTTTATCCCTTCTACAGTGCTTATTCATATTTGATTGATGCAGGGTGAAATAACAAAGAATTTTTGGTAACTGATCAAAAATTCCTTTCTTGTTTAATTGAAGGTGTTTAAGCTTGGAAGGTCATTGAGAGGACAGATTGAAAGAAGTGTTATTTGCATTTTGTGATGCTTTGGAAAGAAACGGAGTATATTATGCATGCTTTTAAAGTACATACGATGAATGCGGTGCCAAATCTGTGGAAGTTTATAGGCAACTACTGTGAACATCAATAGCAATAAATGAGTCTGGTTTTACCCCTACAGAAACTGGCACTGTAAGCTTTAGGAGATCTTTCTGCCTTTTAAAGCTTATTTCAACAAAGTTTCAGCCCTGTCAGCAAACCTCTGCTGCGTCAGTGGTACTTTAAATTGTCTCCCAAACCCGGCAATACTCTGCACAGTATTGAAAACCTGAGCAACAAGAAAGCTGGTGGTGGTACGTGCTGAAGAACCACTGAAGAAGAAAAAGGGACAAGTCTATGATGATACATAATGAACACCTGGAAAAAAATAATGGAAAAACATTCAAGGGAGAAGATCACTATAGCAGAAAGGAGGAGAGCAGAATCTCACTGGGAGGTGATGTATTTTGATGGCAGATGAGAGATGATGAAGGAAGGCCAGGTTTAAGAGAGTGTTTGTGAGGAAGAGGAGAATGATGCTCAAAAGAGAAACAGAAGGAGCTTAAATGCAAGAAAAACTGGGAGAGACCCCAGATTAGGAAAGAAAAATGTCTTAAAGTGAAAGGAGAAAAATGACATTTTATAGAAAAGTAAATGAGCCAAAAATTGGAAAGACTGTAACAACAAAGAGGGTGAGAGAAATTAAATTGACAAGGAAAGGGAAGGACAAAAGAGAGCAAACTCGGCTTATCTTTAAAAGAAAGAAAGAAAAAAAAAGCTTTATTGATTTCTTGGAAGATTTATGGCAGATTGAATGTTTGTTCTGAGAGACAGCAAGAGATAGAATAGGAAAAGCTGTGATTTTTTTTCCAAGCTTTCCTGTGCAGGAAATCTAATAGGAAGTTATTTTTATTAACCAAGATGAGAGAACATGCAACAGCAAACTACCAATAATGTTGTGGAAAATCCAGATATTTTTCCAGTCAGACAAGAAGAACCTGTGGCCATTGAATAGCTAATGGAGTCTGTGTGTCTTCAGATACTTAGCAACATACTTCCATCACAGACAAAAAACATCCTGAAGACCACATAGCTCATATCTGTAGCCATTCGTTAATTGCTTTTTTTCTGTGTTGTCTATCTAATCAACATAAAAAGTGGACTTGTTTGATTTAATTTGCAAATGTGAGACTAATTAATTTTATGGAGATACTTCACTTGTTAGAGTTGAACCATATGTTTCCAACATGATAGTCATATTACACTGACCACTGTATATGAGAGCCAGAAGTGTGAATGCCTCGTACAGACAAGGTATCTTTGGCAAAGTGTTTTGGGATTGATGGTTGGAATGATACCTAATGTCTTAGGAGGGCTTTGTTGTGTTAAGGATTCAAGCTCCAGGTGAATGTCTTGGAGCCCTGCTTCATGGGGCATCGTCTCTTCACATAGCAATGTAATAGCAACCATCCACTAGTCTTGGTGGCAAAGATGTGCATCCCAAGTGTATCGTGTCCTGATTGGAAATGGTAGTATGCACAACGTCTAACACAGGTAGCCAAAAGCTTCAGATGCTTTGGAGGGAAAATGAAGTGGGCATGCTTCACAGTTCATTCCAAGTGACACTTCTTGGGGCTTCATAAAAGGCAAGAGGAAGGGAAGTATGTCTGCCTTTCTAGTGGATTTGTGCTTCCGAACTTCTAGAGGCTGCAGTGACTTGTAGAGCATCCTTTCAAAACCTGTAAGATATCATGGCAGTATTCAGTCCACATCCCTAATACATTCGTAAGAGACTGTGAGACTGGGCGATGGGGAGCACAATGCTTGTGTTTGCAGGAATAGCATCTTTCTCATCTGTAAAGGAAATGTTCAGCTGCCTGCTTTTCTTGGGCTTACCAGTGGCCAGTGTTTTATCTTGGGAGTCTAGGATGAATACACATGCAGCATAGAAATACATTTGTTTACGGACAGGAAATACATGAGCCTTTTAATGGATAAAGCATGAGTCTGAAGCATTAAATGTGACTTGCTTTGTTGTGCGCCAGTACCTGCAAAGGGTTATTCTTTGTAGTGTCCTACTTGGACTCAAACACTAAAGCTTTCATCAAAGTAAATCTGATTATTTTGCACATGGTTTTCCTGAAAGGATGTTATGATTTTCTAGATGTTTGGTGGCTGGTGATAAATTAGGCTTTTATGATGTCATGTGAAAGGCCACTGCTTGGACTTCCTTCTCCATCAAGTGCGCTGAAGAATACATTTGGGACATACTCAGATTCAGCAATGATCATACCTTGTTTTATATTAACCCTTTTGCAGTTCATTGTTTGCTTTGTAATTGAAAGAGCTTGGGCAAGGATATCATCACTTTTGCAGACAGGAGCCCCATGGTATCCCATCTTTTTCCATGGGTAACAAAGCCTCAGCTCATGAGCTCCCTTTAAACCTTTCACAGCTTAAATTCTTCCCGTATATTGTGTCTTCAAAAGGGTTTTAGAATCTGGTGGGGGTTTTAGTGAGAAACTGGAATGTGGTGAGTGGTGGGGGGAAGGTGATGTGCCCCATAAATTAGGTCGGGTTTATGACCATGCAGAGGGAGGCTGTTTCTAGAAAAAGAGCCAGCAGTTAAGGGCAGTGTGCTGCTGCTTTGCCCAGAGGAGTGACAGCTCCCTTCTTCACCCCTTTTACTCCAAGGGAGGGAGTATTTACAACAACAGGTTTTCTGTCATTGAGAAATGACTGACTGTGCTCCATGCAAACTCTTTTGTACTTATTAATCTGTGCTGGGGAAGAAGACAGGAAGATAGAGGTATCCATCCCCTCTCTGTCCTTTTCACCCATAGTCTTCACCATAGGTTTCAGATTGGCAGAGGGTCATACATCACTATAAACATGCCAGGAAGGGAGCGTCATCTCTCCTGTCAACCTTGATTCACAGAGTAGTGAAATGAGCACTGAACACAGGTCAAATAAAGCAATTGCAGATCATAGGTGGGATAGAGTTTTCCAGTGACATGCTTTTTAGATGAAAAATGACCTTTTGAGGAAATTAATATTTTTATTAGGGGAAACAATAACACCACACCCTTTCAACTTTAATGTAACTTTTATATTAACAAAGACCTTGACTTTCTCCGATATATAAATATTCTTAGGGGTGGTAAAATCACCAATGCACCCTCTACAAGATAGAGAAAATCACACTCTGCAGTAGTGATATCCTGCTGATCACTGAATTGCTGCTTAATGCTCTGAAGTTGCATAGTTAAGTATCTGTAGGTAGAACACATGCTAGTTGCCCTAACATTTACTGGTTTGTTGCTTATCTTTTGGTATTCAGCTGGCAATGAAAATTAAACCTACAAACATAGCCAAGATAATTTGTTATAAATGAAGTGTCTTTTCAGGGGAAGCAGAGAAGAAGCTAAGCGGCCTTGCAGTATGGATTTGTAGGTTATCTGTCTTCCTGTTCATCTCGACATGTCAGTCAGTGAAGACAGCTAGCCCTGGGGGCCATATTCCACTTCTAGTCAGAAATGCAGCTATTACTGCACAGTAAACCCTGCTGAAATCAAACAGCTTTACAGAGTGATTTCCCAAGGTTTCCAATAGTTCAAAAAGTAAGGAGTGACGAGAAAAACAATTGGAGCTGATGAACAAAATTGTGAGAGTTGTATTCAGTGATTCTAAAGAATACCGTGGTTTGGCTTAAATAAGAATTGTGCATAGCAATAAAACTATGTGTGATGAAGGCATGATTGTCTTATTCTTTCTCCCAAAAGTGTTGTTGGAGTTGAGAACAGGCTGAGGGGAAGCAAGATGCACCAAAACACAGTGTAACATTGAGCAAAAGCCTTCCCAGGCCCAGAAGCAGCAGGGAGAGGAGAAACCTGTTTCTTCCCTGTGCTACAGCTGATCTCTACCCTCACAGGTCTTGTTTTTGAGATGTGAAGGTCACACACTGCCATTCTCTCTGCCTTCTGGCCAGGCAGCCTGAAGAAACGTGTTGGCATACAACCTCCCCAGCACCTCGTCTGGAAAGAGAAAATGCATGAATGTTTCTAAACCCCATCATGTAATATATGGGTTATTCAGGGATTTCTTTATCCACAGGTTAGCATGAAGCACACAAGGGTCAGCTCACAACTCATTTCCTACCAGCAGCCTCGCTACAGGGTGGCAGCAGCAACAGCTACTGTCCTTCACTGGCATTTACAAAGTGGGACTCCATTTTAATGGAAGAGAGGAACAGGTTGTTTTGGTTCACAGTAACATGTAGCATGTGGTTATTATTTTAGCAAAATGCTGAAGGTTTTTAGCTGTGATTAGTATTTTTATGTGACTGGGTATGCCATATCAGAGTTAGTGTGTTAATGTGCCCAGTGCTAAGATCTGAACTACCATCGGATATTAGGAAATATTTCTTCTCCAAAAGGGTAGTGAGACGCTGGCACAGGCTGCCCAGGGTGGTAGTGGAGTCACCATCCCTGGAGGAGTTCAAGAAATGTGTAGATGTGGCACTGAGGGACATGGTTAGTGGGCATGGTGGAGTTGGGTTGACCATTGGACTAGCTGATCTTAATGGTCTTTTTCCCACTTTTGTGATTCCATGATTCTGTGATTATGATCTGTATAACAAATGGCAAAATGAGTGGTTTATCCTTCTCCCGCACCCCCAAAGGTGCCCTGCCTATGTACCAACACATTTCTGTAGACTAGAAGCCACTTTATTATCTGAAAGGCCCTTTTCCGGAGCTGTGAGCTGAGGTTACAGCAGTGTTTCCATCCCAGCTGGGAACACCTTCCAGGTCTTCCCAGGAATCTGGGATTGCCTTGGGGCAGATCAGGAGGAATGTAAGCTGGGAGGGAGTTCTCCTGTTGTCAGCAGTGGGGTTTTCCCTGCTTCTGGAAGCACCCTCCAGCCTGCCCTGTGGCTGGTCCTAGAAAGCCGCCGTGGCCAGGCCTGCTGTGGGGTGCTCCACTCCTGATTCAAGGCAAGTTAGATCCTTTGCTGCCTTGTGACGGATATCAGCCTGTAATTTGGGAGGAATTTTATCTGACTCAAGGAAGTGCACTGGCTGAGATGCCTTTTCATGCTTTGCTTGGCAATTCAATGGATGTGAGGAGCGCTCAGCCCTGCTCAGGGGTTTGGCCATGCGGCTGCGTGCTGAGACGCGAGGCCTGCAGCTCTCCCCAGGCCGCCCGCCATGTCAGCCTGCTGCATCCACCAGGCCTGACCACAAGGCTGCCACAGCCCTGGGCCGTGCCGAACTCTACCTGCTGTGTTAATGGTGCCAGCAGGTCGGGCAGAGCCGCACTGATGGAGCCAAGTGAGGTGTCACCGCCTGCCGCCACTTGGCCCCCACTGATGGACGGTGCTGCCGAACTCTGACTTCCTGAGCAGGCTAGACGGGTTGTTGTTTTCTTCTGGTCTCTTATCACCCCTGTCATTGCAGGAGAGGCCTGGCCTCGCTGCGGTTCGTGCTGATAGGCAGCAGCGAAGTGGAAAAGGCGCAGGAGGGAGGGGAGGAAGGGGGCACAGGGAGGAGGAGGAGGATCTCCATTGCTGTTACTATCGCCCTAATGTTTATTGCTCTGCCGAGCTCATTTGCCTTAACCCTTTGGAAGCTAAAGATTGTCAAACAGATAAGATAAAACCACGGCTGCGGTGGCCCCTTGTGCTGGGTTCTGTGCCCTGGAGGTGCCCAGTGCTCACAGCCTGCAGGGGCCCTCGGAAGCACAGGTGCCCAGCGCCTCACAGTGTCAGCACAGCCCTCTGGTTCTCCTATCCCTCCCCTTCCTTTCCCCTCGGCGTGGGTTTATTCAGATTGGAGTTTTCTGAGTAGGGAGAGGGTTTGCGCATGAAAACATGCGGGGGGGGGGGGGGGGGGGAAGAAAAAAAACACCATCGTGCCTCTTATTTTAAGGGATATTTTGTTATGTGCGTGTTTCAACCTATCGGTTGCTTTTTGCCTTTTGCCTTTTCCTGTGGTTCTTTGCAAACAATGCTGTCTTTCTGCTAAAGACTGCTGACCCAAGAGTGGAAAGCAGCCTGTTCATGCTGCATTAAAACAAATTTAGATCAGGAACCAAATTCGCTGGCATTCCTCTATTCCCTCGGTACCCTGGCTGCTCCACAACTTTGCTTTTCTAAGAACAGAGGAAAGAAAAAGTGAAAACGGAGCAACACATTACGGCTCTTCTGAAATTCCTGAAGATGTTTACTGTGTTGTCACTAGCCTTGGGCATTGCTCGTGGATGTGTTTTATCTCCACTCTCCTCATATTTACTGTGGTGATAGGAGCCTCTCGCTTTATAATTAAGTGTTTTTTTTCCCGTTACTATAGATATTATACCAAACAGTGCCCTTTGCAGACACGGAGCCAGCACTCTCTGTGCTTGGAGAGCAGGGCCCACAGCCCAGCAGGGGCAGTGCTTGTGTCTGGGACTCCTTCGGGGCATTGGTGAGAGCAGTGCTGAGCTGGGCGTTGGGTTCTGCACCAGCGAGATGCACGTTTACAGGCTCTGCAGCTCCTGTCCAGTGAAATCTGGCTGCTTTTCCTAACAGTGCACTGGGAACAGCTCGACTGAAGTCACAGCTACTGTTCTCTGTCTTTGCATCTGCTTTGGGACATAGCATCCCAGGGCCTGGTGGCAAGCAGGGGGCAGGGGTATGAGTGGCAGTGGCAGAACTGCGTGGTGAGCTGGGCATGCAGCCTCTCGTTCTCTGCAAGCACTGTAGCAAGGCTGTTCCCTGAGCAAGGAGCTGCAGCCCAGACCCAAGAGCAGAGTGCAGCAACTTTGTGGCATGCTCAATAAAACTTGCTGTAAAAAAAAAAAAAAAAAAAAAAACACTACAAAAAGAGCACGGAAGGAGGCATGGTTTCATAAAATGAAGTTTGCATTACTGAGATAAAAATACAAAGCTGTAAGCTAATGTTGCCAGCTTCAATAGCTAATGGGTCAAGTTAAGGGGAGGGTCTTAAGTAGGAGACAAGGAAAGTAAAGGACAACCAGGGTTTGCAGGAGACGTTTGCCTCTATAATACTCTTGAAATCCTTCTTGACAAAACTCCTTGAGGAACAGTGCAAGACTAAACACGTAAGCCAGAGCCTGTGCTGAGCCGGGTCTGCACTCCACACTTGTGGGAGCTCTGCTGTAACAAATCATCTTCCAAGCAGCCTTGCTGATTGTGAACCTAACCCTGGCCACTTTTCAGATGCAGTAAAACTGTTGTGTGCTTAGATCAAGTCTGTTTATTTTTAGAGGTAAAGCCTTGTCTCTGCCGCAGCGAATGGAGCTGGGCACGATTCCATCGCAGGTGTTTTACTGAGGACTCGGTCTGCATTTTATTCTGCTGTAGCAGCGAGCAAAAGCTGGCTCCTGGCGCTGGCTTAGGCAAAGGAACATTTTAAAGGCAATCAGCTGAGCTGTTGCAATTAAGGAAACCTTGGATTTCTTTCAGGCCGTACTATCTCCTTTTTCTCACATTGTCTTGAGGCTTTACATTTTCAGCTAAGGCTAATTGAACGAGACAGTGATGCATTGCACGCTGAAACCAGATCAATCACTGCTCGAGTTAAAATAGAAGCAGCGATGACACCCAGAACAAGAGCTTGGGAAATGTGATATTTACATCAAAATATTCCACATTTTTGTCTCATGGCTTTAAAACCTAATTTTAAAATGCCTTAATGCATTGCATAAAAAATTTCTCCCTTCTTATCTGTCTGCAGCGATGTGTGTGTGCATTTGGACAGTGAAACTGAGTCATCATAAAATCAGATTTAGTAATAATGGGGTATGTTCTGTGCAGTTAAGCAGCCTAACTTACAGAAGAGGTAAAAGGGAAAAAATCACACTGGGTGAGCTCATTATTTTCTCTGGGAGACGGGTATATACGACAGAGGGGTGGACAGAAAGGTGGAGGAGAGTTTACTGTCACATTCAGAACTGCTGTCTTTTCCACTTTCCTTCACTTGAAATATTTACCTGGATTCTGTTTCCAACTCTTAGACAGCTTCCAGGCAAAACGTGTCATGAGTATTCATTTATGCTAACTATATTTGCATGGAAAATAAGGGAATGTTCCTTCCAAAATGGTTAACTAAGAGTGAAGACTTAGTTTTTATGTTTGTGACCCGAGTACTGTAAGAACAACAGAAAGCCTTAAGAGGTGTTTTTGGGTTTGCAGATTCTCAGCTCACTATCTAAATCCCTTGTGAAGGCAGAGGGCTTTGTTTTCCTGTCAGTACACAAAGTGCAGTGCTATGGATAAAGTTTTCCTGCTGGGGCACGGGGTGCCGTTCTTCCATCATTTCCACACAACACTGACATACCAGCAGCCTGCATTCAGCAGTGGCACCTGAAAGCATCCCTGCTTTCTCCAGTGGCAGCTCACCTCTTCTTTCTTTGTTGTCTTATCCGATGGCACCTCCAGAAAGTGCAGCCTGAACGCTGAAGGACCTATACGCTCTATGGATCCGCATGCCAGAGGTTTGGGGGACTTTTTCTTTTTGGAAGCCTGACAGATGCAACTCTGGTTTCAGTAAAAGACTGAAATAATATAAACAAGCAGTCTCTGTGTTCCAAGAGGAACTTTTTGTAATATTCTTACTTTATTGTAATTACCTTATTGTTTTCATATTATGAGCTACTTGTAGAAAAATACAGGAAACACGACTGCGATACAGTCCTTTAATCAGGAATAGCTTTGTTCCAGTCTTTATTTCCATTCGGTGTTGAAACCTCACCTAATAAGAACACAACCAGACCTGGAATTTAGATGTAGTACAGCGTTAATGCTGTGGTATCGCATAGCATTTTATCTCTGTACATAAGAACTTCTGTAAGAAGCCTTTTAAAAAGTACATAGGAGTTATTTTGTCCACAACACTGTTTTCAACTAAATCTTACTATGAAGTAGTGCTTCTCAAAAGGACATAAACTTCTTCAAGAGAGCCACTTAAAAATATTTTAACCTAAATCAGCTGGGGAATTTGCATTATCATATATATTAAATCTTCTCTTTTCTCTTTTTTTTTTTTTCCTTTTGCTCACAGATTATGCCAGAATGCATTTACTACATCATTGTTAAAGCATGTGAGCTTTTTAAGGAGAAAAATCCATTCTTTTTAATACGTAAATGGATTTAAAACACTGTTTGCTTGTCTTATCTCTTATGTATAATCCAGTGCTGCAAAGCACATTATTACTGATTTCACATTTCCCCGCCCCCTACACCTTATTTTGGCCCATTCAACAGCTGAGTGTTTATGTTTTTGAGTTAAAGACTGGCATTAAGGTGTTGGGTTTATTTTTTTTTTTTTAAGCTGAACTGTTTTAACAAAAAGCATTTGTCCAAGAAAGCTAAAAGACTGCTCCCAAGCTGCTCAAAAGCAGAATGCAGCCACATACAGCAAGCAACAGCAATTCACTTGCTTGTTCCCAGTCCATTTCTTAACTGGGAAAGCAGTATCCTCGATAGGATCAGATTCAAAGGATATTTTCACTACAGAGATCGTGGATGTGAAATTATTGCTTAAACAGCATTTCCAAAAATGAAAACAAGTTTTATGATATGGCTTTTATGACTTAAAACGAGGTGGTATTAAAACACAACTCCTAGCTCGTGGCTCAAATTAGAACTGAATAAAAGGCAGTTGTTTTCATAGTGAAATTATTATTGTAAGAAGGATTTCCTTGTTTGCAGGCACATACATACACATGTATTAATGTGAACTAAGCCGAACCCTGGATAAAAGGCATAACTCTGTGAGCGCATTAGGGCCCGATCCAAATTTTATCAAAGTTAGTGGGAGCCTTTCTCATTTCAAACCAGATTCTGCAATCCATATTCACACGACCCTCTGGGGGATCCCTCAAGCTGACACGGTTTTACATGACTTGGCCCCAAACGTCTGCGGCAGTTTCTGACAGCCCGGTACAGGGCTGCAGTAGGAAATGATTCAGTCTAATTTAAGGAAATCGCAGCATTCTTATTTTCATATCGTTTTGCTCCTATACATCCATTTACTCTTTTCTGAAGGCACACTGGAATGTTTTCAGCATAAAGACTGAAGTATTACAAATGCTGCCTGGAACAGCCTCAGCAGACGTGTTTGTTCCACATCCCCTTCTGCATTATTTCCTTTGGTGGATTTCCTCTGCTGTTGGAAGCGAGCTGTCTAGCTTTCTGCAACACAATTACGGAGAAGAATTTCCTACATTTTACTGCACAGGATGAGGTGATTTTGGAAGTTATCACGACCCGAACCACACGCTCACACAAAAGATAGCAGCGGCAGGGTGAAAACCCCAGCGTGCCTGTCAGCCCCAGTGCGCCCATCAACCCCAAGGCATCCATCAGCCTCAATGTGTCCGTCGGCCCCAGCGTGTCCATCAGCCCCAACAACGTGCCCATCAGCCCCTGTGTTCCCATCAGTCCTGCCACTGGGCACAGTGTAGAGAAGAAGCGCAGCCCGGGCAGAGCCCTGCCATGCTGCCACCATCAAGTGGTGGCACCTCCAGTCAAGGGCAGTGGCAGCGTTCAGCCTCAGCTTTGTTGTTCTGTAACAAAGTTTGTTTTGTTGTTCCCGAAGCACGGCCAGATATAGTTCTGGGCTTTACTACAGAGAAACTAAGCTTGTATGGAGAAATGGCACTTTATTACAAACCATTGCATACAACTGCAAGTTGCAAAAGCCAACTGGGTATTACAGGAAGACGCAGTCAGTTCCTTAATCATTCACTTAGAGATGTGGTCAGGGGAGGTTTCTCCTTGTTTAATGTTGTTAGTTTTGATGACCGCTTGTGGGATTGTTTTGGTGTGGTAGCACTTTTAAGAGCACTTAAACAGGGAGGTGAATATGAACAAAGTCTTGTTTTCTGTAACGGTTTCAAGATCATTTATTTTCATTTATGAGGTGTTTGGACCTTTCTTTCCACGGAGATGCTGGGAATCCTTAAGAAAAGGAAAAAAGAAAAAGATGCAGGCAATTCAGAAGCTGGCTGTTTACTGCTGCTGCGTCTGGGTACCCATATTCACAACAGTCTTTCGGCATCATCTGTCTGTGATCACGTTTTTATTTGAAAGAGAACAGTTGTCATGTTTGCTCTGTGATTTACATTATTTAAACAAGCTGGGGAAAAAAGAATTTGAAGCAGCTCATTCAATAGCATGACTAAGATGTATGACAACTTATTATAAAGCGTTCACCATTATAAGGCAGTAAGGCACACACAAAAACAAAGAATAACTCTTTTGCTCTGAAATAGCCTGGTGAAAGGATGCTGCCTCCTGGTGATTTATAGGCATATGAGCTTCCACGACAATTACATCTTAAATATTTTGCCCTCAGAAGGCAGCGGGCTCTGAGAGCTGTGCTCAGCTTGCAGGGATGTGTGCTCATCTCCCGGTGCCCACCGACTGCTGGGTGCTGCTTCTGAGGGTTCCCCTAAGTTTCCTTACTTGAACAGGTTGTGGCTGGAGGGCTTTGGGCTGCAGTAGCAGAGAGCCCAGCACTGGTTCTGCGCAATGGGGAGAGGGAGCCGTTCTCACAGTGATTTTCTTTTCTCCACAGGACTTCCTTCAAGGGGACTGTACCAAAGCCAGGCAAAAGCTGAACTGGAAGCCCAGAGTCACATTTGATGTGAGTAGGGAGCTTTGTGCCTGCCAGGGCTCATGACCTCCAGGAGCCACTTGGGGTGGGGGGCTTGGCATGGGCAGTGACCACTGTTGTTGCTTGGATGGCAGTAGCCACTGCGGCAACACGTGTGACTGTTCACCCACCCTGGGAAGGCGTGTGAGCTCATGGAGGGAAGCAGGGGAGGGCACAAGCCGGGGAGTGCACAGGCAGGAGCCACATCCCCTGCCCATCCTGCGGTGGGCTAGGGGCTGCAGGATTCGTCCCCTGCTCCAGGGCCCTCACCTGTCTCTCTCCTTCTTCACAGGAGCTGGTGAGGGAGATGGTGGATGCCGACGTGGAGCTCATGAGGAGCAACCCCAACGCCTGAGCCCGGCGGGACCCGGCCAAGGCACAGCTACACAGGAGCCATGCTGGGGGCCAGCCCCAGCCCTGGTGGCTCTGCGCTAGCAGCCTGCGTGTACAAGGCCGGTTTTGTCCCTCCTCCTCTCCCCCCAGTGCCTCAGGCCCCACACATCGGGGGCAGCCCCGCTCCTCCGCCCAGGCCACCTCTGGTGCCTGCCCTACTACTGTACCTAAAGGAGCCATTGGCCGGCGAGCCCACCGACTTACTTTTTAATTAAAACTTGTCTTTCTATTACCTAATGCGACCTCCAGCGCATTTTTACTACTTTCTGCCATCTGAATGTCAGCACCCCACAGCAACAGAAGCAGCAATGCCCCGGTGCTGTGTGTGCCCTCCGGCCCCTGCTCCACCGCTTCCCCCTGCCTTCGTCTTCTGAGCACTCCTTGTTTTCCCTTCCTGCAGCTTCCCTCCACCCCAGCGACCCATTTCCAGCACTTGAACTCTGTAAAAATTCAGATAACTCGATCTAACTCGCAGTGAAATCGCCTTTTGACCATGCCAAATTAATTCCTAATTGCTGGAATCGCTTTCAGATCAGGCAGAGGGGGTTTGCATGCACGCTTCAGATCTTCATTGCAGGGTGTGAGGGGTCACAGAGAGCCTTTTTCTCCTTCCTGACCCCTCCTTCACAAAGCACCTTTCCAGCCCAGCGTTCTGAGTGGTTTTTTTTCCCCCTTCTTCCCCCCAGAATCATCTCATTCCCCATCCACCTTCTTCCCGCATACTATAATTAAACCTCGTGACTGGAGCTTGAACCATCTCAAAAGATAGCTTAAGAAATAAAATAAAAATCCAAACAAAATAAATAATAATAAAAAAAAGCTTTTTTTTTTTTTAAAAAAAAAAAAAAAGCAACTTCAAGGTGAGTAAATATTTTTGCACTCTTCATGCCAAGGTGCCCGGGTTATCCAGAGGTCGCCGAGCCCATCCATTTCCCGTTGGTTTGGGATCTTCCACCACTGATGGCGGCCATCGCTTCAGCCTGGCGTCCCAAACACGAGCGGGGCCGTCCTGCAGCCGACCAGAGGGAGCTCTCGGGGGCGGGGGGGGGAACTGTGCTTGGTGCAGGATGGGGGCACCGTCTTGCAGAAAGCGGGGGGGGGGACATGACGTGGGCTGAAGAGAGAGAGGGCTCTCTGTGCGCTCCGGCAGCTGACGGAGATGCGGTGGAAAATGCGTAGGGTGCTGTGGGGTACGGGGAAAGGGGACTACCGCGGCACAGCCCATTGGGGCCACTTTGTGCAGGTGAGCCCAGGGTTGTGGGGCTGCAGGAGTCGGGGGAGGTGGAGGCAGAGAGAGGGAGGGGTGAGAGCTGCCCTGCTGCGCTCACCGCCGAGCCGCAGCCCCCGTGCAAAGGGCTGTTGCTGGCAGATCTCTGCGGCACATGCAACCATAGTAATGAACAATAATAATTTAAAAGAAAAAAAGGAAAAAGGTAACCCTAAAGCGCTTTCTTGACGACGCATTACTGGGAACTATTTCTGCACGCAGTTATGCCCTGGGATGTTCGCAGTAACGGCAGCATATCGGTTTGCAGTCCCCCCGTGTGCCGCCGGCGCTCTTTCACCCTCGGTGTCGCTCTCTGCTCGCCCCAACCGCACTGCGTTAGAGCCGGGCTGCGTTGTTCCCCATTTTCGACCTTCGTGAAATGCAAAACGGGTCCTGAACCGAAAGGGTCCGTCAGTGCAGTTCACGGTTCCTCTGCCTGCCCCGCTCCGCAACGACCGCGGCCTCACGTTTTCAAAACGGAACAAAGCGGAACAGCCAAATAAAAGAATAAAATAACAAAAGAAGTACAGCAAAAGAAAATAGTGAAAAATAAAATCCAAACGACAGCTCTGCGCGGAATTCATGCACCTCTCGCCGGACGCACGTTCCCCCAACAGCCGTTCCGTGCCCACGTCGGGCGCAGCGGAGTGCAGCAGCGATGCGAAACAAAACCGAGCAAACAAACAAAAAAAAAAAGAATTTCTTTTTTTTCTTCTTCTTTTTCCTTTCTTTTTTTTCCCTTTCTTTTTTTCTCTTTTTTTTTTCCCCCCTTTTTTTTCAATTTTTTTTTCTTTTTTTTTTCTTTTTTTTTTTTCTTTTTTATTTTAGGAAGTTAGCACTACTTTCCCCTCTTCCGAAGTCCTCTCCCCACAGCCACCCGCGGCCGCCCGTTCCCGCAGGCGGTGGCCCCACGCGATTTCGTGTTCCCCCCCCCCCCCCCCCACCCCTCCAATCCCCGGATCGGCAGCCGGGTTTTTCCCTGGGGTCTCCAGCGCCATCGCGAGGGTCACAGCCTTCCCCTCCCTCCCCTCGGGGGTCGCGGTTTGTGGGGCGGGGGCCGGCTCTCCCCTCGTGTCCCCCCCCCCCCCAACATGGAGCGCCGGTGCTCCGCCGCCCGCAGACACAACAAACGCGGCCCGGAGCGCTGCGGCCGGCAGAGCTCCAACGTTTTGACGGGTGGAAGAAAAACATCAACAGATTCCTCGCACCGATCCGGTGCTGGGGGTGAGGGGGGGGGGGGGGGGGGGGTGCGGCGGGCGGGGGAGAGGTCGGTGAGCGGCGGCGGGCGCTAATTGCGACCTTTGCTTTGTTAATGAGCCCGCTCCGGCCTCCCCCGCCCCGCGTTGCTCCGGGCGGCACTGCCAGCGGTGTTATTACGTTATCGTTTTTTTTTGTTTTGTTTTGTTTTTTTTTTCCCTTATTTCGAATATTTATTAACGATAAAGATAAGAATAAACTCCAAGTTCGAACGCTCGGGAAATAAACTACAGGAACAGAGCGGGCGACGCTACGGAGCTTCTCTACCCCGAGCCCCGCTGCTCCGCGGATGAGACTTCGGTATTCATCGACGGATAAATATATAATATTCTACCGCACACGACTATCCCGAGTGTCATCATTTGCTTTTTCTTTTTTTCTTTCTTTCCCTACCGGAGGAAATTCGGCTATTTTCAGAGCTAATGGCTCTAAACGTGTCGGTTTTCCTGCGTTCTCCCCAGCGGAGACGACGAAAGGAGGAGGGGGGGGGGGGGGGGGGGGATTCCAGTTGGGCGCTCGTTGTTGGCGGTGTCACTCCGCCGCGCCCAGCCCCGACCCCGGGCGCAGGTAGGGACGCTCCCGAGCGGCCCCACGCACCGCTCCGCTCTGCCCACCCAGAGCGCTCCGAGCTGCGCGGACCGACGCGGCAGAAAACTGCCGACCGTCCCATTCCCACGCAGCCCGCGGGCCGCCAGCCGGAGCCGCCTTTTCCTCCCCGTCCCCGCGCTTTCTAATACCTCTTCTTTCTGCCCGCACGCGCGTGTCGAGAGAGGTTACAAACCTCTCGGCTTGCGGGGCCTTTGCCCGGTGCCGTCCCGACACAGAGCCGCCCCCCAGCCCCCCCCACCCCCACCCCCCTCCCGGGGCCGCTGCGGCCATTGTTCGGCGCTTGATAAAAAACAATCGCTCGTTAACCCCCGCCCTCCCCCCGGCGGCGGTGCGCTGGGAACGGCGGCATCGCCTCCCCTGACCCCCGTCTCCCTTTTCTGTCTTTCTGTCCCCTGAAAAATGATTCCGCGCGCTCTGATTGAATTTTATTCCTTCCTGACCTGGCCCGGTTTTATTGCATGGACACCATCAATCTTGACCTAACACGACGTTTGTTTATGGCTTTGGAAAGAAGCGAATGGCTTTATGAGCGCCGCCGTCACGAAGCCGGGAGGGCTCCGCGCACCGCGGCACCTCCACCTTCGGGGAGGACGCGCCGTCGGGCAGGAAAGGGAAAGGGGAAATAAATGGAGGGGAAAAAAAAGAAAACAAAACACCAAAACCCCGCAAAGGAAGGGCAGGCGGGATCCTCCCGGCTCCTGGGCTCGAGTCGAGGTCCGGTGGATAGAAATTCGCGCAACCTGCTCTGCGCGCTGCCCCGCTGCGCTCCTCCGTGTGCCACCTGCGCGCCCGCGCAGCGACCGCTCGGCCTCAGGAGCCCCGACGGCGCCGCCGCTGCCCCTGTCCCTGTCCCCGTCCCTGTCCCTTTGTCCCTGTCCCTGTCCCTTTGTCCCTGTCCCTGTCCCTTTGTCCCTGTCCCTGTCCCTGTCCCTGTCCCTGCCCCGTCCCTGCCCTCCGCTGCGCGCCGCGCAGTCCTCCCAAAAAACCGCGCATACTAAAATAACCGAGCCGTCGTGCAACCGAAGGGGAACGGAGCGACCGCGCCGTGATTTAAAATGACTTCTCCCTGAGATTAACCGAAAGCCAATGTTCAATTAGCGGTTATTCCCGAAATCGGTGATTTCTGGTCACAGCATCCATCCCTACGAGGCGCGCAGGTCGCACTTCTACTACCAATGCGCTCCCGCTCACGCCGTGAGGACGACACGGGAAACTCCGTGCATCGTTACCTCGCGTTCCCCTTCACGTGGGCCCCGGCAGCCCAACTCCAGCCGTGCTCGGCCCCGTTTCGTGGGGACACGGGCAGAGGGCAGCGTGCTGCCGCAGGGCAGCCCGGCGCTCACCCATCGCGCCACGGAGCTGCGCCCGGTTTTGAAAATACGGCCGTGCTCACCTCGGGGGTCTTTCCGTGCGATTTCAGAAAGAGCCCCGCTTTTGAAAGACGCGCCTTTGCCCCGCAAGGCCTCCAGCCGCGACGCGAACAGTCGCACCGTGTTCTCCCTCTGACCGGGGCCGTGGAGGTGGGGAAGGGCTTTAAACCCACATGTTTTCTGCAGCGAGCTTCCCCACTGCTTTTGGTTGTGACCTTTGCGGAACATAATGCAAACTGTCACTCACTTCAAGAAGAAATTCTATGGAAGAAACCTGCGCAGAGAGACGAATATTCCTCTTCAGCCGGGGGGGGGGGGGGGGGGAATTTCAGACCTCACGCTCCCCTCAGTTTTAGTGACAGGTACGTAAACACGAATAAGAAACCACCGCGGCCAGTCCCTCAAATGAGCAACAACAGTTTCAAGACCAGGTTTTTCCTTCCCCCTGGATGACGCGCAAGGCAATAGCTTTGAGACTCAGCTCGAGCGCGAAGCTGCGCGCTGCCCCATGGCAGAACAGGGCCGAGCAGCCCCATCCCTCTGCCCGGCACCGCGGGGGCTTTGCGGAGAGATGCGCGCTGCGCGCGGGGTCGGACGGCGGCTCCGTGGTGGTGACGGGGCAGGCCGGGCTGTGCGGGGAGACCTACGCAGACCCCGCGCAGCGCCATTTCCATCCTCCGCCTTACGGTTCTGTGCGGAGGGGGGGAGAAAAAAAAGAAGAGTTAACAAAAATAAATATAAAACAACGAACCCCGCGAACGCCTTCTGCTGTGACTCCCCACAGGACCTCCGGGAGCAGGGAGAGGTCGCCAGAAAGAGCCGGGAACCCAGCGCGACGTGTCCCTGCCCCCCCGCGCAGGGGCAGAGGAAGGTACTGGCGGCACTGGTTGGAGCTCCTCGCGGCCCCATCCTCCCTCGACAAAGCGGTGGCACGAAATGAGCCCCACTCTCCTCGCTGTTTGTTTCCCCCCTGCTGCTGAGAAAACCGGGGATACGGGGAGATCGGTGTCCCCAAGCACCGAAAATACCGCGCAGCCATTCGACGCAATCGCCGCTCTGCCCTCCCCGCGCCTTAACTTCGATTTTGGCGTTCAGTATCGAGACAGACACTGTTCCCACTCAGGCACCGCGGGGACAGACTCCGCTCACTGCCGGAGCTGCATTTTGGGAGGAGAAAAGGGCGAAATCAGGAGCAGGGCGCAGAGTTCAGCGATGGGAGAGGGGGTCCGCGATCGGAACGGGCCCGGAGCGCTCTGCTCCATTTCTCCTTCGCTCCAGCGTTAACACAACGGCGCGGGGAGGGGGGGGTGGAGGGGAGCGGGGGTCTTCGGACCCAAATCAACAAACACACGGACAGAAATAGGGCCGATAATTTCTTCCCAGGTACTATCGCAGGGAAAAAAAAAAAAATAAGAATTGCACAAACCAAAATAAAAGACCGCGAGCTATTTAAATCAACGGATTTCTAGGCAGCTTTATGCAGTATCCCCCAGAGTAGGTGTGCTGAAGTTGCGCGGTGATTATCGCTGCTCCGGAGAGGGAGAGATGCCCAAAAGCGAAGCACTGAGGTGAATACCTCTGAATTTATTTACAGTGCAAACTCAGCGGTGCGGCAGCAATTACTGCTGAGCGTCGCCTCCTGATAAGAGGCGCTGATAGGAAACGGCATTATCTTGCGAGCAAACTTTAGGCCTTAAATATCTGCAATCGAATCGTCTTCTCCCCAGGTCTGACTGACAGGGCACAGCCTTTCAACTTAATGAATTTATGGCACTTTGGTGGCCGTTTGCAAAGGGGGGAGGCGATCCCCAGTGCCCGTAAGTCCTTAATTGCAAATTGAGCAGAAGGTGACATTCCTGCTCGGACGGAATGTCAGTCTTGTGAGACGCGCTCATCTTACCGCGGCCGTGGACATATTTTATTTTGTTCGGGTTTAAAGAAAAAAGAAAAAAAAAAAAAAAAGGAGGGAGATGGAAAAAAATAAAAAATTAAAAAGCATATAGGAAAAATTCTCCCCTCCAAACGGATCCGCACCGGAGCAGTGGGGAGTGGGAACGTCCCCGGGGACGGGAGAGGGGCAGAGCCACGGCGGTGCGACCCAGCGCTTCGTTCCCTTCGGAGAATCAAGCGCTGCGCTACGGGAGCGGCCCCGCAGCGATTTCTGCGCCCACGGCACGTTTAGGAAAAGCCACGTTAGAGATTTATCTGCCATCTAAGATCCACCGCGGGGTTTAGAAACGCGCGCGGGGCGTTTCTATAAATAAATACGCGACCCTTTCTTTAAATAGAGATCCACACGCGAATCCCGCTTACAAACGTCCCGTGTGCGTGCACCGACAGCAGCGACGGGACCGCGCCGGGGCCGCACCGCCGCTCTCGGCCATTAATCGCGGAGAAAACGCGTTTGTTCGCTCGCCAGTCCCGAGCTGACCCGGGAGGGGTTTGTTCGCAGCGGATGGGGGGAGCCGAGCGAGGGGAACAGGGACAGAAATGGGATTCTCGGACCCAGCGGTCCGGGGACGTGCAGTGCCATCACCCCGCGGAGCCACGGAAACCTTTCTCTTTCCCTGTCCGAAAGCAAAAGCGTGAAAGTATGCAGACGTGGGCAGGGTCATTCCAACTGAACGGTAATTTATTAATAAACAAACAACGCGATACCTTCGGGATATTTTCAACGGAAAAAAAAAAAAAAAAAGGAAAAAAAAATATTGATAGAATAAGATTAATACAGTTTCCCTTTTTATATATATATATATATATAAAGAGTGAAAAAAAAAAATATTTCAGCTTTTCAGTCCGTGTTAACGTCACTTCTCGGGGAAGGGGAAACACTTTGTGGCGTTTGGTCCGCACCATCCAACTACAAATTAAAAATAAATTACTATGTGGCAATTTACACTTTCAAACAAGTCCTTGTCCGGGAGGGAGGGCGGCCAGGTGGGTGGGCGGCCGGGGGTGCAGAAGCGCGATACCTCGCGGGACGGGGCGCCGGGTGGGGGGGGGGGGGGGGGGATGGCAGGACCGAGGGGAGGGGAGGGGGAGGGAGAGCACTGCTGGGAAGCGATGAACCAAACAAAAAAAAAAAGCGACACTTACGTGGGAGCGGGCACCACCGTCCTCTCACCGCCCCGCACGCGGGCGGCGGGCGGCGGGCCGCGCTCAGAACTTGCCGCAGTCGTAGACGAAGGCCCCGGAGGCGCGGTACAGCGGCTGGCTGCCGGGGAACGCCATCTGACAGCTGCCACCTCCCCCCGCTCCTCCGCCGCCGCCGCCGCCGCTCCCCGCGTTGCCACCGCCTCCTCCGCCTCCGGGAGAGGCGCTGAGCCCCATCCGCGGCGCCTCGAAGACGTCCCGCGGGCCGGCGGCGAAGCTCTGCTGCGGCCCCGCGTAGCCCAGCTCCCCGGCCGCCGCCGCCGCCGCCGCCGCCGCCGCCGCAGCCGCCGCCTGGTTGAGATACCACGAGGCCAAGCGGCCCTGGTGCGGGTGCGGATGGTGCCCCTCCTGGTGGCCGCCCCCCGCCCCGCCGCCGCCGCCGCCGCCGCCGTTGGCCGCCCCGCCGCCGCCGCCGCCGCCGCCGCCGCCCCCTCCGGGCATGGCGTAGTCGGGCAGCGGTTCCTCGGCGGGGCTGGCGGCGGGCAGGTGTCCGGCGGGCCGCTCGTTGCCCCCCGCCGCCGCGTACAGGCTCATGGCTTGCATGTTGCAGTGGTAGGAGCCGGCGGCGGCGGCGGCGGGCTGGCCGCACGGAGAGCCGTACACCGCGGAGCTGTGTCCCGGCGAGTAGGCGCCGAGAGAGAGGGCGGGCGGCAGCGCGCTGCGCGGGGCGGCGGCGGCGGCGGGGGGCAGCAGAGCGGCGCCCAGCTCGGCCGCCTGAGGGGAGCCCCGCAGCGAGGTCATGATGTTGTCCACGCTGAAGCCCGGGCCGTGGTGGTGCGGAGGGGGGGGAGGAGGAGGAGGAGGAGGAGGTGGAGGAGGAGGAGGGGGAGGCGGCTCGGGGCCCTCCATGGCGAGGGAGCGGGCGGCGGGGAGCGCGCTGCCGCGGGGGCTGCCGCCGCTCGAGAGGCTGCTGCTGCTGTCGGGGCTCTCGATCTTGGGCACGGCGCCCAGCGGCGGCGCGGCGCCCGGCGGGGACACGGGCTGCGGCGGGGAGGCCGTGCCGTTCTCCGTCTTGATGTCCTGGATGCGCACCGGCGGCGGAGCGGCCCCGGCCGCGGGAGGGCCCCCGCCGTCGGGCTCGGCGCCGGTGGCCGCGGCGGGCGGCGGGCGCGGCGGCGGCGGGGCATGGTCCTTGAGGTGCAGGCGGTCCTTCTCCTCCTTGTCCTTGACGGCGTCCTTCTTCTTGAAGCGGCGGCGGCGGCGCAGGAAGCTGCCGTTCTCGAACATGTTGTAGGAGTCGGGGTCCAGCGTCCAGTAGCTGCCCTTGCCGGGCTTCTTGTCGTCGCGGGGCACCTTGACGAAGCACTCGTTGAGGGACAGGTTGTGGCGGATGGAGTTCTGCCAGCCCTGCTTGTTGTCCCGGTAGAAGGGGAAGCGCTCCATGATGAACTGGTAGATCCCGTTGAGGGTGATCTTCTTATCGGGCGCGTTCTGGATGGCCATGGTGATGAGCGCGATGTAGCTGTAGGGCGGCTTCACCATATCCTTGGGCTGCGGCGGCGGCGTGTAGGGCCCGTAGGCGCGGGCCATGCCGGCGGGGTACTGCTCGTGGGCCGGGTGCGAGTACACGCTCATGGGGGCCGGCATGGCCGCGTAGCCCCCGCCGGCGGCCGCCGCCGCCGCTCGGTAGTAGCTCTGCTCCCCGCCGAGGTACGGCACCACGCCCAGGGAGTTGGGGCTGGACACGGAGTAGCGCGCCTGCATGGCCGCCCGGCAGCCGTCCCCCTCCCTCCCTCCCGCCGCGGCGAGCAGCGCGGCCCTTCCCCCTCCACCCTCCGCCGCTCCGCGGGGCCGAGCAGCGCCCGGCGGCCGTGCGGCACTCCCCGCCCCGCCGGCGGAGCGAGGGACGGAGGAGCCCGGGCTCCGCTCTCGGTCGGCTCCGCTCGGGACGGGGTCGGGGGAGGGGAGGGGGATAGGGAGGGGAGGGGGGGGTGGTGTAAAAAAAGCGGAGAGGGGGCAAAAAAGGCTGCGAAAAAGAGAACGGGGGAGGAAAAACAAAAACAAAAAACGCACGCACAAAAAAAAAAAAAAAAAGAAAAAAAAGGAAAAAAAAAAAAAAAAGGAAAAAAAGCAATCGCAGCGAAGGCAGCTCCCAGCGCAGGAGGGGGATTAAGGAAAGGAAACCTTTGCGACGCAGCTCTCGGCTCCGCGTTCCGCAGCGAGCTGTCTGCAGCGGGGACCCGGCTCGGGGATGCGTTCTGTGGGGCTTTTTGAAGCGAGCAGCAGCAGGAAAAAATCCACCGTCCGCTCCGCCGGCGGAGCTCCGCGCTTTCTCTCCTCTCTCTTTTTTTCAGTCTCTTTCTCGGTCCCGGGCTGCGTTGGGACGCATCGGAAAAACTCCTGAACTTTTGAGCATCCGTCACCGCCGCGAGAACTTTTTTACGCACTTACGGTTTTCTCCTTTTTTTTTTTTTTTTCCTTTTTTTTTTTTTTTTTCTTTTTCCCCTCTCTCTCCCCTCTCTCTCTCGCTCTCTCTCTCTCTTTTTTTTTTTTCTTTTCCTCCTTTTGCAGCGGCCCGGCCCCGCCCCGCCGAGCACGGACGGCCAATGGGGGCCGGGAGACACCCGCGGCTCTGAATGAGGAGGGAAAAAAAACGCGACCGGGCTGAAAAAAAAAAAAAAAAAACCCGAGAGGGAGGGAGAAAAAAAAAAAAAAGGAGAGAGAGAAGGAGAAAGAGAGACGGGAAAAGAGCTCCCGCGCAGCGCCGGCAGCCGCGGCTCTCGACTACGGCCACACACGCCGAGCCCGGGGTGTTGCGCGGGGCCCCGCCGCCTGCGCGCATTTTGCGCTCATTTTGCGCGGAGTGGTGGGAGCGCCAGGGCCGCGTGGGCTCCCACCCGTGCGCCGTACGGGCGCGGACAGGTCCATACGTTTCACCGATGCACGCACGCACACGCGGAGATCTCCGCCACGCGTGTTTCCTCCCCCACCCCCTTGATTTTTGATGATTATTTTCTCTGCTCGCCCCCCGCCTTCCCTCGATTTGTTATTAGTATTTTCTCTGCTCACCTCCTCCCGCTGGGCTTACCCCCTTCCCCCTCTTTTCCCCTTCCCCCCCCTCCCAACCGCCCCCCCCCCCCCCCGCCCTCCCCCGTGCCCCGGAGCTTCTCGCCCCACGCCCGTGGGCACGGAGGGGACACACGCGTGGTGCACGGACGCGTCGCGCTTCTCTGCCCCCCACCCCCCCGGGCCCTGCGCGGACCTGGGGGTGCAGCGTTTGTGCCCCAGTGCGGTGCTGAGGTCCGCTCCGTGCCGTGGGGCTGCGGGGCGCGTCAGGTGTGTGTCACGGGAACGAAAAGAAATGGGCGCGGGCAAGGGGATGCTCCTGAAATCGTTTGGCCGGACCTCGCGGCTAGAATTGATTCGTATTGCCGCTGCCTTTGTTTAAATGTCTGAGAGCGTCTGTGGGTTGCAACGGGATGTTGGGAATAACTCTTCAACGGGAGCGCAGAGGCAGCTAGGGATGAGGGCTCGGTTCGTTCTTTTTCAGCATCCTCCCCCCCCCCCCCCCCCCCCCCGGCTCGCTGCTCCCCTGGGGCGAAGAGGACTTCATTTTCCCCCTTTAAACCGGGGGAGCCGCGTCCGCGTCCGGCGGGGCACGTCCCAGCAGCACGGCGGGGAACCCAACCCCATCCCGCTGCCCTCGGCCGCTGCCATCCAGGACCCTGCCGGCGTTCGGAACCGATCGGCCTGGGGAAGGAGCAGAAATCTGTTTTGAGGAGCGGCATTTGTGAGGGGGAAGGCGTTGAGTACGCGTCGGTGCGAGGCTTCGCCCACCCGAGCGTGTGGCAGCGCACGTCGGGCCGAGGACCCCGGGGCTCCCCCGGTTCCGAGCCCCTTTCGCCCCCTTTTTCGACGCGTCCTTCCCTCGGTTCGTTCCCCACACAGCGCAGAGCCGTTGGTTATTCGATAGGCACACGCGTGTTTTCAGTGAAGGTGCAAGGAAACGGAAGGAGTAATTTATACGGGCTGCTATCTGCTCCTTTTCATATTCAAACGTCGCGGGTTTCGTCTTGGTAATAAATGTCTGCGCTGTGATGGGGAATACCCGGACCCGCTCAGCCGTTGCGTTTCACCGACTGCATTCGTTCACCTGCTGCAGCCCCGCTGCGCCTTTCCCCTTTTCCTTCCCCACTGCAGAACGAATGCACGTGCGATCAACTGCGCTGTGTATCCATCCCGACACTTGCCATTTTCAAAAGCCGCGTGTCCCTCCCAACACTTGGTGTTTTCAAAAACTCTCTCCTGCTTCGCCGAGAGAAAAAAAAAGAAAAAAGAAAAAAGAAATAAATATAGGCGGAAAGTAAATGGGGGGAATAAAGGGACGTGTCAGCCCTTCCCCACGCTCCCGGGCCGTGCGGTGTTCCCACGGAAGCTGTTCCCGTTTGCTGCGCGCTCACTGCGCGGAGTGACCCTTTGCTCCTCAGGCACTGCGCGGGGCTGTGCCAACGCCCGGAGGTTTCTGCGCAGGGAAGAAGGGAAGAGGGGGCATTAATCCGACGTGGTTTGCATTCAATCCGTTTTGCAATAGCCCCTCTGATTCTATAATTGTGAACTGACGCAATTGCCGCTGCGTGCTCGGCTGCATACCTCGCAGCGGACAGACTCTGGTTTCTGCGCGCGGGGCACAAAAGTCACCATTGTGAGGAGCGAGAGTGGCATGTTCCTACGGTGATATTCGGTGCGAGGGCGGCAGGAAGGGCTCTTTTCCCACCGCTTTCTCGGTGATACCACCCAGAAAGAGGGCTCGGCTCTGGGCTTTTGCCTCCCCGAAGGGCTCCAGCAGCGCACCCGGCGCGGCCTCCGACAGCCGGCACCGAGAGGTGCCCCACACGGAGCGGCTCCGCGGAGCGGGGCTGGAGCCGGAGGGGTCGGGGCCGGGCTCGGGGACCCCGCCAGGCAGCGTCGGGCCGGGAGAGCCGCGCCGCGGGGCTCGGCGCGTGTGTGGCCGCTCGCGGCCGTATTTACGGAGATGTCAGTAAGAAGGATGGCAGCGGGGAGCTGGGCGGAGGGGCCGCCGTCTGACCTGGGCAAGGCCAGGTGGGCCCCCCCGGCTCGCCCTGGGAGACCCGGGGGTGACCCGCCCGCCGGCCCCGGGCTGTTTGTGTTTAGACGGAGTCAGAGTAAGCGTTTCTCTCTCTTTCTTTTGGCTCCGACATCACAGCGGCAGCCCCTGCAGCTCCGAGCCCAGCCACCCAGCCCGGCACTCGGGATGCGGCTTTCCGCGTTCCGCAAACAGAGGGCAGGGAGAGGGGCTCACGTCTTTTCGGGGAGGGGGGAGCAGGGAGAGAGGCGAATCCCCCAAAATCTGTGCTCCGCTCTGTGCCGGACCCCCCCCCCCCTCCTCTCTCACAACCGCCGGTGTGACAGCGCGGGACCTCTGCCGTCGCAGCGCTGCGCGGCCCGAGCACAGGGGCTGTGTGCGCGTGTTTTGTATTTTATTTGCGCTTGCGTTTGTGTTCGTATCTTTATTTTGTTTCTATTACCGCGGGCTGATAACTTCACAGCTGAGCCGGAGCGCTTTTCCAGTCCGGGGTGGGTTTTGTCTTGAGACATAAACATCCTAACTTACTACGAAAATGAGCTCTCCATCCCTCCGGCATCCTTTAGCCTTCGTTTTTGAACGAGAAATAAATAACCCTTCGCCGTAAATGCGGCAGCGGTCATCGGCTTCGTGTATTTCACGAGCGCGATGCCTTCGTTTCCACTTAAGTGTCAAAAAGCGAATTTTGCATTTAATTTCCAGGGCAGAGCCGGGGCCGTAGATCGGTCGGAGCCCTCGAGGTTCCCCGTCCCGCGGGGATTCCCGCAGCCGCTTTGACTGTGTCCGTGTGACACAGAGAGGTCCCGGCACCAGGGTCGCGACCAGAACCGCTCTGCGAGGATCTACTCGCGCTGTTTCTGCAGCTCGGGCAGAGCGGTGTCACACGCAAAACACGCAGAACAAACCGACCCGCAACCGCGTGAACCCCTTTAATTTGGAGGGTCCTCCAGCTCCGGAGTCTCACAGGCATTTCAACGTTTGGTGGCCGAGGCGGGCGGGGGGAGGTTAAAAGCTGTCTCCTAAAACGACAGGGAGACAGCCAGACATGGATTTGATTTTTCTTTTTTTCTTTTTTTTTTTTTTTTTCTTTCCAAGGTCCCTTGTCCCTTTTGTGTTCCTTTTCCTCCCTTGTTTCCTTCCTTTCTCTGGGAGGGGCGGCGAGGCTGGAGGGGGGGTGGGGGGGCCGAGCCCACCGGCATCTCCCGAACAGCACAAATGGAGCCACGCGGGGCAGCGGAGCGGGGGAGCGAGCGGGAGCTCCCGCTCCATCCCCACCTACCGCCGCGCAGACGGGATGAGAGAGCCCGATCTGTAGAAAGGATTTACTGACGCTAAAACGAAGGGACAGTTCCCCTCCGAGCAGCGAGAAGCCCTCATCGCGCGCCCGACGGCGACCGCCCCCTTGCGCGCATCCTTCTGGCTTATTTCCGAGGGAACGAGCCTGCGGGAGGGCCGCGCTGCCCCGCGGCGGGCCGGTGTGGGGCAACGGCTTCTCCGCGCCCCGCGCAGCTCCCGCACCGCAGCCGCCGGCCACCTGCGCGGTGCCGGGCTCTGCGCGGGCCGCGGGCGCCCCCTCCCGGCCGCCCCGCGCAGCTCCGCGCACCTGCCGTGCTCCCCGGAGCCCCGCGCAGTGCCGGGTCGGCGCGGTGCGCGGCAGCGCGGTGCCAGCTCCGCCGGGGCCGCTGTTTCTCCGTCCTTGCCAGGGAATGTCTTTCTGGGTTGCCAGGCTTGCCCGTAAAACCCGCCAATGAAACAGCGCCGGTTTCCAGGAAAAGCGCTCCTGGTTTTCTTTCTTTCTATCTTTTTTTTTTTTTTTTAAGCTGCCCCGCGCTGTCTCGTTACGGCTGCTCCGAAGAACAGCTCCATAAACCCGGAGCACAGCTCCGCGTGGCTGCAGAGAGGTGCGAACGCGCGCACACGCGCGCGGCTGGATGAGCGCGCTGGCACGAGGCACTGACGTACAGTAAGCACAAACGCACCGAGGAGCTCTATCTTCTATCTCCAGGAGCAAAGGAAACGCAGGTCGTAAGGCTCTGCTATCTGCGGACGTGCTTTTATGAGGCCACAAGTGCTCTCTGCGCAGTTATTCGTGTTCCGCCAGACGTAACGCGCTACAGCTGTTGGCATGCAGAAAGCAGCGGTGCAATGAGCAGAGGGGAAAAGAAGGGTTTCAAGAGCAGAGCCTTCAGGGCGTAGGTGCTGCTCTCCACAAAGCACGAGGCATGCACAAACAAGCGGGACTTTGAAATGGGATGTCACTGGTGCTGACCCCAGCCGTTCTGTAGGGCTCTGTCTCCAAACCAGGCAATGCCTCATCTGTCCCATCCAGGCCAGGTGGGGGCAGGTCCCTGTCTTGCAGAGCAGCAGAGGCCACAAGCCTCTGTCCCGTGCTGAGTGGTTGCACTAGGAGCACTTCACTTGCTAACCACAAGTGCCGTTTTTTAGGAAGGAAGAGACACTTGAGGGATTATTTTAATATATATATATATATATATTTAAGTTATCATCTGTTTAACTTGATAATCCCTCAAGGAGAGGCAGAGATTTTCAGCTGAGGCTTACACTTAGCAGTAATTACACGTGTCTGACTGTGGGGTACCCGTGCGGCTGGCTGGGCACAGAGGCACATCCAGCTCTCCTTTAACACGTGCTCTTTGCTCCTGGTTGCAGTTGGGGACAGCAGAAGGTCTGTGGGGACAGCAGGAGGCCACGAGGGCAGCAAGAGGACTTTGGGGACAACAGGAAGCTCCACGTGAGACGGCGGCCGAAGCTCCCGCAGCCGCCCCTGTGGCAAGAACACCCACAGCAGCAGGTAATGTGCCCCTCCCACAGCAACTGACAGCCAGGAGCAAGAAATGTTCAGGCAGCTTACATCATCGTTTGCCTGTATCATTATCAAGGAGGAACTGAAAGCTGTTTTATGAGGAGCAGACAGACAAGACTAGCTTGAGCTTGAGACATGAAAAAAAAACCCCAAACCAGTAAGATACCTGAAGGCATCCCAATTAAGTGATATTACCATCCCGATCAAGATGCAGTCATTGTTAGTAAGCATCCCTGATTTCTAAGTGAGATATGCCAATGAGGCAGATTTCCTGATTAGGTGCACTTAATTTAAGTGGAGAGAACTACGTGGAGGAAACGTGTAAGTGCTCTTGTATGGGCCAGCTTCATGGGCACTGTGTCGCCTCCACTGATGCAAAGCTTGGACCGCTAACCCCAAACCCGCAGTGCTGCCCGTGCCTGGGGCTGCTTGACCATCCCACCTCCACCCTCTGCCTGTGCTCCCAGCACCGGCAGCACTGCTGCTGGGCATGCTGACAACCACCTGCGTCAGAGCACCTTGGCACCTGTGCTCTGTTAAAATCCCACTGGGAGCTGAGAAGGAGGCAGAGTGGTGTCTGAGGGCCTGCAGGGGCTGATAGAGAATGGCTTGGACTTTGGGATGGATCTGAAAGGAAGGTCCTTATCAGCTCTGCATTGGATATCTCTGTGTTTTAGAGATCAGACCTTTGTAGTTTTTAGATGGAGGGACTCCAGGTGTCGTGCTCTGACAGTAGGACTAAAGAGAGGAAGAAAACACAGACAGTAAGACTTGCGGACACCGGTCCTTTTGAAAGCCCCAAGCTGAGCCTGACAGGTGAAAGAAGGGCCCTACGCTTCAGTTCAGTGGTGCTGCCCTCCTTAACATCCACTATGGGCATCCCCCAAACTGCTAATCTGGTAGGAGAGCTCTGAAAGGAGGCTGCAGCTGACGGCCCCTGGGGAGAGGTTTATGTCTCATGCATCTCCTTTGCTCCAGAGCCCTGCCTCGTCTCACATCTCTGCGCTGAATATGGCAAGGAATGCAAGCCCTCCACCACACCTCTAGCTTTCAACGTTTGCTGAGCCTGTTTGTCTGTTATTTTTTTTTCCCCTGTGACTTTTCAGATTGTAATCTTGGCAAGGTTGGGACTGCCTCCTCTTCTGTGTTTGTACACTGTCTAGCTCCTGGTTGTGCCCAGGATCTTGGACCGATGTGCTAATAATGAATAAGCACAATTATCTTGGGGGTACTCTTCGAGGATCCCTCTGAAACGGATTGGGCTGGGGACATACCAATTCCTTTGGAAGAGAAGGGCTTGTGATAACCACGTGGTTAAAAACGAATGCTCTCTGCAGGGCTGAGCACAGGTGTTGCCTTCAGTGATATTTGTCACAGATTTGCATACAATGAATAGCACACCATGTCCCTTTTTCTTCTAAATTTAGGGGATGGCAACAGCCATCTAAACCTCTTTGAAGAAAAAGATGACACGGAGTTTTCTTGCTGACCTGCAGCAAAGGTGTACTCTTGAGGTGTGCCTGCTTTTCAATTTGCCTACTTATATAAATTCCAAGTGTAGCAGCTTCATACAGTTACTTCATTTCAGAGGTCCCTTCCAGGTGTCTCATTCTGACCTTGTATGGCTGCGTGGCGTGAAGTAGATCAGTGCAGAAATCCATCTTTGAATCTCTTCTTGTTCATTTTTCTTTTCAAATTCTGCTTTTCCTTTCAAATGAGGCCAGGTCCTCAAGCCATTAGGCTGAATTGCATCAGCTGTTGCTCTGGCTTGGGGAAATTAAAGGTGAGCACCTGTGCCAGCTCAGCATCACCACAGTGCATGAGCACGTAGAAGAAGTTAAGTCACTGGAGAGTGAACGAGGCTGGAGCCTCAGTGATGCTGGTGGATCAGGCGTACCTTATGTGCCAGGTAGCATCCTCTGGAGGTGGTAGGGAGGGCTGCTTCTTTGACCAGCTCTGCTGGTGAGATTGGTTTCTCATTCTGTTCAGTTTGAAGGCTGATGGTCATAAAGCGTGGTGTTTGGTGGTATGGTTGTTGGATTGTGGGGATTTTTTCAGAGCTAAGTGTGCTCATTAAGTCAAGATAATGTTATCTCTTCCAGTGTGATTTCCATTGAAGTGAATGGGAATGTTCCTATTCACTTTAAAACACAATTTCCTCCACCTCCTCCTTCTTAAAAGACTTAATCAAGCATGTTTAGCGGAAACCTACGAGAGCTGTCTAATGACTGACTTGCTTTGCCCAGGGAAAAATGTAACCATAAACTGAAACATGATGCTGAAAACTAAGTTTAGTAGAAAGTGTTTAGTCTAGTGCTAGATGAATGATGGAAGCGTGTATTTGTGAATAATTTATTTGACAATTGGTGTGGGGGAAAATGACGAAGTTCTCTACTCGTTTGTCTTTGCCTATCTACAGAACCGGCTGAACAATGCTCAAACAAATTGCAAATACGTATTCAGGAGCAAAGAGGTCAGCTTTTGTCAAAAGTGTTTTTAGCAGAGACTTGGACGAGCCCCAGATCAGCTTAATTTTCTTGTGTTCTTTGCATAGTAAACAAAGGAAGTTGTTCTATTAGTTACCAAATCCACTGTGAATATGCATCTCTCCGGCAATGTTCCTATTCTATTGCAAATCCCATACTGTGAGGACTCTGCAAATACTGGAGCACAGTCCTCCTGGCCATGGCCAGTGATCTGAGATTTGAGTGAACTCAGTGAGTAGTGTTTTATAGAATGTGCCCACCTGCAGCCCCTCCTTGCAGCACTGCACATGGCATTATGCGCGGGGCTGAACAAGGAGAAGCTGCACCGCTCAAGAGAAGGTGTGTTCTGTGATCAGGAAGGCTGCCATCTCCATATACGATGATGCAAACAGCTGCTGATTGCCAGACAGAAGCTTCTCATTAATTATTTTTCCTCTTGGTGAGAGAGGAAATGCAGCCAGACGGCAGAGGCTCTGAAGAGCTGCCTTTATTAGCTTGACCTGACAGCAGTGCAGAGGTGTTTTGCTTGGGGACAAAATCTACATTTTGCCTTGCAATTTAGTGAGCTTGTCTGCATCGCCTCCTACACTTCCTCCTACCTTTCCCTTCCCCTGTGACACACCCAAGCTTCTCTCTCGGTAGTCCTTCATCCTGTGCCACCTTTGCACCTTCTTGCATACCACCAAATGAGCTTAAATATCCTAGAATAAACAGATATTTTTAGTGGTTTTTTTTTTTTAAGATGTAGTTTTCTCCAACAAAAAAAAAAAATGAAGATGTAAGAGCATGGCTCTTCTCACAAATCTCCTGATCCCAAATTTTGTGCTGTCACTGTCAGTAGGTTTTGGATTAAGCAAGAACTTGCTCTATGGGTTCCCAGATATGTGCCAGGCACCTGTGAACCCCCTGGGAGCCTGGAGGAGCTGCAGTACCTGAATAACTGTAACCCAGGTCCTCTTGGCCTGCTACCTGCCCACGCCTCCTCTGTGCACTATCAGCTGCAGCAGTTGTCTCTGCTTATCTTCTCTGAGGGGATAAGTGCAGTCTTCAGGCTCTTACTTCACCTGAGTACTTTATATTTGGGTGGAAATAGCCTGCTGATTTGTGGCTTCAGCTCTAGGTGTACCAGAGTACAAAAGGAGAGGCAAGGTGGGCCTTTAGTGAATGTGGTGGCGATGGGCTGACAGTTGGTCTGGATGGTCAAAGAGGTCTTTTGCAAAATTAATGACTCCGTGATTTGATGCTTTCTCTTAGTTTCCTGGCAGGAACTGCTTTGTGGTGAAGGAAACAGGTGATAGTGACCCTTCTCCTTGGGGTTTGGGGCCTGCCTGCAGTGAGGTTTGAACTGCTTGAGGCTGGTGGAGGGCAAGGGAGCCCTGCTGGGGTGCTTAGAGTCAGCACTGCTCCTCCCAGAGCCAGGGGCAGTTCAGGTGATCCACACGTAGAGCAATAAGCTTTGACAGAGGAGCCCTGGTAAGAGCTCCATTTAATTTCACTGTGGTATGTAGCACTCCAAGAAAACTCCCCGACTTGGTCCTTTTCCTCCAAGCACAACTCCTTATCAAGGTCCTTGGCAGCAATTCACTTACAGAAAGGAGCAGCTGTCATGGTATTCCCACATACAAACATGGAAAAACAACCCCTCCCTGCTTTCGGTGCAGCGATGTTATGTAGTAAGAATAATTACAATATTTAAACACTTGTATCTGCACTTTTAATCTTCAAAGCAGTTAACGAGCGCTAGCTACGGGTAATTGTAGCTGCAGAGTGATGGGACTGTTTGCAAAAAGGGAAGAACTGTGTGCGCTCCTGGTCCAGCAGCCCTGCGCACAGGGTGCGTGATGATGCAGGCTCAGTGGCAAGGCACCTCTTGGGTCACAGGGATGCTTTTTCCCACCACCAGTTACTATCCTCCTGCCAGAGGTCACTGACTTCTGGGTGTGCAGGTGCTCACATAGGGCTTTGCATCCTGTTTCAGTCCCAGTGGGCTGGCTATATGGCCTGTGTTCTATGTGGTGGAGCCAGTCTATGTGACTGACCATATGACTTGGCTTGTTTGGAGTGGAGCTGATGAAGGGTGAGTGGTTCAGTGGACAGAGCTGGGAAAGCAGTGACTCCTGGCAGAAAATAAGATGACAGTGAGAGGCTTGCAGGAGATGTGTGCCTGAGAAAGGGAGGTGAGCCCACGCTGATTCCTCCTCTGAGTTGGTCTCCCTGTCCTAAGGAACTTGGCACTGACAGCCCTTGTGTAAAAAGTGTCATTTGTTTCCTTGTCGTGCTTATGTGGCTCTTGGATCATGCTGGAAGGGGTAGCAGTGCTGCTCCTGCATTTTCCCTCACTTTGCTTTCTTACCAGGCTTGCTTATCTGAAAGTGTTCAGAGTTGGGAATGGGATTGATTGATGTGAAATGTGTCATGAGAGCACGCAGCTTGTGGGGTACTGCTGCCTGCACCTGGGAAGCCAGAGCACAGCCCTGCTTGGGGCATCCTGGCCATCTAGCTCAGCCCCTTGCCTTCACGGGCAACATGCCTCTGTATTTATTAACCTAGACCATTCCCAGGCAAATAAATGACGTCTGCGTTGGATGAGATGTTTGCGAGAAGTCCCATCCAGCCTCCTCTATGTGCTGACCATACTGTTTAGATAACTTTGAGGCCCGTGTACCTTGCCATTTGATTTTAAACAAAGCACATCCAACTGCTGGAACTTTTGTTTTCCCTGGAAGTCACACTCTTATCTGTGCAGTATGAGTAACTGTTCTTCCTGCTGTTAAAGAGGAAAAATAAGGTACTACATACGGTGAAGTAATGACAGTACATTAAGAGGAATTGGTTATTTCCAAGTGGTTAGCTTGCATTTTGTTTTTATATTAGCTGTTCATGCACGTTATCATTTTTCCCCTTGAGGATTGTTATGGGGGGAAAAAAGGATTGTGAAACTCTGAGCTAGTTCTCTCTTGTGCTGCAGCTTCATTATTATGTGCGTGTCTCTGAAAAATAAAATCTTTGCTTTGTGGAAATATACGTCATAACAGTGGTGTTTTTCTCTCTTTGATTTGTGAGGTTCAGCCACGTAGTTGGTTGTTAAGAAATGGATGGCACTTTTCTTTTAAAGGTTCCTGAAGTTAATTGATAAGAATCCTGCTGTTCTCTTAAAAAGAAGAGGGGGTGAAAAAGAGGAAACAAAGTTGAAGTAGAAACGTTAAGTCTTCTAGACCTTGTTGTTCCAGAGGGAAGCATCCCATCAGGCTCCATTCCCAGCTTTCCTGAGAAACGAAGTAAAAATTCTCTGGAAAGAAACACATGCGCAAATCAACCTTGGAGGTTAACCTTGCGACTCTTGAGTTCCTACTCCTTCCTGAGGCCTCAGATGTTGCTGCTGGCAAGGCTGTGCAAAGGGGTCATCTCCCAGAGCCAGCTGCTTCCAGGAGCAGTGCCCAGGAGAAGCTCGGTGCTGGGGCTGCTGCTGGCACGGCTTTGTGGCAGGGCATTGCGGGGCCGGGAAAATAACCTGACATCCTCTCCCTTCCTCACGCAGTCCCAATTAAGCGCAATCAATTGCTCAATCAATCTTTTGCTCTTAATAAAGTTGGTTATCTTTTCCCTCTCGTTCCCCTCCAGGTTTCTGAACAATTGTTCAGACAGACACAACAAGCAGCTTTTGTAAAGGAAGAGTGTAGGCGTTTCCTTTTGGCTGTTTTCACTTTCTGCCTATTATGTTATGTTCCGCGCCCTCCCCAAATCCTAATCATATACAATGAGTGTTCTAGGAGTCTTTTTTTTCATCCAACTGGCATGGATCGAGTACCCTAATTTGACAGCAAAATCATGCCAAAACATTTGAGGTGGGGAGGGGGGGAAGAGAATAGACGTTTTGTCATCTTTGTGCTCCTGATGAGTCAGACCGTTTAAACGAAGGAAAAGTTTGAAAAAGGGAAGGGAAATGCTCCACAGCCTTATCTACTCCAACATTAATTTGGGTAGAAGGTAGGAGTGGAGGAAGTCTGAGTAAATCTGTTCCTTATTCAAGTTGTCTGTAAGTAGTTACTGCTGTCTGTGAGATGAGGGGGGATGCACTGAATTGTTGCCCACAGTTGTGACAGTGAGGAAGAGATACCATATGTCTTTGCCTTGGTTTGGTTTGTGCGTATACTAAAGGCACGCTTGCTTGGGGTGTGTGTTTGTAAAAACCATCAGCATTGGTTGCAGCTGCACTGCTTTAACCACCCTGCATTTCCAGGTAGGAGAACACTGCAGCGGTGCAAAGCATACTTATACCTGAGTAAATCTGTCCTCAGGAGGGGTAGTCCTGTTCAGCTTGCCTGGCCTGCAAACAAGCTGTCCTGAACTGATGTGGTCATGCAACCACGAAGATTGTCAGGCTGTGTCTGGGGGCAGGGCTGGATGGTTCCCTCTGGAGTGGGTGAGAAGGTTATGATGAGCATGTATCGTGCAACTTATGGGAGGAAAAAAAATGAAAAGGTGCAGTCAGGAGAGGGGTGAGTGACCTGGATGAGGAGAAAAGGCAGAGGGTGTGGTGCTGCAGAAAGTGCCAACAGCACGGCCTTACTTAAACTTTACCTAGGCTTGCCTGCGTGTTGATTTTAGTGTAAGGATGGTCAAGTCAGGCCTCTGAGCTTAAAGGACAAGAGAGGGGAAATGTCAAGAAATCGCAGTTACCTCGCTGTGAAAAGCAAACAAACTGTTAGTGGGAAACCTGGTGTCCTGGGGGAGTTGCTGGGAATCTCATTATGTAAGGGAGCATTTGCACTGCAGCAGCTCTTGCTCATGTCACCAAACTCAAACTTAGCCCTGTGCTTGCCACAGCCCCGTGGGCACTGTCCCCTGGCGCACAGAACGAGTCGTGCAGCCCTGTGCATTGCTACCAGTCTCAGAGAATGATGGCTTGGAGCTAGCTCAGATGGACCTGCCCTAGTTGCGTTTGCTGTGGTGCAGATGTTCCCTGGGAAGTTTAAAAAACAAACAAACAAAAAACAGTAAAAACTCAGACAAATATGCCAAAGGTGGTAACATGGTAATGAGAGGGGGAGTGCTACCTTTGCTGAAGGGCCATTTTCAGCTCTGTTCTTGAGGCTAGCCTTTCCAGGAGGCAAGGAGTCAAGGAAAAAGTTCACTCATCTTATTGTCCAGCTACTTCACTCCCTTGTTGCAGTTCCTGACTGGCTTTGGCGATGGCAGGTCCTCCAGCTCAGCTTGAAGGATGGATCCTGAATAGCAGTGGCCCTGAGGTGCTATTCTGGCAGCAGGGACCTGTTGGGTGCTGAGATTTCTCGTGGGTGCCCCCATGCTTGGCTTCAGGAGTGGAATCTGCTGATTGCAAGCCAAGAGGCTATCTCTTTGCACTGCGGTGATCCTCCCTTGGCTGGGTCTTCTGGCCTCAGGGCTGTTTGCGTTGTGAGGATGGCACAGCCATACTTCAGGGAAGGATTGGGGCCCGGGCCTTATCTCACTTTGATTATATTAAATAATCTATCTGTCTGCCACGTTATTTACATAACTCTTATTTAAATAGTTTTGCATCAGACACACTGAATCATGAGACTGAAAGTCTAGACGATGCTTGCTAGGCTCAGCCTGCCCTCGGCCCTCCTGTGCTGCCATTTTTCTTCTTTTTCCCTCCAGGACCACCCTGCACCGTGCTTGGTCCCAGGAGCTCGGGGTGAGCAAAATATGGGGGTGAAGGGGGAGAAATAGGGGAGCAGGAGGCAGTGAGGAGGGAGCTGCCTGTGTGGTGTTACTGCGTCAGCTCTGGGTATGCTGCAGAACAGATAGCCTTGCCTAGATGGACGTAGGGAAGGGCTTCAGCCCTGAGCCTAACCTCCGGGAACCTGCTTTAGGAGATACTCCACTTCGAGAAGAGCAGAGAGGTATAGGGTTACCGAGTGCTCAGCGAGTTTATGGTCGAGAGCGAAAGCCGGGAGCAGGCGGAATAAGAAGACGTTTGTCATCAGAGAGAAAGCCAAGGAAACGCATTCGTTTCCCTAGGTTCTCCCCCGAAAGCGTGTCATAAATTCCTCATGAATCACAGGCGGCCTGCGTTGCGGCACGCCTGACAACCCGTCCGTCAACCCTGAAGGCGCGCTCCGCGTCCTACACCCGCCGCGGGTTTCGCCGTAGGCGACTCGGACCGTGGGACGGCGGCGTGGAGCAGCAGCGCCACCCCGCGGCAGCCACGGGCAGCGCGGAAACGGGCTGGCATCCCGGGAGCCGTCAAACATCAAGCCTTTTTTTTTTTTTTCCTTTTTTTTTTTTTAATATATATTTTTTATTTTTTCTCTCCTCCTCTCTTTTTTTTTTTACTTTCCTTTCTCTTTTCGATTTTTTTAATTTTTATTTTATATCTTAATTTTTTAACTCAATTCTTGGAACACTCAATGTGTTTTGAGAAGGTCGCTCTTGCTACCCTCTGTTTACAGGTGCAGGGAAAAAAAAAGGCATAAGGGACCGCAGCAGGTACTGTAACCAATAGTAACTGTTTTGAACCATAAACAAAAAGAGGGGAGACTTAGGTGAGATGTTAAGAAGAAACTGTTTACTCAGAGAGTGTGAGGTGCTGCCCAGAGAAGCTGTGGGAGCCCCATCCCTGGAGGTGCTCAAGGCCAGGTTGGATGGGGCTCTGGGCAGCATGAGCTGCCCTTCAAACCTAAGCTATTCTAGGATTCAGCAGTGCAGACCTCCTGAAAACCGGGCCTAGCCTCTCAAGGTGAGCTCTCAGAGCGCCTTTGTGATGATCAGTTACTTCTGCAAAAGATTGAGGAGCCGTGTTAAGACTAATTCAGTGGAGTTAAATCACACTGGCGTGCCTATTGGTAGCAAAAGTCCTATGAACTACTGAGAGGATGGCCCAGGTTTGCTGCCTCCTGCTCTAGCTGCCAAGCTGCACTGCCTCCCTTCAGCAACTGGCTGTTGTGAAAGAGGAACTCGCTGTCCTGCAGGGGCTGTTTCCCAACAGGGAGGCTCAAAGGGTGGAATTGTTATTGTGGAGACTGAGGAATTACACACGTGTGCGCGCACACACAAGCCACACACCCCTTTCTGATTTCTGCAGAGGGAAGTTGTAAGTTCAAAAGTGAGGATCAGAGCAACTGAGGTGATCCTACCTGAAAGCAGGGCAGGATGTGATTGACACCTCTGGGCTGATTCAGCATGCAGGCATGGCACGAGGTGTGTTGAAGTTATTTTAAGGTGCTGTGGCCTGCCTGAGGGCATCACAGAGTTCGGATGCCCTGCCAAATAGATGTGACTCCCCAGGGGAGGGGGCGATCTGCTGATAGCCACACCTTCCCCATTGGCTGCCTGGGAGAAATTATATATATATAAAAAAAGGCTTTATTGACAGAGAAAAATGAATAATTTGTACTGGAGGAACACACGGGTCATTGTTCCTCTTCTGCTGCGTGACTCATCTGGATCAAGCTGTCTGTTTGGTATATCTACTAATGTGGCAATGTGGAAAAGCTAACCCATAAGTGCTTCTTTTGTTTCCTGAAGTACAATCCCCGGGTGCCTTTCGATATTTTTCAGTTTTTCTAAGCCTGCCATGTATTGGAACGAGAAGAGCGCAGGCACTTTCTTGGCAAATCTTCCGTAACCTTTTCTGTTCCACCCTTAGACAGTGCCTTCTTTTTCTGGGTTTGCAACAGAAGTGCTTTACACCTCTGAAGCGAGAGGAAACCTCGCCGCGAGCCTGAAGTTGAGCGCAATGTCACGCATCGGCACTGCACCAGGTCCCACATGGATCCCAGAAGTCCAGACCTTAGCATGACCTGCCCCGACCCCATCCATTGCTGCTCAGCGGAGGATGCCAGCCTAACCCCATGCACCTCCTTCCCCTCCAGCTGCTCTTTTCTGCCCACCCTTGCCCTGAGTGGGCTATTCACTGATGTACGTGGCTCCCTCAGCTCCCCCTACCCCTCCTTACGCAGCTGCCTTGTCCTGTCCCCTTGGCACAGCAGCATTGCCCCATGTGCGATGCATTTGGGGAGCGTGCTGCCTGCAGAGGAAGGGCAACATTCATCCCTCAGCACAGGAATGCTTCTGAGAGCTTTTTTTCTCTCTATCTTTTTGTGATTTTTTTTTAATCTTTTATTTTTATTCTTATTTTTTTTTTTAAGGTATCTGACTTAGCTCCTGAGCTTTTTCAGGTGAGGTGTTAATCAGAAACAGGCTAATATGCAAATAAATGTACTCCCCCCAATTAGGTAAAAAGAAAAAAAAATAAGGGACTTCAGAGAAGGCACTTATCTCAGCTCTGCTTGGGTAGCTGGAGCAGCTGTGAGAGAGCTAATAGCAGGGCTGAAACCAGACTTGCCAGCAATTTCATTCTTGGCCAGACAGTCAATTTTTTCATGCTTTTGTCTGGCTGTCTCTCTGTAGGGCTGCACAAGGAGAGCAGTTTTACTTTCTTTCGTTACTATATGTATATTTTTCTGCTGAATTCATCTATGACTGCCTTAATAACTCAGTGGCACTCTGTTTCCAAGGAAGCTTGAGTGACTGAGTAATGAAGATGAATCAGGATTCCAGAAAAAGGGAAAATCCTCCTTTTCCACACAGTGCAAGCCCAACAACCTGCTTCTGCCAACCTGTCCTTACAAAATAAAAAAGAGGCCTTCATTTGTACCTCCTCATTTTCCTGTGAGTACACTGAAAGGATTTTTTGTTGCCTGCTGTCACCCTCGTCTGTGCTCTCTGTGCCCCTTCTGCTGCAGGAAGCAGGCAGAGTGGTGGTTTTTAATAGGAACTCATTTCACATACCTGTGCGCCTGTTGGTAGAAGAGGTCACACTCTCCAGGCTTCTCTGGGGCTGGGATCCCCCTCTGGACAAAGGTGTTGTGTCTTAGAGCGCTGTTGGCTTGGCAGGCGCCTTTATGAAAATACCACAAGTTCAGACAATGCTGGTTACGAGGAGCACACGGCGCGTCGGACGTGGGAGGATTGGCGCAGAGTTTCCAGTAAAAATGTAGTGACTTAGAAAGCTCTTCTTCACCCTGGTGCATCCCAGGGAGCGTATTTGGTATCTGCACGTCTGGGGGAGCGTGGGGTACGCTGTGTGTTTGGACATGTCTGACCGAAGGTCTTGGGAATCGCTTAGTTCCTTGCTAGCACGCAGCGCAGGTTTCAAAGTGTCCCAGGGTATTCTTTTGCATCCAACGGAAGCCTGCCTCAGATTTTAAGCATTGCAGGGGCCAGAGTTTCATCTGCTGTGAATCAAGGGGAGCTGGTGGGGCCATGCCAATTGGGGACGGCCAAGAGGTTGGCCTTCTACTGTCCCAGTGCTGCAGCACAGTGCAGGCAGACTGCATAAGGACAGCCTGCAGAGCACAATGCACCCAGCAAGGTGCAGAGCTGATGCTGTGCATTTTTGTCAGCCATACAGGCAAAGTGAGGACCCTGCCATTGTGAGATGATTTCAGGCTGTTGCTAAAAGCTGTTTTATGTCTCTTGGAGACTTTGTCTGTCACATTCGAGGCCACCTCTTTTCAGCTCTGCTCCTTGTCGGTAAAAATGAGGCTGCTGCTCGTTCTCTCTTTCTCTGACCCCTGCACATTCAGCTGGAAGGGAAAGGCTGCCCTTGGATTTGCTCATTTCTTCTATACGACCTCCGAGCTCCAGAAAAGCTCAGGGAGTTTCTGTGATCCCGTCAATAGGCTCTAGATAGCTGATGGGAGGCCTGGGGAAGAATGGCTTCCAAAAGCAGAGGTCAGTGGCTTCAGAGGACGGAAGCCGCTTTCACGGAATTGTAGGGTTGGAAGGGGCCTCTAAATATCATCTACTCCAACCCCCCCCAGCAAAGCAGGCTCCCTAGACCAGGTTGCACAGGTAGGTCTCCAGGCAGGTCTTGTATATCCTGCTATCTATCCCATCTTGCCCTTTCCGGTAATCCCCCGGGATTCAAGTTCATGACTGAACTTCTTTGCTTTTGTTCTCTCACTGTGGGCATTTTTGAACTCACTATTTGACAGCTGAAAGTGTATGTCCTACTTGTTACGAGGAAAAAAAACCAGCAGAATTAAAAGAAAAGGAGGAAAGAATTCTCCGCTTTATTTCTAAAAATCGATAGCGTCAGATTTTAACTTCATAGCCACTTGGGAATCATCCTGCAGCTGGGTCAAGTCTCCTTGTTTTGCACTTAGTGAAAGTGTGATTTGTGTCAGCTGACCCAACTGCTTGCCACTGGTTTCTCCTATTTTGATCCGTAAAACCTTCAGTGGGCTGCGATTTAACAGCCTGAGAGTGCACACTTAGCTCCTTGAGGCAGTCTTTCTTTTGGTGGCACTCAGCTGACCAAGGAAAAGTACTCTGATTCTCGCTTGCCCATCTGCCTTCCCCTACCAATGAAGAATGTGGGGTACCCTGCCCCTGGAGACTTTCAAGGTGAGGCAGGATCAAGCCCTGGGCAACCTGATCTACCTGTGCATGTCCCAGTTCTTTGCACAGGAGTTGTACTAGATGGCCTTCAGGGGTCCCTTTCAACTCTGAAGATTGTATGATTTTGAGGTTGGAGCCAGGAGTCTGATGGCAAAGATTTTGGAAGGTCCAGCCCTCAGGGAGCTGTGACCTCAGCTTTGATAAGTTGTATGTCTGTGCTCCAATGCTCATCACTCGCTAATACCTTCCTCTCTTGTGAGATTCTGAGATAAAAATACAGTCATGTTTATGAATTGCTCATATGTTGAGGTGGCAAGACGGTGTTTATAAAAAGTTCCCTATTTCTGGTGGTGTCTTAAGGCTTTAGGTGACTTTTTTCTTCAGTTAAGTTCCCAAAAGTTGGGGCACCGATTTGTGACACTGAGGACTCAGAACTTTTGGTGAAGTCAAACAAAACTCAAAGCTAAGGGCGTAAGTGCTATTTTTATCTGTGACATGAGCTCCTTAAGGACTTTGAAAATCTCATTCTATGCCCAAGTTAACAGTGTAGTTCTTGGCCCACAGCAAGGGGGCCAGCAGCAAGCAGACAAACCCAGTCTGGGCTTTGATTTCACTCAGATCATGTTGGTCTGAAAAATGGATGAGTATGATTCTGTTTCACGTACCAAGTTGTCTTCCAGCACTGTCAGACATACATTTGTGTTCATGAGGTTGGATTTTAGTAGCCAGGCATCCTCTTCCTCTCCCTCTTTTTTTGCCCTCCCACAGGTTTAAAGGAGGTGGCTCTGACTTGAGTGTGGGCATGTCCTAGAGATCTCCGGAGCTCTATCCCAGCTGAAGTTGTTCCCTGACTTAAATCTTGTCTTTTCCACTTTGATTGTGTGTTGTTTTGTTGTTGTTGTTGTTGTTGTTCCCTCTGAATATAGAACAAGCGGGAATGCATCTATTTAAGTCAGCTTTGTCTTTTAATGTTTGCTTTTGACACAAGGGACATGCATTTTATTTCTTAGCTTAGCATCTGTTCCAAGTCTATCGCTCTGTGTTTTATAACTAGTATTTTCTGCAAAGAGCTGCATCTGTTGATGTTTTCAACTGCAGTTTGCTACTTACCTTCTGAAGGTCCCTCTCAGGTTTCTGGAAGGTATGCTAAAGCGTTACAGTCAGAATGGATTGGTTCAGTCAAGCTCTGCAGTTTAAACCATTTGACTTCTCTGGTGCAACACGCTAAGGTTGACATGTAGATAAGAAGACTAGAGGTTGCACTCTGTGGATGGCACAGTGGGAGATGATACTTGATCATAATGACTATAAAAGTCAGTCTGACACAGTTATGAGTTTCTCGTGGAGCAAGTTCTTTGCTGGTAGACAATCAATGTTGAATCACCCCTGATTTACAATGAAATGAGAAGGATCAGAGCAGTTATTCTTATCTGTCATGCTTTTTGTTCCATGTGTAACTCTGCAGGCCTCAGAGGGAAGATTTGCACCCTTAAAATGTTTATTGAAAAATACATTCAGCAGTGGTTTCCTTCTAAACTTGTCTGTGGGTTAGGAAGCAAATTCTGAATGTCGTTCACTGAAGTATGTTGTTAAAAACAAAGTATTCATACCAAGAATTATTCATGGGTAAAACACTCTTGAAGAATCTGAGCAAACTTCAGAAGTAACCTTAAGACCAAAGAAACTGTGCTGAAGAATGTATTCAAATATTTTCCAGCCTATCACAAGCAGATTGGATAAAGGCAAATGCAGTGATCTGGCTCAGCTCACTCTAGGGAATTTAAGGGGGGAACAAATGCTGAGAACATACATTTGCACCTTCCAACACAAAGGATGCAGTCTGAACTCTTTTTAGCTTTCTGTCTGCCCCGTTCTGGGACTCTGTTGTAGCATCAGTCACATGGAAAAAAGACAGATGCTGAGACTGAGGCTATACTGTGTAGTAAATCAAAGTATGCCTGGTTGCTAATAAACTACTAGCACATTCTCTGTTGAGAGCATGGTCCTTTGCAACTGGCACTTGTTCTGAACAATTCTGGGGCCTGGTTTGGCAACTGGAGCATGCCAGTGACCATACTCAGTAGGCAGTTTGCTTCCTGCTGCCCCATTTAGGAGACTGGCAGGCTGTGCTCAACCAGCTGGCCTGGGTATTTGATCATAAGGCAACAGTGGCCAAGTTTACTGACAACGATATAGCCTGACAGTAATCTGGCATGGAGTGTGCATGTGCAGTACTGAAATTCAGCCTGGAGTATGCTAGCTATTCATGTGCAGATATGTCAGTTGAACTCCTGGGCTTTCATGATATGCCACTTTGAAGTGGAGAGAGATGGGACATTGGGGTAAAATTCTACCATGTTGGGTTTCGGGAATTCCCTAATGGGGTAAGTGTAGAGTTGTTCCACTGTGCTCACTTGGCCCTTGCCAACCTTGTGAATGAGAACAAATCCTGCCTGTCTCATGGAACAAAGAGAAGGGAAAATCACAGCGGGAGTGAGTGTTTCCACTGTTCTGTCTCATTCCCAGAGGTTTTCCTATAGCCAAGGGCAGAGCTGTGGTGCTTTGCTCATGATACCAAGTCAGAAGCTTGACTGTGCTATGCCTGCTGAAGCACCTTGAGGCAGGCTGTTAAGAATACTTACTTGATGAAACTAAGTTCAAGTCTTCTGCCCAAAATGTGCTAGGGCACTTGTTTAGTGCTTAGACTTCCATGGCTGTGCTTTTAGGACTTCACATATTTTTTAATACCTATGTCATCTAGGCAGGGTTGCATTGCTGTTTTGTTGTGGAACAGAATTCTGTAGGCCTGAAGGTAAAGAAAGCTGTAGTATTCAGAGCTGTGTTTGTTTCCAGGTAGTGCTTGGTTCAGAAAAAGGTGAATACCTGGGATAAGTATTTGAGCACGATTTCAAGGAAATGAGGCATTGCCGTTTCTTTGGTCTTGCTGACAAAGGGAGAAGAAGGAGCAAGACCAAAGTGAGCACAGGAGCTGTGCTTGGACAGGGAGCCTGTGTAAGCTAGTAATAAGAGGTAAGGGGAGTGAACTTAGGATAGAAGCTACTGTGGTATTGTCATTGTGATATCTCACTCTTAACCAAACATTACATGAACTGGAGGACCAGGATGCCAGGCCGAATACGAGAAAGAAGCTATGAGCTGGTAATTAGAAGCAAGAGACAAGTAGTAGGCTACAGCCAGAGTAAGAAGGAGGCTTTGTAAGCAATTTATGGTTCAGACATTCATTTGATGTCTGTTTGGCCTTCAAGTTGGGTGGGATTGTTTAGTCTGGAGAAGGAGAGGCTCAGGGGACTTCTTATTGCCCTCTACAACTGCCTGAAAGGTTGTAGTGAGGTGGGGGTTGGTCTCTAATCCTGGGTAACTAGCTGTAGGACAAGAGGGAATGGCCTCAAGTTGTGCCAGGGGAGGTTCATGTTGGATATTAGGAAAAAATTCTTCTCCAAAAGAGTGGTCAGGTGCTGGAATGGGCTGCCCAATGAGGTAGTGCAGTCACTGTCCCAGGAGGTGTTCAAGAAATGTGTAGTTATGGTACTCTAAGGAACATGATTTAGTGACCAGTACTGGTGGTAGATGGACAGTTGGACTAGATGACCTTAGAGAAGTTTTCCAACCTTTAGGATTTTATGACTCTGTGGGACAGGGTCCATTTTCTGTGCACACACCTCAGTGATGTGCTAGGTTCACTGCAGCTGGGCAGTGGCTCACAACAGCTGCAGGTCTCTGGGCTCTCACAGTAACTCGCAGAACTGAAGAAAGCTTTTCCTGCAGGGAGGCTTGACCCTGCATCCAGCACCCATACAGACCAGGCAGAAATCCTCATGAACTGCCATGAACTAACACTCCTGAGCAATCTTGTCTTCCACAACACCCACTTTGTTCTAGCTTTCTCTACTTACTTTGCATGTATTATGTCATTTTACAAGTAAATAAATCTGGTTTGCAATAAATTGTAATTTACATTTAGTCCTTAAAACACAAAAAAGCAACACAAAGCTGTGAGCAGGATTTGTGATAATTAAATAGCTGAACTTCATTCTTCTTATGGGGCTATAGGGGCAAACTTCACATGCAGTAGTTGTTTGAGTCTTTCTGTCGTCTTGCTTTCCTGTAAAGTTCTAGGTACTTTTCTTCTGCTGCGATTTTCATGTCTCTATGAATTTCTACACAATTTAAAATACAGTATAAGGAGTGGATAATCCATATTGTGGGTGAAAAGTATTATCATGGTCCTTCTGCACAAAGTATCTTCCATGGTATCGTCAGGTTATACAGATGTGATAAGAAACCAGACTGTGTTCTGACGTATTATAATTATGAATTTGCATAATTTGAGTAATGCTTGTCTAATTCTCAAATTGTTGTAAATTGATTTACGTTTTCTCTATGAACTTCTTGTTTGCCTCTTCCTCCCCCAGTTGCAGTGACAACTGTGAATATAATTAATATAATTAATGTTTTTTTCTACTTCTGCTTCCAGATAACTGCTGAAAATTCTAAACAAACCAGAGCTCTGGCAGGACTCTGCTAGACGCTTCATCCAAACATATCATTTTACAACTCTGATAAAAGGATCTGCTGAATTTTCTTTTGGCTGAGATAAGATATTTGTATTCATTGAAATCATTGTTAATGTGAGTAGAAAGAACTGAGATCTAAATGAGATAGATAAGTCATTAAAATGAGGTTATTTTTGAGACGGAACTGTATGAAAAATGGAGAGTGAGGGACGATTTGCACTGAGTGTGGACTTTATTTCATGTTGGGTGGTGCTACCATAGTATGTGTTTGTAAGTCACTGTGTAGCAGGCAGTAGGAAGTGTCGGGTTGTGAAGATTCTTGTGTTGTCTGAGATGGAGCTGGAGGCAGTTGGGTTGAGACATCTTCTGGGCTCATTGGTACATGCAGGACTAAAAAGAGAATTAGAAGGACAATAGACATTTGCCACTCCACCAAATTGGATATGGGCTTTTATTTGGGTTTCTTTTTGACCATCCCAACTATCATCAACTGGCATATTTTCCATTGCCATTTAAAAGTATTCTTTCATAACGGTAAGACCTATAAAAAGAATAAATGAGACAATAAAATACATATTCAACAGTCAAATCTGGTGGATTGAAACAGTGAGGCAGTGCCCACACTCTTTCTTCACCTCACAGTCCAAAGCCACCCTAGAGTGCTTTGGCAAGCTGCTCAAGTGGAGGTCACACAGAATGCAGGCTGCTTGGAAGGGTGTCCACTGCATAGAGATGTGTCTCAAAAAGGATCTCAAAAAGGCTATCAGATACAGCTTTCTTCTTGTGGGAGGCAAGTTGCCTTTCATTTGTGCCTCTGTTCACATCTAATTGTGTCCCTTGCTATGGGCGTGGTCCAAGGCCGATGGGAATACTTTGGTGGTTTCAGTCAGCTTTTGGAGCAGCCTCTTTGAAGGAATGGTTGGTAAAAAGACTGCGGGGAGAGCTATGAAGTGCTCATGCTCTTTGAGCTTAATGGGGTGCTCCAGTCTGAAGTGTAGCATGCATGACTACAGGGGGAAAAAAAAAAAAAAAGAGGAAAAAAAGAGGGAGAAGTGCTAAGCCAAGAGAAAGAGGGCAGGGGAACTCAATCCTGCATGAACTGGAGTGCAGCTGCATAGCCTTGAGCACTAATGTGTGCAGTAGCAAAAGTGAGGCCCAAAAGGGGAACACTTAACTAAGTGCCTCAGCAGCACTGCGAGATGCTTAAATGCATGTCTATCCAGACATGCCTGCTGTGAGCCTGGGTGGGAGCATTAAGGGATCCTGAGATTTAGTGCTTTATGGTGAAAAGGACCAAAGCAGTGCTTAATGTACACCTGCATGCAAGTCTCTGCTGGGGCTGGCATGAGGACATTTCTAGCACACGTAGTGCTGTGTGGGCATAGCTTTTCATGGGCTGGTGGATATTTTCTCACTTAGCAAGCTCAGCGTTTCTGGAGGGACTGATAACCTGAACTGCATTAAATAAAAAAGCAGATAAATAGAGTAGGGCAAAGTACAGCCAAATAAGATGCTAGGTAAGTGCTTCTGCTGTACCATCAGCAGTGATGGAAAGAAGCAAGAGCCAAATGTGACCAGACAGTAAATATTATGGAATGAGTATTAGTGATCTCAAACATGTTGCATTTTTTCAAGGTATGAATGGCAGCTACACACAGATGTAGAAGGAGAACTGTGAAAGACATCAGCAGGTGGGACTCCTACTTACATGAGAATATTGGTTTATCTCAGTGTGCCAGAGTTGAGCATGAAGTACATCCCCAATAGCTGCTGCCTCCTATTAAAGAGCATCTGTCTAAAAATATTAACCAGAATCTCAATAATGAACCTAGGAGCAAATGATGGAAATTTCGAAGAGCATGGCGCAACTAGGAATGAAACAAATTTGTTTATGGACTGAACCTAAACTGGAATTTTCCCATTCTGGGTTCAAGAAATCCAGCTGGGATGCTTAAGGACAGCTGCCACAGACAGCAGGAAGAGTGAACTTCCTTTCCCCAGGCCCAGGGCTCACATGGTCCTTAGCCCAAGGGTATAATGAAAGCTATGGAAACTGCACTGACAAATGTGATGATGTGGAAGGTTTCCCTGACTGAGAAACTTTTGACTGTGAATGAGCTCCATAGGGAACCCTGACTCAGGCTCCGCAAAAAACTGAGAGGGAAGCCAGGCAAATGTGGAAAAGGAGAGGTAAAGAAATAACTAAAGATAGCATCTGAAAGAGGGAGAACAAAATTACAAGTATAAAGTTAAACAGAAGAATTATGAATGAAAACCTGGAAAGGAAAGAACCAAGAAGTAATGGTTGCTTTCGAGTGCTGTCTTTGTATTTAATTTTTGGTCATTTTCAGTCAAATAATTTAAGGCTGAACAGGCCAGACAGGAAAAATGTACAGCTTTTTGTGACAGTTTTTGATATTAACCTATGTTTGAAATTTAAATTAAGATATGGACTTATTTTGTAGCCTGCTATTTGGATGCTTATATTCAACACATTCCTTCAGGCATTGTTTTGTCAGCGGTCCTTATGGTAATGTTTTCATGGCGTGTGTGTGTGCAAGTTAGGGAGGAGGGAGAGGAGAAAGCACAGCTTTTCCCAGATGGGAATCATGACCAACAAGCTTAGTAGGTCAGAGTTGAGGATTAAAAAAAAAAAAGTTTTACTTTCCTTTCTTCCATGGGATGAGGACTGAAAGAAGTGTGACCAGCACAGGATCTATTAGCTGGCTTGAATTTTCCAGTCACTGTATTTTAACGATCCGTGCTGAAATGAAAAATATGAATAGCTCATTACAGCTAATGAGATGAGGATATTCCTCTCAATGCCAAGAGTCTTTACCGGGCAAACAGGTCACTCACTCCCTGACATATCCCTCCAGGCTGCTGCTGCACCCCTGGTAGCCAGGTCTTCACTGTGTCTTTGGAGGGTAGATGCTTCCCTGACTGCACAGGACAGACAACTGCATGAGGGCTGCTGCTTTCCAACCAGATAAGGTCCCCACAGCTTGGGCACAGGAAGATCCTCTTGGGGCTTTGATAACAAGGACAGCAGGGACTTCCCAAAACATGGTTGATACACACACATATGTATGCCCATTAGACACTCAGAGGGCAGTTGCCGTACATGCTCAGCCATTACCTTCCCTATGCAACTCGTTCCAGAATTTTCTGAAGGTTTTAGCAAATGCAGATTTCATAGCATTTGAAGTGAAGATTGAATCAAAGATCTGGGTGCTGGACATTAAAAAAGATTGTTGTTTGGATTGCCAGGTTAAGGGTTTCATTGCTGATTTCTGCCATGGTACTAAGCTTGTGGGAGAAAGCTGGGACAAACTTTTTGCCTGGGAGAAGGGATGTGGTGGTTGTTTGTTTGTTCAGTATATGTGTGTGGCTCCCAAGAAAGCCAGCAGGGATGTACATGTATATCTATGAGGAAGAATTCAGATCTCCTATGTAAAATGCATCCTTCTTATTATATGTTCACTGTTGAGACTGCCCATTATTCTCTAGCCGTCAAAATACCTTTGTACTATTCCAGTCTGGAACAGTTTCATCAACGAGCGATTAAAACTTCTTTGATATCATAGAATCAACGTGTTTGAAAAAGACCTCCAAGATCATCCAGTCCAACCATCCACCTACCACCAACGTTTTTACACTAAACCATGTCCCATAGTACAACATCTAAATGTTTCTTGAACAGCTCAAGGGATGGTGACTCCACCACCTCCCTGGGCATCCCATTCCAGTTCCTGACCCCTCTTTTGAAGAAGTAGTTTTTCTTAACATCCAACCTGAATCTCTCCTGATGCAGCTTGAGGCCATTCCCTCTCATCCTATTGCTAATTACATGGGAGAAGGGGCCAGCCCCCACCTCACCACAATCCCCCTTCAGGTAGTTGTAGAGAGTGATAGGTTGTCACCTGAGAACTGGTGATTGCTTAAACCAGACAGTATTCCATGTTGAATGCTGATGCAGGTTACAAGCATCTGACTTCCCTAATACATTTGAAAGTCCTGGGCGGTGTGATGGAAATGATTTGCAAGCCAGATGAACCATTGCCTCTAACAGCTTGGTGACCAGACATTGCATCCTATGCCCAAGCCTGCAAATCTGAAGATTTCTGGTCTGGACTGTGGAAACATGCTGAAATACATATTGAATATATGAATTTAAAATAACCAAATAATGGTAGGTGGGAAATTCGTAACCTCTTTCTATTGAAAGTATCCCACTGCTATAAATTTGCCATATTTAATCTAGCTCAGTACTGCAGTACACTTGGTGCTTCCAAATTGTAAGCAGTGACGCAGCTGAAGTAACAACACATTTTTTCCCATGAATTTAAGAATGCTGTGCTGTCATTTTACTAGAGTTCAAATTAGCCTATTAAACTACTCAGTGCTCCTATATTGTGTTCTAGAAAGCAGTATGCGCTTAAAAAAGGTTTTTTTTTTCTCTTAGTCAATTCTGTTCAATCAGAGGCAGATAAATCCTTTAGATTATTTATTCCTTTCAAGTGTCTTGTGGGTTGTCACGATCACTGTTACTTAACAAACTGCCTAAGTTCACACCTTCTTGTGGAAATAGATACCTTCTTTAGACAGACCCAGTGGTCAAAAGAAGGAAGCTGCAGAAGTTTTATTTTCTTCTCCTCCAATTTGTAATTTTTTAATTGACACAAACCTCAGCAACACTTTGAATCAGCTTTAAGCAATTGAGCTTTCCTTTGCTTTGCAGTGGCCTAGAAAAAACACATCACTATGACGCAGCAGAGGACCTGTTTCTGGGGAGGCACTCCACCTGAGGTGTGTTATCGTTGTTATCTGCTCTTGACAGTTCTCTTGCAATCAGAGAAGTGTATTCTTTCAATTCAAGTAGTTTGTTTAGCTAATTTATTGCTTAAGCTAATTTATGCTAATTTGAAGTACCAAAAATAACAGCTAACAACTTTTCTATAGATTTAATATGAACTATTTATGATGTCAGACTGTAAGTTAAATTAAAAAGCCCTGGCAACAAATATGCACAAATGCAACCACAATATTGCACAAACAGCACAAACTTCACCTTTCATAATATAGTAAAAGCATGCTTAATTTCAATAAAATTGAATTCCATAAAACTGAAACCTTCAGGACAGTGTGGGCTGAAAAACAATCCCTGATGCCTTTGAGAGGAAATACTTGTATTTTTTTTTTCTAATTCAAAGTAGAAGGAAAAATTCTGTATAGCCTTGAAATTGTGCTTTGAAATTATGAATAGTAATTGCAGAAAATTACAACGTGAGTATATGCATTTGTTGGTGTTGACTTAGAGAGGTCTTTTGGTTCTTCAGTGGCTCACAGCTGGAAAACGTTTAGAGATAGGCAGCCTTATTAGCTTGTTATTAGTTTCTCCTATCATGTCTCATGGGTAACATCAAAAATACAATACGGCTTTATTCCCCTTTGTCACTCCATTAGATTTCCACTTAAACTCCCATCCTACCATGAGCTTTTAAACACAGCTTTGATTTGCATCTCCTCCTGTACTATAGTAAAAGCCATAAGAAACGTTACAAAACTACAAACATAGGCTTGAATTATGACCATTTTTAGATGATTCAATTAGCTGCTAATATGTGTTCACAGTGGTATGTTGTAATGGGAAGTCAGGTTGTAGTTAATGGTTACCATAAGCTGGGACGGTGTTAAAAACAGCCATCCTGTTTAGCTCAGCCATACAATCAGAGCTCTGTCTTTGGAAGTTAGTGTGGAATACTGAATAGGCAGGAACCTGGGCTTTCACTGGTAATTTTATTACTTTTCCTTTAGTGCTCAGTTGATATGAATAGGAATGGCTCTGTAGAACCATGTAAAGAAGAGCTCTATTAACCCGCAACAATTCTCTTGAGGAATTTTGCATCCCTGTAGGGTGCTTGTTACCGCAATTATGTTTTCCATTATGAATTTTCTTTGGAATGTGCAATCCATGTACAAAAATCAGATAGCTATGAGTATGACTTAATTCATCGCCAACACGAAGAATGAGCCCGTTGATGGCTTAGGATTTTAGAACACAGATAACCATGGCAGAAAGTTAGAGAAATGGAAAAGAGACTTGTCATCTGATCTTTCCATCTGTGTTACATCTCAAAGATAATTTCACAATTCTGTCCAAACTCGTGCTACTGTGTTACAGAATGTTCTTAGTCAGGATATTAAGTGACATCTGATTATGAAAAGGAAAGGATAATACAGGAAAAAAATACAGTGTGCAGACAAGCCAAATATACGGTGGTATTAACCATTGCAGGCACGTTCACATATCAGCATGTGTAAGTAGAGCGGAGGAGTGTCTTGCAATATGTCTGGTATGTGGATCTGCTGATCCTACTAATTAATATTTATTTTTTGTATTATAACACCGTCTAGAGACCTTAATTAAGGCATATTCTGTACACGTATAGCAAAAGGCAGTCACTGACCCCAAAGAGCTCCCAGTCTGTCCAGATGGCATAAATGAACAGGAAACTGGGACAAGGAACACAAGCTAACACTTAACCAAGCAGTAAGGCAGCTGAGCTCCATAGACGATGTACAGAATGAACAAGGCATGTAAGACAAGATGTGTGGTAGCAAGCAGCATGCTAAGTACTGAGCCATGACAGCTAGATGGTAGGAAGGGAAAGGTTTAGTCCTCAGCTCTTCCCCAGGCAAGGCTCAGAGCACAGAGGTCTGTTTCTGGAGACAAACACCTGTCCCTAGATGTAAACTGCATCTCTATGCTAGGGAACTGCTAAATCCAAGGTCTGCTGATGCACCAAGACCTCTGAACCTCTTAAACCAGTACTCAGCAGTGAGAGAGCTTCTTTCTGCAGGTGAAAAGTGAGGTTCTTTTTCAGCCCAGTTGGTGCCTTTCACATGGGAAAGACCTAGAGAATGGGGATGAATGGTCCCCATCCAGCCCCAGTTGTGTTAGTTCTCCCTCCTGACACCCTTCCTCCCTGAAGTCCCATTACTGAAACGCAGACCCTGGGGCAGCTGAGGGAAAACTAGTGGAGGACCTTACCAACTGGAAAACATGAATGTTGAAATAAAAAGCTAGTGAGTGAATCTTCCTGAGGCAAGAGGGAGAAGGCTGAGCAACATGCCTGAGAGGCAATTTAACAGGGAGGAGTTGGGCCTAATTAATCGTTGAGATGAGGAGGTGGGTCAAGCGACAAGTGTTCTACTGAGCATGCCTCAGGCTGAGCCTCCCTTTCAACACATGCTTTATTAATACTCTGAGAGAAGTGGCTCCCTGTATGGGGAAAGACTGGCTTTGGGGGTGGTGGAGCTCTTCTACCTCCTTTCCTTAAGCAAAAATGCCCATGCAGGCAGATCAGAGTAGCTCTTCCAGTTAAAAGACAACCATAAGCAAGGGTTTTAGTTGTGCTATTTTAGGCCATGAAAGGCCTTCCAGTAAGTGATTGAGTTTGGTGAGAGTGCTATCGTAAATCAGGAAGATTTGGTAGGAATAAAGGAATAAACTCTTTTATGCTCTTCATTGAGATGATGATAAGCAAAGTGTAAGGATAGCATATATTGCTAATTTAAAGTCAATGAGGCTCTGCTCCAAAATGAGTTAAGACGGAGTTGTTTGGTTCCACTGAAAAGCATAGGTTTGAGATGTTTGAGGAAAGGTGTTGGCTCTTCAGTAAGGTGCAATTACAAGGCTATTGCAGCCACTAATTTAACCCCTATTGCTAGGGACTGGCAGAATGGCTATCCAGCCTGCTTGGCTGGCCAGTATTTGAGATACAAGCAAGCTGTGTGTATGTGGAATTGCATGCTTTCTGATTGAAAACAAAAGCTGGTCTGTGATATGTTGCATCTCCTCCAGCTTTTTGAGTGGCAGGTAGAAAGAACTGGACCAAAACTCTGAAACAATAGCAAAGCTCCAGTCAGTTGGCAACCACTGGCTCAAATGGGCTGTGAATGCTTTCACCTATATAAAGAAATGGGAGCAGCTGGAAGATCATTCTGCTCACTGATCCTACAGCCAAACTACTTCCTTCTAAATTTTTATATGGGGAGTCAAGGTCTTATTGCTTCATCTCAGTGGCATTCAGCATGACTTTGGACTTAGTGATTTGGAAATGCTTTAGTAACTTGTAGGGTTGGTCAGAACACAGTGCACTCTGGGAAGACTTCATGAAAGCATCTGGAGATTTTCAGAACCAAACCCAAGGAAGCAGTTTAGCTCTGTGAATGCTGAGAGAATCACTTGCAGCTCAGCAAACTCCATGGTTGGTTTCAAGAGGGATATCAAAGCATTAGAGGTTTGGAGGAAAGCTACAAAGGCAACTGAAATGGTGAAGAGAAACAAAAAAATCCTCAAGATAGCAATAAATGTCAGCAGAGCTCTACTTATTTAGCCTTCAAGTAAGTCTCTTGTCACAGGCTAAAGCTACCTAAGGAGGATCAATAATGGAGGATGAGAGATTATGTAGTTCAGTAGACATAGATGTAACAGAATGTATTGGCCAAGAGTTGAAGCTGAGTAGCTTCAAACTGATGCCCAGGTGTGCATTTTTAGCAGTGAGAATAATTAACCATTGGAACAACTTACTAAGAATTGTGGTAGATTTTCCATGATTGCATGTTCATTGGGGTTGTTGTTCAACCACAGCTCTTCAACTTGAGGTATGAACTACTTAGAATAATCTTACAGTCTAGGTTGTTCTAGATGTCAGGCAAAATGATTTTAGCTTGTTCCCCTGGCCTTAACATCCAAGCATTTGTGTAGGATGGGGAAATTTATTTTCACCATCCTAGCACAACAGCCACAGGCATTGACAGGGTTGCTGAAGATATTGTGAAAAGGAAAGGCTTGTAAGTGTCTGAGTTTCCAGGCATGCCAGCTCAAATCCAAACAGGCTAGCCAAGACTGAGAGTGGACTGTACTGAGCGCAGTGTTGAAACATAGACAGGCTGCATATAATCATCTTGCTTCTGGATGGGTGTGCCACCTGCAAACTGGAGCTGGGTAACCTGGATCTTGAAAGAGAATCTTTCATCCTTGTATGATGGATTTAAAGTGAAGTCCTCAGAAATAAAGTTGGCTTCACGCTATTTTCTCTGTACCACACATCAGCAGAAATAAAGCTATTTAGCTTTTGGTAGGAAGGATGAGACACTAATGATCTTCATAAAAAGAATAATAATTTCCTGGTTGGTTCCCACTCATTTGGACTTCATAACTTGTCTTTTTGCACCAAAATCTCATTTATTGCCTTCTAAGGAGAACCCTCAGAGCTTTTGACATCCTTTGAGAGGACTAGAGGTAGACTAAAGGCTGTGGTCCTCATGCTGCCGTCTCGTTTTACATATACTCTTATCTTTAGAGGGGTGATATTTGAAAGGTCAAATAGCAGAAAGTCTTTGAAAGCAAAACTGCGTAAGACTTACAGCCCAGATCTTCCTTTGAAGCCAGACAAATCCAATCGGCAAGAGTTTGATGTCTTCCTTCAGTTGGCTACAGTGAGAAGAGTTGTGCCCAAATGAGCACTCATACCAGTCTGAAGAAGTGATGGTGGGAGTTCCTCCTGTGAAAGCCTCTATCTGTCAGGCTACTTGCCTTTTAAGACACATTGGTCTTACCGGTTGTCTCAGAATGCTGTAGGGCCATAGTAACAAAATGGAGATTTCCCTTGGGGATCTAAAGTAAGCAAGCCCACACATGCATATGTTCAAGCATCCTTCCTTATTCCTCTCTGCTATATGGAGCCAAGGTCTTGGAGAAAAGCGGGAGAGGCCTTCCTAAGGTCATGAGAGGGCAAGTGGCCTGCCTTTGTACTGGAATTTCTGTGGGTGAATTTGGATGAATTTTTGTATCTTGGGTTTGTATCAAAAGTGAGACAGACAGCTGGAAAAGGAATTGGAGTGAAAATATTCTAATCGACATAGTTGTGCTCCTGAGAATGTTAAATCTTCTTTTAATCATCTATGAAATCAAAGACTGACTTCCTCTCTAGGTGGAAACTTGCTTCCAGCAAATGGGGATGGGAAACAGAGGACTGAGTTTGATTTTAAAAAGGCCACAATTAAATGTCATTCTCAAGAAGAGAGACCTGCTAAAATGAAAGAGATTTATGTGTGAGATTTAAAGTGTCCATGGTGTTGGAAGACTATACCAGAAGGAAAGTTTGTTTGATAATTACACTGGGAATACAGGAAGGAAAGACTAATTCCTGTGCTGTAAGGGAGGCACGGGTTGACAAGCAGAGGAGATCTGCATGAATCTATATGGAATTATTTATTAAGGAGTTCCATCTAGGTGTGCATGGCTGTGTGCAGTGCAGTGCAAGAGAAACATGTGGAGATGTTGAGTACAAATTCCTAGTGCCTACAGGGAGGTAGAGAGGAAGACTGATCATGTGTGATTAGACACTGATCGCTGGCTCTCAGGAAACAGGGGGTCAGTTCCTGCCTTGGCTGCACATTTCCTAGGGCCAGACATTTAATATCTTTGGTCCTGGTTTTCCATCTTAAAAATGGGAATAACATTTCTTTTGGCCTTATTTGTTTAGGCTGTGCGATCAAGAAGACTCGTCTCTCTTCCGTTAAGTATGCAGTGCTTAACACAATGGGTACCCTAACTCTCCTTCTACTTACTCGATGCTATGCTGATATCAATGCGAAAAAAGGGAGGGAAAAGCTGGGAGGAAATCCTGGTTATCAGGAGAGTCTTTGCCACCGTTCAGGCAGAGGGCTGCGTCCCATGACATGGAGAAGTATAGAAAAAGATTCAAGTCGAAGGTAAGGAAGAGCAAAAAAGATTGGATGAGGAAATGGCTGAAGCTGAATGCTGGATTTTCTGAGCTCACTAGGGGGCTTGAGGGGGGTTTTGAGATTCAGAAGTCGGCACTTGCAAATGAACCTCAGCAATAGCTTATAGGGACAATTCTTGTGAAGCCTGAGTCACTTACTCAGTATTACCAGTAACAGGACTGGGATCACACAGCGCAGGATGCAAAGAGGTACTACTGTCTTTAGGTATTTCTGGGATGGTGAGATACAGTGAAGAACACGAGGTGCCTGGGATGAGCCTTCCTATGCACACACAGATCAGAGAGCACTGGTTAGGTGTCTTGCACTGTTTCCAAAATAGACGTGGTCTATGTCGTGGAATTGGCAAATTCACAGGGGAGTTATGTGATACTCTTGTGTGGAAAGATTGGTGAGAGAGGAATGGAAAGGAAGAATGTTAACAATAGCGTTGTTCCTGGCATGTCTGGACCACTATTCTGAACACTGCATGCTTCTTCTGATGCTTTTGTACAGACAGGAGCATCTGAGAGTCTCACATAAGATGCGGAGTACTAAAAAGTGAACAACCTGCTTCACCGTGTTCTTCAAAGTAGAATGGAGAATGGTCTGCCTACTGGGGTTCTACCAAAGTGTTTGAGTTTTTCCAGATTGAGAGACTGACCAGTGCCCATTCAAGGGATATTTGTTGTTTCTTATTTGTCTAAAAACACATCTATCAGTGGTTCTTCCAGATCTCAGTTTGGAAATGAAATATACCTTTCACTTGGAGGAAAAAGAATAATCTTGGGGGAAAAAATAAAAGTGAGAGAGAATTTATTACTTGGATATTCCAGAAGTTGCTTTTTTCCCCCTTTTCCCTCTCTCTCTGAAAGACCTGCCTAGTTATGAGCTTGAGAGACTCAGGACTTGTCTACACAGGGAAATTTATCGTCCTAATTATGCCAGTATAATTAGGCTGATAAATTTGCCTGCATATACAAGCCTTAATTTTGAAAGCTCCATTGTCTCTAAACACAAGTCTAGTGAGCAGTTGTATTTTAGGCCCCTGAGCTGTGCTTGCCAGCTGTGGGCTGACTGCCGAAGTCTTTGACCGAGTTTCCTCATTTCAAAGCAGTGGGTCTCTTTGGATATTAAAAGTCTGCATTAAATTAAACAGGAAGGCATCAAAGGAGTCATATTTTGCTGAAGTGACTTGCAGTTTCTTGTGAAATGTATCAGCTGGAGTGTGTAGGTCAGTGCTGTCTCCTGCTTAGTGAAATGTCAGACCTGCTTGAGTCTCTGTACCTCTGATATCTGACTTATTCTTGAAACCAGGACTGTGATTATGGACTCCTCTTTAGGAAGGAGGTGGAGAATTTGGATTTTAAGGTGGACACACAGAGACTGGCTCTTCCTATGGCATAGGTGCACTGTAGTGGTGATTCTTACAGTCATATAATGTGTACCTGTTTTTGTGCATATTCGGAGACAGTGGCTCAGAGGTAGGAAAACTCTTTGGTGAGTTTTTAAGAAGAAAAAGGTGTGTACAATTTTGAAGATAGATAGCTCTTTCTCACAGTAGTTTTGTGCAAAAATGTCTTGCTTTGCACATACAATAAGCTAGGCAGATGTGAAGCTGGATGTTTACAGAAAGAATGCACAGTACGGTTCTTATGGCTCAGGCATGATTGCTTCTCCACAGATATGTAGGAAAATGAATACTTACATGACCTAGGCTTCATTACAGAAAGACTGTCTGAAGATTGTCCAAAAATATAGGGCTGAGTTGGTTTCTGTGTGTGGCAGTACCTTGCTAGTGGTTGTTTTGTGAAGATTTACGTTTCCTTGGGAGAGAAACAGGAGACATCTCCTCAGAGGAGCATGGACCGATGTCAGAAGAAACAAGATTCTAGAAAGTGGTGAATGTTACAACAGCCTTGAGAAAAGAGGAATCTCTCAGCAAAGGCCTAACGTGACATGACCTGAACATTAGAGTGGCAGTCCACATGTGTGTTCAGTTTCAGGTAGGATGTATGAGTGTGCATGCAGAACTAGAGGGTGTCACCGAGAGCATCTGTGCTCATGCAATGCTTGCATGGTGCTATGTATCCTCAGTTTGGAGAATTTGGTTTGTTGAGTGCCTGATTCATCTTCTTACTGCTGGAGATGTCTCCTGAATTCATGAGGACAGATCTGGATTTAATTACTTCAGAGGAGCAGTTTGCATTTCTGAGCCCATTTAACCTGGTTTTCTTGATGTTACAGGAAAACTCTGGGGCCTGGTCATAGAGCAGAGAGAGAAGGGTTTAGGGAGGATCAATCAAAACTTGGGCTCTTGATGGGTAAATCTTGCAGCATTGCAAATCAGGCCACGCATGGGAAGCAGGAGGAAAGGGTACATGACAGTTTCGTCTCAGGTCTCCTCCAAATGCCAACAGAAGGCACACTTGACTCCCTTTCTCTTTTTCAGGAGTTGATGCTCTCGTGTTTTCCACCAATGAACAACATAGGGTGTCTCTGGGAATGAAAACTGTCAGCCTGACCCTGCTTTTGCTGTGCTTTTGCTCCAGCTCTGATGCGCTTCCATCCTTCCTTGAAAGCACAGCTCACTGTGTGTAGATCAGGGAAATGTACATTGAGGCTGAATTTCTCTGTGTGTTGCTCCACTGGCTCTGATGGTGGAAAGGAGCTGTCAGGCTCTGTTTTGTTTATGAGCCTGTAGGAGGGTGCGTATTGCCCACCAGTCATGCACAGACATGAGTTATCATTGAATCAAGCAGGTCTATGAGCTGCAGATCTGGTTGCCCCATTGCCTCACCAATTTCCTCTATTTGCCTGTTTTTGCAGAGCCTGTGGGGACTTAGTGCTCCATCATCATTTTCCCCTCTGTCAGACTTGGTTGAATTTGGAAATCAGGTTGAAAAATTAGTAGGGAGACACAGACACATACCTTAAACATTCAGCACATGCATGATTCATCCCATTACATTTTATACGTGGTGCTGAAAGACCTCACTGAGGTGCAGACCCAGAGAGCTCCCAGTTGTCCCAGTGAGTGTGGCAGGACAATTGGAAGATGCAAAGCAACATGAGTCAGGAAGGCACAGAGGATGATGGGGTGGCTGTCAGGTGGGAGCTGCTGCTGGAGGGGACCTGGGATCTGGGCAGGTGGGTGGGTACAGATGAAAACTGCTCACTTGTACTGTGTGGGATGCCTGCTGTCAGGGAAAGATGCTTGGCTATGATGAGAGAGGGTGCATGCTCTTTGGAGTCCCATTCATCTTCCTAAGTATGAGAAACCCATTTCGTAAAGAAGTTGCCAAATCTTGCTTTGGCATTTTCCTTTGTCCGCTTATCTGACATTTCCTAGCCATTGATGGACAAGTAAAATCTTCCTGTCGTGGCGGCGTGAAATCCTACGTATGCAGGCTGGTATGCGGAGCTGACACAACATGAGCTCGCCTTGCTGGGGCGATGTTAATGTGCCTTAATGACAGAAAGCTCCAACGCAAGGTGCAGCACAGCCTTTTTCACACATCAAGGCACTGAATGGAAGTTTTAAGAATTTCCTGCCATTTAGATCTTCTTTCTCATCTTTTTGCGTATTGTCAGTTAAATAAGTCCCCATCAGTGATCTCTGGCTAAAATACTTTCATTACAGTCTCCACTCCTCCCCTCCCCTCATCTCCCTTTACAAAATTATCTAAAATAAGAATCCCAATCCTCTAAAGACTTCAGGTTATCTTGTTTACTAAATTCTTATTAACCTTATAAAGTATGTGATTACATTCACTGAAAAAATAAAAATTAGCACACCTGTAGGGAACAAAAAAATGAAAACCACTGTTTCAAAGAGAATAGCAGAATATTAAATATGCTTTTATTTATTTATTTTTCATGAAACTGTGCTGTGAAATAGAATAATCACCTGTCAAGGCATTTAGTTCATATTTACTGTTTAGCATCTGTATATCTGTACCAGACAGGTGTCCCATAGGAGTGAGGTTTCCTTTGTGTTAACTATAATACAAACATACAGTGAGAGGTAGATCCAGGCACAAACCCATCACAGTGTTAAGTATCACAGTAGTAATTTGGCACCCATTCTCTTCGGTCTTAAAAGCTCCTCATTTTTTCCTCATGTGGTCAGTTCAGGGAGGATCCTTCCCCAGGTAATTCTAGAAGCAAAGTTCAGTGTGTGGCATACTGGTGTTTTACTGGATAAGTGGTTTGAAGTTGTGAGTTGGAGCACCCCAGTAGCATATCGGTCCTTTACTGCATCAGCACAGTGTAGAGATTTATCCTTCCTCTAGATGCAATATCATTTGAGAGCTCTTTGAAAATTATAGAGGAAAATAAAAGTTTCTGCATTTGGGCTCTGCAGTTGTCAAGCACATTCACTGCATTGGGCTGAAAAATTAATTTTGTGAATCCTTAATGCGTGGTAACTTAAAAAACAAGAGCTCATTTTTGACAGTATTTTTGCAATGAATCAGTACTGAAAATTGCAGGGAATCCTGGCAATTTTACTGAACTTTCTCAAACATTAAGACTCATGAAAAATTTGACAAATTATGCGATCTTGTATTTGATAGCATGTCCTGGGACTTTTTAAAGCTCTCTACAGCAGTCTATTCATTTTAACTCTGTTTCAATAATGTTATATATTTACTTTTCCAAGTGAAATGTGCTGTGCCCTATGAAGCATATATCCCAATTTATATCTGTCAGGTTGAACTAGTTTAAAGTTACAGTTTCATGCTGATCAAATGATTTTCTAACAATGTGATTATTTCTTAGTAATTGTATTTGAAAGACAATTTGAAATAGTTAAACATTGTTTCTAGCAGCCTTCTGGAAAAAAGAAAGCGTAATGAAAAAATGGTATGTGTGCTTTGCTGTTTTACACTATACAACCTTGCTATGTATTTGCTGATTTTCCACTGCTTTGTAACCTATAATATTCTTGACTGAACATTTGCACCCAACTTCTTCCTTGTGGATGAAGATTGTATTTTATTTTATTTTGCCATTTTGCCATCTGTAACATTTAGCCTTCATCTGCACAGCTTTTCACAGCAGCCAATGTGTCACATAACTTCTCTTATGAGTCTCCTGAAGTCCTGGGGGTCAGCCTGCAAAGTGAAAAATGCAGAGATCTAGGAATGGTTCAGCCAGCTGAAAGTTACGGGAAGGGAAAGGCTCCAGTTTCACTGAAGGGGAAAAAAAAAAAAATAGGAAGAAGAATGGCTCCTTTCAATGCAGACGGAGGCAGTCTGGCTGAGAGTCAGTGAGGTTTAAAAATCCAAGAGGTCCAATAACTGAAAATCTGTATAGATTCAAAGCAATATTTTAAATACCGCACAAGTGTAGATAAAAATATATATAAAAAAGCTTGTGATGGTTTTTCCATCCTCCTGGTGCACATAGTCAACCACCTTCCAAAACCAAGCAGTATTTCTTCCCCCTAAAACCCTGAGCACATGTGTCTAAGAGCTGTCCATGTCATCAAAGGATGAGGGTGAAGAGCTCCTGTTGGATTGACACCTTTGGTCACTTTTCAGTGAGATAGAGATCATGGCTGGTTGTTTCCAACCAGAAACCCACTAGAAGTTACTACTGCTAGATTGCTGAAATAGGAATGTTGCTGTTATTATTGCTGAGCACTGATGCTCAGCTAGCAGTCCAGCAGCAATTCCACCACTGGCATCACAAAGTGTTATTACTTCTGGTGACAAGGCTCTGGTTTATGATGTCTGTTTCATGACAAAAGGAAGGGCCATGGGGTCTGGTGAACCTAATTGTGGGTTTATACTGATAAGCTGCCTCTGCTTGGGTCTCTCCTTCTGTCTGTTTGCCTTCCTTTCTCTCCTTTTAATGCTCCTATTCACTGTTCCAGATTCTCCCTGTAGTCCCAGACAGACTCCAAAGCCTTGTATGAAAACGCAGGGAGAGGGCAAAAGATCAGTGAATAAAAGCACTGAGTACTTACCTCTTAGAGCCTGTTATACTGTCAGCTCAAAGTTAAAGTGCAATAAATCTGGTAGTTTCACGTTGGTCCCCCGTGTGCTGCAGTCCACCTCATAAAACTACTACATAATTAAGTACAGTGCAGCACAATTGGCAGTCTCTGCTCAGCAAAGGCCCAGCAGCGAGTGCATAAACCCACTGCCGGTCCCCAAAGGTGGATGCTTGAGGTGCTGGGAAGTGGGGGCAGGTGCTGGCTGCCAGTGCAGCTTTCCAGTAAGGAGGGGGCAGCTCAGCCTTCCCTCTGTCAGTACAGCTCCATGCTTCATGTATTTAAACAGAGAAAAGAGGGGAGCAGGCAGCACAGGTGATGCTGGGGGAGAGTGGGAACAGCCATGAGAAGGTGGCACCAGGGAGATGGGCACCACCTGCTGCAGAGGCTGGGGCCTCCTTCCTTAGCAGAAAAGTGTCCATCGTGCTCTGAAGCTGGATTACCTGCAGGAAGGCAGGAATCTGAGAAATCTCTCAGTTTATGGGCTTAGCACCCAACTTTTCTCTTTAGCAGAAGGACCTAGGTGACCGTGCAGGGCAGAGTAGCATGGTGCTTATAGAAATTAGTTAAACCTCCTCTAGAAAAAAAGAAAAGGAAAAAATAAAAGCAAAAAACGATGAGGGAAGAAAGGAAAGTGTTTAACCACCAGCTAGGCAGCTAGCTACAGCTGCAGGTCTGGCCCTATCCTTCTGGTGCCCTCTAGTGCTCTGCTCCCCAGCTGCAGAAATGATTTTTGAGTTTGGGAGGTAATCCCCAAATACAGATCTTTGGGTTTTGTTTGTATTCATGGTGCTGCTGTTTTTTTTCTCTCAGGCATTTTGCGGCCTGCTGTGTGCAGATGTGCACTTTGACCATGTTTGTGTGAAGTGATTCTGCTGTTTTGGGGAGGGACAGCTTTTATTTTGAGTACTCACACTGTATGACAGGCCACAGGTGAGCTGTATTTTCCAGGCTATGAGCTCTCAGTTCTCTCTGCCTCTCTCTAAAAAGAAGGTTCGAAATGTTTTTCACTGAGCTAAGCAGCACGGTGGCAGGAGGAACACCCAGCAGTCAGAGAGGCTGGGTTACAGACAGGTAGAGAACGTCCAAAGGAGGGCTGTGAAGATGGGGAAGGGTCTGGAGGGCAAGGTGTATAAGGAGTGGTGGGCATGAAATAGGCTGCTCAGGACCATGGTCGTAGTTCCAAGTGCCAGAGTTCAAGGAGTGTTTGGACACTGCTTTCAGACGTAGGATTTGGATTTTGGGTGGTCTTGTGTGGAGTCAGTAGTTGAGTCCCTTCCAACTCAGGATATCCCGTGATCCTGTAATTGTATCAAATTAGCATGGACAGAATTCCTGGATGAAGAAAGAGGATGTGTTTAGGTAAATCCGAGAACATACCTAAATAATAATAATACTGGAAACTTTACAATCTGTTTAGAAGTTTCCTCCTTTTCGAAAGTCCTTGTTACTCATGGAATGTCCTATTATCCTAGTGGAAAATAGTGTGCCCCATCCAAGTGCTGGCAGAAGAGAGTGCATGGATGCTGTTGCTCAGACATCTACAAAGAGAAGGTAGGCACAGGTATGAAGAGGAGTGGTATTACGCTGCCTATTTTGGGGGTGAGAAATGAAGGATTATTGAAAAAAAATCTGCATTCTTTGAAAAGAACGACTATTTGTGGCACAGAATTATGTCTAAAGAATCTTGTCCGTGAGTTCGGATTTGTTTGTGATGTTGTGTTAAGCCTCTTTCATTTGTAGGTGAAACTAATTTAAACATAATTAGACTCATTGATAGAAGTTAGGTACCTGAAACACTTCAGAGAGTTTATCTGTAAATTCTCATCCCCATTGTGTGAAATGATGGCCAAAAAGAAAATTTAACCCTAAAAAATAATTGAAATGCTAGATTATGTGGTCTACCTATGATTCCAGATTTGCATACAGAATTCATGAATAAATTACATTTCTCTGTAGATGGAACTGGCACTCCAAGTATAAAAAGAAGTGCAAATGCTGAGAGGTGCAAAATCTGCACTAATTGCCAGACCCCAAAGGTATGCCAAAAAAGCAGACTGAGGGCAAGTCTTGAGAATTTCATTTCTTTGAACAGTTTTTAGCTTCATTTTTAAGGTGCAAACCAAAGTTAAGGAACTGTTTTTTCAGAAAACAAACTTTTTGGTCAAAGTCACTTTTGGTAGTTGTGGAAGAATTTTTTAAACAATCCAATGGTAGATTACAGCTGTAAAGCTCACTAAAATCTTCTGCCAGTTTGTCTCCTGGAGAGACAAGTTGGATAAGTTGTTCTGGTGGTATGTTGGACAGACTCTGCAGCTGGACTGTTTACTTGTAGCACTCAACTCTGTTATCTTTACTGAGTTGTCAGTGGGTGGCCCTTGTCTCCTCTTGTAAGCCTTTCTGTGAGCTGAAGGATAGCTTCAAGCTCAGCTTGGAGTGAATGGTGGGAGTGTAGGCAGCTGGATGATGTGTTGAACCCCAGCATCCCATGCTCCTTCATGGTACCTTCTGGCATCACCCAACCCTCTTCCCTAGCCAGTGGCACTGCATTTTGGCACTGGTAATGCGGGCAACAGCACTGTGACTGCCTCAAGCTTTGGAGCTCTTCTGGCACCCAAGGCAGCCTGAAACTTTCAGCTGCCTATTTTGATGAGCATTGGAGCTGCATCTGGATGGAAAAAACTTGTTGTAAGTACTTGCACTGGCTTTGAGTAGATTTAGACAGTTGAGTGCCCAGAGATTTAACAGGCAGTGTTGGCAGGACTCGTCTCTTTTGCACTGTGACTTGCTGGAACTTCTTAGTCCTCTGTGATGTGCTGACTGAGCTCTTTGCACGGTACCTCACGGGGACGAAATGTTGGTACAGCTGTGAGTGCATGGCTGGTGAGGAAGATGGGTGTTCTTGTGGACATCTGTGATGGGCATGAGGTCCTCATCCTGCCCTTTAAAGTTCCCAGATCAGGAGAGGATCACCAAGCACTCCCTTGAGTGCTGTGTTTAGTTTTGTGCACAAGAAAGACATGGGAGCATGTCCAAAGAAAGGCATTGAAGCTGATGAAGGATCTGGAACATCTGAAGAACAGCTGATGGAACTGGAATTGTTTAGTCTCGAGAAGAGGCTGAGGGGGGAACTTATCACTCTAGAATGACCTGAAAGAAAGAGAGGGTTTGCCTCTTCTCTCAAGTAAAAGAGATAATTCAAGAGGGAATGACCTCAAGTTGTGCCAGAGGAGGTTCAGGTTGGATATTAGGAAGAATTTCTCCTCAGGAAGAGTGGTGAGGTATTGAAACAGGATGCTCAGGGGGATGGTGGAACCACCATCCCTGGAGGTGTTTTAAGAAAGGGCAGATATAGCATTTAGGGACATGGTTTAGTAGGAAATATTGATGGTAGGAAAGTGATTTTACTAGATGATTCATGGTTTAGTAGGAAATATTGATGGTAGGAAAGTGATTTTACTAGATGATTTTAGAGGTCTCTTCCAACTTTAATGATTCAATTATTCTATTCTAAGAAGTAGATATAAAGTGACAGTGCCTTGCAAGACTGACGGTGGGCTTGATTTTGCCTATCAGGAAGTTCCAGAATGGAAATACTTAAAACCAGAATTGTGGATTTGGTCTGGTGAAAGGAATGACTGGTGGCAAATGCTGACATTTTCCAGATTGTTCTGGGACAGAATGAAGTCTCATTACAACTAAAAATCACGTTAAGTGTCAGTGTAGAAGTGTTTGTCAAATTGCAATAGTCTTATGCAGTTCTTGGGTTTGGTAATCAAAGCTATCTGCAGTCTGAAAACGTAGCATTGTTGGAAGTTGGTGCTGGAGCTAAGGCTCTTTTTGGTGATTTCAGGCCCCCTAGATAGCAAGACTAACTTTAGTTCATGTCAAAGAAGTGAAGATTCTTTTTCCTGTAGAGGTGTTGCCTTTAAGGTTTTGTTGCTGTGCATCAGAGGAACTTGCTATGGAAAAGAGCATATAGCAAAGGATGTCCCAGGAAACAAAGGGCCAGGTGCCTGTTGGCCCTGTGCTTGTGTGGTCTGAGCAATAGGCTGCTCTGTTTTCTGTCGGAAGATGGCCCTAGCTGCCATGATAAATGTACACACACATGTCTGGACTGAGAAATCCAACCATTAGTATGCACCAGGATTTGGTGTTCATCTATGTTATGGAATAAAGTAGTCTGAAGCACGTAATATATTAACAGTATATGTGGAAGCTTTGATTCTGGGAGGAGATTCCTTGTCCTGGCTAGAGTAATCTGCTCTCAAAGTGGATTCCAAATCAGTTGCTCTCAAATAAAACTCTGTGAAGAAGTACCTTGAAGATATCAGTTCCTCCTCTCCTGTTCTCTGTGGGACTAAAAATCAGTTGAAGATAGATGGAGCTGACTTCACCAGCTTGTAGTTGCCTGGGTTAGTCATATGTTGGGCCAAAGTACAAGAATACTCCCTGTTGCTGGTCTAAAATGGTACTGGGAAGTGATGACTGAGTTTATCTGTGATCTAAACCTATTAAGGTTTGACTCTGCACAACAACTCAATTATCCGTACACATCTACTGCTGTATTTAATTCCTACTTTCCATAATCATTCTGGGCTTTTCTGGAAAACGGTCATTCTCGTTGAGACAAACAAGAGGCCATTCATTAGAGCAAGAGAGTGGAAAGAGGGACAAGTATTCTTTTAAAAGCATATTTAAAGCCATTCCTTCCAACCCCTATTCCCATTCCTGTTGAACGGATGTCCATCTGTCTACTAAATGCATCAGAACTTTTCTTGGCCCCTGTGGGAACCTGCCATCCTCACGCCAGTGGTGAGCCCAACACTTCCACAGCCATAAAATTTGGACTCTTTAACCTACAGCTGAGGATTGCAGAACCCAGCAGCCAGGCAGTGTCGGGAAGCCACCTTAATGTTGCTATGCTGGGCACTGGGATTTTAATACCTAACTGTGAATTTCCTACTTTGTCTTTTTTTTTTTTCTTTTCTCCTTTTCTTCTTTTTTCCTTTTTTTTTTTTTTTTTTTGGTGGAGAGTTCTCTCGCTAGTTTAACTTTCTTGCAATGCATTTTTTGTTGTGTGAATACTGCCACCCTGTCAGCTTGGCACTGAAACACCATAAATCTGGTGGTCTCGTGCCTGTCCCCTGTGTGCTGCAGTCCACCTCGTAAAACTGCTACTTAATTAAGTATGGCGCAGTACAATTGGCAATCTCTGCTCGGCAGCGAAGGCTCAGGGCTAAGCACACACATGTACGCCTGTTGAGCTTGTGCAGAGGTGAGGTGAAGGACTTGCCGCTGTTGGAACAGGGAGACATTTCTAAATAGAGGTGATGGAGAAATCTCTTTAAAAGTGTAGAAAATGGCTTATAAACTGTTAAAGGCCTGCCCCTCTAATCACAGACCGGAGTTTCTAAGCCTGTGGGGGAGAGGACACCTTCCTTTGAATAGAAGACTTCATACACTCAGAAAAGTCTAAGAATTAATTACGATGGTTTTGGGAAATTAAAAGGAAAGAACATCAATAATTTGTTAGTATGCAATGAAAGTGATACCTTACAGTTACCCAGAGGCCTTGCTTCCATCTATCTCACTCAGGATAAGTAAGAGATGATTAAAATTTCTATTTTAATTTACCATAAAGTCAATATCTGAAGGAACTTTACAGGCATTAGGCACTGTTTCTCCTACTGCTCTTATTCTTATTTCATTCTTTGCAAGTGTGCAATCTGAGTGTTGGAGAAATTAGATGTTTCTGGATTATGTAGCAAGTCATGAGTAGATCTGCAGTCTCTCGATTCCTACTGCTGTACTAAACAAGTAAAATGCCTTTATTGCTGACACATAATTCGTAAGAACTTTAATTAGAGTATAAACCCTTACCTCATTTCAGCTTTCCATCTCAACAACATGGCCATCACTGTAATGCCAAGGCTCTTTCTTGCATCAGCTTATAAGAAGTCTGCAGGTTTTTTTGCTACTTCTATGCCCTCTCCACATGTCAGCCTGAATCCATCCACATGCCATCGACACAGGCAGGCAGCACTCTTAAAAGTGGATTGGGTTGAAGGTGGCAAGACCTAGGTGGCTCTGAAGCAGGACCAGTTAAGAGATGGCTTTTTTTTTTTTTTTTTTGCGAGTGGCCCTGATGACTGATTTTGTGAGCTGGAATGTATAGGCATGGACTTCATCCACATATTTAGAAGCCTTATTTTTGGAGACCAAATATGGAACTGCTGCTTTTCCCTGAGTACAGTAATTGTTTCAGTTAAAACCTGGCTACTGTTAAAGTAATAAGCTCTGAATGGTTGTAACAGCGACTTGTTCTTTTCCTGTTAGTGATGTGTGATGACTGGATAAATACTGACACATGATGCTCACCACAAGCATCATTTTTCATACCTGAATTCCCACATCTCCTTAGTCATGAGTGCTATGTCACCCCATGCCCATTCTTATAGGATCTGTTCTATTGTGGCCTGTGAAAATCAAGAGCAAACAACAATAAAAGACAAGTGTTTTCAGGCTGGAGGAAGTATTGGTTGAACCACCAGGCCCTGGATCTACAGCAGCAGAAGTGGTGCTGGACTTGTGTCCTGTAGTCATTTAGGCTTCTTTTCCATACCCTTTTCCGTTCACATGAAAGTCCTTCAGAGTCAGTGGGGATTTTGCTGTAACAATAACAACAGAGTTATTCCCAAAGTTGCTCACATGGGAATTTTATTTAATAACAGCTTTACTCTTTTGTGAGGCCTCCAAGGAAGGCAATTGTTTTCTTCTGTCTGATGTTGGAGATGGAGATCTAGGGACAGGTGGTGGATTTCCTCTGTCTTCTGGTCTTGGTGGTTGAGGGAAAGATCAAGGCCACTATTTTCCTTTCAATCTAGCTTCAGTGCAAATGCAACCAGAACTTACTGAATAAACAGAAATTATTAGTCTTCAATGCTTGTTCAACTGGATGCTATTCAGAGCAATGCAAACCAGTAAAAACAAAGAATACCTGGTATGAGCACACCTGTAGACATCTGTAAAACCAAAGGAAAAAGAAGAAACCTTCTAATTCATAGAACATAGATTTGCACATTGTCTGAAATATATTGCACTTTTCCTATTACTTGCGTACAGTAAATCTGCAGTGAGAAGAGGAACTCAAGACGGAAGAGGTATTCACCATCCGGTGAGCGCACAGCAATTCAAAGCAGTTGCTCTGAGCCATTCCCGTTGCATTGTATTGCAACAGATGTGAAGCCAGCAAGAGCACCATTTCTTCAGACGTTAGAAGAATGGGAAGGAACAAGTAGCCCATCTGCCAGCACTGAAGAGGTAAACCAACACTGGAACTCAATCTTTTGGAAAATAATTCTTGCTAATATTGTCACGTGTTACAGAGTTTGAAAATCAGATTAAGGTAACTGAGAGTAGTCAGGCAGTGTAGTAGTCTATGCAAATGGTCTAGTAAAAAAGTTGTAAGGAAAATATGCCTGTTAGGAATTGGTTTGCCTTTCCATTAGGTAGTGAAACTTAAAGGTGGTTTTATCCTATGCTTTCCTGTGCATTTATGTATACAGGAAAGGACCCAGCTGATTAGACCAAATGGCAAACATGAAAACTGGTGTGCAGATACTGCAAAGCACTTCCCTGGAATTATGACTGTAGTGATGCTGCATTTTGCCACCAAAAATGACCTTCTTGGCTGGATCCTAGGCAACCTCATGCCAGTTGCCGCAGTGCTGATCGTGGTTAGCAACCTGCACAAGCTGGGAGCTGTGTAGCAGATGTGGGTGCAATGGTTCCTGTGATGAACAAGGACATCAGCAGCCTCCATGCAGGGCTGTTCATGCAGGAAGAGATGGTGATGCTTTGCCAGCAGGTGCTGGGCTCTTTGGACAGTGACACAGAGAAAATGCCTGTGTTACCTCTCATAGACTGCAGGTGAAGTTTGGTTGAGTCTCAGTGGCATCAGGATTTCTCAGCAAACTGCGCTCCTAAATGTGAGGTGCTCCCCTGAGCCTTCTCCAAGTTTAAGATTTCTGCTTCCAGAAACACTGTGCTTTAAAAATGCCTTGCAGGTACTTCGTGAGTAGCTCAGATGACAGAATTAGCAACATCATTTTCTTTCCCTTCAGTATCGGGCACTGTCATGCAAGGAACTCTGCCAGCACAGAGAAAGGCTGCATCCTTGCCTTGCAATTTGGTTACAAAAGCATGGTATTGATTGATCTGGGCCCAGTGTGCCCTGTCAGCCTTTGCTCTGGCCAAGTTCCCAGTGGATGCCTGCCCTTGGCTGCTGCTCCCACGTGTCCGCCCGAGTGGGTGGAGGAATGACTCAGACAAAATTTGACTGACTGGGAGAAAACTGGCGTGGGGGTGATTTAAGGCAGGGACTGAGGGGTGTCTCCTGTAGGCAGATGTGGTAAACAGCTTTGTGAGAGTGCTCTTTCACCAGCGTGATAATAATGTCCTGGCTAGAATTCAGTATTCACTGACCTCATTGTTTGTTACTTGAGGTTAATCTTGATTTTGGAAAAAGGTTGTGAAAAAGAAGGTAGCTCTTCTTCCTAGTGCTGTACAGGAAATAACAGATCCTCCACTGGCAGAAGTCAGCATGAGTCCATTGTCCTTAATTATTGTTATGGCCTGAAACATCTGAGATATGAAACAAGAATGTTTTTGTTGGTAAATGGAAAATGTTAAAGTCAGTGGCAGAAGTCTTGTTTAAAAAAGAAAAAGAAAAAAAAAACAAAAACAAAAACAAAACACATGTTCCAGTTTACAGGTCAGTTGATATCCTCCTCAGAGCCTGCCTTAATTTCTAGTTTGGGCGTGTCAATAAATCAGTGCCACATGCCATCAGCGTGGCAGGACCCAGCAAAGCAGCTGCCGTATGAACACCATGCTCAAGATCCAAATACACATAGCCAAAAATCTCTCAATACTTACTCTTACTTCATTAGATTATGCTTTACATAGAAATAGCTGTCATTTTTTGCAGTGAATAATCATGGCTGCCTTAAGATAGATATGTCTACATGATAAGCTTGCTCAGTGAAGAAGGGGAAATAAGTTCCTTTGTGGAACTTAAATGCAATTCTGAATTGTAGTATTTTTTCTTGATATATGTTTCACTCTTTAAGGACCAATTTTGTTCTTATCATATGAAGAAGCAGTAGATAAAGCAGTATCATTAAAAAAAAAAGTGATGATTTTGTGTTTATACATCTCAGGAGAATGCCACAGGTGTGATCAATAGAGGGTTGTAACACAAATAAAACTGTCTGGAGAGTAGACTTTCTGCCTCATGCTATGTACGTTTTTCACTGCTGTGCAGCATGATCTCTTATGGGATCCTTAAGGTTTGATTTTCCTCTAGTTTGTGTTATCAGATGAATGCACTTGAGCAGGTGAACACAAATTACTACCATGACTGGACTCCTGTTGTCCACCGACTCTGCAGAGGAGCAGAAGTCTGCATGATCTACAAGGCCCAGAGAGCTGAGCCTTGGTGATGCTGATGAGTAGGACCTCAGAAAGAGAGTTCTCCCTGTGCACCCCGAAGCCTTCTTGCTTCAAGAAGATAAAGACATCAGGAAGACAGGAGGAGAGGTAACAGAAAAGCATCAGAATCTCTTCAGCCTTCAAAGACCAACGTAGTATTCTCTCAGATGTCTGAAAACATCTATAACTTTGGAAAAGTTAAATGTCCAGGATCAAAAAATATATATGTTTTGGGGCACTGACTGCTTGAAGCCTGTCATGCTGGACACTTCCTGCATTGGTTAAACTAAACAAGAAGTTCCCGGAACAGAGGAACGAACACCACCCGGTTTCCTACCAATCTATTTCATAAGACCTCTTCCTCCTCTGGATTCTCTGTGTCAGATGGAAAAGGCACGTGGTAAAGGTTGTATATTAGGGGAGACATAAAGAACAACAAATGATTTGTCTTCCTGGTCACAGAGGTGCACAAAAAATCTTGATGTGTTGGAGACTGCAACCCTCTCTGACAAATCTGGTTGAGAGGACTAACGATAGTTACCAGTAGGGAACAGAAACAGACAGACACAGCATGACTGCATAGACCTTGTTTCCTTAGGAAACTGGTCTCAAAACAAAGCACAGAAATCTGATATATTTATAGCAAAAGAGGTGGGGGGCTTTCCTTTCCAGAGGAAATGGTTTGCTTTCCTGGGCCTGATCCTTATGTTACTGGAAACTGCTTCAGTTCACACTGTTCTGCTCTTCCAGATCTGGGAACCTGTATAGGTCCTAGAAGAAGTTGACATTGCCAGAAGCACTACCAAGAGATGCCCCAAGCACTCCACAGGAATATTAATTTCTGTATTAATACTATGCATGAGGTACATCTAAAGCATTTCCAGAGTGTAAAAGAATCAGTCAACTGAGTTGAAAGTCAGCTAAAGAGGAAGGGTCACAACAAAGACAAGCTGCCCTAGCTACAGCTCCATCCTACATTGCAACTTAGCAGATACCAAACACAACCAAGTACAAACCTGTACCTTTTGGGTGGTGTGATGGTAGCTACCTACTCGAGCACTGTGATCTCCTTTGTAGGCGAGAAACAAAAAGAGCAGAGGGCCAGATTGAGGCAGACTCAACACAAAATCCCTTTGAGAGAGCGGAGACCAGGTAATCTGTTTCTGCTCTCAAATCTGAAGTTCCTTCCCACGGGGGAAAGACGAATTGGGTGAGCAAGAGACAGTACTATTCAGCAAGCTAAGGCACATGGAAACCTAGAATTTTTCTGCTCTACCACAAACTTTCCAGTCTCTTTCTACCGCAGCTGCAGCCCAACCTCTCAGGAAGCCAAGACATGTAGATACTGTGATGCTGAACACCAAAGTCACCTATTAAATCCAGTCCCTGACAATGCAACATTGTTCCCAATTTAAAACTTGTTGGAGTTCTTTTGTATTTCAGGTTCATGTGTTCAGAATTGGCTGTGGAAGAGCTTTTTGACTTGTACTCAAAACACCCCAACCAGGCTTAAATTACCTGTTAAACATTATGAAGTGTTTTTTAAAGACCTGTAAAATACAGTTATTTGTTATATAGCTAAGCTTTTATTATTTGGTCTTTCATTCAGAAGTATTTTGAAATGCCAGGAATAAAATTCCTTTCCTCCTTGATACACTGATCTCGTGTCCACTGATCACAAATGTCGAGTACAGCTTTCCAGCATAGACCATGCTGGGTGTTTCTGACAGCCCCCTATAGCCTGTGCTACCTAATCGACTGTAGGATTTTTGTCAGGGGTGAGGGTGTTTGTTTAGTTGGTTCTATTATTATTATTCCTAGAATGAGACAAAACAGAGCTTTCAGAGATATTTCTAATCTGTCTGTCTGACTCCTCTATTACTCCTCTGTGAATTCTCACAGCCATACCTTTCTGCCCATGTGCAGGTTTGGTTGTGAGATAATCTTATCTGATGATGTCAGTTAATTCTAAGATAATTCTGAAACAGGCTTAACCACATGATTCCATGATAAAACAAGGTAACAAAATTTCTCACAGTTTTCTCTTGCGTCTTTCCTCAAATAACATGTGGTGGCCTGTCTCCCTATTTTAAGTCAGCCTTTGCTTTTCAATGGCTGTTTTATGCCCATGATCAATACACCCTTTCAGCAATCATTTATAAGAGATTTCACCATAACTCTGGTCCAACATTTGCTGACTTAAGCTGTCAACAGTACAAATGTACTGTGATGTTCAATGAATGCTCAAGGAGCAGCAGGCTATAGCTGAGGAGCATTTTGTGTTTGTGAACAAAAGATAATAGAAGGTGTATCTTCCTAATCTTTTAGTGCTGATTGTTCTTCCTGGCACTGGTTTTTTTTTTTTTTTTTTTGGTTAGGATCCATTTAGGAATTAGCAGTCTTTCTCCATATAACATCAGGTATGTTATGGCTCAGTGATGAGGCATGCTGTCTTTCAAGAGAGGAAGTGCTAACACATTCTGGGAGCAGTGTCACAAAGGAAGTTGGACGATTTGCTTTCAATTGCACTGATTTTTTTTTTATTTTTTTTTGAAGTCAGGTCTGAACACATCCCTGTACAACAATGTAACCAGGATGAAAAGCAAAGGCTGAATCCTTCCGTGTCTTCTAATGAAGCAAATGGAAAGAGAATTCAGAGTCAGTGTATCTGTATGAGTGCAAGTGAATTGTAAGACTCAGTGCTTTGAGTTTTCCACAGGCTGCAATTTTCTTCATGTGAACTGCTTTTGTGACTCAAGACCATACAGAGAGATGAATTTATGCTGTGTGCAGATTTCATTCTTGTGGGATTTAAAGCAAAACTTGTAAATGTGTGTGTATATCAGTCTCTGCTGCGTAACTGCCACCAGAGTCAGATAAGAATTTCTCCAAATCAGGCTATCTAAGAAGTAGTGTTGGCAAGGGGAAATACAGAAGCCTTGTACAGCCACTTGAGCAGCACATCACAGGAAACATACCCTCCACACCATGCTCAGCCTCTCCTGTTAAACCCATGCCCTAAGTGAAGATGTAATACACTGCAGAGACTATTACTGCAGAAACGAGTGTGTATCTGTACTCAGACCTGAAGTGAGAATAACAACATGTAGACAATAATGACAAAGTTTCATTCACAGACAATGGGTTTGGAATCCTTCAGTGAAACAGAGTACTGTGGATAAAAGGGCTATTTAGGAAGTTTCTGTGTATATGATATTTGTGCTTTTGTCGCTGACTTACTTCCAATAAGATAAATAACAAGGAAATTACAGCGTTTTTATAACCAGTATGGTGAAATAGTATTTAAAGCTCCTTTTATTTCAACATCAAAGCATACATAAAAGAATAATTAATTCCCAATGGAATAACAAGACAAGACAGGACTCTTGCTGTCTTTTAAAGCATGAAATTTTTTTTTTTTCAACAAGGACCTGAAGAAAAATAGATCAGCTTAAAATGACAAACTGATACCTTTTGTCATGTTAGCAAACTAATACACTCAATATGAGGAAGAGTGAAATCATTATCTCTAAAAAGAGAGAATGAAGATGTATGTGGTAAATTAAATGGAAAATAATTAAAAATACTCACTGTCTAATGTGTACTGCAATTGTATATGTTCTTTCGAAAGTTTAAACAAATACCACCATTCAATCAAAGAGGAAACCATAATAATTAAGTGGTTGGAATAATTTTCCTCATTAAAACTGCTCCAAATTCTACTGAATTCAGTACAGAGCCTTCCTTTTACTCCTTTCTCCTTCCCTTCTGCCACCTTCATTGCATTAAAACAAAGGCCCTGGGAGGTCTGGATAAGTGTCTCATTTCACGCCCTGCCCATGGGATATCTTGCTGGCAGCTTGCTGGTGTCAGCACACGGTGCAGGGTCCCCTTCCACTCAGCTCATGTGTGCAGGCAAACCTGGACCAGGGGGCTGCCCTTAATGGAGAGCATGGACACAAGCTGGAGGAGCAGGACTCCCATGCTGCGTGCTTTGCAGCCAGGCCTCAGGCCCAAAGGGCTTTTCCTGCAGCAACCAGCACGTGCAGAGTGTCAGCCCCTGCGCTCCCGAGTGCACGTGTGGGTTTCCATCACGGCCCCGGCACTTTGAACAGCCACTTTGTAGGCGAGCAGGGAAGAGGTAAACCATGCGCCTGGGAGCGGGAAAGGGGGTGGGGAGGAAGGAAAATAAATGTGAGAAAGCTTTAGATGTTGTCCAAGCTTCCATCTGGTGGGTCCTTCTGATGTTTCCTTGCCGAAGGCCTCCCACTGAGCATGTCTCAGAAGGATCCCTCCTTTCTTTCTCTTATGCCAACAACTGAGTCAGAGGTGGGTTTTGTTAGCAAGGGGTCATGAAAGCTTTGTTCAGCCTGTCCTGTAGGCTGTGCGTTTGTTTAGGAGGATATTGAAGCTATCTGAGACCTGGTTGTTCGTATTCACACGAAGCGGAGTAGCCTCAACCTGACTGGGTTACTCTGGGATACCAGTGCCTCTAAAACTCATCCAGAAGGTGCCAGGCTAAATAAGGCCAGGATTGTCCCAAATCCTAAGTCAATTGCTACACTTGGGTGGGGGGGAGGGAGGATGCGGGGGGTGGGGGAGAATGGAAAGAGGGGGAAGTTGTTGCTGATTAGTATTCCTAATCATATTTCAGGTTGCTCATTTATTTTGTCTTAGCCAGGGAGTAGGGGAAACGTTTGCTGTGGGAACAGCAGTCAGGCTTCCGACCCATGGCTTCTCCAAGGGAAGAAAATGCCTGCCTGTTTCTCAGCAAACTGGCTAGAGTGAAGAATTCAGGTTTCACCCATGCACCTCTTCCCCCTGCTTCTTCAGGGCTCCCCAGAGCCGCTGTGCTGCTCCTGGTTACTCTGTAAGGGCTTGCAAGGAAGATCTTCAGTGAATATTACATTTTGCAGATGTTCACAGTGGGGGAAGAGTACATGGTGTAATAGAGCTCTAGGAAGACACTGTGTGAAAGACAAAAGAATCTGCAAAACCAGAATGAAAGCAAATGATTTTAGAAAGACTTTCATGAAAGTTTGGGTTTTATAATATTCTTGGAAGGGAGCAAGAAAAAGAAAATATAAAAGTGACTTTGCTGTTCTACTTGCTTTTAACAAACACAAAAAAAGTTGTTTCTTTTTTTCCATTTTATTTTCAATTTGGAACTCTTAGGTTCAAATTAAATTTAAACAGATGTGCATCAGCTATTTAGTTTCAAACTCTTGAAGAAAGACCATGTCTGCATTTCCACTGATATGAAGTGATACTCAATCACTATGAAATGAAAGCCATTGTACAATGCAGCTATTTATCTTGCTCACTTAAGATAAAGAAACACTTTAGATGAAAATGTAAACATGCCATTAAGCCTTGCTGAAGGAGGACTCCAAAAAGGTTACTTTGGAAAACATATGTCTGAAACTAGAAAACAGAAAATGAAGCACTCTAACTGTTAGAACCTCGTCCTAGCTGCAAGGGAAAAATGCAAAGTGGGGATGAAAGGACATACAATAGGATTTTAAGAGAGTTGTGTGTCCAGAAGTTATATTAAAGAGACTTAAAAAGAAAATGAATTTTATACTATAGAAATGCTAGTAGGAGGTTTCTTTTATTAATAAAATGCTCAGTTTGCTTCTCAGTGAGGGTCTGGGCTCAAATTCTTCTCACAGAGGAAAATACAATTTCTCTTTCCTGTGAGTGATGGGAATGCAAGGGCAACTCCTCTGCACTGCTGTAAATCAAAGCACCTCCAGACATATCTGTGAGAGGAGTGGGAAGGTGATGTGTGTGCGCAATCACACAACCAGCCATTTCACATGTACATGTATCTTTCCTTCCCTTAGCCCTTTTCCTTGACTTGAGCTCTTCATAGAACCACAGAATCACAGAATCGTTTGAATTTGAATGGACCTTTAAAGGCCATCTAGTCCAACTCACCTGCAAAGAACAGGGAGATCTACAGTGAGATCAGGTTGCTCAGAGCCCCATCCAGCCTGACTTTGTATGTCTCCAGGGATGGGGATTCCACCACCTCTCTGGGCAGCCTGTTCCCGTGTCTTACCCCCCGATCATAAAAAACTTTTTCAGTCCTGAATGATTTCCTTGTCTCTCTTTTTAGTATAGCATTCCTGCTTCCCCATTATGCCTTCCCTTTAAAGCAAACAGGAACATTTTTAAATGACTAGGAGATGTTATTCAGTGGAACTTTCCTCTGTTTCCTGCTGAACTGATCTGAATTCATTCCTGGTGCTTCAGTAGGTATAGTCTCCTTACCAACTCCTCTGCCAACACCTGAAGCCTTTCTCGGATCATTCCTTGCTCCAGTTATAGCATCCTAGTCTTTGAGTTGGGCCCATTTTTCTTCCAGTCCCTCAGTCTGCTCCAGATCCCTCAGGCAAGCCCACCACCTCACACAATTTATTTCCTGCCTTCCTGGCTCTGTGTTGTATTCATCTCTTCTTTTGCCCCAAGAAGTGTTTGAACTCTACAAGCCCTTCACATTTCATAACCCTACCTAAAATAGCACTTTTTATTTTTGCTTCTTCTTTCCTCCCTTCGGTGATCTGCCGTGACTGCTCCTTTTGTCTACTTTCCCCACTCCCATCTGGGGGCCTCTTTCCATGCTTCCTTCTGATTAACGTGTGTCAGTGCCCTCCATTTCCTTCTCCAAATCACTTCTTGAAAGCCCACCTATTCCATGAAATGTAACCATTTGAAAATTACCTCTTTGGGCCTGACGAGGAGCTGTTTCACCTTAATTGATGGCATGAAGCCAGTATAAAACCAGTACAACCATTGCTTTCATGTTCGGTTTGATCACTGATCCCCCTTCTGCCTCAACACCAAGCTGCTCTGGTGGTGATTTTCACCTGTGTCATAGACACCCTTTAAGCCATTAAGAAGCAGAGCAGGATGAATGGCATGATGCTATACCTATTTCCCTGATTTCCTGGGTTTGCATGGGTAAAATAGCTTGTGGCTGGGTCACTGAGCTCACTGTACCTCATGGGCCATCACGCCTTCCCATCATCTCATTCTCTACTTCTCTTCCACATGTGCTATTTGGGCTCTGTGGCAGACAAGTTTAATGACTGCAGTGTCTTCCCACCATGGAGATCCTGTGCCAAGCAAGTATTTCTCTGCTATGAAGGAATTCCCAGATGGAACAAGCTGGGGAGAGGGTCTTTGGGCTTTCAATTTTTAGTCTGTATTGTGTTTCTCTAAGTGTAGCAGGCAAAGTTTCAGTGCTTTATAAATACTATTAGCTCTAATAACTCAATACTAATAATGCTTTTTTTTGAAATGCTTCATTTTTATGGGTACAATTATGTTGCATGCATTTAATAAATTTAATCCAAAGACATCTCTCTGCAAAATTCCTCAAATGAAGTTGCAATTATCCCTTTTCCTATGCAACGGATTATGAGTGTGTATTTGATCTCGTCTTATATTTTTTATTTCTCTCTGATCCAGCCAAACTCTCTTAAGTATTTTACTTACTTTTAAACCATGTCCCATTGATATCATGGGAGCTTCAACATGGCTGTGTTCAGGAGTATTTATTTTGGCTGTTGCATCACTACATATTTAGACGAGAGGAAATAGCTGTGTGCCTTCTAAATTGCTAACGCTAAGGGGAGCACTTAATCTTTAGAATATCTTAACTATAAATCCAACATCAACACGTGTGTCAGAAAACACATGGATTCTTTGTGCCTAAATATTCAAGGATTATGATTAATGTTTAATGTAAATCATGCACTAAATGCATGGAAATTGAATGCCAGTTACTTTAGGTTTCATTAAAGAACTTCAAAACCTATGTTTAATGATATTCTTGAAATACCTTCTGTTTACCTCCTGAGCCATTTGTGCTTCCTCACAGCTGTAAGTCTCTCTATGTCATGCGCTATGTCTTTTCTCCCAGTGTCCAGGCTTTGAGTTAGTCACTCTTGGGACAGTGAACATGGGGAGGGTGAATGTGAGTGAAAAGAAAGGACCATGCCTTGCCTGCAGCTCACAGCTTGCCAAATCAGCCAAGGGGATACAAGGGGGATCACAAAAGTGGTTGGAAAAAGTGAGCTATTTCCCTGACACTTAGCTGTGGTCAAAGACAAGATGGATGTACAGATCCTAATTCTTCAGGCTCTTCATCCTGCAGCTCCCAAAATGCCTTCCAATAATCTGCTTCTTACTGGTTCCTGTGGCTTGCTGAAGATCTGAGACTGCCCAGGCATGTTGTCGAGAGGCTAGCCTCAATGTTGCTTGGGGCAACTTGTAGGCATCTCTGCTCCAGGACTAGTACAATGATGGCAGGCTACAGAAGCAATTGTCATGCGAAAAGATGTTAAGATTCAGCTCCAGATAAGCACCAGTGCTCAGCAAGCTTTCCCTTGGGAAGGTAAATCTCTCTGACCCTCAACATTGTCAATGATAGTGCTGAGGATCCTTTGATGCTTCTCACATTTAAGGCTATGGTGCTGAACTTAAGTGTGTTCCTTAGATTTCCTTGCATTTTACATTCTTCCTCTTTTCATAGAATCGATTAAAGTTCTACTAGTATAACTCCCCTGCAATGAACAGGGATGCCTACAGCTAGATCAGGTTGCTCAGAGACCCCTCCAGACTGACCTCGAGTGTGTCCAGGGTTGGGGCATCCACCACTTCTCTGTATCGTTAGAGAAATGCCCAGAAATTTCAATGGTATGTGAGACCAGAAGTGTTTGAAATCACAAGCAGCTCTCAGATACATGTTGATTCCTCTGAGCAAAGCAGTGCCTGTCTACATCCTGCGGCCACCAACAGTACAACAGGTGTGGGGATGTTTATTCTGTGCGAAAATCTCTCTTGTGTTTTTTGTTATTGTTATCTTGAATTCTGAGATAACATCACTGGAGCTTCTCAAGGATAAGCAGTTGACTACTCACTCATTTTTACTGTGGAGGATCTACCTGCCATGCCAATACCATTCTGACAATGTGAGCAGATAGGCATGGTGCATTAAATATGCTGTAATTTATTTGTTTACAAGCTGAGGAAGGGCTGAACTATGACACTGCTAGTAGATATGACAGTTCCACACTTCTGTTGTCTCTGCAGTGGTATTTTATATTCCACTATTCATGGGAAGCACTATGATTAATCCCCTTTAAACTATAGCAGAATTCATGGGGATTTTTGAGGGGTTGCTGTAGGCAGACAAAGAGCAAAGAATTGTAAGGTACTGGAGGAAATCATCATTGACTGACTCTTCAATTTGGGTCAGAAATTCCATGACAACTTCCCTGGTCTCAGAAGTGAAAGTGTTTTGATTTAATGGAGGCACTGTCCTGATGCAAGCTTAAAACTCATATTCCAGGCTTTGCCTTTCAGTGCAGTATGCAATATATTTCTTGACCTTGTGGGGAGAATGCAGTGAACTGTGTGCTATGGGATCCAGCTGAGAATTCTGGCAGTGAATTAAGAAAGTCAGATTTCATTTTGGAAAGTGATGGTGATCTTCGTCATCAATTAGGAAGTTCAGCTACATGTTTTTATTGCAGCACTCTAACAAAGGTAATTGCTGTCTTAATTCAAAGCACTGCCTTGGCAAAAGGGAATTAATGGTTCAGATTTTACATCATTGACAAATGGCCTGCAGTTAGCCACTGCCTACTTTCAGTAACTGATATACTGGAAAATAAGCAGAAACATTTTACTTAATTATGTGACTGTAGTGGCTGTGATTTATCTTGTGATTGCTGTGCACGTGTGGACTATTCAAGGAGGGGAGCTGAGTTAGGAACTCACCACCACACTACGACTTACTAATGTTATAACTTAGGAACACAAGTAATTGCAGTAGTTTTTCTCTCACTCCTTTTTTCTTTTGTTTTAGATCCATTTTTCTTCATTTCTATAATTTTGAGTTATTTGAGTCTCCTGTTCGATTTTCCTTTTATGACTGAAGGTTGCAACAGTTCATCTCCATCCCTGGCTATTGCCAAGTGAGGTTTTAGGCAGTATGCAACACTCCAGGTCCCACGATGAAGTATAACTCATGAAGCACTTAAATTGTTCATTGACCACAGGCATGTGTTGAAGAGTGAGTTGAGTGAGAAGGACTCATCTGGGCTGCTGTGCTGCTCAGGCTGCGCGGTCCTGCTCCCACATTCAGAGCAGTGGGAAACAGTCAAGCCTGGCATCTACAGTGAATTTGATCCAACTGATGAATCCAGAGCGTGCTTCTTGATAAACATTGGACTAATTAAGTCTTCTGGGATTAAATTTTACTTGAAAAATACAAGACAGAGCGAAGCATGAAATAATGGCTTCTCATTCCTTCACTTCAACACTGCACTGTTTGTATAGCCTGGATGGTGATGTCTCATTTTTGAATCACAGAATCATATAATATTTTAGAGTTAAATGATTACATTACTAGTAACAAGTAAATGCCACTCATCTTTTGTCTGTGCTCTCTCAGTTATTTTGTGTGTAGTGAGATCTGAGTTTTCTGGAGTCTGCTGCTAATGTGCAGATGGGCATATTTCTTTTTAGTGTGATAAATACTGCTGAGGTTTGCAGTAGATCACTGCTATTTTAAATAAACGTTGTCTTATTGTTTAAATGCGTGTCTTATGTATCATCTACAGAGCCTTTCCTGTTCCCAAGCCCACACAGTCACTGAGAGCAGTGCATCTCTGGATATCACTCTTTTGGTGAGGTGGGGGTTGACCTCTTCTCCCAGGTAACAGTGAAAGGATGAGAAGCAGTGGCATTAAGTTGCATCGGGGTATGTTCAGATGACTGGATATTAGGAAAAACTTATTCTCCAAAACAGTGGTCAGGTGCTGGAATGGGCTGCCCAGGGAGATGGTGGAGAACCCTGGAGGTATTCTAGGACCATGTAGGTGTGTTACTAAGGAACATAGCTAGCAAGTGATTCTAGTGGTAGGTGGATGGTTGAACTAGATGATCTTAGAAGTTTATTCCAACCTTAATGATTCTGTGATTCCAATTTTCCTCAGTTCTCCTTCTGTGATGGTCTGTGGATTCAACTTAGCCAGACAATCAGAGAAAAATATTAGAATGCCTTCTTTTAAAATGCAGCAGTTTAGCATCACATCAATCCTAAACTATTAGAAGCAAAACTAGTAATATACTTGGTGACACTCACTTGACCATACAGAAGAGCTGTAGTAGGTGGACAGACTGGATGGACTACTGGATATTTATTTTATCATTAGGCTGCAATAAAAATGATTAAATGCTTAACACTTTTTGTAAAATTACTACTTTTCCCGCACTAAAATGTGCTGTTGTTGTGAGTTTGGCAGCGTGGTATTGTGAAATATAGTCTTTTCAGTTAATTTCACTAGTATGTGAGCAAACATTTGTCCTTGGGAAGAGATGTTGCGTGGCTAACAGGTTTTGCTGCTCAGAATTATGTGAAGAGGCAGCAGTCCAAAGTGGATTAGAGTTTGCTGCTCACTTGGTTTTCTGATTAGTGGAAACCCTTCAGGCAGAAACTGGTGTTATTTGACATTCCAGAAGGACTAATTTACTTGCAGATTCTGTGGCCTACTCTGTGCCAAGAGACTGGCATAGATAGGTAAATAAAACTTTTTTTTCTTTTTTTTTTTTTTCATTAAATCAAATGGCGCCATCAGTGCTAGAAGAGAGATATCATATGACAGAAGAGGTCCAGAATCAACTGCATTATTGCTAGTGGTATGTTTGATGCATAGTGCATATCCCACAGAACAGAAGATGGCTGGTATGTCAGTCTGAATTCATTATTCCCGCTCGATTTGGAGGGCTCAGCATGTCCATACCCTTTTTTTATAATGGAGGTAGGAGTGGATATTCTAGCCCCATACAAACAAAGTTGCTCTCAGTGAACCACAGCATGCCATCTCACCATCTGGAGCGCATTTCGGAGAGAGCAATCAGTGCTGTTGTCTATCACTCTTCTCTACCAGCAGCTGTTTCCTGCCAGGCTCCTTCCCTCCAGCCCTCCACTGCTGTCTGCTCACTTAGGTCCTCCCAGGCTTCTCAGGCCACTAGCAGCCAGCTTGGGACAGCTGTACAGCACACAAACAAACGGTTCGCTACACAGAGCTGAGCAATGAATCTGCTCCTGTCTTTGCCTGGCCCCCTATCACCCGGCTTCCAGCCTTGTAAAGATAGTAAAAGCATTCACAGAAATACACAAGCAATATTGCATGCCTTATTTTTCCTTTGGGGAGAAGTACATAGATGGGCAGCGAATGCCCATATTGCTTCTGCCTCCTGATGTTGTCCAGTGCCGGTGATGAAGAGTGTAGGCTGAATGTAGCAATCTATATCACCTCTACCATCACAAAAGGTTTCAGTGCATCCTGTTCAAAATACTGAAGTTTTGAAAAAAAAAAAAAAAATCCAACACAATATCCTGCTTGCTTCAGATAACATACTAAACTGTGTTTTCTCTGCTACACAGAAGTCTCCTTTAAAAGCCATAGTAAGTACTGAGAAGCTCAGCACTTATACATGCTTTGACCATAAGATGGAGATATTGGGCTGCAAAAGAAATGACATACTTCATTGCCTCAACACTTTGGTTAGTGTGGGCTTATTTAAAGAAACATGATGATGATTATTCTTAGCTAAAACTAGCTTTGTGGTTGGAATTAGAGACCAGCCAAACCAGGATAGCTAAGTGCTAGAAATATGAAATCCTAGTTTTAAAGTGCATTGTTAACTGTGAAAATGTAGGCAGTTAATATAGTATTTTCAACAGAGAATTAGGGAGTGCTTTGCTTTCCCCCCATAAAGTTTAAACACTGTACTTCCAGATAGCAGAGGTCTACCCCTTTCTGACGAACAGAAGATTACATACAATATTCAAAGGCAGGAAAACGTGGCTTGTGGATAACACAGTCTATATATACAATCTACATCATACCGTTATATTCTAGACTTTAAGTACATCATCAAAGCCTGTGGCCCAGTCATCATGTAGCTGTATGCAGTAGCTGAGCATAATAATTTCCCAGGGCACTAAAGGGGAAGAAGGGAAGCTTTGCAGGAGAAACTGGTTTTCAGTCAGCCACCCTAGGGGTGGATCTCAAACAAACAACATTTACCAACCTCAGGGTTGTCTTTTTATTAGTGAGAATATGACTTCATCTTGAAAAACATCTAAAAAATAGTTCCTTCTTACTCATCTGATCCACTGTGGGTTTGTAACAGAAATGCTAAGTCGCAGCTTGAACCAGTGATTGGGGAGCTCAGGTGCATGCAATGTACCTGAGTGACCAGAAGGGGGTGGAACCAGTATAAGTATCTAACCCTTCTCAAAATTCGTTGAGGGGTTGGTAGTGGAGGCTGGTTTATTTTGCTGAGGCTCTTGGCTGTTTGACTTTGTAGGCCTTCTGGAGGTAAGCAGTTTCTTTCTTTCTCTTTTTTTTTTTTTTTGGGGGGGGAGGGATGAGGGGGTAATTCTGTGTCCTTTGCTATTGAGTCTGGGATGTTAATGTATAATGGATTTTACCATTGTCTGAAATTATACTCCCCAATACAGATACCTGTCTAAAAGTGATGCTTCTTCAATTAGTATCTCTGAGTTTGGTGTGAATGGAATTCTATATTCTGTGTAATTCATGAGTCCAGATGAAATGATCTTGAGGTCACAGAATCACTGAACAGATGAAGCTGGGGAGTAGCTCTGGTGACCATCAGATCCAAGTTTGAGTGTGGTTAGGTATGGCAGGTGGATCATGGTAATGTTATCTTTGTAATTTCTCCAAAGATGGAGATTCCTCTCTGGGAAACCTTTGCTAGTGTCTAACCCCATCCACAGAAGCAAAAAAAAAAAAAAACAAAACTAGAAGAAGTGTTGGTCTTTATTTCCTTTTCATGCTTAAAGGCAATTCACTCTACTCTAGTCTGTGCTCACTACTTCTTCTTGCCCTGTCACTGGGCATCACTGAGAATGGTCTGGCTACATCTTCCTTATTCCCTCCCTTCAGGTATTTATGCATGTTGATAAGATTTTCCCCTGAGCTTTCTTTCTTCTAAGCTGAACAATCCCAGCTGTCTCAGCCTCTTACCCTGTAAGGGATGCTTCAGTCACTTCAGCATCCTTAGTACAAGAGAGACATGGACATGCTGAGGAGCCTAGGTCCAGAACCAATATTTCCCATGTGTCTTGCCAGTGCTGAGACCTGATGGTAACCTGATGGTCTTCCTGATGCAGCCCAGGATGTTGTTGGCCAATGTGGCCAACAAAATGTAAGGGTTAATTGTTAGTTCATGGGCACTTTGTTGTCCACTCAGGGTCCCTTTCTATAAAGTTGCTTTCCCAGCTGTTCAGCACACAGTCTCTACTGGTGCATGGGATTATTCATCTTTGTACACAGGACTTTGAATTTACCTTTCATGAGTGAATCATGAGGATCTAGTTGGGTCACCTCTCCAGTACTGCTGAAGTCACTCTGAATGGCAAAACATCCATGAGGCATGTCAGCTGCTACTCACGGTTTTACATCATCTGCAAATGTGCTGAGGGTGCACTCTGTTCCGTCATCGATGTTATTAATGAAGATGTTTAACAGTATTGGTCCCAGTACTGACCTCTGGAGCATGCCATTAGTGACTGGCCTCCAGCTGGACTTTGTGTTGCTGATTACAACCCTTTGAGCCTAGTGATTCAGTCAATTTTTACTCTATCTCACTGTCCACTTATCCAGCTTGTACTTCATCAGTTTGTCAGTGAGGATATAATGGGAGACATTGATGAAAGCCTTAATAAATATGAGATAAATGAAATTCAGTATTCTTTCCTCATCCACTGAGATGGTTACTTTGTTGCAGAAGGCTACCAGTTTGGCCAAAAATGCTTTCCCCTTCTTAAATGCATTCTGACTATTCTCTATCACCTTCTTGTCCTTAATGTGCTTAGAAATGATATCCCAAATAATTTTCTTGATCCTATTCCCAGGGATTGACATGAGGCTGACAATTAGTTCCCTGCATCGTCATTTTTGCAGTAATATCCTTTTTTTTTTCCCTATAATCCTCATGGTATTACCCCTTGATATTTTTTCAAAATTTACCAAGAATGAACTCGCAATGATATCAGTTAACTCCTTCAGCATATGTGTGCACCTGCCATCTAGGCTGATGGGTTTGTGTAGATCTGATTTGCTTAAATATTCCCTGCCCATATCCTCCTCCATCGAAAGTCGGTCTTCTTTGCTTCAGAATTCCCTGCTGGTTTCAGGATCCCTGGAAAACTGAAGGCCCGTCATCCTGATAACGAATGAGACATATGTGGTATTTAGCATCTTTGTGTCTTCCATGCCTTTGGTCTCCTGTTCCTCAGCGGGGCTGCATTTTCCCTAGTCTTCATTTTACTGTTTGTGTACTTGTAGAAATCCTTGCTGTTGTCCTTCTAGTTCCTCACTAGATTCAAATCCAGGCAGGCTTTGGCTTCCCTAACCCTATCCCTGCACACCAGAACACTGTCACTGTATAGTTCCTGGGTTACCTGCCTTAGCTGCCACCTCTTTTACACTTCCTTTTTGTATTTTCATTTTATTTCCTTGTTCAATCATGCTGGCTTCCTGTTGCCTTTGCTTGGTTACCAGTTTGTTGGGGTCGACAAATCTTGAGCTCTGAGGAGGTTACTCCTGAAAACCAAATATCTCTCTGGATCTCACCTTTCTCCAGGGCCTTATCCAATGGTCTACTTACAAATAGATCTCTCAGCATGTCAAAGTATGTTTTCCTGAATTCTGAGGTTATGACACAGCATTTTATCTTGTACTCTTCTCTCAGGACCCTGAGCTCTACTGTCTTGTGGTCACTGTAGCCAAGACTACCCCAGTCTTCACATCGCCAGGCAGTTCTTCCTTGTTTGCAAGTAATAGGCCCAGCAAAATATCCCTCTTATTTTTTTTTTTCCTTGACTGCCTGTGTTAAGAGGTCCTTTGTGACTTTCCATGAGTAAGGAAACTTGATTTTTTGCAGTTGATCTGAATTTAACATAATGGCAATCGTTGTTTGTTTGTTTTTAAACTGTCTATGGATAAGTGGAGAAAAGCTTACAGGGAGAATGCTTCCAGGTAATGTCAGGGAAACACATAATTTTACTTTATTTTTTCTGTCTCTATCCAGAAAACTCGGCAATTACATCCAATTTCTTGTGTGTGTGTGTGATCACCCAGATCCAACACTAGGGTTGAGGGCTAAGAACAATCTTTATCCTCAATCCTTCCTTCTTGTGATCTGATTTCCACAAAAAATAGACCTGAACAGGGAGGAGCAGTAGCAACAGTTTCATCAGACAGCCAACCTGGATGTGTGGGGCACTGCTGTAGTTCTTGCTGCAAAATTTTGTTAAACAACCTCTCTCCTCTCCACAGCTGTGCACGTTAGGCAGCACAAATACCCAAACAGGTACAGTGCCATGCAGTGCTCCTGTGGCAGCTTTGTTCTGTAAATCACAGGACTTACTTCTGCCTGCCAGTGTGGATGTAGGTGTCTAGCTGCAGCTGATTTTCTTTTTTTTCTGTGTGAAGATAAACAATACTATTGGCATTGGAAATTACTCTTGCCAAGGGGATTTTGAACTTTATGCAGCCAAGCTGAGAAGTAGTGGTGTAACTCCAGATGGGCTGCTTACATGATAGATGGGTAGTGTAGTCAGGAAAAGCACCCGGGTGCCCTGACACTGGGCCCATGCTGCCTCCCCTCTTCAGCCACCGCACTCCTTAAGGTATTTTATTGCTTATGTCTTTCAGGACATGTGAAAAAAGCTTAAAATACACAAGACAAATTATCCAACATGATTCTCTGGAAAATGTTGTGTATCTTAAATGCAGCCAAAGTGCAGAGTGTATGCCAGTTGTAACAGTAATCACTCATTTTCTGTTTTGACCTAGCTGAGAAATTACAGGCTTGGAAAGCAGTAATTTGAATGTAAGAATCTCTGTCACTTCAAAGGTTTTCTTTCTTTTTCCTTTCTGGGAGCAGTATGTGCTGTGTGAGTTGTTTCTGTTTGTTCAGAACGCACCCTACTTCATCTAGCCCTGCTCCCCAAAAGGTATTCATCTATTGGAGATGCAGTATAAGTGTGGATTTCTCTTCCTGTGGCCATAAGTCTCCATATCAACTATTCACTGAGAAACCAGCAGTGGAACTGGTAAAAGTTAAACATGAGAAGACCAGTGAACTGCAGAAGAATTTCTCACTGTTTCCAGATCAAGCATTCATAAATTGTTTTGTTTTGATTGTGGCTCCTTGATGTGGATCATATCAATGTACAGAGCAGGGCTGACACTGAGACATCCATTTAATAAATGCCTCTGTGTGTGTGTGTGTGTGTGTGTGTGTGTGTGTATGGTTGCATGTGTACATGTGTTAACATCCTCAGTGGCTGGATACATCCCACACTTTGAAAAGTGTCTTGTTCACAGGACAAGCCCAGGACACAAATTTACCAGAAACAGCACTCTGGAATGCATTTGTGGTTGTAGCATGCATTTCATGCTATCCTGCTCTAAACTTGTGTTATTATTTCTATTTTTAACAGCAGGGTAATTGCATCACTCAGCTTTTGGCACAATTAACTGAAATAGAGAAAAATGTTATTTACACTGCAGTTTCTACAAGTATAGTAAGCTACATTAAAAATATTCCATCACATTTATTGTCTCTTAGGATGAAAACCTTTCAGGTGTTTTAATTTATATGCTTTGAAAAGCTTTTGTTATGTAAGCTAGAAAGAGAAGCTGAGCAAATGTTATGACAGGTACAAAACCCATGGATATATCAGTATCCAATGATCAAAATGGCATACAAAGCTAAAAGCAATTAAAGACAGTTATTCTCAATCACACGTGAAAAATGTGTAGTTAAAAGATGAGACTTAAGTGTGTGTAGGCTATGTGCATTGGTAGCGATGCCAGTGTACAATAGCATTTTAATTTACACTTCTTTAAGATAATTTTGTCTGGATTTTCAGAAACAAATCAATTCAAAATTTTATGTTCATTTGTCATGCTTATGGTATTTTCATGTTCATTTTATCTCTTGGGTCAGACTTGTATTTATTACAAAGTATGATCTGTTGTTTCTTGTATTGATTGGTATATTGTGGTGATAGGACAAGGGGAAATGGTGACAAACTGATGCATAGGAAGTTTTGCACTAATGAGTGTGGGAACCTCTTCAAAGTGAGGGTGATGGAGCTCAGGATGCTCGGAGAGGTGGTGGAGTCTCCTTCTCTGGGGATGTTCAAGATCCACCAGGACACCTAGCTGTGCAACCTGTTCTAGAGAGCTGCTATGGCAGGGGGCTTGGATTCAGTGATCTCTAGAGGTCCCTTCCAACCCCTTTGATTCTATGATTCTGAATTTGTACAGAAGGGTTCAAATGTGAGTATCAAAGTCAGCAAGTGAGCTGTCACTCATCTCAACCCAAGCTCTGCCTATAGCAGCCAGTCAATGGAAAAACTGTGACAAGTCGTGGCATGCTGCTTCAAATTCATAGAACTAAATGAGAAGGATTTCTCCTTCTTGCTATGATCCCTTGGGCAACTGTTTTGTACCACCCTTGAAATAACACTGATTGACTTTGATTCTTAGATTCATCATGTAATTCATCTAACAGCCATTCACTGCTTTGTATACAACAAAACAATAGAACTTTCTTCTTGATTGTGATCCCTTAATCCCGAACAACTGGCCATCATCCATAATGGCCACTAACATTTAAATCTATCCAAACTAGAAAAATCACTCTTCAAGCCATTTGTTACTTAGAGAGCTATGATTTTGCTGCTATCACATGGAGCTTGTGGACTGTTTATAAAGAACAAGTTTCACCTGAATTACGATAGTTAAATTCTTCCTGGAAATGTGTCCTAGAGAAATGTTTCAAATTATCCCAGGAAAAAGAGCCATGCTGAAAAGATTAGAAAACATCCCATGCACACACATGCTTACATGCACGCACACTCTCCTACCCCTGGTAGGACTGTGGGTTGTAGAAGGAGCAGTGCACTTTTGCAGACTCCTGCGTTGTGCTCAAAGGAAATGCAGCAGACATTTAAATATTTCCAAACCAAACAAGACATCCTGAAGGATTCTCCTCCTGTGGCCTCATTATCTGCTTACATCTGTGTTTTTAAAAATTGAAAGAAAGGCTGGAACCGGCAGAGCCACACTGGACAAGAGCAGAGAGGGGAAATGGAAAAGAATGGAGAAAAAGGTTAATAATATAACTCAGTCTGCCCTCATTTTCTGAGGAGAAAAGGCCTTAAAAAAAAAAAAAAGGCAAGAAATAAGAATGGACCTTAAAACAAAGCATTTTTCTTTTCTGAGATATCACGCATAAGTGTACATCTTTTAAAATGTATAACGAAGGCCAATACCAAAAGAGAGTGACAAAACCTGTTTCTGAGTAATTGATCACCTCTATAAGGTTTAGGAAAAAATTCTCCCTTGAAGTTGCGCTTTTGTGTTAGTTACTTTCTTTTCCAAAAGAAGAGATCTGGGCTCAACTCTTCTGCCCTGGGTGCCCAGATGACATGATGAGCAAGCTGCTGACATGAGTAACGGGCTGGTTCAGACAAGACCTTTTTCACCGAGTGCCAAACATCATCCAAGCCTCATCCAACCTGAGGAGAACCTTCTGAAGGATGTTCCCTGCAGAACATGCCTTCACAGTACTTTGCAGAGAGAGGGAAGTGAAAGTAGGCATTCAGGAAAGTTTTCAGATATGGCTAAGAATGAGATGGAGAAAGAAAGAGAAGAAGCCTGAAGTGTAAGAGGGGGTAAGAAAAGCATCCTTGATCCACGCTCCAGCCACATTCAACGGTTACTGGGTAAATACTGTTTTTTCACCTTGAGAACGTGGTCATCCTGCAAGCAAACTACTTTTATTTTTAAACATAAACAGCATCCCTGACTGTGAAATGTCTGGAGGTATTTGGCTTAGCAAAACTTTGAGCAGATCTTAATGCTGTAACGTCATGGCCTTCCTTCATAGATGTTTGTGTGCAAAGTCAGTCGAGGTAGGATTTTTGGCAGCTTGTGTTAAAACTGAACACGGTACAAGTTCTGAGGACCAGCTCTGGCATTGCTTTATGTCATAAATCACCTCCCACCCTGCGTCTGAATTGCCCTGTGGCAGATGAAGGCTGCTTCAGTCACACCAAGGAATAGGAGAGTGGAACTTACAAGAAAGGTATTTAAGTAGCTGTGGGTGCAAGGACTCAGGAAACCTGGGCTGGAGGGAGCATGGGTGGAAAACATTGGCCTGGCAAAATGGAAAGCTCACAAGGAGTTGGCTTGAGGACAGAAAATGGCTCCTTGCTTTAAATCTCGCTTCAAGCCAATAGTCTCTATGAAACACATCAGCTGGCTACCTCCATGTCTTCTGCAAGTCAAAGACCTTGTGAGTGATGGGTGACAAGCATCCTTCACGCTCAGGGCAACTGGGTTCTGAGCCCAGAGCTGGTTTATCTTGATATGGCTTGCAATTCCTATAGCAGACTTGTCTTTGGTTTACTGGATGAAAGTGCCATTGCTTGCACTGTTGACGGCTGTTACCGTGGTGCTAAATCCTGATAGGGATCTCACAGATCTGAGAGTTTCTACATGCAGGAGACCAGCTCTGCAGTCTGGCTGTCCAGAGGCCACAGATGAGGATTTTTACAGCCTCAAACTAAACACAGCCTCTTTTCTACTAGGAGAGCTGCCATTACTGAAGTCCAGGATCTACTGGCCGCTGACATTTACATGGGGATTTATGACTGTAATAAATTATACTTCAGATTTACCTTATTTGGAATGATCTTGGAGTATCTTTTCCACACATTTTTTATGGCGATGTAATAGACTACATTTTAAAGGACTGGGAAGATGTTGCTGCTACCTTTACTTCATAAAATGTTCTGATACAAAGCTTTCCAAGAAAGGAGTTTTTGGATAATGCGATGTTATTTATTTACTTAAGACATTTTGTAATACTCTGGCAGGCCAGCCCAGCAGTGAGCTCCCAGAGAACTTTGATTTTTTTTATTTTTATTTTTTTGTCTCTGCGCAGGATGTACTTACTTCACTGATAAGACTAAAACAAGGCTTTTCTGAAGGAAATCTGTATTCTTTCCTGGCAATTTTATCTCTGCAAGCAGACCACAGGTATAAATATATATATATAATATATATTATATATATTATAATTAATTTAATTTAATTTATAATAAATTAATTTAATTAAATTAATAAAATAAATTAATAATTATATATAATATATATATATAAGTACATAAACTGAAATATCAAGGCAGCTAGAACAACTAAAGATCATCTTTGCAGGAATCTGCAAATGTTGCCAATGTGCGAGCAAAATTCATTTTCACCTGACAGCTAAATTTGCTTTTGAGAGAAGATACTAGGGCTGTACAGAGAAACTTCAGGAGGGATCTGATATGCTTGCAGCAACTGTTTAACCTACCTTGAAATACTTCAGAGAGAGGAAAAACAAAAGGCCAGATGGAAAAATATACAGTAAGTAGCTTATCCAGAACAAATGAAGAATCATTTTCATATCCATTCAGAAATCTCTTTTTCCTTCAATTTCAGGCATTTCTTAGAATTGTAAAATGACTTGCATTGTAAAGGGCTTAAAAGATCATCTAGTTCCAACCCTCTGCTATGGGCAGGGCTGCCACCCAGCAGCTCAGGCTGCCTGGGGCTCCATCCAACCTGGCCTTGAGCACCTTCATGGACGGGGCATTCACAGCTTCCCTGGGCAGTCTGTGCCACTGCCTCACTGCCTTGAGAAAGGAATTTCTTCTTAACATCTAACCTAAATTTCCCATCTTCTAGTTTAAAGTCATTCCCCCTTGTCCTATCACTATTAGACCACATAGAACGTCGATATCCATTCTTTTTATAAGTTCCTTTCAAGTACTGTAAGTCTGTGATGAGGCCTCCTTGGAGCCTTCTCTTCTCCAAGCTTAACAAGCCCAGTTCCTCCAGCCTTTCTTCATAGGAGCAGAGCTCCAGCCCTCCAATTATCTTTGTGGCTTTCTTCTGGGCTTGTTTCTCCTTCTAGATGTGTACCAAAAGAAAAGGAGTTTCCATCCCTCGGGTCACCTGAGTTAGTTTCCTTCTTTCACTCAGTAAAGACCTTCTCAGCACTGTATTTTCATTCACCATCTTCAGCTTCCTCATCTTCTCTCTGTCCTAGCCCAAGCCTTTGGCTAACTCTTTTCTTCAGATTTCTCCCCCTCTTTCCTCACCAGGGCCATCATCCCAACCGCTTCTCTTTTGTCTTTTTTTTAAATTCAATTTTGCTGCATCTGAATTCATACCTATTTCTGAGCACACCATGGTCCATGTGCCTGCTATCCTCTGCCTGCCTCCAGAGCCTCTCCGTGGTTGCTTCTGCCCAGTCAGTGAGTAACTGCAGTGCTCTATATCCCCTCAGTCTAGGATGCAGTCCGAAAGGCGTAAGTGTCTACCCATGGCTCATTTTGTCTGGCTGCCCTGTTTTGGATCTCTGCTGGAAGTCCCCCTCCTGGGAATTGTCCAACCAGACAATGCATCCAGCGACAACATTTGGCCTTTACAAAACAAAGCAGTACTTAAGAATTAACAGGAATGTGGTGCTCTGATAACTAGGTTAAAATAACAAAAGAAAGGCCGCCACAAGAATATGACTTAAACTTCATTCCTTCCTCTCAAGTTCTGTACAAGTTCTACGTCATCTTGGCACTCCTGCTCTTGGGTTGGGAGAGACAGACAGGCTCACTGCTTTTCAGCTGGGAAGAGCTTTAGGCAGTGGTGTCTATCAACTTAGGTCAGGATAGAACTGATGACAGACCAGCTTGGTTGCCAAAGGAGCCAGCTCATGGAGGACTGCTTCCTACCCTACTCCTCTGGGCACTATTCCTCGTTTCTGGAAATGTCTCGCAGTCATCTCTGTTTCATGTGGAGTCACATCTCTGGAGGTGTGCAAGAAAAATGTTGATGTGGCACTGAAGAGCGTGGATTAGTGGGCATGGTGTCTGTCTTCACCACCCTTATTGTAGAAAACTTTTTCCTTATATCCAGTCTCAACCTTCCCTCTTATTATTAACAGGTCTATTTATTAACAAAATACTGTTTTACATAAGTATCTAATTTTTCCAGTACTGTGTATGAGTGGATGAAAATAAGTTTGTTATTGATATCATCTTATAGTATTTATAGCCTTATTTGATTAGATACTGTATTGTAAACTTCTGTATTAGGTTTTTCTTGCCGTTATGCCAACTCTCACTAAGCAATCAACCAAAACTGGTAAAACTTTTTTCTGTTTGCAGCAGTGCATCTAAGACAAGAGGATGTTTATTCATAGGCTTGAAATGTATTACATCTGCTCTGGACACCAAACTTCCAATTGCATCTGAAAATTTCCATTTCTCTATTGTAAAAGCAAAATAATTATTTAAATTCTATCCTCAACTATCCTTTCATTAAAAGCATCTGACAAGATCCTGTTTAAATTTGAAAAAATAAGTAATAAATAAGTTTCTCACAAAGTTGGGTGACATGAATCAAAAGCTGGCTAAGAGGTTGAAGGCAACAAGCAAAAATAAGTGGGCAATTTCTGCCCTGAATAAAAGGCTGATGGAGAAGTGCCAAGGTCTGGTATTGTTTAACAGAGATATTGACAGTTGAAATTTCTAAATACCAGCAAAGTTAGTTATATCAGTCAAACCCTGGTACTTTAGTGGGGGAGGCAAGTGAACAGGACTGGGTTCTAAAATTGGTGGCATGTACAAAGTAGGATATATTAGAGGAGAAGGGAAAATACTGATGTGACTGGAAGTATTTGAAACTTTTTATGGAAAATGCCTTGAGTCTTAATGAAGGCAGCTTAATGGAAATTTCTTCTCCCTGTGCGGCTGTATGCTGCTGTATGTATTCTATCTAACAATAGAGCAGTCATTTAACATAAGCCCATCATCTGAATGTAGCTGGTGGAAAGAAATGTGCGTGCTGAGGTTAAGATCTGTGATATCCTAAAGCAGAGATTTCCAAGAGGATGGATCACTCTTCCTCTGATGCCTGTTTCAGCTGTTTTTTTTCTGCAGGAGGATTTTTGACAATTAACTTACATGTCTACACTGCAGAAAACTGCAGTCTGCTTAAACAGATTTCACCTCTTGTGAGGAGCAGGATGAGAGGAATTATCACAGGTTACTCAGGACCTGGAAGCCTGGAGATGGTAGCTAGCTGCCTCAGGAAGGAGGCAGGACCAAATGTGGTAAACTCACTTAAAAATGAATAAAACACAGTTGAGGTGAAAGGGGAACTTCTGTTCTTCTTTACCTTGGAATTAAAGTCAGAAGAAACAGAAAATGAACAGAAAGGTACCAGTCTGTTATACACCATCTAAGCAGCCCATGGTACCCCTTGGCACAGGATACCACAGAGACCAAGAGTTAAGTTCAAAGCTGATCTCAGTCAGAGTGGTTGTTGTGAATTCAGGTTGCCACATACTTGCCAGCAGCAAAATTTCTTACATCTTCTGAAGCATCCACTGCTGGTGAAATGGGCTATACAGATTGAAAGAATATCTTACCTGTGCACGTCTACAGGCTTGGAAAAAAATCCAAGCAGAGTTTGGACTGCCAAGTGGGTATCCTGGGAAACAGATGTCTTGGAAAATGGGGTGCAGCAACTGATCTTAAAACAATGGCTGACATTCAGGATGTTGATCACACTCTCTGATGATGCTCTGTGATGAACAAACAGTGGGGATTAAACCCCTTTTTGCACTCTTTAAATCTAGCAATTTTCTGCTCTCCTTCCCCTCCAGCACAGGGTCCTGAACTACATGGGTTTTGAGTAAAGACTGATGGGGAGCTTGCTACCTCTTCTTAGAGACACAAATTCTCCTGAGAGAACATGAAAGCATATGGTTTTATGGTGCAGGTGGTGCTTTTCTAGTCTTCTTCCTGCGCCTGTAAGAGTGTGAAAGAGCTGTGTTGGATCCTCTTTCTGGAGGAAGAAATTGACTTTGTCAATGCCAGCCATGCTGGTAAAAGAGGAATACCTCACAGTTTCCACAGAGTGGGTTATACAGAACATGTGCTGTAAGTGGGGCTTTCTCACTTCTGGGGGTTCTGCTCTTCCTGCACGCAGGTCCCTCCTGAAGCGCTGAGCTTGGGAATTTCATTAGCTGAATGTTTCTTCTCTTTTCATTTCACTTTTTCTTCAAAGAATTAAATGGTGAGAGAGGGTTCTGGCTGTTTCCAACAGCATACAGGAAATGAGCAAGCTGAATGGTGTGTTTGCCAGCACACGGACCTTTCTGGCGTACTTAAATTTTGTCTGGGCTATAGATTTTCCTTATGGCTAGACATTAGTAGCCAACCATCAAAAGCTTTTCCGTACAGAACGAAAGCAATGATTTGCTGTGGTGCGTGCCTCTGACTAATAAATATGTCCTGAGATGCCCCAGGATGGGATGGTCTGTTTCATATGAGCATCTGTTTTCTGTTTTTCCCCCCTTGAAGTGTGATTCCTGCCTGGAGGACCCTGGGGGCACTCACATCCAGAACTGACCATAGGCAGGTGGAAACTGCTTGGAGGTCTAATGCCCTTCTGTATGGCTCATAGAGCCATGCTGGGGAGACAGCCAGCCACCAGGTAAGGGACAGAGGCAGTTGAAGAAAAAATCGGGGCTCTCCTGGGACAGATAAAAGTCAGCCACTTACTGCCAGTAGTTGTCTACTCAAGGAGAACATGGCCTTTTGATTACATTTCCCTCTGTTGCCAGAAGATGAATCCAAGAAAGAAACCAATAAGGTAATCTACAAATACACTTCTGGCTCATTTCTGCTGGTCTGATTACCTCATTTGCACTTCTTTTGCTCTTCCTGGTGACTCCTCTGGGCCTGAACTGCCACGTTAGCACGACCTGCCTTCATATTTTTTTGTCCTTTTTCTCCAGCAACTGAGTTGAAAAGCCTTTGTGCAGTGTTAGCTATAGAGGAAAGAACCAACCTGCTATAGTAAAAGAGGAATTTTCAGGATTCCTACTTCTGTTTGGATTTGGGAAATGAGCACACATGAATTACTTTTACTGAGGAATGTCCTTAAACCCTACTCATGTAGTAGGGCTGAGGTGTGAGTAATTTGTAACAGTAAGGGGAAAATTAGAGAGAATATGTAGAGGAAATATCAAGTGCTTGAGGAAATCTGTGTATCTGCTTTCATTCTATTGGAACAGAAACAGTGATATATGAATCATTCATGGCCTCTTCTTGCCCTCATGGTTTTGGCAACAAAGGCCGTTGTCTGAAGCAGTACAGAAGCTTATATCCTGGAGTTGGAAGAAAATTCACTTGTTAGAGAAAGAGATCTTTTGGGGCAATCAACAGGCCTGGAAAGATGGGAGGGAGTCAGCAAAAGAAGGCCGAAAATGTCAGAGGTGTGAGGCTACGGTGTGCTTGTGTTCTGTTGTCTAGATGAGGCTGTTCACCACTGTTACCTCAACCACGATGACATCTTAGTTGCACCTTTGTCCTGCTTGGGCTCTTGCCAAGTAGTAGAGTAGAGGGCTGTGGCCTGACTTATTCTGGGCTGAACTTCACCAGCAAGGTTTGATGATGGGGCTGGGTATTTGTTGCCTATTGGGGAGCCTGTGATGAGAGATATCTAGGGACAAAGCCTTTTGAAATCCAGGCTGTTGCTTGATTTCCATAGAAGAAATAACGCTTTTAGAAAGCAAAGATAACTTGAAAAAACTACCAGCTCTTTACATATGTCCATACTGACTACAGCCAGGAGCTCAAGTAAGGCTGGGTTGCTTCAGACATACCTGTTTCTCAGAAAAGTTCCCCCAGACAGCTCTTACTATTCTTCTGATAAAGCCTCTGAGCCGGCTAAGTTCCAGGCCCTGGTTCTACTTCATCAGACTACTTCAGACACTTTCAGTGGGAAACAGAGACAGATTTCCCTGACCCCTCGCTCCTCTGCTGTCCTGGGTAGGCCTCTGTTTGTTTACTGGAGGTCACTTATCTCGAGCTATTGCCTTTTACCAGTCCACTTCTCACCTCCTCAGTCTAAGGAAAACCAGTGCAGTAATGTGTTCCAGTGCCACAGTTCCCAGATCAACATAGGTATTTGAGAGTCATTGTAGTACATCTGTGTTCCACCTCAGAAGGGAAAAGGGGTGTGCTGTAGAAAGGGGGACTTTTCAGGTGTGAAAAAGGGTTGGTTCCTAATGTGAAATGTGGAACACGATGGCTATTTTGAGGAACATAGCACTGTCTTTCATCGATATTCAGTGGAAATTCCTGGGGTGTCTGCACAATTTACATGTTCTTGTGTGTATCACGTCAGTTTTTATTCTGGCCACGTATCATTCACACCCTTCTGCTACAGTTCTGCTGTTAAGACTCTGGGGGATCAAGGAGCACTTTGTCCAGTGTTTTCCTGCTGCTCCCATTCCTCCCTAGTGAATGACACTGCTAACAGCCAGGTATCCATCCAGCCTTACCAGCAGTATGTCCTTGAGGAGGCATGGCAGAGGCTGGAAACATTCCTATTCTTCAGCAGTTCTTTTGACAAAAACATTATATCCCTTATTTAATAAGGTGAATCATACCGCTGACTTCCTTCTTTAGAGCATCTTCCCTCCCCCCCCCCACTGGTTCCTATTCACTCCACCACAAAGGATGAGAAGCACTGTCCTGTAACCCACGAGCTGATCCTGAGCCACCAGCAAAGGATCTGCAAGCCACCAATGGCAAACAAATCTCTGAGGAGGAAATCTCCAGTTTAAGAAGAAAAATAATAAAGAATAAAAAAATAAAAAAGTGAAGTGGAGGTTCAGGCTGACTTCAAAGCCCTGATTCCACACATAAAATTATCCAGGAGTTCCCAATAGGATTGTGCTTTAGATCCAGTTTCTAATATTCATCTTCCTCACAGGAACAAGCTGCAGCCCTTTCATGAAAAGATTGACCAGTCACAGATAATACGCCATTGAATTTCACTAAGCCTTGGGGAGTTGATTCCACTTTAAATTTGGTTGTATTGGCATAGTTTGCAGCTGTACGTGTATAAACAAGGGATTACAGTGATGGAGTGCCCATAAACGCCAGCTATGCAGCTTAAACTAAATCTCACCTTTCATCATATCAGAGAACTGCTGTGACCGAGACTCAGTCTCAGAGAATTATATTAAACTAGTTTGAACTGATTGCAAAAATAAAAAAAGGAGAGAGTTCTCATAAAGTAAAATGTGTTCGGTGTATGTTAATCAGGACAGGTATAAACCGACCCCAAGAAGATTGCTAAAAATGAGATAAGACTGTATACATAAAGGATCTTGGTAGCTCAGCTAAATCAGTTATAAAACTTCTAATTTAAACTAATGCTACCTACATTTGGACAGTAAGAATTAATGCGCCGCAGCTCTGCTGCAAGGAAACATTAGCGGCAGAGATCTACTCCAAGGAATCTGTCCAATGTCCACTCCTTCAAAGCAGCTCAGTGTTCTTGATTTACCCTGAAAACACCAAATTACGGTGGAGCCCAATGGTTCCTTGCACAGCGCTGCACATTCATTTTGCAACGGTTAAAATAACCCATGTAATGCAGTTAACATTTCTCCCTAATCTCCTAAATAAATCTAAATCCACTGTCAAAATACCTCTAATTCCAGCTGCAGCTTGGTAGTGGTGTCCCAACAACTTTCAGAACCTCCTCCGCCTCCCGGCATGCTTCTCTTTGGAAATGACCAATGGAGAAGCCAATGGCTTTCTATAAATCACCGCTGGATGAAAACAAGCATAAAAAGGAGGCTTGGGGTTGTTTAATATTACAGATGTTTTGGAGCTCTATTCAGTAGTTGGCAAGTCAGCCAGAGCTGCTCTGAATTCTTTATAATCTAGACACAAAGATCATTGAACCCTGAGAGAACCTCTGGGCTTTTATTCAAAAATATGTTGGCTTCTATTTACCTCTTTCTTCATTTGTATCTATCAAATGGCTCAATATATAAATAAAGCCCGGGTGTTCTTATTAGCTAAGGCAGTATTTCAGGAAAATTAATGCCAGCAGGTTTTGTTAAAATACATCTCTATTCAGAGCCGGAGTGTGTTTTGAATTAATTTTCGTTCTATATGTGAACCAGGTATAGTTCTTGTACGGTGCTCAGCCTTGACGTACAGGAGGGACCAGCGCTGTTTGATTCCGGCCCCATCACTGTTGTTCAGCAAAGCAGTTCTAACTCTAAGCAGCTGCTCGGTCCCATTGAATTTAATGAGGCTGCTCACATGTTCAGGTATATTAAAATTATAATTGAAAGCAGTGCTTGGCTTTCTCATGGACCAACCGGCGTACCCAGCGTTCTGTCAGACAGCCTTATTTAAATGTTGCTTCGTGCACATGTTAGCAGCAAATCTTTCTAGTTCTGTAAAATCACACTTATTGAGTTTAAAAAAAAAAAAACAAAAAAAACACGTTTTTTTTCTGTGCCTCCAAAGTCGGCTAAAGCTCTCACCCTGAACTGAAAATATTACATTGGCTCGCAGTACTCTGCCAGCTGGGACAAAGCGCAGTGAGATATTAATCTCATGATGGTCTTAATAGAATAATAGGCAAAGGGATTTAATGGGATTAATAAACTGACTGCTTTAAAAAACACTTTGGTCAAATGTCAGCGAGAAACTCAACATCCCCCATACGATATCTCTGCGTTTGGCTAATTTTGTCAATGTTAAATTGATTGTGCAAACGCTCCCAGCTTTGGAGTGGCTGAGTGGTTTGCTCTGCGTAACATAAACACCCTCACCAGCAAAATCCCTCCGCTGGGGCAGCAAGACTGCACTGAAACCAGAGAATGGAGAAAATACATCTATAAGATGATAGGAGATCACATGCAAACTGTTAGAGGCGCTCCGGCGTGGTTTCACTCCCGTCCTGAGGAACCCTGGCTGGTGTGCTCTAATAATGGAAATGTTTGGGTTAGTCTGCGCTCCGTCCATCTGCTGCAGTGCCTCACCAAACGTGAGCTGCTCCCTCAGTCACGATGAGTAACTGGTTGTGATTTAGCTTTCTGCAAGCGGGGATGGTCTGAGGTCGAGAGCAAGGCAAGGTTTGAGAAGATGCATTGCTCAAGCATTAAGCCCACTGAGCTCACTGGAAAAAAAACAATGCAGCTCTGAACTATAGGCTGTATGTCTGTGGCGACGATGCTATCAGACTGTCAGTGGGGTTGGTTGCTGTGGAGCTGAAGAAAGAAAAGGTTGCACTGAGGCATTTTGCAGAGCACACACTGAGGACAAAGCAGTCGGGGACGTGTCAGCAGACAGAGAACGAGAAGATGACAAATGATGAAGAGGATGAGGATTGACTGTGGTCTCAGGAAGGAAGGATGACTAAGACAGCTGTGGAGAGATGGACCTTGCGTGCATTACAACAGCTGTTGCTCACTGTAGCATTGTACCTATTGGTTTCCTCACACTGTGATGAGCAGATACACACTCAGATACAGATGTGCCCTACTGGGCTCGCTCGTAGTGGTCAGACTAAATTACACAACTGCGTTGCTGGACTTGTGATCACATCAGAGATTTCAGTACCTCCAGGGATCCCTCAGTACTGCATCTCTGATATCAGGATGAGAGGGCTCAGGGCACTGGATCTCCAACTGAAGCTTCCTTTTTCCAAGATATGAAGTATTTCTGAACGCTCAGTGATTGTTAACAAACATAATAAAATGCAAAAAACAGAAAGGATTCATAAGGGTATGTCTCAAACACAAATACCTCGTCCTGTCCCTGGCACAGCTCTTGGCCTTGGCCCCCATGGCTCTGCAACCATGGGAGCTCTTTAGACTAAACAAAACCCAGGTTTCTAGGCTAGTGAGTGCTGTAATAAAGTCAAATATCAAAACAAAATCAGGTCAAATTAACTTAAAAATCTGGCCTTTTTTTTTTTTTAACTTCCCTGTCATTTGCTGACCACCCCCTTAAATTCCGAAAAAGTTGGGTTTGTTTTATGGACTGCACCCAGAGTCACAGTGGTGGCTGAAAAAGAGGTGTTTTGAGACGCCCTTTGTTTGGGAGCTGCGGAAAGGGAACCTCACTCAGCCTGGTGAGCGCGGAGTGCTCCATCCTAGTGCAGAAAGCAGGGAGCAGAAGGATGCGCGAGCAGAACCTTCTCCTTCCACGGGAGAACACGCAGTGCGTGCGGCAGCCGCCTTCCCTGGGGTGCAACTGCATTTGGAGCAGAGAATAATAATAATAACAACAACAAACTAATAATGATAACGATAAGAACGACGGTGGTTCCTCAGTTGGGTGTGTGCTCGGGAGCCGATGCCGCCGCAGTGCCGCTGGAGGGCAGTGACACCCCGCGCTCTGCCGCCGCTCGCAGAGGCAGTTTTTTCCCCGTTGAGGTCCTGTCATTCCTGTATAAACAAGTTACGTTCGAGTGTTTAGGATATAAATTACGACCATGCAGGCTTGCCTCGGAAAGAATGTAAACACAGCACTGTGGTCGGAGCAAACTCTGAAGCTGACTTTATAATTTATCACAGGCCCCGAGAAGCTCGAGGAAGAAAAGAGCATGGTTGAGCGTAAATATGTATTTTAAAAGATGAAGAATTATAGATGCGTGCGCGCGTATATCATTACACGCGTATCATTACATACGTATCGTTACATATACAAAATGTTCCGCGTGCGTGCGTCTGTACCGTATGAGTTTATCCGTATACACGGACCGTCTTGCTCAAACTCTCGCTCCTCGGAGCCCATGGGGTTTCCGTACCGGGGTACCTCGGGGCTCGGGTCCGCCTTTGTCCCGGTGGGGCCGGGGACGGCGGTGGGCGAAGTAAGGTCCGGGAGGGGCCGCGCCGGGGGCACCGCACGGCTCCGGGATGGAGAGGGCGAGCAGCTCCCGGTGCCCCGCGGTACGGAACCGTGCAGCCGTGGAGCGGTTCGAGTCGGAAAGGACCTTTCAAGGTCCTCTAGTCCAGCTCCCCTGCAGTGGTCGGGGACGGCGGTTGTTTGGCTTTGGAGTGCTTCGGGAGCGCTTTTTGGAGGTTTTTATTCTCTCTCTTTTCTTTCTTTTTCTTCTTTCTTACCGTCTTTTTTTTTTTTTTCTCCTCTTCCCCAATTCCATGGCCGCTCCATCCTCAATTCTCCCAACCTCTCAGACACTAAGGACCCCTCTCGCCACCCTCTCCCCCCTCCCCCCCCATCCCTCCCTCCCCGGGCCCCGACGTACTCTCAGCGCCTCTACGGGACGCAGAGAGGCTCCAACGGGGACTCGGGGACACACGGGAGCAGCCCCAAGCAGAGCACGCCGTGCAGGACGTGGCCCTAGGGGCGGACCCCTCTGCTTTTCTGCCCTCTGCCCCCTCTGTCTCCCACTCACCCCTCGCTTTCCTCCTGCGGGATTCGGTACCGGAGCTCTATCAACGAAGAATGATTTTAGGGAAGAAGAGGTTTCTCGCAAAGGGCCGAGGGAAAATGAGTGCCCGCAGACGTTTATATACATTTTATTGGAAAAAAAAAAAAAAAGAAAAATTTGTACATCAAAATATCTTGGCAAACTGTAGAAAGTATACATAAGTGCAAATATATTCTCCTTTTAAAGCAATAGTGTGTGAGTATACACGAGATTTATTTAAAATATTTCTTTAAAAAATACTGTGGTAGAAAACAACTTTCGTAAAAATAAAACAGAACAAAACGTTGTCTTGCTGCAATACTGGGAAAAAAAAAAAAAAAAGAACTTTTCTTAAAGTCTCTACAGGAAAGGGCTAAACAATACTGCTTTAATAATATCGATCGGTCGGTGCTGGAGTCCGTCACGAGTGTCCTCGGTGGGATCGGGAGGAGGAAGACGAAGAGGAGCGCTCCGCTCCCGCAGCAGAGGGCTGTCCCGGCAGGTGCTGGACGCGGGGATGCGTTGCTCCCATTCCGGGACACGGAGCTCTGTGGGACCGCGGCGGGGGATCCCAGAGGCGTTCGCCATCGGCCCCGGCACGGGGTTCCCACTCCCCACGCGGGGTTCGTTCTGGGGGAGCCGCGAGCGCCCCGCGATGAGCGAGGGCCCGAGAACACCGCTCCCGTGGGTGCATCGCTAAGTGACTCGTGTACTATCAATGCTATTGGAGTGCACGTTACATCGATCCGCGTGGGGCCGGCTCTGCCCCCCGAGTGTCTCTGCGGGGCGCTCACATGACGCAGGGCTTGATGTCCTGGTGGTGGTGGTGGTGGTAGTAGGATCCGCTGGCCGAGGGGTGGAAGGAGGAAATGCCGTTGAAGTTGAGGACGAAATCTTTCCTGTCGCACACCGGGGAGGGGTGATGCTGGTAGCGGGGCAGTCCCACTGCAAGAGAAGGAAACAACGAGAGGGGCTCAGAAAGAGAACATCTCCCGAAGAAGCCCCGCGGGGCTGCACCGACCCCACCCGCCGCTGTGCTGCCCGCGGATCGGGATGGACACGCGTGGAGCCGAGCCCTGTCCTTAGCGCGGGATGCGATTCCCATCTTCTGGGGCGTATTCCTTTTGACATGAAGCTGTGCTGAAGGAGCATTTGTTTCCGTGTGCGTGAAGCCCGTGTCCGCCTGCGCTTTCCCGACAAGGAATGCCTCACGCTCTATCACCACCACCGAGCCAAGCACATCCGCGGCACCGAGAAACGAGCGACCTTTCGGGCCCCGTTCTCGTTTCCCACAGCCCGAGGCACCCCCTAGGGCCCCGCGGGACGCCGCAGCGCCGGGCCCGGCCACGGAGTCCGGGGGGGACACGGCGGTGAGGGGAAACAGCCATGCGGGATGGAGCCGGAGGGGCATTGCCTTGAGTGTGGGTGTCAAACTCGGCTGGAGGGGTCACGTCAAACTTGACCGAAGGGTCACATACGCACACAAAGTAAAACAAAGTAAAATAAAATAAAATAAAATAGAGAGAAGGGGTATATATATACATATATATATATATATATATATTTTTTTTTTTTAAGAGGGAAACATCCAAGGACATCTACAGTTTCCCATCGTCGCGGCCCCTGTCGCCGTTCCTGCCGCAGAACCCGACACGGAGCTCCTCCAGCACTGTCCCCTCCTTCACCCCGCAGAGCTCACTTTATAAAAGTGATTATTTCGCTGGATTTCCTCGGCTTTCTAATAACCCTGCTGGTATGCTCGCCATAAACCGGGCCACTTTATTACAATCCTGATTCAATCATTTAGCGGGATTTAATGGCGTGCGAAAAAAATCCGTGCCGCCCCCCCGGCCCCGGCTCAGAATCCTTCAGCAGAACCGAGCCTCCTGGTTCCAATTTTTTCCCCTCTTATTCTCAGGTCTGAGGCAACTACATGGCTTTAAGCCTGCCCGATCGCTGTCATGAAGCCGGGGGCCGTTGTGAGCTCGGCAGAGATCGCCACTGAATTTGCTTTGTGTTTAATAAAAAGGAAGGGAAAAGGCGACAATCACTCGCAGCGGGGACAGGGAGAGAAGGATGGCTGCTCGGATTGCTCTTCCCCATCTCTTTTCACTCTGATAAAAATTCTGCGCCGCAGAGAGTTCGTGCATCGCGCGCGAATGAGTGCATCCACGTGGGGCAGGGAAGGGGGGGGGGGAGGGGAAGAAAAAAAAAGACGTTGGATTATTTTTTAATTTTAAAGTCTAATTAAGGAAGGGGACGTTTTTTCTCAAAGCCCAGGGCCCAGATCTCGGCTACGCGGCGGAGGTTGTGCGAAGCAGCCCGAGGAAAGCCGCTCTGCAAAGCGGTGGCATTGAGTCGGCGGCACTAAAAAGGCGACCGTGCGTGTACATCCGTCCCTGAGCAGCAGCGGATCGGGCTGCAACAGCCCCGGCCTCGGAAACCGCCGGGAGGGAGCTGGGCAAACAGTAAACTTCCCCTCTGCTTCGCGTTTCCAGGAGCTGCTCTCGTCACGCAGCCCCACTCCACGCGTGTCCCCCGAGAAGTGAAACAAACGAGGAAAGCGGAGCCAAACGAACAAATAAAACCAATCCAAACAACGACAGCGGCACCAACGAGGTGTGGCAGCGGAGGGACGGAGATGCCCCGGGGCCCCGCCGGTCTTTCCCACGAGCGAACCGCCCCAAATCGCTCCCCCATCTCAGCTGCGCAGCCCCACGGACACGGAGCGGCCCTTCGGAGTAGCACGGTCCCGTTAACGACCCATCCCGCGGCCGCCTCCCCGCATCAGCCTCACCGGAGCGATGGGGTATTTCGTTCATTTTGGTTTGTTTCTTTGCGTTTCTTATCGTCGGAGCCGAAGTCGCAGCGGCGGAGCTGCGGTTCGCTGCCGCCCGCGGGGCTCCCGCAGCGGGGTCGGGTGCTCGGAGGGGCCGGGAGGTGATTGGCAGCGGGGGGGGGGGGGGGGAGGGGAAGGGGAGAGGGGCCGAGGGTCGCCTGTATTTGTTACTTGTTGAAATTCCCATAAAATTGAACAAGACCCCGCTCTCCTAGGGGTTAAGTCAGGCTAAAATCCTCTTCGGTGTGGTCCAGCCCAGACTGTCTTTGTTTGCTTAACCTCCGGGACCCGCGTTTAAAAGGGCTATTTGGAAAATTTCCCCGTAAGAGCCCAACATCTTTTACCCATTTTTGCGCTGGGATTTTTTTCTGAAGAGACATTGTCTTCAAAAAGCGGCCAGGGTTGGGGGGGGGGGGGGTTGGGCTGGGGGTGGGGGTTGGGGGACGGAACCCAGAACCCCCTTTTCCCTCCGATCTCAGAAATACATTGGATCTGCTTTCGTCCCTTTGCGTTTCTCCACGTTAACGCGTCTGTGGGATTTGGTCTGTGTTTTTTCCCTGCAGCGCTTTGAGGATAATACTTCACGCGGTTTTTTTTTTTTTTTTTTTTTGATCACTGTGCGGTGTACTCAGCGGGGAAGTGAGGGCCGGGATGATAAAGGGCCCGGGATGGAGCCGGGATAACAGAGCCCGGTTTCCACGGAGCAGCCCCGGCAGGGCAAGATGGAACGACTCCCTCGGTCACACCGTCTGACCCCCCCCCAGCCCCAGACAGCGCAGCCCCGGCCCCTTTCTCCCCTCTCTTTTCTCCCACCGAGGCCGGAGGAGCCGCGAGGCCTCTGTGAGGATCGTCCCCGTCCCCGTCCCTACCTGAGAGGTCGTCGCGGGGGCTCTGGTGCAGGTAGCCCTGCTCCAGGGAGTAGGAGGGCACGCTGGGGTGGATGGCCGAGGGGGCGGCGTTGGCGGCGGGCAGGCCCTGCTGCTTGATGTAGGGCGAGGCCCCCGAGGCTGTCCAGTGGGCCGAAGGGCTGGCGTAGGGCGAATGGCACTCGATGGCGCTCGCCATGGCCGGCGAGGAGGGCACGGGGCTGCTGCTGCTGTCGGGGCCGTAGTCCCCGTTGGCAGTCACCGGGCAGCTGGCCATGTAGGTCGAGCCGGGGTTGGGCGACATGTGCGGGACGTGGTGGCCGCCTCCCAGCCCCTCGTAGCCGCCGGCCACGGCGTTGGGCATCACGTCGAGGTTGTAGCCGTTGGAGTGGCAGGCGAGCGAGGCGGCGGGCGCCTGGAAATCGAAGCCCTGCGGCAGGATGGAGGCGCCGAAGCCCAGCCCGTTCATCATGCGGTACATGGGCTTCAGCGCCTGGCACTTCCTCCTGAAGCCGCGGGGCCGCCGTCGGAAGGAGCCCTCCTCGAACATGAACTCGGACGCCGGGTCGATGGTCCAGTAGTGGCCCTTGCCCGGGCGGCCCAGCCCCTTGGGCAGCTTGATGAAGCACTCGTTGAGCGAGAGGTTGTGGCGCACCGAGTTCTTCCAGCCCTGGTAGGAGCCGCGGAAGAAGGGGAAGCGGGCCTGCAGGAACTGGTAGATCTCGCTGAGGGTCAGCCGCTTGGAGGGCGAGCTCTGGATGGCCATGACGATGAGCGCGATGTAGGAGTAGGGGGGCTTCTCGGGCCGCCGCAGCCCCGAGCTGGCCTTCTTGCTCTTGGAGGTCGCCGCCGCCGCCGAGGAGGAGGAGGAGGTGGAGGTGGAGGAAGAGGAGGTGGAGGTCTCCAGGGCGGAGGAGGGCGGCCGGCTCATCTGGAGAGCTCCGGGCGCCGGGCTGCGGGAGCGGAGAGGGACGGGGGGCTCCAGCCGCTGCCGGCCGCTCTCGGTGGTCATCTGGCGGAGGGAGGGGACTGGGGCCGGCTGGGGTGAGGCGGGGAGGGAAGGGGGGGGGCGGCGCGGGGTGGGTACCGGGGAGGGGGGAGAGAGGGGGGGCCGCTGTCCTGCGGGCACCTCCTCGGCGCGGCGGGGCGGCGGCGGCAGAGCCCGGCGCATCTCTCCCTCCCCGCCGTCCCCTCCGCTTTCCGCCGGAGCCGGGCGCTGCGATGGGACGGCCCCCGCCCGGTCCCGGCCCGGCCCCCGCCCTCCGTTCATCAGCGTCGCTCCGCTTCCTCCGCTGCCCCCCACCTGGGGACCGGCGGCTGCCGGGTCCGGCGAGGGGAGGAAGCGCGGAGCCCCCCCCTCCCCCAGCCTCTTCCGCACTCTCGGTCTTTCATACAGAGCCTTTTTCTGCCGCAAGACCCTCGGCAGTCAAAGGCAGCGCGGCCGCCTATCTCTTTCTTCAATCTCGGTTTCTTTCTTTTTTCTTTTCCTACTTTCCCTGCAGAACCCCCTGCAGACGCCCGAGAGAACAGCGGGGATGGAGGAGGGACGAGAGGGAGCGAGATAACACCCCCCAGAGCTGCCCTATGTCCTCTCCCCACCGGGGCACGAGCTGAGGCTGCCACTGCCGCTGCCCCGACCCGTGACCGCAGCCCTCGGACTTCAGAACCGCGGTGCGAAGGGAAAGCCCCCCCGCGGCTAGGATTAAATAGGGGAAAACGTGGCTCGGGGGTCGTCTCCGCGGAGGTGCAGCAGTGGGGTCACTCGTGATGGCAAACGGCGTTTGCCGGAGGGAACGGGTCGCCGAGGGGGCAGAGAGGATAGGTGCGGGGGGTTGGGGGGTGGGGGGGACATAGGGCTGCTCATGGCTAACGGAGGAGCAACAAGCCGGAGACGGGAGGGGCAGAACGGACGGGGATGCTGCGGGGGTGGGAAGGACGCGCTGCTGTGTGTGCGGGTGTCCGTGTGTCCGTCCGTCTGAGCGCAGCCCCGTGCTGAGAGCTCGCTGGTGGGTAGGGGAGGGGGGGGCCGGTCCCAGACAGTGACCTGCAGCTGAGTGGAAGCAGGCTTTTTCCATCAAACTCTGCCTGGATACCACACACAGAGCCCAAGTGTCAGTTTACTGCCCTGAGCCCGGTTCCTTTTCCCTAAGCTCCGCAGTAATTAGACAAAGAAAACCTAAATTAACTGAACAGGCGTCGACAGCTTCCTCCAGATCACCGCTGCTCCGTACATGGGAATGTGTCCGAAAACGGCTCGGTGGTACCTGAGAGTCGGACAAGGGAACACAGCGGGTCCGGCAAGGTTTCGTACACGCTGTTCATAGAAAATAATAAGAAAAAAAGACGGATCGCTCGGTAGATCGCGAGCACCTTTCCCGACGCATCGATAGAACGTTTTTCCACAGCAAATTAGAAAACGAACGAACGAACAAGCAAACAAACAGAACAGATCTGTTTTATTCTTCAAGGGAGGGGGGGGGGGGGAGGGGGGGCAGAGGGGAGGGGGGAAGGCCGACTCGCAGCCCCTGAACTCTCTGCAAGGAGCGATCCGCAGTGTTATGAGAAAACCCGTGGGTTGGTGCGTCCCCACACGCCCCGCTACGCTCCTTCGGTCGCCGCTGCCCCCCCGAGTGCCACCCACGGGGGATGAGCGCGTTCCACGTGCGGGGGGGGAGACGTCGCCCCTTTTAAGGCCCCAACTGCCTCCGTTTGGGCCGCCTCGTCGGGTCGGAGCGGGGCGATGACTTCTCGGGCAGATGTCACCGCGCAGGGACGTGCCCCCGTTTTCTCCACGGTGCAAAAGCATCGGGGACACGAGGCTTCGGAGGTGCTTTGAAGCCCCCGTGGTTAAACAGAAGAGCGTTCGCTGTTCGGTGCTGGAGGTGTTTATTTTGCTTGGTGTATCCATCCCTGGGCTGATCCCGGCTTTGGAGAACGACGGCTTTGTTTTGCCGGAGCGTACGGAAATTAAACTTTTTGGCAGATTTGGTTACTCAGACGTTGTTCTGCAATCATCGTTTTTATTCTAGGAAATCTCTTCATTATTGCGGTTTCAGTTTTGCGTTCATACAGCGGTCCTCTCTGCTTCGGGGCTCAGTGGAGACCAAGCACGCTGAGAAAATGGGAGAGAAATAAGAAAGATAAATGTTTAGGGCTATCTGGGAGCCGTCGTTTTTATTTTTCATTAAAAAAAAATGTGTTTTTTGTTTCTCCTTTTGTTCTCCACCCCTTCCCCTTTTTTAACTTCAGGATCGGAGGCGTTTTTTCAATTAAACCCGAGCCCGAAACTCCAACAAATCTCCCCCCCTCCCCCCCACCCAATCCCTCCCAACCCCTCCCAGCGCTGTACAAGTGCGTAACCTTGAGCACCGGCGGATTTCCCTCCCGCTGTCCGTGTCGGGGTGCTGCACAGCGGCTGCCCGAGGACCCCCCCCACTACTCGGGGAGCTCCTGGCTCACTGGGAGTGATCCTTCCCATGGCCGAGCCCCCGAAGGCTGCAGCCCGGGGGGTGGCCACACAGGTTGGGCTGTCTGCCCGTGGGGGTACCCTGGGACATGTTTCAGCAGTGCTTGGCTTGGGGATGGGGAAGCTCAGCCCGGGTCGTGAAAGCAGAAGTTGTTGGATTAGTGGGATGGCACCGTTCTCTCTCCTCCCCGCAGCACAGCTCTCCGGTCCGGGGCAGCTTTGTTCAGCGCCTAAGGAAGGAGAATTAACAGCGTTAGGGCTCGCAGCCAGCCGCAAGGGCAGCACCCATCTCCCCCAGGGCAGTGTTTTCCAGCTGGTGACCTAAGACTTGCTACCCGACGCCCCGACAGCACCAAGTCACGGCTCCCCACGGCCCGGTTCTGCCTTCACCGGCCCCATCACCGCATCCCTTCATCGCGCTGAGCAGTGGCCGAGGAACACCCGACGGCCGCCAGGCAGCTGACCTCGGGGGTGACAGAGGAGAGCTGCGGGCAGCGGAGCGCCGGAGCTCCGTTGGCAGCGCTGCCCGAGCAATAATAGCGCCGGTTTGGGATTTTGTGCCCCCCCCCCCCACCCCCCTCGAGTGCTTCCACCGAGCGTTTGTGCGGGGGGAACTTTGCTTTTCCTACGCCAGATGCCAGTGTCAAAGATGTTGTCTCCTCCCGGTTCTGCACTTCCCGGAGCATCAAAATAAGCCCCCCACAGCGGTCAGGATATAGGTCACATCTTTAAAAGGAAACGCGGCCCTTCCAAAAATATAAAACATCTTTGACGTAGGAAAAAAAAAAAAAGAGAGAGAGAGAAAAAAAAGAGCTCTTTTGTCTGCGAGCATCCTCTGTGACCTTAAATAAAACGGGATGGGAGCGGGGTGAAACGAGCGGAAAGTTAAGGGGTGCGCGCGCAGGTACGGGGCTCTGCGACAGCTCCAGGGGTTGTGGGAACGCTGCACGACCCCTCCGGACCCGGAGGAGGGGGTCACCCCAAGGCACTGGGCTGCGGGGCTGCGGGACACCGCATCCCGCGTCGGAGGGAGCTCCGTCGGGGCGGGTCCGAGGGAGAGGAGCGGGGCTCTTCCCGCCGCCAGGAGGGCGGTAATCAGGAGCAGGTTTCGCTGCTCGCTCCTTTCCCCCCCATCCCCGCCCTCCCTTCCCCCCCCACCCCCCTCCCCTCCTCGCGAGGTTTTCATTAATTTTTAAGTGAAGCCCGTAAAACAGAACGAGCCGCTCAAAGGTAGGGCCGAGTTACTGAGCGCCGCCTCACCGCGCCATTTACGAACAGAGGTTGGAAAAAAGTAATAAGCCGAGCTCGCACCTCGGCAGCGGGGCTGCCCTTCCCCATACACACCGCGGCACACCTCCGCAGCCCCTCGGATCAAAGGGGGATGGGGACGCGGTGCCTCCGGGCGCGCCCCGCAGACTCTCCCACCGTCCCTTCTCTCCGCGCCTCCTCCATCCGGGAGCGTTTAGGGATGAGCCGCCTCGGAGCCCCGAAGGCCGTGTCTTCTAAGGGTTTGGACAGTCCATCAGCCCTCGCTTTCGGTATCCGCTTCCTCCCTTCCAAGTACGATCCCCACACACCACGCCGGGAGTGGGGAGAGTGCTTGAGAGCAGAGCAGCTCCATAACCAAAGTCAGAACCGCGCCGTTGACCGTCGAGAAAGACGGAGTCCGGGCCCTAAACCCCTCCAAATGATTTACCTCCCCTCTTTTCGACTTTTTCTTTTCTTTTCTTTTCTTTCTTTTTTTTTTTTTTCCCTCTACTATTATTATTATGTGACTTCCCCAGCTACGATTACTATTCCGTTTCCCACAGGCACTGGCTCAACTTCTTCTTCCACACCAGTGGGAAACAATGGCGACAGTAAACAGCAACAACAAAAAACCCCATACATGTGAACACGAATGTGTATTTGCATACGTATATGCGTATGCCTACGTGTGCATATGTGTATGCGTATAAACACATACATGCATACGTACGTACGCATGCATATATACACACATATGCTTACACGCACATACGCATATATATAAAACTATACATAACATCGTGTCAACGCGATGCTCCCTGCCGCCCGCTGCTTCCCGAGCACGGAGGTGCTTCTCGCAGCCGCGGTGCCCCAGGGCAGGACGGTCCCCCTCCCCGCCTCCAGGACCCCCCGTGCCTCGGCCCGGCGGCTCCGCTGGGTGGCGCTGGGGCCCTGGAAATGGGGGCCCCGGCCCGGCCCCACCTGCGGGAGAGCACGGCACCTCCGGACCCCCCCAGTGAGCTCCCGGGCGACCGTCGGGTGGCTTCGTCCGGCAGTTCCGGAGCTGCCGGACAGCCAACGCGTACACTTCCCACAGGAGATGCAAGAGTCCCACTCGGGGATGTTAGGGGTGCCCCGGGCGCAGGGAGCAGCCTCAGGGCCGGGTCGGGTGAACGGGGGCAGCGATGAGCAAAGGTCTTTTCCAGCCTGTGATTCTGCTTAGCAGGTGGGCTACCTTGAATACTCTCTTTCTGGGGCCTCACCCTCACTTTGCAGCAATGCTGGTAGAAGGGATCTTAGGTAAGAAAGAACCATGGTGGCCTTGCCCATTAGCTGGGATTTTGGTCTGCCAGGAAAGAAAGGATCCAGAAAGAAGAAATGTGGTCCTGTGAGAGCACAGCACAAGTCCTGAAGCAGGGAGTGGTGATGTGTGGGTGAGAAGGTGAGCTCCTGGTGTATGGAGTTGGGGCAGATGTGGATTCCTTTTCGCAGGTCTCTTCCTTATTTACTGCTTAAGGGTTGCCAATGGGGACTGCAGATCAACACTGTGTCTTTCATGTACTTACATTCTGCTGTTGAGTTAGGCTTTTTTCCCTCTTCCTGTTCTCATGAAAAAAATAAAAAATAAAAATAAATAAAAAAAGAAAGATAGAAAAAAGAAAAAAAGAAAAAAAAAGAAAATGAACTTACTGTTTAAACAGAAAACATCCCATCTTTCCCCTCCAAATTGAGTCTGACTGAAAACTTACCCTGGGAAGCACTGGACCCAGGAGGATGCACCCTTTTCTCCAGGATAGAAGAATGTTGGTTGAGTGGAGCAACTGATTGGAAGATTAAGCTGCTGCCAAATTTGTCTTGCCAGTAACTAATTTATTCTCCAATGCATAACTTATTCCAGCTCCTGAAATCTGCAGCGTGGATCCAAGAAGTGGTTTGGCTCAGAGGAGGCAGTGTGATCAGCCCCTGAGCTACATATAAAAAATATGAATCTGATGCTGAGGGTTGAGATGTCACTGCCTTTGAAAGTCGAAGCCATTGTAGTGCTTCAGCCCATCCATCTCTGCAGGACATCTGCATACCCAGATTATTTGTATCTCTGGACTGTGTCCCAGTCACTGTCTTCCTTTTCAACTTGTCTCCAGTTTTATCCCGAAGTTATTTCTTCTCAGAAATCGGACCAAGCCCAGTGAAGAAGTATGTTCTTAGCCAAACGTTCGGAACTGCAGTATCATCTCCAGTGTCTTAGATACTAAATGGGAAATTCTAGGAAAGAAAAAATAGTTTAAGTACAGACATATGTTTACACACATACATCCTTTACTCATCTGTCTTTGCACGAATCCACTAAAAAGAGCAGTCCAGACTGCTTGGCTAGGTGTGAATGTCTTGCCCTGCTGTTTTTCTTACCTGAAGCTTGCTCAAGGTCCAGCATAGTCTTAAAGTCAGTGAGGCTGAATTGAGTTTTCAGCATTCCCATTGCTACCACTGATGTCAGAGTGACAAGAACAGAGATGAAACCTCTGCCAACCTATGTTGAAAATGTGAGATAGACTGAAGTTAGGTCTGATTTAACAACATTTATGTTGATGTTACATTGAATGGATGCACTGGTGATGTCTGTTATGGGTGGAAAGGATGTGCTGGACTATAAAGATATGCTGTGCTGTAAGAAAGAAGGGGACAGACTCTTTTGCAAGGTTTGTTGTGACAGAATATGCGTAAATAGTTCCAAAGGAAGAAGTACAGTCTGGATATAAGGAAGTTTATACAATAAGGGTAGTGAAGCACCACCACAGGTTGCCTACAGAGGTGATGGATGCCCTGTCCCTGGAGACATCCAAGGTCAGGCTGGATGGGGCTTTGATCAACCTGATCTCACTGTAGGTGTACCTGTTCAGTGCAGAGAATGTGGACTAGATGACCTGTAGGGGTTTCTTCCAGCTCAAATGTTTCTGTGAATCTATGCGGCAGGATAAGTGGTACTGTGTAGCAGAAATGCTAAGTCATGGCTTGAACCAGAGATTGAGCACCTGGTGGGAAGGCAGGGCCAACCCAAGGGGCTCAGGTACATGCAATACACCTGAGTGACTGGAAGGGGTGGAGCCAGGATCCATCCCTTCTCTGTCCTCATTTAAGGGTTAGCAGTAGCAATGAAGGCATTTTGCCCTCTCTACCTGAGGTCTGCTGAAGGTGGGTGGGTTTTCTTCCTTTGTTTCTGCATCCATGGCTGCTGTGTTGGAGTTTTTCTCGTTTGCTGCAGCCTTGGACTGTGCTCCTCTGCTGTTATTGCTGTACTTTCCATCACTCTATGGTATTTGATACTTATATAAAGAAACAAGTGAGGACTGCAGTTTAGAGAGTTGGAGAGTGTACAAGAACTGTTGAATCGTGGTCTGAACCACTGACTGATCACCTGAGGTGAGCACTGAGTCAGCTGTGGGAGCACACATGAATACAATCTATCTGTGTGACCAGAAGCTGGTGGAATCTGTCTCCCCCTCTCCCCATTTAAGGACTGACCGCCACTGGGGAGTGATCTCTTGTTGGAGACCCCTCCTTTGTGGATTTTTTCCCTGTGTGCCTTGATCCTTGGAGACAGGTGGGCATTTCTCTTCATATCAATTGTCTCTTTTCCATCCCGACAATCTTTCTAATTACACCATCTGTAAAATATCACATGGTATTGTTAGACAATATGTTATTCATTTTGTTAACTTCACCCCTTACAGAGGGAGGTAAAGGAAACCTGGTGGAGCTCACCTTACCCGTATGTCCTACTGCTTTTGGGGACTTCTAATGCATGCCATGATGGGCCCAGAGGAATTCCTGGTTTTGAAGGACTTTTACCAACTTGGTCTTCATTATCCGTCCTGGTGGATCACTGGGCACTCTGAATTGCTGATGAGTTTTCTGCTGTGCTGTTTAGATCTGTGGAGAAGAAAGCAGAGACTGACAGGCTGAGCTGAGAGCGGATGCTGAGGGTAAGGAAAGACATAAGAAATGAAGAGAGTCTATGCTAATCCTAAAACTCAGTTCTACATCCAGAGCAGTCTTGTTGGGCGGGATAATAGGATTATTTCTCATCCAGATGGTCTTGATTTTCCACTCACTTCCAGTGCCATAATCAAGGAGATATTCTGCTAAGTTATTGAGATTATGCTAGTGTAAGTCTGCTATATAGAGCTTATTAAAGCTGATGGAACTTTTACTGTGAACATGAGTAAAAGCAGGAAAAAGGACTTAAAGCTTTTCCCCTTTTTGCATGTTATTTATATAGCAACATTAATCAGTAGTAATATCTCAGTACTATTGGAACAATGCAGACACATTGAAAAAAGTAGAAGTAGTGCAGTTATTTTTGGTCTTGTGCCATTGGGTGCAGTCCATTTCTGCGGCCGTGAGCTGGTTCCCCATGAAACCACAATGAGAGGGTGTTCAATTGGCTTTGCTGTCGGGAGTTGGGGTGGAGTTTGAAGTAGCTGACAAGTGCATTAGAGAAAATAAATAGATGTGGAATGCTCGGGAGGATAGCTCAGTTGGGGCTGGAAAATCATCTGGACTGCTGTGAGAAGGAATATTTGAGAAAGTGATCTGTTAGGAAAGTGCTTGGGCTGGCTAGTGATCCCTGATGCTGAGCGTATTTTTGTGTTTTTTGTACAACTACATTTGTCCCACAGTAGCTGGAAATAATGACAAATAACACCTGACTGCAGAGCCTTTTCAGAGTGATGGAAAAATCACTATAGCTGCAAATAAAATGCTTGTAGTTGAAAAATAAAACACCATGCAGCAATTGAGGGAAATAGAGCACACTACATTGAACAGATTTTTCCCTCTATTTTAAAATGAATTGTGTGAACCAGAGCAACAGTTTTCTCAAGAAGCTCCTGTAGACGTCTCCTGACCCAATGAAGTCAACAGCACTTTTGTCTCAGACTTTGGTTGAACCTGAATGAATCATAAATGATTTGGGTTGGAAGGGACCTTTAAGATCATCTAGTTCCAACCCCCCTGCCATAGGCAGGGACACCTCCCTCTAGACCAGGTTGCTCAAAGCCCCATGAAGCATCATGTGTCTGCAGTTGTTTGGATGAAAAAGTTGTAGTAGAATATTTTGCATTTCAATACATGTTCCAGTATTTTTGATAAAACATGTTTAGTTTCTGAAAGCTGAAAACAGACTTGTTTATTTCTATTTAGTTCTTCACTTCCTTTTTTTTTTTTTTTTACTGCTGGATAAATGGGGAATGATAACAGCAGTGAGAATCATTTCCAGTTTGTCTCACTTCTGAACACTTTATGCATGTGCTTTGTTTATGGGTTTACCCAGATAACACTTAAATAAAACTAGAGGCATGACTTGACCATGTACATATGCATAATTCTATACTCAGCGTGCATGAAGGAATATGAAGGATGTTTACTATCCAAGCCATATGATTTTTTTTGGTTTACGCAGAGCCATTTAAAAGATCTGTTCAATTGCAGAGGTGTATACATCAGTAGACTGATTACCTTTAAACTTTTGAAACAATATTTCAGCAACAATTTCCTTGTCTACAACTTTACAAGGCTGTAAATGGCCCCTGTGTGCATAATGAATGCTGACATCATAGGCCAGGGCTCTTATACACAGCAGGTTTTCCAGAACATTTATTAGCAAGTTACACCTTCAGGCAAAAGTAAAACCCCCAACTTTCTATTATAAATGTTACAATAAAAAGTTCCTTTGAGTTTTCCTAGCACTCAGTGTTCCTCCTTTCTTCCTGTTCCAAGTTATTCTTTCTGTAGAGTATGTGAATTTGATACAGTCAGATTACATGGAAAATGTGTTTTGCTGCAGACATATTGGATATTAACTATTGTTACAAGGTGTTTTTTTATGGTGAGGCTTGCAGGACCAATGTAGCAAGGTGACAGAGAACAAGATTTCTTGCTTTCACAGCACTGTGCTCATGACTGTTACTATTTGTGCATGGTGTGTGTGTGATGGTTTTCTTCATCAAAATGCTGGATATAATGAAGCTCTGGCGTGCTACCATTGAGGATTGGGAGGAGGAAGGGTCAAAAGATGGAGCAGATTCAGGCAAAGATAGGGTTGTAATGAAACAGCCCCTATTCGTGTTTCTCTTTGCTTGATGTTGCTGCCAGCCTACCTAACGGTATTGTTTTAGATTCTCACATAAAACAATAAAAGGTAGCTGCAGTTATAATTGTCTTTCTCCTCTGCTTTCCCACAGTGTGGTGTGGAGCAAACTCAGAGTCTGACAGTACAAATGTATTGAGTCAGCTGTAAACCAGAGTTTTATGTGATTCCCTTTTGCTCACTAGTGCGGTTCCTGACAGGTAGATGTGATTTGAAGAGGAGAAAATGAATCAGCATTATCCTGTCCCCTACATTGACACTGCGTTGTTGAGTTCTAGACTGAAGGTGAGCTAAGGTGGTGGGAAGGTTGATATTCAACAAGCAAGCATTTCAATGTAAGCTAGCTTCTAACCACAGGCTTTAAATGTTTTCCTAAGTGGATTGCATGCCTGAGTGACAAAAACAAATGGCAGCACATGCTGCTGTGAGCTCTCTTCACAGCTCTTCCTGCTCAGAAGAGCTTTAGAGACAGTGTGCCCAACACCTTACTGCTCACAGGAATAAGAGATCTAGACAGGGTGAGCAGCTCTGCTCGTGCTGCTCTTTTGCTGTTGTTAAGGTATTTACATAGACAGCTGCTTACTAAATGTATCATGTTGTCAAATAGCCATGCAAAAAAGGCCCACCAACCCTACTTCTGTTTTCAATGCTATTCTCCCCTTGCTTTCAGTTCTGCATATGCTTCTATGTTTCTGGGTCTCCTCTTGTCTGAATTTCCATATCCCATGCTGAGAGTATGTATCTAAGGCAAAAGGGCTGCATTTGTGCTCTCCCTTTGTGCCTTTGGGATGAAAAGCTGTGAATCATGCGGAGCCACTTTCTTCCCGAACTCCATTTCACCTGAGTCTGTGGAAGAGGAGACCTCTAGGATGAGAGGACTGAGACAAGTGTAGGCAGCCCTGTGTCTCAGTGATATGCCTGGGCTCCTATGGGGCAGCAGAATTCACTGCAAATATGTCAAGAGATGTTTTCTCTAGCAAGCTGATACTCTTCTTTTTCCTCTGTCTCATCAAGTGAACATCAAAAATGATGAGAGTTTTGCTTGGCCCATTTCCTATGGCAGCAAAGCATCTTCCCAGTGTTGCCCCTCCTCCTCCCCAGCACACTGTAAGTTTCATTGTTGTAAAATAGGTTATCTAGAGGTCAGTAGGCTAACAGGTTGCTTGAATTTCCTAAAATTGTGCCTGTCCTTAAATGCGGTAAATGGGATTGTTTACACACTGCTCTGTGAACCTGGACTGCTTGCTAAAAGCTGCACACAATGTGGCTATTTCTGCTTCTCCCTTCCCTTCCCCCTTGATGCTAGTATTCCAGCTCTCTGTGGGGGCTCATTAGGGTTCATAAAGCACTCTAGAGAAGCTGGCTGGAGACACTCATAATTCAACAGGTTCCCTGAGTCTACCGTGTGGGACATGCAATAAAAAATGCAGAGCTAGAAAGAGATGTTCTCCGTAAAAGACTTAATTGAAAGCAGCCCGGATGGCCAAAAAGGTATCAAGAGGAAGGAACTGCAGTGACACTCGAGGTTTGCACTTGTTTTCTCTGACATTGATTTCCTGAATGGCTTTGAGTAAAGCTCTTAATATCTTCAGGGCTCATTTCCTAACTATAAAATAAGGATAATAAGATCGGTGTCATTTATTCTCTTTCTCAACTGTTTGGATTGTGGGTCCTTTTGCATGGAGCCTGTCTCTAACCAGCTGGCACTATTTGTTTGTTTGTTTAAGGTACCACTAGACTTGAAATCGAGCAATATCTTTATCCTCTTGATGGCTGGAATGCCTTTTCTGGGAAGGGAGGTTGAGGGAATTGGGCTTGTTAGCCTTGGAAAAGAGAAGGCCTTCCAGTACTTGAAGGGAGCTTATAAGCAGGATGGGGACTGACTTTTTATGTGATCTGATAGTGAAGGAACAAGGGGGAATGGTTTTAAACTAAAGGAAGAGAAATTTAGATTGGATATTAGGCAGAAACTCTTTCCTCAGAGTGCACTGAGGCAGTGGCATAGGCTGTCCAGAGAAGCTGGGGATGCCCTGGAGGTGTTCAAAGCCAGGTTGGATGCGGCCCTGGGCAGCCTGACCGGCACAAGTATCCTGTCAGGTGTCACTCATTTGGCTTTGTTAACCTTCCAATCTCCTTAACCCCTCTCTACCCTGCTAAAAAAAAATTCAAGGATTGCACAGTTATTTTTTTCCAATGTGCCATTTTTTCCATGTGCCATTGGAAGATTGGTCCAATTCATATTCCGAACTGGAAGCTTTCCACTAGTGATGGGCAGGGGGACTGAAACTTGATGATCTTTGAGGTCCTCTTCAACCCAGGCCATTTCTGTGATTTTTAGATGTCAATAGCTTTGGACTGAGTGCAAGGAACAAGAATGAATCTACTCCCCTGAAAGAGTTTTTGACTTCTTAAGTAGAAGTAACCATTAAAAAGCTATAGTTGTGAACAGTGACTTTTCTATGGCTTTGTGCTCTCCCTAAATGCAAATTTAAACTGTCTTAACTTTGGCTGCAGTTTTGTCTTCAAAATGCAGCATAGCTTGAAAGCATAATAATCCTAGTATGTTTCATTGTCCATTTGTGCCACAAATACATTAGGAATTTCATTTTATGAATTTCCTTGCAGTTTGTGACCAGGACATTGAATGTAAGGACTTTGTAGGCTCCTTGGGAAACTTTGGGGCAGAAAAGCCAGTAAGACACTTACTGATAAGATGAGAAATCAATGTTTTTCAAAACTTAGGTTTGCTTCAAGGGTACAGAACATTAGAAACTTCCTACTTGATTATTGGAAAGTGTATTATTGAACATCTGAGGTTCCTGTTTATGTGCAGGACAAAGGATCCACCACTGTTTCCAAACTTGTATAAATATGAGAAACTACCTAAACTATCATTGCTTAAGTGCTGTACTGAAGAAACTGTTTGGAGAATTAGCTAGAAGAGGTGGATGCAAGGGTCCTGAGCAGTGCAACCCTTTCCAATGCATTGCTGATTAAGGCAGCTGTAACAGTGAGGATTGCTGGGGTCAGAGTCTCTCTCTGATTGGTAAGAAGAGTTGCTGCAGTGTAAGGTATTTAGAACACTAAAGTGATGGGTGGATGGCTGGTTGGATGTTGCTGTTCACGACCTCTGACTCATGACTGCGTTGTTTAAAAGACTGCTGGTGATGAGAGATGGCCTTCTGAAGCACACAGGAATACCTTCTCAGACTGCTTCCCCTGCAGTTTTTGATAGTAGAAGTTACTTAAGCCAAAGCAGAACGCTAGGTATGTGCTAGAGGGGAATGCATAGCTGAATGAAGAGGCCTCATGGAGTTCTGCATTTGTTGGCAGTGAACCAGGGCTTAGCAAAATAAGAAATGGATGTCAAATTATCAAAGTAGGGAAGGGATGCTTCTAGACAGAAGAAAATAGGACTAAGTTTGAAGGGACAAGTGATGAAAATCCACAGGTAAGTGAGTAAAGAGGAGAGTAGAATGGGGAACTGTGAGAAAGCTATCAGAGAAAGAAGACTAAGAGAATAATACTGTGGTGAGCCGAGCATTTGGAATGCCTCTATGTTGGTGCCAAAGGAATGGTGATAAACTCAAAGTCTTAGACCACAGCCGAAGATATAAGAGGTACTGCAAAGACCTGGCAGACAGATTGAATGACTGCTGCATCAGAATAAACCTCACTTGGAAGGGAGAGGGAAAGAAAAGGGGAGGATCGCTCTGGTTGCATACTTGCTGCGTAGTGAAAGAGATGAGCAGCAAGTTCATTTAATGCTACTGGGTAGTAGAAGAGAAGACACAGAAGTCTTCCTGGAGGTCACATGAATGTGTGGAGGAGGTAGAACAGAATCTCCTTATATATAACTAGCAGAAGGATTTAAAAAGCAAGTCATAGAGAAATTTTATTAAGATTCAATAGGACAAAATTAATCATTCTTGGAATATGCTGGAAATAGTTAACTGTGTAGGAAAGTGGAGAAAGTTGTAAAAGGTGACTGTGTTTTCTGACTTGTTGACTGCAGGAACTGATGAAGATCTGAAGTTGATCTAATTCATGCGTAGTGGTTGATCCAAGTAACTTGGAAACGGTACTGGTAGAGCCTGACCTCCAAGGAGTAGTCCACACTGTAGCAGTGAAAGAAGACAATGATTAAAGTAGCTCACAGCGGAGTAGAGGGATCATTTTACCATTGTGAGGTGGTACCTCGTAGCCCACTTCTGCACACAATTGCATTCTTTTTCTTCTTGAGGCTATTAGCTTTTCCTGAGCAAAGAGGGTAAAAAAGGATTACATGGATATATCTGTGAAGACTATTTGGTTACTTAGAAGGGGAAAAGAGCTAAGTCAGTTTTCACAGTGCTTATAAAATGAGTCTAAACCATTTATTTTGGTCTGTTTCACACTGTCATCCCTCTATAGTGACTTCAGAAGATCTTTCTGTCATTGCTACTGTACTCTTTGGAAGTCGAAAATGGGAGTATCCAGGTGTGTTCTGGTGTTATCTTAAAAGGCACCTGCAGGCTGCAGTGTTGCCTTGATTATCTGCACACCTCTACAAATGCTTTGCTTGTTTTTTTTTTTTTCTTCTTGATGGTATGCTAATTAAGCAAGCAGTTCAACAAATAATTACATTCAAACTAAAAAGACTAGTTACGTATCTCGGTCAACATCCAAGCAAATAGGAGAGGAAGAGCAATGGGAGTTTCTGCTGCTTATAATAGAAGCACATATGTTGTTGTGACTCTTAAACCTATATCATAGGGGATTGTGGGTTAAAGGGCTTATGAAGTTGGAAACATCAAGAGTGCTTCATCAGTCCTGAGTACCACAGTGGAACTGACTGTCAGACCTAGGACTTGCAGATAAGGCAGAAAATTCAGGGATCTAGAAATAAAGCAAAGGGAGCTGTAAAAGGTTTTCTGGGACAAAACAATCCACCTGGATCCTAACAATTCATTAAATGGGCCTTAGATGATTAGGAAAAGGAATAACAGCTGGACTCTGTCTACTTTACTGTGATAGTTAAGATTCTGAAGGTTTGTATTCTGTGGTGAATTTTCTCTTTTTATTTTCTTCCTTAAAAGATATTGATGTTGGGCATATCATGATGAGTGCTACAGAGTAGGTCTTCAGTTGTGAAACTTATGAACCAGATCCTACAGATTTTTCCTGGCCAAATCAATTCAAAGTCTGTTCTATTTTTTCCTTTTGATCTCACATTTTTCAGATCAATGTATGAAACTGTATTTTGGGCAACCCTGTTTTTTCTGTATATAGTACAGGTCTTTTCCACAGCCTGTGATTTATCTGAAGGAATTAAAATAAAACCACCTGTAAACTTAAAGATGATTTGTCTCACTAGGCTATATGCACTTATCCAAAGGCTTTCTTGGTGGCTAGTGTTAGGCTTCCCTTTAAGAGTTGTATTTCTGTTCTTCAGATGATATCTTCCTGTTAAAACTGTACAGCTGGCCATGTGTTTTGCATTCTTTGTAATGTAAAAAGTAAGTATGCATACATTCACCTTCACCTGAACAGTTCCAGGTACTGGCAGCAACCTGTGCAAGGGATGGTTGTGCAGGGCAGTGTTCTCAAAATAGAAGTATCCAGAAAGCCCAGAACTTAAATACCTAGAAAGCATCTGAATCCATATTTGGGAATTGATCGCCAGCTTCCTTTTTGGAAGGATGTAAAGCCAATGCTACTGCCACCAAAACAAGTGCCAGATTTGGACTCTCAGCTCTGACAGGGGCATGTCTACTTTTATTTCCTCCGTAGTCTTCCACAGTTCATTTTCTAGCCCCACGGAGCCTTGAAATGAAACTGTCCAATGTAGAAGATGGCAAATGTTGGATCCAAAGCACATTGAAGTGTATGAAAGTCACTATGATGGGCTTTGAATCAGATCCTAAGTAAACCCATTCTTGAATTGCCACCTCTGGTCATAATGGCCCTTTGTTCTGCCTTTTTAAGGACTAATGATTGTTATAAAAAAACCTTATGTAATTTCTGGCATGGTTAGACATCATATATGAGAGGTGCATAATCTTAGAAATGCTCTAGCTGGTTTCTTGGGTTGTGTAACAAATAATTATGGAATCTCACTGAGCTTTGCTTTATTATTATACAGCTCCAGGCTCTTACCTCCACTGACTTTACGTGCTTGTTAATATTTAAGCTATCTTGTAGCTTGGGCAAGTCATAATGACTTTTTTGTTACTGAGCTAATATTAAACAAAAGAAGCTGTTCAGGAAAAGGTGCGATGGATGTCATGTTCTCCTGAAGGTGATTTTCCTTGCTTTAATAGTCTTTGGCTGATCTACAAATATGAAAAAGGAATCTCTTCCAAAGCCTTCCTTCAATGCCTCTCTGGGTAACCAGGAAGACAGAGTCCTGCTCTTCACAGCTGATTGGGTAATGATGGGCATGACTAAAATAATAAACTTGTTTTAAATGTAGATGACAGTTAAACATTTATTTGGTAATCAAAACTACAATTTTAGCTGAGGCCTATTAAAATCAGATGAAGTTTTCTGACCACAGAAAGCCAGACTTGCAGAAATGTCCCAAAAAAATCTGCCATTTGTATATAAATGATGGACAAGATTGAACTTGTTTGTAATTCTTCAGTCTTGTAGTGTACTATGGATGGTGGAGTGCAGGGATTACCTGCAGGAGTTTCAAGCATGACTCTGTCAGCCTCATCATGCTTCCTCTAGCTTTCATAGTCTTCTGAATGACCCAAGGTCTGAATCACTGAGGCTGAAAAAGATCATGAAGATCACTCAGTCAACTATTATCTACAACTCTCTCCTACAGGTCTATGAACTCACATACAGCCAAGGGAGCAGAACCACGCATCTAACACTGATGACTTATGTGGGTTTAAGCAGATCTGTCAAATCTGGGGTATTTCTGACTTTTTGTTGCCTGAGAACTCAACCTCTTAAAAAAAAAAAAAAAGGAGCAGATGTGGCTCTGAAACTGTGATTCTCACAGGAGAGGGGCTTTTATTTCATTATTTTGTCTTTTCCTAATGAAAATGAAAAGAGCACAGATAGTAGCAGTTGAAGAAAAACAATAGCTTTGAGTAAAGATTTGTTCACAATTATCAATTCAGTGTTTGTTTGGATCATACATAGATCCATGGCATGCTCAGCTTTCAAATGCTCTTTGTGGTTCCAGGTCTCCCATCCCTGTGCACTTCTAACCAACACTACATCTCAAGGTGTTAAGGTAAATATGGTCTAGATGAGGAAGGAATTTACTATACCTCTTCAAGAAATGCCTGTGGAGAGAATGTGGTAGAGATGACTCTTTTAAGAGAAAGGTGTTTAGAGGAACAGTTGCTATTTCTCTCAGCTGACATCTGTTGATCCTGAGCTCTGTTACTATGTGGCACATTCAGCAGAGTTGACAAAAGGCCAGTTGTGGAATTTAGCTGAAAGAGTTGACAAGGACTCAAAAAGTAATGCGACAACTTTGTGAGGGAAAAGCTCTTGATGGCTGTTAAACAAAGGGTCCTGTTATGTGTTAGGAATATCCAAAGCTTCATGCAGGGTCTTTCATCATCCTCTGCAGGTACAGGACAGATAAAGTTGTTTCTTTCACAGAATCACAGAATTGTAGGGGTTGGAAGGGACCTCTAGAGATCACGTAGTTCAACACCCTGCTAAAGCAGCTCCCTAGCCCAGGTTGCACAGGTAGGCCTCCAGGTGGGTCTTGAATGTTTCCAGAGAAGGAGACCCCCCAACATCTCTGGGCAGCCTGTGCCAGTGCTCCAGCACTGTGAAGAAGTTCCCATGCATGTTTGTGTGGAACTTTTTATGCTTCAGTTTGTGGCCATTTCCCCTTGTCCTACTTCCACATACCTCTGAGGAGAGTCCGGCCTTGTACCTTTGCCTCCTATGTTTTTTGTATTTACAGATTTGTTTCAGAACCCCTCTGAGTCTTCTTTTTTCAAGGCTGAACAGAACCAGGTCTCTCATCCTTTCCTCATAAGAGAGGTGTTCCAGACCCTTTAATATCTTTGTAGCCCTCTGCTGGACTCTTTTGAGGAGATCCCTGTCTTTTTTGTACTGGGGAGCCCAGAACTGGACACAGTAGGTGAGGCTTCACTATGGCAGAGTAGAGGGGGAGGATCACCTCCCTTGACCTACTGGCCACATTCTTTTTTTAACACACCCCAAGATCCTATTGGCTTTCTTGCTCACCAGAGCCCGCTGCTGCCTCATTTCAATAAAATGTATGGGATGGGACTTTGGGTGATGAACAGTGAAATCAGCTCTGCCATCCTCAGTCCAGAAAGGAGATTTGCTCCATGTTTCCTCATGTCAGAAGGCTGAATTCCCTCTTCTTTGAAACCTGTGGGTTTTTCTCTAATTACAGAGCATGAAATCAACTCCAAGTTCTTCTTTTCATGCAATATCTTTCTTCTTCATAGCACATCTTGCATCCATGAAAAACAGTACTTGGAGGTTTAAGCTTTTTTTTTTTTGTATCTATTGGCCATGTATTCATAGTACAGCTGAGACCAGGTTTAACCTACAATTGTGTGGAGTGTATACGTAGTATGGATTTTTTTTGTTTTGTTTTGTTTTACCAAGACAACCTTGTTATTTAAGTGAATAGAAATGTGTAGTTTTTCTGTAGTTGGAGAAGCACAAAATTCAGTTGTCTTTATCATGTCAGTATAAATGACAAGTTGCTAAATAACAGACCTGTATTTGTAAATAGGTCATGTATATTGAATATCTGAGTACAAAGTACTTCATTGAAATGACATCAAAATTGTTTTTCATATTTTCCCTTATTTTGAAGGAAGGCAGTAAATAAAGAAGCTATTGGGGGAGAATAAAACTAATGAAAAACTGAGGCAAGTATATGGACATCTATCAGGTCTTTCTAAATAAAAATAATACAAATTAAACTTTGAGGCATGAATGCTTTCAAGCAGGAATGTTTCTTCTAATAGAAAATCATCCTTGGCTTTGTCCTCACTACAATTCTTTTCCAATGAGGATATGTAAATTCTATTTTAAAGTTATCAAACTTTTATGTACATTTGAGCTTTGTAGCTGGAAGAGAGCCTTATGCAAATATAACTACCAAACTCCTCTGCAAGTCTGTACATGTGAACATCTCAGAGGTTAGGTCTGTTTTCAGACTGATATGATTATCACTATACAGTTACTACATTTGTAACTTGAACAGCAGTTGAGTTTACATGATGGAAAATGATGATAAGGTATCAGTGTACCAATGGGGCAGAAGGGAACCCTCAGGGTGCTGTGCTGAGAGCTGCCCATGGTGGTAAGAGTGTTTAAGTTGGAAACCTTTATAAACCTCTTGACTTGAGACTGATGTGCTGTAAGAGCTGCTGCAAGGCCTTCACGGGACTACAGGTTATTTCTTCCTTTCTTAAGGTTCTTCTGGTTGTGCCTGTGGATGATGGCTTGATTACACTGAGAGGCAGCAGTTATTGGTAGGGCTCGGGCAAAGCTGCTCTTCCTTTAGGCAGCCTGCCAAGAAGTTGTAGTAAGAGGAGTATGGATCATTGCTCTGGACCTCAGGTCTGTCCCCAGAGTGCTGTGCCTCATACACGAGAGGGCAACTTTCTTCTTTTATTGCTGTGGACTGAGGAGTCACTGATCCTGGCTATTGAACTGCTGCCTTCTGTGATTCACTATTAAGGATGGGAGTACGTACTTTGAAGGATTAGCTATTTTTATTAAATGACAACCAAGGATAATTTTTACTGGGAGACCTGGACTGGCAGATCTTCCAAGTGTTGCTCTTTGCTTTCACCTCCCAATGGAGTCAGAAGGTCCCACACCTTAATGGTAAGGAAGGCATAGCATTCATGACATCCTCAAGGTGATGGGGACAGCCTGTGCAGGGTAGAAACTTGTGGAGTTAGTGGGCTGTTAATGCATGAAAGCAGGGACAATTGGTTCTTTAACCTATTCTTTGTTACGTGCTGGAAAGCCTTGGAAAACCTGAATGCAACCTGGTCTGATGTGAGCTCAGCACCCTGAGATCCTATGGGTCTCCCACAGCTTCCTGAGGTGGTGCTCTTAAGGTTCTTTGTAAGACCCTTAAGACCCAGAAAAACAGTTGTGTTTTAAGTAATCAACATATTAATCTTAGGAGAGTTTAAAGAAATGGGGCAGCAGAAAATGAAAACATATAGCAGATAAACAGGCAAAAATGGCTTATTTTTGGCTTTATGCCAGCATGAACCTCTTACTCAAAACAAAGTTTCATGTAAGTGTATGAGCCTTCTAATTTGAACGCTCATTTGTTCACTTAATAATGCAGGGGGCAAAAAGAAATACCCCCCATTATGACTCTGGTTGCTCAATTTGACTGGGGTTTCCCCATTAGATTCTTTCCCAGACTATTTATAGAACAGCAATTAAGATTAATGTATAGCTGCTCACATTTAGTTCCTGGCTCTGCTGGGTTCTGAGCCACTCCCAACCGGACCTGAATGACTGAGATATTTAGCGTCTATGAGAACTACTGCTGATATCAGCTTGAACTATCTGTCATGTAGATGGCTAGACCTTGAAAAATTAGAGTCCTGTTTTGTTGATATCATTCACTTTTTGTGTTATGGAATGAAACTCTAAGTCTGAAGATAAACAGAAAGCACTTCTCAGTTAGGGTATAGAAATATTTTCAGTTTTTCCTCAATCTGCTCTTGCAAATGAATAAAAAATATTCAAATAAATGTAAAGGAATTCCTCACTATATTCATTCCTAGCAGCTGTTTTGTTAGCATGTGTTATCTGTAGGATTTGAGTGTCCCATACCACTTACAAATGGTGAAGTACAGTGACTGGTTTCTGTTGTTCTTGACTGCTCGCCAGGTTTTATGGGTTGCGTGTATGGGCTGGGATACAATTGTTATCAGTAGAAACTGCGCGCATGCGGCAGTCATGGTCTGAGGGCAGTGTATGATATTTTGTGCAGTGGACTCTAGTAACATGTTTATGGATACAAAGTCCTTCTGGTGTTGTGAATGCTGGGATGCTTCTGTGGCCTACTTTATATAGCACTGGCTGATTGGTCTGGGCTTTGGAGGCAGTCTCCAATTGTAGGATGCTGCTTACTGGCCTTGCAACTGAGGAGATGAATGGATGGCACTTAAAAGAGCACCCAATCAAAATATCTTGAGCAGCGTCCAATCCTGTTCTGAAAGCAGCTAAACAAGAGTGAATAGGAAGAGGAGGGTACAACTTTATCAGTCCTTTGCTGTGGCTGGGAGACCTTCAGGCACCAGCACACTAAGTCAGGCTTCTTTTTCTGGTGAGGAAGGGGAAGCGTCCTGTGGTTCAGATTGTTATCTGATCCAGGCTCAACTCCAGATCCACGTGACTGTTCAGAAACTGCAAAATCTTATTTCTAAACTTATACTGTCACAGGCAGATAGCATAAAGAATTTGCTTTTTTGCTTTTTGTCCCCTGTATTATAATACATTCTGTTAAAGTAGTGGATGCATGTATTCCTAATGAAGATGGCTATGAGAAGAATTAAAAATTGTGTTACTTTAAAATAGGTTTCTATGTTTCCTGATATTAAGCAGGCTGAACAGTTTCTGACATATGTAGTTTTCCTATGTACCTGCACTTCTAGAATCCTAGAATATTTGTTTTTAATTTTTTAGAGATCCCTTTTCTTCTGACTTCCATTGAGTCAGGACCGTGAAAATAACATTTTCAGTTACACAAGCCTGCTTCCTTCCCACAACTTGTTACTCGATGATGCAGAAACCATGTCGGAAGAAAACTAGGGTGATCCGATAATTTAAGCAGCACATTTTAGTTGTGTATATGCACAGAATTAAAAGGGGATAAAATATATTCCTAAAATAATAATTAAAATTAAGCTGTTTGTCCTGACTTTGGTTGTGATAGTTAATTTTCTTCCCAGTAGCTGTATGATGCTGCACTTTAGATTTAGGATAAGAATAATATTGATAATAGATGTTTTTAATTGTTGCTATGCAATGCTTGCGCAGAGTCAAGGACATTTGAGCTCTCACAAGGCCTGCCAGTGAGCAGGCTGCAAGTACACTGAGTTTAGAGGGGACACAGCCAGGACAACTAACCTAAACTGTCCAAAAGTATGTCCCACACTATATAAGGTCATGCTGAGCAGTAAAACTGGGACAAATTGTGGGGGCTACTGTGGTGGGCAAATGCTTTGTATGTCAATATTTTCCCCTTTTTGTTTTATTTAACTGCTTTTATTTCAACTCAGAACTTTTTGTGCTTCTATTTTTCAGTTCTCTCCTATCCTGCTGGTAGAAGTGAGCAGTGTGGTGCTCAGCTGTCTCCTGCTGTAAACTACAGCATTATTTTTTAACGTAATGCTACACCTGAAACTAAAGTAGTTACCAGTAGCTGATACCACACTGTGGGGGTGAAAATAGAAAGGCGTATGTGCTACCTCGGGATGAGACAAGCTGTGACTGCTGTTAATTAGTGCAAACATCCTCTAGAACTATTCATCTCCTGTGCTCTCTCTCTGCTAGGCCAACTGGCTCTTCCAACTAACAGGCTCCTGGCACCAGTCTAGGCTGTCTGTCAAAACTGAACACCAGCTGATTGATTTCTGAATGCCTCAGAATGTTTCCCAGTTTGAGGTGTCACCTCCACCCTGTAAGAAAACCCAGCATAATTCCCCCACATTTAAATCAAACTATGCAAATAGCTGCCTTTCACTTCTTAAGCTAGTTATGGGTCCTTCTGGTCTTCAGATTTCAGCTGCATGAGGAACAAGGAAAGTGTCTAATACAGATGTTACTGATGCAAGAACTAATTAAATGTAATTTGGGTAGCCTTCCTGCTCCTTGTTCTGGTTGTTTGTGCTGGAGAGGAAGAAATCATAACAAGGTTATGGTATGTGCTGAGGTTGTCAAATCAGCTGGTTAGATTTGAGCCTATCATCTGTGGTGACAGAAATGATAATGTGGAGGAAATTCTCCCTTGCTGTCACTGGGAACAGGATGAAATGGGGGGAACCTTTATTCATAGTGAATGGGAAAGCCCTATCTCTTTTGCATGGTATAAAAGAAATGGGGAGCAGCACCTAGTTCCTGGGGAATGGGGAAATTCAAACCTTCCTCAAGAATGGGCTTGGAAAAGGATAAGGGAGTAGAGGAAGGCAGGAAAGGGAACGCTGCTCCTCTACTTGAACAAGACTTCACTGAAATGTTGCACTGAACAACATTTGTGTTGTTGCTACTGAAATGATTGGGTAGCTGGAGTCTGTGTGTTCTGTTGTCACACGTTAGTCTGGCTGCTTGGGAAGATAACATTTGTCCTTCCTTAACCTGCTTCTTCTGGAGCTAGGGGGCGTGGGAAGAATCTGACATGACTCCAGGTATTATGACACAAAGCTATGCCTTTGTTATGGTGTGTGATTAGTCAGAAAGAGGTGATACACCAGAGGAGTTCAGAGAAAAGCAGAAATGACTGGGGGGCTTCCTGGACTGACTTATGAGGAAAAAGTGAGAAAGTTGCCATGCATCTGTACAGTTTTGCTAAGTGATTAATGGGGAATGTGATGATAACATGCAACTAATTGAGGCTTGTATATGCCAAAGAGGAGAATTAGTTCTGTGTTGTGTGATGAGGATGAGTAACGAACACATGTTATGATGTTGAAGATGGCTGTATGAAGTACCCCGAGCAGCACTGGTTGCTTGACAATGAAAGGGATTTGCATTAGGTTTAGTACTTGGCTTAGAAATCTTAAGTACCATTAAAAATCCATGATTATAAAGTGACATAAATTAACGTTTCTCACCAAGAATGCTTTCTGTTATTTATTTCCTCATAGCTTGGATACTTTAAACAAGTCTGCTAGATGCTGCCTTTCTCATAATCTATCAGAAACAAACAATGAAAATGAATTAGGTAGTTCTAGATGTTTCTTATCTCTATATCATCATATATTCCTATTGAAAATGTGGAGAAAAAGCATTTATTTACTGAAATGGTGCAGTTTTCAACAACAAAAGTTGTGGAAGTAGTTGAAATAAGTAGTTTGGTGTCATATGTCTGTTTTGAAGGGTAACCTCCGAGGCCTTACAGAAAACTATCTCTTCAAAACCTTGAAGTAAGACTGTAACAACTTCCGCGTGGTATGCCGAGGTTTATCTGAGCAGTTTTAACAACCACTGATAAAAAAAGGTTAGGAAATCAGACTCTTGGGTTTCTTCTCAGACTTTGTGGTCTCTAAGTCAAGGAAAATACTGCCAAGGGAAAATTAATTTCCCAGAAGTCTTGCTTCAGAGTTTTCTGTCCAAGGAGGCAGGCTGGGATACCTTGTAGAGTCCCAGAGTACTAGCAGTAGATAAGCACAGTATTTCTCTGGCGTGATGTTCATTAGCATTGCTTCTTCACACCTGACTAAAAATGCTATAGTAATACTGAGGATAACAAAAAATAGGCTATTTAGGAAGAGTTACCGGTTGGTTGTCAGATGTTATTTTAAGGTGACGTGGTAGTGGAGTAGTATTCCAAAAACAGCTGTAGTTCAAACACAGCTGAAGTAAACCTACTGGACACTAAAACAGCTAAATAATGCTTATAAAACATCAGTGAACCCTTATATAATGCTTATAAACATGTACTCAATGAATAGCTATGATAGACAATAAGTACAGTGGAATCTGGGAAATGAGGGGTCAACCCACCTTTTTCCCTTGCATGTTTTTCTGTCTGACAGTCCTTGAGCCATTTCTGTCTAATAGTGCCACATACTCTCTTCATACATCATCCTGAAGGATAGATTTGTACTGTCTGAATAGGCTCTGCTATTAAGGAAAGAACCTGCAGAAGCATTGTTTTTCCCCATAGCAAAGGAGGTTATTAGTATGCCATCCTGCTACAAAGAGCTCAGAAATGTTGAAACATGTCATGACAAAGAAAACAATACAGTGGTGCAAGAGTGCAAATACTATGACAGTGTGTACTCACAGTCCTTCCTCATGTGCAACCCCTCTGGCTCTGGAAAAGAGGATGAAGACCTGGTCTATCCAGATGTTAAACTTCCTGAAGGCCATAACAATGTTTAGCTCCTATGGAAGGCTGGAGACTCCATAAATTACTAGCTTTTTGAAACTGGTAATCTAAGTAACTTAAATAATGATGCATTAATATTGGTTTTAACATCCAGAGAAGGCTAGACTCTCTCTTGGCATCTGACTGATTTTATGTCAAGTGATGTGGGCTTCATCAGTGTCTCTTCTGAAAGCTGGTCTCAAGACTTCTGAGAGCATCAGTGAAGTCAGAATGGCTTATTCAAGGAGAAAACTTTCCTTTCCAGAACATAAATTAAAGATGGAACCATTATTAAAGAGCTATTGCAGTACACAGCAAAGTTGCAACAGGGTACAATCACTCTTGCCCAAATCACAGCTTTAGCTTGTTCAATTTGGCTGGAGGTGGATTTTGCCTTTGGTCTTATGTCTACTTCAGACTTAAAAGGCAAAAAGTCTGGCACAATAAATGAACTCTCTTGTCTGTTGTTATGAGAAAAGTTTCCCCCAGCTCAACGAAGAATTGTGCAAAATCTGGCCTTTGTTTGGGATGTTCTATCCTTCTGTATGGAACTGTGGTCGTCCCCCTGTTTATGTGCAGGAAATTTCACCTTGGATTTGGTGTAGTGGGGAAATATTGGTGGTGGGTAGACAGTTGGACTTGATGATCTTGGAGGTCTTTACCAGCCTCGGTGATTCCTTGACTCTACGACTTCTTGAGCCATGGTGAATGATGAAGGATGCGTGAACCCAAGTCTGTGTGTCTTTTTATTGGGACAAAGCTTCCCCTGTTAAAGGTTTGGTGTTTGGATACATCCTGCCACTAAGAACCACTCTTCTGAAAAAGCATAACAGAAAAACTGGAGAAGATCCTGAAAAAAAGTTGCACTCACCCTCTTTTAGTCCTCTCGGTGTGAAATTAGGCTGGTACCAAGGGGCTGTGCTTTCACATGGGGGCTTTGTCTGGAGATATGGGTTGAACTGAGTCCTGTAGCTAGCACTACTGTGCGGAGATGGCTTGTGAATGAAGTGCCTAACTTCAGTGGGTTACTTCCTGAGAGGGTTAGTGATATTGAAGGGCTATTCATCCCATCTTATGGGTCACTGAGTGTAAAAGCTGAATGCAGGTTTCGGGCTTCATCAGATGTGGCTGGTGAATGGGATGAATTAATCTGATAGGAAAAGAACACAGTTAAAGGGCTGCCTACTGACATCCTTCCAGCGAGGTAAAGGAGTAAACCTCTTAGCATCCACTATAAGGGGGAATATAAGGGAGTATTTTTGTATCCTCCTGCTGTGTGAGTTCTAAGCAAGCTTGTTTTTTTTCACTGAACTTGTGTTTGGCATCTATTAATTCTTGAAATGTGTAAAGTTCTTTTTAAAGGTTTCCTTTACATTTGGGCTCAATCCACGAAGGAGGAGTTTATGCTGCTCAGTAGGTTAACACTTACAAGAGATTTAGGAAAGTGGTTAGGACCAATGTGATCCAAGTAACTGTTTTTCACAGCTACCTACTACAGAGTATCAATGCAGGGAGAAGCCATCAAAAATGTTTGTTGGGAATACTTCGGTTGTTGAGTGTGACTTTTTTTTTTCCCCTTCTAAAGCATGGTAAGACTGTATTAGGGAAACTGTGAAAGTTTGAATGGTTAGGAACAAATATATATGTATTTGGAAAGCAGCATCTCTTTTCAAATAATGCAGTTAAACCCTGAAAATTGCTTTGCAGTACAAATCAGGTGCAGTTCTGCTCAAATCAGGTCTTCCACAACCGACCCATGAAGACTGCTCCCAGCGTGGCAGTTTTGTGCAGAGATGAAAATGCAGATGAAAATGCGATGCTTCCTCTTCCACTGGGGCTTTCTGTGGCCCTGAAACCAAGTCTGCCTGCACAATGTGTGAATTTCCCCCCTGTATCCCGACCTGTACCCACTCCAAAGCACTTGGATACATTGGGTGGGCAATGCAGCCCCCCGTGGGGCTGGAAGAAGAGGGCGCAGAAGTATTGGCTTACTGCTGATGTGTCAAATATCAAAAGGAGAAATGCTTTTTCTCTGTTCTGTCATCCTGATTTATTAGATGTTAAGGAAGACAAAGCGCCCAGCCATACAAACCTGGTTGTTTGGGGAAGGTGTGCAAAATGGTTAATTTGCTTGTTCTGCACAAAAATGTAAAGTGTGGGTTCTCTGGTTACCTGCTGCTGGAAGTGTTTGGACAGGTGCTGTCTTTTGGTGCCTGTCCATCACAGCTGCCAGCCTGCACCGATGGCAGTGCCCCCTTATTGGATATGCTCTGGCTGTGGGTACCTGGAGGACTGCAGGTGGGGCTGGTTATGCTTGGGACAGCTGGGCTGGGACCCCACTACCTTCCATTTTCCATAAATCCATGTGCTTGAAAGCAAACTGTCCCAGCCCCCTGTCCTCCTCCTTGGGGTGGGAGGTGATGCCCTCCACGGATTCTCTGTGGATCTTAACCCTGGGATTTGTGGGCTGAAGACCTGTGGGCTTCTTTTCCGTTTAAGGCTGGATTATTATTATTTTTGATAAAAAGGAGCTTTTCTCAAAGGCAAACCCAAATGTCATCCTGCTAAATATATATTTACTGTGTTCACATATATATACGCGTGCTTGTGTGTATCCAATAAAACACGCACTTATTGGGTGCTGTTCCATCAGTACCCTGAGTGGTAATCACTACAGATGCACAGAACCGATGGAGACCAGCAATTTCCCTCTGAGCGCTCCTGAAAAGAAAGGGGAAGGGATCGTCTGTAGGAGGGCTGTTGGATATTTGCACAGAGCCTCGAAGGCACAATGATGTCGAAATACCAAGCGTGTATGCGTGTGTGCGTACATAAAAACCAATTCCTTCAAGGGTTGGATTACTTAATCCATTAGTCACTAATCTCTCGCAATGTTCTGATGGATGTTACGGTCTGAGCTAAACGCGCCGTGAAATCTGCTGGAGCTGGATGGAAATAGCTCGGCGGTTCCGCCCGCCGTGTGCTTCTGCTGAAGCGCTGCGCTCCGGGCGCAACTCCGATCTCCGCGCAGTGTTTGCGGGTGGGGAAGGAGCGGGGCGAGGGCTGAACCCCGGCTCTGGGGCAGAGCGGGTGGGCCAGAAAGACAGAGGTCCCAAACGGGAGTGATTAGGAATCAGCCCGCACACCAAATTCTGCTTCAGCGTTCGTTTGGGCGATGGTTACAGAAGAGTCAGGGGAAAGAAAGCTCGTCACTTTTCATCCTTTTTATTATTACTATTACGAGAACAAGCAGACCTACCCCGAATGACCATTTCAGAGCTTAAAAACAAAAATAATAAAATAAAAAAAAGAAAATTATAATTAAAAAAAAAAAAAAAAAGCGCTCTGAGTTGGGGGACGCGCTAATTTCTAACCTGGTTCCCCGGGCAGTTAAACCCACCCTCTGTTTTTTCCTAGCTCAGTCTTTCTGAGGCTGCCCCGATTTCTCGTGGCGGTGTGGAGCAACCCGAAAACATCGCGCTTCGGGAGCAGCCGAGGGCTGAACGTGTTCTGTCATCACCCACGCTCACACTGAGTCCCGGCGCTGAGATTTCGCCTCCCCGGCAGCCGGAGCCCGCTCCTTTGCCTTGCTCTCGGAGATGACAACCGGGTTACGTCCGTTGTCCTTCGCCATAATAATAATAATAATAATAATAATAATAAAAAGGCAGCGGAGGCGCCGGGCACACGCACATCTATTATATACAAACACAAAAATAAAATACGAAAGAAATCACTGTTTCCAAGTAGCAGAGGGTTTGGCCTTGGGTGTACAGCGCAGGTGACAGCGCTCTTCTACACCCCTCTCCTTCCACTCCCCCCCCCCCCCCCGCCCCCAGCCATAATTAATTAAAAAAGCGGCACTCTCCTCGTATGAAAAACACTGCTTTTATAAATAACTTAATGTCCTCCTTTTCCACGAGATGTCGGGTGCCGGGCAGGAGGGGATAAGAAAAAAAAAATGTTTTTTTGGCACAGTGATGCGCGGCGTTTCGGCACGGACCTACGGCTCCGCAGCAGCCCCCGCCGACCCCCCTCCCCCCCCCCCGCCCGCTCCCGGCGGGCAGCGCAGCCGCGAGGGGCGGAGAGGGGAAGGCAGAAGCGGAGCGGTCCCAGCGCACAGTAAGAAGCACTTGAGGCTCATGGCTATGTCCCGAAGGGCAGGTTTTTTTTTTTTTTTTTTTTTTTTTTTCTTTTTTTGGCTTGGTTCGAAGTGATGCCCGCCGTCACTTCTTTAAGGCACAGTCACCGAGGCGTCAGCCGGAAGGCTGCGGGAGTTGAAGTGCGGGATCCAGAGCTCCCTGCCCTCTCCTGCGTTACGCCAGGGGGGTCTCCACGGCGTACGGGCGGAACGGAGCCGAGCCCCCCGCCGCCGACCTCGGCGCCCGGAGCGGGACGTAGGGCGGGGAACCCCCGGGGAGCGCGGCCCCTGCGAAGAGCGGCGCCCGCGAGCGCTCCGCCGGCGGCTGCCCCTGGGGATGCCCGTGGGGGCCGCCCAGCAGCAGCGGCGGCTCGCCCAGCCCGTAGGCACACAGCTGCACCAAGCCCCCGCCGTAGAGAGCGGCCGCGGGCGGCGAGGGCTGAGCGAAAGGGAGGAGCGGGTAGTGATGAGCGGGCAGCAGGTGCGGGGCGGCGGGCGGCGGCCACACGAGGCGCGCGGGCGGCGGGGGCTGCGGGGCGACGCGGGGACCCGCCGGCCGCCGGAGGAGGCTCTCGATGGCGAAGGAGCTGGAAAACTTGGCGCCGCCGCCCGCCCCTCCGCCGCCGCCGCCCGCCGCCGCCTCCTCCTCCTCCTCCTCCTCGGTGGCGGCGGGGGACGCGGAGCTCGCTCCGGCCGCCTCCTGCGGCGGCTGCGGGGCGGTTGCGGGGCGGGCGGGCGGCGGCGGCGGGGCGGCGCGGTTCAGGCGCTTGCGGCGGCGGCGGAAGACGCCGTCGGCGAAGGTGTACTCGCTGCTGGGGTTGAGCATCCAGTAGTTGTCCTTGCCCCAGGGCCGCGCCGGATCGCGCAGCACCTTGACGAAGCAGTCGTTGAGGGAGAGGTTGTGGCGGACCGAGTTGCGCCAGCCCGTGTAGGCGCCGCGGAAGAAGGGGAAGCGGCTCATCAGGTAGTCATTGATCTCGGCCAGCGTCAGGCGGCCCCCGGCCGAGTCGCGGATGGCCATAGCGATCAGCGCGATGTACGAGTAGGGCGGTTTGGGCCGCCGCGTGTACGGCTTCCCCTTGCCGCCCTCGGCCGGAGCCGGCGGCGGCGGCGGCGGCGGCTGAGGGGCCGGGGTTGGCGGCGGGGGCCGCCCGGAGCTGCCGGCGCTGCCGCCCGGGCTGTTGGCCGCGCAGTCCCCGTCCGATCCCAGCTCGCTGTCGGCCGGCGCCGGGGAGAGCGAGCCGCTGCCTTCCTGATCGCTGCCGGCGCTCAGCTTGTCCTCGTAGTGCTGCGAGAACACCTCCAGCTTCATGGCGGCGGCGCGGCCCCCACGCGCCCCGCGGCTCGGCCCGGTGACCCCCGCCCCTCGGCGCGGCCCCGAGGGGTGCGGGAGGGGCGGCTCTGCCCCCGCGCCCGCTCGGACAGCTCCCCGGCGGCGGCTGCTCCGGCTGCCACCTCCGCGTCCTCCTCCCGCAGCGAGGGGCTCCCCCGCCTCGTCACGCCGCCGGCTCCATGGGGTCGGGCCGGAGCCTCTCCTCTCCGCCGCCCCCGGTGGTGCCCGGCGCTCCTCGGGGCGCTCCGCTGCTCCCCGTCCGGCGATGCTCCGGGAGACGCCGAGGTCTCCTCTCGCCGTCCGGGTTCTTCCCGTCAGTGCTCGGCTCCTCGCAGCGGCGCGGACGGCAACCGGGTGACGGGGGTTATTGGGGTTATTGTCATTATCTCCCTCTACCCCTGTGGTTCTGCGTCTCTCCACCACTTTCAGACCAGCCCATTATAACGCCGGCGAGAGGCGGAGCCAGGACGGGGATCTGAAAGGGTGGTGGGTGGGGAAGCAAGGTAGCAAAGGTGGGTATACCCTAATAGCAGTATCAGAGCCGCAATTAGCCCAGACGACAGCGAGGTCTGGTTGGAAAGATTTTTTTCTTCCTTTTTTTTTTTTTCTTTTTTACGAAACGCGTGTGTATTTTCTCCTGCCAGGTGTCTCCTCCATGCCGGGCACGCAGAGCAGAGCTCCATGGGATCTGGAGCTCCGGCCCTGCTCCAGGTGCAGCATGCGGAGCGGCTCATAGGTGGCAGAGCAGAACCTGCTGCGCGCAGCAGCGCGTTGCAGTGTGGCAGCGCAACAACCTGTTTGTCGGAACACCGCGCCGCTCCGCAGCTGGGGATCCCTCACGGTTTACGTGGGCTGACAGCCTTGGCCCCTCTCCCCTGCTGTCATAACCGGGGTGCAGGGCGAGGTGGGAGCAGGTAGGCAGCGCTGTGTGACGGGAGAGGCTGCCGCAGCCTTACCCTTGGCTTTGAGCGTGCTGCTGTGGGCGCAGCTCGGTCGCTTGATGTCTTCCGATGGCATGTCTGCAGTGTTAGAGCTGTCGCTCTCCAATAAAACCTTTTATTGTGTTTTTCTTCTTTTAAAAGCGACTTTGCTATAACGTTTTCATAACACCGTGACTATTAATTTTCCATAAAAGCTGGGACAGAGCACTCTGTAACTTTACCTAGATGCTTTTCTTTTGAGACAAAATAGTCACGATTGTTCTGTTTTGTTTTCAGCTTTGCACTTGTCGTGGTCTTATGCCCTGTTCTGAAGTCAGATGTTCAGTCCCATCCAGCAGCGCTGGACAGAACACCTCAACAATGAGAGTGAGACGGCAGTATCTTGTCTGAAAACTTCAGTCCTACCCTGCTCTCCATTCAAAGTCAATCGCAAAACCCTGTTCAACTCCAGCAGTAGAGCTGGCGTCTGCAAAACAATACCAAAACAAAACATCAGCAGAAATCCAGTGTGGTGCTTCTGTTCTACTTCTCATATGGATACTCTGAATGTTGTGTCCTGGAGTTAAGAGCTGAATTGCTCCACGTTTTCCAAAAGCAGTTTTTCTGAATCAGCCCTTATTTTAGGACGAGTATTCCAAAATGCAGTGTTACCGTGGCTAGGACTATGCTGTGCTCCAGCTGCCAAGGCGTGCTGGGGTGGGAACTTAAAAGAAGGCAGATTTGAAAGACCCTCAGAAGAAACAAATAGCGCTACTTTCGTTCCCCATCTCTTTTGAACAGAAGAGACATTCCCACACGCACCTGCACAACATTTCAAAGCTGTGCCATTTTTTTCAACCTGGTGTGGGTCTTAAATAATGAACAATAAGAGGTCCTCCTGTCCTTTTGGTTGTACTCTTTCTAGCTTTAATAATGGGTTTGATGCCTTCCTGTTCCCACTAAAGCTACCAGTTGAGAAAAGCGGGCAATTGAGAAACAAAAATAAGAGGAGGGAGACCTCTCTTGGCTTCTTGTTGTTCTCTCTGTGCAATGTAAACCGAGATCTTTCACTGAAGTGCTGCGTTAGCTGTAGGTGCCAATGTTTGTGTTTAAGCGTATGGGAAAAAGCCTTCGTTGCTTCCAAAACTCGTGTTTTCTAAGATGATGCCAGTGGCGAGGGTAGGTTTTTCCTCTTCCTGCTTTTGTTATAAATGGCAGCAAAGTAGTGATGATTTTGTAGCCTACCTTTGATGTTTATTTTATTACCGTTTCACTATTTGTGTGGAAAATGTACACATTGTCTCTTATCTTTATTCAAAGAACTTAGAAAGTCATTCAAATGCTGTAGGTAAACACGTCAGACATAACAGAAGCTTTTCACAGCCATACTTCAAGACAAGGAGGGGATGGCAAAGCTGGTTTTGCAGGATTTAAGAGAGGACAGGAGCTTGTGCTCAAAATAATGCAATTAGTGGCTATTAGTGGAGTGGGGTACCTTCCTAAGATCAGTGCTTATTCTTGTGTGGGCTCAAGGCCTTCATGCTTTCTCTCAGCCAATCCCATTGTAAACTGACCCGGAAATCTACTGTGGCTCTTACCTGAGAAAACACATGAAGGCGGTTAAGTGAGAGCTGAGCATGTTTTAAACAGAACCTTCTCAGCCCAAGCGGGAGTGGAGTTGAGACCGCTGCCATTGCTGCCCATGAGGGAACGGGTGTAGTTTTAAGAAGAGGCAAAGTAGTACAGCTGCTCCTGTCTCTCACCACTGAGAGTGTATGTAACCTCAAGTCTTTTCCTGCTATAGTTTTTTAAAAGGCACAGTATCGCCTTCAGGTTTATAAAGATTAACACAATCATCGGAAAAACTGATTCTGTTAAGTAAACTTCACATCAAAAGCGCTTTGATGTGCTGTATTATAGCAAAGCCAAACACTCCACCCCCATCACCCCAAGAAAAACCTCCAAAAACCTTTTAGAGAAGCAATGTGAAAAAAAATCCAGATTCTTTGTTCTAAAATGGAATGTCTCTTCCTCTTGAGCGCAGCAGAGCAGGACTTCTTTTTTGATGTATGACCCCCTCTTTTCCTACCCAAAACAGTACCTAATCAAAAACAAAGAAGAGAAATGTGAATGGTGGGTCGCAAATCACACACACAGCTTTGCTTCCCAATTTCTGTACTATTTGACTCCTTTATTTCAGAGTATACCAATGTGTGTTTGAAGGTAAGGCAGTTTGCTCAACCTTGAAGTTCTAGAAATATTCCCTACTAACTGTAGCGAAATTGCTGCACCATTATGAGATTGTGGGTCTGTTTTTTGGTCAGTCCAGTTGTATTACTTACATGGTATTTTAAGCCAAGTTTTGGCTGTACTCTCCAGAAAGTATTATGTAAAGGTGTGTTGCCTCTATGGACTTGCTTTTGTTTTTTATTTTTTGTAATCTTTCTTTTTCACCTGATCCTTCCTTACTTTCTTTTCTGTCCCTTGTCCCTCCAGATGGCTAACTAGATTAGCAAGTACTTCCAGATAAGATCTTTTAAGCACAATTGGTCAACAAATGTCTCTCTGTGTTGACTGGGCGAGTCCTATAGCTGGTGGTAGGCAAGCTTATTTGTACATCTGAGATGTCCGGCACAGCAGCTGGACAAAGTGCTTCATCATCTCTTTTCCTCCTCCTGTAGCAAGCTGCAGGAGTGCGGTGCCTTGCCAGGAATGATGAAATTGGACAATGCAATACGCTACATGAACAACAATAGACCAGTTCAAAGAGTTCTCTTTGGATGGGCTGCTCACAGCGGGAGACTTGCCTAGCATGCATAAATGAACTACAGAGTCTGTGGAGGTTGGCTAATTGCACTATGTACATTTTTATGGTTGAAGGAAATCCAGCTGGAGACTAAGCCATAAGAAGGGAGGTCAGTGGAAATTCATTTAGACCTTGAGACGGAGAGTTTGATCACTGAGGTAGAATGCATGTCTGTGCGAATCCCCTCATTGTGAACTCTGCAGATTTGCACTTTTCCACAGGAACAAGCATTCCCTTGGGGTAGGGATTCCCATGTGTCTTTGGCAGATACCAAGTGCTGAGTTTACAATGGGGACTTCCATTTTATCTTTTTTTTTTTTTATTTGCAAGATGTTACAAGAAGTTTTTGTGATTGTTTTTTTTTTATAACAAGATGTTTCGTTTCTTGGGAGTTGTTGCTTGAGAAGAAATATTCCCAGGCCCAGAGGCTTAGAATCACTTCCTCCCTGTGCCCACTTCATGTCCTATAAGCAAGTCTACATCTCAGCAAATTTCTCCTTTGTACTGGATTGTGACAGAATGGGCAGGGACAGATTTTCCCCCTGTGAAGAGGATGATATTATTGCTGTTGTTACTAATGCTTTGTACTGCAGAAGTAATTCCTTGTTCTCACACTGTCCTTCCCACACAGAGATCTCAGAGCTCACCCGGTTTACAGCCAAGAGGAGTGAGAGGGAGATGTCCTGCTGAAATCTGTTTGGCAAGTCAGTTGCAATGCTGTCTGTAGAACTGAACTCTTCAGAGTCTTCATCTTGTGCTTCACCCACTGAGGTATCCCCCTGCGAGGCCTAATCAGAAGTGTTGTGCCAGTTAGCAACTGCTGCCGGAACTGGAATCATGCTGTCACGAGTCTCAAATAACTTTCAGGTAATTCTTTCTTCTTCCTAGCTACATTGAGCCTTAGAGGCTTGAATGGGGCTCCACACTGGCATAAGATGAACCTCTTTGGGCTATTTTGCAGACCTGCCGTCTGAGAAGGTACATGACATAAAGAGTACAGGGTGAGGAGGGAGGTTAAGTCAACATAGTATTTACAACATATTTTGTGATGGGTTAATTTAGTAGCTGTCCCCATAGGCTTTCCCTGTAGATGATTACCTGGTTTCATCTAACTGCAGTGAAAGGGAGAAAATCCAAATGGTGAAGGACTTACAGATCTGAGGATCTCTTTGAGAAGATTATTACAGCTAGAAAGAAACTAATATTGGAAGGAAGCGAAGGTATTGATAATTCTGAATGTAACTGTCAGTACAGAATTGCTTGCTAAGAGACAGACTCCACAATTACAAGTTGTGTTGTGTTATGTTTGTTACGAAGTTATGATTCAGAAGCCGTTTGGTGAAATTCTGTGGCTCTCTGCCAGGAATGGTGAATGTTTCTTGTTGCTGGTGCCAAGCAAACTAAAAAAGAAACCATCATAGCTTCTTATTGCTGGTGCCAGACCAAATACCTGTTGGCGCCAAACTTGGTATTGGTGCCAAAGGCTTGCTATCACTGGCCCATGATATGAGGAAACACTGGCTGAGTTGTTACAGTAGCCTTTTATTGCCTCTGAGTCCGCACATTGAGCAGAATGAGCAACATGGTAGGAGAAGTGCAAGAAAATTAATCGAAAGCTGAAGGGCTTTGAATGTGTGATGGAGTCATTGAACTTTGCTAGCCCTTTCTGGAATACACCTAAGCCAGCTCAAAAACATATGTATTTTACATGGGTAAACAAGTGACTAGAGATAGTGAAGGATATGTTTCCATTCAGCTGAGCTACAGTACTATTTATAGCACTGTGGATCAACAAATGAGTCATCCTGCCAATAATATTCCAGCAGAATAACAATAAGTATTGCACATTCTTATTTCTGGGTTGTGTGTGTGTGTGTGTGTTTTTTTAATTTATTTTCTTGTTAGTTTGTTTTCAGAAAGCTTTTTTTTTGGGGTGGAATCCCTTTCCTTATATAAGCATTAACCAATTACATGAATAAATAATGGTGTAAAAATTTTTGAATTTTGTTTCGTTTTTTTTGTTTTGTTTTGTGTTGTTCTTCAGGACAAAGTGAACCGAGTTATTCTGGAACAGACTACAGTGGCCTTCTTGAGGTAGGTGGGATCTGTCAGCAATGCCCCTAGATTATAGAATCATACAATCATAGAACGGGTTGGTAGGAACCTTTAAGATCACATAGTTCCAGCCCACCTGCTATAGGCAGGGACACCTCCCTCTAGAGCAGGTTGCTTAAAGCTCCATCCTGCCTGGCTTTCCAGGGAGGGGGCATCCACAACCTCTCTAGGCAACCTGTTCCAATGTTTCACCACCCTCACAGTAAAAAATTTCTTCCTAACACCTAGTCTAAATCTATGCTCTTCCAGTTTAAAAGCATTTCCCCTCATCTTGTAGCTACCTGCCCTTATAAAAAGTTTCTTCCCTGTCTCTCCTGTGCGTGTTCTGTTCTCCACATGCAATTTGCCACTTCCCTACTTCAAGATCAGAATGGTCAGAATCCAACCCTCACCACCTGGACAACTTTCAGACAGCAGTGGTCTCTGAAAATCTGGTCCATGCTGCTGCTTGCTGGTCCTTGAGATAGGCAACACAGTTACATTGAGAGTACATCTATTTTAATACCACAGGATGGCAGAGGGAGTGGATTTATAAACTTCAGACCATGCACCAGAGATTACGTGTGTTTCTCCATTTTGCAGATGACAGACAAATGCAGTAAAAGCTTGAGGAGCTGGTTCTTCAGCGACTGCAGATCTCTACAGCTCTGACAAAATCATTAGTTTTGCTGAGTTGCATGGGTTGAGTATCTGATCTCGAGTTCTTAGTTGGGTTCTTAAGGGATTAACTGAGTTTCAGTCTCTTAAAGGTGCGAACAAACATACCATTGCCTCACACACAAGAAGTTTCTTCCCTAAAAATGTCAAGGTGCTTTGTGCAGAGGGTGTTTCTATTTCTGTTTTGGAAGTAAAGGTTGAAAGACACGGTTGTCTTGGTCAAACTTATGAGATCTAAGCTGGAAATAGGACACAGGTTTCCAAATTCCCAAACTACTGCTCTACCTACTAACCTTGTTGTTTCCCTGAACCTTTACATATAGTCGAGTAGATTAATAATTAACCTCCAAGTGGGGCACTTTGAAGCAAATGTAAAATGAAACCAAACACTTGTCTTGGTTTTTAGTCATACCAGATTTGCAAGTGGGGTGTGTTTAAATGATGAAGGTAGATAAAGTCTTGTTAATTTAGATTAGAGTAAAAGTCAGTGCCTTATCAAAGCAAGTGACTAATTAGGAAAACTATTACCTTTTGGAAAAGAAACAGTCAAACTATCACTCAAAATTATTTTAACTAATTGAAAATTACTAGGATTTACACTGAATAAAGACTCGTGGAGCTGCTGGGAAGAGGAGAAAGTCTGGGATCTTTTACCAGGAACTGCCAGGGCTGTTTCTTCTAATTTTACTTTTAAAAACTTCACAATACATGTCACTGGTGTGTTTACCTGTGGAAAGGAGAGTCACTAGGGAGCCAAACTTATAGAATTTAAGTGCAGAGCATCAAGTGCGTTGCTGCCAGTCTCCTCACCTCAGTAAGCCACCAGGACAGCACACTGCTCGCAGATGGTTCAAAACGATCCAGTGAATCCAAGTTCTGTAATAACTATGATCAGGCATTTGAGAACCTGCAAGGGTGGAAATACTAGGGCAAATTCATGGTGTGAAAAGAAAGATTACGATCAGACTGTATTTATGTTCAGACAGATACATGCAATTGTGAAGAATCATTAAATAACTGTTAACCACACCTGCACAGAGCCTCTGGCAATGCTGGCTTATACAGAAACTCAAGAACTGCCATGTGCCTGACATCATACCTTTGGAAGAAAAGAGTGTTTAGCTCAAGACTGGTAAGTAAAACACAGTCCACGGACTAGAGTCAGTTTATGTTTGTTAGTGATTTTCAGGCCTGTCACACCCAGTATCTTCTTCCTGTAAATCTGTCACTAATCCTGATTTGTTTGGTTAAGACCAGGTCTTACTAAATGCCTCTGAAGCTGCTTTTGAAGCAAGGGCTGTAAGTCAGTTAGGATCGAGAGCAGGGAATATTACGTATATGTGTACATGCACATGGGGAGTCTAGTATAAACAACATCTTGACTTCTTTGGGCTTGTAATTGCTGTTGTGTCACAACTGCTTGTTTGCGTTTCTGTTTACAAAGATAATTTTGCTTTAAAAACAAAGGATCTGTTTTTTTTTTGGAGGGGAACATTTTTCGTAAGGAAAATGATGTTTGAGAACACATCAGTTTTTACTGTGAGAAAAATGAAAGGGAAACGCGTAGTGAAGGGATGCAAACAGAGCAGGGAGGAGAGAAACAGGGACTGTCCTAAAACTGAAATGAAGAGGTGAAAATGTGAGGAGAGTTGGAGCGGATAGCTCCAACCAAGAGCGCATTGCAGAGCAATTCCACTCAGCCTGTAGCAAATTCTCAGGATGCCCAAAGATCTCTGATTTCTCTGTTTCTCCTGGTGGAGTTTTTTTTGGACTGTTCACCTCTAGAGCTTTCCTCAGGGCAGGGAGTTCTCCGGGTTTTCATTTCCCATGGTGTGTTTGGAAGCAGTAGTCTTTCATCTGCATTTTCTTGGTCAGGGTATGCTTTTCTTGTCTTTCATTGCTAGGGATGATTGAGGAGATTTTTTAATTGAATAAAAAGTTAGAAAATGCAAAAGTGATGGTTGAATGTCAACATGTAATTCCTAAAAGGGATTGCTATGCATCATTTTGGTTTATCTTTCCTATTGCAATTTCTCTGCAAATATATACATATATATTTTCTTTTACTAGTGCAGGTCTCTGCAAGCTGTGAAGAACAAGAGACTCTGAACCATTACAAAGGGTAACCAGTACAAAGGGGGTTTTCAGGAAGATGGAATAATATTTCAAAAATTTTCAGACTCCTCTGCTGATTTCAGAGAAGCATAAAGCTCCAGAACTCGTCACTGGCATATCAGCCTACGGAGACATTTCCTCTTCTCTTAAGAAATTTCACATTTGCAGCGTGATTTATTCAGGCTGTTCAGAAGACAGTCCATTTTAATTTTCTCCAGCTGAGATGGAGTCAACACCAAGAGGCTCAGCAAAGCCCCACATCCATTAAAACCTTGAAGTGCTGTCAAAGTGTAGGAAAACCACCCTCCTAGCATGCTACTTTAATACCCATCAGTTTTCTGTAAGTAAATCTTGGTGACTTGAGCAGAGTTTATTTTGAGGCAGGACGTGAAGTAGCACACTCTGTGCCCTCTACCCCAACTATGGCCTTTGCACGCATTGCTGTTAAAAATTGGCCCCTTGATGAAGTTAGGTGGAGTCAAGTGCAGAGGCAAACTTAATAGGTGGGGCTTTCACTCCAGTGGGCCTGAATTCAAACCTTCAAAACTTTGGCCGGGCTGGTGACTATTCAGAGTTGAGATTTTAATTAACTGGTGTTGGTTATGAGAGTTGAGTGTGGAAACTCTGTATTCTATTATACTGCCTCATGTTGCCGAAAGAAATAGAGCCTTGCTGCGTGATTGAAGTGACAGAGCTAAGTGAATAATTCGCAACAAATAATTAATCTAAATGTTTCTAAATGATTCTTACAGAATCTGATTATGGTTGAGAAAGATTCCTATTATTAATGCTTTGGGACTCCCTTTCACAAGGGGAAAGTTTATTTATATAAGATTAATGGGTTGAGGTACAGACTTGCAAGCTCTTCCTGAGTCATCAGACCCAGAAAACACGTATTTTATATTAAGGTTAATACAATCTTCCAAGCAAAAGCATTCATGAGTGTACTTTAACTGATGGGTATATGATGACTGACGTTCCAAAACCTCTTCTGCAAACACCTACGCTGGCATACCTTTATGCAGAGGAGTAATCCTAATTAATTTGGGAAAATTACTCTAGTGCATGAATGTAGCCATTACTATTTGAAACATCATGGTCTTAGTATGGTGAGTCTTGCAGATAGAATCTTGATCTCTAAAGATGCCCACAATGTCCTGTCTGGTCCTTATGGCTACCCTAGTACTAGCGAGTAAAATAGACCAGTGCCCAGACTTTGCCCCTGAGGGCTTGTGTCCACGTGGCTAAATTTACCTCCTTCCAAATAAGTGGCCTCATCTGTTCTGCCCAGAGGGAACAGTCCTTTTTCCATACTATCTCCTGAGCCATACCTGTGAGTCGTGTGAGAAAGCAGTAGTTGACAGGGGGTAGGCCATGTCAGAGAGCTTGTTACTAGTTAAACAGTGTGAATGATTGCATGCCAGCTCTTGAGCCTGTGCCCTGGCTCCTTTTCATTTGCAGGTACAAGCTGTAACTTACATGAATATTTGTATTCATTTCACATCTTGAAGCTTTGATAAGGTGATACTGTTTTTACCTGCTATTTACAGGAAAGAATGGCACTCTTTTTAGCTTCAGCAGTGTACTTTTCTGGATGTTCCTGTTGTGTTTTCATTCTAGTGATGTCAAAGGGTTTTTCCTAAGACCATTGAAGGGAATCTGTCTTTCTCGGTTTGTTGTGAGTCTTTCATTCCAGAGGTAAGATCTGTGATGGCCCAAGGAATTTCATTTTAAAAATACCTTTAAAAGGTTTGGATTTAAACTGAAAGAGTGGAGGTTTAGGTCAGAGGTTAGGAAGAGATTCTGCACTCAGGGGGTGGTGAAGCACTGGAACAGACTGCCCAGAGAAGCTGTGGGTGCCCCATCCCTGGAGGTGCTGAAGGCCAGGCTTGATGGTTCCTGGGGAGTCTGATCTGGTTGGCAACCCTCCCCATGGCAGGGCGGTTGGAGCTTAGATGATCTTCGAGGTCACTTCCAACCTAGATTCTGTATTTCAGTCTATCAAAAGAAAACTATTGGCTGGGGTACAAAACTTCTGGGAAGTTAAAGCACTGAGGAGAATGGCTTCACTTTGAATAGAGGAGATGGTAGATAAATTCATAGGCAACAATAAAATAAAATCTTTGAATGGAATATATAATAGTGAATTTGAAATGAAAATTTGTATCTTTAACAATTTCTAAATAGGAGGGCTGCTCCAAAAGTAATGCCTCCTATTTTATTATGTTGGCCTCTGACATCAGAGATGGATCTTGGTGGTATGGCAGGAGGTTGAACCTTTCCAACAATATTCCATTACATTTTATTGCTGTGTGACAGATGGTAGCAGAGGGGCAGTCTGACAGGATGGTTTCTGACATAGAAATGCATTTGAAGCAACAGTGCGTCACACAATTCCTCCATGCAAGAAAAAATGGCACCCATTGCCATTCATTGATGCTTGCTGAAAATTCATGGAGACCAAACAGAGGATGAGAGCACAGTGAGGCAACAGGTGATGTGTTTCAGCAGTGGCAACAGTGACATGAAAGACATGCTACTTTCCAAATAGGCATGCAGATCGTTACAGGTGTGGCATTCAGGCTCTTGTTCGTTGCTGATGAAAACTCATAGCTCATGGTACTGACTACGTTGATAAGTAGCGTTCTGCAGCTGAAAACTTGCTTTGTCAAATACTGTTATGAGCTCTTTATATCTGTTGTAGTTTCCGTGGAAATAAATAGGAGGCATAACTTTCAGAACAACCTATGTGTGTGAATTCTGCTTTTCAGACAATGAGGTCTCAGGACTGCTGCCTGAAATTGTAAATGCCTACACAATCAAGGACTTGTCATCATCTCAACCCAAAGCAGGTGTTTGCAACACATGAAGCAATCACCTGGATGTGCTAGAGAGCTCTACGTGTATTTGAGGTGAGCTCCAACCCACCTGTGTTCTCTTTAGGAAGTGCCTAAAACACGTATCTCCCATTTTTTAAATATTCAGGCTGCCCTGCTTATGAGGAGCTGTTTATTATCAAAAGACGCTTTCCTTATTAATCAAGCTTCATCCCAAAGTTCAGATACACCTGGGCATACTGAGCTAAGCCAACTCATTGTGTAAAGTGAGAGGGATTGCTTCTCAAAATTTATTCCCTGCTTAAAAGCTGCACACTTTGTTCTATCTCAGGGCTTCTTGTTCTCTTCCCTAGCTTGGCTACCACTCGCTCATTATGCTTTCTGGTGCAGAAGGAGTGTTTTGTAATATCTTTCCATGAAAAGCTAGAACATCAGTGCTTGCTCCTGGAAAAGGTGAGTTAATGTGTATGCATATGCCCTGATGCTTGCCTTTGCTTAACCAATAGTAACAAGACTATCTTTACTAACACTGTGAGCTTTCCGAAACTGTTATTTGCACTGTTATTGATATGTTGCTTAACAGAACTAGCTTAAGCTTGCTGTGCTGACTCTTTTATTGCTTGCATTGCATTGATTGGTTATCTTTTTCTGTTACTTTCCATATATAACTTAATTATGTTGTGACTAATAGGATGTTATCAGATGCTACGGCATTATTAACTTCAGTGAAGTGTTGTGTGATTCCCTGGACAATCAGTCGCACGTTTTTTGTATTTAACTGTCTCTGTTTTGGATGCAGACAACTGCCAGCGTGTGTGATTGCAACTCTGTTGCCAAAAGAGGTGTGTGTGTTTATGCTAGTGAGGTGACTGACTGATGGTATAAATATAATGGCATGGTAATTACTGATTATAGATACAATAAGGATCAAATTGTTTTTCATACGGAATGCTTTCATTATGCTGGAAGCGTACCTTTTTGTCTTGCTACGTGAAGAATGCTAACCAGGAGTGTGGTGCTTCAGAGCTGTAAACTTGAGTAAAAACAAAATTAAAAAATAATGCTTTATTTCTGCAAATTGGTGCAGTATGTCATTGAGTGCATTTATTACTCACTAGTTATCAACAGCGTTCTTAGGCTTCCTATTATCCAACTTCACAGGAATTATTAGTAGTAGGGAAGGTGATAAATATACCAACAATATTGAGTTTTCTAATTGTTCTTCCTGAAGTATGTGATGGTTGAAGCGAACCATGCCTGATCTCTTAGCAAAGAAAATAAAATGTGTATTGATAGAAATAAATCTGTTTGTAGATGTTTTCAGATGGAAACTGGCTTGTGAACAGTGAATGGCAGCTCAGTGTTTTCCTGCCCTGCGCCATCTGTACTTCTTATTGAAAGGTGTATACTGTGTGACACAATGTGTTGTGACTCCACAGCAAAATGTTGCAATCCTTATTGGTCAAAGTATGTAGTATTTCAGAGTTATGCATAATTTGGGATTGCAACAGTCATAAGTAGGATATAAGTGATGGGAGCACGTAAAAAGTGCTCAGTGTTTCCATCTCATTCATAATTTTGACTCAGCAGTTCCAGCTGATTATTATTAGTTTCTCCAACAAGCCTGGATTGACCAAGGGAGTATACATTAACGTATTCAAGTGGTTTCATTAACCTTGGCCTGTGCAAAAGTGCTTTTCTAAATTGGATTCACTGTGCTATTGTGTATTACATCAAGCAACAAAACAAGCAAGAAGCAAAGTGGTGAAAAATGTCATTTAAACTAGAAGTGAGGCATATTTCATTAAAATGAGAATATGCACCTTGTTCATTACAGGATTTGTTAATGCTCCCAAGTTCTTCCAGCTCAATTTGATTTATGCAAATCATTATTTATGAACAGCTATTATCAACAATGCTAATAACTTCAGTACTATTAATAGTAGAGATCAGGACTAATTAGCTGTTTTGTAATCATTGCAATTTTTCTTAGTTTTATGGTCGCTAAGCAAAATCAGTCCCACTGGCTGACACAGAATTGTTTTATAGAACAAGATTCTGGCTTTGGACAGCAGATTTGAACCAGAATAAAAAGGTGGCTGAGGGGTTCTGCTTATGCCAGCAAGAATGGTAAGGGAATAAAGTTTACACAAATGCACTGAGCATAATTTTTCCCAGTCATATGAAATTAGTAATTTTAGGTAAACCATGGAAGGCTCACTTGAGTGCTCTGTACTGGAAGTACTAGATTTTGGTGGTTTCAAATGGTTTGTGAGGGCGTCCTTGTTTTGGTTCTCTTCTCTTTTCTGATGGAAAAGAAACCATTTTGTGACTTACAGGCTGTTTTGTTTTTTTTTTCTTATTTTTTTTCCTTCATGTCTGTGGAAAAAGAAGAGTAATATTGACCTGAATATATATGAAAAGTAGAAGGCAAGTTTATGGAAGCGTAGAAAAGTGAATTCTCTGAAATTTTACAGTGATACATTCAACACGGTTTAAGGGTGACTGCATTGTGAACTATTCTGCAGACTCTCTGGAGCTCTTGTTCTGTCTAATGTGGCAGTGATGCACTACGCATGAGCCCTATGTAAGACACACGTATGAAAAAAAGTGTGAATGATAGTAATGGAGATAGTATTGCTTCTTATAAATAATAATTAATGCTAATTAATGTTGACTCTGTATGTTGTGGCTTGGATGAAACTCTGGCAGGAATTGGCAGACATGCTGATATGAAATCTCCACCCACAAAGATCTGCTGAAAGAGCAGTATCTGGTGTAAGGAGAGCTGCCATTGGAAGAGCAAAGAATACAAGTCTTTTTCTAATTACTTTTCAGAGAGGAACTAGGTTTCCAGCTTTGAAGTCTCTGCACGCTCTTGTCTCCGGGACTTGCAGACGTGGAACAAATACAAGATCAGATCGTGTTCCTTATGTCAACTTATAAATTGTTTCATGTTAACTGAAAATAGCTCTTGCAATCTAATGTTATCCTGTAAAAAACAGCCCTTTCTGAAAAGAACTTGTAGATGCCAATGCATTTGTTCACAACAAGCAATGTCCTTTCCTGAATGGGGTGGGGCAGCTGAGCTGTGCTGTCATGGCTGTACCACAAGGTATGGGAATGCACATTACACAGACTGGTGCCCGTAGAGTGGCTAACACCTCTGCACTAGTCCCTGGTAAATCTGTATCTGTCTGTGTGCGCGCACAAATGTATACTCTTTTCCTCTGCCCCTTCCTTCTGCTCTATTGCCTTCCTTTCTGCGCTGCCCTCAAGCTAGGATGTCAGTGCTACCACTTCTTTCCATATTTTCTCCTCTAGTTGTTGCTTTCCCTTTTTTTCTCTTGGAGACTGTTTGGCTGCTTTAATGTTTTCCTGGAAAGAAAAGGATGAGGTTTAGAAAAATAGATGCTCATTTTTTCCTCCAGTCAAAATGTGTAGGGGAGGGACATTCTTTTTCTTGAGGGTGGAGATCTTTACTAGCAGGGTGAGAATTTCCCCTAACAGAACAATTTTACTTAAGCTCCCCTGAGACAAAGGAGTTATGAGCCTGTGTGCTGTGGGTGTTATGGAGAAAGCATATCTGAATGACCAATACCGATCAGAATATAATCAAGCTGCCCAGAGGAAGAGAAGGAGGTTGCATGTGGTCTTGGAAACAAGATGGAAATGGGAGGCTTGATGAGAAGAGATGTAGGGTCCCTGATCACCTGTGTAACCTGCAAGCATCCTTGCTGAAAGCCGTAGACTAAGCCATTTATTAGATCAGCTCTGTGACTCCAGCAGGTGCCTTGTAAGAAGTATATGCTGCAGGAAAACTTGGCCTATGGTACTGTGTTTACTGGCATTTTGAAGGTAAGATTCTGTTTTCTTGTTTGTTTGATCCCCACTTGGGGATCAGTTATATTTTGAGATCACTTGACTTGATACAATCCTCTTTAGCTCGCATGTTGATTCAATGCTTAGAGGATCATATTTCTTTGTGGTGCAGAGTTATTTATTACAGTATTTGTGGTAGGCTGATGACATCCTTGTGATGATCAAGAAGAATAAGCTGTGTATTTTTTTTGCAAATGTGTTAAACCAGTTCTGTCAAAATAGAGCTAACAAGTACCAGTAATTGTTTTGACAGTTGAAAAGAAGCAATTCCCCATAATTTTTGAAAACATTGTAGGTAATAATTTGAAGACATATGAAGACTCCTCCTCTACACTTCTGAAGCTGAGCATAGAATACTCGTTTGAGCTTAGAGTATGAAAATCTATATATGTATATTTTCATGTAATTAACAAGTGGCTTGGGTTGGTAGGAATTTTAAAGATAATCTGCTTCTACTCTCCTACTGCAGACAGGGAAACCTCTCACTTGGTCAAAACCCTATCCAACCTGGCCTTGAATGCCTCCAGGGATGGGACATCCTCAGCTACTCTGGGCAGCCTATGCTAGTGCCTCACTATTACAGTAAAGAATGTCTTACCATATAATCTAAATCTCCCCTCTTTTAGTATGAAGCTGCTACTCCTTGTCCTATCACTATACTGCCTGATAAAGACACTCTCTCCAGCTTTCTTGTAGGTTTCCTTTTGGTATTGGATATGACAAAGAATATATGCATGAAGTAGATGTCTTTAAAATGTTCAGTTTTCATCTTCTAAACTTCTCTGTCATGAGTGAATCACTAGGATAACAAAATTAGATTACACCTTTCTTTCCTTCTTAAACTGACAATGCAGATAGGAAAGTGAGCTGGTACCAGGGAGATAGCGCAGAATTTTGCTGGTTTAGTAGGAGGTTATAAGTGGAAATCTTCACAGACTAACTGAGGACTGATCTTAGCATTTTCATTAATGTGTTCAGTATGGAGGTTGGAACTGGTGAAATTTTACACTGACATAAAAGGTAGGCAGCGTTGTCAGTATAGATATATTATCCAATTGTACCCCTAAGGAGAGCATAAGAACAAGAGTAGGTAAGAGACTCTCATAGTAAGAGACCAGAAGTTGAGGACTTTTGCCCTTAGCAAAAGTTTCTGATCCCTGTAAGCCAATATATCATGAGGTGGGAAAAAACTAGGTGGGGAAAGATTTGGATTTGTTAATTGACTGTAGAATAACCGTGAGTTATAGTGCAATTTGAGAAAAGCCAAATGGTAATAGACTGGTCATTAATGGATTAGGTTTATAATTAAGAGGTTACTACAGAATCTCATTTTTACTAACCACCCAGGTGGAGTAGGAAGGATAGAAAACCTATCAGGAGCTTGATGAACCCTTGAATGATGCTCGCAACACAAAAGTTAACAGTATCAGAAGGTAGTCTAATGACACAAGGCTAACCCAGACGTTATTGACAATGAAGGAAGTGTGGGTGGTTTATTTGGTTATTCAATACATACAGAAAGGGAAATTGTTGTAGGCATTGCTGATTAAAATTTGGAAATCCAATAAATTTAATATTGAGTGATCATGTTATATCACTTTATTCCCCTTGATTTTCATTAATTTCACGATTTATGGCATATTCTAGACATTATGATTCTAGACTTTATGGAACTCATTATTTATAATTGGCCTTGTGTCAACAAGCAGCAAGGATCAGACTATCTTCTATTAGTGACAGTTGGCTCAATTTAGTAATAGCTTAGTGGTAATGTAGTACTTTAAATTTTCAAATCCCTGTTCAAATGTTAGCTAATTAGTCTTCACCAATTGCTTTAAATATTATCAGGCCTTCTATAGAGATAAGTAAATAACTGTTGCTATCCATTTTCCAGAGATGAGGAAATTGAGACGCAGATGGTCAAGCTACATCTCTGTGTATCTTTATATGTAGGTATGTCAAAGGCAGCTGTCATCTCATGGTCTAACAAGTCTATCAACTTGTTAGACCTGACTTGGGGTTCACAGAACCCAGTGGAAATAATTCCAGCAACCTCAGAGGATCCCTTTGCTGTCTAATTGCATTACCTTGCAAAGGCCAGCTTCCTAATGTTACTTGCGTAGCGCAGTGTACTTTGAGATCAGCTGATGAAAAGTACATCTGTCCTGGGGGTCACTGTCCTTAGTGCTGTGGTAGGGGTTAAGCAGAAGCACTCAGAAATGATGAGGTTTGATCAGTCACACAGTGAATGAATCCCCGAGGTGAGATGCCATGTTTCCTGAAGCTGCTTTGAATGCTGTTTTCTAGAAGTTGTCTGGGAGCTTGGAAATGTTGATAAACTGAACATGAGATTTTTAGAAATTCCTAGCTAAGCACCACTTGTTGGTTTTCAAAGGAGTACTCGGGTGTTTTGACAGTTTCAGTGTGTATTTCTTTGTCTGTTCAGGTATCCATACCACTCGTTAAAAGTTAGCCCTATACTTCAGTGCTACGTGGGAGTTAAAATTTGAATGAGACAAGCTTTCCTTAAGACTCCAAGATTCAGCAATATATTTGTCACTTTGTTTATTGAAAACTGAAGTGCTGCAGAGAATTTAAGAACAAACAAAAACCTCAGCATCAAGTGTGATCCTGGAGGTTCCTAGAAATCTTTATCTATGAAGTGGCAGGCAGCTTTGTAGTTCCAAATAAATGTGACATATCTTGTCTCAATTTGGCGTGTTAGTGCAGTCTTAGGATTCATCTGTGTTCCTTAGGAGAGGGAAATAACCCTTCATCAGTTCATACACATGTTGTGTATTAATTCAGAGTATTTATTCTTTGAACATTTACTATGCTTTGCATAAGAACTATCTGTTTTTGCAAATGTTCCCGTCCTTAAAATTGTTGGGATTTGTGACAGATAGCATGAGCCAAGTGGAAGAGCGTATGGAAAATGGGCTTTTATCAAAACATACAATCAGGATTTAGTTTCTTTTTTCTTCTTATGTTAATGTTTGCCTGAACCTATTAGTGCAGCACTCCCTAAGCTTTGGAAGATGAATGTAGTGGTGGGAAAGCAGCACAAAAAGCGTTTCCGTCGCTGTCCTGACACACGCTGCTTTTTCCTGCCTTTCCAGCCAAGGCAGCCAGAAGCATGTGCTGTACTTTTTGGCACAGTATTGCAGCAACGAGAACATACAGAACAGTCTTCTCCCTGGGTCAAGGCCCTGTGCTTATGCTCATAAATAAAGTTTTTCACATTTGTTCTTTGTTATTCAACATCAGTCATGAGATGACAGACATTGTAAGGTAGGCTGTTCCTGAGGCTTATGGGTGTAAAGAGTGACCAAAAAAAAAAAAAAAAAGCAAAGAGATGCTTCCCTGTGGGCTACAAGGTGTTACTGGGCACTGCAGTCAAACCCATGTTTTTACAGCAGAGCAAGGGGGTGAAATGAGCCACAGAGATGAAGACTGCTGAATCAAGCTCATGCTGCTTGCTAGTATGTTAGAGGCGCGTGTTGGCAAGCTGGGCAATGTATGATAGATACTAATGCAGTAATGAATGCAGCTGTTGCATTGATTCTGTTTTCAGTTACAGTTAAACATGAGGAGTTGTTTATTTCTGACCACTTAAATCTTCTCAAGAACTGTATCCATGGTAAACTATGCCTTCCAACCAAAAAAAAAAAAAAAGCAAACATATCCATGAAAGTTTTTTTTTGTGAATGGCTTGGAAATAAATTAGATCAGTGTTAAATTTCCTCATTCTTTCATTTTGGCTTTTTTAGTCATGTGGGATTTGTTTTTTTTCTTCCTTATGTGCTTTCCTGTGAGTAATACTGTTGCTTTTTTGTGATTTAAAGAGCATTTAGAAAAAGGCTTCCAGTCCTATCACACAAACAATATGTGTTTCAGTTTGTCACCTTTTGTTCTCCTTTCATGCTTGTGTTCCTGCTTCCATGATAAAAGATGAATCCAAACAGACCACCAGAAAGCAATTGTAAGGGGCACAACTTTAAAATGTGGCAGTATGACAGACTGCGTGATCTAAGGGAAAAGCATCGCTTCAGTACATGACACAAGAGTATAAGATCTTATGTTTTTTAATCTGAATTGTGTTCTCCCATTCCTTGGTCTAAGCCCATCATTTTGCTCTGTGCCCATGATAACCAACCTGCAGCTTGTGGATTCACCTGTTTCACAGAGAGAGTAGGAAATTCTAGAACGAAAGTCAAGTAGATGGTTTATTTTCATCTGATCTTTCTAGTGGACAGTTCCTTTTTGAGATGAATGCTGTTGGAAGAAGGATCATTTTTATTGTGAGACCAGAGTCAGGTCAAAAGTTATAGAATGTGTACAATTGTAGATGTGTGAAGAGTCAGTTTGTGCTCCTGTCCTGGAAAATAGTTAAGTTAGCTTTTTTTTTTTTTTATTTTTTTATTTTAGCAGCTATTATTCCAAACTGTGCAAAAACTGTAAATGGATAATAATTTCTAGGTTTTCCTGAAATGAAGCTTGCTTAGAGAAGTCTCAGACTGTCTTCTGTAGTCACGTAAATTTCATTATTATGAAAATGAGTAGGACTTTATTGAAATTATTGGAATCATTTGTTATTTCTTTTTTCATAGTTCTTCTCACAGTGCCTGAGGTCAAACCTAGTTTTCATAAGTATGCATATGCAGAGAGAAAAAAGAAGAGATTGTTGTTGTCCTAAAGATTGCTATCTCTCTAGAATACAGGAAAAAATAACATATGTACGCATAAACTCTGAGGTGTGTATGCACATAAATAGAAAAAGATGACCGTCCACTGTAAATTAGTGTAGCTTAATTGAAGTAAATCAAACTGCTAATTTGATTTAGTCAAGCTGTACTAATTTACACCAGCAACTGAGATTTTGGCCCTTACTATTTTAATTTTGTACTAATCTGTTTATAGCTTTCAAATATATGGAGCCAGTTGATTGCTAAACTGTTTATTGGGTGTGGTTCCTGGATTACAACAGTAATTATTTTACTGAAGCCCTTTATTTTCAAAAATGCATGTTTCAGATTTACATAATAGGACTAGACAATGACTAAGGGCCAAATTATACCAAGATTATTGCATGCACTTACTCATGTGTTATGTTTTTATGACTCACAATGGAGCTTGTTTGTGTTCTACCTTTGGACAGAGGTGCCTTTTTCTTTTGGGGGAGTGGGGGGAAACATTGTAGAGCACAAGAATTACAGAAGTCTCAACCTGTGGAATTCTGTGCCAAGACGTGATGCTAGACGATAAAATATTACTTAAGTGTGAAGGTGGGGGACTTGGTTATGAAATGCCAAACGGTTTTCCACAACTCTGCTACCTCAGTGTGGTGTTTATTTCCATTCTAAGAGCTAATTGGAGGCTTCACTGTAGATTCTGACCTAGAAACATCTCTCCTCTTTGCTGCCCTATCTCAAGTGCTGGCATGGGAGTGTTTAGAATGGTATTTTGGGTGGTGATTGCCTGGAATCACCCATTCTCAGCACCTTTCCCTGTGCTAAAGTATGGTGTTGATAAGGACAGTGACACAGAGAGCATGCTTTGAATTAATGTTTCTCTTAATTTTCCCATGGTGTGCTTCATGGAATAGTTTGTATCCAGTTTGATCTGTCAGTCCCAATGCGCTCCTTCTTGCATGGCTATCGGGCTGAAGTCTTCTCCTTTGCTGTGGAGCCTGTTAACAAGAGAGCCAGGTGTGACTAGGTTCAGTAGATGTCGGTGGTGGTGAGGATGCTTTCCCATAGACTGGATGGTTGAATGAACCTGTTCAGTCTGGTTGTTGGTAGGTTCTCCAGTCTGAAGGTGAAAGGCTTTAGACTCTTATCTCTCGAGTTGAGCAGCCTCTCTCCTGGCTCCTTGCTGTTTAGAATAATTGCCTTAATGAAACAGGTCATCATCTGCTTGCTGTCATCATGTGTGAAAAATGACAGGAGAGTTTAGCACTGCAAGATCTTCTTTCTTGCAGCAGAGAAGAAATTAATGAAAACATTATTCCAATAGTCCCCAGACCTGACCTCTTCAATTCATCCTTAAAAGTAAACACAGATAAATAATTACGGGCGTTTTGTAAACAGAGCAAGTATACACCTACAGCGCTCCTTGGGATCAACAATTTTGACAGCACCTCTTTAAAAAAAAAAAAAGGTGTCTGTGAAGCAACTCACTGTAACTCTTATAAGTTTGCAAAATTACCTCAATCTTCATAACTGCTTGTTAAAGGATTTTCTAAAAAGAGCAGCAACACCTGGAGACTCATTTATCACTGTCTCTGCCTACTGGCGATCCCACCTACACACTGACGAATGACTGCTAACATAATATTTATGCAATAAACCAGCTGAAATATGTAAAAAGAAAAGCATTCTGTAGGGATGGTAAAGATTAAAGAAGTATTTGAAGTCATTGGTTATTTTTTGCTGCTTGATAAACAGGGAGCATTCTTTTGGTTTAATGGCACAGTTCTCTTGAAGAGAGCAGTGCAGGCTCTACTATTATGAAAAAGGGTTTCCCCCCCCCCATATTCATACGTGTTAACTAGGCCTTGTTTTTCTGCAACTAAGATCTCTGGACCAGGGCTATTTTGAAAATCTCCTGGAGGCATCTGCTGCCTCCAGGGCTTCTTCAATGGTGCCTAAAGGCCTCACCTTACAAAGACCAACCTGTTAATTCCTAGAGACTTCTCACTTCTCTTCCAGCTGAAAAATGCTGCAAAGACTCCACCTGAGGCCAAAATGCTTGAAGTGTCCCATAATAGATTTGCAAACCTTATAGAGGAAGCAAAGCCACAGGCAGAACTGGAGCCCCAGAGGTGTATTAGTAAGTACAGGCTCATCCTGAAACCTGTTGAGTCAAGTGGAGTGACCTTGTGTTAACTTCAGTGAATCTAGGAGCTTTGGTCATAAGTGAGGACTGGGTCTATGAAAAAAACATTACTGCCTTTGCAACTGCAGACATGAGAACTCTCTCCTTAGGCTTCTGGCAGTTCAGTGCACTAGCCTTGTACATTAAAATCCAGGAATGGCCGTAGAAAACAGATTTTATCTTACATCTCCAGGTCACCAACCCCAAAGGTTCATAAAGGATAAGATCCCATTAGTGGTAGTATGAATATACAGTATCTGTGTTGGTCATTATAATGGAGAAGAATATCACTTCCGATCAGGATGGTTAGCTGGAATTGGTCAGCCTACATAAAAAGCACCACCTCTTTAGATCTAGGAGGCTTGTATCTACTGGACTATCATTTTAAAACCATTTATACTAATTTTGTTGGGTTGTATGTTCATGTAGAGCATAGGTAACTGGATTGTACAAAGGAGATGCAATTTGTACATTAGTCAGCAAAATAGTAGCTCTGTCAAAGCAGAGGGAACAAAGCTATCAATGATGATCTGAGAGATGGTCCCTGTGGCCTCATGATAGTTCTAGTGGCTGAGTGGCCATGCAGCAACCATGTCAATGTGCTGTTGTTAGAAAAGAACACACTGAAAAGGATGATTTGTCTTCTGCAACTGTTCTTTCTCTGTCCATCTGCCTAGCAAAAAATCTCCTAGAGCAATTGTGGTATAGTGCTGTGAAAAACTAATGTGTTTGACCTCTCCAGTACCCCTGCATCAAGGCTTTGACTGAGATTTTTTTTCCCTATATTGAGTTACTTTAGTAGCATCTGTTAGTGAAGAACATCACAAAGTCATCAGTTCACTTGTGTAAGTGGCTGGGAAACAGTTCTTCAGAAAGGAGCCTTGCAGGTTATAGTAAATCACAAGTGTGAACATGAGCCAGGAATGCAGTATTTAATAATAATTAAAAAAAAAAAAAAGCCAACCTGGGTCAAACAAGCAGGAATATGGTTGACATGATGCATGAAGTAATCCTGCTTCACTCAGTGCCGATAAGGCATCAGCTGGAGCACTGGATCTAATTTTGGGCTGTGCCCTCCTAATAGGATGTGAGCTCATTGGAGAGAATCCAAAATGAACAAGGGAATAATCAAAACTCTGGAAAATCATATGGTAAAGAGGCTGAATGTGTGGTTTGTGGTTTGATTTTTTTTCTTTTTTTTTTCTTTTCCAAATAATGGAAGATTTCAGGAAGACAGAATCTTTAAATATATAAAAGGCTCTTTCAAAGAGGAGGATGATAATAAGGTAATCGTACATAGTATATCTATACTGTTATTCTTTATTTTGTTAACTTATAATCTGATTGTGAAATGTAAGAAAATAAGTTGTATATTAAGACATACCTTTGACTGATAAAGACAGTGTAGTAAAGTATCTTTGACTGGCAGTCTGTTAGAAAAGGTGGATAAATGTATTTGATGAATCATGTAGGAGGAGATGTTTCTGCCTCAGAGCGCCAAAATGAAAGACTGAAAGATAACACTAAAAAGTATATACTATTATTTCATGGGGCAAGAGTAACAGTAAATAGGAAGACTGCTGAAGACTCGTGAACATCCTGTGCAAATTTCAAGATGCGATTCTGACAGTGGCGTATACTCCATTAGCTGTGTAACAAGACATCAGTTCACGTAGACTAAACTCCCTGGTATACCTCACAGCCTGCATGTGCTGACAAAAAGAAGAGTATCACCATTAGGGTGATAACTGCACAGCTCAGAAGCAGTGATGTGGATTAATCCCAGAATGTTACATCTTGAACAGTTTGATCCAGAGTATCTCCACCTGTGAAGTAACTCATAGGATTTTCCTTTTCCCTGTGAGAAAAGAGGTAAGAATGCAATTGGGACTGGTAGAGGAGAAGATGACAAGATAGAGGCCATATGTCGTGCATAAGATTCTATTCAGAAGTGGCACCAGGAATGTGCATAGAAGCCATCGATCTAATGTTTAATGTCAGTGAGTAAGAGAAAAGCAGAACCTGAAACTAAACAACCTTCTTGGCAATTGCCATTCAGCTAAGATGACTCTTTGGAAAATTACTCAGTGCTTTTTTTTTTTTTTTTTATTCTTTCTTCAGGAGGTAGGGGAAGAAGGTGGCAGAAGTTAGGTTTTGAATAAAATAGGATAGGTGAAGAGTTGGTATTCTCTGGAAGTGTTCATGTTCACCTAAAAATAAAATAGCAGCAACCTGTGAGAATTTGGGGTTTTAGGCAATAACAGTAAGTTGATTGAACACTGGAGATAAGAGATGTTATTTCAGCACTGTATTGTAAATTCTTGGGGAATGTGAGGGCAGGTACCTCATGTGCCCTATTCTACCTTCAAGTCAAAGTTTCTGTTAATCTCCTGTAATGAACCACGATGTTCTGGCAGGAGGTGAGAATGCTGGGTGTTATGAGAGAAAGAGCGTGGCCTGGTAGCCTTTTTGATAAAGGAAAATGTATGGTAAAGAGAGAACAGGTGAGTCTGATGTGGCTGGTTTGTACAGCAAAAGGCTGCTCCTGCATCTCTGAATGATTCTAGAGAAGAGTGAGCAGTCTTTATTTATTTATTTAGCCATTTAAATCATTCTGTAACGTGTACTTCTGCCTGTGAAAAATGACAGGGTGTGATCTTCAGATCTCTGCTTTGCTGTGCTGGATTTGCCTAGTGTAGCAGAAAATGGCAGGTGCATCACAACTACTGCACATGACCCTTTGATGGGCTGATTCCAGACAGCAGCCAGCACCCTTACCCACCCTGCTTCTTGCTCCTCCTTGTCCTCCTGGGCAATGGGGAGAAAACAGGAAGAAGCTGAAAAGATTCATTCATTTGTCATCATCTCAGTCAATAAGGGACCTAAAACTGGGTCCACAAAGTAAAGCAAAAAGAGGAATTCAATCACTGCTTCCCATTGGGAGCCAGATGTCCAGCCTCTTCCTGGGAAGCTAGGACTCAGCATGTGTAACAGCTGCTCTAAACAACAAATGCTACTACCCTGAATGTCCCTTATTCTCCTTTTACTTGGGCTTTTAGTGATGAGCACAATGCTATGTGAGATTCCTTCAGTCAGTTTGGGTCTGCTGTCCTGGCTGCATCAATCCCTTGTGTACTCCCAGACTGGCTTTGCTGAGAGAAGTGTGGGTGGGAAGAGAGAAAACCTTGACTTTGTGCAAGTACTGCTTGGCAGCAGCCAAAACAATGTTGTGTTATCAACACTTTTTTAGCCACAAATGTAAAGCACAGCACCATACAGGCTGCTATGAAGGAAGTTAATGCTGTCCCAGCCTGCCCCAGAATGGGTCCCAACAAGAATACTAGTGCTGTAGCTACATAGTTCCTTGTAGTATTTGAGTTTTCTTTTCTTTGTAGCTGTAGGTGGAAAGGCTCTGAGTGTATGCTAAGGATATACGCTAAGAGCTGCATGTACAAATGCAGGAAGCTGTAAATGTGATGAAATGACAGAGACAAAATACGTGCTGCAGGACGTGCCCTTCATATAAACAATTGGGAAATTACAGGTATTGAAACATGTCAAACTTCTTTAGAGATTATAACAGTGATTTTAGAAGTGCTTTGATATTATTTGAGAAATCAATGAATCGGTTCGTCTTGTAAAAGATTAAGAAAGAAGATTAGTTTTAACCTCAGTTTCTCTAGCAATACTGCTGGCTTTTCAACTTGTTTGACATCTGTACATCTCTGATCATGATGAAAGACAGCTATCCAAAAGGCAGAAGAAGCATTCCAGGAAAGGTAATGCATTTGTTTCCACTCCTCTGACAGAACTGAGGTGAACTCAGCCTTGAACTCCAGCAATGTCATAACATTATCCTCTCTAATAAAAGATGGGATGTGATTAACTAATTTACTTAATTGTGGCAAAGAGTCAGTGGAAACAACCATATTTCTCCCAAGAGGCAGGCTTAGGGAAAATGACTGAGAATTTCAAGAGATGTTTTCTCACTGTTTCTCTCTTAGCCTTTTCACGAAAGTACAGCATACACTTCAGCTTTTGCATCTAGGACAAAGTAGGACATCTTTCTTTAGGATATGAGATCTATATGTAGAGGGATGGCAAAAAGGGTGGCTGATGCATGAGGAACTCATGTGGATCTCAGAGCATCTTGTTCAGCGCCCTGCTCTGCCAGAGTTTTGCCAGGGAATTTCATTTTCCCATGCCTCAGTGCTCTGTTAGTAGAGCTGGAGTAACAGCTTTCCTTTGCCTCACAGCCAACACATGAATGGTTTCATGGGGTGCTGGCTAGTTAATCCTGCTTGCCTGTTTGAAGCTGCTACTTTGCACACAAGTAGGTAAACAGTGAAAAGATTTAAAGATGGTACTCACCTGTGAAAAAACAGGCTCCTTTTTGATTTGATAATCAGGCCTCTTTTTTATTGCACGACTTACAATTTGCAGCAATAACAATGGATATTCTCAGGCCATTATTTCCGATGAGAGTATGAATGAGAATATAATTTTAATCACATAATGAAATGGTGACAGATATATTTAAACACATAGAAAAATTCCCACAGGACTGTCAGTCATGTGTCATTTAGAAGAGACGAGGAGACAGTGGTGCTGCATTATCACAGGCAGATCTGGTAATGACACAAACAATTAAGGCTAATGTTTTTTGTTATAAGACTCTTGTTGCAGTTGCTGATAACATTACCAAACTTTAAGCCACTTGGGTTAGTTTTCCATCCCAGATACTCAGCTAAATTAGATTTGTGTTGTTGTTTTTTTTTGTTTTGTTTTCTCTCAGAGGAACATTTGAGGACATGGTTAATTGTTTCTGAGTGTAAGGAAAGGAGGAAAATACACTACTTTTGCCGTGAGATATATTTTCACTGAGGTACTGTGTTTCTGAGACAAGGCTTGAATCTTAACTCTTCCTTGATCTGAGATGCATGTTTTTCATGACCTGGTGAAAATTAGCTCCAAGTACTCCAGCCTACAGTCCCCTTAAAAAAACAAACACACACACACACCCCTCAGATTGTGCTTTCCCCATCCTGTAAGCTGTTGGAATTTGGCAACTATGTTTCTCAGGGATTTCATTTCTGCCAGGAATTCTTTCCTGGATTTCATAAGCAAGTTGTGTAAAACTTTTATTGCAATTTCTCTTTGTTGCCTTATGCATGGGAACAAGGAGGCTCAAATTATGAGAGTCAAGTGATGCACCAGGAGGAGAAAAGGACAAGATGTTCCATACTTGGCACTGACCTGAGGTGCTGTGGAAGTGAGACACAGGTGATAGCTCTGACTGTGGAGTTGGAAGACCGTACTAGAATGGGAGCAAAGACACCTCCTGTTACTCTCTAAGGTTGTAGAGGCGGAAGATAGTGAAAAGTTCTTCAAAACTAGACTCCAAAGCTCCTGAACTTGACATAAAACTTGGCATATTCTGCTCTTTTCTCTCCAAAGCTTTATAATATACCATCAAAAGATATGCCTTGACTGGCCCATACTGAAAAATCAGCTGTCAGTTAGCTGTATCTCCCTATAAGTGTTTTTTTTGTTTGTCTTTGGTTTTTTTTTTTTAACTGCAGATTGTACAAACAAGTTGGCTCTCTGTGGTATGAGTTTATAAATTCATATTTGCATATACAGAGACACAGCCTGTATATGTGGAACAATTTAACAACAACAAAAAAGCTGCATTTAAACAGTTGTAAAGTCAGGACATGCTTGAACAAGGCAGTGCAATACTATGGCAGTACCCTTGCATACATGAATTCAGAAGTCATCTTTAATCATAGTTGCATGCTGTGTTCTTCTCTTGGGTGTCCATCAACCGTAAGATGGAACTGAATGCTGCCCTGATGTCGTGCATCTGTCAGTAGGAGCTAGAGGATGCAGCAGTTACTTTTGAGATGCACAGTGTCACTGCTATGGTACATACAATGGGGATAGCACAACTATTCCTTTCTCAAGTATGTTTTGTAATTATAGATATATCAATATATTTTTTTCCCTCCCGTAAAAGAACCTGAAGCTTTAATGACAGTAATGATAGAGAGACTTATGCATCCCCAGCAATGGATGCCAGTTTGTTTCATTTTAGAAGGACGTCAGTCTTTGGGTGCTGAATGAGTCAGAGGTCCAGGGGAAAATCACCTGCCATCATGTTACTGAAGAATAAATACATGCTAGGAAGGCTTCTGCTAGTTTGCACAAAAAACCTTAATCCTGGTGTTCTCAATCTCATTGATTTTTGCACCTTCAGCTTTAATGCATTTTATCGTTTACGGTAGGGCGATTGTGTGCAGTTTTCCAAATAAAGCTATACAATAGAAAATAAAATCTGGAACTATCCTCTTTGAGTTTAGTGTTAGTAGAATATTACTAATAATCACATTTCGACCTGCAAGTGATCCAGTTATGGCTACACTACTGTTTCAGTTATATTTGTTAGGAGAGGGAAGATTTGAAATAGCTCTACTGATGTCAGGTATTTCATATGTTGATGTTGTTACATCATGCAAAATATTAGATGTATATGTTGTTGCTATGGATCCACTGGTGTAATCTCATCAGTGTGAGATCAGATTGAAGCCTCGGAAGGGTAATGAAAGCTATGAAAAGGCAACTATCCTCTATCCTTCTACTAATTGCAGTTATACTGCAGTTATATCTGTTGGCGTCTTCTATGAGCTGCAGAAGAAGGCAAAGATGTTACAACAGAAGCAAAAGGCAGTGGCTTCACTTGTCAGAAATTTGATAGATTTTTGCAGTGTGAAGAAAGAACCAGGGAACAGTTTTGGAGGATGATAATGAAACAGTAATTGCGAATGTTAGAGAGATCATCCTTGAAAAAGTGTGGAAGAGTGAGGAAACCTGAAAGTCCTGTTTTGAAGACTTAGAAAGACACACGATGCAGTCTGGTCCTCTGGGCTAGTGACAGTCAGACTCCCTTTGCCTAAGAGCGTTCAGAATGGCTGCAAAGGCTTCATCACAGATACTTGTAGCTATCTCCATGAAAAAGAAAGGGCAGCTACTTTTTGTTTGTTTGTTTTGTTTCATTTCTGAGTTTGTAGATTTTTTTTTTTTTTTTTTTTACTGCAGCAGGCTAAATCCTTCTCCTTCCATGAAACCTGAGCAGAGGCGCTGCTCTTCTGAATTGGTGATACGACAGAAACTGAACACTGTTGGTTTTGAGGCAGTTTGCCACAGAGTTGTTTCATGGAGAAAGAGGGAACTGCTTGCAGAAAAGTGGCAAGCAGAAAAACAAGTAAGCATAAATAGCATGAAAAATGGAACAGATATTTATCGAGGGAAGAAAAAAATAAAGAAGACAAGTGGGGGGAGGGAAGGAGTTTGTCAACCAGATCTTCAAAGTCTACCATGTATTATGAATGACTGGTTTCTGGAGGTAGTAGATCATTCAATTTTATTTACTTTGAGGTTTCCCATTCGTGTTGAAAAATGTTGATTTTCTTCTTTATCCTTTAATTGAGCCACCTCTGGGGGAAAAAAATAAACAAACAACGAATTAAGTTACACAAATAAGGTCCATTGTAGTCACACAAGTTTTGCAGATGCAAACAGTACTCAGAAGCTTGCAAAACTTACAACTGTGAAAGATTCATATGTTCCAAATCACTACTTTTGCAGTATTTCCTTTACCATCTGAATGCAGACACTGTGAAGCTGTATAAGTTAACCTTTAGACAGAAAAGTTTCTTTGGCCACTGCCTCAAGTGATGACAAACTTATTTTTGAGCAATCATCTGTACTGCCTTCTCTGAAATGTTTGCAAATAATGTAAATTGTTTCATAGAGCATTATCTTCAGTAGCCAGCCATATACTGCATATATTGCTGGATGTCTCACATTCTTCAGCAGCACCAACTATTATATTTTTAGTGTTCCTATGGTGTTGGTGGCATGGGTGAGTCAGGCCAGTGTTGTTTCTCAGGCACTCAACGTGCATCAGTATTGAGGTTTTCAATATACTTCTGAAGTTCTGAGATCAGCAATTCTTTCTGCACTTGGGAGGATTGGCAGATAGCTTGTGATTTCTAGATATATTAAATTGAGCTGTCCCTGCTCCTGTTCCACAGGAATCAATGCCCAATCCCCACGTTGCTTTCAAATGCTCACATGAAGATGTTTTGTTTGATTTACTTTTGTTTCACTTTTCTGCTGGTTCAACAATGACAAGTTGCAGAGTCCTACAGTCAGAGAAGAATAACTGCATGCATCAGTACATGTTAGGGGCTGACCTGCTGGAAATTCAGCAGAGAAGCAATGCCCTGGGTGTTCGGGCATACAACAGGCTGGCCATGAGCCAGGAGTGTGCCCTTGTGAAGCATAAGGCCAATGGTATTCTGGGGTGCATTAATAAGAGTGTGGTCAACAGGTCAAGGGAGGTGATTCTTCCCCTCTATTCTGCCCCAGTGAGGCCATATCTGGAGTACTGTGTCCCATTCAGGGCTCTTCAGTTCAAGAAAGGCAGGGAGCTACTGGAGAGAGTGTAGTGAAGGACCACAAAGATGATGAGGAACCTGAAGCATCTCCCTTCTGAGGGAAGGCTGAGAGACCAGGGACTGATCAGCCTGGAGAAGACTGAAGGGGGATCTTATCAGTGCTTATATTTAATCAGTAGGTGTCAGGTGGATGGGGTGGGTGCCCAGTGACAGAACAAGGGGAGATGGGCAAAAACTGAAAAGTAGGGAGTTCCAAATGAATATGAGGAAGAACTTTCTTTGAGAGTAACAGAGCACTAGGAACAGCTCTGGGAACAGGCTGCCCAGAGAGGTTGTAGAGTCTCCTTCTATGGAGGTGTTCAAAGCCCACGTGGATGCTTTCCTATGCAACCTGCTGTAGGTAGCTGATTTAGTAGGGAGTCAGACTGGATGATCCTCTGAGGTCCCTTCCAACTCCTGTGATTCAGCGATTCTTTTCAATTACTTCTCATAAATACTGCAGGTGCCAGAGCTCCTGAGTTTCAATTCACTGAATGAGCCCGGGGTTTAAAAGGATAGAACAAAAGTCATGAACACAGTCATTCATAAATGGTCTCAAATTCCTCATTCCTTTCCTCTTTCTTGATTCTGACTGTCACTGATGTGTAGTTGTGTGTGTGAGTACTCATTTGTCCGTTTGGTACAGACTTTCAACTCTGTGCAGGCTGTTGACTTCTAAAGCACTGCAAAAATGCTACAGCTGAAACAGTACGTTTGTGCTCTCAATTGAGGCTAAAATTGGAGAAGGTAAAAGAGGGGCAGCAAAGTCCAATTTAAATACAATTTAATTGAGTGTAATGTACGTTAATGGGAAATGGAGAGCACAGTTCTTTGACTTGTACTTTTAAGTAGGCTCAGGGAATTTGAGATGTACAATATTCACCATGGATTGTTGTTCTTCAGTTAAATCAGTGTAGATAACTAGGTCATGTCATGGTAGACATAACCAGGATGTTTATACTGAATAAGTATTCACTAGAATGGTCATATATAAGAAGAAACTTTACGAGCTGGGAGCAGAGCTACACAGAAGAGTGAAAGGAGGAACCTCATAGGAAACTAGAAAAGAGATGGGGGAGTAACCACTTTGTCCATCTGCGGTGAAGATCTCTCACTTTCTCTAATAATACATGTAATGTGTCTTATTTATTTATTTTAAGATGTGACACCACATGTATCTTTCAACAGGGTTAGAAGTTTTTTTTTTTTTTTTCTGTTTGCCATACTTTGCATGAAAGCAAACATGCATCATTACATGTGTCTTGTTTAGTAGGAACATGAGAAATGAAACATTCTGGATCTAATTCATCCCAACTATAAATGTGGTTGACATTAAGTGATTTACAACAGGGGGTATATTTGATTCAGTATAGCTACTGGAAGGAAATTATTTGTTTATTTTAGACTTCTATTTCAAAATGCTATGCAAATGCAATAGCCTAGACCTGTGGTATTTTTGGTGGTGTGGGTTGGTTGGTTTTTTTTTTTTTTTCGGGGGGCATGGAGAGGAAGGAAAACATTATTCTCTACCCATGGAAGTAGAATGAATGGTTTAATTTTAGTTGGTATTAACTGGGATTTAATTTCTTTGAGGAAAAATTCTTTTGTAACCTAGATTTGTTCATTGATTTGTTCAGAGGAGAGCTGCTTTTTTTTTTTTCCTTCCAAGAACTGTATTTCTAAATACTGTCTGTTTTCTTTCTGCAATGCACTCTGCTACATCTCCAAGTGGTTCTTCAATTTCAGCCATCTGTTCTTCTGCTACTGCATCAGCAGACAAGGAGGGAGGGAATGACTTCTATTTGTATTTTATTGATCAGTATATGAGTATAAACAGATATTATATATATATTATATATATAATATATGTATATTTAAATTGACTGAAAATTGAGTTGCATACATACAAACTTTTTTTTCAAATTTCAAATTCCTCTATCAGAACTAAAGCATGGCTGCATATATATATATAAAAAAATAATATGTATATATATTACTGTTCACAGTACTGTGTTTAGCCAATACATCATAATGTATGAAATTATTTGCCATAACTTAAGCTTCCTATAAGTAATATAAGTATATATAAGTATAATATAATATAAATATAAGTAATATATAAGTTTTATTTCAGAATGCCATTATGGTTTGAAACATAGCACAGATTAGGCGATTTTCACCTTGAAGATACATGTTTAATTCATTTAAATGAGCATGCATTTTTGGTGAATTGGTGAATTTGAAAAGTCTGTGAGCCAATTTTATTCTTCAAGTTTGTCACAAATTTTCCTTTTGATACCATGAAGGATGTGATTTCATTTAGTGAACTGTAAAATCTTTTTATCATTTTACTCCCAACTTTGCCACCTTCCATCAGAAAAGTAAATGATGTCCCCATAATCAGCATCCATATTTTGAAGGAACTCCTGGAATTGACAATGGTTCAGTCAATTGGATTTTATGAAATTCATAGCTTTGATGACAATTTGCATGAAGTTATCAATTTTGAAAGCTTTCATATATAAATTTTCTTGATTTATGATGCAGTGATAATTCATCAAATGTGAATTGCCAGCGGTGATTCTATCATCTTTTAATTGTCATAAAATTAATAATATATTATTTTTTACCAACCTTTGCCAGGACAGCATTGGTAGCTGTACCAGATATGTTAATAAAGGCAAAAGAAAATTGCTTTAATGTAATTTCTGCTGCTTCATACAGACCAAGAGATTTAGTTATGGCTTCTTTGGTGCCTTTACAAGACACTTCTTCAGTGACATATTTGTTATCAGTACCTCTAATGAAAATGTCAGGTTAAAGTGTATCGGTAGCATCAATATTTTCATCTCTTGCAAAAGCAAAAAAAAAAATTGAAATAGGCAGCTGTGCTCTCCAAATTTCTTTTGATAGGTGTTCCTCTTTCTTCAGTTTGCCTGGGTACTGTCTGATGAGATAAACTGATTTTAGAGTTTTTTTTTTTTTAATTAAGCACAGTGTCATATTAATTGTCTTGATTAAAAAAAAAAAGTAGCAATCTCTGTCTGTTTTCCATTGCACACTCTTTCTTCATCCATAATTTTCCTTTTTTTGGGTTTTGTTTTCTTTTGAGGCATCATTAGGCAGGTTCAACTATTAGTACTGGCAATCACCGCTTTTTATGCAATAAGTGGCAGAAGTGTATGTAATGTACAATACACATGGGATTCAATGCAACTAATTGTGTTTGACAGGCATGAGAAGTGGAGTTAGCATTGTACTGCACCCTCCCTGTGTCCCAGGACTGGGCTGGGCTGCTTGGCAGGGCAAAGCCTCTGCCATGATGGCGTGGGGCAGGGGGCAGCCACATTGTAATCTGTGATGGGTTATGTGCCACTGAGGAATGAGTCTAAAGATGTTCCTGTCACTTTAGTTGGTAGAAATGAATTTGCCCAACAGAAAATTGAGCTAGTCTTAGACAGTTTTCTACAGGCTTATTAGTGTCAAACGTTGTTAGATTATTTTTACAAGTAGATATTCTCCCTATATTATTTCCATGTACGTGTGTAGAGTCTCCGTGATATCCAGAAGAGGAGAATAAATGAAATCAAACTGGTTCATGAGCTCTATGAATATTCAGGGTGTACAGAGGTGCCACTTCTTCCTTCTTTTTGCTGTAGGGTCTTCCAGAGCTTGCTCAGTTTATAGCTTGAGGAACCACTGATTGGCTGCTTTTAAGTATAACAGTGTGTAACTGTTTTCAAGAACAGTATAGAGTAAGATGTCTTAAGCTCTGTCAGATCTTTGTGCTGTATGCCTACTCTTTCCATTGTCTGTGATGTAGGTTACAGGTGAGTTGGCTGAGGGATTAGCGTTATGAAACAAGTTTAGAAGTTTGGAGTGATAAATAAAAGTATTTATTTGGGCTTATTCAAGAAAGTCAACAGGCTTTTCTGTCTGGCCTACGTTTGCCATCTATTTCTCACAAGGAAAATGCAAGTTAAATCATTACACCAGTAATCCCAATTGGAATTATTTCCTTTTCCAAGGCTTCCAACTCTTGGACTTGTGAATTCACTGGTTTTATTTATAGGCCCTGGCAGAGGCAGAATGAGTAGGGGACTGGTTGCAAGGAGAAAGGCAAAGACTGTATTACTTCAGGGTACCTCTTAAAGACTTTTGAGTTCACTAAACCATATTACCTCACTGAATCTTGACGGGTGAAGTAAGGTGGACCTCAGAGACCAATGACTTGTATACATAATTAAGGTAAAGAGTTTGCATCCAAAAATAAAGGGTGTCGTCTGTGGTGACTAGCACAATATACCAATATACATGCAGAGTCAGTTTTGGTGGTGTGCAACCAGAATAGCTGCTTGAAGTCCCAAAGCCTGCAGACATTCCACCAGGCTGAGTTAAGAAATTAAGTCATCTAATGAAGGAATGAAAAGATGGGTAGCTTAGTCTCTGCCTAGAGCCCCAACAGGCAAATGTCCCTGCATAAATGTCTGGATCAATTAAATTGCTTGACAATAACTATTGTGGCATTACTGCTTTTGTTAGTCTAGAGTCAGTAGTTGCAGCAATGAACATCATATACAGTTTTATGTCTTGACATTGTAAATTCCCTCAGGTAGTGCCCTCAGGCTTGATCTGAAGTGAGGCTTTGATGCTGCAACACTGGGTGTTATATTGTGGAGCTTTAATGTGGCTGCCCTAAGGTAAGCAGGCACCTCTGCTAAGTGCCTTGGCCCCATACAGGTATGTGGGAAGAGCTAGCTAGGTACATCAGGATCAGGTAATTAGCTTTCTATTAGGAAATGCTGAGGACACTGTGGGATCTTCACCAGCACGTAGCTGCCTGTTACACCCATTTTTCCAAAATAGAACTTGTCTCTCTCTTCTAAAACATGACAGAAGAATAGGTGGAGGTGGCCTTTTGAACAGGAGCCTGATGATTAAAGTGCTCCCTCAGGCTGTGGGAAATCTAGCTTAGTTATTGCCTTTGCCAGAGGGAACTCAAATTCACCTCCCAGAGAGTTCCCTAAATATGTGCCTATCTGCCCTCTGCTGCGCAGGTCTGATGTGGAATTAGAGAGCTGAAGTTGAACTAGGCTAGAAATCAAGAACAAGATGGTGCTCCCAAAGAGCCCAGGGACCTGTATTCAGCTTCAGTCTCCAAGGACTGCTTTGTTTAAAATGCCTTTGCAATGAATAGAGTAGGACTCTATAAGATCTGAGAGAAAAATATGGGTTCCACCTTTGAGGCTAAAGAGCTGTACTCCTTCCTCCTCTCTCTTCAACCCTGATCAGCTTGAATTCACTTCTGACAAGAGAAATGTTCCAGTGAGAGGAGTATATAGTATATATACCGTATATAGTGGAGAGGCTGGGGGGACTGTGTGACAGATGAAGAATGTGCATTTGAACTCTCTTGTGCTGGCTGTGGCTTTGTGTCAGGTAGATCCTGAGTTCTTCTGCAGATATCAGAGTACTCTGATAGCTGAGCCATGAATGATACAGCTGCTGTATCTAGAACTCCTGATGAATCAAGGCTGTGGGGAGATGGGAGCACAATTTCCTGGATTTTATTTGGCTCAAACAGGAGGTGCTCATTCTTAATGAGGCTGAGGTGCAACCATGGAAGGGTAGAGTTTAGGTGTCCTGACAGCTTTAAGTTCACAGGCAGAGGCCCCTGTAGAATACAGGCATTAAGTGGCAGCTGAAGCAGGGATTATAGACCCACAGTCTTGAAGTTTGGTCAAATTTAGGTATTTTGATCCTTCTTTGGATCTACATTCTTGTCCTGTGTCTAATTCTTAGAATTATAGTTATATCTAGCACTGTGTAAACAGAACAATTATGCCATGAGTGAACTTGTATTTGGGCCACGTGGGTCAGGGTAAAGCTAACCTTTGCTCTTGATAAATTTTTAGACAATATTTCTCATAGCAGCGAGTGTTGACAGAAGTAAATGTGGATGCTGAATGAGGTACTAGGTGAACAACTTGAGCAGGGTGAATCTACCAGTTCAGTAGGTATAATGGTTTTCAACTTGGAGTCCATTCAAACTTTTACTGACCTGTGACTGTGAATTCAGCATGCTGCTGCAGTCACTTGGCTGTGTTAAGATGTTACTTCTTTCAAACCAGTATCTGAAATCAAACAGCCAAAGACAATGGCACTTTGGAAGGGAGTTGCCTAGCCGTTATGCTTAAGTATTATAGTAAAACCAAATAACAAAGTCTAAATCCACACCTTTGGCACTTGTGTCCATGTATTATAAAGCATCATCAGATATTACGCTTTCCGGTACTCTGGGATCCTTTGAAAACAGAGAGATTTAGATCATGTTCCAAATACTAGCATTGCCTGAAATAAATATTTCCTTGTTTGCAGTAATTAGAACTTTGGATTGATTTCATAAGGTAAAGCTCATATGGGGTCTTTAAAGCATACCCAGCTGATCCATCACTTAAAAAGAGGGCTCAGAAAAAATAAGGAAATTTTCTTCCTATGAAAGTTAAAATTTAGCTTGAGCTACAACAAAATGAAGAATGTTAACAAGCTATAATAGAGTCACAGAATATCCGAAGTTGGAAGGGACCCATCATAAGCATAGAGTCCAGCTCCTGGCTCCACACAGAACCACCCAAAATCCAAACTCTGTGTCTGAGGGCACTGTCCAAACACTTCTTGAACTCCAGCACTTGGGGCTGCGCCCGCTGCCCTCTGGTGAAGAGCCTTTCCTTAACCTTCAACCTGCCCCTTCCATGATGCAGCCCCATGCCGTTCCCTTGGGCCCTGTCTCTGCCACCTGAGAACAGAACTCAGTACTGTCCCTCTTCTTACCTCATGAGGAAGCTGTTCTTAAGGAACAACAAAAACAAACAAACAAAAAAAAGAAATGGGGAGAAGACTGTTCAGAAATACATTTTTGTTGTGTACAACTACCCAAATGGCACAAGGGAGTTGTAGCTCAGAAGTTCTGTCTGGAATCCAGCCAACCAAATATCAAATTTTAGCATAGACTTCCCCACCTAAATTAGTTAATCTAGTCTTCCCTTTTAATTACTGGAAAGAGAGAAGCATATCTACAATGAGATTTATTTCATGCTAAAGCAGACTTTTAAATAGGTCAGATGAATCACCCTCTGGAAGTGCAGTTGTCTGAAGCTTCTAAGAAGAATTCTGCTGCTCGTAGATTTGCTCTTGTTCTGTAGCCAGTGAGAAGTACCTATCCTGTGGTATTGGTGCAGTTATGACTCCCAAGAGTTCAGTTGGAGGGGAGGGACTGTGGTTCCCTGTTGAAAGTGTTCTCTGGCTAAAATCCCAGATCAAATGCAATTTCAGATGAGATAGTAAAGAACAAAGTCATCTTCCCTCACCAAAACACTCCTAAGCCACCCTGTTCCATGCCTCCAGCTATCAGCTAACCGTACTAGTTGTCAGACTATAGGCCGTTAATGAAGATCCTGCCCAAACTATTGCTCTTTGCATTACCTGCTGTATTACACCATTTTTACTGTAGTCATGGTGCTTGAATCTGTTTGTTTGCTTTTCTCCAGAATCATAATTAATAGTAAGTGTGACGCTTCTGGCAGGAATTTTCTGTGAAACTGTCATTTGTGCTAAAATTCATGAAATCTTTTCACAAATATTTGGCAGTTTTTCAAATACTCTTGAAAGGGGAAAAAAAAGAGTAATATGATCCTATGAATCATATTAATGAGCTGAAGTCAGCACTCTGAATTCATGTTTTTCATTTTCTTCTTTTTTTTTTTAAATATTTTTCAAAAATTTTACTCGCAGTACCTTGCATGTACCTGTAGTAAAGGCCCTAACTCTCCTTTTCCAAGCTCTGATTACTCTTACATTTCCAAATTTGTGAACAGCTGTCAGGAGCATGTGTGCGTGTTTGTGGGAGTATTTGATAACTATGGTCAACAAATGCATTTGAAGTGTAGCATAACTTCATCAACAATGAGCCTGCCAGTTTGATTTGTTCCTTTTAATCCATGAGGTGCTTTTGAAGGCGGGGTTGTCTTTAATATTATTATATTGTGTGTGAGGATATAAGTAGTTAATGTGAATGCATGCTGGATGGTAACAAGCTAGTGAATCTTTTTTACATCATTTGAATGACAGCTTTTCACTCACTCACTTCTGTACCAAGGTCTTGATTAAGTCTTTAAATGACCTGCACACTGATAATATACAGACAGTTGTTTAGGATGCGTAGCCAGGAATGTTCAGCCAGAAATCTCAATTTTAACAGTGGAGAGACTACCACCTCCTGGTATTTTAGACATATAGGCAAAAACTGTCTGATCTGGGTGGCTCAAGTTAGCTGGGGCCATGTGTAGAGTCTAGACTGCTCTTAATCCAGTGGCATTATTATTAATAATAATAAACGCAAATGCATTTTATGGGACTCTTGTATGTGAAAGCCTTTGGGCGTTTCACGAAATACAACTAAACACAGAAGTTATTTTCCATTTAGAAAGTACAGCGTACCCCCAGTGAAATTGGAAACTGGCAAGAGAGCAAAAAATACCTACTAAACACCTCACAAAACACAAAAGATAGAGCAACCACCCACAATTCATTAGATTTCTACACATGCCAACCCCTCCTAGCCATACTGACATCAGAGGGAGATTTTTCATGATATCAGTGGGAGAAAGATCAAACTTAAAGTTCAGTGGGAGGTGTCTCTGTGAGAGAATAGGGACAGTAATGCATTCAGCTGTACTTGCACAGGTTGAGCAGAAAGATACATTTCTTTCAGCTAGCTGTAGCTGGGCTAGTGATATCACTGTCCTTTAGAATTTAAGCTTTCTTTTGCTGGAGAATGATGCTACAGATGCTCTCTGTGTTGAGACTGAGAGCTAGTTTGAAGGTTGAGATCAGTATTTGAAATCTCTTGTGGTGTGGAGGAATTCTGAACCACCTCCTTATGGTTTTCCTTGATGTTTTACTCTTTGTATGTATGCTAGTAATCTCTTATCTCAGTTAAACTATGATCAAAATAATCTTTGATTTTAGGGGAGATTTTTTTCAAATCTCCAGAGTTGATTAAAAAGGTTGGTTTTCCAAAATGGTTGACACATTGGAAATGTAACAACTATTCATTGGATTAAAATGGAGTTAAACCAACAAAAAAAATGTTGTACCACTTTTAGAATTTCTGCCATTCTTCCTTAGGCTTGTTAATTTTCATGAATGTGTACCACAGTCTTGTTTGGTGAAACTTTAATAGAGCTTTTCAGCATTGCAATATGCTGCTTCTCTCCTGTTTTTTTTTTTTGTTTGTTTGTTTTGTTTTGTTTTTGTTTTTTTTTTGGGGGGGGAGGGGAGGGTAAAGATATGGCCTGAATTACCATGTTATCTAAAAAGCATCCCCTTCTCTCCCTCAAAATAACTTTCACTTGCTGCAGTGGTAAACAGCATAGTTTTTTGTATTTTAGCAGATAGTACTTTTACAACATTGCATACTGGAGCAGATCAAAGCAGAATAATGTTGGTGCCATGAAATGAAAAGGAACAGATATCACAAAGCTTGCATTTGTTCAATGCAGGGAGGGAGAATAAAGATTGAAGTGAATCGGGAAATAAAAGCATGATCATTAAGAAGGTGGCCTTTGGTGTGGTCACCTCTGTTGAGATTCAGTCTAACAGAAAATTGTTGTTGTCTCTACTTGTTCAGTAATGGCCCCACCCTATTCATTTGTGTAGAAGAATGGATCAAAGTGAGCTTGAAGATAGACAGAGTTTATAAAAACAGAAAACTCATTTTCTCATACGCTCTTTGGCGCCTGAGGCAGAGGTATTGATTGTAAAGCAACCGAAACAAGCTAAGCCATTCTTGCCTTCTATACGTTTGAACACTTGTAATTGTGCAATAGGTAATGAAACAACCCAGAATGACGCACAAAGTACAGTACAAATGAGAGACAAAAGAATCTCAATTGTTTAAATAAAGCAAGGCTGTGAAATTGAGATTCAGATGGGATTTTCTTTTAGACGTTTCACAAAAAAGGGGAAAAATCATTAACTTGTTGAGTGGTTTTGTCTTAACTGTCAGTTCACATAGCAACTGCATAAGTGTAAATAAAGTTTCATTTTGTTTTGTTTTAAACATGAAGAGTCAGTGCACTTTATACAGGCCCATTAACTTGTCTGTTACAGAACTGACTTATGCCAGATCCAGAAGGATGTTAAGGAGAAAATGTGAAAGATCTGTTGTAATGGTGTTCATCTCTTTTGTGCTCCTTAGGGCCAGTGTGAGTCATCTTGTGCAGTGTGGCGTGACTCTGAGCATTCAAAGACGGACTTAGTGATTTCAGAGACTCTAAAAATAAGGTTAATAAACAGGTTCCCTGCAGAGGCTCATTGTATTTCCCATAAGGTATGATTCAAGGTCATTTGCAGACTTATTTGCAGTTAAAATTTGTATTATGTGTGTTGTCTAGCCCTAATGGATTTGTACAGTTTTGCCTCTGTTTACCTGTACACCAACTTAACTGTTACAGCACGTATCTACTCCAGCTCATCTCCTGTCCACAGGACTGGTTTGTGGACAGCCTGTCTGACATGCTCAGCAGTCCGCTAACCTCCTTTATGTGTCCAGGCATGCTCAGACCTATGTGTTTCAGCTGTGTCAGCACCTCTGCGTACTGTTTTGCTGCTTGTATGGTCATGAAGATAGTTTTGAAGATGGCTTTGAGGTTGCCCTCTGCGGGATGCATGGTATACACAGGGTGGACAGATCTGTGCGGAGATGAAAGTGCTTCTCCTGGGATATCTTTCTCTATTTGAGAGTGGAATCAATTCTGCACGCATGAGATGCCTCAATACTGGCACAATTGTAACATTGCTAGGACTGATTCAGCCTTACTGCTGCTGTTTTCCTGATACAGACCAATGGTAAATCCACTTTGCACTGCTGTGGCAGTGTGGAGGAACCTCAGGGTCGAAACAAATAATATTTACACCTAGCTGAAGGTTCCATTCAATCCTAATGCAATAAAAAACAGTGAGAATGTAAGGAGGAACTAGGCTCCAACTTGTGCAAGAGCACATTCATTACCAAACCTCTCCAGCCCCTCCCCTGGATTCACCTGGATTTATGTGCTTCTTCAGTAAGATAAATTGTGCTCTTTCCAATATGCTGACTTTAGGGTAAGGAAGGAAAAACAGTCAAATCAGATATGTTTTTTTTTTTTTTTTTTTAATTTTAATTAAGTCATCTCTATTTGAAGGTGGTGACAACTATGCTTCAGTCTCCTCTTGTTCATCCCATACTCTGGGAAAAGTTCCAGTCTGATTTTTGCTTTGCTCATAACAGAAAGCTTGTATTGGTTTCATAGCCCTGTAATAAATTATTAATTCTGTCATCAGCTGTAATGGTATAATGAAATTTCAACAGTTACACAATATGCAACGTTCTTGTCTGCTAAGGTCCACAGCTGAGTGGCCAGCTACTGCTGGAGAAGGTGAGGGCTTTGTATTGCACAGAAAATTTCCTTTGGATGGGAGTGGATTTGATGTTACTGAGAGTTCCCATTATGCCTTAAGGGGCTCTGCCCTGCTTTTTGTTTTTTCTAGCAGTGCAAGATCTGCCAAGTCAATGCAGATGATTAAGATTTCAAGGCTGGTATCCTGCCTCTAGCTAAATTTGAGGTGCTATAGTGTAGTCCGTAGACAGATGAAGTCCTACTGATTCAATTCTCCATGCTTCTCCTGCTAATGTTAACTTTGCCAATGCACTGTCCAGCGTTCTCCTCTCCTCCCTGGTCACCGAATATGTGGAGACTGCTGATTCAAACACTGTAGTATGTAAAGGGAAGAATACATGTCATAATTGCTGTATTCATGGCGGTGGGGATGAAAAATAGCCGTTCTCAAGCTTCTTTGGGGATTGTTTTCCACTCTTAGACAAGCAGTTTAAATTATTCCTGCAAGTTCTTTCTACTGAATGATTCTTCCCTCTTCCAAATCCATCAATAGCGTATACCTTCACAGTGGCTGTAATGAGCACCCTGACAGACTCTGGTGTCAATGAGCCCACAAAAAGCAATATTTTGAGTTTTTTAGCCATGATTCTGAATGAATCTTATCCTTGAGTTGTTTATTATAAGGAGTCAATCAGATTTTTCTGCTTGGTGCCTATACTGGGATTAAATGCGTTAGGTAGTGTTTTCTTTTCTGGCTTTGTCACCTTGTGGCCCTGTGAAAAAGGATGTAGAACTGTGTTGAAAAAATGATTCCTTTGTACCTGTATATTGTACTTATGTGATGCAACTTGGGAGATACAGAAAAGAAAGAATCGCAACATTTAAACTCTGTTCATACTCAATTGCTGTAGTAGCAGTGACTTTTTATGTGCTTTTTATCAGCTTTTTATGTGACTTAACTTGGTGCTGGGAGTCAGTCCAGTCCTTAGTGAGCCACAAAGTTATTAACCACAATGAAAATAAAAGTCTTTCCCTTTTCTTATACGTATTCTGCAGCAGAGAGTAAAAACTATCCTTGTACTGCTTTTTCTTGAAGTGGTACCTGCATTTGCTGACACATTTAATTAAGTTCCTTTGTACTTACAGAGAACATTTAGTCGATACTGCTTTACTGTATATTAGGGGGTAATACAGATGAATAAGATCTCTAAGCTGCAGTGAACTACATGCTTGGAAACATACTGGGTTTATTTCGGCCTCTAGAGCTCAGGTTATGGACTAACTTAAGGGTATGGGCTTTAAGGCCAGGTGCAGGAAACATTTATTGACACAGATACTTGTTATTCTTATAAATGTCCTTAATCTAGCAATCTGAAGGATAGCCTCTTATTTTGGTGGCGATGGTTGTATTTAGTGTGCAGCCATTCTGTACCCTTTTCTGATGATACCTATGCTGTATGTAGTACAGGAGTACTTAGGAACACCAAATAGAGATCTGGATCACGTTGTTCTAGTTATTGTGTCAAAAAAACCAAAACCAACAAGAAGAACATTTGGGTAACTTAAAATCTCAAAGCATCTTTCTACTGCTGACAAATGGATTGCTAGAATTCTAGTTTGTCATCTTTTGATTTGAAACTTTCAACAGGGGACATGATAGCAAGTTATTTACAGCTTTCTTTTAAAGAAACTGTATCTATGGAGTTTCTGATCAGAAAGATAGCTTCTATAGAATCCTTTTGAATTTTTAGGGGAAAAATTCCTTCCCAACTAAATCCTTGCAGGCTAGGTATACTCTGTTTCTTTCTGGGTCATGTAGACTCTACTGTGCGTGATGCTCAGTCAGAAAAAATTCATTTTTAGTTTCTGAGGAAATGTAACACTTGGCAAGGAGTTTGCGACGAGAAACCTTCTTTATTTCCTTTTTTTTTTTTTCCTTTTTTTTCTTTTTCATGTGCTCTGTGAGAGTGATTCAAATGGCACTGAATTAACTTTGAGACTTAAAAGAGAGAGGTATTTGATCATTTTCACTGATGGTAACTAACAACTCTAGGGCAACTAACCAAATTAGCTTTAAGAAGAGGAAAATGGACTTCTTTGAATGGCTCTTGGATTTTGTTTTGTGAAGACATCTGTCTAACCATTCCACAGTATTTCTTCTTTAACTTACATGGTAACTAGTTCTTAGGAATCAAAGCTTTACAACAAAAGGCAAGTCTTTATTCCTTTCTGTATAACTTTGATTGTCACAGTTAGATTAGATAATGGATAGAGTCCTGGCATAATAAACAAAGATATTAAATTCTTACATTTTTTAATGAATGCCAATAGCTGAATGGAGAAGAGGGACCCTGCTAATGCTGTGCTCCTATTAGAATGCCTTATTCCCTCCTATTGAGGTGAGGAGCATGAATTAATGATCAATCCCTTACTTAATAGTCATCTAACTAGTCAACACTTGTAGCTTCGTATCAGATGCAGCATGCACCTATTGCTTGTGCAGGCTATTGCACGAGCGTATGGAAGGGAGTGGAGGAGTACTGTGATTACAGAGGAAAGTGAATGTCACTGAAGGATGTAAGACGTATATATGCAGGAAACTCAGCTTGATCAGTTGTGTTGCTTGTAAAACAGCTCATTGACCTTATGCCTATTAGTTCCTTAACTCTTCACCCAATTCTGTGAGGACTGCAAGAGCAATAGGGCGAATGTCAACTTACTGAATCATTGCTGACTATGCTGTAGACATTTTCCTTATTTGGACAGAATTTCTGCTTAGGTATGCTGAGAATCCACAAAGCAGCTAGGTACTAAGCTCTAAGACACTCAGACAGGTGTCTCAAAAGACATGTAGGACATTTACTCCAAGGTTCATGAACTAGATATTTGAAAATGAGTCCAAAGAATTTAGATGTGGGATTTGGGACTGAACTCCCTCAGGCTTCTTTACTCTGTAAAGCCAAGATATTCACACAATCTTGACTAAATTAGGATACTTAGAGTCCTTCATCTTACCCCTGCAGCAAATCTATTATAGCAGTCTAATGCATGTACTATTCAACCACGTCAGGGATCTTTGTTAATTTAGTGGGAATAAAGAATTAATCATTAGTATCTCTGTTAAGAAGTTTGTGTTTACCATCAGCATGGCTGGTAGATGTACAGATGTTAGCTCAATGTGAAATTATAGTTACATATCATCTTGAACTTGACCAATTTATTAACCCAAGCCTAATAGGCCTTTGGGACTGCGTTTGGCACAGGGCTAAAGATTTCAAGATGTACAGCTCTTTGTTTACTGAATGTGGTTGGGATAACATACCAAAGGGAGAGAACTATAATTCATGTTTCAATTTAGTTATAGGCTTGGAGCTCTGAGGTGCTGTTAAGGCTCAGGTGTTCTCGTGAGTACAGTGAAACTTCATCTCTTACTGACTTATATGACAAAATCCTGCATCAGGTGATGCAGCATTGCTAAGTAGCTCTCCAGTTGGAGATAGGTGAGCTCAGACTTCACTTATAGCTGCCAGATAAGTGCAGAAGAACCATAAAGCCTGCAGTTCTCTGGAATAAAATTCTTGTTTCTCATTACATTAAATGTTGCAGGAGTCAGAGAAATACTTTTATCATTTTTCCTTTGATTTTGAAGCTATAGAGTAAGGAAATTCAGTCAAGTTCCAAATTAGACAGAATGGTTCCAATTATTTTGTGTGTGTGGTCGCATGACAAGCTTAGAACAGTGCAACTCCTCTTCCCCATCTTCCACCCCCCCAAAAAAAAAAAAAAAAAAAAAAACGAAACAGCTATGCTCTGTGTTTCTTTAGGGAAATGTGTGAATGAGTTATTGTTAACTTTTTACTGACTTCTTTTTCACTGGACTGTATTTGAAAGGCTTTTGGGAAGAGATATTTCTACTTTGTTTCACAGTTTGTATTATTTCCCTGCTGCTCATCTGGTGTCAGCGTCCCATCCAAATTCAACTAGAGCCTGATAAATGAATTATGACTGTCCTGTGGCAAGAGCTCCAGGATGGGCTGAAGCCAAGGACATCTTGGAACTATTAGTAGTGTTTAACAGTTCTTTTCAATGCTGTTTTCAATTGGAAAAGTCAAATGAAAAGATTTTATGGTGGTTTTTGAGCAATGTTGATTGTTGGTAGTTGGAATATATTGATTTTTGTTCATTGACATGGAACAAATAGATGCAACACACATACCCAACTAATCACCTGTGATTATTTGTCCGCAAGAGCTTTATGAAATGTAGAGATGTTACATGGTCATTTCCCTCCCTGTTAAGGAAAGGTGGTTCTGTCAGTAGCGCAGCTAATTTGAAGCAACATCATCCAGAAGTAGATAGTCCATTAATTTGATGGAAAGGATAAGGGTGTAAAATCTATATCCTGCTTTGAAATTTCATTTTCCAAAAATCATTGGCAGATGTACTGTTTGGGCTTTAGAACAACATTGCTTTACATGAAACAAATAAAAGCTAAGTGGTCGGTCACATTTGTAACAGATTTTACTTGTCTTACCTTGCTCACCTTGCTTAGGGGTCATTTTCTTAACGTCAGTGAGGTTATAGTGATTGTAGGTGAATAGGCCCAATAGCTGATTCAAGCCTGAGTATCCTGAGCACAGATTTAGTAACAAAGAACATCATTTCAGTTTCAAAAACAATCCTCTCCCCATCTCTGTCCCGCTACACTGATGATCTCTTTGTGAAAAATCTACAGGTTTGAAGGCCATTGTATACCCCACTGGATATGATGCAGTTACACCAGGGAGAGACTTGGGATGTTCTTACTGTACTCAGTCACATGGATCCTGTAACGAAAGCCTTCCCACGCAAAGTATTTGCACAATGCTTTCCTGGAATTTGAGGGTGAAACACATTTGTCTGTTGTGCTTCAGGCATTTCACCCGATGAGACAGAGCTGTGCTTGCTCGGTCACATTACCTGGATTAGAGCAGCAATGAAAGACCTCCAACTGTATCACTATGAGTTTGCCTTCACCATCTACTGTTGAACATCATCCAAGAGAATATACTGGTCTAAGATGTACCTTTTCTTGACCCAGATGAACTATTTTTACCTAATTTAAGGTCCCATTCTCCTTGTAAACGAGCATTTGCAGATGTACAAAGAAAACTGATTTGGAGTTGTCTGAAAGGATTGTGGAGAAAATTCCTGAAGTTCTGCTTCTGACAGTAGTTTTTTATGACAATAAGCATACCCTGAGAGTCATTACAGTGACTGGCATTTGCTTCACCCATTAGGTTAAATGGATGTAAGCAGTTTACACCCTATCTATATCACCAAGACTCCTTTTGCTGTTTGTTATTTTTCCTGGGTTGGACTGAGTTACTGAAGCAGTGCTGTCTCTCCTGTATTTGTCCTTACTGCATGGGATGTTGGAGCTGTTTCTGCAGGAGAGACTTGTCCCTTTCTCTCCTTTGGGGTATATTCAGAGAAGGAGCTTGGAAGCTCGCCAGGGATTTTACCTGTTTACAGTAGAGGTCACACGGGAGCAAACCAATTGCTGATTATCAGTTGCTGAAATCAGGGCTGATCCCCAACATAAACAAGGATGTAAGCTCTTCAACCTCCCAAGAAGTGGAGAACTGCTATATATATATATATATATATTTTTTAACAGACTATTCATCCATAGTTAGAAAGCTGTCACCGATTTATAGAAGTCCATGCCTTGGGCAATCATCCCCAGGGTAATTTCTTTTCCATTCTTTTCTCTCCCTGAGCATTTTAAATGCATGTCTACATCCTAAATAATTTTGCATAGGGAATTTTTCTCTTCCTGGTTTCTCCTCAAGGCAAATCCTGCTTTTGTCCTTTTGGAATTAGATACCTGAGTAAAATCTATAAAGAGGCTGCTGGGGAGGAGTTTGGAGTGACATACAGTCAGAGGTGCTTGGCACCCCAGGAAAAAAATGTTTTTTCATGATTGTAGAACAAGTACAACCTTCTTAATATGCTACAGTTCTTTGAGTGAGAGAAACGTCACACGAATAGCCTTGCTATCCTGAGATGAGCAGCCACTCTTCTTTCTTGCACATCTTTGAAGTGTTCCAAGGTCTCTGCTTCAGTCCTTAAATGCATGGTTAAAATGACAAGGTTAAATTAGATTTGCTTCTTGCAATGCATGGCCAATCTTTAGACAGGATGGGATTATGTTTAAAAAAAAAAAAAAAAAAAAGTTGGATAAATTTTAGGTAGCAGATGTGCATATGTGTCTGAATTGCAACCTAGGGCTCTGAACGACACCGGTAGTAAATATTAAGAACTTCATTTGAATAAATACATTTAATTGCACTCATAATCAGTGGGGGAAGAAATAACTCTACCTAATATTTATGAATTAAAGACAAATACTGGGAGGACTTATACTACAGCCATGAATGAGAAAAGACATGCATGCACACAACTAGCTGAAAAAATTTAGGTGTAGTCACACCTAAAGACAGACTTTATCAGGATGCTCTTTGTGTAAGAGGGACACTTTAATATTGCACTGATATTTTTTAAAACCATAATCCTTGACTTTGCAAAGTTATGGCAAAAAATTTGCTTCTTTCTTGAAGTAAAATCAGGAATCAGAAGTGCTATGTGACATTAGAATGATACTTCCAGGAGACTAAGCCTAGGCAGTCCCATATCCTGCTTTGCATCCCTGGGACTCACATTCTTTTCTTCCTTTGTGCTGGACTGGTATCCCAGATCTCTTCCCTCTCTGTTACACTGCTTGATTTCTCATTCTGGTTTCTAACCAGCTGGCTGTAAGCACTCCACTTCCCTTGTTTTTGGCCACAGTTATTCCCTGTATCAGCTGTCTTGATTGCAATCAGGCTGTTTTCTTTCCTGCTTTCCAACTTATTTTATTTTCTTCCCAAACAGTACCAGTTTCCTTTTGTTTCACTCATTTGCTATTTCTCCCTTTCCTGTCTACTTTGATCATTCTAATCCTTTCTCTTTACATGGTTAGGCTTTTATTTTTCCTGTGTTCTTGTCCAAAACTTGCTTCTTCCATACCAACTCAGAGTGGAAAAGTAGTCAGCTGCTAACCTAAGTGATAGAGGCTGCTGAGTCTGTTGCAATGCCAAATACTGGTCCAGAATAACTAGAAGCCTTTGCTGTGAGAAGAATCTATATTTTTTCTCTGTGCTTAGACTAAAGTATATTCAATCGTGTTTTTGGAAAAGGGACATGAATGTTCTGAGCACACTAGGACTCTCGAGTTGGAAGAAGCTTGATGAAATTACAGCGGGCATGTAATTACTCAGCATGCTCAGCTTGCAGCTTCACTAAAAATACTAGAAAGATAGAAAGCAAATTTAATTATGCAGAGCGCAGTATAACTTCTTTTACTCAACACCTCCATAGCCTGTATACGGCTCCCTTTTTAGTATACAGTGTGGGCTTAGTGTAGAGCTTAATGACTGAGTTACCCAATCATAATGAGCTACTGTATACATCAGCTGAGCATGATAAAGCACTCCTAATGTGTCTGCAATGCAAGGTATTTAATTCTGACGTGAATGTTGCAGGGAGGCATGACACTCTTTCACACCAACACATGGACAGACTTAAGTGGGTGGTAGTGCCATGGATGAAGTAAAAATCTTCTCGAATGGTGACAAATTTCCCACTGGGTTCTAAATATAATACCTGAAGAAAATACATATTTGTCTGGTTTTATAAGTGTGCCAATTTTTGTTTTTATTAGAAAATGTTAAATGCATTTTTGTGCCTTCATTATAACATGTAATTCTTAGTTCCTTTTGGGAGTCTCTCAGTGAAGAAAGGGGTTCTACTCCTCTTAGGAGCTATTAACTGCAAAGTGTGAGAGGAAGTATTTAAGTACCTGCTTGATTTTTTGCCATGTAGAGCAACTCCTTGTATTTCAGTAATGTAAGATAGGCCTATTGACTCCATAATTATTCAGCTGTCTTACTTCATTTTGGTTCTTTTATGTTTATGAGGATCATACTTTTACAAGGTGCTTTCTAATCTCATGCTCTCAGAGCACAAATACGTAGCACAGTAGTATCTTTGGCACAGATCTCTGCTGGCACTCCTTTTTTCTTTCTCTTCTTATTCTGTTGTTTTCCTCCTGGGTCTCAGGCACTGGAGACAGCCAGAGTAATAGCATAAAGTTTATTATGGAAGTGCAGACAACCTGGGATTAGTACTTTGTTGTCTCAGCAATACAGCACTAGCACAAAACCCATCGCTGTTGAATGAGGATGGTCTTCCTTATGAAAGGCTTTTTTCTGTTCTCATCACTGCAATATCTGTGTGTTGGCAGTCTGAAGAAACAGTGACAAAGATACAGGAAGTTCATAGGCAGCAAACTGACGTAGCTTCCCAAATCATGCGGCTGTGACAAATTGGTTGGGTTTTTGAGAGTGCTCCAGGAAGTGAGAACAGAGAGGACAATGGGATGAGGAATAGCCACAGAACATTGTCTCTCTAGGTGTGGTTGTTGGTACCATTCTTGCTTCTAGAAATGTCATTTCCAGGTCTTTTCTGTTCCTCTATTTGCCTTCAATCAAAGTCTACTCCTGCTCAGTTACAGATGTTCTGGAAAAGGAGTTGTGTACACACATGCATACAAATATATCCATGTGTGCATATACATATATATATATAATACACATGTTATATTTGTGGCTTCTGGGCTCCTTAGGTTGTCTCAGGCCTCTGTCCATTGCTTCCACTCTCTCTTCCTCTGTGATAGCTCTTGTCTACTAATTATGTATTTTTACTTGTCCTTGTTTTGTTTCACAGTTTGTATTATACTCTTTGCTAGATGCAAAGAAGATCGTAGTTATCATCCATCATGCTGTGGGCTGGTGGAAGAGGGGATTGTTCCCCTAGACACGTGGAATAAGACATCAGCTGCTTTGTGCACAGAAGCCCTTCCGGGCAGAGCAAAGTTGAGATTACCATAGGTATATCTATCCCTCAGTAAATTTAATTCTTTGTAAACAGCAACGAACTCATGAACATGAAAATATATTCCTTCAGTAGACAGGGAGAAATCCCCGCTTAAAGAAGTACAAAACAGTGTCAGCACAAGGATTTCTGGATCTGTTGGGAGCCCTATTGTGTCTTGGTGCAATATCTGGAAGATAGTAACATTGCATTTGATGGAAAATACATTGTATAGCTTAATGAAACTTCATCAGACACTTTTAATTATCAATTATCACTTCAGCAAGGGAGACTATTATCAAAACAAATATTGCTATTAGTCTAATTAGTGCTTTAGCTGAAATTATATTTGTACATCAGTATATCAGGCAAATATTTGTATGAGATATGCATTTCAATAACTACTCAGCTGAAATGAACAAATGAACTTATTCAATTGCAAAGGCCTTGTTTCCTATGGTTCTAATTTGCAGCTGATTTTTCTGCATGATTATTAAATTAGATTGCTAAGTCCACAGTTGATCCAATATAATATAAATCTATGAAAAGCTTTTTTTTTTTTTTTTCCCATTTCCCCCACCTCCCCCAAAGTGATCAAAGTACTTATACAACTGAGCAGTATTACTTGTTTACTGCAGGCTGTTTAATATGAGGGCCTTGTTTGTGGATCTCAGTCTCTGGGTGAGCATGTTGAGATCCTTCTCAAATGGGTGGCTTTGTGCTATTATGTTTCCAGGACAAGAGAAAGCTGAGTGATAAATGCACATGAACAAGGTATCAGGACACATCTTCTGAGTATCCAGTATAGGAACCAACTTTCTTTTTCTTTGAAGCAACCAAGTTGGTGTTGAGTGATGGATATAATTCCTGGATTGACAAGGCTGAGATGCTCAGATGCGTTCCATGCTTGCTGATTTAGGTGTAGTTTTCACTAGTCTTTCATGCTACTGGGTAGTTTTCAGTGGACAAGAGTACAAAAAATATAATACATACTCAGTCATAAGTCCTCATTTAGGTCTTTGTCAGTTTGTGTGCAATTTCAGAGCCTTGTGGAGACTGGAGTGAGTTTGATCCCATATCCATTCAAGACTCTGTCAAAGATCTCAGCAGACTGCAGGATCAGACATATAGATTGGGATTCTAGGAAAGACCTGAGTTCTGCCACTGTCTGCCTTTGGCCACCTTGACTGCAATCCAGACCATTCATTTTTGGTGCTTTAGAGCCCATGTGTAAAAATTAAGGATACTTAGGAAGTTCAAAATGGGATCCAAAACAGCCAGCAGATTCAACTGCCAAAGCTGAACATAATACTGAGCAGAGAAATATATCTGAAATCTTATTGCTTGGGCTAGGGCATTGGGGTCAATAATCCTCCAATCAGACATGACACTGCATTCATGTGATATTGTGAAGGGCTACGTAGATCCAGAGATCTGAAGTCTCTCCTGCTGAGATGGATGTCCTGCTGACATCCATGGCTTTGGTCTCTAAGTGCTGAACGTGATTTATTTCTCTCTTTGAATATTTGATCAAAGGAGCTATATTCTCACATTTTATATAACATCTTGATGGCTGTATCTCATCCAAAATCTGACAGGTCCAAATCCAGTGTCCAACTTTATTTGACGTGTTCTTACCACTGTTTCCATCAAAAAGGGAAGTGTGGGAACATCCTCCACTGCTCCTGCAAAAACTATTTTACTAGTCAGGCAATAATTCAAAAGAGCCATAGAAGGCATATAATAAAGTTTATTCATAGCCTTGTGGTCAGGAAACTCAGTCAAGGAGGAGGAATGCTGGATTTTGGTCCCCATTTCTTGGACTGTTCAAATAAATAATTGCTTGATGTAAAGCTCAGGGAAAAAAAGGCCAGATTCTGGGATCCTGCATCTCAAGCAAATGCATTCTTTCCAGGTTCCACTTTTGGTACCCAATTTCTTCATCATATTTCTAATGGTTTTGAAACTCAAAGTTATTCACGAGTCTTCTCTGTACCTGTGCTGGGTGTACTGCACTGAAATCAGTGGGTTTCATCTTTGGATGGAGAAGTTGGAACTTATAGTTTTTTCTGTCCAAATTCAACTTTCATGTTGAATCTTTCTTCAAGTTGTGTGTGAGGTCATTCTACCTCAGAGGGAATTAACTGTTATGTTGAACTTCAGTGTAGTCGTGGTAATTTTCTTGGTCTCTCTGTTATGACTCATGGTATCATGCTATTTCTTTTGTGTAAAGTAAGTAGTTGGCAAATTCTCCCCAGTTATGGTATTAAATAAAATTAAATATGTACTTAAGCTGTACAGAATTTAAGAATCCTGGAAACCAGAGATTGAAGTTGCTGCCATCGTGGTATATGTTGGATGGGGCTGTTTAAAAAGGAATACCTGATAGAAATGTCACATTGGAATTGAGATTAAAGTAGAACAGAAGAGATAAATCGGAACATGTAAAGTGAACATATCTATATAGGATCCTGAAAGAAACAATACGTACTAGGAGTTCTAATCCTTTTGCATTGTGCTAGATGATTTGTCATTTCTGCTAAAACAAAAACAAAACCAAAACAACTTAGAGACAATTTTTAGGAGTGATTAAAATACAGGAACTTCTCCTTGTAGTTGGAATCTTGCAGTGATATTTCAGGTAGCAGTTGCTTGAACTACATGCGTGAAAAACGTTTGCTCTGATATATCGTAGAAAAGAGATTGTAATTGAGAAAATGCACTTTAGCTGTTTTTTTTTTGGTTTTTTTTTTTTTTTTTTTTGCAATGAGTTTCAGCACATTGGATACTAAACATAAAAACCAATAAAGGTCAAACCACATTTATCTGTAGCTTTTTTTCTTACATTTTCTCCTCATTTCAGCTTGTATAGCAAAAATAAATGTTACTGTAAGTTTCTCTAGGGAGAGAGTTTCTTGCCATTGTCCAGTAGATGCTTTGGAGGTTCATAATTTTCTTAAGAAAATGTATCTCTGCAGTTAGAGAAAAGATGATGGACATATTTCTTCACTCTTACTGCTGGTTTCATTAGTGCTTATGTTTTGACTTGAGGATATAGACCTTTAAATGGAGTAAACTACTGTCGTTATTAAAAACACCTTCCTGGAAAGAATTCAGAGATGTTCAACATTACTCTTTGTTTTCCCTATGCACAGTATTCTAATTAATTCTGAACCATTTACTGAGTAATGTTTTTAAGGTCACTAACTTGGTTGGGTATTTGGTAATAAAAATTACACCCCATGTCTGCAATAGGACCACTAATTTAAAATAGCCATTTGATTCAAACTGACCTCCTTGCCAGCGTAACTAATGAAGTGCCACTTTAATATTTAATGTGCTGTTCTTTCAAGGTAATTGCTATTTACTGGTAATTCTTCTCCATTTGATGGTTTATTAGGTACCTATAGGAATTTAAATTGGGCAACTGAAAAACTGTAATTGTCTAACTAGCATAATACTTTGCTATAAATATGCCTGGGCACCTGTTTAAGGAAGTTTTTTGTTTCTGGTTTGTTTTTTTTTTTTTTTTTTCCCCCACTATGAAGGAATGGGAAAGGCTGATTAGGTAAAGAGATTTTACTTATTACTAAGACATTAGGAAAGAGCCAGCAGAAAGGGGATGACATCCAAAGGAATGCAGGGACTTGTTTTGGCTAATTCTGCACCCACCCATGTGGGCGTCAACATTCCACTCCAAAACTGCAGGACTCAGCATCTCCTTGTGAAAGGACTGGCAAAATAGATGCACTTGTGTATGGTGTATGATGGAGAGGAGATCATCTGGGAAAGAATTAGTTTGAAAAGTGATTGCTGAAAAGGTGCAAAACGAATATTCCCCCCAAGAAACTGGGAGGGGAAATTGGGGACAAGAAAATCATACTGTAAGAGGAAAAATGTATTAACTTCTAAGTAAATGTAACTTGTTCTCATTTTCAGTCTGGCTTATTCATTAACATTTTTTTTGTCCTCAATGCATCATAAAGTTTTATTTTGCCCACTAACTATAGATACCTAAGTTAATCTTCTTGCTAGAGAGATACTGAGCTTTGAGATGTTCTCCTCAAACTGATAAAGGCATTTAAAAAAGATCAGCTACAAAGAAAAACCTCTTGCTGAGAAATTCCTGCTCACCTTCCTCTTAAAGAAAAAGCTTTGTGACTGGACATTGCAGATTTGTCCTATTAACCTTTTCTTTCTTCACAATTGCGATTGGTTGTGTTTGTTGTTGTTTGGTTTTGTTTTTGTGTTCTGTTGTTGAAGGTTGACTCTCCGCCTCTGCATCCATAAGTGATTTTTAGGATTCTTCCTGTACTGCTTGTATTTTGTTGTTAGCCTTGAGCAGTAATAGCTGTTAATCAATGTTTAGATTACCTAACTCTGAAAGTGAGAGCTCTTGCATCTGTCTGCTTAGTTTCTTGGTAACATGTGAAATGCTTCAATTATTAGTAAATTTATCATTTCCACATCTGTAGATTGGGACCTAAGAAGCAAAGCAAAATATGTGTTTCAGTAGAGTGAAGAGGACTTTTTAATGAAGGGGGAATCACCGCTTCCCAAGACTGTTAGTTGATATATTGATATCTTCATTTCAAAAGGAAAATAAGATAGTGGGAAGCAAATCCTGTCATGGAAATTTCAGCCCTGATAGCTGACATTTAGTTGATTTATTGTTGTAAAGAAGTGAAATTCTTACAGTGGGAAATGTTGGGAAGCACCAAAGTTTGGTAACTCTATCAGGGCTTTTTTCCTCTTAGAATTCAAATTGAGAAAGAGCAATAGTGTTACCTCCTCCAAAGAGACAGCAGTTTGGGTTTGGCTTCTGACCTGCCCACACTTGGGCAATGGGGATCACTGGAATATCTGAGCGTTACAGCTGTCTGCACCTGAATTCCAGTCTGGTGGTGCATCCAGTGGGTGGTGTGAAAATATGCTATGTCATTTGCTCCTAGATGCATCATCCAGTGGAGAGCTGCCAGATGACTTCATTATCCCACTCAATCCTGCTACTGTATTTTGTAGTTTTGCAGCAGGGAGACAATATAATATCCTGGCAATCTGTGTATGCATTAATGAGGTGTCTGCCCGCACTTCTTAACATGGGGTTACTAACAACAATTGCAACCAAGTGCACTATTTAGGTGGAGTGTACTGTCTAATGCATCTATATGCATGCATAAACCACAAATTATTTTGCCATGGTTGCTATACTTTGTGCAAACATTTAATGAAAAGCACTTTTGCAATACTGAGAATACTGATTTTTTTTTTTTTTTTTTTTTTGTTAAAGCTGTTTTGGTCCACCTGAAGTTTGGAAGAGTTAATATTGACATGTTTTCATCTACAACAGAACCAGTGGAAAAACCCAAAGTCAGTAAATTTTTTGTTCAGGTTCTGAAGAGAATTGAGCCTAGATTCTGGTTTCCAGCTGAAGCCTTTTTTTTTTTTTTTTTTTTAGTTTTGAATTGTTCTTCGTGAATGTTCTTACTGAAGTGCTATTCTAATAGAGGACAGAATAAACTTCATTAGAAGGAGTGGTTGTCACTGTCTCTGGACGCACGGATATGTGACATGAGTGTGTTTGTGTATGTGTTCATCTGTGCATGTGAACACATGTAACTTGTACATGAGGTTATGGATAGTTTCACAGCAGCATCTATATACTTTCCTAATTAAGTTGACATAGAAACTTTTCAGGATGTCCATAGAAAACTCAGTGTGAGCAAGTAAGATTTGCTTTTTCTTTCTTTTCTTTCTCTTCCCCGTTATTCTGTATCACAAAAAACATCTTTCAGAATAAAATGGAAGCACAAATATAAAACGAACTGCTATGAAAGAAGTTCCTGAAATCCAAACCTGTCGTTTGCTTTTTTCCCTTTACTTTGCAAGCTCGCAAATACTCCTCTGAGCATTAGAAGCTTCTTTCTTCATTAACATAGCTCCTCTCTTGTTCAAAGCCAATAGAAAACTTTGTGAAAGCTTAAATAAATACATGCATTCAAATTAAAACAGAAGTCGCTTCCAGCAGTCAGATTTCCCATTATCTCATCTTGTTTCAGTCAAAATGCTTATGTGAAGCAATCAAGTTGTGTCGGAGTAAACAACATTGCATGCAGATATACACTCTGCCCTGCCCACAACAGTCCAATGCTTGAAGAAGGAGCTTTCCTGCCTTCAATAGGTGCTTGCAGCAATGCCTTGGAGTAATGAGTAGGCGCTGCTGCTCTCATGTAGGTAATCTTACCAGCTGTGACATAGAGGGGGGAAGTTGTTGATGGCTCTCACTCCTGTGCATCCCTGGTTCATGTAATGTTTATGTTCTGAGAAAGAAAAGTTGGAGGGATATTCACCAGAGTGACAAGCCTTTCCTTGGTGGGCTTCTGGAAGATGTTCCAGGAATATATTCTCATGTTAATTAGCTCAGGATTTTTGTCTTCACCTCATGTAAGGGAGGGAGTTCAGGAATAATTTTCTCAACCTTGCTTTTTTTTCCTCTTGTAGACACTTTCATTTTTCTTCTTTCTGTTGGATTTTTTTTTTTTCCTTTTTATTTCCTTATGGCTTCCCTCTGTATAGTTTCATGTGTCAGAGATCTGTGTAATCTTCTCTCATAATACTAAAGACTGGTACAACTACATTCCTGCAACATTTGGTTTCTGGTCAGTGAAAAGCTGACTGAGATGTGGAAGGCTTAGTCAATGTTGGCATGAGGGGTTTTCAGATCATGAAGTCTGGTGTCAATAGCTATTGTGATGATTGTTCCCAAGGTTTCAGTTGGAAAAAGGACATGATTGGCACTTACTGTGCTTTTTATTGGGCATTCTCCTGTGAAACACCAGCTTCCTTCTGCTTTTTAACTACCTTGTGGGCCTGGGTTTCTCCGTTCTCTTGCAGAGGTCACAGAAGATGCTATGTATTGTCAAGATACCACTTATTTGTATTTCCCTTCCAACTAAGCAACTGGTATATTTTTTTTCATAGGATTTCAATGCTTTTATTTCTCACTGTTTCTCACACTTTCAGGAGGCAACTGTATGTCTGACCGTTTCATTGTGTCTTACTTCCACCATCTCTTTCTAATCTTGCTTGCAAAATGGTGCTTTTATTGCTGGCTCCAGTTCCCCATATTCAGTATAAAAATGACGCAACTTGAAAGATTTCTGAATTCTTTGTGCTTGTATACATAGCACAGTTTCTCAAAATGTGGTAAAGGCACATTTTCCATTGCGGTGTTTGCTTACAGCTGGGACACATGAAAGGAGTGCATTCTGAGAATGACTAAGCATCAAAGTGGTTGAACATGAGCTGCCTCGAGAAGCATAATGCTTCTCCTGGAAGGTGGCAGAAATGTTTGGGTTATGGTAATGGCAAGAGGTCTCAGTTTAAACTTAGGTTCCTCTCTACCACAGCTAATTGAAATACAGATGGGAAACATTTCTTATGCAGACTGAGATTTGCTGATCCCCCTCTCCCTTAATTACAGTAAAGAGAAGTCAAGGGTATCTGTGATCATCATTCCTTTATGGTTACACTCTGTCATCTCAGGGAAGTTCATTTTTGCATCTCTGGAGCAAAAGATTTTTTTTTTTTTCCTTTTTCCCTATGGGCTTACCTGGGTAGATATTCATATTTAATATGAAGCTTTGAAGCATTATTATGGTAATGTCAGGTAACTGCTCTTCAACATAGATTGACAGCTAGCTATTAAATAAGGGTAGGAAAGTATGTGGCAACTGTGTACTGAATGATGCATGTGGGTTTTTTTTTTTTTTTTTTTGTAAGTAGAGATATGGCAATTGCAGGTTTTCTGTGCCTTTTTGATTTAACTGCACCTCAGAGCCTTTTGCCAAACCACAAGTAAGAGCAATGTTTAGATCAAACTGCACTCAAAATATTTTTCCCCACCCTGATTTAAGTGCCTAGGATTTAATCTCTAATCAATTTCAAAATGGTCTGCTGGGAGATATCTTCTGCATATATCCATTTAAGCCTTGATTTCTGAGTGTTTTCTTGAACATTGGTTTCTTAAGTCACTCAATTTCTGGCAGTTTTCACTAAGGTTTAGGTTGGCAGGTACCTTCCAGCTGTAATGGATTCATCTTCAATAACAAGTTGGGCTCTGCATTGCTACTAGTTGGCACTGGCAGGGATACCAAGATGATCTCAGAAGCTAAGTAGACGTGCACTTTTTCACAGTAGAAATGGCATGATCTACTAACCCCCCAAAAATTTTTCATCCGGAAAAATAACGTTTTCCTCCATTCTACAGGTTTTGAAACCAGCATCCTTTCCTTCCCCATGCTGGGTTACAGTAGACGTATATGTATTTCATGAATAAAGAGTCTGCTGAGGAGCAGGTTGTGCACCTCGTAGAAACAGCAGTCACCTTGGGAGAGAACAAGGCAGTAGGAGCTCTGTGATACCTGGTGTTGTAGTGCAATGGGTTATTTCTCTCCCTTGGTTCCAGCAGACTCCTGCAAAGAGCCAGCGGCTGCTAGTGTACCTCTTGCATAGAATGGCTTTTCACTCTGTCCAAGTCTTTAAGCAGAGGAATGTAAATTCCATTTTCATTATTTGGCTAAGAAAATGGTGAACTTTTGAACCTTTCTCATACGGTTTTAACTTAACTTGACCTAAGTATAAAGGTTGAAACCTGAATCAACTTATTCCTCCCTGTTGTGGTTGAGAAAGGGAAGACAAAATTATCAGACTGACTGCTTGCTCTTGCAGCTTGTCCAGCTTGACAGGCTGGTGGGAATGCCCATTGGTCTCCCACCCAGCTCGCCAGCTCCTTGGGGCAAAATGTGAAGCGGGTCTAGCATGGTGTAACTTGCATTCCACTCTGCGAACAATTACTGACTAAAGTACTCCTGAAAGTTGTTTGTTGAGTTTCCTTTGTTTGTAGCAACTTCAACATAGCTTATAATGTCTCCTTTCAACTCTGCGCAAGCCATGCCATTTCAGGTTTAAAAAACACAGAGCTAAGTAGATGTGAAAGCAATTTTAAGAAAGTCTCTCAATTTTTCTTTTTAGTCCTTTCCTTTTCCTTTCTTTTTTTTTTTTTTTAATAAATGAAATGAAGTTATAATATGGGAGCCTACTTATGTCCACTGCACATGTGGTTGCTGAGTCTGCCTCAGAAGAATGTCTTCTGAGAAATCTCAGGCCCATTGCAGTTAAGATTTCTTCCCATATTTCTTCGATTATGGCATTGCCTGTTGTACTTGAAAACAGTTAAAGATCCAGAGGAGGAAAAACAAGAACACTGAGATGTTTTGCAAATGCGAAGGGTCAGGAGTCTGGCTTTACATTCTTCACAGAAAAAGATTATAAGTATGACCATATTTAAAAAGTCATTTGCGGAGAGGACAATGAGCAACCTTTATCTGTATTAACTGAGGAAAGATAAGGAGAAATTGACTTTGTTAGTAGCAAAGCAAAATGATGTTAGCTGTTAGGAGAAACAGTCTTCTGAGAGGTGCTTGAGCATTGCAACAGTCTTCTTGCACAAGTAGTTGGTGCTCTCCTTCACAAGAGAATTTAAACAGTAAGTAAGAGAAACCTTTGCTCAGAGTGATCAAGGGACGCTTGTTCCTGTTTCCTGAGTCTTTTTCATTTTTCTTTTGGTCTGGCATTCCTGTGAGCTTCAGATTTTAACCCTGTAACTTCCGAAGAAGAATCCCCAACACATGTTGATAGAAAAATTGTAGAAATAAATTCCATCAACATAAGAGAGCATTTTAAAAGACCTCCCAAGAGTCTTCAGCCTGCTATGGGGAAGAGGGTATTGGTGTGTATCAGCAATGCTTAGAAAGCCTGTAAAGTTTATTGGAAAATAAAGCAGTGATAGTATCTGATCTGTTAACCCTAACAGAGGATCTGTTCCTCAGCTTCAGATTGCAGACATACCATGAAGTGCCGAGATTGGCATGAGTAGAGCACATTTTTATTTGAGGGGAACATAAATCCCAAGTATCTTGTTTGTGTATAATTATTCTTGCCCTGCGGTTGCAGCATCTTGTGCACACAGCTGCATTGTGAACATTTTTCCAAGTTTATTTAGCACTGAGTGCAAGTACTTTACATGTCAGAGCTGGGAACACTCCTGTTTCAGCTGACTCCACTCCTCTGGGGTGTTGTACAGCGCTTAGGTGACTAAGCGAGAGGTGGTTGCACAAGGCTGGAGAGACAGGGAGCTTATTTAATCACATTAGAGAGAGAGAGAGCAGACGCCCAGGAGTGGATTGAACTGATTTGTGGGGAGAGAGAGAGAGAGAGAATGTCTTTCAGAAGTGGTTTGGAGGTCACTGGACTGGCAGAGTTACTGCACTTTTAACAGAGGATTTCTAAATTATTAATCCATGTAGATTTGTATTTAAGAGCCTAAGGGCTGCAACTCTTGTAAACGCAAGAGGCTCAAGGTATGAAGCTATCTTGCAAGGGTAGAATTCATTCTTTCTCTGTTTTTGCTTCTCACCCACCACAACTTTTAGAAGGCTAGTGAATACGTCATTGGCAGTGGTCTGAGATTTCATTCGCCAGGACCTTGACGGTTTCTTGTCTGCTCTGTGTTTTTCTGCTCTTGTTAAATGATACAGAAGACAAAGTGAACCTTCTGCATATCACAGATGCCACCTGGAAATTGGGACCCTAGCAGCAGCATGTTGATTCTCTAGGTTTTCTAGCTTCAGTTTTATTGAGGCTCCAGTGTGCAGGTTGAGGAGCTGAAGTTTGTTCAATTTCTTCCCTCTCTGAATTAAGCTGTAGTGTCTGTTCTTGGTGGAAGTAGACACAGGGCAAACATGTGCTCCATGTGATTCTGACTACCTGCCAGTAATAGTATGTCTGAAATACCTACGTGTGTGTATCTAAAAAGCGTATAGACACCCATATTATGGCCTCTGCAGCCTTTTTATTTTATTTTTTTTTAAATCAATATATTTACTGTAGCAGTATTCTTGTAGCAACTGATAGAAGCGCAAACTGAAGAATAAAATTGATAATTTATTAATGAAAGTACATCACGTGCCAAGTCCAGATGATTCCATAGCTCCGTTCACTATGTAGTTGTGTGTATCTGCTGTGGGTAAAGATGACCAGTATTGGATGCAAGAAGGAGAGAACATGGAAGAAATGCATAAACTATTTATGCATCCTTAGCAAGGTTTCTGGTTATGAATGATGTATTGAGAGACAGAGGTTGAATGTGATCTACAAATGGAACTATTTTTCTGCCTCTTTTTTTGATCTTTATAGGTATACACACACACACACACCATTCATTGACTTCCTGTCTACAGTAGGTCCAGGAACAATGTAATCAGTTGACTAGGTACAGAAAAAAATTTGATCATGGAGTGATTTTACAAGGTGACTGATCTCTTGAATAATGTGAGTAGGCTGTGAGGCCATACACATGAGCAAGATACCGTGTTTTAATATGGTTTTGGAAATGGAGAGAGAGGTTGGCCCTATGTTGGAAACAATCCTGTTAGAGCAGGTATGAAACTGAGTCATGGGGAATTCAAAGAACTGGAATTCAGAATTTGAGTTGTGGCTCATGGCAAATCAGCACCAGTTCCTTATAAAACAGAAAGAGTGACAGATAGGACAATAACAGTGCTGTAACATACAATCCTTGATGTGACAATACAGGAAAATTCACTCCTGTCCCTTTTCTTTCATGTGTCAGAAGAACCAAGCAGATAGCTGTGTAAAACAATTGTAATAAACGTTCAAACTAAATGAATCTCCATTTCGGATTTTATTGCAGCCTTGCAATTTGGGCTAGGTTCTCTGAACTTTGCTAACCTTGGCAGATCTACAGGGAAAGTGTGCAAAATCCTTGAGTTCAAAGGAGGCAAAATATATGACACCTTTTGAAAGTTTGGCTTTGAGTGTTGAGTTTATTTGAACTTATGTTAACCAAAGCCAATAAAAAATGGTTTGCATGAGCTCCCGCAAGGTGAAATTCCAGCAAGCAGGAGAGAATGAGAATAGACAACCTGTTTGCCAACCACAGTTATTTTTATTTGTGTTGAAGGGAGAAAGTTGATAGACTTTGAGTACTTTCATGTTTGATTTAAAGTAGGAATGAAGAAGATTATAGCTTAAGGGTGTTATTTAAGGAATATCATCCTGCTGTAAAGTTTTCCTGAACAACCTGGACTACGTCTGTCAGGTCAAGTGCAAAGGAACTCCACTTTCTTGGATATTTATATTTTTTATATTTCATAATGCTAAGGAAGACAGTGAGGTGGGGAGTGGAGACCAGTCTAGGAGCAATACTTTTGTAAACTAAGTACATGAAACAGAAATAAAGTCTAGCCAAATTAAGTTATTTTGAGTGGACTCCATATTCAGAGTGGGCTCTGCACCTGAACGTAAAAGGCTGACTTCTTCCCTTGACCACAGCTAAAGTTTTAGTTAGCATCATGCTATATGAAGGAACTAAGCTTGTTACAAGGCAGGAAGTGAGTTTAAATAGTCAGAATCCAGGGACAGAAAGTATGCCTGCAGATACAGAATTAAATATATGGTACCTGGGTGAGGAGAAGGAGTCTTTTACTTATTTCTTCATTCTTTGTTAAAGTTTTCAGTTTAAAATAAATAAAGAGGATGACCAGAGACAGAGCAGAAACAGGCAGACAACAGTGGACATAAATAAATAAATAAATACATACACACATAAATAAGGTTGTAGGAAGCACATTATGACTGAGCAGTCCTTTGCAGAAACAAGCCAGGCATGGCATATTTACTGAAAGGTGGTCCTGGAAGGATAAAACATAGCGCTTCATTTTCACCTGGAAATGATGGGACTACTTTAAAGCTAATGTCTAAGAATGACAAAGGAGATACAAGGCATGGGGCTAAGTATGTATCTGTAGATCTGGAAACAGTTACTGAATGGGAGGATGGAAAGGAGAGGATAAGGGATGGCAAGGAGCATGGGTACTGAAGCAAGCCTCGCTAGTGAAAGATAGAAGGTAAACAGTTTGATGTTACCGTTCATAAGCCTTTAATGAGATAAATAAGGAGAGATAATATGAGTTAAATAACCAGCCTAATAGAGCCAAACGCATGCTGGGGAAGTATGATTGCTGAGGCAGTGTGGTGTTTCTGCCAATGACCTCGAGAATTGGATTTGGTAGATACTGATCTCTCTATTGTTGTTAGAGGTCTGTCGTTATGGGAGGCTTTGACTTCATGGATTACACAGGTGAACACGCAGATAAATCCTGGTATTTCTGAATGCAGGAACCACTGGAGCTCCTTTCAGTCACTGAAACAGAGAGGTAATACTGTTTTAGATCTGACACTGTTAAATTGCAAGTAAAGTAGAAAATAACCTAGGTTTGAGGGATTTCAATTTCAATTAAAATGAATGATAAACAAGGGCAGATCTATAGCTGAGCTTCTCAGTTTTAGACGGATACCATTTGATATGCTGAGAAAAATAACCAGAGCCTGAATTGCTCAAGAGAATAGGATTGTAAAAGGAAGCTGTCCCTTCTTTGATGCAAAGTTGCAAAAAATATCTGGAGCAGATATATGTTGCAAAGGGAAATTTGTGCAACAAAATTAAGGAAATTAAATAGTAAAAGTTCCTCTAACCATATAGATAAAAGCAAAAGCAAACAAAAAAGTGGAAAAATGGTAAGAGGGTAAATTCAGCATGATCTAGGTAAACATAATCACTACTTCTGATAAAAGCACAGTATTGCTATTCATGCAGCATTTCAAGTTTGCAGTCCTTCTCATTTAGCTATTTGAAAGGTGTGGCATCAGAAATTGTGAAAAGTCAGAAAAATAGCAGGTGATGGGTAAGCTGAAGGCTAGTTTTTTATTGTGAAAAGAGATCTTTCAGTCTGGAGAGAAGCTATTATTGAAAGCTCTCAAGGACTGGTCTCAAAATTACCCTTCTGTGCTAACTTAGTAATGAGTATCACACAAAGTGCAAATGAAACTGGCTGCAACAGTGTTGGGCGATAATGTCAGATAACTGAAAACCTGGAAAGCAGATCGCATCATAAAGTGAGATTCACTAGGAAAAAAGATTGGTGATAACAAAAGTAAAGGCAAAGTACCTTCTAAAATAATTTATATTGTAAGTTGACAGAGGTATCAATTCTACTTGAGATTTTTTTCTACCATATCTTATACAAACAGCTGTCCAATGCTTCCTAATCTGAAGTCTCATTTTGACAGTCACTGGCATGGTGTATTTCTAAGAAGTCTGCTTTGAGATGTCAAATCTCATCCTAATTGAAATACTGTTATCTGCTATGGAACTTGTGGAAACATTTCCCTTGGATGATCTTGGCATAAGGAAAATAACCACTGTTGCCTGTGGAGGAAAGTGCCTTGGGCTCCTACTAGAGGTAGATAAGGAGCTTTCAGTTTGGATCCTCTGTCCTTCTCTGTAGTTACCATGCTATTACTCTCCTCTACTGTTCTCTCTTCTCTCCAGAAAACAGATGTTTGGTTTTCCTTTCCAGGAGTAGCTGTCAAGATTATGTGTAAGATTTTGGTATCTAGGGTTTATCTTTTTGATACTTCATCACATTTTGAGATACTGAAACTATCTGCTTCCATCTTTCTCTTTGAGCAGCATAGCCCCTCCCCCTCAGGATAAGACAGTGTTTTATACCTGAAGATTACCATGAGAAATTGATTTTGTTATGTGCTCGGAGTTAGCCCTCATGTACACCTTTTCTCCCTTGGCTGGAGGTGATATGCAGCATGGTTAATCCATGCAAGATTCTGCAAAGCTCTACTTCACTTCAGTAGATTAGATAAGCAATTGATGATGTTCACCACAAACACTTTGTGTTTGAGCAAAAGTGGTTTCTCAAATAGGAAGATTAAAGTAGTCAGGCCTGGCTTGTGATGCTGAATGCCTCAATGCAATGTAGGCTATTACTGTGCTTCATGGGAGGGGAGAACTGCTATTTCCTGATCCTCTTGTGTTTTAAGAAACAACTTTATCAGCTTTGGTTTAGATGGCACCTGGAAAAGTCTGCCATATTATCTGTTTAGTATGTTTGTTCTCAGTCTGATCTGCTGCCATTGGTTGTAGAGTAGATGTAGTTGAGAGGAATGCAAGGGATTTCAGTTGTTTGAGAAGAGTTGGGTGGAGGCCTTCAGAGTCCGAGAATTCATTAAAATTCCATGTTGTGTTGCAGGGTAAATGCGTGGGCCTTAATATGCAGGGCTCCAACAGGTAAATACTCATATCTTGGATACGAGATGAAGCAAGTTTTTACCTGCCCTTCATCCAAAGTGCTCTGCACCCACCCAAAAGGCAGTGTTCACCACTACCTGAATATAATGTAAACTGATAGATTCAAGCACAGGTTAGGGGCAGCAGTTCACCTTTAGAAAGGTATCTGCCACAAGTGTGTGCATGTATTTACACTTGAGAAAACTCATTCTCAGTTTTGAGGAAAACAGACTTTCTTTATGTCACTGCTCCCTTTGAATACATGTTACTTTGCTGACAGCATCCATTTGCACTGTGGATTATATAAACAACTCTCAGCACCTGGAGCAGCCTTCTCAAACTCCAGTACTCACAAAACATCCACCAAGCAATTACTTCCATGGATCTGGAGTGCAGAGATTAGGGGACAAATATTGCCTGTGGGCACCTTGCCTTTGTGCACTCTCCTTGAACTCTGTGAAGCAATGTGTCCCTTTTCAGGCACAGTCTGAACCAGACACCACAATTTTCTCATAGCGACGCTGGTAATTCTGGTTGGACCTATTTTACCATAGACCTGACTCTGCAGGCACTAAGCCAGTGACCATGCTTCTCATGACATGCAGGGGAAAAAGGCAGCAGTGGCTTTCTCCAACCAGTCTCGTGGTCCAGATGCGTTAAAGTCACTTGAGACTGAACTTGCTCTTCTCAGGGCCTGCAGATATGTGAATATGCTAAGGTGGTTAGTGAATCATGGAATCATTATGGTTGGGAAAGACCACTAAGATCATCTAGTCAAACCATCAACCCATCACCACCGTGCCCACTAACCATGGCCCTCTGTGCCACATCTACCCTTTTCATTGTGAGATTACATTTTCCATAGTTAGAAAAGTCCCGCTGTGGCGCAGGTGTTGAGCTGAACCTGTGGTGGGTCTCAGAGATGCGTTTCTGTGGTTGTCTACACCTTGAGGGTTACCTAAAAGATTGTTCTGGTTGTCCTTCAGTCAGCACTCCTCTTGTAAGTTACTTGCTTCTTTCACTGGGCAACTCAACTGGGTGGGATGTGAAACCACACAGCTTAGATCTTTCATTTATTTCCCTTTTTAGGAATGAAAGATTAAAAGAGCTGTGGTAGCAGAAAAAAAGTTATTTCTCTGCTGTAGCAAGGGAACAAAAACATCTGCAAAAAGAGAAAACACTGAAAGCAGAGAACTCTGTTATTCTTAGGAGAGAATGTTGGGATTAAGGTTTAAAAACTTTTTTTAAGGCGTCCAATTTCTATAAGCTTGAGTTACTTCAGGGATCAGACGTTTAAAAGACATTTTCTTGTTTTAACTTTTTCACAGGACCTGAGTATTTTGAAAGACTTCCCGCACAGACATTTCAGTTATTTGATCTGATTATTGTTTTAATAAAACTATTATTTAACTAACCACGAGTTAATTTCTTCTGGGAGCCAGCCACAAATAGTAGCAAGTTATTGTTTAACCTGGCTAAAACTGAGCTCCTTGTCTTCCCTACTAACTCACCATTGACAAAAAAACCTTAGAGCTGGATTTTTTTCATAATGGAATTGGCTTGTTAAAAAAAATAATATTCTGAGATCCCAAAAACTCTTATCCCTTTTCTAATACCTTTTGACTTGCTTTTGTGTCCAAGGATGATGTGAATTGATTCACTGTAAGGGTAGGGGAGACTATCTGAAGTGTATTGTGTACAGCAATTGGCACAGAGAAGCAATAACCATAACTGGAGTGCATGGCCTTTACTTTTGTGAGAAACTATCCATTCCTTCTGGTTCTCTGCACAGTGGGACAGTTCTCAAAGAGTTTTCCAAGAGGGGAAAATTATCAGTATTTAAACCATTTTTCAAAATTTGAGAATTTTGGTTCAGGATTGGATAATTTCATTTTGAATTTTTCTTCATTGTCTTGTTTCTGTGAGTGTTTTCCTCTGCAGTGCAGCAGGATATAAGTGGCAGAGCCCAGGAACCAGAGGTGAGGTGGCAGTTGCAGCCTGGCTGTAGTGGCTGTATGGCTGCAGACAGGCATGGCCCACCCTTCTACAGCAGGCAGTGCTTGTGTTTCAAAGCCATGGAGAGTGTCTGCTCTTTGGCACAGAAGTTCAGTGACAAGAAGTGTTTCAAAACTTCCTTCTGTGTTTATAATGACACTTCAAAACTAAAATGATGCTCACGCAAACATGCCAGTGAGACAAGAGTGATGCTTGTTGGGAGTGATTGCGTGAGACAGTTCTGTTCCTTGGTGATGTATATGTGAAATATGCGTGATGTGTGAAAGAGTTTCTGCTCCTAGTAAACCAGTTCCCCTGCACACAGGCATTATGCCCGGTGTTCATTCCTCCCTGAGTCAGAATGACAGTGTGGTGTAGCTTGATTTTGTGGAGACATTGGAGCTGGTGGTCTAGTGTAACAGAGTTCTGCGCTGGCCAAGTTATTCAGTCTAATGGAGAAATAAACCAAATGTTTTCACAAAGATGACACAGCCATTGTGCAATCTGTGAGTGTGTAGTGTAGGAAATGAAGCTGTGGCTTCATATTAACAAGGTAGAGTAACAAGGATTTCTTCTGGAACCCCCTTCCTAATACCATGCACTCTAATGCAAGCAAATGCAAATTGGAGCATGTAGGAACAAGAAGTTCTTGATCATGCTTACAGAAGGGGTCTGATGTCCTCAGAATAGATGAAATATATCCTGGAGAATCCAGCAGAGGATTTTAGATGAGCAGGAAAGTAGGTCTTCTGAGGCCTTCACAGGCTTATATTGTTGCTGAAAGGATTAAGGCAGCCTTTGAATTTAAAACTAAATAAATAAAAATAAAAAGGAGCAGTGAATGGGAGCCTGTTGCTTTTTTCAGCTGGGCAAAGGGCACTTTACTGGTGAAGATTTTATAGACTTTGATGCCTTCTCCTGAAATTTACAATCCAGTATGAAGTTGAAAAACAGGAAGGAGGCAGAAAAGGCTGAAAAGATGTGTTGGCACGAGGAAGTGGGAGTGTGTCAAAATCTTTGTGTTCCTATGAGGTTGAGTAACCTGGTGAACACCTGATGAACAAAACTTTTCAAGATGGTGCAGAGCTCTACATGTGCAGAAATGGCCAAATCAAGACCATGAAACCAGCCATTTTCCAATATATATGTTGCATTTAAAAACATCTCTTTAATCTTTTCTGAATAATGTCATCTGGCTCAAAATATCAGATCTGAAGGGGGAGCTAGTAAAATTATTTATGCTAGCTTTGTCAGGCTGTGTCTTTTTTTGAAAGCAAACGGATGCATGATAAAGCATTTACAGGCCTAGGAGCTGTCTAAGTCAGACACTGGAGAAAAAATTTTTTCTGTTGCTATTGGTCAAACCAAGGCAGACCTTGATTCTGTGTGGTAGGTTGAGCTGATGGAAGAAATGCAAAAAATAGCAGTGCTGTACAACTTGTCCCAATACCACCAGGCTTTAAATAAACCATAAACACTCCTTGTAATGGTTTATGAGTAGGCAAATAAAACAAAAACAATTTGAAGGTGATAAAACTCTGTTGACATGAATACCATTCAGGTAAACCACCTTGGACATATTTCAAACATAAGCCATCACCTATTTAACTTCATCCCAGATGAATGAAACAGTTTGCACATGAGGCTTTGCAAATACAATAGGTCTTGTTTGCCTGCAGACTCTGCTGCCTGACAGCTCACCTTGATGACAGCTGTATGGTATTTCAAATCAGTTCAGTAAGTTCTGCCTTCATGGAGCCCTGGCTGCAAGGCCTGAGTATTGCTGCCCTCATCCCCTGCCACTGGACCCTGTACAAATTATGTGCCAGAGGGACATGTGCTACCAGATCCACTCTCATTGGATCTGGAAGCTGGTGGTTTTGGCAGGCAGTCTCTGTGAGAGGAACCAAGCTGATCCAGTTGTAACTGAGGGTTTCCCATGAGTTGTTCGGAGGACGCAAAGCATTTCCAGATTTAGTTTTAAGTATTACTGCAGTTACAGATGAAGTACAGAGAAAAAAGTAGGGACAAAGATATTCTTTCTGGATCTTTCGGCTCTAAGGATGTGTCCCATAATGGAGGCCATGTCTGCAAGTTTTCTCTCTTAGTAGGGTGGAGTGGCTATTGCAGTTTCGCACTCAGAAGGAGTGTTCTGCTTTGAAGAGCCTTTCAGCAAGTTGCTGTAATCCTCAGGCCAGCCTGTGTCTCTGTGTGCATGTCTCTAATTCACACCAAGGAACTCGCTACACACAAGGAAACGCTGATGTATGTTAGCACTCTTACTCCTGCAGTTAGCGTGACAGAAGTGGAGTAGATGCCAACTTGAAATTCAAGCTTACATTTGTGTTATGTTCCCAAACAAAATTCTGAAGTAGCTTCATTACCTATGGGGAGGCAGTCACCGTGTCATATCTGGGCAACAGGGAGTTGTTTCAGGATGTTTTCCTCTGAAAACAAACCTGGAGGTAAAAGGACAAGATAATATGCACACTAATGCCATATTCATTGCACTCTGCAACCATGGCTCTGTCCTTAGTACTACGAAACTGAGGCAAACAGCTAAGAATTTATCATCCTAAAGGTATCATGAAAAAATGAAAACAGCAAGAGCATGCATTTGTATCAAGGAGATACACAGGAATTCTCAGACTAATTAATCCTCAGAGGCAAGAGTGACTGATGGGTTAAGTTTAAGAGTAAAAGGGCAAGAACATTTTTAGACAGTGAAGAAATTCATTCATGTAGTTCACAGAGCTGGGTTCTTTTGCTCCTTTTGGTCTTTCTCAGCTCTCATGAATTCATTATTTGTCATGTTTGGAAGGGACACAAAGCCAGCCCTCATGAGGACAGCTATCTTTAGGATGAATGCTAGATACCAAAGTAGATCTGAAAGTTTGTAAGTGTAGTTGCCGTAAATAACAAACTCTACTTGTGCATTGGTACAGGTTTGCTCATGGGAGATATTTGGAGGCCTGTAGGCACAGACTTAGAAAGTACATCCAGGAAATGACTGCACTTTGGGGCATTGGAATAGCACATATAACTTTTGGGACTCCCTTGAAGGGCAATTCCTCTCCAATAGTGGAGCAATCCACTGATCTTATGACCACCAGAAAATCTCACCGTAAGGTAGTGAAGTGACCTTTTTTCTTTTTGTATTCATGTCATCTGGCCTCATCACAAAGCACTGTGTACTTACAGACTTTATTTCCTCACCTATACAGTGGGGATATTTAGAGCGTTTCCCCTATAACTTTTTGAATTGATGCTCTATACTGTGCTAATATCTCAGTTGCACGGATGATAGTCCTGCTCCTAGGCTTATTGCTGCTGATCAAAATAGGTTCAGGGAGGAAGCCTAGAGGTTTGGTGTAGCCCCACTGACTGTGGTAGTTTGGACAAATGCAGTAAAGGATGAGATTTCTAACTGATTTGCCTTTCAGTTGCTCCATGAGTGTAAGAACAAATATTTTTCAGTACTTTTTGTCCTTGAATTGCTATTCACAACTAATTCTGGCAATATCACATGTCAAATGTCTCTTGGTGTTTCTCTAGTGTCATTGGTTTATTCAGTCCAGATGCTTCTTGCAAGAGCTTGAGTATGCTGTGCACAATACTAAGCTAAATGGGTCGAGTGAACAAGAGCTGGCTACAAAATTGCGCCTAATGTCAGTGTACAATGAAATCAGTGCAGCCAGAGCTGTGTTGCCGGTAGTCTGAATCCCATGACTTTTTTCATCTGCCATGGTTGTTTAGTAAAGGGTGGGAGGATTTACACTGAAACAGTTTTTCTTTGCCCCCTTTGAGTTGCTGTCTTCTGAGACCTATGAGATACTTGGCAAACTATTTTTTCTGTGGCACATATAGGCATGTTTAAACATAGCACAATCAAATACATAAAAACATTTTACATATATGTAATATATATTAAAGGTGCTGTTAGGTGACTAGCAGCTACTGTGTGCCAAGTTAATTCTTGCATTGTACAGGCTGTGTATCGTGTAAGCCATGCACATTGGTGTAATATTGCATCTGGGTTCCCAGACAGGTTCCTTGCTTGATTTTACTTCTATAAAGAGGTAGAGGTGGATAATTCAGTTTTATTATGATCTGGACTTCAAGCACTGAAGTATGAAAGCCCATAAGTTTGTGTTTATATAGGTATTAAAGCTTTGGTCTTGCTTATTATAGGGAAAAAAGCAGGGATCTACAGCTGTGAAAAGGAGGTGGGTCAGACATAGGAAGAAAGTGAGCTCTCTTCTACCTTTAAGTAGACTGCTGTGAACACAAGAGGCTCTATATGCAGATCAAGGTTACCAAGGGACATATGCACCTCTGGCTTAAGTTATTTTCCTTATTAAATTGGCAGTGGAAGAAGAAAGCAGTATAAAATCCTCTACATCAACTCAAAAGAACTGAAAAATCCTCCATGCCCTAGAAAATTAAATTGGCTTTCTGGTCAGAAAATGCCCAGCAGTGTAATCCAGAGACACAGGAAGATTTGGATTGTAAAGTACTGGAATTAAAGGAGTGCTTGTACTCTGGGAGTTTGACTCTTCCCACCACAAATAGTGTTTGGTTCTGGGATTTTTGTTTGGGCCTGCCTCTGCCTCTTACCAAACCAAAACAGGCAAGCTGTCATTTTGCAAAAGCCCAGATGTACTTCTATTTTTTTTTTTTTTTTAAGATAAATATCAATACCAAGGTATTAAGAACCTTAACTACTAAAATGTGTCACTTTTTTTTTTTTCTTCTTTCTGTTACTTTCCCTCCCTTTCTGTATTTGCCTGCTTTTTTGGGGCTGCTCAACTTGTTTTCTTGTAAAATCTTCCTCGGGGCCACATTCGTGCAGACAGACTAAAACATTTTTGACTCTGAAGGAATCCCCTGAGGTAAAATTTACTCAGATAATATCTCGGTTACTACCTAACCTGTTTGGGTTATTTTTGAACACTATAAAGTGGTAGCGCCAACAAAGGAAAACTCTGTGTGGTACATACCAGTAGCAGCTCACTGCAAGTAGCTTACGAGCACTGTTTTTGCACAAAACCTCTATATTTTGTGGCTCCCTGGCTGCCAGAAATGAGGAACTGAAATGTCTGAGGTGATTCCCCTCTGTGCTCCTGCCATCCAGCATTTTGTCTCCTTTGCTTGAAAGCAAAAAGTGTTTTGCTTTCCTTGGTTGTGGACAAGAAAAGGTAAGGGGTGCCAAGTATACATGCCAGCACACAAGTAGTACAGAGGCTGCAAAATGAATGAATCGGACAAGCGATGCTGAGTAATCACTTTACAACCAGCTGTTACAGGCAGGCACAGGGCCCAGACCAAAGCCAGGTTCTGAACATGCCTGCATTTTTTGATGCGGATCAAAACCCTTGTGGCTTTTTGTTTCTATAAAACAGTGAAAAGAGTCCGTGGTTGTTCGATTTGGAAATAAACTCAGATTTGGATTCTAAACCTGTAGCTTAGCTTCATCTCTAATGATGCTGATGTCCTACAGGGTCTGATTTCCAGTTGCTTTTCTAGATGTAAGTTGTAAAGGAGATAGTGTTCTGGTGGAGGCTGCAAACCTGGCAGCTCAGCTCCTCCTGCCTTGTGTGATACAGGGGGCTGAGAGAAACAGCTCTGCTGACCAGGGCTGCCAGTGCTACATGCTGGGAAGAAAGACCGAAAAGTGATAAGCGAAGATTTTTTTTTGTCTAATAGATAACTATTTTTTTTCCTCTCTGCTTCTGCACATGTAGAAGAGAGCAAAAATCAGAATTTATCTGCTTTAGGATTGTGAGACAAGCCCAGAAATGGTAGGAAAAATTTTAAAGGAAAAGCAGTTTAGAATAAAAGCTGGGCATAAAAAAAGACCATGAAGAACAAGCCTGGACACGTTATCCAGAATGAACTAAATTATAGCTACACAACTCTTAAAAATAAATAAATCCCTATTAAGCTTTGGAGACCTATTCCCTAAGAGTGATTTCTGTTGTACAAAAGATTGTGGACCATGTTAAGGAAAAGTGTAAAGAAAGCACAGTCTTGTCAAGCTCCTGTGTGGTGCTGAGGTATTTACCACCCAGCTCGCAGGTGATGCAGGCAAAGTCCATAGAGGTGGAAGGACCTGACAAGGTACACCAGCTAGGGCAGGAGGCAGAGCTTTGTCTGCCTGAAAAGTGTCCTCATGTTTTCTGCAGGCACCAAGTATGCCTTCCTAGCTGTAAAGTGTGACCTCCTGCACTTTGTGCTAGCAAATTTTTAAGAGAGCTAATGTTCTGGCTCTGGGTGTGAACAGTGCCAACAGGGCTCTGAAGAGAACAACTTATTCCTGCAGCAATAAAGCAGCAACTGGGTGAGTTAATAGCTGCATGCAATAACAGGAGCAGGTCTGACCTAGTAAGGAAGTCTGCTGTGAAAAAGTCAGTGTTTCGAAGTTTTTATGAGATTTGTAAACAAAAAATCCAACCACAAACAACAAAATAGTTGATCAGTCTTACTCTTGACTCAGATAGTTTTTATCTCCCACTGATTTAAAAGAGGGAGAATTAGCATCATGCATACAGGAGTTGAGAGTCAGGTTTAATTTCCTTTCTCAAAATGAAAACTTTCCTCTGAATAAAACAGTGAAAGAACTGAGACAGTAAGGAGCTGTTTCTCTAGTAAGCTGCTGATAGAAGTGGGACAAACTGTGTATGCCTCCAACAATGAGATTTTACTGCGAGAAGTACAGAGAAGATTCTATCCCAAAGTGTTTTTAAAGGTGCTTTATCTATTGAGGCCTATTTCAAGTAGAAATCCTTCCTGAACTAATGCTAAAGATATGGCTGTATGTGTCCTCTCTCAACTGTTAACAGTTTTTCTTCTACTGTACAGAAGATACACTGCATATACTGTATATGCTCTATATTTCTATGTAGATTTCTAATGTGTCCTTCTTTTATTTTTTCCAGTTAAGAAAATGTCTTTTTATTCTTCTGGGGAGTGTAGACCATAAGCAACAGAACCTACTTTAGGACTATAATGAACTTAGAATGACTTCAGGGGTTCTGAGAGTTCTCAGACTTCAAACTATTCCTGTATTTCCTGTAATCTATGTATGTATTTAGGGATTTTAATGTAGGTGTCCATGCTAAAAATGGGACTAGATACCACTAAGGAGAGTGATGGCATCCATTTTTCAGACTGACTCTCCCCCTTCAAAGATTCCCAGACCATCCTGTTGAAGGACTGCAGTATGATCTAAAACAGAAAAGTAAATTCATTTCAGTGGTATTTCAGTTGAAAATTTGCTTAGTATAAACATGAAACTGTTGCAGTTTGCTGAACAATTAAGCTCTGATTCTGTAAAGCGTGTAAGTATGTATTTTGTTTTTTAAATTTCATTGATCTTAGTAAGTGCTTACATGCCTTGCTTATGTCTTTTATTGAATCAGGACATTTTGGTTGCTTTTTGTACTGAAACTGAATGCCCAGTTGAACAGATAAAACAGCAATCTCTGCATGCTCATGCCTTGTTTACTGATCAAAATGAGCTGCTTTGTTAAACCTGAATTAAATTCTATCATTTTGGCTTATGCTTTCAGAAGTGGTCTGAGATGCGTGCAGACTGTACTATTTTTTTTTTCCCTTTCTTTCTTCTTTGTTCTCCTATTATTTATAGTTACCTAGATAAATTCAGGGTAAACTTCTCCTCCCTCTTGAGGAACTTGGGCAGTTCCTCAGATTACCGCTCCTTGGTTTAGCTGGGTGTGCCCTTAGTTTTTAATTAATGCTGTTAAGTAAACAAAACAACTAACAAACAAATCCCAGAGAGAAATAAACCACAAGAACAATGTTGAAATACTCATAAGAGCTAAAGTAGAGTCCCAGGATGTGCAGTGTTATGACCATGACTTTGTTCTTGATGTGTCCTTGTGCTCCAGAGGAGACATTTGTTCCTGAGTGGAGGTGGGGAGGGGTGGTAACGAGGCTCAGTGTAGGTGGTAGTGTAAGCTGCTCAGTGCTAGTGGAGGTGCAGATCATGACTGCCCTCCCTGGTGTGGACATTAACCTCTTTTTCTCAGATTCTCTTGTGGCAAATGAAAACTTGAACATGAATTATTGTAGGAAATAATTAAGTGTATCTTATTTTCTGTGATTTGAGAAGAACAGAAGTGTTGTCCATAAATTCTCTTGTGTCCAGATGGGTGGTGGTTTAGTTAAGAGGTGCTGTGTCCTTCAACCTTTCACTCCAGGTGGGTCCTCGGCATGGCTAAAACTGGTTCATCATCTCTCACCAGACCCCCTTGTCAAGACTTTCTCAAAGCTGAAGATGTGGTGTTTTAGTCCCAGAGTGGGAATAAAGCCCAGTTGATAACCTGGCTTTTGTGGTCACCAAGCACACTGGAATGATGCATCAGAAGCAGTGGGCCTAAGTATTACTAAAGCTTGGTGGCAAAATCCTGGAATAAAGGGGTAGGGTTAAGTTTCCAACTTAATAGCATTTAATTAGTTTAACTTAGAAACTTCTAATGGCGCTAGAGTGGATTTTCCTTTGTTTAACTTCTTTTGGTGTGGCTTAGCAGATTTTAACCATCTAAAACTGACTTTTGGTTGAGGGGACCATAGGTGGTACTGCACATATCCTTTAGTGGAATAATGAAGTGTTTACATTATGCAGTCCTATTGTGAGATCAATCACGCTGTAAGGCTGGATGTATAAACAGAATCTGCAGGTGGTCCCTGTGTCTCCTTGCCCAGAAGACATGCTTTAATCCTCAGGAAGTAGGCAGAGTAGAGGTTCCAAGAGGCAGCCAGCCCAAGGAAAATAAGAGAACAAAACCAGCCTGAACAATGCAACGCATGTCAAGCTTATAGCACAATCACTACAAATAGCAGGGAGACTTTATGACAATTCGTTCATCAGCTCGAATTGCCAGACTTAGTATCCTAGGATTAATGAGCATCTTTCTCAGGTGGTACAAGCATGAAATGTGAAGCAGAAACTCGTGTGACCTCTAAATGGCTCACTGCCTTTCAAGCTGGTTTGTTACTAGGAAAGCTCTCTTGTGGAAAATCTGTCTGTCTTTGCATCTGCTGTTTTGCTTAACTGTAATAGCCTGTAAGTATTTCTACCCCCTGATGCTGCAAGCAGAATGCTAATTATTGAGTTATTTGGATTATGAGGTAGGAGGCCAATGGGAGAACTGAGCATTCACACATGTTAGTATCTTCAGCGTGGAGCCTGTGCTAATAATTCTCAGATATATGAGCAGTCCAGGAGTGTGACCAAAGTAGTGTGTCTCAAGCTGTTTTGAACAGAGGTACAAATGAATGCTGTCTCATGAGCTTCCAGCAATATTCTGCTAGGGCTCTGTGGAATGCAGAAAATCTTAGCCAGAGTAAGGGCAAAAGAGTCTTATTCATTAAGAAAAGGTAGAAAAGAATTTGGGAACTATGGAATGATGAAACAAATAGATGTCAGTTTAGAGGAAAAACAACACAAAGGAACCAAACCCAAGTGTTTGAGTTGTCTTACCTGTAGCTTTTATAGGTTTGTTTTAATTATGCTTGTGAAGCACGGAAATACCAAATGAGATGTTTTGCAGCATAACAAAAATGTTTTCAAGCTGAAACATGGCACACCATGGAATTGAATTGTCCACACGGGTGCATTCTCTTCCTCTTTTTGAAGGGAGCACCTAAACTAGTCAAGTAAGAAATGAGTGAAAGGTAAAGCTCAAAATGTCTGGAGCTCTCTTGTCTCTTCAGATTCTTATCTGAAGTGTATGTAAGGCCTTGGAAAAAGACTTGGAATCTCATGGTATATTCCCTCTGCCAAGTGTTGGCACATTTCCTGATTCTGAAAAGACCAGTCATAGCTCTAGTTTGACTTCTTGGGGTGGGTGGGAGATGTGAAGGTGCTAAAAATAAGTAAGTAATTCTGGCCCCATTTTATCCTGCCCAAAAGCAGGACGGAGTTGTTTGCATTATGTGAAAAAAGGAGAAAAATGTAAGTTAGCTCCTTTGCTTTTAAAGTCATTCTGATGAAATATGTGAGGGCATGATTAGTTTTTATGTTTGCCAAACAAGTCAATTTCAACAGCGTGCAGATGACCTTTATATGGGCACAGAGATGTTGTCCATGTAACTAGCATGATCAAACTTGCCTGCTTCCTGACGCAGGATTCTTGTTGACAAAATCAGAAATAGTGAAGTCTACATTGAGGCTTACTTCCCTTTCAGCACTCATAGATCTCTGTGCCTAGCTCCAGTTCTGAAACCTCTTCCCTTCAGTATTATTATATGCATGTCAGCAGGTACAACTGGAGGGTAATGTCAGTCCTATGTCCCCTTTCCCAGGGCAGCTTTACATTTCTTCTCCCATACTAGCCTAATAGTACATTTATCCATCACATGAATCTGTTCTGTTCAAACTACTTTAAAATAAACACACTGATAGTTTTCCAGTGATCTCATTTCTTTCTGGATCATGCATATTTGGATTTGCTCCAAAGCCTGGGAGATGTTTAGACCTGAGATTCTCTAAATGGTGTCTTTCTTGAAAGCACACATTAGGAATTCCTCATTACGCAGAATTTAGGAAAGCTTTGCATGGATGACCCTGCAAATTACAGACAATGTCTTTCTTTCAAGTCCTGGCTACTTATAAGAATGTTTATAGCAGCTGTGCAGCGTTAACTTCTAGGGCAACACCACAGGGCAAAACTAAGTTACTGTATTGCTTGTGGCCTTTCGCTCTGATCCTCCAGAATGTTCAAAAGTTCTGTTTCTTGAGCCATTCCAGGGAGACAGTGAAACAACAATTCTGTAAAGTAGTTGACATGAAGAAGAATGAATAATTGGGATACAAAAAGAGGATAAGTTGCTACTGACAACTCTCTCTATATATTTTCAGTTTCTATTCTAACAATCATGGAGATGGTATATCAAGATGCCTTGTATAAAACTGGTATCAGTGTAACAGGTTCTGCTAAGCTGTGTTTGTTCAGAATGGTTAAGTCTTAATAGGAATGTTTAAACTGTGTCTGATGAAAAGGGTTTCTCATAACAATGGCTTTATGTGTCTCTAATTCATCTCTAGAAGACTGTCCCCTTAGCTCATGTTCCTCTCAAGAATTTATATACAGCTCTTGCATAGTCCTAGTTGTCCCAGAGCACCTGAGTTGTTGTGCTGATGCAGAAAGTCTTTGGTGTGTTTGGAATGAATCCATTAATGATTATGTGAGAATCTATTTCCCTAAACTAGAGATGTGAATGTCATGTAAATGCAGACACTTAATAAAATGTCAGAATAGTATTGGCTAAGACCCCAGTTTACTATTTGTCCTACCCATTTATCATGAAGTGATATCTGAAGGATAAGGAATTATTAGATTGAGGGATTTTCTTCAATGAATTACCTAGAGCCATCATGCATATCAGTACCTGGAAGAATGACTTTCATGGGGGATGCGGGAGACAAACCGCACTTAGAAGTTCACTAAAAGATTCTCATTGTATCAACAGATTTAAATTAAATTATCATGATTTTTCATATGACAAGTCAAAGGAATAAGGTTGTGTCCATTGGATTGAGAGTGCTGGCTGAGCAGAAAGATGGCATGGACAGAGCTGGGGAAGTAACCTCAGCAACTGCTTTGACTTGTATGGTGCACAGATTGAGGTAGGAGCAGAGGTAGGCTAGATCACAAAAAAGGTGAAGTAATAGCCAAAAGAGAAGAAGATTAGGCTTGGGACAAAACAAAATGATGTATGTTGTAGCCAGAATCAGACTGTGAGGAACTAAAATTTCAGCATGGGGATCTGAATAAAGGAACAAGGGTATTGGAAAGTTAAGTTCAACACATGGAGAAGTGCTGGCACTGATTTCCTTTTTGTGAGAGCTCAGCAACCAGGTTTTTATCTTGGAAAGATAAGAGTGTACCATTACCCCTTTTTTGAGCTGCTGTTTGTCAAAACATGTTAGTTTGACTTAAGGAGTTTTATCTAATTTGTGAAAATTTTCCTTTGTTTACCTGTTTTCTGTGTCATTTCCGTAAAAGTCTAAGTATACTTGGCTTATTTTAGATTTACTCACCTGTAAGCGGAAGCATCCCTGCCTCTTCTTCACACACTCTTACCCCCTACTTTCATCTTAATTAAAACACGGAGCAGCTAGATATGATTTCACACATTCTTCTGCAGCAAACATATGTTATACCAAAGCCATTCTAGTGTGAAGAGATTTTTTTGTTTGATTAAGCAGCATTTTAGTGTTTATGTAGTTCTGGCGTTCAGTTTTAAAAGATTGAGGTATCTCAGACTGTGAGAAAGAAGTTAGGGACTACTTGACCCAGAGTCTCTAAGCTGCAAATTTCAAAAGCCAGGATAGCAGTTGCATGTTGCTCTATGTTTGCCTTGTTCTTAAGTTCTTTCACAAATAACTGCCACTGACTGTGAGATGCAGCACTCTGATATCCTGTCCTATCAGATACAAGATAGCAGCTGAAGGTTTTACAGCTCTTCTTCTATCAGTGTTCTGCTAGTTCCCACACTCTTGACTGAGGAAGCATATTGCGACATCGTAAGTTTTTGCAGAGCTGTCTGCCAATGAGCAGTAGAAATCAAATTCTTCTCAAGTTCTAGGTGTCATAGAGAAAAAAAGCAAACAGTAGCAGATGCTGTGAGTAATTTCAGTCTCAGCAGTTAACCCTCCTCTTCTAAGGATGTAGTCTCTGTAACGACAGTGATTTTCTCTACAGCAAGTTGATTCAGCAAATGGTGACATGTAGCTGCCCAAGAAGATGAGGGGAAGAGGCCTACATTTCTTGGAACGGCAAACCATGTGAGGAAATGTGAACCTAGTGTAGCAGCCTGGATCTGCAACCTGGAAGCAGCACCATGCAGTGAGTCCTTATAGAAAGAGCAGGGTGTGACTTGGAGATGTTCTGGAAAACAGAAAGTAAAAATAAAGAATGTAGGACACAGGCATTAACTGAAAGTGTTAACATAAGATGAGTGAGACAAATACACCGAGTTGGTGCAGCCCTCCATAATACTGTTAAAAACCTGACTGTAGTTTATAGGTGCTAACGAGATGGCAGCATACACTGGTTAACTGAGAAACTTTGGCCTTGTTACAAGTACATGAAACATCTGTATGTATTCCCTGAGGAGCCACATAGGTAGCTATATATTATATGAAACATGGAAAGATGATTCTCAGAGCAGGATTTCTCTTCTGTTGCCCATGCCCTGAGCTGGATCCAGTTGAAGATGGGATGCCATCTCCATATATGCTGTCATCATGGGAAGAGGTGGCAGGGACAGACCAGGGAAGCCTTTGACTTCCTCCCCTGCCAACACATGAGGAATTGAATGCACATGAAGGTACAGTGCAGTGCCTGATACAGTACCAGGGTTGTTGTGACATCATTTAGACAAATATTTGAGGTAATCTTACGTTCCCTTTCTTGTTTATCTTAGAGAGACTTATTTGGGGTTAAAGCTTCCCTGGGACAGATTAGAAACTAGTCATAGTCAGTTGTTGCACGTGTTAACAATTAATTATGAAAAAGGATAAGGTTTTTTCCACCCCAATTTACAGGTATGGAAACAAAGGGATGTGGAGCATGAAAGCACAAAACATATGAAGGACAGAGCTCCGTTTCTACTCTAGGGCAACTGTCAAAACTAAGTAAATCAGAGAACTCCACAACTTTTGGTATGCAGAGAGCCGGAAACATCTATTGCTATTTGACCCGTTGTCAGTTTACTATTTTCTGCTTCTCTGTCAGACTGTTTATTTGTTTCAGCTGGTTTTCTGGATGACAACTTGTCTAAGAAGGCACTGGTGTTTAGCAGGAAGAGGGGTGACTTTCAACATGTGCAGCTACCTGAGAAGTACTGAAAAGTGAACTGCATCACTGAGCTTAAACTTAGCCTCTGGCCCAGCAATCAAAAATCAGGGAGTGAGCAGTATATGGCCTTGCATCTTGAGGTGTCACTGTTGTGTTGTTTAGTTAAATAGAGATCTGATAGCAGAGCTGCGTCTAGCAGTGTTCCTGTCAAGGTCCACCATTTTTAGACAGATCTTCATACTGATAATTTTTATTCTGGTGTCAATTTTGTTAGCTAACTGATGGCAAGTACTCATGCAATAAGGCTTGTGGCCCTTAAGAAATAAGCACTAAGAAAAACTCAGGATCATATTTATTAAAATATCTATGGGCCAGGCTCAGTAAGTACAGTAAGATCTCTTTACATTTTTAGATGTTAGGAATTTGGACACAGAAAATGTCGCAGGAGGAAGATCCGGGAAGAGGATGGATAAATGAAGGTGGTTAGGCAAACTTCCTGATGTTTTCTGATTTCGTTGCTTGTCAGTCACATTATGTTAAATCCAGTTTTGCTTTCAGTCCAAGTAAGTTTAGAGAAGTGTTCTGTGATGTTATAATGAAAGATGCATGATCAGTGCAGTATCTGTTGCAATCACTGCAATATAGATATACTATTGTATCTGCTATGAAGTGAGAATAGCCTCCCAGAGATTTTTGTTCTTTTTCCTCCTGATTACAGCAGCACAGAAATCATTCTCTCCTTTAAGGGAAAAGGATTCTGCAGAGCGGAGGATTTTTGCAGGAAGGTTATAATGGTTTCAGGTCATATTGTATTAATAACTCTCCTTCACTGTTTTCCCTGCCAAATCTAAGCAAGAATCATGAGATTCACTCAGTTTGCCATGCAGTGCCTTCAGAGCACTCAAAGAACTATTAATTACAGTGTAACACCCCCCATTTTCTTTGCCTCTCAGCTGTGTCTGGTGTGAGGTTAGCCTTGGAGAAGGGTCTTCTACATGAGCAATGGGATAGCACTGGGTGCTCTTCTTCTTGACAGAGCGTGAGTCCAGGAGGGAGTCCTGTGTATGCATGAGATTGCCCTCAGCTGACTCAAAGTCTTGGACTGGCATCCAGAAAGGACAAGAGGTTTGGGTAAAGTTTGCTGCGGAAACCTGGGCACAGGAGCACTCCACATTGCTTTGTGCTTTTTAAACACACAATGTAGATGGGTAGGATGAATGGCGTAGAAAATGATGGTAACCTGCCTCTTTTTGAGAAGCAAGAGACTGTCCAACAGAAATGTGACTTGCTCCAAGACATCCTCTGAAATGAAGGAAAAATGAGTCTTTTCCCGCAAGTTTTTAAAGCCAGAAAATAATGTACTTCAAAGGTATCTTCACTTGCCAACTTTGGTCATTACAGCCAGGAGAGTGCCAACAGGAACACTTCTGTCCCTCTGAAATACTTCCTTCCATACAAACAAGGCCTTGTGTTGCACCAGGTAGAGGCATGCTGGCAAGCTCTGTGCTAACAGAAGAATGGATCTTTTTATAAACGTTTTATAAATGTTTGGAACCTTTAGCCTTTAAATTAATTTTTGAGTAACTGCTGGTTCATCCTTTGTGATCTTATTCCTATTACATGCATATGGCAAAATTATCTTAGAAGGTTAACAGAGACTGAGAGGAAAGCATCACATGCTGACCAGTTGCCCAGAGATAAGATGGATGCCCTGTGCCTGGAGACTTTCAAGGCCAGTTTGAATGGGCCTCTGAGCAACCACACTAGATCAGCTGTGGATGTCACTGTTCATTGCAGGGGAGTTGGACCAGCTGGCCTTCAGAGGTCCCTTTCAACTGTATGGATTCTGTAATTCTAACTGAACCTAACCAGCCCCCTGCCATATAAGCTGTGCAGTTTTCGCTAAAGTCACCAAGTGAAGTGATTTGACCAAGTTCAGCTTGAGATGCCTTTGATTCTTGAGCATCTGAGTAACCATTTACAGAAGCATTGGTTTAAGGTAGTTTCAATGTGAATGTGTAATGTACTATTGGACTTTCATTTGTCAGTGAGATGCTTAACCTGCTCTGTCATGATACTTGCTTAAAGCGGTGTGAAAAGGGAGGTTTAATGGTCATCATCACAGTTTGCAGTAACCCCTGAATTGTTGAGAACAAAATGTATAGAAAACAGGCAGATTTTTTCCCTACATCTGCTTCATCTTTTTCTGGTGTAACTATATTGGACTATATTTGCGGCCTGTTTGTATTCTGACTCACTCTGGCAATAAGAAGGCCTTTGAAAATAATTATTATACATATATATGATACATAATCAATTAAATACCAACACTTGCGCAGTTAATGATGTGATGAGCATTATTAGGTTCTACAGAACTTTCAACCCCATCTGTTCCATCAGCATTGCATTTGGTGACATGTTTTCTCTGTGTAATCCACTCCACGAGTGAAAGGAGACAAGAAACTCACGAGGTCTGCCTGCACATGTGCAGAAGCCCTTTGCATTTAGGTAGGTGTTGTGAACTTTGTCAGAGTTCCTCTACCTGAAGGATGCCTGCATTCCGAATAATACTCAGGGCTGAGCAATTCTTCTCACATCCATATCTTTCTAGTAGACAAGCTGAAGAGAATGCTTAAAGGTAAGAATAATGGAACCATCATGAATTTTTCTTTGACTTCAGCTGAATGTAGAAATGAAGGCCAGATTTATTTAAAAATAAATAAATAAATAAATCAAGACCTGGCCATTCCCATTAAAAAAAAAACAAGCAAAAAAAAAAAAAAAAAAAAAAAAGGAAGCGTTGCTGTGACCAAAACATCATTTAGATCTTGGTCATAGTGCTCAGAAGCAGGACTTCAGATTGTGAAACTCACTCAAACTGACAGTTTTTTAGAAAAAACATTCTCACTTTTTTTTTAACAGCGCATTAGGATTAGGAAAAGCAAGAAATGAAAAAGTTTTAACCACCTCCCCCACCCCCATTTCTCCACTGCAAATCCCTACTAGCTACAGAAAATAAAATCACCATTTTTTTCTCACTGGAGAAGCTGGGGGTGGATTTCTCCAGATCTCTGCCTGCTCTCTGGCCAGCAGCCAGAATGGAGAGTGTGCTTACTGCTGTGCACCACCGCGAGTCATAGCTGCATTAAGAAGTTGTGGTAAATGTTTCTGTCTGAAGATGACCGCTGTTGAAGCTAATCCTCCCTGCATGACCTGAGTTCAGAGGTGAACGCTGCTTTGCATATGATCTGATCTTCATCTTTCAATCCATGTAAATCTGAAGATGAGCATACTCCATTCTTCTATAAAAGCAATTACAAATTGTCACACGTTGACTCAAAATGAGTAGGCTTTTGAAACAAGTTATGCAAGTGTAAATTAACTGAACTCCAGCAATGGAACTGCACTGATTTATACCTGCAGTGCAATGGCCTTAAAGCATTCTTTTTTTCTTTTTTTTTTTTAGGTGGTTAAGCCTCTAGCCTACTCTTCAAACAGATTTACATAAAATTACCCTTAAAACATTAGATTGTAAGGACTTGAGAAATCAATTTCACACTAAGAACAGTGTGAAATTTCCATTACAATGGAGAAGATGTAAATATTTAATAGCTACTTTCATTACATAGATAGGTGTGGTTCTTATAGTGCTGTTTCCCCGTGGGGGGAGAAAAAAGCTGCATGCATATTTTTTTCTTTTAACTACAGAGTTGTGAACATGTGCAGTGAAATCAGTTGAGAGATTTGAAATCCATTTTCCTTTTATCTTTAAACAAAACAAATTAAACACATGTACATGAATATAAAGTTAAAGTTCCAATTATGATCATGGAGTCTTTGAAATCAGTGGCAGAATTCCCATTCTGTAATGATGAAAGGCAACACTCAGGATAAAAAATAGCAACAGGAGACTTGGCAAAAATAACTCTCTTCCTCCTGGGACTCTAAGGAGAAGTAGGCTGAAAGCACTATCTCTCCATAGCAGTGCTGGTTAAAAGTGAGGACTCTTATGCTTGCTATAGTATGATGACTGATTTTATGTTGAAAATATTGTCCTATAAATAATTGGTGGTGTTCTTTCCTGACTAAACATTGCTGTTCCCCCTCCACCACCACTTTTTGTGTCTTTTTTCAGTTATAAAACCGTGTTGCATTTGTTGAGAAGATGATTGCTCTTTTTGCATGTATAATTTAGAAGATTCATGGTTTTGTTCTCTCGAGTGGATTAGAAATTTTTTTAGGCTACTTTCACTGTTTATATATAGAGTGACCAAGAACATATTGACCCTACATTGAAGACCTAGTCCAACTGTGAAGCTTGAGCTGGACTAGAGAAAAGACCTGAGAGCAGTGTTCTTGTGTTTCTAAAGTACAAGGATAGAATCTGGTGCTGGAGGTAGCACTGACTAGAGAGGGAGTCTGACCAGTGTGTTACTGAAGGTAATCTGTTTCAGGTAATCACTGAGAAGTGTGAACAAGACAGTGAGAAATAAGGTAGCTTAAGGGATGTGAGACCTTGTGATCAGTGAATGCCTGTATGCTAAGATTTCACACCGATTTATATGGAAGGCCCTCACTTAAGTGTCAGCTGGACTGAAGATGCAGAAGGAATTATTGAGATGAAAGTGACACAGCTCTGAGTTTCTTGGCTTGCTACCCTGGAGAAGAGCCCCAGTACCAGCCCTTTCTTGGGGCATTTGGGTGAGTCAAATAAGGCCGGTTTTCTTACGTGTTATTTGTTGCAAATTAACATTTACTCTGTGGTACCACCTTAAGGTCTGACCAGGTCAGGAACTCAGTGTGCTAGTCATAAACATGAAACAAATGACTTTCAAAGGCTCATTAGAAATTTTTAGCAAATTCTTTCTTTGTGTTCCAGCTCTCAAGTGAGTGTTTACTGACAGGAAAGTTCAAGAAAGCCATGAATGTTTAGTACATATGACAAATACGGAACCATGAGTATTCCCATCAGTAGCCAGCTTCTAGGAGTTAATTCATCAGGGAAGAGAAGCATAATATTAGAGGTGACCTGTCTGTGTAGCTTGAATTACAAATACCAGCTAGTTACAGCAAATTCAAATGCTCTGTCAGGACATGGCAGGCAATACATGCGAGTAAGCCGCAGCTTGCTTGTGGGCAGACCAGTGTAAGAGGCAAAAACTAATCTAAATTTCTCTCTCTTTTATTCAGTCATCGTAGATCATATTCATTCATCATAGATCAAAAAGGGGGAATGGCCAGGTCTGGACTCGACGACGACCTTGACAGATCCCTTCCAACTAGACAGCACCTCAGAGTTACCCATCTAACGAGATTAGCCTTACCTCTGGTTGTAGATGTGGCCCTAGAACATACCTGATGTATAGATAGACGTACAGATGTTGAACCAAATTCAAATGCAAAATGAATTCACAACAGATAGAACAGGTAAGACTAATCTGAATAAAAGCTAATGGCTAAAGACGAATCAAATCCTAATTTGATTAGCTCGGTGAGATAAGGATCTGGCTGAAGCAAAGATGGTAATTGTATTATAGCTCCTCAGGCTGGAATTTGGTGATTTGTTGTATTCTGCTTACTTATGATCAAGAGAGAATGTAGTAATATTCCTCTACATTTTTTTTTTTTTTTGCTAGAATAAAACAGAAAAATGAAGATTTGTTTTACAAGAACAGGGGTACTTGGGGTCAACAGTTTATGGGCCGGTTCAGCCCATGTCTGTGACAGATGGGGTGAGGGGACCCACAGACCCACGTCCTGGGAAAGGAAAAAAGTGGAAAGGGTAGGGAAATGGACCTAAAAACAAAACAGTGACAACAATCTGAGGAGGAAAGCTAATTTACTAAATAAGGTATTGGAATGCAAAATAACACAATATAATGCAGTATAATTGAAGCTAATAAATCAAATAGTACGAGAGAGAGTGTCCAAAAACTGAAGGCCCTAGTCTAACACTGAAGGCAGGATGGCTAGGGAGCTCACACGCTACTGGGATGATCCAAAAGGGGAAAGAGAGGGATCTTGCAACCTGCCAACAGTTCCATCCCTCCATCCAAATGGAAGATGAAAAAATGCAAAGTAATGCAAAGTCCTCCGGGGTACGCGGTTGTTCCTCCCTTCTGAGACAGCCATACCCAGAACTACTGATGATCCATGGAACTGGAGCATTAGTTCTCCAACTGTCAGCACACTACACAATATCATGATATGGAGTATCAATAACAAAAAATCATAAAACCATGACAGTCAATTCAGTCTGGAAAAGCAAGTATTTGTCTTTTCATTTGATGTGCAGACACCTAACAAAGAAGAGAGCTGTGTTTGGTGCAGTGCATCTCTGAAGTGGTCCGTGTGCGATTAGGCATCCATGTACCATAAACTCAATTTAATTCTTTTGTGTATACCAGCTGACTAAGTAAAATACTATCAGACTGTGTAAGCCAACGATTTTACATAGCAGAGCTTGGAAAGCTATGAAATGCATAGAACTCATGTCATACAGAAACCTATTGCTGGTTTCCTTCAGATCTTTCAGGCAGATTACAAACTGTCCTGGATGAATCTGGAAATAATCTATCAGTTTTCACAATGATTTTGAGTTTTTACAATGCCTTTAAAATCTCTGATGCCTAGAATCAGAAGATAGTTTGCGAGTAGGGCAGCCAATGACAATATTTGTCTTTCTGTGAATGGTGAAATGTTGCACAAGGAAGCAGTTAGTCTTCTTAGGCTGAAGTTGTTCCTCCAGACAGTTTTGTGACAGTACTTTTAATCACTGGTGCAGTGTATCTCTCAAGCACACGACAGATGGTTAAGCAAGCACATTTCTGGCAGTGACTGTGGGGATTTAGACATCTATCCTTCATTCTTAATGGTATGATTTTCTCTTAATCTCTTGCATGGTACTAGCAAACAAACACAGAGTCGTTCTACCCATGTAAGTCCATGTGTACGTCTGTGTAGAAGGACTGCTCCAAAAGTAATGCCGCCTATTTTACTATGTCAACCCACAGTGTTAAGTGATGGATGTTGATGGTATGGCAGTAGAGGTTGAGCAAATATTCCCTTACATTTTGTTACTCTGCAACAGATGACAGCAGATGGGCAGTCTTACAAAATGTTATCTGGCATGGAAATGTGTATGAAGCAAAGGTGTAACATTGAGTTCCTCCATGTGGAAAAAATGGCATTCATTGGCATTTATTAACATTTGCTGAACATTTCTGGAGACTAACCAGTGGACGCGAGCACAGTGTGATGGTGAGTGGTGCATTTCAGCAGTGGTGACGGCAACAGCAGGTCACTTCCAATGGTGCAGATTTTTATGAGCACAGCAAGCAGGCTCTTGTTCACTGCAAGCAGAAATTCCTAGCTGATGGTGACTTTGTTGAAAAGTAGTGTTTGGTAGCTGAAAATTTGCTCTGTCAAATAGTGTTACTATGTTCTTTCTATTCATTGTAGTTCTTGTGGAAATAAATAGGAGGCGTTACTTTCAGAGGAACCTATGAATGTGAGTGTATTATCCTTTTTCTTTTGGGGAATGCTGAACTATGAATACAGGGAGATTATTCAAGCAATGAGAGAGATGGGCCAGGTGCTCTGGAAATTTTTTTTCTATGTGTACCCTGGAAATAAATGTTTGATATTAGGAAAGTAAAAGCAAACAGTGAACTTGGGAGCCTTGCTGATTTTTTCAGGATTGATCAATCCAGTTTGAAATCAGGGAATTCATACTCTTCATTCAGCCTTACTGTAAGTATTAACAGTCTTCCCTGTAATTTGTAGGGGTTAATTTGATAGGAAGGCACGGTTACTTGTTGTCATTTGAATTAGTTTCCTATCTACCCCTTGTTTCTGCCTACACAGTGATTTCACACCTTGAACAAGCAATACTGCTGCCCTGCAGTAGCGAGTGCTTATACCTTCTGGCATGATGCCATAACACAAGATCCTTTCTGTTTCTGAAATCACTGCAGAAAGTCAAATTTCATCATAGTGTGCCTGATAACGTGTCCACGTAAGGCTATACCCTTTGCCATGTTCAACAGGAAACAAAGGATGGAATAATTTTTCCTTTAAAGACTTCAACTGCATTCTTGTGGAAGAAGTCTGGGGAATCTGAATCTGTTCACTATCAAACCTTGGAGATCATATGCATGCTCATGACTCATCCTTCTTGATATTAGACACTGTTTGTTTAAATTGCACAATGTACCAATCCCACCATGTACCAACTGTTTCCTTGTGTTATCCGTCTGGATCTGTTGTCGTGCCTCTTCGTGCATGCATACTGAACAGAGAAGCCAAGTGACACTAATTGCTAATTCTATCCTCTGGTTTGGCAGGTCACTCCTATATTATAGTTGCACAAAAATAAACAAATGGCTCTAACTTCAGTCCATACATTGTCAGCATGTTTAATGCTGCAAGTAAGCAGTTTCTTTTGATAACTTAATTTGAAGGAACTGCTTTTCATTTCCTTGCAGATCAGCCACCTGAATATTCTGCTTATCTGCTATGTTTGAAAGTTTTCTTACAGGCCATAACCACCATTCTGAACTCTCAGTACCAAGAACATTAGGTGCTAGGAGATACAGCTGACTGCAGAGCGGAGAGATTTGTTGTTGAGTGATGTAGAAGGCAAGTGTTTAAAATTCAGGCCTGGACAAATAAAATTAAACCTCTGTTTCTAAGTGCAATTGAAGTTTTAGTGCCTGGAATCTGTTGCTGAATTGTGAGGCAATGGGTTAGGCAAGCAGGCCAGAAACTATTCCTGGGTGCAAAAGGAAGAGTAAATGTGCAAGCCCACTGGAACTTGCATGCTTCTGTTCATCCCTGACAAACTCCAGGTCATTCTGACTCCAACTTCCAAGGTCCCATTTCAAAATTCAAGAAGGCCAAGTGGGTGTTTTTCTTTTCCTTTTCTTTGGAATAGAACCAAGCCTTGTGGAAGGCATTTTTTCTCCCTCTGAGTTTATGCTGAAAGTGCTACAGCAGTCCGCATGGAGTAAGGAAGCACTACTGCCTGAGAAACTGCCCATGAAACAGTCTTTGTGATACTGAAGCCCAATTAGAAGAAAGCATTACAAGAGACCTCTTCCGTAGGCGTTTGGTGTCTACTACAAGCTATTAACTGTTTTAACCATCAAGGGTTATTTTCTGTGCTCATGAGAATACAGTTAGCATATCTTTAACAGACATCATGCTGTCTGTGTTAGCATTACTAAATGTAACAGACGAGTGAGCTGTGTAAGCTATAATCTTTGATTTATCCAAATGGTGCCCAGATTTTTCTTGGGTCACTCGTATGAGTGTTTTCTTCTTTCTGTGTACTAACTCAAATGAGCATACGAAGTAGGAGGTCAATTCTCACTGCATCAAAGAACAGGCATACCTAAGTCTACTGTGAATGTTTGGGTTCTGTAGTAAAGTACTTCAAAAGCTGCAGTGGCTTTGTCAAAGTGATTTGTATCCATCTACTAGTCTTGCATTGAACTGTACCAGATACGTATATATATATATATACACACACCAAGTGTCTCTTTTAGATAATTCAAGTAGAATTGTTTTCAGACTCAGAGAAAATTGCTTGATGTCTGGTCATTAGCATTGTTCAAAGCTGGAGCTGTTCTGTAGATACTTAGCATTTGGAGCAGCGTGTGGAACCAGTTGGGGGAGAGAACACAGTGTATTTCCAAAAAAGAAGCCTCTCTGAGAAGCAGGGGGATAAGTTAATTTCTGATTTTTTCCCTCAAATCACAGATGTTCTTTTTCTTATTAAAGTTACAGAAATATCTTCATCCTATTTAATTGATAATATTAAAATGTTCATTTCAGTGAAATTTCTGACTCAAATGTCAGTTATTTGTGTTCTGATGAGCAATTTCTGGTTGACTAAAAGGAATCTGTAGGCTGCTATAATTTGTTGTAAAGCTACTTGATAGGGCAAGCTGATCCATATTTTCCTTGCTAGGGTCATCCTTCACTTCGTTGGCTGTTATGTTATATAACTGCAATACTGCTAACGCATTTATGTAACACAAATTGCATTTTGCAGTGGAACAGATATGTGTGCAATGTGTAACTGTAATAATATCCAGCCTCTCTTCACAGTAGTTATTTGAACAGTAAAATAGAATCCTTCTTTATAGCTTCACCTTGGTGAACCTGAGGTGGTTTGTGAGGCTGATGATGAAGAGGATGGCAAGAACGTTCCAGTTTGTTATTGATTTGGTTTAAAGGATTTGTGAATAATATATATATATATACATATATATGAATTTATACACTTGGACCCATATGTGGCGATCAGGAGAGGGTACTTTGCAAGCAATTACAGAGGCCATCTTAACAGATACCTTGAAGTGGAAGGTCTCAGGAAAGCTACATCAGAATTTGGAACATCCATTTTGAGGACCTGCCTTGGAGGGTGCAGTGCTGTTCTTGACCCTGTTTCCCAGTTCAGTGGGAAAGAGGCACCCCTCCCTTCTTCAGGGACCAGGCTCTGTTACTGTGCAAAGTGATCAGCAGTTAACAGCATGGGAAAAAGCTGGTTTTCCTCATACAGAAGTTGTGCACCTTACCTGAAATCTTACCCTACCTGTTAAAAGGCAGTCTCTTCTGTGTATTCACCATATGACTGAATTTGAGGAGTGATGTGTGACAAAAGTGTCACGAGCATTTGGTGCTGAACTCAAATGCTTTATTTCAGTATAGCTATTGCCTTTGCCTGAGCGATGTCATGGAGGTATTCAGGTTATCTTCTAAGAGGGTATTAAGGATTACCAAATACAGATGTATACCTGTGTAAGATATATGAATGCTTTAAAGTGAGAGTAATCTGGTCACAGTGAAGTTGCTGCAGACCAGCAGGTTTTTGATTTCTTCAAGTTCACCTTTGGATCATTGAATTATCTTAGTTTTCTATGACTGATCCTTCTTTCTATAGACTGTGTAGTACATTGGTTGGCTGGCAAAGGAAAACCATTTAGAAAGCACCAATCTTGAACAATGCAGAGTGAAATTTTTGCTATAAAAATCGCCAAGGATGTCTCCACGTTCATATAAAAACTTCATTTCTTCCAGAAATGTCTTCAGCACCTGAAAGCGCCCTCTTCTGCCAATGAGCTGTCAAGTTCTACTGCAACACTCGTGTGTTGTGGCATGGTTCCATTGCTGTGACTGGCAGTATCTAGCAAAGAAGCTGCAGAATTGGAAAGAGCTGCCCAAAGTCCAAAATAAGAGGCAAAATACTCACCTGATGAGTTTCACACTGTTTAGTGGCTAATAGCTCAAGCATATTGCACCCTGTAAACATGTTTATACTGAGGTTAACATGTGAGGAAAGTGTTTTTTGAATACTTCTCTGGATGGATCTTGAATTCTTTGGTCTCTGTTAGAAATTTACTTTGTATTCCTTGATTCACCACCATGACTTTTAAAGAACATACTGGACAAACATTTGCTAGGGTGGTTTGGGCACTGCTGATCCTGCTTAGATAACCTCTCGGAGTCAGTTTCATCCCTGTTTCCTCTGATACCATGGCTTTCTAGGCTCGCTCTTATGAGTTTCTAAAAATGTTTGAAGATTAATGGTCAGCAATGAAATTGCTAGTTCCACAGAGCACTAAAGCAGCTGCAATACAATGGGATTGAAAATTGCCAGCAACTTAGCGTATATTGAATTTAGGGAAAGTAAATTGCTTCTTGTAAACTTTACTGCTGTGTAATTGTATAACAATTTTTAGGAACGTTCCCTTAGAACTCAGAGGGTTTTTCTTCCTCTTTTTTTTTTTCCTTTTTCTTCCTTTTTTTCTTTTTTTTTTTTTCCTGTGAGTTCAACTGAAACTTCTAGATTAATTATACAACATTTGTTATATAGGATAACAAATGGATTTGTTACTTGTGAATTTTAGTGTAAATAATAGAAGCCTTGTGGAAGCTGTCATTGCATGCAATAGAAACCACGGAAATAAAATGAAATGAAGAAATGCCTGGTCATGCTCATCTGTCCAGATAAACTAAATCAAGGGACACTTAATTGAAAGGCAATAGGACTACAGAACAGAAATATATTTTGTTGGTGTATGTCCAAATGCTTTTTACCTCCTGAGAGTATTGCTCTGTGTTGCTGCTATTGCTGTGTTACATGATTTCTCTGTCCTTATCTGTGGTCCCCCCCGCCTCTCCTCTGTTGTTTAATCAGAGGTTTTCAGGTAAGGGCACATTACCACATCTATGAAAAATGTTTTGCTACCATGTGATTTGGTAGTCAGTCATTACCCTGCTATCAGATAAAGCCTATCTGATTCAAGCATTTTATTCACTCTTGAATAAACATTTGTGATAATTTTATTTTTTTAATGGGAATAACTGAAAGAGTAAAGCTCAGATATTGCCCTTTGGAGGCACGCCAGTTTAGAAGGCGCCATTTTATTTCCTCTCAGCTCTCCAGCAGGGTGTAGGTCTATTTTACTTTATTTTCCCCCCTTTGTGGAATCTTAGTGCTATGCCTTGCTGTAGCAAGCTGAGCTTGTAGCCTGGTGGAGATCCAACTGCAGAATAAGGAGAGCATTTGCTCCCTCTCAGAAGTACTAAGATTGGCTGTACAGTCGCAAGTTCGACAAGCAGCAATCGATGGCAGCAGGGATCTGTGCAGGTTTCCCACATTGCTGCAGTGAACAGCCCTGTTCTCTCTTCCTCCTCACATGCAGCACCACAAGATGTCAAGGATGTAAGAACTGTCTTGCTCTGCTGGGGTGAGCAAGGAGTTCTCGTGAGCAGCTATGGCCACTGAAGCAAAATGTCAGAAGCATGGTTAGGCAGGAGAGAAATTTGTCTTCATCATTATTATTATTCTTTTTAAGGAATATGAAAACATCAAACATCAGTGTCAAAACTTAGTTCAGACAGGAAAAAAAATCAATATAGAATAAAAAAAGTGCCTTTTTTTCTTTTGAATGATCTTAAAGTTTAATACTTTCTGTCTTCCTTTCAGACACAGGTTTTAAGTTTTCTCCTCACGGTTTTATTTTCTTCTGTGTGCAGAAGAATTTTAGGGTAAAAAAAAAGACAATTCTTCAAATTTATTGCATTTCCTAGAACTTTCCAGTCTCATTAGCCAGCAGAAAATGGGAAGCAAAAGAGGATTGTTTAATTTCTGTAATAATATGCTTTTTCATGGATCTATTTTAATTGCAGTTACTTTAGCTTTTTAAATAAGGGAAAGCTTTTCAAGGGAAGAGTTCCACACTTTTTTTAAGGTTTGACAAAGAACTTCAACAAACTTTGTCTGGAGTGACAAATATCGTCATGTAAACAATGTTTCCATTCTCTTTATTCATTGCAATTCTATCTGTGAGTCAGCTTATTCTTTCAGTAGTACTGGATTTACAGAGGTGACCCAATTTCTCCCATTCATGATAGAGCATTTAATCTGTTTTTCCTGGGAAAATGGGCTGGTACAAATATGTAAAGGAAACAAGATTTCACAAATATTTTGTGTGAAGTATTCTGTCAATAATCTGAAAAGCTACAATGTTAATTGCAGATTGAGTGTGTCCTTAATTATTCACTTCAACCACTACCTTTGTGGTTGCCTGGTTTCATTCAGATCACTATTGTTAGTGGGCCAGAATTCCCTATAATTTTTACCCTTATCCAAAATCTTCCAGTCTTGATTTCTGTACAAAATCTCTTTAATACCTGGAGTGTAACGTGTCCCTTTTCTGTTCTAGCTGTCAAGCTGCAGTCCTTTTTCTCTGGCACTTTAATGCTGATATGATGAAATGAAGTGATAATTTCTTTAGCATAGTTAGAAGTTATGTGGGAACATGTATAACAAATCCATTACACGGGACTGGAGACAGGAGTGCAGTGTTGACAAAGGGCAGGGCTTCATGATAGTGTTTGTGTTAGCTCATTCTGCTGCTGCTAAAATTCAATTTGCCATTTCTATAAACTGGGTCTGAATTCAGGTTGGTGATTACAATCAGGTTGGCTGGCACTAAAGCCAAGGAGTATTGTCTTTAGAGAGATAAGCTGGGCTGGGCTGATTGTTACAAGGGATGGTTAAATTCAGGCTGGATAAACAACAAGCCCTAGAGCAAGACAAGAGTGCTTGTGTTCTCTTCCTCCTTTTTCTTTTTTATGTTTTCCATAAACTCTTATAACTTTTTTTTCTTCCCCACAAATGTTCAATGTTCCTATTAATAAAAAATGTTTGATCTCTGAGTGAAACACCAGTTGAAGGACATTTCTTCAGAAGTGTAGCAGATTCTCCTTATGATGATTATTGTTCCTAAAAGTTAGAATGGTATAAAATGTAAACTCTCTTGTTCTCAGTATGTTAAGCATTCACAGTACAGGTTGTTGAACCACCTCACGTCCTCAGTGTGCCTCTATGCCTTGGTTTTCTTGCATGCTGAAGGGAAAGATGTTATTGACAGGCTTCTACAAAGTGGTTTGAGATCTAACCCTGTGAGCACACTGAGCATGTCAAAGCACTGAAGTTAATGAAATTACAAAACCCAAATCTAAACTCACCCCGGTGATATTTTTAAAAATAATTTGAAGACTTAGTGAAAATAAAAAGCTCCAGAAAAGGGTTTATTTCTGTTTTCTGACATTTAATGGTGAATCTTTTCCTGAACTGCTGCTCTGTGATAAAAAGACCACCAAATCCGTTTGTCTAACGTGGGCAGGTTAGGAGGATGGTGGTCTTTCTTTTAAAAGTGTTTTCTGAAAGGTGATAGATTATCTACTGAAGGACAAATGAGATAGAAATCTGAAATCACATGACAGCTTTTCCTTGGAGTGATGAAGTCTCCTTTTGTTAACATTCAGATGGTTGTGTAGTTCGTCAGGTTGGGTCAAATGGATGTATCTGATGTCTGGCAGTGAAAAAGCATCTATTCTGTGGTAACCAAGGGGTGACAAAGCCTCTAATCAGGTGAGGAGTGCTGGTGGACAGGTGCTTTCCTGTGTCCTCCAACATCTGTAAACTTCAGGGCATTTAAAGGAAGTTTACACAAAAGTTGCATAAACATTTTTTTTTCTCACAAGCACTATCCAAGTGTCCTTTGGAAATGTACCTGATAAAACATAATAGTATTGGCTTTGTCAGAACAAGTTCTTTTTCTTTTTTCCCAAGAATTCCCTCCTTCAGTTCTGCAAGTTTAGCTTGCTTAAAACCAGCAGTGTGTGTACGTGTTTGTGTCTCAAAGATACAATCATCTGTAAAGCATCTCCTTAAATAAACAGCCCCCTCCTACAAAAGGCAGGTATGCCAGGGGTCAGCACTTTGTTAGTTTTTTTTTCTCCCTGCAGTTGGGCAAATTTCCCATGTGAGATCTGCCTGACCGTACATGCTTATATATATATATAGCTACCTATAAATTGGCTAAAAATGTCTACAGATTTATGTTTATGTGGACATGTGCATCAGATGTTTTTTTCTGCTAAGTCATAGACAATCTATAGCAGACACAGAGCAAATCCAGTAAGTTTCCAGACACTCTTACAAGAATGCAAAGTCTGTAATGTATTAAGTGGTTGGAGTAAAAGGGGTCACTATTTATTATTTGCTATTGAGTTGCTTGTTCACTTTTGTCAGGGTGGATAGAGATTTTGGAAGGTGAAAGTAACTAGCAGAAGTTCCTGTAAGCATATGAAATAGGGATGATTTGGATGTTGTTTTTATAGCAAGGGAATGATGGCTTCTGGAATATGCTTCTTCCTATACCTGTTCAGGAGCTTACAACTGTGCGTATTGGGCCTCTGCAAGATGTTTCATTTCCCATTGTCACTGGCAGCACATGACAGCACACTGGTAAACTCTCATGATTGCACCAGTGAGAGTCAGTACACGTCTTTGTCTCAACAGAGAGACTCAGGCATTTGTCTGTTAGTGCCATGGCAAAATAAATGGATATATTTTTTTACTGTGTTAGTTGCATGTGAGAGCCAAAGCGTTTTGCTGGAGAGCTGTGTATGTGAACAAACCCCACTGTGGTATGTGCACTCCACTTAGTGCATCAGGAGGTTGTTTAGACATCTTGAAGGGAGTGGAGAGTGGATTGCTGAAGTCTGTGTAACATCTGTAGTTTATATGAAGCAACTTGGACAGCAGGGTCAGATATAGAAAGATAGGAAATCAAGCATGCTGAATCATGGAATGACTTCTCACTATTCTGACAGAAACATGAAATGAGCTTGTAGACATCTGTATAAGTGTTTTTCTGAGTATCAAGGTTTGCAACAAACCTGGATGATGTCATCAAACCCAGTAAAGTTGGAACACTTCACCTGTAAGCAGTTTAGCTCTCTTCTGCTGTTACTGAGATGTATCAACCAAATAGGAATGGTTAGAAGTTATCGAGAGGCGTGAAGAGGAAGATCATGTGAGCAGCTGCACATACCCTTTCCCATCAGCACACAACTCCCTTACAGATGTATTTTATTTGATTGCTGCTAAGTGAAAAGCGGGGATAGTAGTGATACAAATAAGAAAGGAGGAGCAGTGAAGTGGTACCACCAGTTGTGCTGAGACCTGGGAGCTAGTAATTCTTTCCCAAATCCACAGGTCTGAATAAAAAGCTAAGAGATTTTCATTCTTGTATTTGTGTGTGTGTCCCCTTTCCTCTTAGGGAAGGGCAGTCCTTGTTTTCCTTATAGGCAGAAGGATTTAGAACTCCTGAATGTGTCTCAGCAATTTAACCCCTGTTATGAGCCAGAGGCCACTAGAGAAGTTAAAAAAGATAACCCAAAGGAAAATAGAAATTACACAGATGGATTTCATACTCCTTCCTTAACTTCACTTATTACTGGCAGAATCTGGCAAACCTTTTTCTGTCCCTCCAAAAGGCAGCACAGTCTGTACTCAATATACCCGCATACCAAAAGAATTCTCTTTATTTGGGCATAGTAGGGTCTCTTGTGGCCTCAAGGAGATGAGGTGAAACATCCCATCAGCTCTGGTTCTACTAGAACAATGTAGCTGGTGTTTCTCACTCTTCTATTCTGATGTGGAAACCTTGCAGCAGATCCTGCCAGCAGCTGTAAGAGTCACCTTCCCCCACCTTATTTCATTGCAGACTGGATGCTGAAAGAGCTGCCTTCTCCCTCTGGCACAAAGACAAAAGAGCACCTCTTTCACAATGGTCATGCAAGAATACGTCCAAACCTTTATGATTCTTCAAACTGTGTGAGTGTTGACAAAGTTGGTACTTGTTAACTAATGTCTTGTATGTGAAACTTCTCCACAGCAGTTCCTTTCAAAATCTGAATGTTTGTTCCTCAACAGAACACCCATAGTGGTGAAGAGGAAGAATAGGTTGAAAAAATTGTCCTGGAAGACAAGGTATATGAGGAACTGTTGAGGGAACTTGGGTTTAGTGTGGAGAAAAAGGCTGCGGGGAGATTTCACTGTTCTCTACAACTCCCAGAAAGAAGATTGCAGTGAGGTGGTGTTGGGTTCTTTTATCAGGTAAAAAGTAATAGGATATGAGGCAACAGCCTCAGTCTACATGGGGAGAGGATATCTTCCTGGATATCAGAAAGAATTTATTTCTGGAAATCATGGTTATGCACTGGAATGGGCTGCTTGGGAAAGTGGTAAAGTTGCCGTTCATGGAGGTATTTAAGAGATGTGTAAATGTGGTGCTTAGGGACATGATTTAATGGTGGACCTGATAGTGTTAGATGATCGATAGACTTGGTGATCTTAAGTGTCTTTCCAACCTAAACAATTCTGATTTTATTTTAAATCAGTCTCCAAGTAGCATGCTTTCTCAGTCCTTTCTAAACTGATTTCAAGTTATTGTCATTTTTTGTGTAAATGAGATAATCATAAGAACTTGTTTAAAATACAGTGGTGTTGTGCAGACTGGATCATATCCCTCAGTCTTCAGATCAGAAACTTTCAGAAAACATGGGTTAGTTAAATCAAGACTTTTGATTCAATAATGGCATGAAATATAATGATTTATGAGATACTGGAAGTCAAAAAGTAATAGTTTAGAAGATTTTCTAGTCATTTTGCTTTTCAATATCTTATTTAGTAGATTAGCTTTCCTCCTCAGATCTTTGCTGCTGTTTTGTTTCTAGGCCCATCTCCCTTTTTCCCTTTCCCTTTCCCCATTCCCCTTTCCCTGGTGTGTGGCTCCGTGGGTCCCCCTCCCCAGTCGTCATGAAACCAGGCCGAACCAGCCCACAAACCATTGTCAAGTCACAAGGGCTACACACCTGTGAATGAAATCTGTTAGATTATGGGCAGAAATAAAGCTAATCAGAATCAAAAGAAAACCAGTCCACATATAGGACTGTGTTATCTGCATTTCTGCTTAAAATCCATGAGGCTTCTTTGTTGCTTGGCTGGATCCAGGTCTGTATGAGAGAAACATCTTTCCTCAGAGTGCCTTCTACTATCCAGTAAGTTCCTAGTTATTCTTCAGAAAATCTGAAACCAGAGCTGTAGTCATACCAAATAGAGTGAATGTTTGCAAAGCCAGTCCAAGTAACAGTCAGCAGCAAGTTAGTCTCCCAGTTCCTTATTAAAAATGCTGGTAATGGAACTCCAACCTATTCTCATTCTGGTTATCCTGATAATGACCACCTTCCCCCAGAGTGTGGACAGGTACCAGTGACAGGTGCTGGAGTCTCCTCACTATTGCTGAGCACCCTTTCCCTTTCCTTGTGCCAAGAGGAGCTCCAGACACACTTGTGCTTGTCTTTTGATACTGCAGCACTGCTGTAAAATCTGTTTCACAAAGGGTTTTTTGGAGTGGCAGGACTTGTATATGTAATGGACTTTGATCCAGACAGCACTCCCCTCAAATCACTGAGTCACTCATAAACCTTTATCATGGCACTGTGTGTAGACAACTGCAAAGAGCTGTCAATTCAGTTTATTAGAAAGGAAAGTTTTAAGTAGTTCACAGGAAAGCACCTCTACCCCACATCACAGAAGGGCAGACAGTAGGCCTCAAGCTCTCTTGGTACAGGCAGCCTGAAGATATGAAACATCACTTGATGACAGCTACAAGTTGTTCATATGTAAATGAGTTATTATAATGCTGAAGAGACTCCCGAGGCATCAAAATAACACCAAAAACAATCTTGAAAAAGGTGGGAGTGGTGCTGTTGATTTTTATTACTTTGACGTAGCTCAATTCTTCAGCAAAATTTAAGAATAAAAATACTTCTGCAAGGAAAAGAATGTATTAAAAACTGCTGAGCCTTTGGAAGGAAGCAAATGCCTCAGGCAAAGTTTTACAAATAAAGCTTATTTAACAAGTTAAAATTTACTCTTCTTGACCCAAACATGGTATTACTGCCTATAATCTTGTTGCAGCAACATGCTTTTCACAATCAACAATATTTATTGCATACATTACAGTTAGAGATGCCCCACTCACTGCCTGGATGCTTGCCTGAATTGTCTCATCAGACTTTACTGAACTCTCACATGATTGTCCCTATAGGGAATTTTCTCTGTGGTTTGATCTCATGACACTTGAAAGTTGCTTTGAATCTGTCATTCTGGATCTGGAAGTTTTAGTAGTTGTGCCTAGAGTGTATGTACTGGTGGGGGGAGAACTCTAAGTTTTGAAAGTGAATAAGTTCTCTGTCTGTTTACATTCAAATATGCAAGACATAGGAACTCGGAAGCAATTAATTGCAATAATAATTTTACATGGTTATTTCAGAGGCATATCTGCCTGGTCATCTACATACTGGGTTGTACAGCCAGTCTTTGTGAAGGATGATCTGATGCAGACAAGTGGTTTTGCTGGTGCTCATGTGACTTGCATGGACTAAAGTGTTGGTCAGAGCTGTCTCCTAAATCATTTTCCTTTGAAAATGACATGCTTTTGCTCACTGTACTCATCTTTTGCTCACAGTTACTTACCATGTTCTCTCTTTTCACACACAAACAAGAAAGAATGCTTTCATTGTCGGTTCTGTACCTGACTAGCTCCAGACTTTGATCTCCAGAAGTGGGGCATCCATGATGGCAGATGGAAAAGAGATTTTGGTTGTAAAGCTGAGGCGTACTTGGACAAGCAAGTGAGCTTAGCATCCAAATTAATTTGTGTTTTTTTTTGTTGTTTTTTTTTTCCTAACCCAACCACTTTCACACCTGCAAGGCTTGTTGCCTTCAGTAGCTGTGTTGGTGAATTTTTCTCTGTTGTTCTCAAAAGGGAAAGGAAGTTCTCAATAGGGAAAGGTTGTGTATCACTTCAACTGTCTCCGGAGTCTGATCAGTTAATGTTGTTGCTTATGAATTCAAGCATGAGAGTACTTTTCACAGTTCATATGAAAGTTTGCTACATTGTCTCTTGGGTTCTTGTGGCTGTTAGTGATGCAATCGTGCTGGGGAAGGTGCAGCTCCAGGCAGAGCAGCTTTTCTTTGAACTCCTGGTACAGCTATTAAAAATAGGTCAGGGTAGAGAAAAGTAGGTCTAGTTTTCAGGAGTATATTAAATTAATTCATCTTGTACTTTAGACAGATACATGAGCAGAGCTATGGTGATAGAGCCTGTCTCATGAACATTAACAGATATTTTCAATCAAAACCAGTTGGAAATACAATATACAGTACTGTGCACCAAGTGAGAAGGGTTACAAATCTGACATTTCCCATAGATAATTCCTTCCATAGCTGTATCCCTTTTTTCATCACCCCTACCCCCAAAGAAAACAGTCTGGCAGCCAGCTTCTGGCTTTGTTGAATGAATTACTTTACACAATGGTATATTAAAAATAAAATTCCAAAATAGCAAATCAAGATGAGCTGATGGACAGAGGTTTCAGAGATATGGAGGAAGATTATAAACTAAGCCAAAGAATGGAATTGATAAATACTGGTTGTAGAAGAATCAGCTGTTTGTAGCTACTGTCTGAACAGCATTAAGCTGATTGACTAAAATGATTCTATGAGCCTCACACGTAAGGAAAAAGTAGTTGGTCCTCGTTATGTTGAATTACACTTTTACCGTGTGACAAATCAGAGTTATATAGATGAGCTCAACTCAGTTGATTTCATGTGCATTTGTGTACCTCACAGTTTTTGTGTGTTTTGTACTGCCTCTTTCTCCATGGAAGGACAAGAGAATTTTTTCATAAATGTTTAAGAAATGTAAGAATCCTGAAATTCATTGAATATTGGATCTATTTTTCCTGTCTTCATAGGAAGATACTCAAGTGGAGGAAAAGTTTTGTGGTGGCTTCCATTTTGTTGTTCATTTTAATCAGAGATAAAATATACCCCCAAAATTTTGCTGCCCTAGCTGTACTCAAAGCCTCATCTTTGTGGCCTTCTTCATGTTTTTCTTCCTAAGGGACTTGGGATCTAGCACAGAGGGAAGAAAGAAGCCAGGCAAATAACAGAGATGGTAAGGAGCGAAGAAGGGTTTTCAGGCAGTGGGATTGACCCTGTGTTCTCTGTTCATGAGCTACTCAAATATTCTTGGCAGGGTTACCTCGGAGTAATATGAGTTCTAATGACAGTCCTTTTTGTTGGTACATGAATACATCATTGATGCAGTCAGAAATGAGTTTCAGAGTTGGTGCTGCACTTGCATGCTCTCAAATAACTGAAGAAACCGGCCTCTGCTTTACCATGTGCTTTGACCTGATTATCGGAAGAATTTATTTAGTTTAACAATTTTTAGATTATCTCATTATTTTTCCTTCCCAAATTCCCAGCAAGTGGTATTGGTTGTTTTTTTGTTTGTTTTTAAAAAGCACCTGATCCAGAATTCCCTCTTCTGTATGACTGCAGAAATTATGTGTTTTCTGTGAGGATGCATCCTTGCTGAAAACACAATCCAAAGGTACTTTCCAGAAATGCCAGCAACAGTTTGACACATTGCTTTAATTTGTTGTGGCCAATGGTATTTTGCTATGGTATTTTTGAAGCTGCCGAGGTATGACCCTGACCTGTGTTTGAGCATGGCCAGTTCAGACATCTTTCTGGTGGTGCTGGCAGAATTAAATTTGCTGGCCCAAGGTAAAACAGCTAACACCTGTCTGCTCCTGCCATCAAGCTGGGAAAGTGCCCTGAAGGAAACCTGGGCTGGCTGCTTCTCCTTCTTTTGCATGGTGAGAAAGTTGGGGGAAAGTAACAGCTGTTTCAGAAAGCATGATGGTAATTTGTATCCTTCTGTGCTCCCCTCTCCCTTGCCCACAGCAGCTTTTTAGGCATAAGCAACAGCAAGCAGCCTGCTGCCGTAAGTAATTCTTGTTATTACCTGGTCTGAAAAATACACACTAATCCTTGCCATGCCATTGATGTCTTGAAAGGGCTTGGCCAAGTTGCATTGTTTGGCGTGACTGTTTTCTCCCCTTGCAGCTTTGGTTTCCACATATACTCTCACTCACCTCACAGAGGGAGGGAAGAGGAGGCTTGTGTGATGACTTTGTGGAAGAAGGGATGGATTGTTTTTCATCTCCTAGTTTCCCCAGAACATCATTACCTCTCAGATATCTGGAGCTGAGGGGAAGGAATCTGAGAGACAAGTTTCCTGACAGTAATTCTTGCATTCTACGTAGGCCTAAACAGAGGAAAACTGGAAGGAAAGGAAGGCAGTGCAGAGAATGAGCTCACTGAGTCAAAGACAAAATGCAGAATCCATAGCCTTGCTTGGAGCCATCTGTCCCTTTAGCCAGCCTGCTATAGGACTCTCTCCAGCTCAGAAATCTGTCTGCTTTACTTCTCTGTTTTTATTTGAGATAAAGTGGCTGAATGTTGGATGGCACAAAAGAACCTTATTTCCACTTTTTGGGATAAAGAGCCTTCTTGCTCAAGTGAGCCTGGGAATAGAAAAAGTGTAACTTGTTCATCTCATGTTGTCTGCAGAGGTTTGCTTCTCTGGGAGGCTGCCTTCCAGGGACTTTTCAACAAACAGGAAAATAATGAAACAGAGCTGGGACTTAATGGTTCTTAATTAAGCAAATCTCCCATGGAGTGAGTGGGTTGTTTGCTACATCGGAGCCTGTGGAATTTAACTGAGTATTTGGTTTTGGACACATCTCTGCTCAGTTTAAAGGAAAACAAACACAAGTCACAGAGTGAATTTTTGAACTGGTTTTTTTTTTTTTTAATGTTTCCAATGGATTGCATGGGAACAAGGAAATTGTCCTGCTATAAGGACTTCTCAACCAGTATTGCTTTACTTCAGTGAACTCCCATTTTAAGTCCATCTCTGCAGCATTTACATAAAGGATAGGGAAGAAGCAGGTGCAACTGGAACATGATATGCTGGGCTGGATCAGAACTGGGCTGCCAGGCAGATCTTCTCAAGCCATTCTCACCTGTCAGCAGCTCTCAGATGGACACTTGGTCTTGAGACACTCAGAGAGCCTAACCTCCTAATCTGAGGGTGGGATTAGGTCTTCGTAGCATATAGGCATTACTGTTTGTTGAATGTTAGAAACAAGACAACAGAATGGTTTGAGGGGAGGGGATCTCAAATTCACATGATCGAGATGTCACTAGATTTAGTATAACAAAACTTCTGTGCATGGTTTTTCTCAGTCTGCCTGAAGCGGTTCATTTTTGTCCTCAAGACCACAAGAATTAAAGCTCGCCATTACCCCAAGCAATCTAGACAACCGGAAGCAGATAATGGCACGTTTCTGTCTTCACTAAAGAGGGCTCACATTAAATTGCTTGTAGGTCTTTGGAAAGGTCAGTCAAAGCTTAAGCAACCCCCTGTTGTTTGACAGCATCAGAGCTCAAACACTGTGGTCTTGGAGAGCTCTGCTCTTTGAAAAGGGGGATGTTTAATTACCTTTTGAAAGCTGGCAGCAGGACAGGATGCGAGGATGTTTTCTTTCTTTTGTGTCAGTTGAACAAGTTACTATTTTGGTACATGAGAGTGAGTAACCGACTGCGCTAGAGGAGACTGTCCCTTCCTCTGACCTGCTGTCAGGAGAAAAGCAAAGACAGGAGGATATTAGTGAAGGTGAGCCTACTGCAGGAAGGAAGCCTTGACACAAGAACTTTTGTGGAAGAGGAGGCAGACTCTCAGTGTCCTTCTTAATGTTATATCAGCATGTCAATTCCGTTCACCGTTACATATATGTGTATTTATTGGCTTTGCTTTGCACAAAGACATTGGTGCAGTTGCAGGAAGTTTACTGCTGTCACTTGAATGTAATTTGCTTTCATCATGATAAGAAGTGGCAAAGTGGGTACAGGATTTTTAATTTTTCAGATTGCAATGCTTCTGCTTCCTCCCAGGGGCAGACTTTCACAGTGCTTTGCTAATGCTTTTCAACTATATCTTTTTTTTTTTTTTTCCTTTTTTTCCAATGGTTTAGATTTGTGGCATCTAAACAAGCTAAACAGAAACTGTGCCTCAGGGAGAAGACATCATCTTAAGTAGTTGAAAATAAACTTGCATGGCATGCCTTCTGTATTATACGCATTCAGCTATGCACATGATGGGAACGGGACATTAGGCATGGTACCTGCTGCTGCAAAGAGAATGTAAACTCATGTGTCACATATGCTTGTGGTAAACATAAAAGAGATGCATATGAGGAAAACATTATTTGGTTTGGGTATCTCCAGCCAAATTTGGCTGAGGCGCAGACTGTCCCTCATACTAATTTCATGTACAGTAGGTACAGTAGAGTGCATGTCCTTAACATGCTTGTTCTTCCTCCAATTAGCATTGTTAGGGAGTTTCTCCTGACTTGGTGGATGGAATGCCTTGGGGAGGGGGCAGTTTGGTGTTTGAATATAGGATATGAGAAGATCTCTCTCACCCAGGGCATGCCGCCTGGTAAGCAGGCACTCCAGCTCAGTGAACATTGGAAGAGTATTGGCCTGCAACAGGTTTAGTGGGGCAGGTATAGCATTGTGCAGACATGATGGTCCTAGAAAATGAAAGTCTGGCTATGAACAAAAGTTGATGTTAATAGATACAAGACATGTTTACTTGTGGTAATACGTATGGTACTGGAGCAGAATTCTCAGCTCTAGGTTTGATGTAGCCATGGAATTCTCTTTTCATCATGGCCAAATTGTATGTCCAATTTCTTCCTAAACTCTATTCTTTAGCTGGTAGACCACAGTGTTTGCTGGTCTTTACTAACCTTTTGGTTATACAGCTATCCCAGAGCTCCTGTGTCTTAAGTAGCCATTGTCTCTGATACTAATGTTTAACTTTGATGTGGCCAACCAACACAAGTGAGGTGAGAATTTAGGCAATATTGAGAAAGATCCAGTCATGCGTCAGCTTTTGATCATCCTTCATACGTGCAATGGCCAGCCTTGGAAGCTCCGGGCATGATAAGTCTTGGCAAGCTGGACATGACCACACCTGAGCTTGCTCAGCTGGACTCCAAGGATAGCCTGAAAAGCCCTGCCCAAGCAGCTGCTCATTAGACTTTGTGGTGCTGTGAAAAACTGTTCTGCTGATGGTCATTTTGGCTAGGATGAAGCAAGGTCCAAAAAAACAGTCTGAAGCAGGCAGAGGTTGGGCTTTGTCTATCCCTGAACTGGAAATGTGGCATTTGCTATGTCTGGATGATTAGTTTTAATGCCACATATTAGGGTGAGAGATGTTGGCTAAGACAGGTAAACAGTGCTAATTACATACTAAGAAATGCTGCAACACTAATAGGCGGAAGCAGGCATGTGATACATCTCAGATTTGTTGTTACTGGTTAGCGCTAGCACAGATTTATTCTTTCTGGTACAGTGCAAATTTGGCTTGAAATTGTGACAATTCAAATTTCTTCATGTCATCTGCAAACTCTGTGAACAAAGAAAAATTTCAGAGGCTAACTGGAAATATTGGATCCCACGTGCTAGACGTCTGATCAAGAGGGGGTATAATTTTGTAGTTGTCCCATAGAGTTTAAAACATTCTGTGTAACATTTATTCGGGGTGTTACAGGCCAACTGTCTGTGAGTCCTCACCCACTTTCCTCATCAATTCAACCCAAGTTTAATAGGAAGGTTTGCATCTTGATTGCCTGTGAACAAAGATATACCCTCCCACTCCATTCCAGCTGGAAATACTTGCACGTTATTTCTGACACAGTGAACGTGTAAGTAAAGTATTCTTGTTTTGCCTTGCACACTAACAATTTTGTGATGAGCCTGTTTGACAACTAACTGGCTTCTGACCAAAAGTGAAAACAATGGACACCTATTTTCAGCTGGGAAAACCACACTCAGTATGTTCCCTGGCTGAGATAAAGCACTGAAGCAGCATGACACAAAGTGCTGCAAGCTCCCTCGATGGCTTTTCTTTTATAACAGAGCTGCCGATCAGCTTACCTCTTTTTTTTTTTTTTTTCCCTTTTTCTCTCTTCTAAGGCATAGATCATTGACCAAAAGTTTGTTTTCCCATAGTCTAGATTTTTCTTTTGCCAAGTATCTGCATGCATGTTGTTTCCTGAGAACAGGCCTGGAGCTGTGTGGGGAGATGTATGTTCATAGACTTACTGTGAAGTCCTAATGTGATGAAAAAATGTTGCCAGCTAGACTGAAGATGAAATCTTAGAAAATGTTTGACGTGTTTGTAGCATACTGTTGTTATGTTTAATATGTGGAAACTGGTGCAAGTAAACCTGATCTCTGGAAAGATTAGCAACACTTGAAATGCTAACTGTTCTGATTGACAGAGGAGCAGTAACTTATCTTTATGTACAACAGTTGGTAGGAGTGAACAGTCATTCAACTCTTGCAGACTTGCATAGCTGTATTCAAAATATACTTTTCATCAGTGACTAATATTGGAAAAGATTTTTAGAAAGATATATTTGTGGAATGAAAATATGCATATATGTATTCTAAGTTAGGATATTTTATGTTTTTTTTAACTATTCTTTGTAAGTGTAGCAGTTCCTACTAAATGTAGTCCAGGCAGGATTAAGTAAAGAACCAAAGCCCCACACAAAAGCAGTTCCTGCTCTAAGTACTTTTTGTGCAGTGTACTTGTTCTTGATTTTAAGTTTCCTCCCCACGTAGAACAGTCCTGTTGAGACTTTTTTTCCTTTTGCTTTCCCTCCCTCACTTTGCCAAATGTAATACAAAGGAGATGTTTTTAAACCTTCAAGCCCACAAGGTCCCAGGGGTTAATATATCTGAGAGTCCTTTACTTGGTGCTAAACTAGCATCTTTCTGATGAAGGAGCCATTTTAGAAGAAAATGAGCTTTCTTAAGGTGTGATATGCGTCCCCCCTTAGTCACATCTCATGGGTAGGAGGTTAAGTGCATGCAGTTTCTCTGCCATCCAGCTGATGAGGATTGTTTACTCTATGCTCCCGATGTTTTGTTCAGTTGGTGGTGAGGCATAAGGCACAACTGGTTTTGGCTTCCAGGTAGACAAAGTCTATGGAGCAACCAAAAAGAATCTTAACCACTTGTTGCTGGCAGAGGGCTAAGTAAACAGTAGCAACTCCTACCTGTGTGGGTGGCAATTAATCACATCAATCAACCAGATTAGCTAGCAAAGCTTTTTTCTTTCTTTCTTTCTTTCTTTCTTTCTTTCTTTTCTTTCTTTCCTTTTTTTTTTTCCTCTTTCCTTTTGTTCCCTGTCTCCTCCCATCTGCTGATTTCCTGGTTGGTGCTGCTGCTGGTGGCAGAGCTGGAGCAGTAGGTCAAATGCCACTACGAAGCTGGGTTACACAAACCTCGTGGCACCTCTTCTCCAGCAGCCCAACCATTTCATGAACTCAGCTGGATTTGACAGAGAATTCTCCAACCCGTCTTTGAGCATGGGCTCAGGTTTCCTAAAGGAATGAACCCTAACTGTCTCTGTGTTTGTGTACTTGTGTGCTCCTGTCCATCTGAACAACCTTCTCGGGAATGCCTGAACTCAGTTTTGCTTTAGCTAAAATTGGTGGACATGTAGAATTTTCAAAGGTAATCGATTCCTACAAGTTTTCAAAAGAAAAAGAAAAATAATGTAATAGGGAAAGATACCATCCTGAACTTTTTTTCCTTTAGGTACTTGTGATAAACATGGAAGAGAATGAATTTCATGGCTATGGGAAAAACATCCTTGAAAGCCTGTGCCAACTGACTGACAGACACACATCTGGAGGATTTTTTTTTTCCAAGCTTCAGTTTTTTAACATTTAGTCTTTATTTTTAATAGAGAGGCGATTAACTTACTAACGTCTTTATCAAAGCAAAAAAAAAGTTAGAAAGATACCATTCTTTCTCCTAAGGCTGAGATAATATTTACCTGATTCTCCAGCTTTTTTAATTGTTATTTTTTATTAGATATTAGGCAAACATGGCAGAAATTAAGAAACTTGAAAAAAAAATACAAATAAGAAATACAGAGTCGAAAAAATAAAATAAAATACAGACTCCAAGCCCGTAGGGGGATTAACAATGATAGCTGATGATGTAGAGAAGTTGACCCACTGGAGGCACTGGGAAATTCTTTAAAACCTGACTTCTGTCAGACACCAGTTTGCTCTGAAGTTGAAAGCACAGAGTGAATAGGATGTTTATTTCTTGGTCAATTGTTGTTCTAAAGTGCCTGAAACTTTTATGAGGAGGAGATAATTAAAAGAATTAAGAAACCCACAAGTCTACCACAGTGTCTAGTTTTTCATTCCACCAACACAGATTCTTTTGAGTTTGACCTTATAATAGGTTCTCAGGGTACTTTTTGCCATAATAACCATGTTGTCTTTGTTTTTCTGAAACTGAATTCTCCAGTTACTAGAAGCAAAATCTCAGCTGTGCAGATACGTACCCTGTTCCTACACGCTTCCTCTAGCCCTGATTCAGTTTTCATTTTGTACACCAATGTAAGACAAACAAAAAACTTACATTTGGTGAAAAGAAATAGTGTAAAATGTCCATCTGATGCTGTGCTTTCCTGCACAGTATCAAGTGTACCACGCCAGACTAAAAGTTCTTCTTGCCTTGAATCATCTCTCCATAGGTGTTAAGTGTGGATGCCCAAGGACAGATGTATAGGTGGGGCAAGCATGCAGTGATGCTCTTCCAGCCTCATTAGATCTGTGGTTGTGAGACTTCCTGAACCAGAGATGGAGTTTTTGCATTAAAAAAATCTTGTTAAAAATTCCATCTGTAAAGTACTATCTTTATTTACATATTATAACATTAATTAATTATCCCTGCAGTTCTTTCATTCTTGCCGTGGAAGAGCTGTCTTTAGTGTTTTATCTCACTGGTAATAATAAGCTATTACCACATTATAGTCCACAAAATACCAAAACAAGAAAAAAATATGAAGAAAGTTGCAGGTGGGAAACTTTTACCATCATTTGTAGCTGAGCAGTTTATTTCCATGCAGACTTGAAGCTGTGCATAGTTTTGACTTGTCTGCAATACATCTTTTGCATAAATTTAGGACAGTTTTGCAGTCAACCTGATTTGTGGGTACTCAAGAGAATGTAAAACTGTATTATTATGTGGTCTTTGTGTGAAGCTGGAGGAAGTGCAGAGCTTCTCTTGGTGGCTTATTTCATGAGAACCTCAGGCTTGTGCTGGAATGATCAAGATGCATGTTCTGACCCTGTGTGCAAACAGGGGAGAGTTTCATACCAGCCTTGTTTGCCATGCAGTTATAATTGACAGCTGAGGGTCTGCAGAAATCATTTCTGAATAGCTTCACAGGTTATTTTTGAAACACAATCCATTTAATTTCTCTAATTGCATAGGCAGCAATTGACATTGCAGAACGCTGTGGACTTTGCAATAGAGTACACGCTAACTTTTAGGATATTAAATAGCTCCTTTTAATTCTGTCTTAAAAACTGAATCCTTTTACATCTTTCATTTGATGCTTATTACATAAGAAATAAACATAAACCATGACCTCAGTCCTTGACCCTAGTGGAAAGCATATTAAATAAATCTCTCTCTTCATTGTGGTTCTTGACAATGACAAGTTTAATTTAGCAAATCTAATGTTGAAGTTTACTCCTGTGTTTGCCTTAAAAAAAAAAAAAAAAAAAAAAAAAAGCTGCTTGTTCCTCAAAGTCTTAAGAACAAAATACCTTAGATTGAGATATCTGATCCAAAGCATAGGAACCTCTCTGTCTGCTGTGTACATTATCCTGTAGTTCCAGTTAATGCTATAGGGAAAAATATAATGGTCAGGTGAACAGTAGAGAAACAATAGACTTATCTAGAAAATTCCATATTTTCATCTCTTCAGTGCTTTGTCAAAATACCAGTTGCTTTTCCAGCATTTATTTAAATTTCAGGAATTTGTTGCTCTGCAGCAAATCTGTTGACCTCTAGTCCCACTTGGAGGGAAATCATAGAATCATAGGGGTTGGAAGGGACCTCAAGAGATCATTGAGTCCAACCCCCCTGCCAAAGCAGGTTCCCTACACCAGGTAAATGGCTTAAGGAATATGTATATTCCTTAAGTGTTATATTTAAGACTCAATTTATTGTTCGTTGTTCAAGTTAACAGCAATGAGCAACCAATTAATAAAACAAAACACAAGAAACCTATCTAGTTTAAGAATAATTTCAGTGTAACATAAGTTTAGAGAAGCCTTCTTACCGAAGCATTTTGCCTCAAGTTAGAATCTTTGGAGATGTGGCTCCGCATAGGACTTGCAAATGTTATTTGATATTTCACTTTTGTGCTGCATCTGAACTGCACTGAGATGTCTGAACAGGTCAGGACTTTCCTTGGAGGCCTCCTAGCTCAGCCCTAAATGAGCAGCCGCATGACTGAGGAGTTGTGTCCAGGATGGATTCAAGATACCATTGCAGCATCTCTGGAATTCAGTAGCATGAAGGCTTCAATTCAGGCCTGTTGAAAATACTACCAGGAAAACTTTGTTCTCCTCTGCAATCTTTGCCTCACATCCCCTGGTTATTCTGCCATTTTTCTCTTCTTTTATTTTTTTTTCTATTTTTTTTTTAATATTTTTTCTTGTCTGTTCTTTCTTTTAAAACTCTTCAAAAGTCTCAAAGCAAATTTAAAACTCTTGGAAATTAACTATTTAGCACCACCTTTAACTATATTGCTCAAATCACTTTGGTTTTAGGCCTCCAAATGAAACAAGAATCTCTGTATGCTAGGACGGTCATTTTTGGCACCTCTTCAGCTATTGTTGGCAAATGTGAAAACAAAATGAATCATACACTATAAGTACTTGCTCACCAACTGATTTAAAGGAATTTTACATCAGTGTTAGCTAAAACTCCTAATAGTTTAAAAATTTTTTGTTAGTAAAATTTTATAAAAGCATGTACATGACAGTGTTTTAGCAAGTTTTATCCAATAACTCTGCAGTCTCCTCCTTTCTTGTAAATGGAAGGCTGTCAGCAGTCCTCAGTTGTGAAGTTGTTTATGTTTCATTTGTCATCCTCCCTACTATCTGGTCCTTGACTTGCAGCTGCCTTTGAATATCTTTGGACTGTCTTCTCTCTTTGTGCTCTAACTATTCTGAGTCATTTACTGAGTAAAAGGTATAGATCTCCTGTCTGCCACACATCATGTCAGGCTCCTGTACAGTGGAACTAACTTTCGTTACGCAAGGTTTTTCTCACAGAGATCAAAATAAATTTATTCCAGTAAAAATCACTTCATTGGTTGATAGGACTATGAACAGAAGATTTGAAAGAAACAAAGTAGAATTTCCTTTACTAAATTGAGCATTTCATATAATTTTGTCCAGCTTGTCCATCTCTATTAGGGACTCACATTGTTAGCAACTCAGAAGATGGGTTATGAAGAAAGAAATTCTTTATGGTATTACAGTGTGTAAGTGCCATTTTTTACTTGACGGAAAAATAGCAATGAAATTTGAAATCAGTCTTTTGTGGAGTAACTTTACATTGTTCAACTGTTAAAATATAAGAACAGCAACTAACAGCTACTAGGAGGCAAAATGGCTGCCATTTACTTTGAATCTTCTATTAAGTACTGGCAGTGAGTTCTTTCCTTTAACCTCCAACAGTTCAACACGAGTCAGGTTGTCCACTCATCTACCAGTATTTCTATAGAAAAATGTGTATTTTCATGTTCACAGTGTAAGACTAGGGGATCTTGCTTAATCTAAATAATTATTAAAACTTCTTTCTCTTCCTCCTTCCCACCTTTTCCCTCCAGTGCATACACCCAAAGAAGTACTTATAACATCTCTACTTCTTGCCACTATGTAGGGCTGAACTACACAGATCTACAGTAGCTTTAACAGAAATTGTGTAAGTGATGAAACTCCACCAACCACACAGCCCAAGTGTAAGCACACTATGTGTCTATTGACCTCCCTTTTCTTCTGACTCCTGGAGAATCCAGAAGTGCATGCAGAGACCAAAGGGATCATGCCTCTGTTAAGTAAAGAGAGAAGAGATTCCAAAACAAAAGACTGGAACATGAACATACGCATCCTCTTGTTGTTACTCTTGGGTTTTTTGTGTTCTCTTCTTGGTTCTTGTGCATCTTAGAAGACAGGTGGAGAATTATGTCCTCAACAATAGCATTTATTCCTTTTCTGCTTAACATACCCATATTTCTTTCTCACATGCACATGTATGTTTAGAGGATAATATTTCATTATACCATATATACTGTAATTTGTCTTTGCAGTCAAACATTTCATGACATCCCTATTTTTCTTCTTTTGCTCATTTTTATTACATGACCCACATCTGGGCATCATTTCTTTTGAAGAGCTATTCAAAATGTCCTTCTGAAGATAGTTTGGGCCTTAATTTTGAAAATATTCAGGTGGTGGAAGTTAGAATTGGCAGTGTTTTAAAATGAGGAATAACCAAGGAATTTCTGATGCCTGATCTTTAAGCATGAATTGCAGAGATTAATTAAACAGTGAATTCTCCTGACAGAAAGAAAGGTTAAGGAAAAATTTGCTGCAGATGCAATTTTGAACCTCACTTAAATTTCTTTATCTGAAACTCTTTTGATATGATTATTGAGGAAGGAAAACAGAGGACATTCCTAATGACACAAATTCAGGGAAATACATTGCTGAAACAAGAACATTGATTTCAGTTGAGTGGATTGCCACCCAAGCATGTTTTTCCAAAGACATTTTGGTTCTCTTTTGGAAACTTTGCAAGCATTTGTTTCCCTGTGGGACCTCTAGAATTTCCCTGTTTAGACTGAAGACTCTCTGAAGCTGTGTATAACACCTTACACAATAGACCTCTGATCACATCCTGCATCTCTGCATTATGGCAGTGCAAATAATTATATGAACAACTGTCCTTGTAAGGCAGGGAAAATCAAAATTGGATTCTCAGGAGAGTTGACGCATAGATAGTATCTAGTAGTCTATCATAATACTTCTGTGTTTATTAAAATCCAGAATTTAGTAGATGTTAACCTTTCCTGGAAAGGCGGAAAAACTCTCCCAAGTAGTCACATATTCATGTGCTCAATTTCTTGCTTGTTTACCATTTGTCCTGTTTTGCCTGACACTAGGGAAGGCTTTGTTTTACCAACATCTGTAACCGTCACTTTGATCTGTAACAGGAAAACTCAAGATTGGCTTCTCTGCCCATAGGGAAACAGATGAGATCAGAATATACCCGTTGTAAAAATCACATTACATTGGCTCTAGAAGAAATAGTTCTTGCTCTTTTGTGAATTGTGTATTACATCTTTATTTTTAACAAAAAACATTGCTTTCTGTACATGATTATTCATTTATGAAAGCTGGAGGCTGAATTCCATTTATGCCTGATTCTCATGATGTTATTTGTTCCTTGTAAATAAAAGAAAGATGATGGTTTCCAAAGTCACTTTTCTCATTCTTGCATTTTTGCTGGCTTTTTTACTTGCTTGTTTGCTAATGTTCCTTTGCCCTAGAATTTGTTAGAAAAATTGCCAGTGTTGACAAGTACAAGTTCCATAAATCTTTGTAGTTACAGTGCAGGGTAATATAGTATCAGATTGGGTGTGGAAAACAAAGGCTTTCCTTCAATTAAACAAGCACTTTGTAATTGCACTGGTGATCATGACTAAGCTGATTTCAGACCAACTGCTCTCTGTGCTAACAAGGGAGGAAGGGAATTTATTCAGTGATTTTCAGGAGAAGTGATGAAAGGAGCACCAGAGGAGCAAATAAAGGCCACAGTGCTACTTCCTTCAATGCCTTCTACCGTGGCACTGTGGATTGTGGTGGATACAGAGAGAAGCACTGACAAAGGTGCTTAACATTAATCTTCAGCCCTACCTGCTCCAGGATTATGTAATCACCCAGAAGGGGCTCAAGTGTGGGTATTTCCATTAAAGATGATAATGTTGCACAATTTAAGGAAAAGACAGTTGTACAGTTTGCTATAAAGGGCTGACTTGTGCAAAGTACACGTAACATGCAGTGGCTTAGCTGTATCCCTACCAAACAAGACATATTTGGTTAGCCCTGCAAGGCATTTCCCTGAGTTTTCCTGTTGGCACTAGGAATGGAGGGAAAAGTCTGCCTGTGTTTCTCCCACATCATTCTGTGACTTCAGTGTGAATGGCTAGAGAGGCATCCTCCCTGTTGCCAGTTTTCTTCTAGATATTTCTTTCTCACTGTTCCATGTGAAATGGCCAGTTGGCAGGAGTACAGAAAAATCTAGGGGCTATAAGGATCAGCAGTTTTACAGGGAAACTCCTTTAAAGTTGAAAACAAATTTTCTTTGACCTTTTCCATGCCCTGTTTGTGCTTGCTTACTGCCAGTTCATGTTAGTGCAATTTGGGGCTGGGGGGTATAGGAGTGGTCATAGAAAAATAATTAAGTTAGAGAATTTGCAGTAAGGCTTTTCATTAGCATCAGAGAAGTGACTGATTATAAGAGGACCTTAAGGCATCATGAAAGAAAACAAAACAGTTAAGTTGTGTCCAGTCAGAACAACTCAAGTTGTGAATCTAGCTTATAACAAACATTACAAAGCGTTCAGTCATTATTAACAAAATGATGTAGTAGATACTTCTACATGAATAAATTTGAGAACTCTGGAGTAGGCAGTTGTGAAAAATAGTAACTTTTTTCCTATTCTCCTTTTTATCAGATGTTATCTTATCGTTTGCTAGCTAGCTACTGAGGCAGCCTGGTTAAAAGCTGGAGGATAACTCATTTATGCGATCACAAGGGAAAAAAAAAAAAAAAGGAAGTAATCCATAACATTTATTGTATTCTGTGGAGTACATTATGAAAATGGTTCGAGCCCTGCAAGGAAGGTACCTTTCAGTCCATTTTACCCCAAGACATTTGCCAAGCATTAAAGATTGAGTCTGTGTTTGGAAATGTGCTTTGAAAAAGAAATGTATCTTTTTTTTTTTTCCACTGAAAGAGAGTCCTAATTGTTGTCAACATTTGTCTCGAACAAACATTGTGAAATTTTGTTTTGAGCAATTATTTGATACTATTTTCCCCAAAATACTTTATGAGAGGAGGTTTGTATGTTTCTGCAGGTATTTCTAGGCTGATACAATTTCTTTCAAGAATGAGCTTACTTTTGACAGTGTTTTTACAAAGTCTGTATCAAAACTTTAATTTTTCCATTTCTAAAACCCTGAAAACAAATAAACTAGCTGTTAAGGAGCGTGCCTGGCAGGTACCAGCGAGTTAGAAAGTAATGTGACATTCGCCTGAACTTCCTGTAGATAATTCAGCCTTACAACAAATCCTATAATTCTCTTCTGTTATCCATCTCAAATATTGCAATTATTACAAATATGACTTGGATATTTCATGAGGCATTAATCATCTTTATCAGATATTTGGCTTCAGAAATTATTTTGTAATGTTTACATTGTTACTCAGAGATGAGTTATTACAGGACACAAGCACTGGCCATGGGAAAAGGCTAAAAGGAGGGAAAAGGTTTTATCCTTTATATTAAAAAGCATTTGTAAAATGTTTATGTGGCTAGGTGAGCACTTTCAGAGGCAGCTATGCCTATTCTGTTGCTATCAGACAGTGAGTAACGGTTCCATGGTCTGCTGCTCTGTTTGGGTTTCTATCCAACTCTGATATTCTAGGCCTTCCAAAACCAGCACGTCTGCAAAGTGTGACTTCGCTGGGAAAACTAGTTCCTATCAAGTGACCTTTTTTTAAAAAAGGACAAAAAGAAACAATTCATCATTTATTTTCTTGCATTTTGTAGTGTTGTTTCTATGTTCATACAAAAGGTATTGAGTCTAAAACTTCAGAATCCAAGTATTGGAGGCAGATGCAGTATAAATCCCAATAGATGAGTCTTCAGCCTGGTTGCTCCCATGAGGCTGCTCGATTGAATTTAATGAAGTTGTTCATGCCCAGTACTATTGACATGTAGTTGCCAGAAACATTTAATGTGCTCTTCTGAAACTGTTCCATAAGGCTGACTTTCTGTAACCAGCATTGGGTTAGAATACTGTATATCTTCTTTGTAAGAAAGTATCACAAAGCATAATTTCCCAAAGAAAAATAATTCTCTGCTCTTGAAATAAACAGTTTATTCAGCATGGGAGATCTGTTCAGACTTTTTCCCAGATATCCTGATTTAAACTTGCATTTCAAGCATGCAGCTTACATAGGTGGCTTCAAAGCCTTTTATTTATTTTTTTTCCCCATGGAAATTACAATAGATATGAAGAGTACAATAAAGATAGAGCAAATTCTCAGCTACAAAACCCTGTTTTTTTGCATAGTCATATTGGTGTGAGCATTCAGCCTCTACTGCCATACCACCAACATCTGCCTCTGAGACTGTGGGCCAACATAATAAAATAGGAGGCATTACTTTCAGAGCAGCAGTCATACATCTCTGTGGAATATCTCTGGCAGCACAGCAGTGTACTGATCTCTGTGATTTTTGCTGTAATTGGGTAGCTGGTCCTATTGCAGCCGGTTGGCATCTAATATTTTATGTAGTGTTTGTGGTTGAGGTGCCCAGCAGTGAACTGAACTCTGTGGGAAAGCTGGTTTATCCTCCATAGCTATGCAGTCCTTTGGGCAATGTATGGAAGTCGTAAGCTAGACAGTGAAGCAGAGTCAATTATTCTGTGCTGACTTATGTCTAGATTGCGTTGTCACTGCCCCAATCCTGTGATGAATGAACCTCTGAAAAAATAATTCCCCAGCAGTTCTTCTCAGACAAATGTGATACCCACACATGCTAAAAATAAAAAGAGCCACTGTTCCAGTCTTGTGGAGATTAGTCTACAGTTTTATATTAAAGCACATAACATCTTTGATACCAAAAAATACCTTTCTGAATGATACAGTGGTGTATGGGGCTGATGGAAATTCTATCCCTCCATCCTTGGGACTGCTATTTTTTTTTTCTTCTTTTAGGGTAAGAATGTGTCTTTCAGAAGAATTCAAGTGACATAAAAACTATTGAAAAATCATTATGATTTCAGCATATTGGCTGCATTAATCTCTGTTAGAGAGGCCCATGAGACTAATTCAGCAATCTGGGATACTGTAAGAAGCAGCATGGCTCTTCTGACTACGTATGTCTGGTGTTGTGAATTCAAGGCTGATGAAGTAATTTCCACCTCTGAAAGAGAGAAATAAATACCAGACCCAGATGGAAGAAACATCTTGCAGAACTTGACTATGAGGAAAGTAACTGCAGAAAAAGAATGAGAAATAACGTCTACAATAGAGGTACTTTTTTACAGGAGAAGAAGTCTTTGTGAGAAACTGTCACATCAAATAGACTTAGATCATGTAGAGGTAAGTTCAAAGTAGCACATACAGAAATGGAGTCTGTCTACAAGATTGTAACAACAAAGTTTCCCTCTGAATTTTTATGTGCATTTAAGTAATTAAGAATTAAGACTATGATGAAAAACATTAGAGGGAAGGATAGCAGTATTATTCTCTTTTCTATAGGAGTGGAGTGAACGACTGGAAAAGGGGAAAGAGAACAGGAAGAGAACAAGTGGCTGCAATGGTATGTATAACTGTATAGATTGACATTTTCATTCTTTTCCATGCTCATTTCCATGTTCATTTCCAAATCATGTTGCATTTTCACTGCGCGTTTTCACGATGCACAGTCTTGCATCCTCTGCTTTCTTCTTACCACCTGTCTCTCTAGCCAGTCAAATGTTTGCATGAGTTCTCCATGCAATATGCAAGACAGATTTGGAATAATGATTCAGCAGGAAACAGTGAGCAAAGCTTACTGAATTGGGCCAACCCTGGATTCAGAGATTACTGTGTGTAGGGGGCTGGAAGGAAACTTTGTGATATTCTAGTCTGACCTCCAGCACAAAGTACAATGTCACCTAAAGATTTCCTGCAGTAGGTCCACTGATTTGTGGTTGAACAAGAACACTTTAATCTAAACCACTGTTTAGCTGAACAGTCATGTATGAAATCTGATCTCCCATGCTAGTCTCTGACTCATCAAGCCATAGGAATCCTGTCTCTCATCCTTACAAAGGTTAAAAGTGTTTTTGCACTGGCATGGCTGTATTGCAGTCACTGAAACATCACAGCATCTTAGTCTTTTCAGGGCTTTAGACCTATGCATTTCATTAGGGGAGAATGTATAAACAGTTAAGGATCCTGTGTACATTTTTTTCCCAGGGTTCAGCATTATGTGTCTCTTACTGATGTTATCACTTCCTAAATTTTTATCACTGTTTTTAATCAGTGAATTTGGGCATTACTAAGAAATAAAAATTTTGAAGAAAAAAAATTTTTTTTTTAAATTCTCCAGGGGTAAGGCTGAAATTTGATGTATAAAAAGAAGCAAACTTAGCTGTTGTAATAAAAATGGACACAAATTTGAGCCAGTTTTGGTGGGGCTTGTTTTGTTTGTTTGTTTCTGTTTAGTATTTTAAGTGGAAACCTCTACACTTTCCAGCTGGCTTTGTTCAACAGTTATATGTTGCGGTAATTAAGTATTGTGACAGATGAATTTCTATGAAAATCCCATCTGTTCCTGCTTGAAAGGAAATACCAGGTATTTCATTGGACTGAAAGAATGAAGTTTTTTTCATATTTATTTGAAAGTGTATGTGTGATGCAGCACAAATAGAAGAGAAGCAATAGAGGTAATTTCTTGCCCCTTTTAGGTTGAACATTCTCTATGTTAATTCCAGGAGGAGGCAGAGCACAGGAAAACTTGCCAGATTCTTATATTATCTTAGAAATTTTCTTATTGCCATGCTCTGGTTTCTGAAATTGAAATCTTTTAGATACACTATTCCCACGCACAGAAACATCTTATTTTAACGTGTTTATTATGAACAGTGATATTTTTTTCCTGCTTCTAGATTTATTGGATTCATTTCTTTTCAGCAAGCTGATCTCCCTGCCCAGTAGTGTTAGATGAGTGATTCCATACTGGGATGCTCAATTGGTTATGGAGATTGGAGACTTGCCAGGAACAGTCATGTGTTTCCAGAAGGTGGTTCTCCACTGTGAGTCAAGATCAAACTAAAAATTCAATTGTTTACTGTTTGGGAGAAAATGAAGCCCCAGTGTTTAAATCTGGGTAGATACAATTAACAGTGGAGTACCCCTCAGGTGCTTGAAGAGCTTCAAAGAACTCCAGACATCTTGCTTTATAGGAAGCTAGAACAAGCAGCATCACACCAAAAGGGAGGTTATCAAGATGATTTACCTGTGAAAGACACATGAAAATTATTGCTTTTCTCTTTGTTTCCTCAAAGCTCTTCTACACTGCAAATAGCCCCATCCATCAAAGCGTGTATCAGTTCCTCTGACCAGTGTGGTGTAGCTGTAGATGTCCACTGTAGGGTAGTTGGATTAGAAGGCCTTTAAAGATCCCTTCCAACTCAAATGATTCTATGATAAGATCGCCTGAACTGCTTCATGAGTGTTCTGGTTTGTTTTTCCTTTGTTTGCTTGTTGTTCTTAGTTTTATACTGGATGGGAAATGTGAAAGAAGGAACTCTTTCATATTCAGGGCCAAGGAGTTGATATTCTTGTTTTCTGCCTGTTGCTGATTTTAGTTTCAAAATCCTGCTAAGTTGTGACGTTTGGCTCATGCTGACTCTAAGCATCACTTCAAATATATTCTGCACAGTGAAAGCTAACTAGCAAAGAGTAAAGCCATAGTGGAACTGGCCAGCTTGCGTGTGTTTTGAAGTTTTTTGTCCCGAGGACTTGAGTGGGCATTGCTAGCCAGAGTTATTTTGCTTTATATTTATAACCATATATTAAGATCCACCTTGGTATGTTACTTAACATGTCTTAACCTGATTACAGGTTAATTGTAGCTGGAGGTTATGGAATCAGCTGCCCAACATAACTTCAAATATACAGTCACTGCTGACATTTAAAAGCAGATTGAATACATTAAAATGCTTGCTATAGCTATTAGCTGAGCTCTGACCTTAATTATTGAGGTATTATTATAAAATTATTTTCCAAAAATTAAGTCAATACCTAGTTCCCAGGGCTCTTCTACTAAAAAGTAGCCACATAAATAAACAGATACAGAGAGAGGTCTGGTAGACTGGACCAAAGTAAGAAGGATATGATGGCAGCTCTTGTTATTATTGGAATGCATGTTTGCTTAAAGCATAGACACACAAATATAGGATGTCTTGCAGCTAACAAGGTCAACATGGCTGTGCCAGAGTATCTGACACCTTTCATCCTCTCCTTCCTACCTTAATGAACAGCAATTGACATAATCAGATGAATTTCCACTGAAGCCTTTGGTAACAGCTGTAGACCTGCAGGCCTCTTTGGGGTGATTGTGAGAGTGTACAAGTGGCCAGCAAAATATTTCACTCCCATGAACTGCTTGATCATCCTTTCTAACCTGTCTGTCTAACCTTTCGCTCTTTCGTTGAGATCCTGGTATATATCCACACCCACATTAAAGTTTAACATAAAACCCAGGAACAAATACACTTTTGCAAAATACTATTTCATTGTACTAAATGATAATGAAGACTGACTTTATTATTGCCTGGGAAAGATATCACATAACAAGCTTCAGTTCATCAAGCCTCTGAATTTATCAGATGATACAGTCCAGAACTGTCACAGGTAAATGGAAAATACTCAAAAAAAAAAAAAAAAAAAGCCAACAACAGACAGTGGTCAGTTTTAGTGAATTTCTGACGTGGAGTGCTTGTTGAACACACCGCCATACAGTTGGTTGTGATAAGGTGTGGCATATAGTCCATGTAACGTAACTGTTTTGACCACGCAGTTCAACCCTTTCTGCCTCCTCTCTGAATATGCAAAAAATAATTTAATGCTAGAAAGATGTCTAGTTCTCTGTCTTCAGAACAGCATTCTACTAATGAATACTGCTTTGTGTACATTTAGGTAAATTTTGATATTCCAGGGTTAGCATATAACCAGATTTGCTCACTTTCACAGGAAATTTTCATTTTAGAAGGGATAGAAGGGAAGGAAAGATCAAAAGGAAAAAGTCTATCTGGAAATTCAGATAAGAGGACAATATGTATCTGACAAAAGGCTGAGAAGGAGCAAGTGACCTTAGAGGGATAAAGAGATATAAAAGAGAAAGGGCTGGGGAAAGAAAAGGAAGAAATGGAAAAATGATGAGAGTCCAACAATACCCACAAGTTTTTCAAAAGTTTTGATATTTGAAAAAAACCTTTATGGTGTTGGTCATTAGAATATTATTTTTTTTTCTGAGAAAAGTATTATATTATGCATATAGAACTGACCTTTTCATTATACTTTGAATGAAACTATTAGTTAAATGCTTATGATATGCAGGGGAAACCGGGCACAGAAAATCAGTAATAAATTCAGACTTTCCTAAGGAGACAGGATTAGATCAATGTATCTGCAGATTCTTCCCTGTTACTGTGAATAGTTTCACCCTAAAAATTATGATATGTCTCTTTTTTGTATCAACAGCAGCCAAGAAACTGTAACCCTGGTAACTTCACCTAGCTCAATATTTGCTTTTTTTCTAGTTTGGAAAAAAACCCTCAATAACGTGTTGGAACATGGAAGAGGTTACTGTACAACAGAGCCTAAGGCTAACCTTTGTGGGCAAGCTCTAGCTTAATCACAGTGAGACAGATTAGAAGAGAAAAAAATCTAATTGGATGTGTTTTATTTAGTAATTTCATTTTGTTTTCAGAAGAGGGTTTCAGGCAAAGAAATAATGACAGCAATTTATTCGGTTCATCCAATGAAATCTTTCAGATGGTATTAATAGACTGAAGTGATGTTTACACGTGTAGTTGGATGTATAGTTTCTAATGGAGACAAGCTCATTAGGTCAAGACTGCGTGTCATTAGTTATTCTCCACCTAGATGCAGGCTACTGAGCTGGTTATTGCAAAAGCTCAGGACTTTCATAATTGATAATGTGGTCTGGAATTTCTTCAACAAACTGCCTTGGGGAAGAGGTAAACAACCTCTGAATTGTCAAAAAATTAAAAAAAACAAAAAACAAAAAAAGTGAACACTAAACAACAGAATAACTTTTGAAAAATATTTTATTTTATTTTATTTCCTAATTAAAGAATGATTTGGAAAAGCTCTGCGGTCATCAAAATGCCCCTTTAGAATATTTTCAGGAAATTGTTTCATTATGAATTTAAACTGACCTTCTCCCTCCCATAATTCAGAACTGAAGTGAGGAAATATAAATACGTTGGTTGAATTGAATTTGCAGGGAGGTGTTTTGTTTTTACTTTTTTTTTTTTTTCGTTGGTTTTTTTTAAGCTCCTTTTATGTGTCTCATCAACTCAGAAGAACAACTGGAGGTTTTTGGGTTTTTTGTTGTTTTTTTTTCTTCCCTGCTACAAAATCTGATCAATTTTCTTAACTTTCATGAATTTTTAGGAAAGAGAAAAGTGTTTTCCTGGACTGGCAGGAAACTTTCTATATGTAGCAATGCAGTGTATGTAAAGTATGCATGTCTTTCATAATGTAGTCCATTCTGGCATGTGTCCCATCTGTAGATAACTATCAAACATGAGCTTGGGAATAAATAGATGAAGAAATTTTCTGCAATCTTGCATTATCTCTTACTTATGTTTTTTTTTTTGTTGTTTTTTTGTTTTTTTTCCGGTTACATTTCTATATTTCTGTATTAACTGAAGATTTATTTGCTTCATCAGCAAATGAAAAGAAATAGCACTGTTCCATCTAGGATTGCACTGTATTAAGCAGTGTATCTTTTCTAGGACTCAGCAAGCAATTAGAACTCTGTGTTTAGATGAACACCATAAAATCTCTAGGTTTGCATAGCCAACTGCGTGTGCCAGCAGTGCTTGCATAATACGTCATGGCTGTACACCCAGGGAACTTGCATGGCAGAAAATGTGAAATGCTTCTGCAACCTCGCTTTGTTTGTGCAACAACTCCTTACACAGAAAATCCTGAAGATAGAAGTTCAACGTCAGATCTGGTCCAAAAATGAGCCCCCAGTGCTTTGAGCAAACAGTTTGTGGACATTTGGGCTGAATGTCTTCAGTCTTTTCAAAACAGGGTGACTTGTTGGGTGATTCCAGTTCTTTGAAACTGCTCTTAGTATTTACAATGTGCGGCTCAAAATTTGGGATATTTCCACCCCAGTAGACTTTTATGTACGTCACTTCCAAGGGAAGCAGCTGCAAGTTACTGTAAAGACAATAATCAGTTTTGATCAACCAGAAAGTCATGTTCATATACTAGCAGAAGCGCATGGTGAATTACTGTTGGGAGTCCACCACCGTTCTGTATGTGTAGAGATGCAGAAGTGCTTCTCAGCTGTTTGATCCAAACAAAGCTTTTACTTCAGTGTCCAGAGGCATGCAAACGTGTATGCTTTCACTCCTGCAGTGCTTTTCACTTGTTTCTTCAGAACAGGAATCTAGGTTCATAGGCCAGAAGGGAGCAGTGGATGAGGGAGAACCACAACTAAGGGATGGTGCATGGTGATCTCCTGACTCACAGCATAGGTGCAAGGTCAAGTAAATTTGTCTTTTTGTTATCCCATTTCAGCTGGCTGATTTTACAGTTGAAATATCTGTCGTTAGCTGCCAAAGGGAAATTCTTCTGTGTTGTGCTACTAAATACTGCTCTTCTACTGTAATTCTAGTACTGAAGGCTGTCTAGTTTTCTCTGTATAAATTATACACATATACTTCCCTCTGTATATTCTCAAATTTCCTTTAGGTTGATGATCCCTCGCTATTTTGAAATTGAAAGGTATTGAAAGGGGGCTGTATCAAAGTGGGACTCAGCCTCTTCTTCCAGGTAACAGAGGTAGAAGACAGCAGCCTTGAGTTGTGCCAGGAGAGGTTCAGGCTGGATATTAGGAAAAATTTGTTCCCAGAAAGAGTGGTGAGGTGTTGGAACAGGCTGCTAAGGGAGGAGGTGGAGTCACTTTCCCTGGAGTTGTTCAAGAACTGTGCAGATGTGGCACTGAGGGTCATGCTTAGTGGGCATGGTGGTGATAGGTTGGCAGTTGGACTAGATGATCTTAATGGTGTTTTCCAACCTTAGTGATTCTATGGTTCTATATTTCTATGAATTTAGCACTGTATGCCACTACTTCCCATTTTTACCGGCTCCTTTCCTGCCTTATATCTTCTGCTAATCCCTGTATTCTCTAGTTTAAAAAAGTAAACTTTTCTTTGTTACTACAGCAGATGCTTTAGAGGACTTGACACAAACCTGCCACGTTTCAGGAAGACAAAAATAATAAATTTTTAGGGAAAGATTAACAGTCTATCTTTTGCTGCACCTTTTTAATCAACTCAAGCTATGTTTTATGCTATTTTCTGTCTGCTTCCATGTGTTTTCATACAACAGTGGTCAGACTTACAGGTCTGTGGTGGCCATAAAATTCCTCCTTTCACATTTCTTAACTATAGCCATAATGCCTGTGCTTCTCTGATCATATAGTATTGTACCTGCTGTATGGTAGAGGAATGTAAGAGTGAAAATCCAGGATAGCAAGCATCCTGCAGGAGTTCTTTGTGAGAACTTTCAGAGTAATCAGAAAGGACTTGTTGCCCAAGCCCTTCACAGGATCACATCAGACATAGTCTATCAACTAGTGATTACACCACTGTACTATTTTTATTCAGTAATAGTTCTCTACACAAGGGCAGCAAGGATTTGTCTGTCCAAGTTTTATTTTAATAGCATACAAAACAGAGAGACTTAGATGTTGAGATGTGTTATTAGCTGTGGTCTTGGTATTTGTAAATTGCACACTGTGTCAACAAACTGGAAATAGCATGCCTTTAACAGCTTACTATGCAAATGTTATTAGAGCATCAAATAAAAAAAGAAGAAGAGTTAAGGAGAAGTTTCTGTGATTCTTTTTGTCAGGACGCAGAGGTTTATATGGAACTTACTTGGTGCAGAACTTTGCGATCATTAATGAGTGACAGCTGTGGGAAGGACAGTGACCCAGGCAGTGGGCACTGTAGGTGCTGGGATGGCAGCCTGAGCTCCTCAGTCACAGCTGTAGTTTTGGTCATGTGAATGTGAACAATGTAAACTAGAAGCAAAGTGCATATGGGTTGCTATATATTGTCAGTTCACTGTTGTTGATGATGCTGCATATCCAATCATCATTTATTTGGACGTTTAACATGATGAAATGGGCTCTAATTATAATGTGCTGAAAGAGTCAATGAAAATTTGTTTGCTTTCTGCTTTTAATTTAGCTGGAGGCGTTGGAAAAGAAATCCAGAAGGTGGAAAGAATTTGTTCAGTCACAGTAATGGTCTCATATATTTTTTCCTGAAAACTCCCTTGTCTTTTCTGGGTGATTTGGGCCCTGCCCCAGTGGGGCACAACAATGCGTGTTTGACCTTGACTATACGATAAGTCCCAGCGAGATCAGAGAAAAACTTGAAAATAAGCATATGTTTGTACGTACTTTGGCTGAGTTTGGAGCTAGACATGTCCTGGAATTTGATTCTGTATTCAGTTGTTCACATTGTGAGACAGAAAGACCCAGGTCATGTTAGTTCCTCTTAACTTCTCCCTGTTCATTCTTATTTTTTCCTGGACAGCAATTTCTAGATAAATATAATCCTCAAGTGATGCTCCTGTGCCCAGACTGTTTGCTGTATGTTCCATGATGTCAACGCTAGCAGGCACAACATAAAACTGTGCTGGGCTCTTTTTTTTTTGTTGTTCTTATAAATTTTCCTCGAAGTCGCATCTTTTTGCAAAAGCATGTGTAATTGTCTTCTCTCACTTCAAGCTCTCTTTTTCTGTTGATGGTTGTAATTTTTCTTTCATCCTCTTGTAGCTTTGCTGTGTTCATTTTTTTTTTATTATTTGGTGCATCTCATCTATTTCAGTGTTTCTTCCAGACCAGTTCTGACAATGTGCATAATATCCAGCTTTTTTCCACTGGCTGTTCATGAGTTGCATCCTCCCTCTGTTAGAATCCAGTCCCATGTGAGAGTATGCTGCAGGAAGAAGCCGCTTTCTTTCACGGGGCTCTTTGCAGGGTAGAATTAAACCTCTTGATACAGAACCTCCTGAGCTCAGCCAAATTTTCTCTCCCTGGAGCGGCATTGACGCAGGTGGTGTGGTGGAGGGAGGACAGGGGAGAAGGTGGTTGCTGAGCCAGAGGGCAGGAAGAGAGAATGGCTGGAGGAACAGCACGCTCCAGAAAAAATGTGGGTACTTTCCACCAGAAAGCTGGCAACTCACCAGGCAGTCCTCAGGTCTGCTGGGAGAGGATATTGCTGTTTCCATTCCTGCTGCAGGGTGCTTTGGCTCCCAGGTATTGCCAGATCACTTCCAGAGTTATGGCAAGGAAAGAGTCATATATATTGATCTCAGAAGCAAAAAACCCTTCAATTTGCGTGCGTGACCTGTGGTGAAGTTTAATCAGCTTTGCAAGGTATATCTTTTATCCTATTGTTTCAAATAAATAAATAAAGGTTCGTTAAAAAAAAAAAAAAAGAAATAGGTCTTAGAAAAGACCCTCCAGCCAGGCTTTTTTCAATATTCCTTCTATTTATAACTTTCTGTGAGAAATGACCACTGTTTTGCCAAGCATTTGTTAGTGCTTTTAATTATGCATACTGGCATTTTATGCAGTTTCTTTGGTTAACTATTAGCAGGCATTTCTGCTGTTTCAAAGGGATGGATGCTAACTGTAGGCGTCTGATCCGGGTGTCATTGTGGCATTCAATTTTAGTTTTGTTTCTTTATGAGATTTGGATAGAAATTAAATGCAAATAAAACAATACTGACAGCATTGTTTGAGCAAACTTAGACCCACAGGGAGTGTGTGAAACTTGAGCTGTCAGCCTAAACATCAGCCAACTTTTCGAAACTTTGTTGGCTTCTTTGGGCTTCTTTCCATAAAGACAGTTGTATCATATACACCTATCCACATAATATAAAAAAGAATTATAATGTATAACCAGTGATTGGAGAATAAGCTTGTAAAATACACATTTGCTTTTCATCTTTCCTCTCTAAGCATCTCAAGGATATTTTCTGCTACTCATGCTCCCTGCAGTTGCTGTCCCAGCGTTATATACTACAGTGAGCATTTGGTGTTTGTGGAGGTGGAACAAATGAGCACAGGATGGGATCTGCCCCACAAGGGTGCCAACCAGGTTTGGATCTTCGTAGTTCCATGCAGGCCAACACAAGTGTTCCTATTGGGACCATTTTGCACGTAAGGTTGGTAGCATGCCGTACTTTTACAGCCACATAGTGCATCTCTCTCCTCTTGCCACCCTTAGGCGTATATTCTCTTGAGTGCTCAGGTTATTCCTATACATTTGCAGTATCTATTAACTGTAGCCATGATTAGCCTCTGGAAATGATCTGCTGTTTTCAAACTGGGTTTAGAACTTCAGCTGCTTTCATGTTCTGCATATACACTATATTATTACAAGGTGCTTTCCTGAAATTTCTTCTCTCTGAAAATTGCAGCCTGTGGTTAGTCTTGCTCAGAGTTCCAGAACTGTTATTTCAAGTTCAGCCTGCAGTTTATTATAACTCCACAATCCTTTTTTGAAGAACTGCTAACCAATTATTCTGCATCGTGTGACTGTAAAGTTGGATATTTGTGCCAAAAACCATAGTACTTCTTTTCTTGTCTCTACTAAATTGAATACTGTTTTGCACACAACTTCTCCAATTTTCTTACAGGCGTGCATATTAATTGGAATAAAGCTGTCCCTCTAAATCAGCCTTAACCAAGTCATTTAATGAAGATCAAGGTTGTTTAAACTGAAGTCACGGGAGTCCGAAAGAGTGAATAGATGCAGATGCTGAAGAGGAGAGCTGTAGCACAGCAGGTAAATTCATCATGTTTCAAGCTGTGAAAATGTTAACTCTAGGAATATTGTCTGCATGGTTCTGGAAGTAAATATAAAGAAGTGAGTCACTACACCAACATACATAATATTAAGTGCTATTGTGTTAATCTTTAAAATAACTGGAATTTTGTCATTTTGCAAAATACTCAAATGACCAGCATGCATAATTATATTTTTTACATAGGTGCATACTTACATACCATTTTTTAAGAGTGCCTTTATTTGTGTTTGTTCTATAATTTCCATTCTTCCTTGCATATACATATGTAAACAAGAATTCCCACTGAGTCTCATATTCATATCATTTTTTCATTGTGAAGAATGAAAATGTATATATTTAAAAGTGCTAAAGGGATCATTGGAGTGACTATTACAGATCAACCTGATTCAGCTTTTGTATGTATCTGCATATAGTCCAGGTATTTATCTTCTACTTGCCAGTTAAAATGAATATGGATAATTTCAAATGTAAGAATTACTCAGGCACAGGCTGAGGGAAATTTTGCACATTTTCACACTTATTTTCACCTACAGTGGCCCAGCTCTAACAAAAATATAAAACAAACAGTGCAGTCACTGATGAGGAACATTAGACCAACTTGGCATGCCAATGAAATCCTCTGGCTCTTTCTTCTCCCCTCTTAAATTTTCAAGTACACCTCATTGTAAACTACTCTGATTGCTTGACTATTGGAACACTGTTAATGTCTTTTCTTTCCACAGAGCCAAGATTTTAAGGTTAGATATGAATCATGTTTTCCCATATGCATAGAACAAGCCATGGAACAGCGCAATTTCTGCATCAAGCCCAGAGCAACTATTAGAACCCTAGCACCTTCTCAGAAATCCAGCTGCAACTTTAAGCTGCAAGTGACAGCAAGTCTACAGCATCCGAGTATGAACTGACCCTGGCATCGGGTTCTGATCTGAATTTCTCAGCTCCAGAATGTAAGCTGTCCTAATGCTGCTGCTGCTTTTTTTTTTTTTTTTTTCTTTTCCATAGACAAACTAAGAAGGTCTTGGCTAATGGAAAATTTCTAATTTTTTTTTCCATCAGTTTAAACATTTTCACCCCATTTCCACATTTCTGTACTCTCTCCTTCACACCTCGACACTGCCCCCCTACCTCCCCCCCCCCCCCCCCCAAAATCCAGTTATTGTATCTAGATCTAATCCATTAATTCATTTCTTTTATAAGAAAAGGTAAAAACACAAGAAGATTAAATGGTGTTCCCTGCCCAGTCCAAGATCTTGTACCAAATCTTACTTCTCTGTTCTCAAGTATCACAGAATCAGGGTCATAGAATTGTTAAGGTTGGAAAAAACCTTTGAGGCCATCATGTCCAAACATCAATTCATCACCACCACGTCCCTAAATAGAATCATAGAGTAATAATCACTTTGTGTTGCAACAGTTTTCACTTTATTTTGCATCTCTTACTGTCACCTTGCTACCAGAGAATATTGTCTCATAACTGCATTTGAGATGACTTCCAGTTGTGCTCCATGATCTGATCCTTACCCTGTAAGCCACCAATGCAGTCATGTCTTGTGAGACTACTGCAAGATTCATCCATGATTGTAATACTAAGACAAAGACCATCAAAGCTAAATGTGTTATTAATTAGTAATTAGATAACTGCAATGAATTAAACTGGGTCTTTCATTCTGCATTGAACCCTTCTTTTGAAATATAGGGTGGTTTCCTTACAGGAAAAACCATAAGAAAAAAATAAATCAAAATAAACATTTTAATTATACTCCTGGGCCTGCTTACATGTCAAAACTATTTTAAAAATATTGCTTCATTGTTGAGGGTTAGCGTACTTTAACAGCTAGTGGCAGAACATGTCCTAAGTAGGGATTTTCCACTGCATACAGCAATTACAGACAATTGACATTTGATTATAATAACCAGCAAACTTTCATGAAATAAATGACACCTGAGCAAGTTTCATAACCTTTTTGCCTCGCCCCACCTTGGAATGCATCAGCGCTGCTTGAAGGCTAGGAATGTTTCTTTCACTTGCAAACTGAATTATTTCAGACCAAAAGAGTGCAGAGCCATCTGGAAATGGGTTCTGACAGCCAGCCTGTATGCCATGTCCAGTGGCTTTTGGACCTATTTACTTATGTGCTGTTCTGAATATGTGTCAAGGAGCAAAATGGCAAAGGGCCTGGGTCCTGTCTGTGTAGTAGTTATATACTTACATCCAAAAATTTGTCTATTTCCTTGGCCTATTCAGCAGTGTCTTGTGCTCACACCAGTTCTCTACTTATGTCAGTGAAGGAAGAAGCAAAACAATACTTCCCTGTCAGGTTCATTTTGCACAGTGATGCAGGAATCATTCCACTGTTTTAGTACCTTCAGTTTGAGTGGCAGCAGACACTTCACAACCACTCAGCTCTGAAACTGTGTTGGGGATTTGCTTGCTTAATGACTAAGTCCAGCTAAATTACCAAGACTGCAAAAAGACTGTGCCAAGAGTGTTAGAACTACAGGTATCTCTGGCTATGAGTAGTGATGGGTGAAGACATTGCACAAGAAAAGACACATAAAAGCATAGCATTCAGCAAGTTTGGCAGAACTGTATTTTCATGGATAGAAAGTTTCCATTGCAGTCTCAGTCACACACAGTTCCTTCTACGTGGTGAATAATATGGAGCCAAAGTTGACTTTATTTGAAGAACAGCAATGAAGAGAAAGACTGAGAAAACAGATTTGTACTATCTCGATGATAGCTGGAGCATGAAGCACTGCTACCACACTATATACTGAGATTGTTGCCAAGATTATTGCTTTTCAGCATCTTCAAACCTATTCCTCCCTGCTATGTAGCCATTATCCCTCACAATCATCTATTCTTCCTCCGGATCTAAGGAGGTGACCATCCCTGGAGATGTTCAAGAATCATTTGGATGTGGCACTGAAGGACATGATTTACTGGACACGGTGGTGATGGGTTGACTGTTGGACTAGATGATCTTAGTGGTCTTTTCCAACCTTAATGACTATATGATTCATACTAAAGAGTGCATCTGGAGCTAAGAAACTTTAGCCTATCTTCTCTTCCATTCTGCTAGGAAGGAACAAACTCTTGCAGTCGCAGCAGTTGAAGAGGCTGATGTGAATTGGGATGACAGAGGATGCATGGATAGTGTCTGGAAGATATTTTAGATACTTAACGGCTGCACAGTGCTGACTTTTACAGTGTAATAGGACAATATTTATTAGGTGCCTGGCAATCCCATTGTTTTCCGCCCACTCTCAGTTTTGCTATTTTTTAACAGAGACTGCAGAGTTTATTCACCTTACATGTAATGAAGAGCTTAACTGTTCTGACACCTGAACTTTTGAGAACTCTTAAGAACTGTTAATTGCTCAGCTTAGAAAAAAGTCTATGCCCAGCACAGAACAGATGTATAGTAATAAACTTATCTCATAATGTCAAATGATTAAACAGTGGATTTTTTTTTACATTTAAATATACAAGACTTTCCATTAAGGGGCTTTGTTGACTCTGATAACAGTTTCACAACCATTAAGTTTATTTCTACAGCTATTTGTTAAAAGCTAATAGGGAAAATAATAGAAACTAATTGAAAAGCAAAGCAAACAAAGCAGAGCCCAGAATGTTTCTGTTAATAAGCAATAGAGATTGTATTGATTTCATTTTATAAACAACATTAATCCTCAATAACAATTAAAGTGTAGACAGGTTGCTTGTTTTAGTTATCAGATAAGATGGCCTACTCAGGTATATATCAGGAGTAGTAATTTGAAAAGGATATGAGGATTCAAGAAGCTATTGATCTATCCATCATGAGCTTGTGACAAGAGAAATGTTCTTAGCAAGGTGCGGCAGTTCTATTTCAGCTGTCTCCAAATCACTGCTGCTCAAAGATCAGCAGTGCTGAAGTTCAACCTGCTGGAAAGCACTGCAAGACTGGACAAAAATAGTAGAGTTTCAAAAGTAGGTTTATGTATTTTTAAAGAATTTTAGGGGTGAGTAAAGTGAGGTGCTGGATGTTGTGTGCTCCCAGTACACAGATTGTGGAAGTGAGTGGCTGCATCCTTAAAGCACATTCAGGGCTATGGGCAGGTTTGTTCCTGGACGTACTTAGCTGGCAGGAAACTGCAAAAGCTGTTTCTGAGATACTTCTGCTCCTAAACCAGATGCAGAACAGAATCCCGTTCCAGTCTTTGGCTTGGAGCTGTAAGGAAAGCTCGAAAATAATGACCCAAATGCAAGTATCTTGAAATCCAAAGAAAAGCTTTTGTGTTACTTGTAATTTTTCAATGACTCTGTCTTGTTAGGTGGTTACTGAAAGCCTCTTGAGGATTGTCAACACAGCTGACCATGGAGGTGCTTCTTTTGTTCGCCTGATGGTGTAGCAGTGGCTGGGAAGGGCAGAAAGCTTCCCTCTTTCTGTCCCTTGAGAAGCCTGGAGACTGAGCTCAGTCACCAGCCTGTGCTGAAGACACTATCCTGTCATGGTTGCTGCTGGTTGCTATGCCAGCTTGCTGAAAGCTGAGTGGGTCGACCTACCGTGCCATGCTAGTATAGCTGTGCTGTGGGCTTGAAGGCAGGACTGTGCAGCTGCAGATCGGGCTGGTGTGGACTGAGGTCCTCCAGAACAGAGTAGCTGCCCACTTGGTAGCTGCCTCATGCATAAGCAGCACAAGGTTCATGAATAAGGTGCTCTCCATATCTCACTGTCTCCAGGACCTGATCCAGCAGCTTGATATAAAAATGCCACAGCCTGCACACAGCTTGGTGTGGAGAGTCATCTATGGATTTACATGCATGTGTTTAGTGTACGAACCTGTTGTACAAAAATGGGATGCTTGGGCTCAGATTCCTCTTTTGTGACAGGGGACATTGAAGATGCATCTTGTTCCGACAGAGGTATGGCTTGACCTAATGTCCTCCTGAAGAAGTGGGGCTGATTTTCAGGAACTAGTTCAGCATCCAGTAGATGAAAAAGGAAGGAGATTGAGTGTGATTCTGAGACCTTCTGTTAACCACTCACCTGGGACAGAAGGCACTGATGTCAGTTCCTGTTTTATTAAATGTACAGCACAGAAGTGTGAAATAGGCAGCAGAACAAGGACTGACACTCTGTTTTCTTCCAGCTGAATGTCTGAGAGACTATATATTCTCCCTGGCTAAGAAAATACCTGATTATTCCAAGTAGTGTGGAACAGCTTCCTCAGGAATGGAGGTTATTAATCCCAAACTGCCTTGTAGTCTCTTCAAGAGAATTGATTTGAATTCTTTTGTGGTGAGGGGGAAATTGAGCCAGTTCCCTTGTGGATGAGGGTGAGGTCTCTGGCTTTGAGCCAGGTGGATAAATTAGGGGTAACCTCCTACAGCTGCTCTTTGAGAACAATGAAGCATGTTCCTGCCTCTGACTGTGGAGCAGGGTCTGAAATCCCTGTAGTGCGCCCTATGTCCTAGGGAGAGGTTGGATTTAATATAGGAGCTTCTCAACAGTGCTTTCTGTTTTGTAGAAGGCCTATCCTGAAGTGCATCAGGCCCAGCACTGCCAATTGAGTGAGAGAAAGGATTGTCCTGCTGTGTTCTGCACTGTGTGGCCTCACCTAGAACTCTTGGTGTAGGTTTGGGTGCTACAGTATAAGAAGGTCATAGAACTATCACATCCAAATGAGGGTTACTAAGATATGGAAGAGTCTGGAGGGCAAGGTGTATGAGGAGCAGCTGAGGGCCCTAGGTTTGTTCAGTCCAGAGCAGAGTAGGCTGAGGGGAGGTTTTATGGCCTCTCTTCCAACTCAGGATATTCTGTGGTTCTATGATGAAGATATTCGGATGTTTTTGAACCAGAAGAGGCCTTTGCTCCAGGAGAAGCTCTGAGAAGGGCATAGTGACATCTTTTCTGATCTGAAATGTGGCCCTCTGCAAGTGAGTGCTGGGATCAAACTCCTTCCTATGATGGAAAGGTAAGATTGGGAATAGCCATGCTAGAAACTTGTAATCTAATTTTCTTTGTTCAAGATAAAATATGTTGCACTTCATACCAATCAAATTTAGGAATGGAGCAGTACGCTGCTTTTATTTGCATTCCTGCTTGCTTAATTTATATGATTAATTAAGGAGAGCAGTAGAGATTGATGAAATTATGAGAGGACTGAGAAACTGGGAAACTGACATGAATAGAAGCATTTTCTTCAAGTGTGTATCTGTTTACGATAAGTTTGCCTGGATTAGGAAAGATGGTTACAAAAAGGAACCACTGTAACTGTCTGTCATAAGGCAGAAGCTTGCAGTTGCCCCAGGTAAAAATTTCCTGTTAACTTTTGCAGCCTTTGTTGAGTAGCCAACTGTCACGAATTCCTAGTCAATATTTGTGTAATGCTCTTTGGCAAGTTACACCGTTTGCTATTTGCTCGATCAGTGCATAATAGGCCAATGACTCAATATCATAAAACTCAATGACCTGTGAAACTTCAACATTTACACTTCTGTTGAAGTCTCAAATAGTTTTTTATTAGTAGGAACTCAAGCTAAAATGCCAATCAGATAAGCTTGATGACAATTATTAGGTATTTTCTTAGTCACACTGAAACAGAGTCTAGTGTTTTTTTTCTTAAACTAAGTATAATATGAAATGAATGAATTTGCTCACAGGGAAAGAAAAAACTCATAGTGTATTTGACATATTGAAAGATATAAAGATCAAAGTGTCTCCTAGAAAGCATCAGAAACCTATCTCAATTTTTGGCTTTATTTGGTCTACTTCCTATGGCATGTTGCAGCTGTTACACCCAAACAGGCATAAAACATTTACTGTCTTACAGTGGTAGTGGTATGTCTCACAGGACCTCTCTGTATGGACCACAATTAGTCATCTGGTTATCAAAGTCTGTGTAGTTTTGCTTCTTTTTTACTATTTTTAGTAATAGTTTATATTTTAATAGAATATTTAATTTAAAACATTTAATAGAATATTAAATGTGTGACAAGATGAAATCCTGACTCCATTGAATTCAAAGTAAAACTGCCAAAGGACAGTACCTCAGTCCTGGTGGGGAACATTTCTGCCATTCATTTACAGCCTCCTGAAGTACTCCCTGTACATCTTGTTGCCCATGTTTATGCTGGCTCCTTGCAGCATAAAGCAGCTTCAGGTGTGACTTATGCTGTGGCAATTTCAGTAGTTTGAGCATTCTCAATGGTGGTCAAACTCTAATTTGCTTTCCATTTCCACTGAAGTGACTGCGCTGCTCATGTTGTTGAAATAATGAACGAATAAATAAGCATGGACAGAGAGGAGCAGGACTGCTGCTGCCTGGCTGGGTGCTCAGGCACTGTGTCCCTGTGCAGAGCCACTGGCTTTCGCAAACGTGTTTCTAGCTGTTGGGTGCTCCTAGGGTATTTCAATGCAAAATCAAGCCTGGAAATGGGAACTGCTCCTTTAGGTGGGTTATGTGGCTAAAAGCTGTGCTTATGGCTGGCCTGAAAGCATGTGAAACACATAGGTGAGCTACTGGATCTGAAAAGTGAATTCTTAACTCGGTCCTTAAGTGATTATAGTGCCAGTCCTTGCTGGTGCAGGGTCAAAATGGTGAAGTTAAACTATTTGTTGCTCACCACAGACACCATAGAGTGCTCACACCGGTAAGAACAACAGTGAGGCAGAGCCATTTCTTCCTCTCATATGTAGTAAAGCTCATTGTCAGGTGTTCCAGTTGTCTCTATATCAAACAAAGGTACTAATTTGACCTGCAGGCTGTTGGCAGAAAGTTCAGTTACACTAATTGTAAGATTGTACCTTTGCTGTAACAGAGTTGCACATTAAAATTATAATTCTGGGTTAAGAAAGTAGATTTAGATATGTACAGATATTACCACATTTACAGAAGTACTTTATTTTCCATTTTAAAGTACAGCAAACTTGAAGAATCATCGTCAAGGTACACGTTTACCAAAACAACCATATTGATGAACAGTGTTATTTATTGTTTCTATTGAGAAACTGTTCAGCAGTCTATCAAGATTACGTTCATTTGTGAAGTGAAAACACTAACAACAAGAATGAAGCTCTTAATATTAACTAGATCAGATTATTACTGAGGGCTGGTACAAGGAATATTCTGCAGACCTCCAAGGCTCAGCACTGGAGAATCTAAAGGAGAAAGCTAGCAGAGAATGTGACAAAGGACATGAAGGCTACTGGCCAAGCCTGAGTTTGCAAGGTGGTTGTATAAAACACATGCTGATACACAATCGAGGGTTAGTCTCAGCCCTTCAGAAAGGTCCACATTTTGAGCCTCGGCAGTCACACTGGACATTATGACACTCATTCTTCAGGCGAAAGGTTGGTGACGTGCTCCTGCTCACAGCTGTTCATATTTTACATCTCCAGTAGCTCCAGTACACTGCTCCCACAGCATTTGTGAAACAGAATAGTTGAGATAAGTGAGGCATTTCACATAACACATACAGCAGAAAAATATTATCTGGTAGTAGACACTGGAAGAAAGATAAGCTTTATCAGAGTATCCCTGTATTTCTGAAGAATTTGGACAGTTTCAGTTGATTTGAACCATGCCGGCCATGGTACGGCACCTCTGCTCCAGCAATGCTTTGCGTCCCTCCCTCAGCACAATGGGCTCTGTTTACTTTACACTGTATGAATGCTTTGTAAACATGTGTGTATATGTAAGTGCAGGTTGTTACATGCACTTACCTGAAGCAACTAAGAGCAACTGTTGGGTCACTATTTGCATGAAGAATGTGTGTGGGTTTATCATTATGCAAAAGGTATCAGACACACCTGCCAGAACAAATGAAACTTTTCTAGAAAAAACAAACCTGCCTTTCTGTTTTATTGAATATCTGCAATCTTGTCTCTTGCTATTGCACCACACTTGGAATGTCAACAGTGTCTTGGCAAAGTTTGTGTCACCCTGATTCATTCAAACCTTGAAACCAATGCTCAGGAAACAAATTAAATCCGAAGCAATGTGAGGACAGGGTAAAAGGGTAAAGAGAGGGAAGAGGCAATCCATCTAGCAAGGGAAAATTAAGATCATGTCAACATAGCACAATGCTGTGGAGCCAACGCTGTATTCCTGAGCAGCATCGTATAGGTGGACATAGCTATGTAAGGTAACTTAAAATACTATCCATGCTTGCTTATCAGAGCTTGGCGGCATAGTCAGAGTAGTTCACTCAGTGCCTACAGTGGGGTTACCCTGCCATATCTTTCTTTTAGGATGGACTCACGTCTACTTTTAGTGGGAAGGGACATGTTCATACTGCCTATGCCATGAAGCTCTTGTGCCCACGAGAAGCAGCTGCCCCAAAGCCCCAACTCTGTCTGAGGGCAGGCCTCGTCAGGAGGAGTCCCACTGGGCTCAGGGGCAGCTCCCAAACCCCATCACATTGCACTTAGAAATGGACCCTGGTTTTTTTTCCCCCCTTTGTATGTATGGACAGGCTTTGTCCAGTTCTGGGTTTAAAAGGATGCTTTGGAGATGAAGTTCAGTCTATCCTGCCTACATTTTATTATTACTGTTTGTGCTGCTTCTCTGTTTAGAAAGTCAGAGGCTATTGGGTGTTTTTAAAAAGCCCTGTTAATTGTGTTATGCTGAAGAAGAAAATTGGAGCTATCCATCACATGTGTGCATAAAGAATGAACAGGGTAGCTCTTTTGGGAATAAGCAATTTAAAAAAAAACAGCAGCACAGAAGGCAGACCACAAATGTTGTTCATTATCTTCATTTTCTGAAGCGGTGAACAAGGAACTGCACAGACAATAAATAACAGTGACTGTGAAATTAAAGGAACAGAAAAGGAGGGAATGCTACTTTAGGATAAGGTGCAGTAGGTAACAATGTGTTTAATACAATAATACTAAAGATATAAAGGGAGTTCTCGTTTTCATTGCCAGTGTGTTCTGTTTGGTGCTGCCTTTGCTGTGCATGGTCTAATAAAAGATGCAGTCATAAGAGATAGTTTACTCTTAGTGCTCCTCATTGCAAATTTAAGAATTTGCTTTGCTTTGTATCTGTGCATGCCATTCTGAAATTTGTTCTCAGTGCTGTGAGAGAATTACATGGACGAAGCCTGAACCTGCCACGGTAAGTTCATGTTTCCCTTCCAGCAGGGTAGTGATGTGCTACTTTGTGTGTCTTTCTTCCCCTGGATCACTTGTCATCTTTCTAAGCACAGTTGGCCTTGACTTGTTTTTACTTCCCTTTGCAAATCTTAAACTGAATTAGTGCTCAGTGCTTAGGTGGAGAAAGAAAGACTTGAAAGTTGTTTCTCAGTCTCCCTCTGAACTTAGTGGCCATCGTGAACCCATAATCCATGCTGTCAAACAATGAGACTTTTTTGCTCATGTCAGTGGAAGAGAAGCGAATTGAGTGCTTTATTGCTAATGCCAGGCTTATAAACTGCAAGAGAAAGTGGGGATGATGCTACTAAGGTAAATGAAAGAAAATGTGTCTGCATATTGTGTGCTTACATTCCTGAACACCTTCAAATAAATTCTGAAACATATTCAGTGAAACTGCACTAGTTTCCCAGGTGGATTGCTAAATGAATGAGTGAGTGGAAGAAAGAATAGACAGAGAAGGCTGTAAGCCAAAGGAATCTTTTAAGTCCCTGCACTAAGTTCACCAATTTTACAGTTTTCTGGCCAGTGAAGCAATTTCTGAAATTAGTTTGACTACTATTTTATTTAAAAAATAAGACCTTGTTCTTGCAAAGATTACCACACCTGATTTTGGTTAAGCATGCAAGTAATCCCAAGGAATTCAGCATGATTCTTTGCATACTTGAAGTTCTGCGTGTTTTGTATCATCAGATCTGGCACTCCTTATCACTGTCAACATGTATCCTTGCAGGAAAACACATTAAATCCGAAAATACCAAGTTGAATGTCAGCTCTCTATTCTGACAGACAGTGTCATCTGTTCAGGAACTGACTGTAAGTACTAATGAAATATCGAGACCACAGGAAAAATAAGCATCAGAAACTTTCAGTGCTACAAAAAAATAAAAAATAAACAAAAAATAGAGATGAACATAGGAAAAGCTGTTCTCCAGTATAGGCTCACAAATCAAGCTCTTCTTGTCTTTATTATGAGAAAGGATCCATGATCGCATAAATAGTACTCATTCATTACAACCCACAGAATATATCTTGTTTTTCTATTCTACTCTCATGACCTGACAAATGTATCTTCTTCTACAGCATTTGACTAGGAAACAAAAGGAATTGTTCTCTGCTGTAGTTTTTAACTCTTTAACTTTTTGAAAAAAAAGGATGATGTAGATAAACACAGTTTAGCTATCTACAGGCTGGTATTGGTGGGGCAGCATGGTCCCCAGTGAGGAAGCACCCATACAATTCTTTGGGCAGTTCTGTCCAAGGAAGTCTGAAAGAATCACCTAGGCCTTGGTGATGAGCCCACAGTTCCTTGTAGAAAACACAAAATGTGCAGGAAAAGGGAATCTTGCATTCTTCTGCCTTTGATACAGCTGTTTGCATTCTCCAGATGCTAGTACAAATGGTGAAAGATTGCTGACCTTGACTTTTTTAGTCATAAGCATTAAATCCTTTAGGTGTTATAACAACTAGAACAGCGCCATTTTAGCATTTATATTTTATTCCTCAACCTTAGATTTTATGTAGAAAAAAAGATTCTAAATGGTTAAATGGCACTTATCATCCATTATCTTAAAATCAGACATAAACACTATAGGTTTCCTCTGCATGTAGGAAGCTAGTAATGAGTCTAGGAAATGCTGGTTTAGTAATGTCACTTATTCAGATTAAAAATATCATCTTAGCTTTGATTACAAGATGACTGAAGGATTGTGCTGGGGCACCTTTTCGGTTGTGTCACTAACATGATGATGATTTATTGTGTTTTCAGCTATCCAGATTTTCTTGTGCATGTGTTTTAGAGCTTAACAGTGAATCTTCCCTTGGTGGATATGAGATATTTTCCATTTGGCTGTTTTGCTTTTAGCGTAAGTCTAGTTTGCTAAAAATATTTGTTTGTTTGTTGCCTATGTTTTTTTGGTCAGCTTCTCACATCACTTGGCACAGGAGTTTCTCTAACTTGTCCCGTTGTCTCCAAATGATGCCCTCCTACTACCTTTTGATAGAAACTTCTGCAGTACTGCCTGAGGAAAGGGAAAATCCCAACACATATGTGCACGTACCAGAAGCACCTTCTCAAAAATGCTTTCAGAAAGGGACTTGATGCAGATCATTCAGGCTAAAATCAGTCTCTCTTTTAAGTCTAATTACATCTCTCATGTAAGTGGAGCCAGCTGGGATTATTCTTCAATTCCTAGAAGGTTATTCTAGCTCAGTGCCTATTAGGTTGCTGTTGTCAAGGAGTTCACAGCTGTACTCTGAGAAGATAATCTATGATCAATCATCTCATCTCTAAGATCACTGGTAAACTTGTGGGATTTTTTTTTTATTTTTTTATTTTTTCCATTTCTAACTTGCTGCCCTCCATCATTTGAGTGCTTTTCAGAGGAGGAAGTTACTGCAGCAGACAGGGCAACTTCTTATACACAAAATATGCACTCATAGCTTAGCTTCAGCAGTGGCTGGGAAGGCAAGGGGACTTTTCTTCTGGCTGTGAGCCATCAACCAAGCAGAAAGCATCTGCATGGCGTGGGATGCTTATAGGAAGGAAAGGTGTCTCTTATCCCAATTCTTTTTAATGCCAGTCATGTTAGAGTGCTTATTTTGAGCTGGAGTAGGAGACTACTTTTTTCTTCCTGTTCAGTAGAAAGTGTTTAGACAGTTTGAAGAACTCTTGTCTCCCTTCCTCTATTTGAGCTCAAGTCGTCAATTAGTTGTAATTGAAAAAGGTACAGTAAATGGCAGGTGCCTGCCTCTTTGGAAGGCATAATTATGACTAGCTTTCAGACTTGGAATTTTGATGACTGAATAAATAAAGAAGACAGATGTGTTTGTGTACACACCGACAGCAGTATTAACAAGATGACACACTGACATGAGTATCTCCGTAGTCTGTAGAAAGATGGGGAAAGTGAGGGATTTGGAATATTATTTCCCTCTTATTTATAAAATGTTCATCTGTTTTTCCTCTCGTCTGTGAATGAGGGACTTTGATGCTAATTTGTACTAGCTACAGGATTCTCATTCGACATACCTCAGTAAGAGGTCTTTTGTGTTTCACTTTCCACTATAAATCTCCTTGTACTTTTCCAGTGTATTCTGCTAGTAATGAGCTTGAACCTGTTAGAGATTAAAATGTAATGACAAGTAATACTGATGCCTAAAATCAAAGGATTTCCACAAAAACAAACAAACAAAAAGGCTATGTAAAGGACACCTTTTAAAAATTATATCTTAGGCAAGTTGTTGTGTGGCATTTGTATCCAATAGAGAAAATAAAAAGACAAAAACAACCAAACAGAGATGGCAGTTATTGTTTGGTGTGCAGCAATAAAATAGTTGGGTAACTAGGTTTTTTACAAGGTCTTGTGCTCCCACTGCCGTGACTTGCAGGTGATGATGCTAGGAGCACACCAGGTTTTGCTAACAAACCAATTGCATACAAGCTGTTATCTAATCTATGCCTTAATGCAATATTGATGCTTCTAAAACATTAACTATCTTCTCTTCATATATAGTTAACCTGCTTATTATTCTTTTATTTGATATTGAAAAATGTTCTCAAAGCACTGTTTGGTCAGCAGTTCTCTGGCTTTATTTATTTATCTTTTTTCTCATTGTCGTGTGTGTTTGAGATTCATGTACTATTTCGTTGCATTCTGTCTGTGCAGCAATGACAAAGTCACTGTTGAAAATGAGTCACCCTATTTAAATATATGGAAAAACCGATGGATGTATTTTTAACACGCTTCCTGAGCTTAGTTCAAAAACGGTGTGTTAGCTTAAGATAATTTCTCTTAGTCTTCATAACACAGACTTTGTACGTGGTTGGACTTTGCTGGGCATATTCTGATGGTTCTCTTGCTATAAGGAAGGAGTTCTGCATAGCTGTATCTTATAACTTTCTTTTCTTATGATATGTAAGCTTAGAAAGACAGTACGTAAGTTAAAATAGGCAATGTGATGACTGTAAACATTTTGATGGTGTACATAGGGCTGGGGCACTCCAGTGAAAGGAATGTTAATGTGAGTATTTTCTTGTCACTTAAGAATTTTTCTGCTATAAATAGTTCCTTGTGAACAGTATCTGAGTAAGCCTGTATCAAGGTTGGTTAGGATTCCCCAAGGAAACAGCTTTATTCATCTATTTATCCTGAAAAAAAAAAAAAAAAGAGAAAAGAAAAATCAATTGCCAGGGACATGCTTTCATCCTTCCCTAAGGAAGAATAAAGGTAACGAAACCATCTGAACTGAGCGTAAGAAACCTAAGCAAATTAAGAAGGAACTACTTTTTCAAGTATGTTCTTCTAAAAGAATGTCGTTTTTTTTTTCTGATGTCAGACTATTATAGTTTCAGACAGCGGGGTTTTTGAATTCAGCTATTACCTGCTACCTCATACTTCGCTTCTGTTTTCTATTCTGCTCTCTGAAACAAACTATTTCCACACCTGAGTGTTCATGATGTTGTGTGGTGGGGCTATTCAAACTTCTCTTTCCCTCAACCAAACTAAAACTTCTTGCCTGTGAGATATCTGGCTTCTGACCATCGTACTCACCATTGTGTTCTCCTTTATTTTGCTTTCTAGACTTGAAAAGTCACATCTGCCTTTGCACACTTGCACAATGTGCATTGTTTGCTCCAACAAAGCTGTTTTGACATATGTCATGTTTCTACGACATAACTGGCACGGTTCCTCAAATAACTTCCTTGTGCAAAAGAACTGTGCCAATTTTATACCAAACGCAGAAAGTACCAAAGTATGTCAGTACCACAAGGTTTATTCTTGTGAAATTAGCTCACTCCTGCCTCTGTTGGTTTGGTCTTGCAGTTCAGATGTATTCTTTCATCTTTTCTCATTCAGTAAGAGCTGTGCTGGTGTTGCATCTCAGTGAACATAATACAGATCATTGCTGTGAGAGCTCAGTTCAGCTTCATTGCTTTCAGTGATGAATTAACTTCCAATTACATGCATTGTGGAACAGTAATATGAAAGATAGGAGCATGTGCTCATAACTTCTGGATATGGAATTACTTCTTCACTACCACCCTCCTCCCACTGCGTGCACACTATAGTTAAAGTGCAGCATTACATTTTTTTTTTTTTTAAGTAGAAAATAAGCAACAGGTGCATTTAATATAAAGATATTACATTTGCTGTCTAAGGTCAACTTTCAGCCTGATCTGAAATAATCTTGAGAAGTTCATTACCGGAGGAGCTTTTCTTGCTAATATGACATAGTACATAGTAGCAAAGCAGGATTTTTTATTTGTGTCATTTATTTTTGCTCCTCTTTCCTCTGCTAAACTGAAGGGAGGCAAAACAGAATTTCCAGATAAAACTGCTTCTGTGTCATACAAGTGTTAGCAGAGCTATCTTTATCATTGCTTGTATCACCTCACAACTTCTGTTATCAGGATGTCAGGTTAGTTTGACACACAAGCCTGGTAAGGAAAACTGGCCTGAAGTTAAAAAGAGAATAAAAAGAAAGTCATTATTTCATTCTTTCATTTTTTATTATTTTTCCTAATTTTAAAATTTAAAAATAGCCCCATTGTGGTTGTTCATCCTTCTCCCCTTTGGGCTAGTTAAGGAGGGGAGAAAAAGGATAATAGGAAAATGTTAATAAATGAAATATTATTAAAACTATAGAAAACTAGCATAAAATGGACAATACATGTTAATCTGTAATGTGAAAGTTGTGCTGAGATCCAGCCATCTTCCTCTTGAACAGTCCTGAGAGCTGTGAGAGGGGCTGGTTCGTGTGAGTAAGAAAGGAGGTAAAGAGAAGCCCTCATATTGTTGTTTTATGGTATGTTCTCCTGCCTCTGAGTCAGAAGTGGCCGTTTTCACAGTCTTTTGCATCACTACAAAATACTTGGAAGAAAAAATAATTGTAGCTCAAAACGTAATTCAAAAGCTAAAGAAAGCAGAAGTCACCATTTGGGTAGGAAGAAAATTTGCATCTTCTGTGCTTCAAGTAGCAATAATGATGTAAATGTATGAGCTAGATACTGAGACATGGAGCAGAACTGCAGTGAGAAGGTACTGATTTGCAATCGAAGTTCTACTAACAAAGGCGTCCTTCTGTCCATATATGAGCAGCTCTGTTGTCAGCTGCTGTAGGTGAGTGTAGGGCACTTGTGTGCTATTTATTTCCCTCACAGAACAGGTCTGCACCCGCTTATAACATACATCTGTGTGCCCAGAGACCATATTCTTGTCAGCAAAACCCTCTGCTGGATGTTTGTATAAAATACACATCAAACACACCCAAAAAATGTTTTTAAAATTTAGAAGTATAGATGTAGGAAACACTTAGTAGTACCTCATTGAGAACAAGTAAGGAAATATTAACAATGGAAATTGGTTATGCAGTGTGTTGGGGTGAGTGTATTTGAGCTGTGCAATGTGCACTGCTGGGAAGAAACATGTTACAAGCAAAATGTGGCTGATATATTGTAAATGATCACCAGTTTTGATGCAGTTTGGGGTTTTGCCAGTTAAGCTTTTGATGAAATCCTTGGTTCTGATGATGTCCTAATGCTTGCATTAAAAAAATTAATAATAATAACCTTATTATATCATATAAAATGCATTGCTGCAGATAATGTTCCAAAAAAAATGTGACTCAAGTTCCAGTAATGACTTTAAATCATAATGGGACTTCACAGTTACTTTTGTAAGTTGGTGTTACAGAAGTAATTCTCTTAAATTTTATTATTAAATTGTTGACTGACTTCTCATGCGGATTGTTTCAGCATTTCTGGTCTGTCTCTCACTTCACTGAATAACTACACCTGCTGATGTAGAGTGCTCTGGCTTAAAACAATAAATCAGCAAAATAAGCACAATTATTAAATATTTAAAAGTGTCATCAATATCTGGTGTAGAGAACATATTTTGTGTCCTTATGTCCTTCCACTGCTTCTGCGTAGATATCCTAGTTTTTAAGGATGAATTCTTCTTATTTAGCACATGCATTGTTAATAATCCATGAAAGAGCCATTTTCAGTTTCTTGTGATCTGTTGAGTGCATATATGCATGTGTCAGTTAATGTTAATTCTATTGAAAAGGCAAGTCACTCTTTGGATGTGTAACAAAGTAGTTCCATCCTGTGTTGAATTTCTTTATCAAGATGTATATTTGGAGGGTTGCTGCTCCCTAAGGTACTCTGCTGTGTTGCTACTGTATTCCTTGGAAAGCTCTCTCAGAACGATTTCTCTCTCTTGCACACAGCAGCATCTGGCACCTTATCAGCAATCACCATGCAATGCTATTTTTCTTTCAATACAGTCTGCTATCTCTTTGTTTCATCTCAATTTCACAGCACTTTCAGCTGCGGTATTTTCATTGTGTGTTCTATTTTATTTCTGGGTTTGTTTTTTATTTCACTTGATTTTATTTCCCGGAGCATTTAAAGTTCTTAGGAGTTTTCTCTGCTTCAGCCATTGGGATAGCATAGCACTGCCCTGACAATGTGTCCACAGTCATTTCCTGTTTTAAGTACTGCCGTATCTCATGTTATATCACTGTGTGCAACTCTTGGCTAGTCGTGCCAGGAAGAAAAAAAAAGGTCTCAATATGATTTTTCATAGAAAAACATGGGTATATTTATTTGGTTTGCTACTACAAATATTCTTCCTCTAGGTTGTGACCGGGTGAATTCCAGGCCTGTGTAAGCCAATGGAAATTTGGCACTTGGCTTTAGTGGAGCCAGGATTTCCACTGAGATTTTTTGCCTGTTTAGAAAATTAGAACTGACAATGATTGTTGACAAAAACCTTGGAACAGCGCAGCATTTAAAAACAGAACAACAAAAAACCACACATGATTCAGTCACTTCTGCTACTATCAAAGAATGATTTTTTTTCCCCCCAACACTGTATGAAAGCAATTCAAAGAACTCAACCTCATGTTTTGCTTGGCTTTTCTTTTGAATCACTACCTGTTGTTATTTATGTGATGATAGGATCAAGGAGTCCTAGCCACAGATAAGAAACTTTGTGTTGTATAAACAGAGAGCAAAAAGACAGCCTCCTTGAGGCTCACCAAGACCAAGAGATGAGGAAACATGGGAAAACATTGTGACTATGCCTATCAGTATTTAGGCTGTGTATCAGCCTGGATGGGTATCAGTATCTCTGCAATCTCTTATAGGTGTCATGATGGAGGAATGCTTTACAGGGTATTTTGTGGAATATAGAGGAGAACTGTGCTGGTGTTTATAGACAACTCTTTCAAAAGCAGAAGAAAAGAGAAAGGTGTGTGTGAATGAAACATAGAAAGTGGGAAGGGGGGGCTGGGTTAATGAGCTGCTGACTTTGATAGCGAGAAGAATAGAGGTGAGGGAAGAAGTAGGACCAGTGATTCAGAAGAGGGAGCTACTGGAGCTACCTGATCTCACCTTTCCCTTCTATTATTGTCCTCAGCATGGCTTCTTACCACACGTCTCTGGTGTTTCTAATGTTGGTTGTATTCAGAATCCAAGTACAGCAGAATCTGGAAGCACAGAAGTACCTTAAAAGATCAGTGCAGGAGAGCATCTTCTAGGTAAAACCAGGGCTCAGAGATTGCCTGAACATAAATACACATGCACTACATTCAAACTCAAGGAGTTAAGTCTAACATCTGTCATTATAACTGCTAAGCTGAGCCTGTAGTTGAGTGTAGGTGTCTGAAATATTAAGTTTGATTTTGTACCCGCCTCTATATATCATAAGATAGAGCTCATTTTCATCTCTTGTTCATGTTCTCACGTGAATTCTTGATACTGCATTCTTCTGCCTCTGATTCCTCATTTTTTTTATTTCCTGTCTTACTTTTTCTAATCCCTTTCTATCTGAGCACTTTGCTCATGGAGACGCACTATTGGACTCTGTATTTTTCTAATAGTGGTGGGAAGAGGAGATAAATATTGTTCTTGTGTGTGAACTTGGGTGAGCTTTATCGTGTGTGTTCTTTTGACTGCTAAGCCATATTTCCTGCCTGCTTTGTTACCCACAGCAGTATGTAACTTTCCTCCCTTTGTCCCATTCAAGCTCTTAAAAAAAAAAAAAAATCAATACTGAAAGCAGTTATGGGTTCATGATTTTTTTTTTTTTTTTGCTTTGGCTTTAACTGAAGGATTTGGGGAGACCTCATTGTAGCCTTCCAGTATTTAAAGAGTTTATAAATGTGAGGGAAATCAACTTTTACGAGGATACATAGTGATAGGACAAGGGGGAGTAGTTTTACACTGAAGGAGGGAAGATTAAGATTAGATAGTGGGGGAAGCTGAGGGAGTGGTGAGGTGCTGGAACAGATTGCCCAGAGAAGCTGAGGATGCTCAGTCCCTGAAGATGTTCAAGGCAAGGTTGGATGGGGCCCTGGGCAATCTAATCTAGTACTTGATCTACCAGCTAGCAACACTGCTTGTGGTAGGGAGGTTGGAACTTGATCCTTGAGGCCCCTCCCAGTCCATTCTGTGATTCTATGAACTTGCCAGTAGATGCTTTAACTTTACAAGAATTAACACCCTCAGCTTACCTGTGCCATACCAGATGGTCTCAAGACACATCTTCAGTTTCCCAACATAAATACCCGTGACCTTTCTGACCACAGCAGGGCAAGAGTCAGAAGTGGTGCTCCAGTGCTTGTCTAGCTGGGTGCCTGATATTGAAATGGCTAGAGCTGGGCAAGAAACAGCATCCTTGACCAATAGCACGAGGTTTCAGAATAGTGACTTTCATTTGTTTTCATTTTTCTTTAACTTGGCCTCTGCTGTTACTGCTTCACTGTAACTACAAGGAAGTAGTACTACTAGAAAAAAAAACCAAAACTAACTTCGAACTGAAGTTGTTGCCTGAATGTACTTTTTCAAACATGAAGATGATGTATTTTGCCATCTTGAAAGCTTTTTTATTAATGTTTTTCTAATTGCGAGATCTATGTAAAGGGATTCTTTTCTGGAGAAAAAATGTTTTGTTATAGTTTCTGGACAAATTGATGTTTTCAAACTAGGAAAAATGTATCAATAAATTCCCAAATGCCTCCACTTCAGGCTTTAGAAAATTCTACTATTCAGTCAGTAGTAATTGAGCTTTCCACTGAAGCCTGATACCAAACTTACTGCAGTCAGACACTTTTTGTGTTTAATGGGTTTTATATTAAAAAACAAAAATAGTTTACTGATTTTTTATTTATTAATTTATTTATTTCAACACATAGTAGTTTTACACAGGATCTCTGTGGAAACTCAGTGCATTTTATCAGGTTTCTAGTTGCTGAACCTGAAGCATACAAAAGGTGAAGAGACTTCCTAAGAACATGTCAGTAATTTGATGCTGAGAAACAGCAGCAACTCATCACTAAACTTTGGTCTTCAGAGAACAGGACAGAAAGTATAGACTGGACAGTAGCGATATTTGTGATATTCGTGATTTTTGCATTTGTGATTCCAGTGGTAAGTAGGAACTTAGGATATACTAAGTGCTGATGCATTTACAAGTCTATTAATAAGCCCAGTGCTTACTGCTGCTGTAGTTGCAGAACTGCTGGAGCTTGATAATAAAGCATTGCTTCAGAGGGAGTAGCATGGTATTCAGGGATCACCTAGTGCTTTGGTAGAAGAACATTTTCCTGCATGCTGTCCCAGATGACCATGCCTAAAGCTGATAATAACTTCAGAGTCTCTGAGTTGCTTAAGCCTTCCTTTAAGGCACAGTTCTCAGGACTTTTTTTTTTTTTTTCTTTTTGGTTAAGAAATAGAGCTTAAAAACCAGCAACCTAATCACCGTAACACAAACTACAGACTGCTACACTCTCTCTGTGGGGTCACATCCTAGGCATTTGTTCCAGCAGGAAGAAATTTCATGGTCCATATTTCATCTGGACAGGGATTTTAAAATCAGATTGTCTTCTACCAGATTTAGTTTGTTATCCTAGACTTTCTTTGAAGGCTGAAATTTGTATTCCTGCAGCATCAACTTTGGTTAAATTTGGCTTGCTGATCATACATTTGGTAACTTGGAAAAAATAATATTATTGACTTTTTTTCAGAATTTTCACCAAGCTGTTTTTGGTAAAGAGTTGATAGTCAAACTGAAGCTGATATAGTGTCCTACTGGTAAGAGTATGAAACTTTTTCTATGCAAAGCTGTCCACTTTTGCTCCTGGAGTCCTTGACTTCTCAATCTGCAGATTGTCAATTGTGGCTGGATTTTGTTATCAGATCCAGAAAAATCAACTTTCTTGCATGATTTAAATGTTATACTTTCTGATTTATATTCAGTTCTGAGCCATCTTTAATTCCTTTAGTACTCATCTTTTTTACATTGTTCCCATTCCACTAGATGAATGTTGTGGCTCAACCTGGCAAGCAGTCAGCACAACACAATCATTTGCTCGGTCCTCCCCAGAGGGGATGAGGGAGAGAACTGGAAACAAAATAGAACTTGTGGGTTAAGAAAAAAAGAACTATTTACAACAGAAAAGGAAAATAGAAACAAAACTTAATACCTATAAAAATATATGAGGAGTGGTAACCAACATGGCTTCACCAAGGGCAAGTCATGCCTGACAAGCTTGGTGGCCTTTTATGATAGAATTACGGTGACAGTGATAAAGGAAGAGTAGTTGGTGTCAACTACCTGAACGTGTGGACACTGTCCTACAAGACATGCTAATCACCAAACTGGAGAAAAATGAATTTGTTGGATGGACCACTTGATGGATAAGGAACTGCCTGAAAGGTTGTACTCAGAGATTTGCAGTCAACAGCTCAGTGTCCAAGTGGAGAACAGTGATGAGTGGTGTTCATCAGGGATTGTTGCTGTGACCAATGCTATTTAATGTCTTTGTAGGTGATACGGACAGTTGAATCAAGTGCACCCTAAGCAAGTTTGCAGACAACACCAAGCTGAGTGGTGCAGTCAACATACTAGAGAAAAGGGATGCTATCCAGAGGGACCTGGCCCATGCTAACCTCATAAAGTTCAACAAGCCCAAGTGCAAGGTCCTGAATCTGGGTCAGGGCAATCCCAAGCACAGATACAGTTTGGGCAGAGAATGGCTTGAGATCAGCCCTGGGGAGAAGGATTTGGGATGGTGGGGAATGCCTTTGAGAGACTTTGAGAATCAGGATGAAATCTGTAGGTTGTTAAAGGTCTCAGTTCTTCAGGGCAGGAGAGATTTTGCGTGGTGCTAGGTTGTTGCTAGAACAAGCTCTGATTTGGAAAAAAAAATAAAAGGTCAGAATGCATTCTTCTTTAACTTCTGTGATTCTTACTGTAACACAGTTGACAGAGCATGAGCACCCCTAGTAGTGATAACATGCAGTATTATACAATTCAAATTATTGGCTGTTCTCATCTGATGGCAAATCCCCTTGGGTTACACACCAGATTTCTCTAGGTTCCTATATTACCCACAGAGTGCATCCAGGACCTCGAGCAAAAGCAGTCCCACGAATAGTCTTGCCTAGGCAGGAATAACCTAGACAGTTGAAATCAGCATGTTTCTCATGTGTACTACAGGGACTCTATCTCCTTCTGCAATATGCAGGTCAAATTTGTCGGGAACAGCTCTATTGGCAGATCCCTGAATTTTTATTAACCAGGTGGCCTTTGCTAAATATGTTTCCCAATGTTTGAATATTGCAGTGCCCATTGCTCTCAGTGTAGTCTTTAACAGTCCATTTTATCATTCAGTTTTCCCAGAGGCTGGTTCATGATAGAGGATGTGATTTACCTGGTAATTATATGCTTGGCTCAGGTGTCTATGAGATTATTTCAGAAATGAATAATGTTGTCTGACTGAATTCTTTCTGGGGTGCCTTGTCATGCTTTTTAAGGTCCAGGATAGTATTTCAGGTGGTGACGTGTGGCATGGGATATGTTTACTGACATTAGGTGCTTGCCACGTATGTGGGAGTATTACATAATCAATCTGCTAGGTCTCCCTATATATATTGTCCTCCATACCAGAGAGGCTATCTGTTTGACTTGTTTAATTGCAGCACATGTTTTACATTCATGGATAACCTGTGCGATAGCATCCTTGATCAAGTCCACCCATAGATTTTGATCCCATCTGTATATTGTATCTTTTCCTGATGTCCTGAGGTGTAATGGGCCCACCATGCTAGAAATAACTCATCCTTATGTTGCCAATCCAGATCTGCCTGATCCACTTCAATCCTAGCTGCCCAATCCACCTGCTGGTTGTTTTGACGTCCTTCAATGGCATGATGCTTGTCTGAACATGAGCCAGCAGTGTGCCCAGGTGGCCAAGAAGGCCAATGACATCCTGGCTTGTGTCAGAAAGTGTTGCCAGCAGGAGCAGGGAGATGATGTCCTTCTGTACTCAGCTCTGGCGAGGTTGTATCTTGAGTAATGTCTTCAATTTTTGGCCCCTTCCTGTAAGAAAAACATTGAGGCTCTGGAGTACATTCATAGAAAGGCAACAAAGCAGGTGAGGGGACTGGGGCACAAGTCTTAAAAGAGTGGCTGAGGGAACTGGGTTTGTTTAGTGTGGAGAAGAGGAGGCTCAGGGGAGACCTATTGTCATCTACAACTGCCTGAAAAATGTGGTCAGTCTGTTCTGCCAGGTAACAGTGGTAGGAAGAGAGGGAATGGCCTCGAGCTGCACCAGGGGAGGTTCTGGTTGGATTGTAGGAAAAATTTATTCTCCAAAAGAGTGGTCAAGTACTGAATGGGCTGCCAGGGAGCTAGCTGCATCGCTGTCTATGGAAACATACAAGAAACCTGTAGATGTGGCACTAAGCTGAAGTACCTGATGTCCTGCCTTTTTCTTTATTATTATTATTATTATTTTTTGTTATGGCTGTGGATGTTATACTTTCCTTCACTTACAGTAACTTCCTCTTGTTATTGTCCATCTAGCTATAGCACATCTGTTGGTTGTTGTTTCTTTTTAAGTTTCTGTGAGGATCTGATGATATTTGTCCACTGTTTCTTTTCATTTTCTTCACTATTTTGTGAGTGAATTACCTAGCTCAGTTAATTGCTTGTTTCACTCCTGTGACTGTTTCCTGCCTATGTAGAGGAGACTGTAGGAAGCATCCTTAATTATGTAGTGGATTTAAAAAATTCCTGCTGAAGCTTAACCCATGAAAGAATGAGAAGGGCAGGCTTGTTACAGCCTGTAGACAGTCCAGTACTTACATGGAAGAACACTCTCTTACTTCTTTTGGATCTTGAAATTGGAATATCTCCTTGGTAAATTTTATTTCCTACATAATCCTTAAGTAAAACTGGCTTTGTTTGCCCTTTACCCACCTTAGTGCTGCTGTTCTATTGCTGTTGAGCAACAGCTTGTGGGCTGCTGCTTTGTGTCCTTGCTCCTTCTCGTCAACCTCAGCCAGCTGCTGTGAGGGGCACAGCGTGGAATTTGGAGGTGAGGGAAGGCAGAGCACTATGAGAAGGCAAAAGATGCCACAGCTCAGCCTGTTGTGTGCAAAGGGGAGGTCTAATATACTTACAGGGGCACACTCTTTTGAACTACCTCTGGGGTAACAGTAGCAACATGTTAGCCATCAGATAAGAGATGTAATAGTGAGATATCTGCCCCTGTACCAGCTTCAGCTCCTGAACACTCGCATGGAATCTCATTTGGGATTTTCTGCAAGGTAAAACTGGGAGGGAATTATCTTGGGAAGCAGCTTTAGAGAGCTACTTTTCATGTATAGCATATCATAGCATATCATGTATACATATCATACATACATTTCTTAACTTACATATGCGTTGATAGCAACTCCCGCTACTTAGGCTTCCCAGGGCCCAGATATTTTTCTTCTGTTTGCTATACTATGTTGCTAAAAGCCCAGTATGGTGAACAGCATGGTAGGGGGAACATTCAGTAAGTTCAGACCTGCCTGCTGCCTCTGTGTTTCAAGTCAGTCTAGGATGGAAGGGATAGAATGCATCAAATAGAAAGACCAGATCTGGATGAGGGTATAAGTGACAAAAGCCCAAGAACGATCGTTTTAGAGAAACAGTTAATTTAGAGAACTGTAAATGCTCTCAGACATATTCTTTCATTTGTACAACTATTTCTGCATCATCTGTTAACTGGTTGGTAATTATTCAATAAGTACTGCAAAATGAGTAAGATAAATATCTGTTTGACTTTGGAAATATGGGAAGTTCTGGAGCCCCAGTGTGAAACAGCTGTCAGATTTACACAGAAAAAGACAAAGTTTTTAACAAATTATTGTAGAAAAGGCATTAGCAAAAGCCTGCTTATTTATGTATTTAGTTACTGAACTTTGTTCCTGCTTCTCTTTTAAAGTGTTGATTTGATCTGTGTTGTGGTAGAAGGTGCACCATACGTGCTCCTCTGATGATAGGCACCTCACAGCTAGCACAGAGCAGTCAACTGAATGGAAAGTTTAAGACTTAGAGCAGGGTGCTGTGGGGCATGGGAAGAAGTTTTCCCCCCAGGTTGATGAAAGACCCAGACCCGCTCCTGCTGGCATGCTATAACTCTCCTGGAAAGGAGGGCAGAGAAGATCAAAGGCAAAATACTGCCAAAGAACAAAACCTATAAAGATTCCTCACCCTGCCTAATTATCACATCATGCTTTGAGCCAACATGTGAGGCTTGTGGTGCCAGCTGTGAAAAAGGCAATTAATAACTTTAAACTAAGCCCGGCTCCAGGCTCAGGATGAGAAGCTGTGAACAGCTATGTGCAGGTAACAGGGCTGCTATTTCCACCCCTTCATGCAGCACACCAATTGCTCTGTGACTGTGACCATAGTAGGGATGGTGGGAAATGCCTTTGAGAGACTTTGAGAAACAGGATGAAATCTGAAGGTTGTTAAAGGTTTCTGTGGATTCTAACTAGGTAGTGATGGCTAGTGACATTTCAAGAGGACAAGGTGAGCTTGCTCATATGACAAAGTCTGGAGTGCTGTGTTGCAAGTGCTGTGAGGGAAGTAGGTTGGGGTTTGAGTTCTGCTGTCCTGAAATGAACCTTCCAAACCAAACAGAATTCTTTACCAACACAAATTATGCTTTGGCTTCCTTCAAAAGAGCTTGAAGACTTTCTAAACACTCCTGGTTGAATCACTGCAGCAGCTGGTGAAGCAAACTTTGTAAGTAGTGCTATCTCCATTTCACAGCTGCAAAAGCTAAGGTACAGAAGGCAACAAAGATATGAACAAAAGGTGCATGAGGTTCCAAAAGGATGCCAGTTGTTTGCAACCAGTTTCATGCTGAGTATTTCACTGGGCTCATAATTCCCATTGTGAACCCAAGTCTGGCTTATGTCCACCAAAAAAGGGCACTTTGGCACTGAATGAGTTATTTGATTTAGAGGAAGGCTGTGGCTTAGACCAGGAATCGGATGTCTTCGTTTCAGAGCCGGTTCTTGAAATAGAAAATCTGTTTCATAGAATCGTAGAATATCCCGACTTGGAAGGTATCCACAAGGATCACAGGGTTTGTCTTCTTAGCATGTGAACAGCCTGTTCCACCTACCTTGTAACATCTCCACACACCACACACCAAGCATTTTTTATCTGTGGCAGTCTTGGCAGCCAGAAAAGGGTTCCCCAGTACCTGATGTGTGGTTTATGGAAAGAAGGATTTCATGACCAATTTTAATACACATTAAGGGAAAAAAAAAAAAAAAGCCTAAGTGTGTTTTATATACACATCTAGAAGAAATCCTTGGTATTTCTGGAGTTGTTTCTAAGCCACCTTGTTTCAATTTAAGATTTTTCTATAAAATAAGCCTTCTTAAAAGCTGTATGTCGTTACGTTTTGACTTAAAATTAAAGGAACATTGTAACTCTTTTATTTTGCTAATATTCCAAAAATAAACATTTTTACTTATAAAGCTTTTAGGAAAATTCATTCCTGTTTACAGTCCCAGCACATGCACGTGCTGGTTCCAATTCTGTCAGCCAAGCAGCTGTCCTGCCATTAACGCTCTTTAGCAGCTGTGTTCTTTCTGCTACCTGGGGACCTGTTAAGAAGCGTTTACAGAGTTTCATGCAGACAGGTGTCCTGCAAAAGCAATGCCGCCTGCAAAGGAATGCAATAAGAGCGACCGCTCTTCCAGCACCCTCAGATATTTTGAGCATTTTATTTCAGTAATAAAAGAGAAAAACAAATTATTAAGGTGCTCCACCTTCCTACTGCTCAGATAGCTTAAACAAGGAAATTATGCCCTTGCAAAAAATGTCTTCTTGAACTTTAAAGATTCCAGTCCCACTTTGTGGCTGCAGTGTGCTCTGAAAAGAGCTAGAAGGGTGCAGCATAGCTATCCCTGAGAGCTTCCTAGCCCCCACTGATGTGCCCTTTTCACACATACAAGCTGTAAGGACAGGCACTGCAGAATAGTCACTCCCAGATTTGAGGACACAAACTGTCTTTTTGTTTGGCAAAGGAGTACATTTTGTATTCTGTTATGTCTTTATGCCTTTTTTTTTTTTTAACTTGCATTAAAATCAATGAAATTGCAGAACTGGACACATCTGCAGTCCTGAGAAAAGCAGTTTGGATTGTATCTGAACAGTAACCGTGAATTTCTGTGCTCACAAATGTATAAGGCTTCACCAAATGTTGAAACGTGTAACATTTCCAGGGAGAGTATAAAAAGAAGCTAGCATTTCAATTCATGAATGACCAAAGTTAGGCTCTTGGAGCACCACAGGAGTGCTCCAAGTGCAATGCAAAAATGAGCATGTTTCCTTTCAGTGGCTTGATCGTACGGTCTTAGTAAGTTTTCTCACTGATGTTAGGAAATGGAGCCATGGGTCATTTTTTTGGTTTGCTGCTGCAGTACTCTAAATCTATAAGAGACCAGTGAAGTCTGCAAGGATTGCTGAGCCTGATGGACATAATTAATCCAATGTTGCAAGGCTCTTGTTATGCTCAAGTGCACCATGAGTTGCAGGCTTTGTGGTTGATGGCTGTCAGCATGATTGGCCTGGCTGAAGCTACCTAGTACAGAAACATTAGGAAAAAGCCTTTGGACCAGTTTTGTTTACCTGCAGCTGAACAAACAATATTTTCTTCTGTCCGAGATAAGAATCATAGAATGGCTTAGGTTGGAGGGAACCTTAAAGATCATGTAGCTCCAACCCCCTACCGTGGGTGAGGTTACCAGTCACCACATCAGACTGCCCAGGGTCCCATCCAACCTGACTTTGAATGTGTCTTCAGGGATGGGGTACCCGCAGCTTCTTTGGGCAAAGAAATACTATCTGTGGAAAGAGAGGAGCTTAATCACTAGCCCATGTGTGGTCCAAGTACCTTGTGGAATACTTTGGACAATGAAGGGCTCCCCTAATTGAAGGGTGATTTGGCGTACCTGCTGAGTGTTAGGATAAATATATGCTTATTCCCAGCACCTTTCTGTAGAGATGACTGTAGGTTATACTGAGGGCATGTCTACACCAATCATTGACCTAGAGGAACGAGCTCCAAATCTGCTGGTAAAACTGCTCAACAAAATGAAACACTAACTCAGACCCCAGATGGGATGCAGTGAGGCTGTATTAGGCTAACTCTTGGAGTCCTCGGTACTGCTTCATAGGATATTGCAATGGGACACGGCACCTTGGTTCCAAGTCTGTGCACTGCACATGAGGTAAGATAAGGTCTGGAGTAACATACCCAAATCTCCTTAAACAGTCTCCTCTTTCTAGTCTGTTGGACAAAAGAACAGTAGAAACTTAAGTTTGTCTGTCTAGTCTCTCTCTTTTCCTTCAAATGCATGACAGAAATTCTTACCTATATGTCTAATTGTTTAGCCCTCTTTGCGAGGAAAATAAACTTAAAAAAAAAAAAAAAAAAGAAATAGAACAAGAAACTAGGGTAGAGACAACTTTGGCAACCAACCAGGAATGGAATTTTTTTTTCTTATCTGAGTAAGGCCTCAGGATCACAGAAATGTTGGCAAGGGGAGCTCCCAGATTTCAGATCTCCACTCAGATTTCACCACCAAAATCTCAAGTTTTATGCTAGGATTCAGGAGATAGCACTGAGTTTCTGTTGTATAATATCAGCGTGCCCAGTCTTCTGTCTTATAAGACACCTCTGAGGAGTTCCCCTCTGCATGTTAGAGTCTGTTCTGTTTCCACCAACTTTACAAAATTTTCAGCTGTCTACAGTCATATCCTCTTTCCATGCAGCTCCTTTGTGTATCTGGAATTGGCACAAAGCAAATCCAAACTGCTCTCTACAGATGGCGGCTACTGCAAATAGAACACAAACTCGGAGAGAAAGGCAAAAATCACCTATTCACTTGCATACTGAGGCAACTGCATCTGGAAACAAGGATATATGCTGGCTTAGCATGATTTCTCTTCTTTACTTTCAGCTTTCAGTGTTAGAATCTTTCAATTAAAGAAAAATAAACAGAAGCAGCCAATGTTACTTTCACAAAGATGAGCAAAGGGGTTTTAAGCAGTAAAGGAAACAGAGTTGAGAGATTATCTTGAACTTCTTTCCTATTAAAACAATTCATTTCATATATATGTATTGCCACAATGCGTCAACTTTATCTGAACTTCCTTCCAACTTCTATAAACACGTCCTTAAAAAAAAAACGCTGTGAATTAGTATTTGAGAAATATACTCTCACAGTGATATTGGGGAAGGTTTTTTGAGTGGTAGTAGAACTTGCTTCAAAACAAAGCTTTATTAGATAAGGCAGAATTTAGTTGGAATATAAGCCTAGTATATGGACAAGCCACTGCTTTAATGTTATTTGCTCTGTCTTCTGGTGAGTTTTGTTGTATAAAACTATGGTTTAGATCTAACAGTTGTTCTGAGGAAAGTCCTCCATTGAAATAGTTTGAAAAAATCTGTGGAATACAATGGATGTGAAAGACCATTATTTATTATCCACTGTATACTAAACTGAAATGTGAAATCTTATGCTAGGGAATATCCATTTCAGATACTCAGTTCCTTTCTTTGGTAGGTGTAATGTGTCTGCAAGTCATGGCGAGGAAAAAAACAGACAAATTAAGGAACTAAACACCGGTTTTAAGCACCGAGTCAAAGGTTGGCAGTGTCATTCTGCAAGGAGAAAATTGTTATCACTAAAACTGTGTGAAGGAGGGCTCTGTTAGAGACCAGGAAAAAAAGGTGCAGGACAGAAAGTTTCATATATGCATGACCTCCAAATAGGTGAGGAAAAGTAGGATTGTGTATCTAGCTCTAAAATGTGGATTCTAATCTGATTGCTGTTAACAAGTCATATTGCTTAGTGAGAGCGTGGGCATGCTTGCTATCTTAACCTGAGAAAATGGTTCTGGGCAGGCAGAACATGCAAGAGTAAGTTTAAGATTTAGGATCAAGGGAAAGACTAACAGGCTCCAGGACCTTCCCTTTGCTTTTGCCCTCTATCTCACACTTCCCCTCCTGTGCCTGTCTTACCTTCCTTTTAAATCTGTTGCAGCGTTCCAGGGAGATTTGGCTTCATGGAGGGGTTCATAGATTTTAACATTGTTGCCTCCAGGTCTGTAGTCCAATTTCTCGCACTGTAAATGGAGATCAACAAATCAATGTGGGTGAGAAAACATTTCAGTGTGTTTCCAAGTTGCGAAGAAATGGCACACCTTTGCCTCTCTCCCCTTCCTCCCCGCAGCCATGCAGGTGTCTTTGGGAGGATGTTGCGCAGGCAAACACATTTCCAAGCGGTGAGCAGCTTTGGGTGCCCTCAGCTGACATGATATCGGGTAATAAATTGCCAGGAAATAGAGTCAAAGCATCTGTTTTTAGAACAGGTTTGTGAGGTCTCAAACAGATAATGAGCAAGCTTGGCCAGACCCTGTGCCCACGCTGAGCTCAGTAAATCTGGAAGAAGGGCTGAGTCCGAGGCGGACCCTACACCTCCAGCCCTGCTTTCTTTTCTCCTCCTGTGTGTTCCATTTTACCCTGGGGGATTTTTTTTCTTCCCCTGGCAACAGCTCCTCAGTGGTTTTACTCTGCTGACAGCAGCAGATGCTTTGTACACCTTGAAACAATTTCTTTCCCAGGCCATGCTGTGGAACAAATCTGAGAAGCTTAGGTGATATAAGCACAGGGGAGCTGGGTTTCTCTGTGTTTCAGGGAGGACAGGGATTTAAATAAATCCAACTGACCTTAGCAGGAGGTGGTTAAATGTATGTTTTGGATTTGGGACAAAACAATGAAATATCTAAGGGAGAATGGAGTCCTAAGGAGCGAGTGTTTAATTGTGAATTCTGAGCTGCTTAGTTTTTTCAAATATGAAAATGAATAAATAAAATATTGAGGCAAAAAAAGATATTCATTTGAATTCCACTCGTTTTGGCAACATCCACTTTTAGGAAGGATAACTTATGCCCCAAGCATTCTGGGTGTCCAGAGAATGTATTAGCTCCCCAGAGTCAGCTAGAGGAGTCTGCAGGGCTCTACTCATGCAGGGGGACAATTTTATGCTGATTGAAGGTTTGACCAACATTGCAACCTGGATTTTCCTGTGTAAAGTTTGCGTTAGAACCTGGACCTGCTTTTAGATGACACACCCCCACACCCTTAAGTGAAAGATGGACACTCAAAGTAAGCTGAATTAAAACGTGTCTTGTTATGTGGGTTATTACATAGAGCTTTAAGATGCAGTCTCACTGTTGATGAGAGAAGAGGCCTCCAATGTGATGGAAAAATACCTTAAAAATAGTAAGACTACCTATGGGATAAAAGACCTTGAACTGCAAAATGAAAACTCAAATCCAGAATATTTGAATATAAATTATCTGGATCAATTTAGGGGTGGTCTTCATCTTGAACTGCCATCTTAGTGTCATATGCATATTTCAGGGCTAAAAAGTTCTATCAGGATGCTCATCTCAAAATCACTGTAGGAGAAAACATGGCATTAATGGAACACCATAGCTTGGCCTTGCATGTGCATTGAAATAATGTTTTTACAGTACTGTTGCAGAGCCATTTCTGCATCTCCATGGCAAATGATCTAGAAATTAATGTGCAATAAGGATTGCCTGCTTGCCTGCTGGGCATTCCCCCAGAAGACGATAGGAGCTTCATGCTGGTGCTTTCCTAATTTTCTGGTTATCTGCCAGAGGAGTGTGATCAGACATGCTACTCAAAACGTGTATTGGGGTTTCTAAACCTTATGAAATAAGGCAGAGGTTAACCCAGGCAACCATCAGGCTGTAGTTGAAAATTGGCCTGTGTTCAGAGGATAAAAGAGCGGTGGGAGGGTCTCTTCAGGCAAACACATCTAGTGAGTGAATTGTTAAAAAACCTTGATCTTCAAGACACAGAAGGAAGGAGCTTTCTGAACTTGGAGAAGATTGGTAAACTGGAGGTTGACAGCGAAACATTGATGCCCCCCCACATAGTAAGGATGAAGACTGTTGCATGGATGCGCTCCAGTTGGAGGAGAGCTTTGTTCTGAGGAGATGCTCTCGGGTCAGGTGAAGACAGCAGGATTCTTGCAAGCCAGATAGGTAAGTCAGCTCCTCAGAGCTGGATTTCAAGTGAAACCTGGACCAGTTCATTATTCCAGGGTGGAACCAGGAATTTCCATGGCTTTGATCAAAATCATGCAAAAGTAATGGCTGTGGAGATGGCTTGCTTTGAAGTTCTCAGTTTGAATTTTCAGGTAATCCAAAATGCAAAGTAGAATACGCTGAAATTTGTTTCAAAATAAATAAAAGAGCAAACTATGAAGTCTCATGAGAAGAAATGTGTTTTTAAAATACTGTTTCAAATTTGATGGAAAACGTGCATCATGTTTCAGTTCATCTTCCTCTTAAAAGGTGGTAAGACTGTTAGAATGAAAAATGGTGATGCTTTCACCACATAGGAAGTTGGCTTTTAAACATTGTGCTTTCTCTGTTTGATTTTTTTTCCAATTTTCACTTCATCAGAAGTAATGCAGTACAGACTTCCTTGTAGTCTGATAACATAACGGTGTGAGGAGAGATACTCATAATTTCCCCCCTTTTTTCCAACTTGCAAAGATCTTGGAAAAGATAAATAAGCTGCTATTTATTTTCAGAACCTTTCTCTGGGGAAATCTTTCAACATTTCAAACGTTCTTTCTGCTAGAAAAATTCTTACGGGGAAAAATTGATTGTCATCGCTAGTGCAAATGAAACATAAAATTACCTTGTACAAATGCTGGTGATCAGAGACTGCAGAGCTTAGTCCTTTTATGTTCCATCTAAGGAAATTGATTACCGTAACTATGGTTATTAAGGAGGCAGGAGGAATAATTGAATGGAACTCTTGATGTGGTTTGTCTGTGTGTACAAAGCAATGTATCTATGTATAGATCCTACGTGGTGTGTACGTATGTACATACATATATTTGTGTGTGCACATGGGTTTGTGTTCTCCAGATTCCCAGGAATTATTCTATCAAGGCACTGACATTTAATTGCATCTTGTGAAAAATAATAGTTTATACTCAGCTGAAGAAGAGACACTATTTAAATTGTAAAATTTTCTGTTTCACACCACTTTTGTCTTGATGGACATTAATGTAACTTTCTTTTGCCAAGCTGAAGATAAACTGTTTGTCTTACAGTCTCATTCCAAAATAGAGAAATTACTTTAAGTGCCCTTCACCCCTAGAAGGAACAGTATGTGATGAAACAGAATATGCCTGCACCTATATTTAATTTTGCTGACAAATGGGTTTTGACCAATTGATGGTTACTCTGCTTCTTTTCCAGTCTTCTATTTTTATGAAGGCTTTTTTTTTTTTAATACTGATCTTTCCACAGACTAGAGTCACGATGTCATCTCAATAATAGAATTGGTCAGAACATGTTTGATGAAATATATTTTAAGTGAAATATACTGCTGCTTGGATGCCAAAACATTTTGCAGAGAGCCCTTGTGTTGATGAATGGGGAGTTTTCAGTACCCCAGGATGAGGTTTCCAGTCATGTCTGATCTGAAAGCCCGATTGAAAAGTTGATTTCACTAACCCAGAAATAAATGTTTCAACACACGTCCAGACGAAAAGCTTTTGTTTTCATTTCAAGATCATAGACAAATTGGAATACCTGCAGAGTTTTGGAATGAACATACTCCACTGTCACCCAGCCAGCTTGGATCACGACCTCTTCTTCAACAAACAGCTGTGCCAAATTTCCAAAAAAGGGTGCAGGGCTACAGCCGCAGCTTTGCTCCTCAGAAATCGCTTTCACTGTAGCTGAAGCTTGAGCACCCTTTTTCTTTTCCACTGAACCAGGCTATTGGAACAGGCCACACGTGAACAAAGTCAGGCAGTGACTCGATGGATGGCTCTTGTTGGCTGCTGTAGTCCAGCTACCTCCAGTAGCGTTGTGGCCTAACCTGGATTTTGGTGGAGCTACAGCCTACTCAGAATTCTAGCTTTTGTGGCAGCTGCAAAAATGTAAAATAACTGTAAATGTTTGACTTCAGATTCCTCCGAAAGAGTGACTTGACTGAAACAAATAGCTGGTTGAGCAAGATTAGGCTGTAATGTTAATTGTGACAATTGGATTCTAATGATCTGTTTCTTGGTTTAAAAGATGAAGTCACATTTTCAACCTGTGAGGCTGTGATTGGACATTAGCTAAATAATCTAGAAATCAGAGTGACTTTGAATCTTGAAGTCTATGCTGGACTTTACTGGTCATGTTTCCATCCACTGAACTCTGGCCAACATAAGGGAGTCTACTTTGACAGGGGAGTTGGACTAGATGATCTCTAGAGGTCCCTTCCAACCCATACACTTCTGTGATTTCCCAACATACCTTGAAATTGGATTGAAATCTGAAATATCTTATCTCAAACAGTCTTTCTTTGGGGTCCTTGAAAGTACTACACTTGATCTGGATTTTATTTTTTTTCCTAAATTTTAGCATTCTTTAAAATTGTGAATAAGTTTGAGAAATGGGGTCCACAGTTAGCATCTAAGGGCAAATATTATGTTATTTGAAAAATATTATGAAAAGCAGTAGTCACTTCCATCAAACCTTTCTCCCATAGAGGACCTTGTGGAGCTATTCTCAGAAATAACTAAGATGAATTCTCCAAGAGATCATATAATCTGTCAGTGATACCAGGAAACAAATGTTGGAGAATGAAGCATGTGTCTCTGCCTGACAGGCTGTGGGAAGTTCTCATACCACTTCTGAAAACAGGACTTGGGATAATGGAAGTGCTGTAGGAAAGCAGGCTGTAGACTTTTGGAGGTGAGAAAGATACATCCTCAGGTGTGATCTGTGTGAATGATTTCACAGAGGAAGCTGTAAAATTGAGTCTGGCATGGTCTTTACCTAGTTTGAACCACCCAACACACATGCTCCACAGATGGTGGGTAGAAAACAGAGAGGAGCTTTAAAGGGATGTCACCAAGATGACTTCAGTCCATTAAGGGGAAATACCCAATTCCACCTTCTCAGAGTAGGAATTTATCATTGTGCCTAACTGTTGCAGTGGGTGGTCTCTGTAATACTAATATGCTATAGCTGTTAGAAAGATATTCCCATCCCTCATAATTCTGTAGTGTTTACTTACCCTTGCTGTGACATTGCTATTGACTCTGTGGTTGTAATTATAGCTAATAATTCAGTAATCCTGATGATATATTACAACAAATTGACCAATCATTACATAGAAAATTGTAGAGTGGCAATCACTTCCTACCATTAGACAACGTTAATTAGAGATGACGAATACCTCCAGGGTGCAGGGGATGTTGAGTGTGAAATGTTAACATTTCTATTAGTTTATATGATCTTTATGTGATGGCAGTTTGCTAATAGTTTAAATAAAGGGATCTCCTTTTACAGAAAAATACTGTATTGTGGCACATGGAGGAACACCATTTCAGCTGCCATTAGCTTTACCTGAAGCCAGTGGCACTGTGGGTTGTCAAAATCAGTTGTGTAGAGAGGACAGGCAGTGCCTATAGATGTGCTTGTGCCTCTACAGACACTAAGCTGAAATCTTCTAGTATTCAGACAGTGTTTTAAAATCCAAAATGTATCTGTGGCAAGTAGAGGCAATGGCCCAAAGAAGAGCTGTGAACATGATCAGAGGACGAAGACTGTTTTCTCTTTACCCCAGCATTCCCAAGAATAATTATTTTTTTTAATTTGATGAAATGGATGGTAAGTACGTTATACTTCTCAAAATACTAGTAAGCTATGTGAGAAGCCCTAAGATGTCCATGGGCAACATGTAGGGAATATGTAGACTACAAATTAGGGAAAGAAATTTCATAAATTCTGTGCACAACTTACATATATGAAAATTTCAAAGTATACCCATGTTTACTTTAGAAAGTTTGCGTTTGTCCACAAATGTAAATCAGAGTTGGCTACAATGATCAGTGGGTACCTGCCTGTTGTGTGGAGGGCTGCCATTCACAGTATTTCCATAGTACCCCTAACACAAGCAACCGCATAATACTTTTCCTTTTGAATTGCTTTCCCGTACACAGCTCTACTGAAAAAAAACAAAAACAAAAGCACAGCCCCTTTGGTAACAGCTACAAGGTAGTTGAAGAGATGCATCCAGCTACATTCACAAACATGATTGCATTAAAATGCATTAAAAAGTTAAAATGGGTTCAGCTAGGCACTTTCTCCCATACCTTTCTTATCTTGCTTGTTTTATAAGGTTTGGGACAGGAGCCTTGTTTGAACACAGGGTAGCATTACACCCTAACTTTAAATATGGACCTGTAGGCAGCAGTATAACATAAGTGTTAATACAATAACTGACTGCCGACCTTAGCTGAACCCTAGAACCACACTTATTTTGCAGTACAAATATAGCCACTCAGGAGTGATCCTTTGCTTGGATAAAATGCTTCCATTCAAAAGTAATGACAGCGTTTAAATTAATTAAGTTATAACTGAAGCTTTTCCACGATGGTATCTTAGAATAATAACCTACCAGTGTTACCCACAGCCTAATAAAAATCAGGCTTTGTGGTTTTAGGTAATATACAAGCATTTCTGTAGACTTGAGGTTAAAAAAGAAAAAAAAGAAAAGAAAAAAAGTGTAATTTCTAAGGGAGTTGAGAACCTCAGTTTCACCTTCTGAAATTACATCTCTTCTTAGGACCACATTTTTGAAAGTGTTAATGTATTACTCCTTTCAACAGTAGTAAAGGGTAAATGATAAAGAGTGATGCAAATTACAGGTAATGATTTTAATAGACCTCAGGTGCCTGGCTGCGTGTCTGCAGATATTTGCAATGATGCTCTCTTCCTTTTAAAACTGGGAATTAATGGCAAAAAAGCCTAAGCATGAACATAGAAATGTGAGCTGAAATATCTTTAGAAAGCAATTTTCAAAGGTATATTGTTACATCAGGTTGTAAATAAGGTGCCTGGAGTTTTTTGTATGAGTTTAGTTGCAGAATTAACTTGAAATATCCTCCCCAGGCATTTGTCTGTGTACTTAGTTGGCACAGTTCAAAAAACCAGCAAGCTCGGCACTCCACACCTGCAGTTAGGGTCCTAAGTCACTGTTGAAAAGTCTGTACTTTTCTGAAGTACCTGTGCTGTTCCTGTTAAATGAAAACAGAGCTGTTGAAAGCAAATACAACTAAGGAGAGCTTTTTATGTTGAAAGAAGTGGTGTACCTTGTGTAGTGCCCTCAGATGTTAGAAGCTCTTCTGCCTATCAGTGCTGTGAAGTCAGAAAAAGGGAGAAGGAAAGCTTTTAAAGGCTTCAACTTGCTTTGAGCTTTCACTTGTAGACAAATTTTTTACCTGGTGTCTTATATAAAGTAATTGTCACTTGTGGTGAAAGAACATGTTGGCTCTTGATCTTATTGCTCACAGGCAGTTTTTTTATGTATCAGGAGATAAGAAAACATCCATCAAATCACAGCATTTGAAAGAAAAAGGCAGAGAGAACTCTATCCTTCCTCTCTCCCCTTTTCAGCCACTGGAGTTCCTGAAAGTGCTGCGTTGCTCCTCCTCTCAGCTCCCTATCATTGTCCTGCAGCACAGACCCCGCTTTACAATAGAGATGTGATTGGTCGAGGAAAGATTTAGTCAAGCTGATGGAATCAGGAAGAGGGCTTGAGCATGGTTACAGTTCAGAGTATACTACAGAGATTTTGGACTCTGAGCAAAGCCTGTGTTAATTTTGAAGTCTGTTTGAGATCAAAAGCACAGAGACTGTTTGAAACTTTATCTGAATCAGACTGCCAGATCGCTTAAGGTAAATGTTAAGGTCATGTCAATTACTCAAATTAGTCAATCTTAGTAACTGGAATTGGGCATTCAGGTGAGGGACTGATCTGTTAAATCAGACTGAGTGGGATAAGTCAACTCACTTATTTCTCATTGCTGTGGCTAACCTAGACAGCTAGCTTCTCCATGTCTAGATTACAGAGATAGCTATGACATTGGCTGACAATTCCAGGGCTGTTGTCTCCAGTATCCAAATAGCTCAGTCAGAAACTGAGTTTCAACCCATCATCAGTGGGACACAAAGCAGTTTTCACCTTTGCAGGAGCATTCCTTTTGCCAATAGATTTATACAATTAGATTAAAAAAAAAAAAAGCGTAATACTTTTCATGGCAACTGAGACACTACAGGAGAGGTTCACTGTAATAAAATACAGTAATTAAAAAGATTATAACTGAACCAACAGTATAGTCAGGTGCCAGCTGAAATGCTGACAAAATCAGCTCATTTAAAGATGCACCTGTATATGAGGAAGTTCATCTGGAGTGGTTCGTTTCAGGAGGTAGGTAGTTCTGATACCAGTTTATATGTAGAAAATTTTGCAAAGCTTTTTTTCTAGCAGAGCAAGTTTCTTGCTTTGTTCTGACTGGTTTTTGCTTGCACTTCCCATGGTTTCAGAATAGTTCAGTAGGAATTCAGGACCGGAGAAGCAGTGCCAGATTTCTGGTCTCTGCTTCCTGATGCCTGCCTCAAACAACATCCTTCAGTACAGCTCTGCCCTTCTTCCTGGCTGTAAAACAAGTGCAGCTTTTGTCCATCTTAAAATTGAGTTGGAACCTTTGACTGACTGCAGAATTGAAAGCAACTTTTACTTCTCCACCTCTTTTTAGGCTGCTTAGTACCTGTACCTCTTATGCCAGTCTTTGGGTAATTTCTTCTCCTTCTCAGTGCAAGAAGGAAGTATAAAGAAATACACTTAAGAAAAAAATGACAACAAAACAAAAAACAACAACAAAAAAGTTTTGCTGCGAATTACAGATTTTCAGCTCAAAAGCACAATCCTGTTATTCAGATTGCAATGGGCTTTGTCTTTCCTTGTTGTGTACAGCTGCTTCAGGTCTTGCAGAGAGAAAGAGATGTTTTAATAGAGAAAGTGGGCCTAGCTTGGCAAGTTTCATCATACCACTCTGTGGAATATGTCAGCCTTGGGCACAGGCCGCTGTTACAGGAGCCCTGAAACCTGTATCCAAATGAAGACTTAGGGTAAGGTATCAGATTTATTTTCACTCCCAACCTCAGGTGGGATGCGAATACAGATAAAAGGTTTAGACCCCAACACACCGAGTTACCTTACTTGTAAAAGAGGCCAGAGGAATCAATAGCATCTAGTTTAGAGCATAGCAGTAATAGTGGTACTTTATGGTGGGTTTCAGTTTTAGCATTGAAAGTGATTTCTTTACATTCCATTGATTAAATATTTATAATGCTATGGAATAGGACTGATGCAAGCCAAACAATGTGCAATGTGTAGGTCCTAGCTTAGCAAACGAGTACGAGTGTGATGTTGTTGCATGTTTATTTTGGGTGCCTATGGTATGACAAACTCTCATGGTTTACATATCCTTGCCCATCTTTCACGGATATTTCACATATTCACAAGACATAGTTGTTAATAACACCAGAAAATGCTTGATTAAAGAAAAAGGCAGATTATTTTGTAAATATTAGCAGCAGTTGGTTGTGATTGGAAGGAGATTGGCACTGAAAGGCATTCTGAAATGTTTATGATGCTTCCCCTAAAACTGTCTACAAAATCCCCTCCCTCTTCTACCCCAAGCTTTAAAGAAATTTTTCCTTTTTTACCTTTGATATCCTGACACATTCTCAAAGGAAACTGCTACTATGGAACAGTGCTTAAGATCCAAAGAGAAAAGTTCTTATCTATTCCCTCAAGCTACAGCCTTTACCTGCTTAACACCTGTAGTTTGATTGATAATGCTTTACAAGATGCGATAAAGACACTTAATGCCATTAATAATATTCACATACTTGTAATCTTTGCTCAGAGTGCTGGGTTCAGCCCTTGGCAGTAGCAGTTTCTATTTTCTGCTGCAAGCTAATTGATTGGGGTGTGCGGACTTTGTACGTGCAGTTCCAGTATGAATATGACCACGCACTTTCTCATTTCATGGTTAGATCTCTATGAAAATCAGGAGGAAGTGCCTCCAGTTACTTTATATTATGATATGGTTGTGGACAAACGTATCTGAGGGACAGTGCGGGAGAGCAGCTGAGAGATCTTGTGCACAAACTTGGCATGAAGATTTCTCATCTGTTTTCTTTCTATGAGACATCTCTTTGATGTGAGTTGCTGGGTGGTGAGATCCTCCAGTGCTTTGCACACCAACCTTCAGGCACATTTGGGGTATGTCAAACACCTTGCCAAGAGCACAACCCTGTAATTCACTGCGGTGTTCCTGGTTCACACCCTTGCACTTTTGGTGCAGAAGGAATGCCACACTGGTATTCAGAGTCTGGTTCTTCCCTGCTTTTCCTTGTGTGGTTACTGCTTGTTTTCATGAAGTGAGTGCAGGCTGCTCTGTAGTGGTGTAAATAAGTTTTCCCAGATGCCAAGTAAAACATCAGAGAATAAAACCATGTGTGTGTGTGTATCAGAAACCATATCAAGATCTCCTGCGTCTGTGCAGCCCTACCAGCAGTCTAGATCTTTAGAAAAGAAAATTTCAGCTCAGTGTGTCTGGAAGAAAGGAATAGAGCTAGAAGAGATCCAGCAACTGGGGGGAATAATTTGGACTTGGGCTGCTGGTGTTAAACAACAGTCTTCCCAGATGAGTCTTACAGAACTTTATTCTTACCATCATACAGAACAAATCAGTGAAGTATCAGGGCCAGGTCCTCCCAGCTTGCCAGGTTTTTCTCTGTTCTGACCTCAATTCAAGCCAGCACTGCTGTCTGTGCCTCTAAAACGTGAAATCCTACCCTCAGAAAAGGCCTTTCAGCCACAGGGAGCGTCCACTCTGATCAGCTCCCAGGGTAAATTAATGAAATAAGTGTTCCCTCCAGGTCTGGGTTTTACCAACTGGCTGGAACTCTGCCTGGGGAAGCAGGCAGAGGTCTCTCTCATATCACTCCTTTCTTCTTCAGTGAGGCACAAAGAGGGATGCTCTTTGTAAAGCTTTCCTGACCACAAGTTCTGCAGGGGAGTGTGCTTTAATTTTTGTGGGTCTTTTTGGTGATATTTTTAAACAATAATATCAACAATCTTAGAAAGTGACAGAAAACGGTGCCTTAAAATACCTGCTCAAAAAATCAACTTTATTATGTGCCCCTCGACAGGACAGTTGTGTTTTTATTTTTTCACTTCCATTGCAGAGAGTTGCTAATTAAAGATGTCATGTAGACCCACACAGGAAGGAAAGAATTTCACAAAATATCCTGTTTCCCACCCAAAGGATGGGAATAGAGTGGGGGGAGAGAGAATGAATCAAAGGATGAGCACAGGAATATAAAGTTAAAACTGCAATAGCGACAGTAAGGGTTTGTTCTTTTCCACAGGAGCCTGTCCCAAGAAAGGATTCCTAGTGGGCTATTTCCTGTTCACATTGTCTTCTTTCTCATGAGAATCCATTCTTAAACACCATGACTCCTTGAAGGCTCTGACAGATGGTGGCATCCTACTGGACTCTGAGCAAAGCAAGGAAGAGTTAACTCCAGGAGACAGTACTAGTGGTGCTGGAGTGTGAGGAGTAACCCACAGCCAACACTCATGTTACAAGAACTGCAGCAAGGGTAAAGACTAGTTATGTAACCGCCTGTGGCACTTCAGATAAAAATAATGCAGAAACACTTCAAGAGTTCTATTCCATTTTGGTTAATGCATGTTAGGTTGTATCAATGGGGTCCTGATTTTGTGAAGAGGATGCTTGAGAAGTGTTAAGCACATCCGACACTTATCAAGAAGGTTTAGGAATAGTCAAGAGATATTCGATACTCTCTATGAGTTGCTCTTGGAATTACTGTTCTGCCAATGGTGTTATCAATCTGAAATCCTAATCTTATACATTTCAGATGAAGAACCCTCTGCGAGAGGGTTTGAGAAAGCAGTTCTTGCTAAGCAGATATTGTAAGGATGTTCCTGATAAGTTCTGTAGTGGCACATCGCACCGATCTACTGGTACTGTGCATATCATGTGAAGAAATAGGAAGTATTGGGAATCTGAGGTACTTTGAATCCTACTGTTAATAAAAGACATGCTGTGGGCTTAGAAAATTCTGCCTTTAACATGGCTACTCTTGTAGATGCTAAAAGAGACTTATTCAGACAAGTCTTGACCTTATGGAAGCATTCAAGCTTTTTAAACTGTTAGCTATAAACAGCACCTTTGGCAAAAGAAAGGGGAAGAGCCTCTTACTTTCACTATCCTCTCACCTATTAAAACCAACTCATTCACCAAATGTCTCACTCCAAGTTTCAGAAATTAGGTAAAGAGACACCTAGATGTGAAAGAAAGGTGACAACAGAAAGGCTTGTACAGACTGAGATATAAAACAAATACAGAAAGCATGAGACAGACATAAAATAAAAAAGGATAGGTCTGAGGCTGCTCATGATTTTTCATAGGAAAAAATATCCCCAAAATCTAAAAATCTTAGTTGATCTTAGTTGATCCTCTTATTGAATAATAAATGCAGATGGTGCAAATGTGCCAGAGGGTGCAGTTTTAAAAACATCTTCACATGCTGTGGTTTCCAGTTTTGTCCCTAAAGGCCAGAAAGCACACAGGCCAGAAAGCTGTGGGCTTCAGAGGAGCAATGCCTTGGCCCTGCACTTTTAGAGCAGAGGGTTTGCATTTGCTTATTCTCAGAATTTTAGTGGTCTCTTTGGGTTAGATAATAGTCTTATTCCTTGGAGTTCTAAAATGAAAATACTCAAAGGCGACATAGAGCACAACTTCTCACAATTCTCTGTCTATCTGTCTGGAACAATTAATTGCACAAAGGCAGCAGCAAAACAAAGACTGTAAGATTAAGCCTTGAAGATCCTGAAGTTCTCTTTCTTTCATTAAGAAACGCGGTTAAAATACAAGTAGCTATTATCTACGACATCTTTAAAATTAAAAAACAAACAAACAAAAAACACACAGAGATTTTAGCTGGAAACGGGCAGAGTTAATGGAGAATGAAATTTTCCCCTTCCAGAATCGCTTCCTTATCACAGTTCAGAATTGTTGCAGAAAGGCTATTCTGCCTGTTCTATGATGAAATCCATTGGAGACAGATTGGATTCAGTGGACAGATGAAAGTTTTCTCACAATTTTCATAACATTGACTAAAATGAGAGAGAATTACATACAGTTTCCTATTGTATCTATGAGCCTCTATCAATGCACAAAATTCAAGTGAAAACACCCACAGGTCATGAGAGGTAAGAGCAAGCATTACTGCAGTGATTCTGTGCTTCATGGCCATGCTGACAAAATTCAGACACTCCTGTATTTTGAGTTTCCCACTCAGAAAATGTTTAGTTACTTTTTTCTTACTTTCTTACAGTTACTTTTAATTGAAATAGTTGTTTATATCATTCAGTAGTTTAACACCAAGAACACCTGTGTGGGAACTGAAGTTGATATGGAAAATTTCAATACCTCACTGCTTTCTATTGTCAAAGTTTGTGTAGGTACAGAAGTTGCTATCTGTCTCCTATTCAGGTAAGATAAAGGAATCATAAAATGGGGTGTGTTCTACCTATGGTCAATATGTAAACTTGGAGTGATAAATACTTGGAAACTCTAAATCAAATGTGAAAACCAGGTCTCAAATATGTTCACTTGGGGATTTTACCATGCACTTGTGTTCCAGATACATTCTTTTTTTTTTCTTTTTCCATAGAATTTGCTAATGGCTATGCCACAATAAGATATTAATTTATATCTCAATCTTGGGAATTGTGTTGGGCAGCTTCTGGTTGTTATACTGAATTGGTGCTTGCAAGGTTTTATGGCTGAATAAAAGCATATGGAGAAACCTAAATCTAACAGTATTTTAAGCCAAACACATCCTGGGGGACTGTTAGTATTGAGGAGTCATCACAGTAACTCCAATGCAAATAGTGGCCTTTTGAAAAATACTCTTGTTTTTGAAGGCATTCTGTGCTAAACATGACTCACCCAAATAGGATAGACTTTGTGGGCAACACTGGCCTGGGAATCAAGACACCAGTCAGAAATTTTCACAGATCTTCCTTTCCCTCACCGGTAAAAAGTACTCAAGTAGAACTGAACTAAGTAATCTTTACACTTTTGTGAATCTATGTGTTGCTGTCTACTTTTTTTGAGTTCCTTGATGAAATACCAGTCCCACAGGTATGATCTTCTGTTTCAGAAGATTTTAAACTAGTCTTGCACTGTGAATATCACTGTGATAATGCCAGGTGGATTTGCTCCTCTCAGTCTGGTACAGGTGAGTGCCTGTAGCATATAATAGAATCATAGAATCACCAAGGTTGGAAAAGACCATGAAGATCACCCAGTCCAACCATTCACCTATCACCAATAGTTCCCACTAAACCATGTCCCTCAGTACAACATCTAAAAATGTTTCTTGAACACCTCCAGGATGGTGACTCCACCATTTCCCTGGGCAGTCCATTCCAGTTCCTGACCAATCTTTTTGAGAAATTTTTCATAATGTTCAACCTGAATCTCTCCTGGCACAACTTGAGGCCATTCCGTCTAGTCCTATTGCTAGTTACATGAGAGAAGAAGCCAATCCCCACCTCACTACATCCTCCCTTCAGGAAGCTGTAGTGATAGGGTCTACCCTGAGCCTCCTCTTCTCCAGTCTGAACAATCCCAGCTCCCTCAACCACTCCTCATAAGGCCTGAAGGTCTTGCCAGTCTTGTTTTGCATCAGTCAAAATTTCTGACTGCAGCCATGCTTCTCAACGGAGAAGTCGTGTTTCCTGGAACAAAAGACAATCAGGAGGCTTTTTCCTGGTTCATAAATCCTGGCTGCTTTGTTCTGTGTTGGAGCTCCCTTGTTGCTCTGCTTCTTTTTAGAGTTTCTCTCAGAGCTCTGTTACCAATGTCAGCCACAGTCTTCTGATACCAAAGTAGAGAAGTCTACTTGGGTGAGCTCAGTTCTCTCTGCCCATGTCAAACAGCCTCTGCTGTTAGCAGCTGTTTTGCTATATGGAGCTTAACTGTTGCTTTCACTGAACTGAGAAGAGTGTAGTTGGCAAACTCATTGGCTTAATGAGGTCTGCAAACTGTCTTTGAGTCCAAGACTCCCATGATGGCAATTGCTTGCACTTTTCAACACAGCAGTCTTTATTCAAGGTAAAATTTTCAAAAGTGCTTAAGTGAAGGTCAATAAGACCTAGCTATTAAAATATATAAGGAAATAAAATCTGGACCCATAATTAACAGATGTTTGTGGTCCTGCAATAAGTGAAACTATTTTAACAGCACTTTGGTAGAAACCAAATGCTAAAGTAACCCTTTGGTTAAAAAGCAGCTTAAGAGTGTAGCCTGATGGGAAGAACTCCCTGAGCAAAAACAAACTCTGGGCTCAGAGAAAATGTAATTATACAGACAAAATGAAACAGACCCACAAGGAGGACAGCTTGGAACTGTTTCCACCCCCAGTTCTGTACCTTGTGGGAGCATCCTGTCTATTGCAAGGTAATCTGCTCCTCTGGAGGCAGCAGTTCAGGTTCTGGCAATTTACCCTGCCTCATTTCCCTGTGCATCACTTCCATGGAGAAAAGCTGGACAGCTGGCAGGTAATAATCTGGTTGTTCCCCATAACCTAAGAGATGGTGATTGGCGTCCCCAGGGAGGAGAGATAGTGACTTCAGGTGCCCAAGGAAGCCAAAGGATTTATCTTTTGTATCCAGGCTACTGAGCAAATAGGGGACAGAATATCACATCTTGCTTTGTGAAATCTAGCCTTTTAATTTCCTTTGCTTTCACTACACTTGTACAAAAATGAAGTGTTTCATTTTGGGGGTCAGAAGGAGCTTTTCAATGCAAAATGACATTTTCTCATTTTTCATTTCATGTAAGAAATTGGGTGGGGGGGAATTCAGTTTAATCCAAGCTTCCAAAACGTTTCCCAGTTGGCAGTCATACTGAAAATAAATGCAATAATTCATGCAGCCATACACACTTTGCACTCAGTAGTGATGAGTTACACAAATACCTATATTTCATTTTAAGGCATTCGTTTACACAGTGAAGTAGCGAGACTAAGCATGGGAATATATGGTTCAGATTCAGTGCCTGGATTCGTGAGCACATTCGATGGACATGGATGATAGAAAATGAGTAAAAATTCCACTTAGATTTATTTGCGTTCCTTCTGCTGTATAAGCTAGTGCACTTTATCTGATTGTTCCTTGCTTTAATAATAGTAACCCTGTGTGGGATGGAATGAAAGCTTTCCACAATAAACTCAGCTCTGCTGAACTGAGTAGCATTGACCCAGGGATTAGGATGCTTTCTGTGACAGGCTGAAAAAGCATGGTGTAAAATGAGAGAAGCATCTGTCCCTGGGTTGAGTAAATGAAATTGAATTTATGGCAACAAAAACCATGAGACTAACTGGGTATCTCACTTATCCTTCTAAACGTAAATGAAAATCAATGTAAAATATTCTTAATAAAACAAATGGCACCTTTAGTTATTTTAAACTAGGACTCTGCCAAATGCAAATACAATAAATAATTTTAGAGAGAGAACTGAGTAGGCTAGTCCAAAATCTGTTTTTGTATTTTTTTTTTACAGAGATGCCAACACTGTTTGATCAGCATGGGAGAGCAATTTGTTGACTCACGAACTTAGCTCTCTCTGATTACTGCTTACATAGCACTTTGGAAAGGTTGGCCAAATACCTTCAAGTCAAGTACCTTGTTATTATGAACATGAGTGCCAGTAACAAAGAAGAAATAGCCTACATGTCACTGAATAATAAATCATGAAGGCAAATAAACGACTTTTCTAAGAAATGCTCTATTTACATTTTGTCACATGACATGGCTTTGCTTATGCTCATGGACGTGATAACACTTAAAAGAATATTTCCCTTTCAGTGCAGCATCTTGGCATTAATCATCTTAGTGCAACTAAATATTCTGGGATCTGTTTGCAATCAGGCAAATGAAGCAACAAGAGAGACTTAGAGGTAGGACCGATTTTTAGTTTAAGTGATGAAGCTCTGTAGGTAAACATAGCTGGCCTTGTTCAGCAATCATAAACTACCTCTCTCACACGAGACTTTGGCATAATTACTCATGCAGAACAGGTATTCATCCTCCTTAAGCACCACATGAATGAGGCCATGGTAAAGTTATGCAAAAGGAGTATGTATCCAATCTGATAAGGAGTCCCTAATAATTGCTGGTATTTTCCATAATATTAGTTTAGGGCTTGAGCCACAAAAAAGGTTTAGGCATGTAAGCTCTGCCTAACTGCCTCTGTAGGTATCTGCAGCCAAAATTTATATCCTCAAAACCCTGTTCAGCTACTGCCTAACCCTGGAGGCGTCTGAAGTCTGCAAGTGCCTACGTTCTTGCCAGGAAAATTCCTGAGGTGCCCAGAGGTCTGCTCCTGGGCATGCCTGGAACTGCCTCTGTATTTTCTTTCTTCTTTTTTGTGTTTTTTTATTTTTTTTCTTCCATTCCTGTACTCAGTAAGTTGAAACCCATCTCATGTTTAACCCTTGATGGCATCCGTGACTGGGAGCTGTGACAAACTCCCTCTAAGAAGCCCCAATCTTGGCCGTAAAAATAAATAGCAAAGCTGGAGGAAGTAGTGGCTTAGCCTCAGTCGACCCTTCCATGGTGGCAGGAGACCCAGCTTTGCATTCTCCCTCTGACAGAGAAGGGATAGATAGGAGTATTGCTGTGGGCCAAGCAGAAAGCAAGGACTGTTAGCTAGGCTAGTACAGCATGAGGGCTCCCTGGCCCTACTGAGACTCATGCTTAGCTGTGTGGGGTAGATCTGCCTCTCAGCTGGAAGAGGGTACATCCCTGGAGCTCCATCTATGGCCTGCTGCCCAGAGAATGGCCTAGGGTGCCAGACAAGGTGCCAGCTTCAGCAAAGAGAGTTTGGGGGCCTTCCCTCACCTCCAGCCTAACTAACAGAACATTTGGCAGGAGGCTTGGGCTGCACATCCAAGGGCAACCCAACAAACGTGATCACTCTGAGCTGCCAAAAGGGGAGTCCTGACTCACTCACCCCCCACCCCACTGGTCATGAGACCCTGCCCTCTTTTGAGGCAGTTATGGCACCCATTGGCCTCCACCACGTCAGTTCAACTTACTACAAATACCAAAGACTTTTTTTTCCCCTCCCCTTGGCAGGTATAACCTTGTGCTGATTTAGATAGTTGTGTCATCCCGTGAAATGATTCAGCAGTCCCCATGGTCTCTTGCCAGCTTGAGTGAGGGTTACATTTAGACATCATCCCCTTTCTCCTGGGGCTCTTATGGCTGGGTAGAAAATTGTGTTCCAGTGCAACACCAGAAGTCTTTATGTTGCAAATGAGAAAACTCTTAAATGATCTTACTTTGGCTGCATCTATCCATTTTTCCTCTCTCTATAATCTTTAGTTTTTATTTCGCAGGAACAGTTCAATTTCTGACTTAGTAAAATTAGCCTTTGGTTATTGTGTGCAGGAGCTGATGTTCACGAGAAGTGGCCAACATGTACCCCACACCAAAGCAAAACACAGGACAACAGGAGGCAGTTTTTCATTGCCAGCAATGGGAAGAGGGAAAAACACACAATAACTACTCTACTGTCTTTTTAACAGTCTTCAGGTGAGCTGAATGAAGACAGGTGCTGCAATTATGTTTCAGTTAATGCAAAGCATGTAAATGTGATGGAGGTATTCTTCCTTTCTTGCTTTTTGCTTTGTCTTATGAAGCCTTGCAGATAATAATGTGGTGAATGCTGATTGTAGGAAGTGAGAAATTCAGCAGAATGAAAGTGAGCTAAAAAGTTAGAGCATTAATAGGAATAGGACAGAAAAAGAGGTGGCTCTATTTCCAGTAGCTCCCCGGGTTTAGCATGCTACTGCTTTGCAGTAAGTGGCTACCTTTAACTTTTTTAATTCAGGTAGTCAGAGTAGCTCTTAGAATATTTCTGTCCTTCCTGTTGGACTTTTTGATAGGATATCTCAGCCAGGACCTAGTCAAATCTGGTCAGGTATAGCTGGACGCCAACAGTTAGTGATCCCAGATTGAGTTCGGATGCCTTGCTGACACAGACATGGAGCTGAAATCCGCATTTGAGATCTACATTACCTGTATTCTTCAGAGGCCTATTTACAGGTAGGTTGTTTCACAATTTCAAATCTGTTACCGATTCATCTTTTATCATGGTGGAAAAATAGCAGGTTTTCTGTGGCTGAAATGCGCTTACATGTTCCTGTCTGTGTAGTCTCTCCAGTTCTTGGATGTATTTCTTGACTATGATTACACTGGTAGCTGTAAGAGTTGAATCCATATCTTTCCAACAGAGATAGAATCATTTCAGTACCATGTATGTAGTTGAGGTGATATTTGGGGCAAACAATTGGAGCAATCAGTTAGTGAGGTATAGATTAGACCACGAGCGTAAGGTAGACAGGACTTGCACCTCACACCTGCCAGTGACTTCTTAGTTTAATGCCAGTTTGGCTGCATGAGTTTCCTACATAGTCTCAAAAAGAAATACTTTATTCTTTTGACTCTTCGGTCTGTGCCCCCCTCTACCAAGATTACAAATTAGAACAAGTTTGCGGTAATTCAGAATGTGTTGTGATATTCATTTTTTTTCTAAGGACCAGACTTAAATTGCTAAGGAAGTTCATTTCCGTTTCGTTTTCAGACCTCATAAAGCAAATAGGTAGTGGAAGATGCTGTCCTGATGGTAGTCCTGCTGGGAATCCCCAGCTCAGCCCCTGGATGAACGTTGGGCCTATGCTGCCCAACAACACTTGAGATGGACCCCTCATGGATGTGTTGTAGACATGTTTCTAGCCCTGTCCCCTCACTGCCCTCTGATTCCACCCTGTTCCCAGGGTGGACCCTGTCCTTGGCAGGTTGTTTGTCGTGCTGTCCCTGGACTCCATTATAGCACCCATCTGGGCCTGTTGTGGCCGGACTCTGAGGGATGGTGCCCATCAGTGAGGGAACTCTGCCTCATGCTTATCCTTGGCTGTTATCTTCCCTTTTTAGGGAGCAGCTGCTCCCATATAAAGCTTGATACACTGTATTTTTTTTTTTTTTCAGATTAATAGTATGTATTTAATTGCTGCCAGACAGAACTCAGTTTCAGATCTACATCCTGTGGTGATCATTGTAACGCAAATACTCTGCAGGCACCGGTTAGAGTGTAGATTCATACAGCATAGCTCACAGAAAAGTTGTTTTGCATACTCTTCCTTAGCCACCTGTTTGCTGGGTGGCATTCAGTGAATAGCATGACATATCTGGGCCTCAGCTACATATAAATAAGTATCGTATCTTAATAGATGTGCTATGAAATAGCAGGATAATGCTTCTATCCCCTTCTCTGTTTCGTGTGCCCTTACCTTAATATTTTATGTCAGTGCTCACTGAGCGTCTGCCACTTGAAAAGCATCTGCAAAGGCAAGGCCCTCCTCCCAGGCGATCTTTCTTATAGCATGGCAAAGGGTTATAAACAAGCAGCATGTTATACTCAGTGAGAAAATTAGAAAAGTGCTTCACTGCTCAAGTGTGTTCCTTTTGTATTCCACAGTACAGTGGGCTTTAAGTGTCTGAGTTGCATTGCTTTTCCCATATCTCACCTAATTTCATGTATAGTGTAAACCATGATTTTTATCAATCAAAGAATTACCTTTAGGTTAAATAAGCAGTGTTGTTAGTTTCTACATCTTACAACTGTTTGATTTTTGAGACGTATAGAAGGTCTTTGGTGTTGCTGCTCTCCCACCCCCTCCCCACTCAGCTGCTTGATCTGTGAGAAAATGTGTCCTCCTGGTAGTGCCATATTAGAAAGGAGGGGTGAGTGTTTCCTGTCTAGTAGAGCTATCATCAAGTTTCAGTCCAAATAAAGCTGAAAGGGTCCGCAGATTGGAAGGCTTTTTTGGTGAGACTTGCTCTGTACATTTGTTTTTATAGTACTATAGTTGCCAATCAAAGAAGCAAGAAAGTCAGTGCTTAATCCAATGCAGACTAAACAGCAAGGGGACTGGTTATGGGAATTTGCTTACAAAGAGATTTCCTGTTCTGTTTGGAGGTCAGTCCCAGTAAAAATAAGATAATGGAGGGATTTACTTGGTTCCTTAACACAGAGGTGTGGAAGTGATAATCTCAGTACGGTGTGTAAAGAACATGGGCAGGAATTTTGCGGTGCCTGCAGAAAAAGGCTTTTTCTCTGTTACTTCATGCAAGGAAAAGAGAACGTCACTTCAAATCAAAACATCAGAACCTTCGTTTTTAATTGGTCGTCTTAGTTCTCAGGCCATAATGAAGATGCAGATCCTTCAAAGGCAAATTATGGCAGATTGTTCTTTTGCAATCACGTTGGCAAACTTGTCTCCTAGTGATGAGCTAATTTGTTAGTATGTTTTACAAACCCATTTGCATTTAGTTGTACTGAATTTCCATGTTAATAAGGGAGTAATCACTCAAACAAAACAAAAAAATCCAATCTCTAGGCATAATTTTAGGGATTATCTAGAACATCTAATTACTTCATCTGATGCAATTACGCTCTTCCAAACGGGTAGAAGAGTGCATATTTGTCATATGCATTGCCCTGGGGAGCTCCAGGATATGTTTTATGTAACCGCACCAGCGTATTATGATAGATGGTTGGAATAAAGCTGAGGTCAAGAGTCACAAGAGTAGGATTCTCCTGAGCAGCAGTGGTCAGCTCATGAAGAAGCACAGTCTGGGAATGTTTTCCACGGGGCAGTTAGAGATTGCTTGTTCCATTGTGTTACATGGAAATAGAGCTGCTACAGTGTGCTCTTTCAAAGGGAATTACAAATGCATGCCACTTTCCCTCCTGCTTCAAAATAGAAGTGCTGAGGGAATAGCTGCCAAGAATGTTCAGATTACCTTAATTGTCTTAGCTTTAACATGCCCTCTCCTTAGCCAGTGGTGATTTTAATGCAAGTAAACTGGTGCACTTCAAGGGGATGTTGCTAATGAGCTGTATGGTTAATGAGTGATACAGTTGTTTTGCTTATTACTTATCCATATGCCTTTCCATTCCATCTGAGGAAGGGAAGGAGATGCACTTTCACACTGCCCATTGCAAGGTTTGACCATGCAAGGTATGGGCATGAAAACAGCCAGGGCAAGAGCTGCAGATAAAGGGCTGGAGAAAGTCGAGTCGGATTTTTTTGTAAATACCATTGTCCCTGCATCAAGCATTGTGTTTGTCCCTCTCCTCTAAATAACCTTCTCACAGCAGATGCTCTCTCTTCGTTCTTAGTGCATATTCTAGTAGTTTCCATGTGCTTTTTTGGATAACTTTTAGTTATGAAGCTATCAAATTTGTCCTGACATCTGCCAGAGGTTTCTTCCATTTCATGCCTAACTATTTTCTTCAAAAATTCTTCAGACATCTGTTTTTCTCTGATGCGTCTCCAGCCTTCACAATCTTGTATTAACATGGAAATACTATTCAGATTGAAAATCTGTAGCTCAGTTCTTAAGATGGAGTTGTGATGAACAAATCTAGTTTATTGTGGCAAATGCAGTTGTTACCTTGCATGACATTAAAATTCCTTCCATATTTCTGGAAGAATTTCACCCACTCTGACTTCTTACATAGGCCTGACAAGGTCCGTGTCAGATTCTTCTTTCAGGGTGGGATATTTGGAGATTATAACAGATCACTTGCTTTTTCAAGAATAAGTTTGATTCTTGTTTGCATTCCTGGCCAAAATCTTTGCATGTAAACCAAGACATCCAGCATGTAAACTATATATTAATACGCTATTTCTCTGATCTAACTTTATCAAATTGCATTATAACTTCTGTTGTGTTTGTCCACACTTTGTCTTCTTTGTGATACAGACAGCAAAGCCAAACAAGAGCAATGAAAGGCCATGTCCTAGTTTGACGATGGAGTCTGTACTGATTTGTTTAATTGGTAAATAGAATCTTCATCTTAATGTTGTTCATATCAATTATTTTTGCTTGTGTACGTTAATGTGGTCAGTAAGTTAAGATTTCTCTAGTTATTTGTTTTACCAAATCTTCAATTTCTTCATTAGTTTTATAGTGGTGCATGGATATGGGTGTTAATTTTTTTGTCTAAATCTATCACATTTTATGACGCTGATCTGTTTGGCATCTCTGCAGTTTTCATAGCTTCATTGCTCCTCTCTTTAGGTTTCCTCATCTGACAACAATTATAGTTTTAACCAAATATACAATCCTGTCATGTGGAAAGAGCTGTGACATGTCAGTGTTGACTACTGCTGATGAATCTAACTGTAGTAGATCGACTAGTCTAGTCTGTTTGAAAGTACTGTTCTTATGCTTTATGTGCTCATTTATTGCTGTTAAATTTTCTCAGTGTTTCATAGGTAGGCTGTGCTTCTTTTTTTTTTTTTTTTTTTTTGAGGTTTGAGCTTGTTTTGCCGTGTGTCAGAGTAATTTCTCTGCTCATCTATGAACTTGGATATCCCAGAAAGTTGGTTCAAATTTACCTTCGTAGCACAGATCTGTTAATCTTGTTTGTAGAGACTCTGCCTGGGGAATTCCATATTCTCTGCTGGTTACTGTTGATCGGGAACATTTACCTTTTCATTGTGAACCAGAACACCAACCCTTCCAAATTCCACAGAGAGGATAAATGTTGTGCACCTCTTTGACCTTCCCTGTTGCTTTCTGTCATCCCTGACTTTGGCAATGACACTACCTATGCTTAAGCAGGTCTAACTTTTTGGCTTTTGTCAGCTAGACTTGGTATATCTACCTGTGGTTTTGAACACAAGTCAGTAGGTTTTGAAGTACGGATGTCATTTTAGAGAATTGTGTGCTACCTGCCTTGACGCTATTGATTACTAATTTGCTGCAGATCTGCATAAAGTTTGTTTGCTTCTGAAATTAAATCTAATGTGTTGTTTATGAAGGATAAATAATTCTGGCTCCGAAAGTACTATTTCCAAAAAGAAATAATTGTTTTAAGAGTTCAAGTTGTTTTTATGTCTTCTATGGCTCCTGATATCTACCTACCCAAATCTTGTGTGTTTAAACTCCTGTCATCTCTTATGCTGCTTGTTTAACTTAGCAATGTTCCTTATGTTCCAAAAATACATTTTCATAGTTCACTTTTTTTTGTAAAGTTTTAAACTTACTGATCATTGCATTCTGCATGCTTTTTTGAGTGACCTATTAAATGGGTTTGAACAAAATGTATTCTTCAGAAAACTACCTGATCTTTATTCTGTTAAGTTCTTGATTTGGACTTCTTAAATAGAGCATAACCACTGCTCCTCTGACCCTTTGAAAGAATCCCAGTACTTGCCCTCTGATCTCAGAGGTGCTACATCAGTTGCTAGTCTACATAGGCAAGTTCCCTTTCTATGGTGTCCTTGTCTCCATGATCCTGGTGGTGCTCACTGAGGGGGCTGAGGATCCCCTGCTCCTAGCTCAGGAGAGTGCTGAGCATCTGCACAGAATGACTGAGGCCCAAGGAGAGGTAAAAATGTTAATTTCAGTCCAGAGTGGTGGCCTCATGTGGATCATCATGTGGTCATCTCCCCACAGGTGCCATGCATTCAGCCTGCTGGCACCAATGCTCCCTCAGTATTCACCCTTCTGTAATATGAATTCCACAGTGTGCATATTAAATACAATATTTTTGTTTTTCTAACTGACTACATAGTTGAACTTTGTCTTAAGTAAAATACAGTTCTGTGCAAACTAACAATAAAGCTGTGACCTCTGTACATGCTTTCTCAGTGGCATGGTCTCTAGGTCTGACATTTACAAAATTCCTTCTGCTTTTGTCCATAAAGAACATTTCTGCTTTCAGTATTTGGTGTGCTTGAAGTAGCTGAATTTTTTCATGTAAGGTTTGGGAGCAACAGTAGCTATGCACTCTTCTTAAAAATCCCTTTTGACAATCTCCATAAGTCTCCTAGTCTACTTACTTTGAAATTATTCTGGATTCTCTGTGTTTCCAACAAATCATAGCCAATACAGATCATATGTTGTATTAAACACTTGATCTCTCCCCAAAAATTCAGCTACTTTTTACTCAATGGTCTATCCAAACAATGAATTAGTTTCTTTGTTAACTGGATAACAAAGGCCAGCCACAACATATGTTTTCTTTCTTTTGAAGTACTCTCTTAAAAAAAAAAAAAAAAAAAGAGGGGAAAAAAAAGAAAAGAAAAGAAACGGCCTACATTCAGATGTTTACCAGCTTAAAGAAAAAAAAAAGTTTCCTCTGAGTGAGATATATCTAGGGAGTTTTAAAAGATTTTATTATCATTGTTGTAAATTTAGTAACAGGCAGAAGCAGGAACCCCTGTAAAACTTTGAAATTAAAGAAAGTTGAACAGCAGTATGTTCTTCTGTGTGCAGTGCTTCATACATGAAACACACATGCTGAAATTCATCATTTAACAATGTGGCTAAAAATAATGGCCTTGGCTGCCAAAAAGTGTTGGTGAAAGCACATGCTAAAGGTCTGGCTCCTAGATCAGAGTTTTAGTTACACAGAAACATGCGGAAATTTCCACAGAAAATAGTGGAACCAATATTGTTTTAAATGCTGTTATAAGAATTCAGACTCAGACCTCGGATCTGTCAGTTTTTACAGGTCTGTTTGTCTAGTGAAGTGGGAGGTTTTAATAATAGCACAATATATAATTTAAATGTCAACTCTTGTCTGAGAAATAAAGAAAAGCCACAAAAGTCATACTGACAGTATCATAGTGCTGTGAATAAGAATCCTGTTGATAAAGAAATATTTTATGTTCTGCAGACCCTAAGACTATGAAGATGTAAATGAAAAATAGGAGTTAATTGAATGTGGATATTATTTCTAAGTAAAATATGATGTTAAATTGGGACAGATTTTGGAACAGCTGTCATGTGACACAGCTGTGAGATGAAATTCTTTTCTTGCTGCCTTAAATCAGCTCTTTCACTATTTATCCACTGTGTTGTCAGTGGTTGTTCTATCACGTCTCTCCTGCAAGAATTCTGTAAGTAAGCAACCCTTGATTCTTCCAAAATTTTATGAGAACTTTTTTATCTACAATGTGAAAAGGGATAGTGGAAGCATAAAAACAGAGCAGATAAAGGTATAAAACAACACGAGGTAGCTATTTATATAACTACTGTTCACTGTTCATGGGTTTGGCCACTCATAACAGGAGGATCATAATGATTTCCAAAGGTGAAAGACAAGAAGTTATAAGTGCTAGAAGATTTTTCATTGTTGTCTTAAAGAAAATACAAAAGTAGTGTTTTAAAAATGCAGCCCTGATAAATTGTCTTCTCATTCAGAAATGAGATCGTTTAGTTATAATATTCTTGCCCCACGTAAAAGCAAAATAAATGTTGTAGCGAAGTGATGAGTCCAATGTTGTGTTATGCTCTTGGGTGTTTGAAATGAGCTTCAGCAATTATCTCTTTGAAGCAATTATCTCTGACCCATCTGAGTAAACCTGCTGGAGGAAGGGGTTGTTGTACCACTTGGTAGCTGGAAAGGAGACAAAGTGGGAGGCTCAACTCAGGAGCCCCTAAGGAGCTGGGGCAGCCAGGGACAGGAAACAGGCTGAAGCATGGCTTAGCTCATCAGTTGACTTACACACGTGTACCCCTACCAGCTGCTAACCTGGGAGAAAATATCCACAATGCTCCAAGGGACGTACCAAGATCAGGTTCATGGTCCTCCTTCCACCTTCTTAGCAGCCAGAAATGGAGAGGTGTGTCTGCATACCCCTAGTGGGCTGTCTTACAGTGAAAGATCCTAGAAGGAGTCTTTTGAACTATTTATGGAGTAAATAGCAGCCAAAGGCAGAGTAGGTGCTACTCAGGTGTTACTCAACTTCACATTTGAGGGAAAAAGAAGATATTGTACCTCTTCTCTCAACATTTTAGTTTGTGAGTGATAAAACTGCTGGTATCTCAGCTTTCACCAATGCTTCTTGAAATAAGCATTCTCCAAACTTATGTAAGCAACTGGAGTGAAAGGTATTTCCAAATGAAAAGAATTTGTAATAGCCAAGCATGTCTGAATGTATCTTTAACGTTTTGAAGTTGTAAAGCTGAATAGACAATGGGATAAAGGACTCCTAACACAATACTTTGTTGGTACTAAGTATAATTCATGTCAGGTAGTCACTGGATGGGCAGAGCAAAGAGCATAATGCATGGCATCTCATTCCTTTCTCCTTGCCCCTGAGCACATGGAGTCCTTCATGCGTATTTCTTAATGTCACCCTTAAAGGTGGGCCATAATAGTTACACAATTACAGACAAAGACATGTTTGCATGGTATGAAAAGATATTTTGACCTTTATCACAACTTGTGGTTCTTTAGGATCTGTTAAAGTGTCTCTGCTGCTAAATGAAACTGGAATAGGAAGTGTTTTTGATGGCAGTGCCTGTGCTGCTTAATTTTGAGTATGTTCTTTAGCTGTTCTGGCACTGTCAAGTGGTGCTCTTCAAGAGAGTGTCTAAACCTGGCACAGTGAAAGCAGAGAACAGAAATAATTCTCAACAGGAGTTATAGATGAGACTGAAGCAACCTTAAATCCTTCTTTTCTGTGTAGACTTCCAAGATCCAGTGGGCTTTGCACCTTTCAACATCTTTGCATGCTTGTGCAACACAGGCACCAAACTCATGCAATGAAAATACCATTCTGGTAGACTGGTGTGTTATTTCAGGCATACTGAACTGGAATTTAAAAAAAAAAAAAAAGGGGGGGGGGGAAGCTACTAAAATTGTAGTCTTAGGATCACCATAGAACAGCACAAATGATGAAGGTGGGGTGGTGGAAAAAACCAAGGGTAAATGAAGTGGTCCTATAGACAGTCTGGGCTGTTTGGTCTCAAGACCATTAATGCTCCTCAGTGCTGTCTCATTTAGCAGTCCTGATATAGTCTCAGAATCCCGCACAACTAAGTTTTTCCTACATAAGTTTTATGGGAAAATTTATATTCTTTTATTTTCTGATTTCTTTGTTTTGCGTCATATCAGCAGGCCTTCGTAGAAGTGTGCAGGAAAAACTGAATAAGAATTAATGTAAAACAATAATTACACTGCCTGGCTGGAAATAAATGGAGGTTAATTTTTTGTCAGATTTGTATTATCAAGCGCTTGTTATAGTTTATTCAGTACTAAATATTAATATATTTATTAAAATTTTCCTAACATGTAAGTAATAAGAATAGATCTTAATGTCTCCTGAGTTGAAATGACAAAACAGTGTTTTCGTGTTTCTCAATCTCTGTTTTTTTATTTTTTTTCCTGGCATTGCAAGAATGTCATTAAGATCTGAATTCAGAAATATGTTACAGTTTCAAGAAACCCTATAGCAATTTCACTCTATTAACATTAATTTAGAAATAGCAATCTCTTTTTTGGATTTCAGACAAAACATAATCCTGTAATGTAATTGATATATGGGTTGCAATGAACATGTGTCTCATAACAGAAAATTAGAAGTGTTACAGCTCTGAGGTTTCTTGGCATCATCCAGAAAGCCACTTGAGAGAAACAGTTACTCTGTTAACAGAATAGCTGCTTTTTCCAAGCTATGAGATGCCCATCTTCACCTTGTAACAAAAGGTTAAATTGCATCCAGCACATAAATCTGCCAGCATGTTAGCCTGGTAATATGTTCGTAAATATTACTTTTAAAAGCACATGCTCAGACTTGGTGCTTATTAGAACCAATGTATTACTCTTGTGCATCTGAAGGTAATTGAGATTCTTTTCTTGTGTATTTGTTTTTAAAAGCGAAAAAGGTTGCACAATCCAATGGGGTTTTGTAAAATAGACTGATGTTATAAGACTTCCTCATCCTTTTGCCCAAAATAGCCCTGTAGCTTCCTGAAATACATTTTCACTTCTTGGGGTTTAAAGACTGCCTTTGGCTTCACTGTTGTACCAGATATACGTGTTAAGACTTGGTGCTGAGTTCAGTCCTTGGTGCCCTCAGCATCTGGTTAAGGAAGACCTCCACGAGTGAGCTGCAAATCAGTGCTAAGGGCTTTGTAGACCTGAACCCAAAAAAGTATTGGAAAGCTGCCCGCTCCAGCTGATTTGGGGTATAGTTTCAAGTTTGGCATTCCCATAAAGAATGTTTAATGAAAACAAAGAGCCTCTTGGAAAAAATGTTGGGAGGCCTGAAATATGCTTTAATCAAATTCTAGCAATTTATAAGGGAATATAAGTAAGTGAAAATTTGGATCTTATCATCAAAGATTCTAGTTCTGCAAAATGCAGTCTTGAAATCAACTTGATATCATGGGAATCCAGTTACCAGTAAGGCAAACATGCTTGACCAGAACCCGTGTGTAAATTTCAGTTTTATTTTTTTTACTTCTGTTTCTTTCTTAAATGTGCTATTTCTGTTGACTATGATGTTTTAAAAAAGTAATGAACATAAAAACACATCAGCTTAACAAAGTATAAGGGAACTTTTAATTACTTTTTTATTTATTATGTCAGCACTAATAAAAGGACATGATTAGGTCAAGACTGCAGAAGCACATTAATAATTAAAAGCAGTTTAATTTTTTACAAAGAACAATATTAGTGATCAAAATTTACCGTCTGTGGAATATAAAAGCCAAGCATTTCATTTCTCTCAGAGAAAACTTGCAATAAAATTAATTTCTCTCCAAAATATCTTGGAAACAGTAATTTTTAAATGAGAGGTGGCCAAGTATTTCTCTTTTTTTTTTTTTTTTCCTTACGTTTTAAATGTGAATATTTAAGAGGAGTGGGTGGAAAGACTGTATATGTGTTTAAGAAAGACCTTACAGTGCTGTCTGGCCCAGTAGGCCTAATTTTATGTTGATTTTCTTTTCAGTCTATGTCAATACCTGGTGTCATAAGGTGATATATTGAAAAAAAAAAAAAAAAGGAGAAAAGAAAAAAAGGAAAAAGAGGAAAAATTAGGGCTCTTTGGCATCAGTAATGCCATTTTTTGTTTTGTAGCTTCATCTGAAGGCAAGTGTAAATGTTTTTTAACAGTGAAAATATTTAACTCTCACCTTTAGAATACCTACCTCTACCACAAATAATTACATTTCCTACAAGAATCGGAGACTGAACTGCTAGGGCTCCTGTTTTCCAAGAAAACAGAGTGGCTGATCATATAGCATTGCCTTTTGACTGTAAAGTTCCACAGCCATGAAAAGTTTCAGCTTAACAGATGCAGCATAGAACACTTGCATTCATTTCTCTAAGCTGTGTAGGTTTTGTTTTTCAGGGCAAATCGATTATGTGTGGAGAAGGTGCTAGGTTAGATTAGGGGCCATTTTGTGATTGCTGTGTTTTAGCCTGCTATGATGCACTTCTACATTGAGCCCAGATGTTATGTAGTAGATGTAACATAAATAAAATAAATGCATTTCAGCTTAACCAGTGTTGGATTCTGTAAGCTCTGTACAGATGCCTCTGCTGAAAGAGCAAAATCCTTTCTGTGAAATGCGGCCATAATGAATGGGATTTTTAGAAACTAACCTTATGTTTAGCTTCGTTCTGATGACTCTTAAAGTCCACAAAAGACTCCCATTAACATCAGGGGAAGTGTGGTTAGGTCAACAAAAAGGATTTCTGAAGGACAGATTTTCTTAAGACAGTAGCTGCTTTACTGCTACAAAAACAAACAAACAAACAAAAAAAACCCTACCATTCTTGTAATAGGTTTGAGCCTTTTGTCTTTTTTCTTAACTGGCTTTCATACATCAAGTTGCCCATCAGCAGGCTACATATTTGGTGAGATTTCTGAGATGCATCAAAATAAGGCGTACTATGTCAGCTCTATTGCTGATACTCACTACTCTTTTTAAACAGAAGCTCTGAAACAATTCATGAACAGTTTTTTCTTGAAGTATTACTTACTTGTATGGTTTGTAATAGTCAGTCTCCTCATTTATTCAACCTGGTGCTGATGTGGCCCTGTTGTTCTGTATTTGGACATCAAATAAATGTTTGAGCGTAGAAGAAAAAGCAATATTTCTTTGTCTTAGCTAAAATGAAGACAATCCTTGTACATGTTCTCATTCAGTGAAGAGCATAGGAATACACTAAGACCAGCTCTTCCATTGATAATGCATATGCTCAGAGTTCCCTTTCAATAAGGATAGGTGGAAATATAGGTCTGTTTTGAAATTCAGCTATCATGAGGTCATAGTGAGATGATCCTGATTAACAGATTACAGTAACTGGACTCTTTACTGCACTAAATGGAACCAAATTTGCATATTGCTCCTCTTTTTCCCACAAAGTCAGGTACATATACTACCTTCTATCTCTGTCAAAGAAGATCTCAAAATCAGGGCTCCATCACGCATGATGTTTTTTATCTGCATCATTGTTGTGTGTATCTACTGGAAGGTACCAAAGTTGTTCTTGAGCGTTTCTGTTTTGTTCCCTCTACTTAACTGCACGTACAATTCAACTCCTTTAGCTTCCGATGTCAATATTAGGGTGCTGAAAGCTGAAGGCTATTCTGAGTTCTAGTTATACATGGCTGGCTTGTGAGTGTCTGCTTGTATAATATATGGCTACAAAGTAAGCCAAGTGTATCTTGTCCAATATGATTTCCAAGAATGATGATGAATGCCAAAGTATTTCTAGGTTAGAGGAGAAAAACAAAACAAAAAAGTAGAGTAGCATGCATTATAAAGTCTATTACGCATCATACTTGAAGCTGCACTCAATTTGAATTCCAATCATTGGAAATCTTATTAAATATTGTGTAGAAAGCAATCAAGGGGTGATGCATCAAGATCTGGAGGGACAACTTAGAAGAAATCACTGCTCTTTTATATATATTTATATGTAAATAAAATCCAATGTTTATGAAAGGCACTGTTTTAAATTCCTTCTTCACATTTAAGCTTTCATTGAAACTCATGAATTGGAAAAGTAATTTTGGATAGTCTGGAAATGCAATCAATATCTGGAAGAACAGCTATATAAAGCATTCTGCTATCTGAAGTATATGAGACAGAGGCATATCAGTGTGCCAGTTTGAAAACAATATTTAAATAATGAAGTCAACTTTTGTGGCTATTATTGTAGTGCAAGCTTCCCTAGTTGCAGCTAAAAAGGAAGATGCATTCGAGATCTCAAATGTACCCAGGACTTTACACATGAAATAAGCGTCCTATACGGTAATCTCTAACACTTTCTCATTTCAGTAAGGGAACCTTAGTAGGAAAGAACTGTAGAATATCCTGAAGGGACTCACAAGGATCATTGTTCCAACTCCTGGCTCCATGCAGCACTACCCAAAATTCAAACTCTGTGTCTGAGAGTGCTATCCAAACACTCCCCGAACTCTGGCACTTGGGGGTCATGCCCACTGCCCTGGGCAGCCTGTTCCCCTCTGCCCTCTGGTGAAGAACCTTTCCCTAACCCCCAACATGATGCTCCCCTGATGTAGCTCCATGCTGTTCCCACAGGCCCAGTTGCTGTCACCTCCACTTCCCTCATGAGAAGCTGCAGCTGCCTTGTGGCCCTCCCCTCAGCTCATCTGCTCTGGGCTGAACAAACTACGGTACTTCATTTCTACCTGTCCATGACATGAGCTATTGCCTGTGTAGATAACCATGGCAAATACCTTAGTCAGTATCTTAGTGCTATGTTCCTGTTTCCTATTAAATGTAAATATAACTAAATGCTGCCTTTATTATGCACTTGTAATGCTCAGAAATGATACTGAAGGCTTTTGTCCAATCTCGTATCAGCTTTCAGATAATAAATGTGCAGCTTGTCTCAATTAATACAATCTGTCTTGTGTAATGTTTCAGGGCAGAAAACTTGCTGCTCAATTACTGTGCAGCAGAACTTCTTGCAGATATACTTGGAAACTCTGTTTTCCCTTTGTAACAGGGACTGGGCAGGCAGCTGCATGACAGAGTGAGCTTTGCTCTGGCTGGCTTCATCCCATCAGGAGAGAGGCTCTGGCCAGACAGAGATTCATGTTTCCTTCTTGCCCTTTCCTGCCTGCCCAGCCAATCTGCACTTGCCACTGCGGATGTGAGCTGTTGCACTCTGTGCCATAATATCCCACCTGTATGAAAGCTCAGAAATGGCAGGCTGGCAGAATTTGCTCCTGATGCTGTGAATAATGTTTTCCAACCATTTAGTGCTGCTGCATATGGCTATTCAAAGCGCAGATCAGAGAAGAGGGCTTTCTGGTATGGTTTGCCTGTGTTTCTTATAATATCAAGATGGAAAAACAACAACAACAACAAAACAGTAAGTGCTTTTGCAGATTCATTGGCACTTGTGGCATCTTTCGTGGTCTGAGGTGGGGAGGGAATCTAGGCATAGTACCATGCTCACCTTGGAGAATTCTGGAAGCTCAGCCTGGGCATCCATCACCAAAGCCCTGTCACGCATGCTTGGCCATAGCACATCCAATTCCCAGCAACATACTTCAGCATGTACTGAAGCACGTGGGTGAATGGGGCCATAACTGAGATTTCAGATGTGGTTGTGAACTTTGTTTAATCAGGCCGCTGTTTTCCTTTGGTTTGGTTTGGCTTGGGTTTTTGGTTTGTTGGTTTTGTTGGCTTTTTTTGTAGGAACATGTACATGCCTCCAACTTTGTTCAGTTTGAGACTACGAGCCTTTTAGAGCTACAGAGCACTCTGTGCAGGTAGATTCAGAAGGAACAGACAATTCAAAATGCTTTCGAAATTAGGTCTTTCCCAGAAAACAACAAAAAACAAGCCATCATTTTTGAAAGCTCAGACTGTAATGTGTAAAACATAAACTGAAAAAAAAGAAAACTAACAAACTCCACTCCAAGTTTACACAGAGCCTCTGATTTCACCCAGGGAAAAATAATCACAAAAATACACAGTTTTCCTTGAGGTTCACTGAATGCAGCAAATGATTTATCACCATCTTCAGGCAAAGTGTATTTGAATGAGCTTCTGTAACCCCAGTCATCGTTTGGACTTGACTCAGGGCCTGCTGAGCTCAGGGGGGAAGTCTTGCTGACCCTCATCAGTTCAGGCTTTCCTCCTGTTAGTGTTAATGGGAGCTTAGCCTGGATTTAACTGGGAATAGGTTTAAGCACAAACTTATCACCCTCTACCACAACCTCCACACACATGCATATACATCATAATATAAATGCAATATGTGTATTAGTGAATAGTTTGATTTCGGTATATATATCCCAACTCTCAAACAATAGTCTCATAAGAAATAAGAATAAAAAGTCTTAATAAGATACAGATGCTTTTTGTAAATATATAAATAATCTGCTCAAGTTGTTTTTCAGTCATGTTTTAAGACTTGCTCTTTTTAGCACCCCAAGTTTTCAAGAAAGTCTCTCAGCTAATTAAGAATAAGGGTGGAGTACAGTTCTCAAAGCCTTTTGTCCAGAACTCTCCACCGTCTCAGTGATAATCATGGGTCCCAGATGCTGAGCTGTACTAGACACATTTCCCCAGCAACATCTGTCTGTCTGGCACAGTCTCTCAGCCTGCTGCACTGACAGTCCCTTTGGGGTTGCTTCATGCTCCAGTAGTACCACAGCATTGCTGTTCTTGGTCTGAGCAACCACACTCACATATATACTGTTTGCCTTTGATCTTGGTCATTTTCTAGTTCTTTGCAGAAGTGCAGATCTCCTCCTTTGGACTCTGAGCAGCAGTTTTAATGCAAAAAAGACATTGGCAGTCGCCACACACGTCTTGAAGCATCCTCTTTGGTGAGAACTCATGCCTCAGCCCTACCAATGGGCTCTTCTGGCAGTAGTGCCTTTTTCTTCAAGTCCAAGCTGCCTGAATAAAGGCACAGCTCCTTTTCCCAACCCTAGGCAGCCACAAAGGGAGGGTCACTTTGTTTGGATGACTTTTTCCACTTTTGAGACCTTGACTAAATTTTGTTTGCTTTTTAATATTGGAAAACCTGAGTGATGCATTTGTAGCTTTTCTTTCCTCACCACCTTATGTCTGCAACCAGCTGTATGGCAGGGGAATGTTGTAAGGAATAGGAGCAGTGCTTGATGAGGAATATAGGGTTAAGGGAGCTGAGGTCTGAGAGGAAATGTGCAAAGGATTTGGAAGCACAGCACCATGGAGAAGAGCCAACTGAGTTCTCAAGTGAAAGAAAAATCTGTCCATTTCTGCCTGTAATGACTGGTGTGTCTCATTTCATGTTTGGAATTATAGAAATATGGCAGCAGGCAGTAGGTAGAACATGCTCTATCTTCATTGCACTGCTACGATTAAGCAGTGAAAATAAGAAAAACAAACTTTGTTCTTCGAACACTTAGCCACCTCTGAACCCTGTTACAAACCCTGTGCAGAGGAGCCTCGTCAAAGTCTTGCTCTGTCACAAGTTTCTGGCTTCAATCCTCCAAAATACAAACTGCTTAATTTTATTTGAAATGTTCCCCAATTTTGAGCAATTTCTTGCACAAACAGTGATTCCCAATCAAGTTTTGTAACTTCTCATGAAATGCATCTTTCTAAAAGTATTTTGCTCATGTCCCATGCTTTTGATGGAAAAAGGCTAAGGCTGCAAAAATCCCCAATAAACACAAACACAACAACAATAATAACAGAAAAACACCCAGTGTGATTAGGAACGTACTTGAGCCAAAACCACGTGCTAGTATTAATCAGCACAACTCCACTATGCTGGCTTGGCTTAGCCCCTTCTGGAAAAACAGCCTTGAACTTGGTTCCTCCCCATTGGTCTTAGCAATCAAAGATTCATAGCAGTGCTCCAGTGATAGTAGAGAGATGAAGAGAAGCTACGTTTCAAAGTTTCATCTAGAGGAGCATGAGATGCTCACATTTTCTGCTTGGGTCAAGAAACCTCAGGTCATGTTCTGGAAATTTCCAAGAAGTCATAACCTAACTTCAGATCCATAGTTACATACTATGTGAATGTCCATATGCATGTATACAGACAGGTCATGTGAGGAATGGCTGCTGAGGGAATTTGAATTTGCAGTTATTACAGTGAATCGGACAAAACTTTTGTAAGTGATGTCACCTTTACTCTTTGATCTACCTGGTGTCATTCGCTTTGAATTTATGCCTGATTTCAGCATGCCTGTGCCTGATTCCATTAGCCTTGTCTTTACAATGAAAATTGCTATATTAGTAGAATTGTTATCCTGTGAATGTTCATCAGTCTTCTGCATTTTGCAAAGTTCCATACAGTCTCTCTTATAGTCTGGCTCAGTCACAGATCACAACTGTCGCTGTTGGGGTAGAGGCAGAAGTATTTCAAAACTATTGCCATTTTACAAGCACTCACAAATGCAGACAGATCTTCACAACAAATTATGACCTTCAGAATATCTCCAGCATCAAAGCAAATAGTTCTACAAATACATGGCTGGATTTCTAGGTGAGTCAGAAAAGAAGTTATAAATGTATTTTAGGTAGATATGATATTGCTTCGTCCTGCACAGCAAGTTCTGTAGTGAATGAAGTTATGTTCAGAGGGTGTAGTTATTGTAGACGAGAGCAGGAAAAAAGGTTGAATGCTGAAAAGTTCAGTGTAGTGCAGCTGTAAGCACAACTAAAAGTACAATTTTTTGCAGGAAGGAATCTATAAATGTTCTAAACTACAGTAAAACTTGCAGGTAAACTGTTTTTTTCCAAATGCAAGTAATTCTAGAGCAGGTCAGAAAACTAGAAAAGTCTTTTTTTGATGTTGTTTATTTTGATTGGTTATTTTTTGTTCAGTTTGCTGCGTTGTATCACAAGTATTAGTTACACTACTGTATTTTTTATTTTGATTTAAAAAATTGTTAGAACAGGGAATCCTCCTTTAAACTAATGATGTTGACAGATAAAAATATAAGTGGAGTTAAGCATATAAATGCGTGCATTTTCTTTATAGGAAAGAGACAACCAACTGAATACAAATTAAAACATCCTGATTATTAACATGCTCTAATTATTACCACAGACACTGGCCCTGATTCAGGAAAGCACTTAAATACTTGTCGGTTCCTTTTTTTCAGTCTTTGGGACTTTCCTGGGTTACAGTGTGTGTGTGCATGAACGTTCCTACTAACTTCAGATCCTCGCCTCAAATTAGCGTTAGAAAAATCTTGTCTCCACACGCAAAGCAACTGCGGGTTCAACGTGCAGCTCTGTTACAGTACACAATCTCTGATTCCACAGCTTCTCGTTTGGAGAGCATAAGACCGAGATGTTTTCCCATTATGCAAAGCTGCACGTTTAACTCGCTGTTGTTTTAACCCCCCTGGAAGCTGCAGGCTGAAGGCTGTTTCCTTGCTGCTGCAGGAGCTTTTCTCTTCTATTGTGTGAGCGTCCTGGGTTGTTATTGTAGGGTTGTGATCTCAGGCTGTTTGGCTAGCTGTGCTTCTTTATTATTTTCACGTTCAGTGAGGCATTTGATCTGAAGCAAAACAGGCGGCGTATGAGCTGAATTAAAAGAAATTAAAACGTGCAGCTCGTCGAATAGTTTGAGACTTGCTTTGTCTCTAATGTCAGGATAAAATTTTGGACATGGAGGCGTATCCCCCCAAAAATATGCCAGCTGATGACGTTGCTTTAGCCCCAACTTGACCAAAGCCAGGCTCTGCAGCAATGTCCTGGTGTCACCATGACCCCTGCCGGCTGCTGCCGCTACGCACTGCCTTCAGAACGAGTCCCATCTGCCAGTTCCCAGCTGGTGGAGGTGGGCTGCAGGTCCGTGGGCAGTGCATGCAGTCCCTGTGGAAGTAGATAAAAAAAAAAAAAAAGCCTTGAAATACATTTCTATGTTTAAATTCTACTGTATTCTATTCTAAAAGGTAGCTTCAATGTACACAAATTAGATGGAGTGAGTGTATCTACCCTGTGTCACAAAGAAGGCAGCAATAGAACCTTAAAACTTCCTATAATGTAAACTCTACCATTGCCATCTTTCAGGTTGTCTTTGAGAACTATTCAAAACCTGGTATTCATTGGCTTTCAGCACACCTAACCTTTCTGACTCTCCAGAGCTAAAGTCTTTCTGGTTTTTCTTGAGCATCGGTTTGGGTTTTTATAAAAAACTCAAAGAAAAATTTGTCAGAGTTTTTGTTAAAAAAAAAGAAACTGATTTTTCAAGAAATCCAAGTTACTGCAAATTTCTTAAATCAGACAGGCACCTGGTGCCCAGAAAAGGACGAGACAGAGGAATGGTTAGCGCAGGGAAGAAGAAATCTAAAGAAAAGGAAAAAAGGAGAGGAAGCATGGAAAGAAGTGATTTGCTAAACAGATATATTCAGAACAAATTCAGAGAGAGGAATTTTTAGGATCTGATTCTGTAATTTTTTGGCTGAGTAAATCAGGAATGAACAGAATTACCCAGTGTATTACGTAGTGCTGACATAATGCAAGTGATTGCAGATCCTGTGTTGTGCTGATAGCCAGGACCTGAACAGATCTTAGGTGCATAATGTTGCTTTTGTCTTACATGCACTTGCCATGTAATGTGTATATAAATTGTGTATAAATTGCCGTTATGTATATAAATGAAATGGGAATTAAGTTTATTGTTTGATTTTATTTTTAATAGAGAAAATCTGTGAAATGTAGCTGAAGCCAGTGGAATAATGGTAGATTTATACTGCTGAATTTAGCAGCAGGATCAGAGGTGTCCTGTAAAAAGCATCTCCTCTTTCTTTCTTTGATTTCTACTTGGGATTACAAACATATATATACAGCACGTGGAAGGAAGTCTTCCTCGTCTGAATTAGCAGTGCCAAATTTGTTATATTGACATCTTCCTCTACTTTTGAAGGGGCTTGCTGAGAAGGAAATCCCACAATCTTATTACAAGTATGAAGATAAATAGCATTCCTACCGGATTCATGATCAAAGAGCTTGTTGCAGTTGTATTTTCACATTCTTATTTCCCCTTTCAATGTATTCCAAGCTCTTTTATTTTTTTTTTAATCTGAAAGCGTTGTATATTTTTCATGGGACCTTTCTGACCAGTTCCCACTAAATTAGGAGGGTGAAGTGAATGTATCTGGCTGTGTTACAATTTCTTCTGATGATTTTCAAAATCTCTTCATTTTTCATACAAAATTGATGTCAGAACGACAGCCCCAAAGTCACCTGATGTCAGTTCTCTGCCTGTCAGACAGAGAACTACTGCTGAGCAGCAGTGAGCTCAAGCCTCAGATCCAGGGCCCTGCTTTCTCAGTGTGTGTAAGCCCAAGTCAGGGGTCTACCATTTTGCTGTTGCCACTGAAAGGCTTGAGGTGCTTGGCACATGCTTCAATATGAAATGCCAACCACTTATGTGCTCTCTCCTTCACTGGCCAAGATGCTATAGTGCATTTTGAGTACATCTTGGAAGACTCCACCACCAAGAGCCAAGGTTTGTGTTTTTTACCCCACATTTCTACTCTTTCTATCATTCTTCACACCTTCTTACCAGTTTTCTTGGCTCCCAAGTGTCTCTGCAATAATGAACTCAACCAGTAGTGTAATCTAAAAGTAATCCAGAATTTGGTCCCATTGGGTTCACCTCTGCCAGGTTGTCAACGGTTTACCGGGCTGGATCGGCCCGGTTCCGTGACGATTGGTGTGGGGGACCCACAGACCCACGCCCCAGGAAAGGGGAAGGGGGAAAGGGAAAAGGGAAAAAGGAGATGGGCCTTGAAACAAAGCAGCGGCAACGATCTGAGGAGGAAAGCTAATTTACTAAATAAGATATCAGAAAACAAAATAACACAATATAATACAATATAATTGGAATTGAAACTAATGAATCAAATAAAATGAGCAAGAGAGAGTGTCCGATAAACCGAAGGCCTTACGCTAACGCTGAAGGCGATACGGCAGCGAGCACCCACTGCTGAGTCGATCCTGAAGGAAAGAGAGTGTCCTGTGACTGCAGAGGGTTTTTATCTTTTCCCTCTGAGCGGAAAATACGTAAAAATGCAAAGCATCGCAAAGTCTTCTGGGGAATATAGTTCTTCTCTTCTGAGACAGGTATACCCGGAAAATATCAATGATCTGTGGAGTTGGAGTATTAACTCTTAATGCACTACATGTTGTTATGATGTGGAATACCAATACCAAAAATCATAAAACCATGACATTCCACCCCTTATTCCACATCATTACATCATGCTTGATACATATAGAAGAACAATGATTAACATGCATTATATATACACACACACAACATATATATAGATGTATATACATGGAATTACTGACTGCACTCCCCCAACATCAAATTCCCTTGTGGTACACACTGAACATCCCCATTCTTCTGCATCACCCACCAAGTGGACCCAGGTCCCTGAGCAAAGACAGTTCCACGGAGAGGTTTGCCCTCTCCAGAAGCTGGAAGGACCCAAACCGCTTTCCCCAACATGTTCTTTATATGCACTACGGGGACTTTATCTCCCTCTACAGTAGGTAGAGAACTGGATTGGGCAGGACCATCACGATTGATGGATCCTCGGGTGTTGACCAACCAGGTGGCTTCTGCCAAATGCTTCTCCCAATGCTTAAATGTTCCGCCACCCATTGCTTTCAACATGGTTTTTAACAACCCATTGTATCTTTCAATCTTACCAGAAGCTGGTGCGTGATAGGGGATATGATAAATCCATTCAATGCCATGATCTTTGGCCCAATTATTTACAAGAGAATTTTTGAAATGAGTCCCATTATCTGACTCAATTCTTTCTGGAGTGCCATGTCGCCATAGGACTTGTTTCTCGAGACCTAGAATGGTGTTTCGGGCGGTAGCATGGGGTACTGCATATGTTTCAAGCCACCCAGTGGTTGCTTCCACCATGGTAAGCACGTAACGCTTGCCATTGCGAGATCGTGGCAAGGTGATATAATCAACCTGCCACGCCTCCCCATATTTATATTTTTGCCATCGCCCTTCCCCCCAAAGAGGTTTCATCCTCTTGGCTTGTTTAATTGTGGCGCATGTATCACAGTCATGGATAACCTGTGCAATAGCGTCCATAGTTAAGTCCACCCCTCGGTCTCTAGCCCATTTATATGTTGCGTCTCTTCCCTGATGGCCCGAGGTTTCATGGGCCCATTGAGCTAAAAATAATTCACTCTTATGTTGCCAGTCCAAGTCTACTTGAGCCATCTTAACTTTGGCAGCTCGATCTACCTGATGGTTATTCTGTTGTTCTTCAGTTGCCCGGCTTTTAGGAACATGAGCATCTACATGGCGCACCTTCACAACTATATTCTTTACTCGGTCAGCAATATCTTTCCACAGTTCAGCAGCCCAAATAGGTTTACCCCTCCGTTGCCAGCCATTTTGTTCCCATTGCTGTAACCACCCCCATAAAGCATTAGCCACCATCCATGAGTCAGTGTAAAGATAAAGCACTGGCCACCTCTCTCGTTCAGCAATATCTAAGGCCAGTTGGACAGCCTTTACCTCTGCAAACTGACTTGATTCTCCTTTTCCTTCAGTGGCCTCTGCAACTTGTCGTGTGGGGCTCCACACAGCAGATTTCCATCTGCGGTGCTTTCCCACAATGCGACACGATCCATCTGTGAACAGGGCATATCTCTTTTCATCTTCTGGTAGTTCATTATATGGTGGGGCCTCTTTAGCACGTGATACCTCCTCTGCTGGTATTGTTCCAAACTTTTTACCTTCAGGCCAGTCCATGATCACCTCCAGGATTCCTGGATGACTGAGGTTCCCCATCCGAGCTCGCTGTGTAATCAGCGCAATCCACTTACTCCAAGTGGCATCAGTAGCATGATGGGTGGAAGGAACCTTTCCTTTGAACATCCAGTTCAGCACTGGCAGTCGAGGTGCCAGAAGGAGCTGCGCTTCAGTACCGATTACTTCGGAAGCAGCTCGAACCCCCTCGTACGCGGCTAAGATCTCCTTCTCAGTTGGAGTGTAGCGCTCCTCAGACCCCCTATATGCTCGACTCCAGAAACCAAGGGGTCGGCCTCGGGTCTCTCCAGAAGCTCTTTGCCACAAACTCCAAGTGGGACCTTCCTTTCCAGCAGCAGTGTAGAGGATGTTCTTTACATCCTGTCCTGTCCGCACTGGCCCCAGGGCCACGGCACGGGCTATCTCCTGCTTGATTTGCTCAAAAGCCTGCTGCTGCTCAGGGCCCCATACAAAATCATTCTTCTTCCGCGTCACCCGAAAGAGAGGGCTCACAATGAGACTATAGTTTGGAACGTGCATTCTCCAAAAGCCCACTACACCCAGAAAAGCTTGGGTCTCTGTCTTACTGGTGGGTGGAGACATGGCAGTGATTTTGTCAATCACATCTGTAGGGATGTGACGACGTCCATCTTGCCACTTTATACCTAGGAACTGAATTTCCTGTGCAGGCCCTTTCACTTTGCTTCGCTTAATAGCAAAGCCAGCTCGCAGGAGGATCTGGATTATTCTCTCTCCTTTCTCGAAAACTTCCCCTGCTGTATTGCCCCACACAATGATGTCATCAATGTATTGTAAGTGCTCAGGAGCACCACCCTGTTCCAATGCAGTTTGGATCAGCCCATGACAAATGGTTGGGCTGTGCTTCCACCCCTGGGGCAAACGGTTCCAGGTGTACTGAACGCCCCTCCTTGTGAAGGCAAACTGTGGCCTGCATTCTGTGGCCAGAGGAATTGAAAAGAAGGCATTAGCAATGTCAATAGTGGCATACCACTTGGCTGCTTTTGACTCCAGTTCGTACTGGAGTTGAAGCATGTCCGGCACAGCAGCACTCAGTGGGGGTGTGACTTCATTCAGGCCACGGTAATCTACCGTCAGCCTCCATTCTCCACTGGCTTTACGCACTGGCCATATGGGGCTGTTAAAAGGAGAGTGAGTTTTGCTGATCACTCCCTGGCTCTCTAACTGACGAATTAGATTATGAATGGGGAGCAAGGAATCCCTGTTAGTGCGGTACTGCCGTCTGTGCACCATTTTTGTAGCAATCGGTACCTGTTGCTCTTCCACTTGTAGCAACCCCACAACAGACGGATCTTCTGACAGGCCAGGCAAAGCAGACAGCTGCTTAATGTCATCTGCATCCACAGCAGCTATTCCAAAAGCCCATCGATACCCTTTGGGATCCTTAAAATATCCCCTTTTGAGATAATCAATACCAAGTATACATGGAGCCCCTGGGCCAGTCACAATAGAATGTTTTTGCCAGTCTTTACCAGTGAGGCTTATTTCAGCTTCCAACTTGGTCAGCTCTTGGGAACCCCCAGTCACCCCAGAAATATAGATTAATTCTGTCCCTTGGTGACTCGAAGGCATTAGAGTGCATTGTGCACCAGTGTCCACCAATGCCTTATATTTTTGTGGTTCTGATGTGCCAGGCCATCGAATCCACACAGTCCAATACACTCTATTATCCCTTTCCCCCACCTGGCTGGGGGGCAGAGGCTATTGTGGCTGGTAGGTACCTCGCCCAGTTCTGAAGAAGTACTGTTCAGACAGGAGGACGTCTTGCTCAGACTGGAGGGTGTCTCTTTCAGGTTGGAGGGCGCCTCGTTCAGACTGGAGACCATCTTGTTGAGACTGAGGGTTATTGAATTCAGACTGGAGGGCATCTCGCTCAGTTTGGAGGGCATCTCTTTCAGGCTGGAGGGTGTCTTTCTCAAACTGAAAAGCAACTTGCTTGGTCTGGATGGTGTCTTGATCAGACTGGAGGCTGTCTAAATTGTTCAGGAGAGTCTGATTGTCAGCTAAAAGACTCTCTTTCTGGATCTGGACACTATCCCTTTCGGCTCGGAGACTCTCTCGCTCTATTTCAGAAACACTGTGCCTCTCTGGGATAGTACTGAATAAGGTCTGATTGGCATAAGCCAGACTCCAAATAATTTGGGCCTCCTCAGATCTGTTTGAGCCGCAACATCCCTGTCTCAAATATCTGCTCAAGTTCTCAGGATCTTGCAGGTGCTCAGGGAAAAGGTCCCAGTACGTTTTGAGCATTAAAAGGGAAAAAACAATGAAATGCAGCCACTTTAAGAGCAGTTTAAAAAGCGAGAGCATTTTTTTTTTCTTTTTACTAAAACAAGCTGGCAGCACCCAAAAAAGTTTACAAATATCCCAGAACAAATGGCAGTATGCCCAGACTTCAAGGTCGTGTTATGCCGTACAGTACCAGCAGTACAGATAAGCTTGCTAGCAAGAGACAGAGATTCCCTCTAAGAGTATGTCTCTGCCCGGCTAAGGCAGCTGCTTTGCCCCACGTTGGGCGCCAAAAAATGTCAACGGTTTACCGGGCTGGATCGGCCCGGTTCCGTGACGATTGGTGTGGGGGACCCACAGACCCACGCCCCAGGAAAGGGGAAGGGGGAAAGGGAAAAGGGAAAAAGGAGATGGGCCTTGAAACAAAGCAGCGGCAACGATCTGAGGAGGAAAGCTAATTTACTAAATAAGATATCAGAAAACAAAATAACACAATATAATACAATATAATTGGAATTGAAACTAATGAATCAAATAAAATGAGCAAGAGAGAGTGTCCGATAAACCGAAGGCCTTACGCTAACGCTGAAGGCGATACGGCAGCGAGCACCCACTGCTGAGTCGATCCTGAAGGAAAGAGAGTGTCCTGTGACTGCAGAGGGTTTTTATCTTTTCCCTCTGAGCGGAAAATACGTAAAAATGCAAAGCATCGCAAAGTCTTCTGGGGAATATAGTTCTTCTCTTCTGAGACAGGTATACCCGGAAAATATCAATGATCTGTGGAGTTGGAGTATTAACTCTTAATGCACTACATGTTGTTATGATGTGGAATACCAATACCAAAAATCATAAAACCATGACACAGGTCTCACAACTGCTGGGTCCCAGCTCAGTCCCTGTTGAGTGTGCTGTCTGTTCTCTCAGGCATCATTCATGGGATGTCACAGCCACATTGCTCAGATATGAATGATAGCTTTGGACACTAGAACTATTGTTTTTGTGGAACCTGTCTGTCCTTTGAGTTTGAAGAATTATAATCTTCTATTTGAAGAATTATAATCTTCTATTTGAATTGCTATGTTCCAATTTTGGTTTATGAGCTAAAATCCACCAGTCATTCTCTGTTAGGATGCAGACTGTAGATACTGTGACATTTCATGTCTGATGCAGACAAAGTTCTTTATCTTGAGTAAGTCTAAAGCTGCATTTGCAATATAGTTGAGCAGCAGAGAATGAGCTGCTCATAGGAAAGATGAACTTCAGGTTCTGATTAGATTTACAAAAGTGGTGTCTGACAAAGCTCTGTGTTGAGAAAAATGGAATGATGGAATGGACTAAAGATGACACAATTCTTTCTAACCTCTGTTCTAGCCAAGTCTTCAAATACTGCTAGTTTTTTAAATTCTGTTCTCCTATAATCAGATCCTAAAAAAAAATAATAAAAAAATGCAATTTAGGTATTATTATGTGAGGATCTATGAGATATAGTATAAAGGTCAGTGTTAGCCAACTAAAGTAATACTCCCCACGCCTTAAAAAGTGCAAGAAATGGTGTGTTCATAGTGGTCCCTAATGGTGTTGATGAATAAAGGTAAGGGAAAATTTAATAAAAGCTACAGCCCCTGGAACTGAACTCACTGCTGTTTTAAAACACGAAATAGATACTTACCTTATTAAGGCAGCAAGTGTTTGGTAGGTAGCCATGGCAATTACAGGTGTTAAATTAGCCACAATGGGGCTGGCTAGTTCCCTGATGCAACAGAAATATGTTGAGACTTAAAATGAAAAATATTAATAAAGCCTTACCATATAAAGACTATAAAGTTCAAAAAAGAATGGGGAGTGCAAACTTAGATCTGTATTTCTATGAAGTTTCATAAAATGGGATTTTATACTGCATAATACAACCTGCTGCTTCAACTGACATAAGGGACTCGATATTTTCATAAAATGCAAAATATTTGTGGATACTGATGGCAATTAGGTGTTGCAAATGCAGTCATCAGTTTGAAACGGACCATATAAAAAGGTATTTTAATAAAAAATGTAGTTGCCTTGATACCTGGATCTATTCTTACTGTGTTGTATGGCAGACACTCTATCCATTAGGCTGCACTCACAGGTTAACAAGAAGGGAAATTTCAAGGCATAGAATTAGTTATAAGAAAGCTCTCCTATTATTGAATAAATGCAATAAAGACACAGCAACATTTACAAGGAAAAATTTAATAAAATATTGACTATAAAGGCTACAGCATTCTGTCTGCCCCATAGTTTATATTCAAATCTGTATGTGTTCAGAAGTCCATGCAAATTGGACTTAATTTACTTTGCTTTTTCTTTCTTCAGGAATATAAAGTGAGCTCAATAATTTTCCTTTATTTTATCTGTAAATGGTTTTCTAAATGAGAGCTTATTAAAAAGGAGGCAGGGTTGCTCTGTACAGGATGTCAGAGCAATTATACCTTGGCAGAACCAAAGGAGGCTGAGTTCAAGGGCCTGGCTGATTGCTAACGCCCAGCCTACACCCTGGATTCCAAATCAGCTTAAGGATCATATGGACAGTGACTCGTGGACTCTAAAACACCTTTTTTTTCCTGCTGCAACTGACAGGTTTTGGTATTCTATTAATCTTTAGCACTGCAGAGGGATATTCAGATAGTCTTATTCAACTACACCAAAGGTCCCCAAGCTTCTCTATTATGTTTCCACATAAGAAGAGTAACTATGACTGCATATGTTTCTATTGTAAAATAAGAGTTTAAAAGGAGGGGGTTTCTGAAGGAGGCTGTGCAGTCTGATCATTTTCTGAGAACAAGCTCATAGGCGATAGAGAAAAAATTTCTACTTTCTAGACTGTTTTAAGGGATGCAAAACTCTAATCTGCAGGCACAAAAACTAAACCAGTTTCATAATATGCTTATCAGATCCACAATAAATGCAACCAGCAGCAGTTGTCAAGTTGGTATGGCACTGCTTTTCTTATTGCATGACTGTTCATAAGCATGACTTGGACTGGCCCCGGTTTATGAGATCCCAGTTTTCTATCTTCTATCCATGTACTTGATTCTAGCATGCAGCTGTGAAAGTCTTCCACTGATATTCTTAGGAAAGGATACCCCAACACACACGAACCTGCTGGTTACGCTATTGTGAATGCTCAACTCTGTTTAAAAAGCAATGTACAACCACCTCTTGAGCATCTGAGAGAATAAAGGGAAAGAGTAATAACTGCACCCAGGTTGTTGCAGTTAGGTATGGATTACATTCCTTTTAAAGGTTCATCTCTTTGAGGAGTTCTGTCAAACAGCTCAATAGCACAGGGAGCCTTCTGAAACTAACTGCTTTGCAGCTGTGTGCATGTCCAGCCCATACCTTTGGATTGACATGTATGTACTGGATCTGGTGGCTACAGATCCTGTATTCCACAGACCCAATTTCTCGGTTAGAAACCCCTAGACCCTGGGTTAAAGGTTTTCCCATGATCACATAATTTTCAAGAGGACCTGTGTATCAGGGAGCCTGCACCTAGTTCACACACCAGCCTGGGCATAAACTTGAGAGTAATAATCTGCAGAAGTGGTGGTAGCACTGTCATCCTGTCATGATTTTATGACAGCATAGGTTTCTTCCAGAAATAAAGTAACTTTGAAGCCAAAGGAAACTGTTGGTCCAGGAAAGGCGTTCAAGATGAAGTGTTCGTCTTAGTTCTGTTTCTGCAGAAGCTTGTAGATGGATGGGGGAATCAGAATGGTGATGGGAAAATATACCAAGTGTAGACTGGTGGGAATACTCACTGCTGAGCCTTATCTTCTGTTTCCTATATCCTTGTTACCGTACAGCTCATGGTGGTCTACGGCGAGTTTGCCTGCACAAAGTGACCTCTATTTACTTTAAAACCTGTGGTGCTGGTGTGCCAGCATTGTCAGTGACTGAGGCAGTGATTAAATACAGAAGAATTTTTCCCTGCATTTATGAAGCACAAAGATATTTGTTTTGATTTCATCACTGTCACCTCATTAGACACCAGGGAAGTTAGGTTATACATTGAATCAGTTTTGCACTTGGTTTTGTTTACTTTTCATAAATTAACATGGTAATTCACTGTAATAAAATTCTTTGTTTACACAAAGATATCTAAAAACATCTCCCATTATTCTCCTTAATGTTACAGCTTTAGAACGTGCAGCAAAAAGTTCTGTTTACATTGCAGCTGGACAGAGCACTTACCACAGGGCGTCACATCCCCAGATCTGCTCTGCTCTGCTTTGAGAAGCAGCAGAGAAATGCCAAAAAAGAATAAAAAATTCCCACCACTTCCATTAAAACATCTTCCATCCTACAAAATTACGCATCCTGAACTCGATTTAATTCTGTTTTTCTTGGAGCACCAAGAAGCAATGGGTATGCTTCTGTGGGCTGGAGTAGGCCAAGCCCTGCAAGCTGCAGTGTGCAGAAAGCCTGTTCACAGATACCAGAGCAAGACTGGAAGTAGAGTCAGTGCAGAATTTGAACAAACCCTGCTCTTTTTTTAGCTGACAAATAACAAATCCTTTGTGCTACATGTCCCCTTATGCCTTGGCAGGTCTGATATTCTGGGTGCTGTATCCTCCTGAACAAAATAGCATGAGTTCTCTGAACAGAAAGTGGTTTGCACTAGCTCTAATTCCTGATACTGGTTGGCATTTGCTGTTGCTTTCTTCTACAGTAAAATTGCTGCTGGCCTTGTAGTCTATAGAAGGAATTATCCAGCTTACTCCCTTCCCACACGTAGAAAAGGGAGTTACTGAGAACAAAACAAAGCTTTGCTGAGGATTGCATCTCTTCTCTCTATCTGAGGGCATTTTATGTTTGCATGAGCTTGAAGGAAACTGAAAGGGCCCCAGCTGATCTAGCAGGGCATAACCCCCACAAATATCTGCTGCTTTATTTGTGTCTCCTCTGAACCTAGGAGAAAAAGTAGAGAAAGGAAAGGATCTGACAGATTAAACATTCATGACTGTGCTTTACACCAGACTCCATCTGGACAGTAATTGTGCCAGTCTCAGATAACTGTAATGAATGGAGAATATCCAGCAGATGAGAATGTAGCCATGTTTTTCGTGGTGCACACCAAAGGCATCCACAACAGAAAATCCTATTCTGTGTCATGAGCCCACAGTGGTTATTTTCAAACAAGAATTCTTTAATGTGCGTTTAAAAGGTCTTTCAACATTGGTACTTAAAAAAAAAAAAGAAAAAGAAAAAGAAAGAAAACCAGGAAGAACATTTTCAAGGGCCATTTTTGGAAAGTTTGAAAGATTTTTGTGGAAGTCTAATGAGCATGTATGAAATCTGTACCGTTAGAAAGATGTCTAAATATCTTGCAGGTTGGTTATTGGGGATTAAATAATAAACATCATGACATTTAGAAATAGGCTAATAATTGAACGATCCAGGAAGGGCAAAAATCTTGTATCTTTTGCATGCCGATGGATGACACGATGTCAAATGGTAAATTTTATTAACTTTATTATCACCCAATGAAGATAAGTGGCAATAAATTAACTGTGTTCTGGAAATCAACAAGTTACAGAAAGATTTATCACAGAGTTTCCAACATGAGGTTTGTGGAGCACTAGCCGTACATCAGTTCCCTGTCACACTGGTGGTCTTCACTGAATGCATGAGATTACAGGGGCTGTGGTACTAATTCCAGTCACAAAATGCAGTACCTATCTAAACCTCCAGTAAATTGGAGCAAATATGGTGAGATGATCTACTTCCTGTCATAGGGGCTAACTCCTGTTAGCCCTACCTGCAGTGGAGGGAAGTGCTTGAATTGAGAAGCGGAGGTGCTAGTGCCAAACAAGTCTGAAATCTTCAGCCAGGTTAGGAAAAACACAGAGCAATAAGAACTGGTATGTTAGGGTGGAACCATATGTAAGAAAAGTTCTCAGCACAGGAGCAAGGTTAGCAGTTTGGAAGCCACCTTACCCCAAGGGTCGTGTCCCTAGGGTAGCCAGAGGCATGTCAGCAGGCAGCTGAGGCTGTCGCCTTCCACCCCAGTGGTCCCTTGCTGCTCTCCTGCTTCCAGGGAAACTCCACTTGCCATGAGGGCTCTTTGTTGGACATGAGCCCGAATCCACGGAGTTTATGGAAAGATTCCTAGTAAGGCCAACTGCTTTGGCTTGAGTCACTGCACAGAGGCACTCTTGAACTTTAGGAGTTCAGAGCAGAGCTCCATCAGGTGTCAAGAGCATTGCAGGGACAGTGACAGATGTGGCAGTGCCATTGAGTGCCCAGATTTTCTTTAATTCGTTGTCTACCTTCCCCTTCTTGCATTTTAGAGGTTTTTATGGAAAACACATTTGTAACATATTCGATTGCATCTATGCAGGGGAGAACTAGATTGGCATAAAGGTAAACAACTGGCAAATTATTCATAACTCAAAATCTACCCAATGTCTCTTTGTTCCAAAACTTTAGAAATTAGAGACTGCTCACCAGATGTTATAAAAGAAATTACTAATTTAACTGCTAAACTGCTAAAAGGCTCACTCTGGTAATATTTTCCTGCAGAAAATGTCTGTGTCTTGTTAAATGTTTATGGAATACTGTAATTATATTACATTTGCTGTTAAACGATATTGACATTTTTGAATAAAAAGGGTTTTTTTTGTTTCTTTTGTTTTTTGGGGGTTTTGTTTTTTTTTAATCCATATGCACATCTGGCTGGAACCTAATGTGTGGCACTAAAACAAAAAAAAACTCCCCACCCTCAAAGAAAAATGCCTTCTGCCAATGTTTTTCTGTGTATTATTTTTTCAAAGTAGCTCCGGCTTTTGTAGCACCAGCTATGATTAAATACCAGCACTTTCTCACTATCAGCAAATGTTTAAAGGCAAGTAACCAGCAAAGCATTAGCAAACTGATGGCTGCTGGAATAAGGATATATTTAGCAATGAAACAGCTGTTTCTTGAGCAATAACCCAGCTGTTTGGCTGGAGAATACCTGGTAGAGTTATTAATCATATTAAAATGGTAGAAAAAAAAGACTTTGGAAGGCTTGAAACAGACTTTTTAAGGGATTTTTTTAATATATAAAAATATGGCTTTGTCACTGAAATAAATGTAAGAAAAAAAATTGAATATTTGGAAGTCTTTTTGAAGAATATAGTTATTTAAATGGATGCACTTAACATAGCTGCCAGCTACATATCAGGTGCCTCTTTCCCATTCAGTGGGTGATGCTCTTGTAAAACATTTGCAAAATGCTTTGCATTGAAGTGTTTTCTCTATACATTCCCCCTCCTCAGTCTTTCTGAAAAGGGGTCAGATGTGATTTGGCTAACTGGATCATTTAGCACGCATTTATGTTCTCCCATTTCCCATTGAGTAATGGAAGACAGAAATTTGGCTCTCCTTAACTTTGGGAACTATCCATAACTCAAAGAATGTGATTTCTACTGGAGGCTAGAGTAAGGAATATGCATAAAATTCTACCATTTAGCTGGAATTCTACAGACAGACTTTCTTTTACAGGGTTTCCTTGTCACGCAGTAGATTTAATCTGGAGTGCCAGTCAATTACAGTAGGTTTGCGCCAAACAGACGCGAGACAAAGCTCACGCTTTAGAATTGTGACTAATGCTTTTCAATAAGGTGTTGCTGGCTGAGAACATCTCCAAAAGCAGAAGTTTCTTTGTGTGTAGATAGAACCCAACCCTGGCTGCATATGCACAAACTAATTGTAGTGGCTTCATTGTTATTCCAGGTGGTCTTGCACTGCACATCTGGAACCACCACAGTAAGACATATGTATGTACAAAGCACGTGCTTTTTTTCAACAACTTATTAATACACTCAAAAGTGTACAGGTACATTTCTTTTAGCAAGGTTTTGGGTATATCCTTACTTAGGGTACTGGTCCTGATTTAGCTTTCTTTCAGCTGGAACTGAAACATTTAAGTGTATTTTAATCAGAATACAGTATATTGACCTGTCAAAATGTTTCATTTAGGAGAATCAGAGAATTAAAGCAACCTGGTAAAATTGTACTTTTTACTTTATATTGTAATTTTGCATAAAAGCATAGGATGAATAGAAATGTACCCGTCAACAACAAAAATAGCTCAGACTTCCATCAAAGAATTAATTCATATGTTGAAGTCTACATGTAATATCATAGTTAAAATCTGCTCTCACTTATCATGGCTTACATTTTTTGTATTAGGGTAATCTGTCTGTTATATTACAGAATGACTTGAGGGCCTGGCACCGTTCCCTCTCAGCTTCACGTGATCTAGCATGAATGCAAATCCAACACTCATTGCAGGCAATGAATGTGCATACTTTTGCCATTGGATTGCACGTACATCACCTGCCTTGCCACTTGTATGTTTACCCTTCTACTTGTGATCCTGTGACTTCTTTTGGGAAAGAGGCAATTAGAAGAGCAAACTGTGAGTCCTTTTCTGGCTGCGATTAGCGTTAACTTGTCAATTACTCTGAAATGTATCCGATCATAGAATGACCACTTAATCAGTCAAGCATACAGTAAAAATATGTCTAGACTCATTAAACATTCAGTATCAAGGTTTAGTGTCTGCATACACACCGACAGCTCACAGTAAGACAAATGGGCACTAATGCTACAAGCATTTTATAGATCAGTGGAATCACACTTAGCTTGGAAAAGGTATTTGTGTTCTTGGAGTCTCCTTTTCCCTCAGAACATCATGACCTAGTTTGCAGCTGTATTTTTACTGCAATGGATTCTTGCAGCTCAGAGAATCCAACACTCATTGCAGGCAGCATAAAAGGCCCACCTCAATTTCAAGTGTGTGGATGGGTGGAGATTAAATCTAGTCCTTATGTCCAGGATGCTTAAGAGTCTCAAATTCTCCCATAGTGATATATACTCACTTGTATAATAGCGCCTCACAGAAAGCTAGCATCAATGAGCCAGAGTAAAGGAGGCTGCAGAAGAGACAACCAAAGTTTCTCCATCATACACTGTGTTGTTCCACAGCAATCTTTCAGGGTTATATGATTTCATTCAGAACCATGGGCCCACACTGTGGATAACTGATCATCAGCAGAAGACACATTTCCTCGTATTAGTTGCATAAAAGTATACATTAACATTCATGTATTTATGTGTGTATACATACCAAAATCACAGAATCACAGAGTGGTAGGGGTTGGTAGGGACCTCTAGAGATCATCGAGTCCAACTACATGTATGTGTGTGTGCATTTTACAGAAAGATAAACAGAAAAATGTTGCCGATAGTATCTACATAAAACATTTTAAAGAAAAATGTATTAGAGCCTTACGTGTCATCCTTAAATTAATTGTTGGTTGTTTCTGAGTCTTCTCAGTCACTGTGGAGCAAATGTAGATTTCCATTTCTTTGTGTAGATCATATGATGTATAAAAAGTTCTTAAGTTTTACCAGCTGAATCTTTCCAAAGCAGCTATCCAAGGAACCAAAGGAAAATTTAGACATTTTCCCGTACGTTAAACAACTTTGAAGAATAGCTTTCCCCTTCCGAAGGGTCACTCAGTCTTTCTCATCTATTGTATGATCTAAGTGAAAGTGTATATTGTCATAGTAATGTGGATCCTCATGGGACATGTCCCAGAACTAGAGGTGAGTGTCTGTTCTCATCTTCCTTCCTGCAGCTGGATACTCCAAGGGCTGCCTAATTGCCAGCCTAATGAGTGATGAACAGTAAAAAAAAATGTTAACAGCTGTCACCATAACGTAATCAGTAATCTCATCATATGTAAAATTCCATCTTTCTGGAAGCTAGGCACTCTAGCATATTAGTACTGTGTTAATCCCTGAGAAAAATAATAAATTGTGATTTATTTATTTGCAGTCTTAATCTCTTTTTGTGCATCTATTTCTAGGCTGGACAGTTTTTTTACGGAACATTTCTTTTTGGCATTCATTTCAAATGCACAGGATTTTCTATTCTATTTCACTCACTGTTGCTGGCCAGTTGAGACTGTTCTTGTGCTGGATTAGTGCACAAGAATTCCTTGCAAAATACTTATGAAATGAGCTCTGTAATTGCTTTAGAATGGGAACAGAATAGTCCCCAAACCGTGTACATTTATTTTTAAGTGACAGTACCTTACTAGTACTTCTGAATCTCTGCCCCTCATCTAAATTCTGACATATTGTTGGTGTTCCTATGTGTTTACTTTTACAGAGCAAGGGTACACTCTCTTTTATACGCAGTTTATAAGTGTAGCTGAATCTAAGGAAAATTATAATAGGAAGTAAAAGTTAACAACTGGTAAGAGCTTTGTTTTTCTTCATTGGAATTTTTTTATTCAGATATGTTTTTCTTTTCATGAAGAAACGTGTTTGGTTTTTTTTGAGCAATGCCATCTGCAGGATTTCTAAAGACACTGGTTTTGTTCTTTTGGGTATCAGTTCTTCAAAGACACGTCCATCCTAAGTTTTATGCTTGGAGTTTGATCCCACTGACTTTAACAGAACTACTTGGCACCAGAGGGGTAAGCAGTGAGGTTGCACTGAGAAAACCATTTGCCATCAGCTGTCATTTGCCAGCAGATGAATTAGAAAGATGCGATGTGAGATACAAATGTACATTGCCAAACTCTCCACTGCTTGAGTAAAAATCCTGTCAAAAGCACTTTTGCTCATGACACTCAGAAAAGAAAAAAATAAATCATGCCCACTTTGAGAATAGCACTCCTCAAATTTTTCAGAAGTAGGAATCTCAGTCAGTGTCTCCTCTTGTGCAGTGCAGACAATGGGCAGGTTATGTACCGCTCTCTAACAGCAACTCCGTACAAGGGCATCAGATGTTGTAGCCTTGATACGAAGTTCAGCAACTTCCGCAGTTTAACTAAGGAGGGTTATTCACTGTACCTGAGGAGAGCTTGTAAATTTTTTCAGCTATTTTACTCAGTGTAATAAAGGAAAATGCCTCTATAAACTTATATCCGTAGACCATCATAGCTGCAACAACACCAGTTACAAAATGTAATGCATCTAAAAAATAACACATCCATTAGGAGACAGGAATAATTTTCTTATAAAGTTGAAATGAATTGTCAACATTTTTTATAATCAGTGAGAGCCATGAGCAAAAGCAGAAGGTAGAAATGCTGGTGGTCTGATCCCTAATTTGTTTTAAAGAGAAATAAAGATAGATTACTTCTTTTAAGATAGAGCAGTGATATTACTTTCCTAACTCAGAGTACTAATTTCTCCTAGCATTGATAGTTCTGTATTGCTTTGAGCCCTTGAAAGAGTCCTTATAAGGCTCTGTATCTCCAGAACTACTTCTACTTTTGATACCTGCTTGTTCTTGGACTGATCTTTTTTTGTTATGTCACACAATGCAAAGAATTTAAGTCAGTTCCTCTTCTTGGCACTCCCAGTCATTACATTTGTGTATTAGGACAACCAAGGTATATGAGAATAAACCGTTGATGGAATTAAGAAAAGTATTAACTAACTGCTTTAATTTTGCACCATTAAAAGGGTACACAGTTCTTTAAGTCCTGAACAGAAGGACCACTCAAAATCAAAATGCGAACAAGTTGTTTACCCATCCTTAGCAGTTTTTTAGAGTCTGTGGTAAACAATTTTCATTTGAAATGAAATGAAGAATGCAAAATAAATAGATGCTAGGTATGACTGTGAGAGATGTGGATGGAAATAACTACCAAAGCTAGGCCTAGGACAAAGTCCCATTAAAAGATCATTATAATAAGTGTCACTCAAACACTGTAGCATTTGCCTAGAAGGCAAAAACAATTAAGTGCTTCTAGTCAATGATGGAAGCACTAGGAAGTTGGTGGAGGCTTAGACCATTTCTTTGAAGCACAGATTTCCATGAGAGCAGGAAGAAAGATTTTTGAAGGCTCTGAAATAGGTCAGAAGAGAATTTGATCTCTGAAGCAATCTCTCATTTGCATGCATCAGGTCTAAACCAAGCCTACAGAAGTAGAAAGGATGTCACTGGTTCAGGCTAAATTTATGCTGTAGCTGACTGCTCACGCAAGTAACATTTATAAAAATATGTATTTCTTTGTTTATGGACTTCAAGCATGAACATTAAATCTGGTCCAATACTGACCTTCCCTCCAAAAGTCCTTTAGCAGCTGAACCATTGTGTGATACTAAGTACGTTCCTTTTATGTCATTGTGTCTTTTGCAATACTGATGAGTTATAAAAATTTCCAAGTAACAGGCATTATACATCATGTGGAATTGTTTTTCTTCAGCAGCTTATAATATTGTGGCTTGAGCACCAGCTTAATCAAATCTTATTTCACTATTTTATCTTGTATGCTCCCTATTGCAGAGTGTTTTAAGTATTGCAATTAAAACAATGATTTCTCATGTCCTCTTTTCTCTCATTCCTTTTACAGCATATTGTATATACATGCACAAAATGAGCACCACTTGCAGATTTTCAGATCTCATGTTCTCTACATGCAGACAGTTACTTGTTAGTTAGACTTTTTCCCTTTAGAAACATAACAGTATCTTTAGAAAGCTAATGTTAAGCCTCATTTCTTTTTTTTCAAGGATTGGATGGACTTATAAGTCATCATAATGATGGCTAGGAAAGATCTAACAAAGCCAGTATTAACCTGATATAAATATTTCCTTACTAGAGCCATCAGCTCTCAAAACATTGTGCTCGCTTCTAAATCCTGTAGTTTTGCAAACCTATTTTGGCTAAAATGTATGGAAAGATGCAGAAGTGCCTTTCATCTGATACTGCAATATTTATAGGCTCCCATATAGGATGGTGGTCTTGAGTTCACTGTGTGCAGCAAGAAGACAGAAGAGCTTGTTTCATTCACAGATTTCCTGAAGGACTTCAAACAAGTCATCAGAGGTGGTGGAACTGGACAGACAACCGAGTTCAGTATACAAAACTTTTGTGAGTGTATGAAATTAAAGAAGCAACATTTTCTCTGCCTTGAGCAACCACTTTCATTACCTTCAAGTCATGAGATGTCCTCTACTATTTCTAAAGATGGTACTGAACTATCTCATAGTTACATCGTTATAGTAAATGACTGTGTTCTAGACTGTCCTGTATCAGTGACTTTCTATGGACTTCCTTAAATAATTGTGTCTTCCTTTTCCCATCCCTTTGTCTCCTTCTTTTGAAAGTTTCCATGAAGCTCCCATAAATTTCTAGACCTGTCACTATGAAATGCATTGCGTTTTCTGACATTGGAAAGAGAAAGTGGCTGAAATCATCAAATTAACATTTAATCACTGACAAAATGAGCTGTACATTTATCAGAGATTTACATGTTTATTCAGTGCTTGATTGACGCATAAATATATATGTGCTCTTTTTTCCCTTAGTGCTTTTATAAACCTTCAAATGAGTTTGACGCCTTCCGCTGAGAGATTTAATTGTTGCTCTATGCTTTCCATGTGAATGATGAAAGTCAACCAGAATTACTGCTGAGTGAATGAGAGCAATCCAGAATTATGATGAATGGGAGTAGTGAATGATCAGTGACTGATGTAAGCAAACCATTGAGTCTGAAGCTCCCATCATTAGAGGGATGTGATACCTCAACTGAACATTTTTGTGTCCTACTTTGGTCAAATAGGATATTCATCTTTAAGCTTTTGAGTGAGAAATTAGTGGATCATAAAACAGCATACAGTTCTTACACATTTCACCCATTGTTTAAGTTGAGTAGAACAGGGCTCATTTACATCATAGTTTGAAACAAGATGATCTTTAAGATCATTTTCCACCCAGGCCATTCAATGATTCTATGGATTAAAACGTTGTTGAACATTCCTGCAGAGCCTGAGTCAATGCTGGTCCCTCAGTTCATTCCACTACAAAGCTTTTCTTCCACTCACTAGGCTCCAATCTGATGGAATCAATCTCAGAGAGCATTACTCTGTGCTCAGTTTGCTGCTTCAAAGTAAATTATTTGACCCCTGCAATTTGAATTCTTATTTCTTTATTTCTATGCCCAATAAAAACTATGGCTCACATACTGGGTGTTAAGTCAGGATATGTCAGGCGACAGCAGGAGAGCATACACCAAAGAGTCATTTTGGCAGAGCTGGTGATCACAGTTGAAATTATGTGACCGATATACAGGAAATCATGGAGATAAAGAAACCATTTTTCTAGTAAAACTTATTTCTAGTGAAATCTAGGAGTTTCTGAGGCATGACTCAAAACTGAATGTGGGCTAGAGTAGGTAATTAATAGAACTGTGAAGAAGAAACCAAAGAGGTCAAAGTAATCGGCTTTAGTTAGAGAAGATGGAAAACTGAATGAATACTGTTTTTTGAAGGCAGGACATCAGGAGAGCAAATCTTTACCTCCTATTCAAAGCAGTATAATCAGAGCACTGGTGGCAGAGAGTGGGTCTTAGGTTCACCTCAGTCCTCATTTCCTGAGGTGCCTTTGACGCCACTGAAGTGTATTAAAGACAATCTTGTCTGGCAGTATTTCAAGAGAATGGTTATTACAAAATGCAGCATGAGCAGAGAAAAATAAATGGTCATCAGCAATGTCCTTTTAACACTGTGTGTGTATAAGAGGAGTGGGAGCATGTGCACACATGTAAGTAATCTGGATTTAAACTGATTTTAGATTAAATGCTGTCAGATGAATAGGGAAAAAAAATGTTTTATGCTATGTTGCCCACATTTGGGTAAGCCTGGCTGGTAAAAACTTTAAGCATTAGAAGAATTATTTTTTTACTGGTGTTTTAGGAGAAATGACTGGTAACCAGTTACGGTGTTTCATACAGGCTTTGTTACATCTCTTTTCCTTTGTTGCTCTAAAAGAAAATAGAATGTGGCCAGCACACTGTATATATTAGCAGGTTAACATACTGGGCCATACTTGCACTTTATTGTAAATGTTTTTGATACTTCTTCTAAGTCTGTGTTTACCTTGGGTAATTTCTTAGTTCACACATGTGAAATAACAGCTGGGACTTGCCAAAATATAGCAGTCAAGTGCTGTACATGTAGTAGCTTTAAAACTAACACAGGTGTCCTAGATCCCTTACACAGAATAAACAGAAGCACATGATCAAGAGTGTGTCTAACTCCTCTCTTCTGGAAATGACTTGTCTTGAAATGCTTGATCTGACAGTCACTCTGGGATCTGAAGGAAGATGCATCACATGGGTAAATTATTGTTGATTTCTACAGAAACTAGAAAATATGCCATCTATTGTCTTTAGTTGAAGTGCGGCGTCATACCTGAATCTTCCGATTTCCATTTTTATTTTTTCCTCCCCTAGGAAAAAACAAGCACATTTAATGAGCTCAGTTCACTCCTGGGTCATCCAGGAGCACAAGAACAAAACTTTCATCACCAAAAAGACCACCCAGAGAGGAGGAAGCTGCACTTCCCCAGGAGGGACAAAAGGCAAGAAAGTCCCAGTGGTTTTTCTCCAGATCCCAAGCCATGATGACCAGCTGCCTCACCAGCAGAAGTTCAGAGGCCCCAGCCATGGAGATGGGGCCTGTTTCTTTTCAGCGTGAGTGCACCTTGTTTCCCTTCTGCTGGCAAGGCTGTCTGTAGACAAGAAAATACAAACACAGTGTGCTCTTTGGTTTTCCTTATAAAGGCTTTTTTTTTTTGTTGGGAGTTTTTGATCCTGTGATTTCACATTGTTCTGCCATTTCAGTACCTGAAAGAGCAGTAACAAAAAAAACTGGTATATTAATGACAGCTAATGGAGGATGAGCTGGCCATGGATTTGCACAGCTGTAGCCAACTGGGATTGAGTATATACTCAAGATTCAAACTGATAATGAACAGGAGGAATGGAAAATTGAGATTTTGTTCTCAGAGCAGTTTTGTCTCCACAAGGATGGTGTACATAAAAGGGATGTATCCATGGGAACACCTGTGCCATCTTGTTGCCTGTGTAACACTGGCTGGCAATAGATAAACAAACATACATATGTGCAAGAAAGAAGAGCTGTTGCTTTTCTCTACCTAAATGGTATTGTTTTGCAAGGAGTAGCATCCAAAATATATAAGTGAAGACATTCATTTGGAAAATTCACTCATTACCAAGTTGTATTTTGCATAGCAATTTCATTGACCTGCACTTTCTGATGAGAGCATATGATGCCTATTGCCTGTAAGGACAGATATCAAACTTTTGGAAAAGGGCTGTCAATCGTCTGGAGTCAGTGTGCTCAGTCTGAGAATTTGTGAAATGAGACAGAAGTTTCCAATACTAAACTATGTCTGATTTTGACAAATGTGCTTGTATTAATAGCTCTAGCATATGAGATCCTATGGAAGTATCTGAGGTTTTATTGTCATTAAAATAAAAGCTGGGAATGGTTTTCTAATTACAATATGAAAATGTTTTCCATAAAGAGTATAAAAAATATCTGAAAAAGGGTTAATTATGTGAATGTCCAATGCCAAAGGGCTCCTTTCCATTGCAGGGTTAGTCTAAATTAAATTTCAAATGTTGCCTGTAGCTGCACTGGGTCTTTGTACCCGAAACATTGCCTGCTTTTTCCAGTTGTAGCAGTTGATCTGATTAAAGATATTGGTTCTCCTTAGAGATTACCTTGCTGTTTTCTTGTAGATATTGCAACTGAGTAAATCTTACTGAGTGTTTTGTCTTGACCTCTCTATAGAGGTAGAAGTGTCTTGGATTCAGACCTAGATTCCTGAATACTTTTCTTCTAGATAATGTAATACATTGAGTTTTAAACACTGTGCCTGGCCAGGATAGGATTAGCGAGGCATTAATCGATTGCAGGAGGATCAAGGAATTGGATTAGAGCTGCTTCACGACCCAGAAAGTTGATGTTTCTGAAGGTAAACACCCCTGCTTGGGGACATGAGATAAAGAAAGCAAGATTTAATGAACTGCTTTGAAAGAAGGGTGAAGCCAAGCCTGTGTCCTGCTTTTTCAGTATGTTCCAGTTATCCCTTGGGATAATAATATTTTAATACAATGCCAGCTTTCTTTTTAATATGATCCTTGAAATTTCTTTTAGGCCACCTAAAATGTCATGGCTTTTTCCTTCATCAATCAAAACATATTTTTTTTAACTTCAGGATGTTTGCTCAGTAGAGCTTTCTGTTTTTCTTTCATTGATTTTCTTTTTAACACACAGTTGTTGAAAACTTAATTTTGCGTTTAGTCAGCTTTGTTCAAGATGCATTACTATTCCAAGTAGAATGTGTGGTAGGTTTTCTGCAGTCCAGTGCAAAGGACGTACAGCATGATGGATGATGTTTGGAACAAAAAGTTGAATGAGTACAGGCATTACCAAAGTTGATCTTTTTATCTGAAAAGAGAAATCCTTTTCTTCGTTAACCTTTGATAAGTAATTTACAATGACACTTTGGAAAAAATTCCATCTGAAAAATAAACGCTACTTTAGATTTAGTGGTACAATCATATAAAAACCTTGTGAACATAAAAACATTTTAAAAGAAGTGCGGGGGACAGGGTTTATATTTCTATTTTACTTTATGGTTTTTTAGTAATCAGTCTGTATAAAAATGGCACTTCTTCCCCCAGAAAACTTTGCTCTTATCTCTATTTAGCGTCACCCACACCACGTTAGGGAGCAGCAAGTATTGGCTATTGCTACTTTCTGATTCCTATCTAGAAGGAGTCATGCGGATTTTGCCTGACAGATTAATTCGCTGCCTTATGAAACTTCATATAGTAACTCAAATATGAGGGGCAAAATTCTCAGCAAAGTGAGAACATATTGTTATTGCCAAGTAACCTGAAATCCAGCAGTTTGAAGACCTTTCTCTTATTCTCAGATGGGAAAAAAAGACCAGCTTGTCCTACATCATAGCCCAGGGAAATCTGGTCCATGGGTAAAAGAATTCTGTTGTAGAAAAAACAGATTGTAGATGGTTTAGTATACGAGGCCTTGGTGAGAATGTTGTGTCATTAATTCATCCTCTTTATGCAGTTTGGGCACTGCTTTCTTTTTCCTCTGGGGATTTCAGAACAGGGAGCACAGCCTATTTCCAAGGCGTTCCTTTTAGCAGCGGTGGAAGAGCATGCACTCTCAATGACTGCAGTCATATTCAGTTCATTTGTTGCAGTTGTCTGCATGTCTATGGTTGGAAAATAAGCCAGAACTGCCCATCCAGTTTGGATAGGCTTTAAGAAAGTGAATCTATGGGGCACAGACCCCTTCTCATGCATGCTGTGGAGAGCAGAGTGACATAAATCCATTTTTGTCTTTCCTCCAGATCCCATTAGCAACTAGCATGCTTTGAAGAAGATGCTCTTTAAATAGGAATTTTCTACCAGTATTCCTTGATAACTCAGAAAGCGAACATGAGGTCAGTAGGCTAATAGCACTGAATCAGAGCAAGTGCATCCAAAAGGCATGTCAGGCTGGAAAGGAGTACAATCTGCTGATCAAAAGCAGAGCAGTTCTGTGGCCACAGTGACATACGGGGACTTGCATGCAGAATTTGTTCTCTCCTTGTTCACCTCCTCTTGCGAGGGTAACTTTGGCCATGAAAAATACTGTAATGTTTGACAATGGAAGATACTGATGAAGCAGTCAGTACCTTTTACCACCATACTGACTCACATTCTTAACTACTGCAGTTGTCTGCCCAATGGCTTAATTAGTGTTGCCTGAAGTTAGAATGAAAGATGACAGCACCCTGCTGTAAAGCAAATGACTGATCTCTTCCATAAGCACATTTTTGTTCTAACTTCAACAGGCTGAATTCTTGGCTAAGCATTAATCTGAATAGCTCTACTTTCCAGATGCTGTTTTGCAGCAGCTGAGAATCTCGCCCTAGTAATGTTGTGCTCCCTGCCCACATAGTGCTGCCCTGTAAAGAAGTGATAACAGCTTCACAGGTAGGCAAAATGCTGGGTCATAAGGTCTCAGAGTCTTGATAGCAGAAAACAGAGTCTTCCAAGCAGCTCAAAGGATGGAGAACTCAAAGCACTCTGATCCAACAACCTAATCTCTAAAATGCAGTGACAGATAGGAGAGTTAACTAATAGCTTCGTGTTAAATTGCTGAGCACATGCAGATTTGGCCTCCGTGCCTGCAGAGTGCCTGCCAACGTGATTATCTTGCTGATAAAACACAGAGACCTCCCAGAGAACAAGTTGTGCCTGCACCACCACTCAGGACTTGACAGGTGCCCCCACCACAACCCCATCTCCTCTCTCTATGTCTTCTCTGGTGCTGCTTGCCTGCAAGAGGCAGGAAAGGGTGAGCTCTCCCTGTCATGAGAGGAAGGGAGCAGTATTAAGAGGGCACCAGGGCGATATGGGTCTCCCTACCTTTTCCACTTTGCTTCTACCTTCCTGAAACCTGTGGGCAGGGGAGGGTGCAAGAAGCCCCCAGCACTGTCCCACAGCCACGGCATGGTGAAAGGAAGGGTGAGAGGAGGCGGGGTGCGGAGCCATGCTGGGCAGCACGCATGTAGGACGGCAACCTTTGGCTGGATGTCACCAGGCACATGAACAAGCTACTTCCCAGCGGTATCTAAAAGGTCTAGGAGCCTTTCATAAGAGGTTTCTGAACATACCCCGAGGAGAAAGGAAGTTTTGAAAGGCGGGATCTGAGGAGAGGAAGTGACTCATGAGCTCAAAGAAAGATGGGCAAGGAGCGGAGCTGAGGAGGCAGCAGGAGGGATCCCCAACTGTGCAGCACCGTGGGAAGGGGGTGAGGAAGGAGCCTGGGGCTGGAGCAGCAGCTGCAGCCCTACACTTGCCCTGTGAGGAACAAGAAGTTTTTTTGTCCTTATTTTACATTTTGCAAATAGACATCTTTCATCACTCTAAAACAATAAAAGCAGATGTGGCTTAGATTTTGTGAGGGCACAGGAGAGATGTTGACACGAGTCATCTCTGGGACTTCTGTACTGGCTCCTCACAGAGCTCCTCCATAGGAGTGTTTCTCCACCTCTTTCTGTGGGATATCCTTTTAGTCTGAGTGAGGCTTGAGCTCTTTCACTGCATCATCTTCTGCACATCAGTGGTTGTAATCTGTGCAGCCTCTGTGAAAATGAGACTTCTCTCCTAATGAGGAAGCCCTAAATGTGAAAAATAAACTAAGAACTTCCTGGCTTTCAAACGACTTCCCCCCTTAATTATGATGTTCTAATAATATCTTTTTTTTTTTTTTAATTTTTAATTAGCTGATCTCTACTTGATCCAAATAATAAACTGGCTGCAAATCTGTGCTGCCTCTCCTAGAGAGGACAAAAATAAAACGATGCTACCTTTAGTTCCTTTAATTTATTTACTTTTAATGAGCTGTTCTTTGGACCAAGTACGGCAGATCAGAGGAGAGTACTTAAGTTTTATGTTGAACTAGATCCCTTTTGTGCTGAGATCCGTAGTGCCGCAGAACTCCCTCCCTATCATAATCAAGATGTGTGCTGCACAAGTATTACCAAACCATTTCACTGGCTTTTACTTTGTGGCATTGACTAGTCTATTTGTAATGTGTATGTAAACAAAATTGCATATTAGTTAAGCACTTCAGGCATTGTTTAAAGCATTTTATTCCCCAGAGAACTACAGAGCCAGAACTGGGAAAGAATGATTTCCTTCATTGCTGAGGTCACAAGAGTGGAATTAAAACAAATGGGAAAAGTTTGTTGCAAAAGCTGAAAATAATGCTCTACAATTACATCTGCAAAAGCCATAGGTAATTACTTTCTGTGTGCACCTCCAGAAACAAAGTGTCACAGAGACCCACATAATCTTGCAGACAGCCTTAGCCAGTTATTAGTTGAAGCTTGATTTGAAGACTGTTGTAATTAAAGCCTGTGACTATTCATTAAGGGAAAGATGTATGCAAGATGTCTTTCATTCTGAGCCCAGAAAAAAAGAGCAGCGTGTTACAGAGCCTTCCCCAGGAGTTAGTTAGAGTTAAGATTCAAATCCTGGCCATTGCAACTTGGAGCTCATTTAATCTCAGTTTTACTTGTCTGTTTAAAGAAAAAGTGGGTTTATGTGTCAGGGTCTGCTTCTCCACCTTCCTCCTAGTCTTTTGTGCACTTCAAACTTTTCATGTTCTCCTACAAAACTAGGACTTGAATCTTGAAGATATTGACCTAGCAATGGCAAAAATTTTTTTTTGCATAGTGTATGCTGCATTGTCATGCCAAACCTATTGGTCTGTTCCTAGAATCTATTCTTGTTTTAGTCAGAGTCCTGTTGAGCTTCTGGAAGAACCTTTGCATCAGAAAAGGAATCATGTTCTGGTAAAAGAGTCTAATCATCCTGTCTGCTAAGTCCATTTGGACCATCTGCACAGTTCCATTCTTACTTCATATTTTAGTCAATATGGCGTTTAGTTAAATCAGCCAGCGACCAACTGATAGCCAAACTGGTAGCAAATCAGAGTATGCCAGGACATATCTGGAAGTACTTCTTCATGATAGTCACTGCAATCACTACCACTTATGGTGCAGACACCTGTAGGATCACCTTGGTGCTTCATAACATGGTGCTTCCTATGCCTTCTTGCAAACAAACAGTGTTTCCCCGATGATTACCACAGACCAGACTCAGCCCTTGCAAGGAAGGAGACCCCAGTGACAGTGTGTGGCAGCTCTGATGCCACGTTGTAATTAGCTGAATTTGTATTTTCAGGCACTTGATGGCACAGAGGGTTCACAAGTATGTTCCTAAGTGACATGTGGCATTTGCGTACAGACATTACTTTGCCTGCACCTCTAAAATTACCATGAGTTGCATTAAACATCATCACAATCAGAATTTTAGAAGCATCTTTAAAGTAGTTCCATGCATTTATATAAAAATTTCCCTGAGGAATTGCACACAGTTTTGTTTTCCTCAATTTGCTAGAGTATAATTTCCTAGCACAAACTCAACATCAACAGAATTACAGAAAACTGAACAAATTGCAGGAAAACATCAGCCAAGTACCCAAGGTGGTATCCATTCCCTCTCCTCATTATTTTAGCTGGCTTATGCATATCGAATGTCCCTGTCCAGAACTTTTGCATCTAAGTGGAGCTCAGTGAATCAGAAATCAGTATACTTCTTTGAAACTCGAAGTCAGCTTAGTTTCTATTCCATTTTTTTTATTGTCAGCACCGACATGGTTTTCTCATGAGAAGCGGAGGGCTCCCTCTGGTGGTCTTTAAAAAACAGAAAATTAGTAGAGGAAAAGCCCGCACATAACATAAATCTAAAAAAGCACCGTCGTTTTTTGTTTGTTTCTTTGTTTGTTTTTGCATAAGCGGTTGTTGAATGTTTGCAAAGTGGCACATCTGATTCCCTCACTGTCACCATGCTCACTTTTCATTTCAGTTAATTCTTTATCTTTTTTTTTTTTACTGTTGTCATCTTGATAGTAGATAAATATACATATTGCAGAGCAGTGAGGAATGCAGTTCTGCTGAGGGGCTGTGCTTTCATTAACAGTTTCATCAGCAAGACCTGAATGTATCTAGTTTTTCAGCTTCTTCTACTCATTCTTCTCCCCCTTTCAGATTTCAACTGGCATCTGTAGCTGTTTACTGTAGAAAAAAAAAATAGCACTTATTTCTTGGTAGCTACTGTGAAAATTAATGATAATATAAAAAGAGAGTTAGTTTTCCCTTATACATAGCACTTATACCTGGAGGCTGAAGGAGATACAAAAAAAGAAAATGCTGATGGCAACAATGCATTTCTCTCTCCCTTGGCTCAAATACATGGACATGTCTGTTGCTGGTGAAAAGAGACTTGCAAAGGAATGTTCTACATTAATTCATTACTAATTACAAACATACAGAACATGCAAGGTGCAAATTGCTCTCATCGTGTTCTGCTTCTGCAGAAATTGGTGCTGGCCTGCAGGTGGTCTGGCACACGGCTGCAATTGCAGTTCAGGATTGTGCATGGGGCCAATGCCCGAAAGGCTGCAGCCGTGGTGGTCAAATGCCGGTTGTGCATCTACTGTGTGGCTGCTTCTGAAGCAGCCAGGTGGTGATAGGAGTCCAGAAACACCTCTGGAAAGCCCTGCAGGGCAGCCCTTTCACCATTGTCTGCGATCACACCCCACGGCTTTTTCCCATGTCAGTACATGCCAGCAGAGAGGAAATCAGGAAACAATCTTTGATCTGTGGGAGTCAGGAGTTATCATGGTTAAATTTCCTATGCATCCTCACCTTTTAAAGCAGAAAGCTTTATTTCCATTCTATTTGATATATGCAGTAATTGTAGGGAGAGAAAGAAGGGGCAGAGACCTAAACTTGAGAAGGAATTTTACCTGTGCAAAATTTTCAAAACACCTTTGAATCATTGTATTTTTGTGTCTGACTAATTTCATCCTTCTGCCCCATTTGATTAGAATTCAGGAGGGATCAATTGCATTAAAACAGCATAATGTCCACCATTTTAAATTTGATTTCTTGAAGCAGATCTTATTGGATAATTTGATTAATAGCCACAGGGAATTGCCATTTTATTTAATATTACAGTCAGGCTTCAAGGTAGGAGGAGGCACCACACCAGGCTGTCATGTAATATCAGAAAAAAAAAAAAAAAAAGGGTGATACTCTTGTTTTCTTCTGTAGAATGAAGATTCTAACTCTAGTGACAAAAGTAAGAATCTTGTTGCTCAACTCCATGTGCACAGTTATATTTGAAAAAATCTGAGAGTAGTTTCCATTAGGTGGCCTACTGATTCTGGGGTTAAGTATACAGGTGTTATTTACAGACTGCAATTGGGAAACATGTGCCTTTTTATTTTAGCAATAACTTTTACTCCAGCTAAAGAATTTGTTCAGTACTGAAAGTCTTTTCTGACTGCCAGCAAAGGGCTCAGTCCTTTGAGATGCTGAACATTCTGGCTGCTATCCAGCGAGGCACTTAGGTATGTCCTTAATCTTAAACACAGGTCTAATCCCCAAGACTCCACTGAATAGAAGCCAAAGCACTCAGTACTCTGCAGATGAGACCTCCAAACCTCTTCTTCATTGGTCTTCTGCAGGGTTTCCATAGTTTTGTTATAGTAATATGGTAAGAATTAAGCCAATGGCATTTAAGGCATCGCTTTAAAAATATTGCACAAAGATAATACATACTGTATCATACAGTAGATCAGCTTTCAAACCGGGAAAATTAAGTTTTCTGCAAGCTTCAGCTCCTTTGTTTTTTCGTACAATAGAGAACACTCTTGTAGCATCTTACGTGGTTTTGATTATAGTATTTGTGATTCTTTAAATATTTATTCTTCAGCAGTTAAGAAACTTGGTGAAGGGGAACTTTATAAACATTTATCATGGATCAAGTGTACACGTGGAAAGGAAATGAGGCTCTCTGTTCCTACAGGGGAGAAGTACCTTTTCATAAAAGCTGTGGCCCCAATTCAGAAGAGCATCTTGATTCTGGACAATGATTGAGCTCATACCCAGCCATACCCACATGTCCAAGTTCTTTTGTTCTGAGTCCTCTAAACCAGAAGTGCTGCCCTGGTTGGTGCCTGTTCCACTCAGCCGCCCATGGATCACTTCAGCAATATCAGATGTGCCATTCAGAGTTCACAGCAAGCAGCTCAGCAGAAGACAGATGAGTAAACTCTCCCTCCACCATCTGAAGAGTTTGTTTGCTTTTTAGTGATTGGCAGTGGTGTCATGTGAAATACCACTGGGCAAATTCCATTTGATTAAATAATTATCGCCTGTGACCAAAAAATGTACCATGATGTGTAAAAACAAATTAAAACTCCCCAAATTCCCTGCACTTCCTTCCTTGCTCTGTTAATTGCTCTTTCACAGGCAAGTGAAACAATTATTGACTTTAAGCTAGAGAAGTTCAAAAGTAGGTAAGGTACTTGGAACTTCAAATATTGTGCGCTGATTAAAATTTTTCCAAAGCTTATTTAAAACAGCTTCCCCTAAAAGAGATGTAAAACACGTCTGTCAGCTGATGCATTGCGGGTTGCCAGGGCACACTGCTGGTTCAGATTCATCTTGCTGTCAGCCAGAGCCCCCAGATCCCTTTCCATGAGAATGCTCTGCAGCTTCTTGTCCACCAGTTAAGAAAGGTTGGCTGGATACTTTAGCTAGACAGGGCTTTCTCTCCTGATCAGTTTCTTCCCCTTTTTGTTTTCTTCTACTTTTGTTTTGGGCACATGCTTTCATAATTAAGGTTTAGTGCAGTTGTTTCTGCCATCTACAGTAGCTCTTCCTCTGACTTGCACAAAGAGATGTGTTGTCTGCTTTCCTACTTTTTAGCTGAAAAACTGAAAAGTTTCTGAAGTGCTTTGTCCAACTTTTGACTCATTCCTTCAGTATCTTCAAAACATCTCTTTGTCTGTGAAGGCTGTGCTAAAAGAACACGTCTTATTCCTATTCCTGTGAATGTCTGTTTGGCTGGGCATTATTTCTGAATTCAGGGCAGATCTACTCTAAAAGTGGCCTATCTCGGCCCTGGTCAGTATCTGTTGATGGCATCGCTCAAGACAAACCTGACCTGTCGAGACACAGTTTTTCTCATACCACCTTCCCAAACTTGTGAGGCTGTTGCTATTTCAGGTGGCTTAAAAATATGTGCACAGTTTGTACTTTGAATGTTTAATAAGCTTAAAACATGAAATATATAATGCAGCTTGAACTTTCCTGTGTTATTTCATCACCAAAAAAGCAAAGTCTCGAGGCTCCGCAATTGCCTTTGTCAGAATGTAAATTCCAACATGTAATACCCAGGCTGTATGTTTCAGGAAATCAGTATTAACCTATTAGCATGCCGTTTTCCTTGGAGAGGAGCCATCTTCACACTGAGCCTGTATTCCTGCCTCAAACCTTCCTGTCACTGTTCCGTATCCACGACCCAGCCTAAGGCTGCCTTTGACGGTTCCCGAGCCATTTCCTGCATACTGCACTAGCACTAATTGAAAATTTGGGTGGCCTTGCTTATTTATTTTCATGGAATGTAGTGGGTTATATTTTCATGGCACTTTCTCAGCAGTGCAGCGTTTCAATTTCAAAATCACTGCAATATGAGGAAAAGTACCCCCCAAAATTAAAAAAATAACAATAAAAACCAGCATACCTTTGATTAATTTTTACAGTAGTTCTTTTGTAAAAATATATAATGGAAAAAGGATTCAATGTTGCTTTTGTCTCTCAAGATCAGAGGTAAGAGCAGCAACTTAAATACATGTACAAGACGATCACATGCAGACAAAATGAGTCACGAAAGTTTAAATGCACAGATGCTGTGGAAATGAAAAGATAATATAACATGTATTCTTTGCAAGTCTTGCAGAGTTCAATCCCTACACGACGCGTGTGGAGGGAGGGGAGAAGAAACCCCCCTGCTCTCTCTAGGCAAATTCCAGCTCTGCTGGCATCTAGGGTTGTCCCTGGCCCTGTGTCTCCCCACATTACTGCAGGAACGCAATGTCACAGCAGCCAGGGTCACTGCATCATCCTTGCCTTTGTGCTCATAGGTGCACATCCTTGGGTACATCTGCTTGTCTTAGATTTCAAGATTATTCAAATATTTTTCCAAATCCCTCCTCAAAATTGCAGACCTATGTCATTTTTATTTTCCCTTATTGCTTCATTGTTTTATTGTTCTTTGTTTGTTGGTTTGTTTTTTGGAGAGAGCTTAAAGATATTAAAGACTGGTTGAATCATGCCAGTGTGAACAAACAGTACTGTGTTTGTTCTTTTCCCCTCAACATTCCAGTTGGAACTATTGACGTTTTTGAGAAACATACTTTCATCCCTGGAACGCAGACATTAAGAAACGTGTCGTGATAAATTTGCCACTAAGATGCTGATTTGTATCCCAGAAATTATTTGGAGGAAGAATGAACTATAGATAGACTTAGTTCTTACCTGAAAGCACATGCCTTTAAGATTGCCAGATTATTGGAATTTATAGATATTTCAGAATGGATGCAAAACTGGAAGCCAAAAGGAAACCAAACTTAAAACAAAGGAAATGCCTATTCCTCTTCCTGAGTTTTCAGAATACCACATTGGAGATTCATCTGCCACTGAAATTTGAGATTTTTTTAGGCAACAGTCACCAAACATTTTCTTGTAAACGAGTAAAACACCAAAATAAGTGGACTTCTCCAGCTCATTACAACATTATTTCCGAACTTTCTCCCTGCACATTTCCCAGATAAAGGTTGATTCTAGCAGTTAAAAGAAATGCCTCAAGCTATGGGAAGAGCAGCAATCTATCCAAATGTGTTGTGCATGTGGAAATGTGCCTTGCTACTAACCCTTTATATTTACAGCTGTCTAAATTTGCCTTGCAAATGTGAGCAGTGATTAAAAAAAAAAAAAAAAGTTTAAATAGGATTTGAGTGCTCTCTCCAGGCCTCTCCTTGCTGTGAGTTTCAGGCCCTTGTTGATGATACAGCTATCTTATCACTTTGGCATTGGCAGAATGAAAGCATTGCAATAGGTGGCTGGGAATACATTGCAGGCAGAACGGTCACTTTTAAAAGTGTATTTGCTGTCCACAGAGTAAGTGTATATTGTACAATGGCAAGAGCATCACTTGGTTTAGAAGATTCTTCATCTAGGCTTGTTCCTTTAGAGGTAGTGGATGCAGGTGTAGGGATGCTGGGGCATGGTGGTTATGTGCTGGAGAGAGCTGGCAGGTTTCCTGCAAGGAGTCTTAAAAGTAACCAGCTACTGACTATCACATTCACAAATGATGATCACTGAACTAACACTTCTTTCTATTCTTGGTTTTTCTTTCTAACCTTTTTATTTTTATTTTTCCTATACAAGTATCCCTTAAAAAAAAAAAAAGATAAGATTTCTGTTAAATTCTGACTGACGTTGGCTTTAACTGCAGCTGATAGCTTTGAAAAATTGCTCTAATGAAAATGCTTTTCACATGCCATCCTTTTCTGTTGCTAGAAACACTTGCAAAAATATACTTTTTTTTCTTGTAAATTTGTCTAATTCTGCTATTCCCTCATAAATGAATCATGACGAGGTTCCTGTGTAAGAAAATGCAAAGATAGCAACATATAAGGCTTGGCAGTAGAGAGTAAGAGCTTGGTATGAGTCTCACAACAATTAATAGTTGCACTGGGGTACTAAGGCTCATTTTGAACCTGCCTTGTGCATACTGGCTATGTAAGGAAGGATGACTGTAGCACCAGGAATAGCATCATTTCTGGTAGATGATTATTTAGCTGGTTCCTAAAGGCTTCCAATGGAGGAGGTTTAGTCTATTTCCTAAACAGCCCATCCCAGTATAACATTGTTCCTGCTGTTAGAGTTCTTCCTAATGTCTGACTTGATTATTCTTTGCTACAGTGTCTGCTACTCATTGTTCTATCCCTCTCAGATACAGAATAGCAACTCTTACCCACTGCAGTGGAACTTTAATCAAGCCTTCAGAAGCAGGTGAAAATTGCCCAAATGTTGCATTTGGATGTGTTTTGCACACAAATAGAAGATAAAACTATTTGTTGTAACAGCATTCTGATGTTGACTATGATGTATGCTTTGAAATGTGCACCTCGGTAGGTTCTAGAAGTGCATGTGGTAGGCATGTGGGCCTTTTGGAGAAACAGCCTTGAAGAAGTCTGTAATCTAGTAGTTTCACCAGTATCACTAGTTCCACCGTGAATAAAGTGAGTGAGGGTGTGAATGGTGGGCAGAATGGGCAGAGAGGGTTAAATAAGGCTCAGCCCAACAGCTCACTGAAGTGCATGCTTAGTTGAAGTATTCGAGTTCAGTTCCTTTGGTAAAGTGAACAATAAACCTGAATGTGTTTTAAAGTTAATGGGAATGCATAAGTGCTCTCTTGGATCACAGCCAGAGTCCTCAGTACGTTTCAGGACTAAATACAGATTTAACAATATAAATTTAAGCCACTATGTTTTTAAACACTGACCAGTATTCTTTTCAGAAATTTCTGTGGAAATTGCCGTAGATCTGAAGGCAAAGCTAAACACCTCTCTCATGTAAATTTACATCTGATAGTCTTCTGAATCTAACAATATGTGTCAATAAGAAACATTGAAAACTAGAACTGTCGATCATTAAAATTGAATATTGTCATGTATTTCATGGCTTTCAGATTAAGCTATCTGATCTGGTACCTTCCACCACACATTTAGGGCACAGATCAATATCCACATTTTAATGCTAATTGCTTGATTGATATGTTGAAACAATTTTTGTCTCCTAGAGAAACTTTGTGATTATATTTAATTGATGTAAAATGCAATCTATTATTTATTTTTCCACCCCTTTTTCACCATGGAACAATGAGAGGTCAGAAGGGTGGGAGAAAGAAAAGAGAGACACGGAAGCTTAGGAAGAAAAAAGTTACAGCCAAGAAGGGGTTTTGGAATAGATGGAATGTTTGTTTATGTCATCAAATGCAGAGAAAAAAAAAATATATATATCATTTCCTTTAAAATAAATGTGGTTTTGCAAGTGCGTGTGTACGTGATATGCCTATTGTGTAATCATCCTTTGTTTATTTACTGTTATGTACCAGTTGTCAAAAAAATAGTTCCCATGATCCTACAGATTGGACAAAATGGATCAGGCTCCAAAGTGCTTCCAAAATAAAGCCACATGCCTGCAAGACATTGCACTTTCACATGAAATCACTAATCAGTAGGCACTCTGACTAACAAACGGTGGTAATGGCAAAACACTATCTGATCTTAGGCTGTTCGACATATCGTCTCTCCAGAGATGGTTCACTAGAGCCTGTGAATGGGAAGAGTGTGGGAAACAAGCGTTCTTCACTGAGTTCCATCAAAATCAACTTGGCTTTTAAATATGAGGTCTCTGCTCCTCCTGCTGACTTTCACTAGTGCACATCAGGACATGCTGACTGCTACCAGAGCTTGTGGGGTGGGCAGGCAGCAGGACAAGAGTGCCAATCTCTGCCTTCATTCAACACAATCTCAGAAGCCACCAAAAATATCTAATTAACAGCTTTTCCCTTCTTGCTCCTGAAAGCAGGGAAGTGAAGGCAGTTGTACCACGGTTCACTCTTGTGGAAAAGAGGGACAGAACTTATCCTGCATTTCCAGGGAAAGAAAATGCAAAATGGTCTTTGGATGATATATTTAAACTTTGAAATAGAGACGTGGCATAATTTTAAACTGTTTAAGGTTTCAATTTTTTTTTTTTTTTTTTGCATCTACGTTTTAAAATACACCCAGTAAATGAAGGTCAGTTCCAAAAACTATTAAAACTGATGCAATTTAGTCGCGACACCCATGACAGAGCTGTAGTATACAGCATTCGGTATTTTTAGCTGCAGAGAGTAGATTAATAATTTGTTTCATTGGTGCTGTTTAGAGAAACAATGCCTCTGGGTCAGTAGTGCACAGATTCCTTGGACAAGCCTTGAAAGGCAAGAATTAGGGTGATGCTAGCCAAGAAAGTAAGAGTGAGAGAATTTTGTGTACTGCTGGAAATCGTTGAAAGTGCAGAAGACTGTATTTTTTGTTTGATGTGGAAAAACTGACTGTACGTGTTCTGGAAGAAAACTCAAAATATTGTGTGCATTAATTTATATGTTGTTTCTCTTAAAGCATACCAGAAATCATCTGGGGGCAAACACCAATCAGTACATTGTTTGGTTCCCTCTTGCCTTTCAGCTAAGATGAATGTATTTCACCTTGTAATGAGGGCTTTTGGTTTAAACTCCTAGAAAATGGTCAAAAGGCCGCCAAGGTCAGAGAACTTATTTCTGTATCTATTAAAAAAAAAAATAGAAGTGTAAGACTTAGGTAGATCACTTTCTAGATGCTGGTTTCACAACATATGTTTGGGTGATTTTCAGTTAAGGAGGAAGTAGAAAGAAGCTGGTCCAGGGTACATAGCACAACACAGGAAATCTGCTTGGACTCTGAAATATCTGTATGAATTTTTGCAAAATCAGTGAGAGCTACTTGAAGCCAACATCTGCAGGAATGTTCCATCAATGGATCAAGAAAATGAAGGGAAGTAGGGGCAGTGAGGTGGAGTTTGTGCAAGGATTATAGATTTGCTACAAGGAACAAGGAAGGGTTGGGACTGCTGCTGGTTCAGATCTCTGATCTGAAGGAAACTCTCACAGGCATGGAACCAGCCCTCTTGATTTCAAGCAGTTAAAGTTAAGTGCACACACAGAATAAAATAAAATAAAATAAAATAAAATAAAATAAAATAAAATAAAATAAAATAAAATAAACAACTGGGGTGGTGATTTACACAGATCAGGTAGCTTCACTTTGTGAAAATGATCAAGCAAAACCTCTGTAAGCATTCAAAGAAAATGAGTAACAACCAATATGAATTTGTCAAGAACAAATTGTGTCAAACCAATCTGACTTCTTTTTACAACAAGGTAATAGGTATTGCACTTAGGATAGAAGTAGTAAAACTTCACTTATCTTAATTTTAGAAAAGTTTTTGGCAATGTTCCTCAATAATAAGCAAAGGCAATATGGTCCAGAGTGAAAATCCCATAGGATTAGAAGAATCACTGGTGAAGTGTTAGCAAAATAGCCCAATATCAAAATATTCAAATGCATCAAGAGAGGTTCCTTTAGGATTTGCCCTGAATCTGATACTACTTATCTGACAACACATAGAATATGAATATAGAGAGGAAAGGAAGAAGACAACAGCTAAAGGTGTGTTAGACAACAGAAATAGAATTCAGAGTGATTTTGCAAACTGGAGAGTTTTGTAAGGAAAAAAATACAACATAGAAGATAGTATTCAAAAGGTGCAAGTGTAGTAAATCAGAGTCATCAGTTCACCGGATACAGGAAGGAGAAAAGTAAACAGGTTTATAACCCCATAGAAAAAAATGTGGTGTGAAACACAGGCTAAACACGAGTCATCACTGTTTTGTTGTTGTAAAAAGGCGGATGCCATATGAGGGTGTAGGAAAAGGAAGAGAGACAACAAAATAGGCAAAGCAATTATTTTGCTCCGATAAACCATAGTGTGACTACAACTGGAGTTTGTCTTTCTTAAAAAGTTTTTCACCTGAAATATGACTGGTGTCGAGCACAGCACTCAATGACATTGAGTGATAGGAAAAGTGTGCAGTAGAGACTGAATTTGATTATCAGTCCAGAAAACAAGAATACCAGGATTCTAAAAGCACTGTTTTGCTTAATGAGTAAAAGAACACAGAGGGGGAAAAGCCCTAAAATCTGTAAAAGGCTGCCAACAGAACACTTGCTTACAGGCTATAATTGCAGCAAAGAACAGTCTTTAATGATATGAGTACTGAAACACTGGGAAATGTTGCCTGAGGAGTTGGTAAAAGCACCATACTGGGAAGACTCTGAGGACAAGATTGAAAAAACAGTTACATTATAAGAGAAGAATAGATGATCCTGACTTGGGGCACACAACAGGACTGAAAAGGTGTTTTCTTATAGTTGCTTTCAGCCTTATGGCTTCTTATCTTTTTTCTCTTCTTTAGATTTCTCTGGTTATAATATTCACCTCACAAATTCAAACAGAAGTAGACAGAGACCCAGTTTTGATGTCCACATGCTGAAAAAGAAGGGTGATAGCAACAAGCTTGAAAGGATTCAGAAATGAGGAAAATCCTGGAAAGGTGATTATGCAGAGCACAATCAAAAAGTTTAATCCATACAATTTATCAAGAGCAGCTGAAGGAGTAAACCTGCAGTATTTTACACACACCTTCAAAAGAAAATAATTCTGTTAACAAGAAGCAGTCTTGCAATGGACAGATGCTGCAGCCAGATGAATTTACCTTTACAAATAACATTTGTATTTCTATGAGCTATTTTTCACTTTAGTGTAGCACAGTGACCACTGAGAAATGTTCAGAGGTGCAGTGATGCATTCACAATTTCTCCAACTCTCTGAAATAAAATGAAGAAGTCTTTCTAAGAAACAACTGCACAAAGAGCTTTATGTGGGAATGGCTGGAGGAAATTCTACAGCTTTCCATATTCAGGTTAGACAAGATTATCATAATAATCTCCCTTGGCTTTCATATCTGTTTACCCAACTTTGTAGAGAGATGTCTTGTTTACAGATCACTGTCAAATCTGCATAAATGGATTAGAAAAAGGCATGAATGAGCAATTACTTTCGTGACCTTTCTGAGGAATGATACTATTTACCAGGTCATTATATTACAACTTGTCGTTTATTTCCTCGGTTTTAACAGCACAGATTAATCTCTCTAATGGTATCTGGAGTTCTGCGGAATAATATATTTGTATTAGCAGCATTATATATGACAGCAGATATGTATTTCATGCTACGGTATATACATATTATAAGCTATATATTTGATTATGTATCTGACAGCACTAGTTTTCTTCCTTTTGTTCTAAAAGGATGTATGGGGCAGTGTTTCTTTTCTCCAGTGGGGTATATCTGTAGTCATTCATCATCAGCTTTGTTCTGGAGTCACTGAAGGGGTAGGTGATAGTTACCACATGGTCACTGCACATCAGCGGGGAAAACCACCCACATTCGGTTCAACAAACTCCTGCACATGGGAAGCTCTTCTCTGACAATATTATCCTGAGCCCCTGCAGATCACAAGAGTCCTGGGTGCCACTCCTGGCAACAGCAGGATTTGTGTATAAGGATGAACCCACAGCCCTTCAGGCTCCCACCGTTGCAGAGTTTAACCTTGTTAAGCTGTTATGACAGGTTCCCTAAGACCAAGATCGGCATAAAATCAAGCAGTTGGTTTAAAACTTTGGAAGGGGAGGTGATACTTTCAAAGACACAAAAACCTTGCAGTCTTTTCTCATTTCAGCTGACCCTGGAGCTTGTCTCTTCTGAAGCTCAGATTCCCTCCTGCTATTCACACTTTTATGGTATTTGTACTTCCAATAGAAGTGAAGTTGCAGTCAATTCCCCAACAAAAAATTCACCCTGACTCCACAGTTTGCTGCTCAAACTGTATCTAAACTCAGGGTTGTTTATTGCAAAACCTCCCAGGCAGACAGTTCCCATTGCACACCTCTGAAAGTCAATGGGACTTAGGGGCATGCACATGTACTCTATGGGAGCATCTGGCAGGGCTGCACCCAGGTATGTGGAGGGATGGATGGAGCTTTCTGCATCAACCCAAACTTTCAAAGTAGTGGTTTTATTTGGCACAACTGGTGACAGGCTTTGAATGAGAAAATGCAAACAAGTTGTCAAGAAGGAAAAACATCTTTGAACGGGTGGCAAAGAGTCACACTTTTTTTTTAATGTGATGCCAACTTTACTTTTCTTGAAGGACGGGTGAGCTGTCTTTCTGAAGTAGGTATTAACAGAAAACTGCTCAGGCACCAGTAACAACTTTGGAGCTAATTAGAGATAAGAGTGACACTAAAGTCTCTCATTGTTCCCTAGGCAGATGCCGTGTGATGATTTAATAAAACTAGAGGAAAGGGTCAGTAAAGAGCTGTTTATTCGCCCACTGAGATACTACAGCCTATAATATAACTTCAGCAGCTCTCACCTCTAGCAAAAAAAGTGAGGGAAAAGACATTTCTCTGCCATAATGTTTTCTATGGTGCTAAAATTCTTTGAGGTGTTATGAAAGATAATTTCTTTTTCCCACTAATGTCCCACTTCAGGTCTGGTTTGTCAAAACTGAGCAACTGATTCTCCTTTCTGTTTTCTCTCTCGTTGTTTATTATCTGCTTTCCATTAAGATTTCATTTGCACTTGGCTTTCGCAACCAAACTCCAAACAGCCCCAGCAGAAAGGGGAAAAGGACATCTTCTGATCCTTTCCAAAAGGAAGAAGAGCCCCTGTACAGAGGTGCCTCTTGTAGAAAGATCGTTGGGTAAGGTGCATCTCCACATTTTCATTGGGAAACAAGGACCAGTTTGTATGACCAAGCTCTGCCCGTGCTGCCTGCCCACTGTCAGCTCCTGCAGCAGCTGCGTCCTGTTTCTGTGCGGCTCTGCAGCAGTGCCAGAAAGCCACTGCCCAGGGGGTCGGACTGCTGGGGAACAACCTGAAAAAAAATGGAGCCATGAAAAGGAACTTCACAGCTTTTCCTGCTCTATTTTTGAAGAAAAGATGGTCTTTCTTGTACAGATGGCGTGAAAAACATTGCAATTGCCCCCCACCCAGCTGAGTGAGTCTGATGGGTGAGAACGCCCCGTGGTGTTGCCAAGTCTAGTCCATGTGGCACTGTAGGCATTATAGGGAACCAGCAGTGCTAACCCCAGGCACACTCAGGGTCAGCTCACCAGTCTCAGCTTGCACTCTGCCACATGCTGTGACCCCAGCATGTTGTGGGGGGGGGGGCAGAGGAATGTCCTGCAGGGCTGTGAGTGCCTGTCAAGCCCAGCTGCATCAGGTGTGTAATGTAAATGTAATGTAATGACAAATGTAGCCGCAGTTTCCAAAAGAAGAGCACCTGAAAAACACCAACCAAGATGGCAGGAGCCCATCTTCCAGTAAGGGTGACGGAGCACTGGCACAGGCTGCACAGAGAGATGGTGGAGTCTCCTTCTCTGGAGACGTTCAAGACTTGCCTAGACACCTACCTGTGCAACCTGGGCTAGGGAGCTGCTTTGGCAGGGGGCTGGACTCGATAATATCTGGAGGTCCCTTCCGACCCTTACAGTTCTGTGATTCTGCGATTCCTGTCACACAGTCACGTCACCTTCCCCTTCTGCGCACCACCTTGTGCACCAGACGCCTGGGGTGCGCCTCTGCCCGCACACAGCCCTCGGGGAACACACGATCTTCGCAGTTTATTATTATTTATTATCACTCCGTTTCTCCTCACCCACGAGGGTCAGCCCCCCCCCGACGCACGGCCGCCGACCGCCCCTCCTCCTGCCCCTTTATTGGGCGGGTTCGGCCGCTCCTCCTCGATCTCTCCGCGCTCCATCGATGTCCTCGTGCGGCGGCTGCCGGTGCCTGCGCCCGCCGGACGTGGAGGCGCTGCCGGGAGCGGCGCTGCCCGGGTGCCGGACACGAGCGCGGCGGGCGGTGAGTGACAGCGGGGCGGCCCCGGTCCTCCCCCCTCGCGCTGGGGCGGAGAGCGTCCCCGTCCCGGGTGGGTCGGGAAGTGCCGCGTGGGACCCGGCCCGGCCGGGAGGTGGTTCCGCGTGTTGGGGGCTGTGCAGGAAGTAGGCCGGGAGAGGCACGGGCGGAGCGCCGGGGAATTAACTTAATGAACGTAACGAGGAACCGCGGTTCGGTTCCTTACTGAGGGGAGCAGCCGCCTGCACGCGGCGATGGGTCCCTTTTCCCAGCCAGCTTAGCTCTTGCAGAACGTCGGCTCAAACCTGGGCTGTTCATGCCCGTTGACAGTTAAATTTGGTTGAAAATCGCCGTCTCACTTCGGTTTCCTGATTGTAAACGCTTGTTTCCTTTCTCACTACGATTTGACTTTTTTTCCTTTTGATAAAACCATCAAACCATTGGAGAAGCTTCTAGTTGGAATCACAGAATGGTTTACTTTAAAAGGGACCTTAAACATCATCCAGTTCCAAACCTCGGCCGTGGGCAGGGTTACCACCCAATGGTTTCTGGGGATTTTCTTTTCAGTTGTTTGTTTGTTTGTTTGTTTTTAATTGTAAACTGCTGCTAAAACTTGTCGCTTAGCAAAGCAGGTTGGATTTCTTGCTTTATTTTTGCCCCCCCCCCCCCGATGAAAAGCTCTGTCATCCTTAGTTCCCTATTGCTGTAGTGTCTGTCACGGCTTGCACTGACCCATCAAGGAGCAGCCGAAATCATGCCCTGCTGCTGCTTTCTTTCCCATGCACCGCTTAGTTTACAGGGTCCGTGATTTATGCCCACCCTTGGACAGCAGTGTTTTTACTTAATCGGGGGTTCTGCTGTTTTAAACAGGATGCAGTGATTTTCATTATACTAGCGTGATTTGGTGGTGTAGCGTGATTCTGGTGGTATATTGTTTGATGTTTTTTTCTGTATGGAAAACTTAACTATTCTTACTGTTTATTAGAGGTGAAACTATTCAATTAAACATATTCTAGCAACCAATTTTTTAATTTGTTCTTTTTTTTGTTTGTTAACATAAAGTTGTCTTGTGTTTTTATGGCAGCAGTTCAATAAATTACAGTTTATTTTTTACTCAGTAATTTCTTTAGTGATGTATTTCCCTTATCAGAGATTAGTGCCTGATAGCACTCAAAGTTAATGGACTTTTTTTTAGAACTTAGTGGTAAATCCATCCAGTTCTAGTCATGAACTTAAGGAGGAAAAAAAGCACAGAAGAAATGTCTGTAAAATAAAATATTCGACTCTGTGCCTGTTGATGTTCAATTGGAAAGCTGTTTTATCTTCAGTACTGAAGGTAACACTCACCAAGTGTTTTTGGACCAGCGATATTCAGATCTTAGTGTTTTGAGTTGTACGATTCCTTGTGTTGAGAACATATGAGCCATAAACAATGTCTTTAATATTAAGAATATGATTTGCCAGGAGTTTCCCAAAGTCCCATGAAAAAGCATCCACTCATACAGTCTGTTCTTGGTTCTGCTCCTCACAGTGAAGCTGCACTGAGGCACATTAAGTGGTAGACAAGAAACAGAGGCCACTGACCTCTTTTTAGTGATGAAAGCTTGAGATATGTTATGTTAAACCCTACTTAATCAATTTCTGTCAGTGTGATATAGCTGGCTGTAAATCCAGTAAGTCTTGAGCGTTGTACTTGAAACTAATCATCAGTTGTGTGTTAATTTTGATTCTCTTCTTCTGGGCTTTTCTACTTTTCCTTTGAATCCATTTAAAAGGGTGGGGGGGGAGAAGGAGCAAGACCTCAATAGGATGGTCACGGAAGTCTGAATTTAAAAGTTATTTTTTAAAGTGCAGATTCTGACAGCCACTGAAAGCGTACATGAATTAAACTACAGTTTTGTTCTCCAGAATAAGACGAGTCTGTGAAGCACAAGTGGCTATTACTTGCACGTATTTCAGATGTCTGTGCGTTACTTTTAATTATGCAAAAAAAGGCACATGAATGTTTTTCACAGAAGAAATCAGTAGTACTTCAGTTTGAAATGAAGGTCTTGAAAATATTGCTTGGAAGATTGTATGTGTTACAGTGAATTTAATTTCTGTGGGAGACTTCAGTATGAGCGGCATCTGGTGCTGTGCTTCAAAGCGCACTGAATGGTTGAAATCAGAAAATAACTAAATGGATATCTTCAGTGGAAGTCAGATGCTGCTCTTCAGCTTAATCTTTAGTCTTAGACCACCTACCTTCTGTAAAGCCATGTTGTTTTTCAGATTGCTTTCCCCAAGCAAGGGGAGCAGTACTTGGTAATGGGAAGGTTCTGTTTGTAAAGGTGCTTGTAGGGTATTGGGTGAGTAGATAGTGCCCGCATAGGGCAGTCATGTCAGGCTGGTGTTTTGTCTTTTGCACAGAACGCAAACGTCTGTGTTTACAGCTTGATAAGTATCAATTTAAAAATAAAACTGATTTATTAAAAAAAAAAATTCTTAACCCAAATATTTTTGAAGGAATAGAATTCAGTGTTTCAGTCCAAAAGCAGTTAGATCGTTGGTTGTTCTCCCAGTGTCCAAAGTGGGGGGGGAGAGGAGGAGAGCGGTTTTTTTTTTTTTTTTTTTTTTTTTTTTTTTTTTTTTGTATCTCCTGAAAAAAAGAATCCGAGGCAGCTTTCCTGGAAGCTGAGTAATGGGGCAAATGCATGAAAAATGAGGATTGATTGTGCAATTGTTTTGTTGCATATTTTGATTAGGAGAAGGTGAGCTAAGCATTTCATATTTTAAACGAAACCAAGTCAAACGCCTCCTCTCCTCCCCTTGTTTTGTGTACATGGAACATTTGTACTACTTAGGTGAGTTCGGGGCTATTTAGTGCTTCTTATTAAGAGGAAATTGATGTGTAGGCTTCTTTGACAACAGTTATTAATCAATGCATACAGAGCACTCAGCATTTTCAGTAGAAAATACTGTGAGCGCGCTCAGGGAAAGCCTGCGTTTCCTTTCTTTACTTGTTTGTTTGGATTTTAAGGAAAACAAAGTTTCTGAGACACAAAGCCCCTTATAGGTTGTTTTATTGTTCTTGGTCTTTTTTTCTCTTGACCGTAAGGGAACTGCAGATTAAGTTTTCAGTTGAATTTGTCTAAAGCAAACCTTAGGTGTATTGCACAGAAGCCGGTGGAAGTTCTGTCAGCATGACAGCGCCTGTGGGTCAGATGATGATATGAACCCATGGTGTTTCAGTTAGGCTTACATCCTGTGTTCTTGCTTTCGCTTTGTGGCTATGCTGAAAGTAGTGTGTACCCTGCATTCAGAAATTCCTATAACACATCCAATAATCCTCATCAGTTTTTGATTTTTTGCTGAGCAAAATTTTCTTCATGAATGCCAAATTTTGCGTTGGAGACTGACTGTATTTCTGATGTAATCCTAAAACCTCAATTAAAAAAGCAACAGCTTCACGTTTTCTATTTTTAAATTCTGAGAGTACGGTAACGCTTCAGATCTCACTGAGTTTTTAATGTGTGTGCCTTCCTTTTTTCAGGGAACTTGGATGTTGGGCAGAAAGTTAAGAAACTGCATAGGGGAGTGGGTGCGTTTATCTCACGTTTGCTCATGTTTCATCAGCATAGAAGGCAGTGAGACAACTTCACTAATTGGAATAGATGAACATTTTCAAACAGTAGATGAGAATTTTAGCTAGGTAAGTAGAAGTGAAGGTTGGGAGTACGTAAGATAGAGGCAGGCTGAAATATGTAAGAAAAATACATGTGCACCGAGGCTCTCAGTTCTGTGTGTATGTGTTTCTCTTCGTGAACAGACAGAGATACTATAGCATATCTCTTGCGTACTTCCCTAAGTGAGGGACGGAATGTGATGTTTGAGTGAGAACATGAGATCGGCAACAGAAGTGCATGCCTCACCTCTTCAGCGTTTCTGAAACAAAAGCCAGTGCCCCAAAAGCCACATGGTAGATGTTACATTTACTGCGTCAGTCCTACCTATGAGAACACAAGTTAAACCTTCAGTCATATGAACTGTGTAATTACAGTGGTTATATAGTGTTTTTATAAAGAATATTGTGTATAGTTACAGGGCTTAGAAAAAATCTGTGGTGTCTCGTTTCTTTTCTCTGTTTAAAAAAAAAAAGAAAGAAAATAAATCCCATCCCATTGGGATTTATTTCGTTTATTTTTTGAACTTCTGGATCTTTTTGAGTGCATTTGCATAACATGCTTGAAAGTTTTTTTGATGCTTGCAGTATTGATTTCTGATTTCTGCCTGTGAATTACATAAGGTAGAGAGATGATGAAAGTATTAAGATTATTTACCGTTCTTCTGATAACTAAAATAATGCAGAAAATGATGATAAACTTTAGAAACCTAGAAGAAAAAAGAGATGAATGGTTTAAATGTAAAAGAGGGAGGGTAGTGACTTCTAGATGAAGCAAACTTACTGGATTTTGGAGGTAGAAGCAGATGTAGGAAAGCGTGTGCTTTGAGCATTTAGAAATGAACGGGAGATTTATGGCCATCTGTGATATGGTTTTGTGTAAAGCTGAGTTGACTTTTTTCTATATATATGTTTATGTATAGATATGTTTAAGGCTTTTCTTCACGACGCTGCTAGATTACAGTGATGTGTCACGTAATAAGTACAGGAGCTTTTAACAAGTAGATGACTTAATTTCTGGGGAGTTGTAATGCGATTTATAATGAAAATAGAAGAAATTTAGGGGAGAAACCATCTGTGCTCAGGCTTCCTTGAATTACACTGTCTCAGAAGGTACTGCTATTTTCTAGCCAGCTGAGTGCGACCGGAGCAGACATTCAGAAAATATAACTGGTTTGCCTTGAGACTTGGTAAAGAATAGGTGCTGTGACACAGAATGTAGTAGCAGAAGTTTGTTCATTCAAGAAATGCCATAAAATAGTGTATAGACCTTCTTAATAAGTTGGAGGAATAGTTTATTTGCACTGTGAAGTTATAGAATTTGAAAGCTCAGATGTCTGGAAGACATTGTTTTTCATAAGGTGATACTTCCAGGGTATTTTCGTTAAGGTTTTCTCCTATGAAAATATCCTCGTTTAAGTTTATAGGGCTGTAGTTGACATTTGGATTACTGTAGTATTGCTGATCTTGTTTAGCAGTAGCACGTGGAAATTGTTGTTGTCATTTAAGTGAATGGATTTTTGAATAAAGGTGACAGTGTGGCTGTGGGCTGTTGGACCACGTAAGTTTTACATATAATATTTGCGAGTGAATTTGATGGAGTAGATTCTTGCGCTTGTGGTGGCAGAGCGTGGGGGAAGGAAACTTTCTCTGTAAATAATGTTCAGACGGTTCATTCGACTTTTCCTGTTTCAACAGGTGATAAAATTGACCATAAAATGATTTTCTGAACTAAAAGAAATCAAAGAATCCCCTCCAAGCCTCCTGCTATAGAAGTCTGTGTTCGCCTGTACTGTTAGATCAATTTTATAGAAGCATAGAATCCTCAGAGTTGAAAGGGAGCCCTAGAGATCATCTAGTCCAACTCCCCTGCAACAAACAGGCAATCTTAACCTATTTTTAGAATGAAATATTCTTACTTCTTTGCCGGGGATCACAACTCGTTATAATATGTAGGCTCGTTAATTTCATTCAGGATGTTTACGGTGTAAGATCCTAATGAGCGAAGCTTCATTTCGGGATGGAATGTTTACAGAGAAATTCAGCATTTTGACAATGTAATCTCACTCCTACAGTTAAGTGATCTTTGTGGGTAGTCTCTCCCCTCTGCAAATAAATAACCTATTGCAATTCCCGAGTTAACAGTGTATCAGGATATAGGTGTGCTGTGTGTCATAACTGATACCATGCTGCCTTGAGTATGTGCAATGAAATGGATTTATACAGATGTAGATTTCTTTTTGACACGTGAAAGATAGAAGGTTAATTGACGCTAAATGGATGCTTTGTTAGCCCTTCAACAGCTACTAAACTAGTTCAGGAGGAGTGCAGATCGTTACTACAAAAGGCCAAGACCAGTATGTTTTCTTAGTGAGTTTATAGGTCTTTTTTTATCCCTCCCTTCTTTCCCTCCTTCCCAACCGCACAAAACCTAGCCAGCTGTAATGGTAGGAGGGGAGAGCGGGCAGCTTTTCTAAACACACACACACACTCACTCTCTCTCTATTTCCCTGTCTCTCTCTCGCACTCCTGCCCCCTCTTTTTCCTCTCCATACCTCAGCAGAGTGACAGCTTCTAGATGTTGCGTGCGAGTGAGTTCAGCTGGTGCTGTGTGGTCTGGGTGTGTGGTCTCCAGCTCAACAGAGAGCCTGCTAACAGGGTGGATGAGAGAGAGCAACACTGTTTACTTTAATTTATTTCGGATGCCGGAACTGTGCCCGGAGTTTCTCCTGAGCTTGATTCCACAGTTAGCAGTGTCAATCCCTCACAGCTGCAGCATGCTCTGAAATATGCCCTGAGCTCTTTTACCCAACTCTCTCCCAGCATCTGCCTTGGGTCCAGCTTATAATTCCTTGCCACTCGACATTGTTAATAGCGTTGCTGAGTGCTGTGATTATTTTGCTTTCACCGTTGTCAAGATATATCACCGCAAAGGTGTACCTTGCTGGGTTAAGTAAAGCAGGGCAATGGAGATGTTGATAAAACAGACAGGTAGAGCCGTTGTGAAAGCAAAGCGGATGCCCTTATTCCTTTGCCTATCCCCAAACTGAAGTCTCCAGCGTGGACTTTGTGACTGGCTGCAGTACTCAGTAGCCCTTTTAAAATAAGAGAGGATCATCTTATGCCTTTTGATACTCTCAGTCATTTTCATAGTTTACCCTCCCGTCTCAAAATGTGTGCATCTTCCCAAATCAGAATTGATTCTGGCGTATGGCACTGTCCCGTAGGTTAACATGTTTGTCAGTGTTAATATTGGCTTGAATCAACATGCTGGATATGGCAGACCAAGACAAATGAGGCTTTGTTGTTTTCTATGTGACGATGAAATTGCCCCCCCCCCTTTTTTTTTTTATCCTGTTTGTTCATCTTTTCATTATAAGTAGCTTAGTTCTGTTTTGAAGACTTTTTTTCGTCCCCCCCTCAAATGTAAGATTTGTGAGCATTTCTTGTTTAAGTTGACAGGTCTTCTTTTATTATTTAAATAAACATGTGTAGATTCTTAATATCACTTGGAATTTCAGCATTGTTTAGCTTATTCACTTCCCAGTCTTTCCTGGCAGGCACGCAGGAATGGACTTTGTATTATTAATGCAGTGTTGAAGGCTGTGGAAATTCTAGGGCACTGAAGATCTCCAGAGGGGTTAATAAATGTCAGTTATTTTCACAGTGCTGCTTTTTGGATGCTTTTAAATCTTAGTTTATGTAGATTGTCTGCCTGAATTTATACCGTTGGGAAGATAAAGCACGGAAAAGGTTGCAATAATGTTTTTCTGTCATTTTGTAATGGTTTTGAATGCAAACATAGAAAACTTTTTGTGATGTCGTCCTTCTTTGGGTCATATACCATGTTCCTTCACTGATGCTGTTGTAGAATGTTGTACTCGAGGGACCCTCTGGGTTTCCTAGTGAAAGCAAATACCTAGATTTATTTAGTAGAAGCACGAGTTTGTGTAGCTTAAGGTGCAAAGGCCATCACCTAAGTTCTGGAATCTAAGCATTTACAGATTGTTTAAAATCATCCGTTTCATAAATCTGTTCTTTCACAGGGCATTTAATGCTGCAGTGTTAGTGTGACACGAGTACCTAACATACTGGTTTGGGGTTTGTTTGTTGGGTAAGCAAACAACTTTGAAGGCATACAAAGACAGGGAAGATGCTGTGGTTGTTCCTACTGTACTTGTGTCAAAATGTTTTAAATGGTACTCAGTCACGTGTATCATATGTGACTGAGCACAAATAGGCACTTCATAGCTGAAGGCTTTAATTGTATGTGGATATCATTTTTACCTTGCTGTAGTTTACGCTTTCTCAGAGATACGGCATAGACTTTTTCTTTCATCCCTCCTTGACAACTTAGATTCCTTTTGTTAGTTGACTGTGATATTTATGTTGACCTTGATTCTGTCTTCCTTCCAGAGTGTCTTTTAAAAAAGCTTAGTGTTTGTGACAGAGTGCTACAGAAAGCTTTACTTAACAGAATTTTCAGTCACTGAACCCGCTTGCCTTCATTTTTTAGAATCCAGAAACACCTTTCTATCACCTCTGAACTGCTAATTATTTTGTTGGTGAAATTTGTTAGGTGCATCTTGTTGTCACTTGTCTTCTGAAGTTCTCTGCCTTTGTGTTTGTAGTTTCTCTTTGTGGTTTTAACATACAGGACAGTTTGGTATCCCTAAATTCTGGACTTCTGTTTTTCACGTACACTGTATTTTGTTATTGCTTTGAGGACAGTAAGCAGTGCTCTGTGTTACATAACAATTATGGTGAGCATTGGAGATGTTCTTTCTCTTTGCATTTCTTCTCTGCTTGTCGTTGAAAGTTTCATGTGGGAACCTATTCAAGCATTCCTGTTTTAAATGAAGTTTCTAGAAAAGCGACTAGACTTGTGTTTTTCCTTATGTAGGATATTTCATTTATTCACCGTGTGTTTTTAAAAGTGGCTTTTCTTAGGATAAAGAGTGACGATATCCCATCCTTAGCAAGCCTGTAGTTTTCAGAGCAGTCTGGATTTCTATTTATTTATTTATTTATTTATTGAACTAAACCTCTGTGAGAGGACGGTTTATTTGAGAAGCTCATGTAAAGATGAAGATGATGTTTATGAAAGGCATTTTTGGTAGGTGGTCTTCGCAGAGTCTTTCTAACTCCTTGCACTTCATAACAAGAACTGTGACAGAAGAGTAGAGACAGTAATTTGGACAAGACTGTAGGAGCAGTCAGACAGATGTCATCCATGTTAAGCTTTTGAGGAGATACTGTGAGGAAATGAAATTTTAAAAAGATGGGAAGGGAGCGAAGAGGGAAAAGAGACTTCTGTTAGTGTAAAACAAGAATGCTTATTGCAAAAACATAGTCTTGTTAACTCTTATTCAGTAAACCCTTATTTTCAGAATAAGTATCTCATAGAGAAAACAGATTTTACTCAATCTCCCCTGCTCTGTATACAAACCAATATTTGAGCAAGATAGCTGATTTTTGTTTTTAAATGTTATTTTATATTACATGTTTAAGAAAGTGAGGTTTCTCTGTAGGGTGACTATAGAATTGCAGTTAGTAAGATTTAGTGAAAATTTAAAAGTGAAACTTCAATTTCATAATGGAACTAAAAATAATTACTTTTTCAGCTTTGCCCTGAAAATTAACAAAATAAACTAAAATAGAAGCTGTCACTTGGGTTGTGAGACTATGCAAGCTGTGCTTCACATTAAACAATTTAGTTGCATTACATATTGACATCTGTGTCAAAAGGAGGGGGGAAAATACTATAAATGAAGACTCTCAGGCATTTTGTTCTCTGTTGCAAGGACAGATTGCATGCTGTTCTATCATTTATTCTTTTAAGTAAATGAAACCAATTGCTTTTTAAAAAATGAAATAAAATGGAGTAGTAGAGCATCTCAGTGCTGTAGTGCTCTTATGTGTTGAGATTTACTGTGGTCTTCTCATCCAAGGGAGGTATTTTGAAACAATTCTGCAATAAGTATGGAAGTAATTTCGAAGAAATGTTAGACTTCAGTAGGCTCAGCGTTTTTATTGCATTTATTCAGCTTATCATGAGGAGAGATACAGTGCCAATTTCTGAAATCCAGAGAAATACATTGTAATATTACTTTTGAGTTTTGATATTGATACAAGCCAGTAATCTGTACGCCTAGTATTTTGAAAGAAACAGTGGCTACAATGCAAGGAACCGTGAGGTTGGGTGCAAGAGGGTGAGAATCAACCAAAAAAAGCCTGAATAGCTTCTAGTTTGCTCATTTTCCTCTAGAGTTTTCCCTCCCTATTACCACTGAGTTCTTGCTCAAAGACGTTGGTTGGTTTTGGGTTTGTTTTGGGTTTTTTTGTTTCTTGCTGGTTATTTCCTCAAGATCTGTATAGGATATTGAAGTTAGTTTGTATCGAGACACTGATATCTCAGTGTATGCTGCTTCCCGAGGAAGATAATTAAATGGGTAGTCCCGCTCCTTCTTTGCATCGATAGTGTGTCTTAGAGATCTACTGAGGATATGTGAAGAATGCTGCAAACTCTTACATTCCATGTATCTATGGATAAGATATAGAGGGGTACGTGGAGTTTGTCCTTATCGTTCTAGGTGAGTTTATGTACCTGATTGTGTGACTCCAGAGGAAACTTGATATTCTGAAAGATCGGATCTTCTGTGCCTATGCACTAATTGCATAGGAGTAAACAAAACTTCCCTGTGTTTTCAGTTTCTGATTGCTGCAGGTAAGACTAGGCTTGGAAGCTTGTTTCTATTGTGCTGCCTGTTGTGTTGTCAGGCGATGCCTTGGTAATGCAGCAAAAAAGGCTTCAAAGCCTTCCCTTGTCCAGTGTATGTGAGACAATAGCTTAGCATGTTGTGCAGCTAGGAATCCTGACAGCTGATTGAGTTTATTGTTTTCAGCAAGCATGTGGATCAACAGTAGTTCAGGTGAACTGTATGAACAAACAGATAAGGGGTATGGAAGAGGAATTATTAATGTGTCAGGATTCAAACGGAGTTTTGGGGTATTAACCTCTCTTGTCTTCCTTTTTGACATTGCTCAAAAAAAGTCAGCAGGAAGATGGACAGGATGAGGGCAGGAAATAGTTCAGCTGCAGAACTTGGACCTGGCTTCAGTCTTGAAGTGAGGCAGGGACTGGTTGCCTATGAAAAACAGAAAGTGACATAAGCTGGGCTTACAGGAGCAGGAGAGAGGGGACTGTGCCTGCCAGAGCATCACCTTTTCTTCTCTATCTAGAGATTACTGACAGCTGACTCTTTGTAGTCTGCTGATACTGTCCTCCCTTCAGTGCTGTTCCAGTGAGGTTGTAGACAATGTCAGTTGACTTCTGTAGCCCATGGTAGAGGTATTAAATGTTTCAGCATTTTACATAACAGTTCATAAGAGGATGCACGTGACTAACTTGTTGAATTCCTTTTTTTCATCTGTTTGTTACTTGCAGGAACCTGAGAAATGTTAAACTAAAACATAATGTAATCTTTAATTTTGGGACTTCAACTGGTCGGATGTTCTGAAGTTTGTCAGTTAAAGCAAATCTAAAAGCATTGGTTCCAGGGACAAATTAATTGTGGGCTCTTCACTTTTATCCTTTATGTAATGGGCATGGCTCACATACTAAAATTTCTTAAGTTTTTGCTTATTCCACAAGAGTCTTCACCTTGTTAGTTGTGTACTCTTCAGTAGTAGTCTCAAAAATTTATCTTAACAGTCCTATTTAGAACATGAATATATCTGAGTGTTGTATTTCTTACGTTCAGTATATGTTTGCACTGCTGAGTGTACCTGAAGTTAAGAAACTGAGAAGCTTTTACTGTCAAGTTTTATTGTAAGTCATCTTCTATGCGTCTGTGGTGTAGATAGAGATTGGTTTCTGTTACAGGAGCAGTATTCAATTTCTAATTGTGAGATCTTCCTCCTTCTTCCTACCTTTCCTGTTCTGTCTTGGTTTTCAGTATACATTCCAGCTTTGGAAAATAATTTAAAAAATCTTCCTTCCAAGAGCTTCTTTGAATCCAGTTAATAGATCTGTAGTTAAGAATTTAAATGTGGGGATGTTGGTGGGAACTAACTTGCTTCAGGTTGTGCTCATCTGCTGCTTGTGGATGCGTGGAGGAAACTGCTAACAAATAGGAATTCCTGATCTCTTTCATAGTAAGTTGCTTGTGATGTAGGTGCCATACCAGTGTTTGATTCTTCTGGATATACTTTCTTTGATAATTTCATGTACATCAACGTTTGTGTGTTGGGATATGTCTGTTTTATTGATGTTTTTTGCTTGTGTGGTGTTTAAGTAATGTTTTTCTTCTCCTGTTTTATCAAAACATTGATGCTTAATACAGATCAGTGCTGGGGCTTCCTTCCGGTGGGTGTTTTTGCCAGTCACTCAGTTCTTGATGGGGAAGTAATCCAAATATATCTCCATAGACTATTACTTAGAAATTCTAAACTTTAAGAAATGCAGTGATAACTTTATAATAGAAGAGTGAAAGTCTTTAGCGTAAGTGATTTTAGTGTAAGGTGATATCAAGTGTTTTGAGGTTTGGGATTTTTTTTTTTCCTGAATCTACATTTTCTTTTCAATTCAGATCTGTGGTTATGCCAATTATTAAAAAAAAAAAGTCAAAAAAGGTGTAGGTATTCTTTATTTTATAACAGTGGCAAGAAGAGCTTTGAGAATGGTGTTTCACATATACGTTTTTTTTTATCATTTTAGAAGGTATTTTTAATAACTTTTACATAGGATAATTATCTTAAAATGATTGTTTCTTGTTAAACAGGTGCAAGTCACTTAAGTTGCATTAACTAAGTAGGCATCATGTCTCGAGCACGCCAGCCCCCACTTGTGACTGGCATCTCTCCCAATGAGGGCATCTCATGGACGAAAGTGACGATTCGAGGAGAAAATTTGGGGACTGGCCCTACAGACCTCATAGGTAAGCTGAAAATAAGTTTACAGCTTTTGAGACTGTAGAATGGCACATTTAGGATTTGATTGGAACTTTTATTTTCTTTGCAAATAACACGGTAAAATCTATTGTGTTTATGAGAAATGCCCTTTCATGACTATGCACTTGAATCCATGAGCTCAGGGATGCTCTCCAGTGCCTAGCAACTCTGAATAACTGTATTTTAAATGCCCCTTAGCCTAGTTCATCATCCTGTACTGAAAACTTACAAAGAATGAATGCCTATGGGAGCGTATGAAAAGAAAGTAGATGTAAAGGTACCCTCCTTTACTACTTTCCCAGGTGTTGAGACTTTCTATCAGTGTTGTTTTCAGTGTATTGAAAAGGTCACTGAGCATTACTGTTCCTTGAGTTAGTGTAAAAGTCAATTAGTACGTACAGTCTATGACAAAGTGGATTCAACAGTGCAGCTACACATTGTGTGAAGAACTTCACTGTATTGATTTTAATGTGGTTCATTTGAACTGTTCTGGTTCTTTTGATTGAACATTGCCTTCTGTTGACACTTTCTGAGGATGAGAAGTAAAGTTAAATTTAATTCTTCTGCATATATTTTTGACCCTCCCTGGTGTTTTTCATCAGATCATTTTTATTGCTGGTATGTTGAGATAGGAGAATATCATCTTGGAGATATACAGTGTGAATGTACTTGTACATAGTGCTGTACGCTTATTTTCTCCTACAGAATTGTTTTCTATAAAACCAACATTAAACATCAAGTTGATGTTTTTCACTGGTCTGCTTAATGTAGTCCCATGTTTTAATGCGTGAGGTATAGCAGTCAGTTCAGGGCCTGCCATCTGTGAATGTAAGATTGCTTTTGCCTGTGTGCATCACTTTGTTCCTTCGATTTCAGTGGCTGTTTTATAGCACCACTCAGTCTCATAAGATCTGTTCTGCATTTTGTTCTAGCTTTTACTGTCTTTATGTTCCGAATGAATTAATATCATCAGCAGACTTTGTAACCTCTTTAACTTGTCATTTATGAGTATACTGAACAGCAGAGTTTCTAGCACATGCCATGTGGAAATTTTCTTCGGTGAAAACATACCATTTACTGCAGCCTTGTTTCTATCTTTAAGCAAGCAGTTTATGTATTTGTGCCATATCCTATGGCTGCTTAACATTCTTAGTCCTTTAGAAAAGGACTTAATAAAATCTTTTGGAAATCCAAGGTAACTGTAACTACTGGAATTTCCCGTTTTCTTTTTTACTAAGTGAAGTGTATGTGTACTTTGGTGTCCATGCTAGAGACAATCTTTCTAATTTGTTGAGGAATCATGACTCCTCTGAAGTCCACTGGAATTTTGTTTGGCTTTGCTAGAACCAATACTTCACTTCATGGCTGTAAACCAAGATTCCCGAATTCCATTCTTGCTCACCACAATGGGCTTTATGGCCAAGCATGTGCGACTGCATTTTTCCTCTTAATTTCAGTTTGCTGCCTCTTTCAGAGAAAAGTTAGAGACATAGTCAAAAACTGGTGGTGTTATGGATAGGTGTATTCCTATGCATCTGTATGGTTGATGTGTCTCAAAAACCCCATCAGTTAATTGGTATGGACTTTTTGTAAGTGTTCAGCACTAGGTTCTTGAAAAGAGTACATTTTCTGAACTGTTTCTCAGTGTTATAGCTGACTGACTGCTAATTGGTTTTATTTGTTTGTTTTTGGAATAACCCTGGAGCATATAGCTGTTAATACTTTCATGTTTTAAGGCAAAAGTAAAAAATGGTTTGCTGTAATATTTTTTTTTTCCCACTTAGCTCGTTTGATTATCGCCTTTTCCAGAAAGTAGCTAAAGCTTCAGACACATTAAGATTTCATGGCTAAATTATGCATGTAAATAGTCCCTGTAACTTGAATGGAAATGCGCCTTTGTAGGCATGCAATTTAAGCAAGTTTGAGTAGGGGTTTTATATAGTTTATAATCTGCTACTTGAGATACACTGAAATAAAATGAAAAACAATAAGCTAGGGTTGTGGGTTTTTTTTTTTTTTTTTGTATAAATGAAGAACCATGTAATAGAATATGGTTTTTGGTTTCATTTAGGGGAGAGCTGTTTTGTAGTCTGCTTGTATCTTTGAAGCTAAATAACCTCTTTTTTTTTTTTTTTTTTAGCTATAGCTCACATTCCAAAAATTCATCTGAGAGATTCACGCAGCATTTATGTCCTTAATGCTTACTTTGCCTTTTAAGACATTTGCAGTTGTATTTTTGAAGGGGTTGTAATATTGTCAATGTATTAGCTTAGCCAAAATTGAAAAGTCTCATGAGAATTACTTGTTTCTGTTTATTAAAATAGGCAGAGGGCTGGACTGTCTAAAATGCCCTCTTAAAAACTAGACCTCTAGTACTATAGTCTCAAAGATCCTTGTACCTTACAGCAGATGAAAATAAGGTTTTATTTAAGGAGGAATTTTCTGTTTTGAGGAGGAAATGGCTTCATTTTTACTACTGAGAATTTCTTCCTAAATGCCTTTGTTTCAACAGTTGTTTTGTGCCATTGCTGTATTTAGTGAAGTTATATAAAAAGTTGAGACTTTAATTTGCATTTTTAAGAAACAGTGAACATAGTTCCTCTCCCTTTAAGATGTATCGGATACATTATGTTCACTGTTGAGCTTTAAGAATCTCCAAGTAATATGAGGATTTTCAAAGTTGTTAGTAAGGTAGAAGTTTCTCACTAACTTGTTCAAGCTTAGATTATATTCAAATTAATATTAATATCAATAATTCAGATACTTTTAAACTCTAGAGTTAAGATCTGTCATTGTGATGATTCAGGCACACTCTATCAGTTAGTCTTAATTTCTGCTGCAGTGTTTTTCTCTGTAACAGAAAAGTCTAACATAAAACAAAAAGAAATGTAATAATTTTAGTCTAAGGTTAAAACTCTTGCTTCATAAATACGTGTATTATTTTTTGACAGAAGGTGGGGAAAAAATGTGCTAGCCTGATGAAAATATTGCAAAAAGTGACCAAACAAAATACTTTGATTCAAAAGACGTGGTTTGCATGTTTGTTTTTGCATCCCTCACCTCCTTCAGGCACATTTAAGTAATGTATCTCCTGCCCTTGCTTAAGTAAAATTGTCTTCAGTTGTAATAAGACTCAAGGCCTTTCTGGTTTTTATGTTTTGTGTTTTGTTTTCAAAATAGATTTTGGCAGGGAGCAGGGCATTTTAATGTCTGACAGAATCATGAAAACTGCCAAATTTATCTGCTGTGCAATGTCAGAGGTTTAAATTGTTAGAAAAAGTAAGTGTGAAGGTTTGGTACTGAGCCACATACGCTGATCCTTTTCTGTCTGTAAGTATTTGTTAAATTGGTCAAAGCTTTCTAGAAGTTCAAAACAAAAGCCAAGCCAATAAGGAAAGAACTGCTGTGCCTGACTAACGTGTTCTAGTACACACTAGTGTGGCCTTGTCATTTTAGATACACAGTAAAATGTTTCTAGGTAGGGGTGTTATTTAAGAAGTCAGTACTTGGTTCTATGAACCAAGTCTGTTAGGAACTTTTTTGTACTGCTACTATGGATCTTAATATCTTTCTAATCCGTCAGGATAAGGAAGCTCAAATTAGAAGCGTGGAACTTGTGGTAGATCTGAGAAAGCAATCCATCGATTCCATTATACAGAGTCCTGATCTGACCAGAACTGACGAGGTTGGTTTGTCAGTTGGTCAGATTGGTCTGACCACATGAGATGTGAAACCCCAGGAAACCTGACCTCATATTAAAGCATACATTGACATTTAATTGTGAAGAACTGTTATTAAATGCTAAACACTAACACTAAAGTGTGACTTACTTTAATATGCCCTAATCTTTCTATGCGAGACAGTTTTGTGGATAAAATGTTATATTTTTCTTCCAGAATGCACCATTTTTACTTATGAGTTAGTTATGAGGAAGTCATCTGATATATGAGAATGTCAGATCACTGTTATTTGATATTCATACAACAACAGCAGTCTGTCTATTCAGCAGAATCACAGATTTTGTACAGAAGAAATGAGGGCAGAATATTTTTAAGGAGTATTTTTAATATTTTTCTTTTGAAGTCATGATGTTCTGTGTTTGCAAAAGTATCATTAAACTAAGTTGAAGGAACATTGTTTTCTGTGAATAGTTAGTTATTCTTTGTTTTTTTACTGGGCCAAGTCACACAGAGCAGATTAATGCTGAACAGTAGTGTCTTGCTGACTGGGGATATTAAAAAAGTTGCAGTAGCTCCATAACTGATGGAAGAGATTAAAATGAGCTTAAAGCAGCACCGTCTCAAGTCACACTGAGATTCTAAGTCTGAAGTCACATGGGGAGTATCTGAAAAATGTATTCGTAACTCTTTAACTGTAGTGGCCTGTAAGGGACTAGAGAAGGGTCTTATGCGTGTGTCTAAAATGCATAATGCATCACAAACATATTTGCCTTACAGAGTTTCAGATGATACTTTTATTCATAGTAGGTTTTTTTTGTAATGCTTTTTTTTTTTTACCCCTCTAGGTTTAACAATCTGTGGGCACAACTGTCTGCTCACTGCTGAATGGATGTCTGCTAGTAAAATTGTGTGTCGTGTCGGACAGGCTAAAAATGACAAAGGAGACATTATTGTTACTACAAAATCTGGTGGCAGAGGAACTTCAACTGTTTCTTTCAAGCTGCTTAAACCAGAAAAAATAGGTAATTCTCTTGTTCAAACTTGCATCTGTTTAGTTTGCTAGACAAAAATGTAATTGAATGCCTTTCTAAATATATGTTTAAAATGGGTCCATGTCAAGTTAATTCTCAGTTGTCTAGAAAAAGCAGTGTATCAATAAAATGTGCAGATGTAGGTATAAATTCATGATAGTTGTGGAATCAGTTTTGCTTCCTCAGTATACTGATAAAGTCCTCTAGGACTAATGAAGTGTCCCTTTTTATTTGTAAGCAGAAGCACTAAACTTATCTTCAGGAAATTCATAACAGATCCCGTAATTATTCATATTGCTTTATAATTTACTAAGTACATCAGGCTCTCTGAAAGTGATGCTTTTATTTCCATGGAAATCACTACAGAGAAAAAATACAATAGCGCTGTTTATCAACCTGAACCAAGTCAGAAGGTGCCAAATCTGGACTGTACAGTGAGTGTGGTAGGACAGTCCAGCCAACACTGGCAATGTGCTCCACAGTTTTCAAACTGATATGGGGCTTTGAATTATTCTAAGAGAAAGACTGTCTTCTTTGGCCTGAATGTGAAGTTTGAGCCTTCAGCTTGGTCAGCGTTGCGATGTAATGATCAGAGTTGATAATTTGCCTGGGTGGCAGGAAATCCAGAAAGATCATCCCTTTGCAGTATTTCAATATTCTATAAAATAATGGTTGTGACATCATTTCCAACACGTTGAAGCCAATATTCAGCTCTGTAGACAGTATCCTGATCATAATTTGCGTATTTGTGCAGCTGAACTAATTGAGGTACTCTTCATTTCATGGTGTGACAGTAGTACATGGCCATCTGGAACGTGGCTGTTGCCTCTGCTGAAACTCACCACTCACCACCTCGCTGTGCTCACAACCACTGTATTCTCTTGATAAATATTCAGCAAGCATTGATGAATGTCAGTGGGCGCCATTTTTTTTTTTATGTGGGGGAATTAATTGACACACATTTGTTTCATACACACTTCCCTTTACTTCCATTTGTCACATGGCAACAAAATATAACAGAGTATTGGTGGGAAGGTTCAAGCTCTGCTGCCATACCATTATCTTCTGCCTCTGATCTTGTGGGTCAACATCTTAGAACAGGAGGCATTACTTTCAGAGCAGCCTCGTAAATTCAAAATACAAAACCAGATAATGAGCCTTACGTCTAAATCCTGAGCTGACAGTTGGTCTAAAAAAAAAAAAAATGTGGAGTCCTTAGTTCTGTTTCTGATTTGTAATTCAAACCACCCTCCAAGGTCTCAAGTATTTCTCACGTGATGTGTAAGCATTAAAGTTATGCTGCCGAGCAGTCTAGGAACTGTATCTGTAATCCAGCCTAAATACCCTCTAGATTTTAAATGTTTCTTGTTCTCTGCAGTTCAATGGCATTTAAATAAAACATTTCTTTTAAGCTGTACTTGGAGCTGACCACTAGAAAAGTGAACCAAGAGCAGATATTAATGGTGAAATTTTTGGTGGTTGGAGAGGAAAATAAGTATTCAAAAAAAAAAAAAAAAAAGCAACAAAATAACCCGAAGATTGGGGACTGGATGGGACTGGATATTTTCTCATGCTAAAGAGAGGAATGATTGTGAATGTGGCTGGATGCATATTTGGCCAGAGCTCAAGAATTGTTTTCCTTAACTTCACCTGTTGTCATTGCTGTAAAGCTGTGGAAAGAAGTCCAGTCCTTTGTCCATCTTGAGTCATCCATGTGGTCAAAGCTGGTTTAATGTTTCATTATTAGTGACATGGAAAAGGGCTATGTCCCAAAACATGCAGGTAGGAAGGCCTCTGACTAATTGCTTCTTCTGAGTGTTGCAAATGGCAAGACAGATATCAAAATAGTTGAAGGATTGGAAAAGTAAATGTGCTGTTATTAGGAGAATGCTCTTCATTTATATGGACCTGTGTGTTCTCTAGGAGGTAATGTTTGATGCCCAGCCATTAATACCTTTTTAACATCTAAAAGAAAATAATTCAGCTTAATTGTATTCAGGTTGTTTTGCCATGTAACTTCCATTGTACTACCTAGGCATCCATTTTGTGTTTATCAGGATCTTTCAAATTAGTTCAGTATGTTAGAATTCGATAGCGCTTGACAGTCCTTGTTTTTTTAAGGATTTGTGCTTTGTTTTCTCTAGGTATCTTGGATCAGTCTGCTGTCTGGGTGGATGAAATGAACTATTATGACATGCGCACTGACAGAAACAAAGGGATTCCCCCTTTGTCCCTACGTCCAGCTAATCCACTTGGTATTGAGATAGACAAGTGAGTACCAAATGCCTTTAATCCACTTTTTTTTTCATGTTTTTCTCTATGTATATCTTTGTAACCTTCGGAAAAGTTTCAGTAGCTTATGGGGCAGGAAAAGGTTTAAAAATACATGTACATTAGTGTTTGGGACTGAAAAGAGTTCATGGTGCACGGTCTCTCCTGCTCCATAATCCTCTTTTTTGGATCATTAAGATTTTGGATCACTAAAAAAAACAACCACTGTAGATCTAAAAGCCTGATGTATTGAACCCCACTGATGCTTATATTTTGAGGACTGGTAAATAACCTAGGGCTTTGGATTTATACATTGTGGTTATGGAATGCTTACTGGAGCATCTGAGCATCTGAGTTTAATGGGGCTTTTAAGAATGTTTAGATTGCTTTCTGTTGCTAAAATTGTACTGTAAAATGTGATTTATTGTACCACATCAACTAGTTTATTTTATTGAGTTATTAATACTGCTTTCCAGCCCGCAGTGTTCTTTACTTTTGTTTGTAAGTATGGTGGAGTTTGACTTTTTTTCTGAAATAGAAACTTTCTGATAATTGATAAACAACTGATAGGGCTCTAAACCTGACCAACTCATGGGAACGTCAGCAGGATTAGTATTTATCTTGATCAAGGTAGCACCAATACCAAAAATAAAGGCAATTTAAAAATTAGACTCTAGAGTCTGATCTTCACAAATGGATTAGTTAGATGAATGCTTGTGCAATTTCATTGATGCATTTTCTCGCATGATGGAGGATGCAAATGATTTCAGTATAATTCCTCTTTCACAATGCTGGGGTAATGTAATTGTGTGCTTCTGTAGTTAGAAATTCCTCATGATTTTTGAAATCTGAGATTTGTCGATATCTCTATTAATTGTTTGGAATTTTATTCAGTCACTGTCTCTTCCTATTTAACACAACAAAGTCTTCCGCTATATTATTAGTAACAGAGCTCAGTTGTCTCCAGTTTTGTGTACTACTTGAATTATCACTCTTTTGAAACCCTGGTTGTTACAGATCTGAGTCTGAACTCTAAGAACTTCAACTCTGGTTTTGTTAATAAATACATCTAAATGCACAAATATTTGGTCCAAAGTCTTGGCATCTCAATATATTTTAAACGTTAGTTCTTTCTGTATCAGTCCAATGATTTGTGATTATTGTACTGTCTTCTCAGAAGACATTCAGCCTTAATTTGAGGGCATCACATTCAGAAAATGTCCACTCTGTCCACTGTTACTTTGTTCTGCTGAGAAACTATATTCTTGAAATTTGTATGGGATTTCTAGTGGGTCTGTCATCACCTTCCGGTCTCTGGTTGCTCATTTCCTTCCTACTTAAATTAGATATAGCTTAGTATTTTGAAAAGAAAAATATCTTTTTTTTTTTTTTATAAGCTGAAGATGTTTGCTGTTTTGAGCATTATTCACCAACTTCTTGGTGTAATTTCTTACAGACATTCCTTTCATCTTTTGTTTTCCAACCCTGTTGAACTGGTGGTCTAGAACTGTGGACGGTGTCCCAGAATCCTTCCAGAAGACTTCCTGTGTCTGTTGCACCTTCCATTGTCTGTAAATTCAAGATAAAAAATAACTTTTTTTTTTTTTAAGTGTGCTGTGTGAACTAGCTATTGTTGGCTAAACCGCTACTTTTGCGAGTGATATGGTTGCTCATTTGGCAGTGATGACCTGGATTCCTTTAGCTTGCCTGTATCTTTTAATCTTTGACAGCGTTCATCTCTTTGTGCCTTCCTTGACGAGCCTTTTTTCGAAGTCCAGATGGCAAAATCTTTCTTAATTTTTTTTTTTACCAAATATTAATAAAAGTTGTTGGTGATAAAGTTGGCAGACCATGCAAATATTGATGGAAAAAGAAATGTGGCCCATAGTAAAACTTTTACCTGCAGGTTTTCTCAGCTTTTGTTCTCCACTGATTGATTTGTTGGCTTTTTATTGTTGTTGTTTAAATTAGGTAGTTCCTTAGTCCATCTGATTTATATTGTTGGCATCTCAAAACACCAAGTTGTTAATCAGTCAGACAGTAGCAAGTTTCCTTTTCAGTGGCAGTGTATTAACTTTGTCTGGTTACTTATTCACTGAAGCACTTAATCTTAAAGCCTGTGTAATGTTTTCAAACACTGTAAGAATGTTTGTGGTTGACGTTAAAACTATTTTTCTCTGCTTTAATTCTGTGTTGAACCCCGTAACAGCTTTTCCAAGTTTTACCTGAGATTTAAGATAATCAGTTCAACCGCATTAGCCTTCTTGTGTTGCTCAGAAGAATTCTTTCATTAAACACATTGACTGTATTGGAGTTACTTTAAGCTTGTTCTCATTTTAAGAAATTGTTTAATGTGATACTGAAATGTAGAACCAAAATTAATACTTCTTATGGTCTTGGCAGTGTGAATTTGATATGTTAAGAATTATCTTCCAGAAAGCAGAACACGGTAAGTTTAGGATTAGTTTGGAGTCATTTGTTTGGATGCTTGTTTAATAGGAAACTACTAATATCATATTTTAAAGGTTTTGTCTGGAAGCATTAGCAGAAAGCATGTTAATGAAACCTCACATTTGTGTGAAAAAGAAATTAAAAGGAAGTCAGAAATAAATACAGCTAGGTAGTAAATGAAAACTATTTTGTGGCGTGGGAGGAATGGGAAGCAGAAGTCAAGCTAAAGTTTGTGGTCTACTGACCTTCAAGTTCAGTGGAGGTAAAGCAGGAAGATTATGGGAATCACTACTGTTAAAAATAACCAGTTAGAGGGGAGAAACACTATTTAGCATTATGAGTAGCTGTGTAGAGGGACTGAGAATGATAAGTCATGGAGAGGAGAAAAAGATGGGAAAAGACATGAAATACCAGGGCTACCCATGTGCTGTGTAACAGCATGGTGTTTAAAGTTACGACTATCAATGAATTGTTCTGTGTGTAATTTTCAATGCCTTTCCAATGGGAAATTTTTCATAATTTTCTTCAAAAATAGGAGCAAAACAATGTTTGCTTTTATAAAATTATCTTTAATACCATATTGTTTAGGTAAATGTGTTTTCAAGTACTTGAAGAAGAGGATGTGTTGGTAGGGAGAAATATGTTATACGGTAGTGGAAAAAGAGGCAATTGTAAATTAAGAAAGGAAATAGATAAGCAGGCTATTGATATTAAACATTACTAGGCAATGGAATTATTTATTACTGGAAATGATAAAAACCTTTAATTTTGGAGTGTTTTTAAGTAAGCCCAATATAATGAAGAACAGTTGTGCGTACAAGGAGATTGGATTCCATAGCATTCTCCATTGTTAATAAGTTTAGCTTCTTTAAGCCATTTTTAACGTGCCTAAATTAGGATGCATTTGAATTTTCAAGTTGATGTATTTAATATTGTTCTGATTTGGTTGAATTTAGAATCCCATGCCTTGCAGCCTCATGGCTGTTAAGAAAAGGAGCGCCATGTACTGGACATGCAAACACATTAAAAAAAAAAAAATCTTCAAAGAAAGGGCTAGAGAGAAAAACTGAGAATAGATGTGATAAAATGAGGAATAAGCTGGAGGAGCACAATGAAGAAATGGTAGGAAGTGGGTAACCTGCAAATGGAGAGATAGAAGGTCTTGCAGAAGTTGGCTGTCAGTCATCAGCAAACAGTACAGTAAAGACAGTTTGGAAAGGGGTATATCACCTGTCCTTTGAGATTATTTTTAATATGGATTATGCTTAGTTCTAAAAGTTGTTTTGTGGGCTTTTAAAATCTTGTCTGAGAGTACTTAGTCAAAGTAAATTGTTTGAAAATCGTAGCTTGTGATGGTACTTTCAAAGGCATTGCAAATGAGACTTTGAAATACTAGAATAAAGATTCCATAGCAGAAGTGTCTTAGTGCAGCATTTCATTAAACTGTTACGTGTTTACGGGGACAAAGATTTGATTCTTAGATAAACGTTGGGGTTTAATTATGAGAGACTGGAATTTAAAGGCATAAGATATCTGAGCAGTGAATCGAGGGAAGTAATAAGAACTCTTTCTTCCTGGTAGCTTTCCACTTAGTCAAAAGTTTTAAATGTATACACAGTGTGCAAACCGTCGTCTTTCAGTGTGTGAGCTTCACAAGTAGTAAATATCGATAACTTCAAGCTAATAAATTCTTCATGTTTTCCAATAACTAATTCCTTTTCTTGTGCCACACTATTTTTTTTAATAAAGCTCAGTTGCTAAATCATTCAATGATTCATAATGCACTGAAACTAGAACTTGCTGATTAAGAGTCAAAATTCTAACAGAATAAAGTCACGAATGTATTAATAGGAAAGTGTTTGTACACATTGTTCTTCACGCTTTGTCTGTTGCTGTTAATTCCTGGCTTAAAACAGATCTGATCAAATTTGATGAGGTTTTGTTACAGTGCTGTCACTTAGTGCATATTGTTTGCTTGCTATAAAAGACTTACTTCACATTGTAAAGTAGATATTTAAAACATTTAACATATGAATTCTAGTTTATTAATTTTCTGGATGCTTTAAGGACTTAGAGCCTTAGTTTTCTATCACCATCTGCTTTAAGTGCAAAGCAAATCTTGCCACTCTCCACCCGAAGAAATATTCCTGACTGTGGTGTTGCAAAGATGTAGCCAGAAGTCTTTACAAGAGACTTAAATAGCTTTCAGGAAGAAAAAGAGTATTCCATTCAGTGACCTCAATCTGAGAAGTGTGGAAAGTTGGCATGAGAACACTAACAGTAACAGTGATGTTGCAGTTCTTGGACTGGTTCTCACCATTTGAAATAGTTACAAGAACAGAGTGGTAGACTGCGGCCTGGATTTTGAACGGTTCCGGGAAGGAAAATAAGCAAGATGTGTTTCCTAAGATCTGAGTGAAATCATTTGATGAAGAATTTAAATTTGCCCAAGATTTGTGAATGAACTGCTTGCTCAGATGAGTTACGTGCAGTTTTACCCTCTCACATAATTTCTTTATGTGGAAGATTCCCTGCCTCCTCTACATATGCTGTTAGACCCCCTCTCTGCAAAGCAGTGACTGCAGTAGTTTGAACATTTTTTAGTGTTTGTTGTTTTGCATGTAGCAGAGGTCTTTATGGTGGATCCATCTCGTACATGAAAGCAAACGCTGACATGTTAAGTACATTCCACATACTTCTATATCCACCCACTCAATACAGATGCTTCCCTCTTCCCACGCCAGCTTCCAAAACGGTTCATCTGGCAGGAGGGAAGAGACGATCTTACGCTGCCACCTAATGGCAAGCATCATTTTGATACTATTAAGATAAGGCTTTCTGGAGCCCGGGTTAACATGTTTATTTTTAAATGGCTTGTTTGGAATTTCATTCTTGGATACAATAGACTTGTAGAAACTTTTATCTCAGTGACACCTGAGCAAAATATAAAACCTGTAGGAGAGAGATACGGAATCGTGTGTCCTATTTTTATGTTGTTAAAAATAATAGTAATGTTTCCTGCTTGTAAGGTTGATGCATCAGTTTTAGGTTATCTACATATTAATCTCTTATGTTTTATCACGTTCTGCCATTTCTTAAATATGGTTGTCATTTGTTGTCATATTTCTGATTAACCCAGCACTACTGGAGAGTAATTGTCAGAGCGCTTCCGTGTCTTTGCTGCTGGAGGGATCTTTGTTAATACCTTTGGTTTGTCTTGCTCAGTCTACTCCAATGTCCTTTATGCTGGTCTTCTTGCATGCATGATTAACACATTACAAAGCGTCCTTCTAGGAGTCTAGTACCAGACAGAGAAGTGTAGAGTAGCTCTGGTGTCTTGTTTATGCTGGATGCTATTCACAATCTGTGTTTAAATTATTTAAAGTTGCTCCTTTTGACCTATAAACTCTGTGGAATTGAGGTTCAAGTTACCTTTTGATCATTGTATCCTGCTTTTGGAACTTTAATTGGTATACATTGTCATATATGCTGAAAAACACACTGAGACTCTGGGAGCAAAATAATCATTACAGAAATTACTGTGAATGCAACTTACCAAGTTGTAAAGCCCTGACTTTTTTTTTTTTTTTGTATCCATTGCTTTCTATCCCTGTGACTTAAAATTTTTCTCTAACACTTAATTGTGAATGGTTGAGGGCTGTGATTTATCTATGGAGATCACAGCTTACATGAAACCTCTGGAGAGTATAAATACTTTATATATCAAAGGACTACGGAATTGAAGGGGCTGGAAAGGACCACGAGAGATCATGTAGTCCAACCCCCTGCCGAAGCAGCTCCCTAGATCAGGTATGTGCAAGTTCTGTAGTAAGATTTTTAAGGACTATACAGAACCTAAGTTAGGGATGATGGAGGGATTAGCTTGGATTAACTTGCATTGCTGGGCAGATGTGACCAAAGGGAACTGATGGTACCCAATGCGTTTTGAATCCAAAGGAGATGCATATTCCCTTTACATGGAAGCAAGGACCATTGGAGTACTGCATGACTGTATTAGACGTAGTCAAAATACATTTGAGGTATGTAAAAGCATACAGCAGCTTGAAACCAAATTTATTTTCATTATGGTTGTCTCATGAACATAAACAGTCCGTAAAACTTTAATTACTTTATGTTTTAAGTTACGACCTGATGGTTCTGAGGAATGAATACTACTTTAAAATGTTAACCAGAACTTTAGTACAAGGTCTGGTTTTGCAATAAATAAAATAGCCTGCCTAGCAAAAAGTACATTAATTCAGTGTTTACCTTTATGCATTTCTCTAATTTTCACTTTCAGCAGAATCTTTATATGTATTAAACTTAGAACTCAAGGAAAAAAAGTTCTTTCTGGATTCCTTTTCTGGTTCCCAACTCCTTTTGCAGTTGTTTTTTAGTCAGTGATTAAGTATTAAGAGTTGTTGCTTCCTGAGTTGATTCCTCTAGAACCAGCAAATCAACAGAAAAGCAGTTAACAATCTCACTGTGCTAACATGATCTCAACTTTTCCTACTGGTTTGTGCTCAACCTATGATGTCAAAATGAGTAAAACAGAAATACTTCTCAAGTCACATATGTGTTTGTTTGTAAGTAAAGGGTAAGCAAGTTTTCATGAGAACAACTTCTGAGGACTTATTTATTTAATTTACTAATGGAAGTTAATGAAACAAACTTGTTTCTGTGTAGTCAATTTCTTTTTAGGTCCATCTGGCCAGACATTTGGGAAATACAGCCTCTTTTGGATTGAACTTTTTAGTGAGCAGCTTGTTGTGAAGCCAGCTGTACCAAGTCAGTTCAAGCTACCCATGTCTGTTAGTGGAAAAACTACTGGTGGAATTTATGATAAAAATAAGTGTACTACACCATAGAGTATAATGTATTGTTAACCTACCACACACATTCATGTTCATGTTTCTACTCTGTTGTGACTATCTCTAAAATATGTCCACATAGATAAAAGCACCCATAAACGCACTGCTAATTTATGGCTCTACACAAATACATCTGCTGGAAAAAAGCTCCCAATAACTTTTCAATGCAGTCAAACATTGAACTGAGAAAAACTTTGTTTCTGTCACACAGACTGTAGTCAAAACTCATTTGCAGGAATTTATTACATCCCTAGCTAAATAATTGGTCTATCTCAATGTATTTATAGATTTTTTTCAAGGAATTACATAACTTATGCGTAAGCTTAAACTGCCTTGCATGTGTCTTGCAATCATGTTGCAATAGTGCTGTTTGGTAATGGTATGTTGTGTGTGTACTTTGTGTTGTGTCTGCTTCTGTTGGCTAATGAGGGAATACATTGTAGTTCTGAAAAAATAAGAACAGAATTCTTTCTGCATTGTGTTGCCTGCACTTACATATTTCTTATAAAGAGTTCACAGTCTCATTCAAGGTAACCGGAATTGCTTTTTGGTTTTTTTTTTTGTTTTTTTTTTTTTCATTTTCTTTTAGCATGGAAAAATCGTACCAGAAAGATAAAATCACATATTGATTTAATATAAAAGGATTTTTGGACATTGATGGCGTGTATCATCACATTGCAAAATCCTGTCCTGTAAATTCTTCTGTACTTTTGTATGCTTTGAAAAAATAAGATTGCCTTCAGATATGTTTCATGTGGGATTTTCTGCTCACTAACAGACATTTATGAAATTTGAGGTCATTGGTAATTTTGAGTCTCACTACTAATTCTTACTTTTTTTATACTGTATTATTGCATGATTTTTCATTGAGCTCATAGGAATATTGGTATCTTGTTAACTGCTGTGTTTGTTTCTCACACTTTTCCCTATCTCTCTGCTTCTCATATGTCATCGCTTTTCCTTGCATTTCATTTGACAATATTTTTCTCATTTTGAAGAAGTATTGTTACATACCCTTGTTACAGTCAGGTGCTACTGATGAATGACTTCTGTACTGTGTTTGAACCTGTGTATGCTAAAGGCCATTTAGATGTGAATAGGAACTTGCAGAAAACAACTTTTCTGTATAATTGTACTTCTTGCTTTTAGATTTGCTTAATTTAATTTGATTTTTTTTTTTTTTGTAATAAAAGTGACTTTAACCATCCTGATATATACGTAGGCTACAGAAAACAATAGCTTTCTAACAAATTATTACTTTGTTGTCCACTCGGGTATTTTTTTGTACACTTTTTAAAATGTAAGTTTCAATAGCTGACTCTGGATTGATCCCCATCCCCTGGTTTGATCTCGAACATAAGATACTACAGCTTTGCATTTGTATCTAAAGTACTTTGTATAGTAGGATTCACCTAGCTTGTGAGCATCTGGGAGGGATTTTATTGACTGTGTAATCTGAGAGTGAAATAATCTTTAAACTACTTTGGCAACAATAGTTTCTGAAAACTAGATGTAACTGCTAATAAAGAACAGAGCAGCAAGTGCATTTGGTGATTTATTAGGAGTGTTTGATAGAATTAATACCCTTGGTGCGTTAATAAGACTAGGACCAGCATGTGTAATGTGTGTGTCTGGACTGAGAAAAATATAGTCACGCTTTCATCAAAAGTGATTTAACTTTTTTTTTTTATTCCACTGACTTAAAACAAATGGACTACATTTTCTATATGACTATCATAAAAACTACTTGTAATCTGAAAACTGACGTTGCTGAGAAGCTGCTTTTACAGACTGTCTCTCTGCACTGCAAGACTGAATAAAAAACAGTGGACTCCTGCTGCAAATTGTTTGGCCTCTAGACAGGGATTGTGTGAGATCACTTACAGTCAACCCGATGATGTCCTGTCATGTTAGATACTAGTTTATAGATCATAGAGAATATTCTGATCTACTCTGCTTGGTGTAGGCATTTCAATTTTTAAAGGGTAGAGTTAAATAGGGAGATATATATATATATATCTTGTAGGTCCTTTCCAACCTAATGAATCTATGAATCTATGAACTAGAAGTATATTCATTGTTAATGGTTCTGTGTCTGGATGTTAGTAGTATTAATTTATCTTATTTTCTGATGACAGTAATTCTTTTTCTCTGAAAACGTTTTGCACAGACAATGCTTTCTTTCATATGCACAGTGGTAAATGCAAAATGTTAGAAGTGGTTTTACTTAGTTTAGATTTCAATCTTTTCTTTCCCAGTCATACTATGTCTGAAATATCAGATTTATTTTCATAGTGAATTGCAAGTTTATATTTACATTTTGTTGGAACATGAGCTGCTGTTTTATGCAAGTTTTTAAATTGTAAGCAATTCATCGTTGTAATGTGTCTCACTGAAGAAACAAGTGTTTGTTTTTCAGAGGCAGATTTCCTCAAAAAGATTTAGAGACGCTGTTCCCTGGGATGAGTGCTGATTTCACTAGCGAAAACTTCTCTGCTGCATGGTACCTGATTGAGAATCATTCAACAACAAGGTTTGTTGCTACCGTATGTATAACTGTTTTAGTATCGTCAAGTGGATTGCCTTGTATAGTAGATGTGTCATTAGTGATTGACATTTAAGTAATATACCTGTACTCTGTACTGTCTGTGGTATTCCTGTTTGGCTTTAGACTTGACTCAGCAAGGACAGTTTGCTCAATGTGATTTTGATAAGAATATCAGTTTTAACCAGACTCAATTTGTGGCCTGTTTTTTTTTTTTTTGTTTGTTTGTTTTTGTTTTTTTTCTGTGTGAGATGGCAGTTGTCTTGCTTCAGGCTAAGTACCTTTATGAACAAAGAAATTAAGTGGCATGGGCTTGAGTGGAAACTCCAGATGCTAACTTGTGACTAGAGGCTCAAGATGAGGGTACTGAACAGACTAGGAGTAAAACTGTTAGTGATATCTATTATCCTTGAGTTAACTCTTATGGAAAATAACTGTAGTAGGAAGAAGACAGGCAATTGAGTAAATTTTGGATGTAAGTTTTTTTTGTAAGCTTGACAATTCTTCGTTATTATATCTAGTTCATGGTAATACGTGCTTACACAGATACCTTACATATATGTTTCTGCATATGTGTGTTCTGAAACGTCTGTTTGTTGGTGTTCAGATAATGCTCGAATCTATTTTTACTAGAGGATTAATTTTGCTTTCCACTGAGTATTCTGATTAGCATTCCAACAGGAAGTACCATTTTGCAAATTTATTCCATATTTTCTCATTGCATAATTATAAAAGCGGGTGGTTTGGGGTTTTGATTTGACAAGGGAGGAGGGCTATATTTTATTTTAAGAGCTCAAAAATATATCCATTGATCTGCCTGGAAAATATTTTAATTCATTCTCAAATTGATGGTAGATAGACAGCAGTGAGAGATCATTGTTACCTAGTATGCACACAGAGATGACATTTTGAAATCAAGTAACTGAAAGACAGGTGATTTAAAATTCATTTTATTTTTTGCAACATAATGACTTTTTTGGAAACCCTTAGATTTTTAAAAAGCTGAGAAGACAATAATGAACAGTCAACATTCGATGTGTTTTTAAATGGTTTGTCTTAAGCTTTGCCCTTTTGTTGCTGTTGTTGTTGTAGGAGAAAGTGATTGCAAAGGTCTGGGTACAAAGATGAGGAACATGGGGCCCCAGGTGTTTTCTTTGATTTACAGGTGAAGTGTAGAAGGGTTGGGTAGCAGTGAATGCATGCTGTATGTTCACAGCTGGCTGTAGGACTAGTTTCAGAGGCAGCATTTTTTACTTCTATTTCTTCTTTAGCCATTGATTTCTCACTAAAGAATAAAAACTGTCAGTGAGAAATGGAATATGTCTGAAATAGTGAAGTGGAAGCATTTTTGCCAGCGGGTTTGCAGTTGGATGATAAAACCTCCGCATTTGAAATGTTAGGGAATTGTGTTAGCAGCTTGCAAATAGCTGAAGGTACAGAGATCAGAGTGCTACGTGTATGACTCTGTGATGGAACTGACAGAGCTGTTGAAAAAGACAAAACCAACTGAAAGTGCCCAATAAATGATTTTGTGCAATTAAAGCCTGGGAAACAAATAAGGGGAGCTCACACTCCACATATAGATATAGACAAGAACGTGACTGGAATAAAATGGGGTAGCTCTGGGCTTCTGTGATGAAATACAAACAGGCTTTCTGGGAAGGATGCCTGGGAGAAAAAGAGGGGACTTTGTGAATGAGCAGTTTGAATATATTCTCTCATCATGGAATGGGTAGCAGGATAGTTCAGAGCTGGTTGGAGAGATCAAGAATGGTGACATCAAAGTAGGATGAAGAAGTAAACAAAATCATCTTTAATTGACTTGAGTCTCTATAGAGCTCACCCTGCTTCTTGTAGAATATTTTAACCTCACTGATATTTGCTGGAAGGGCACCACAGCAGGATTGCAAATCAGTCCTTATGGAAAGTTCTAGGAGTGACCCAGTGAAGAAGTGGCAATACAAACAATGATCTGATGTTTGAAACATGCCATAAATACTAGTTGGCAGTCTGGTAATAAAAAACTAAAAATCATCCTCTGAAGTGTGTCAGCAAGACTATGTTATATATAAGATGTGGGGATAATTAGTCTCATTGGTGTTATTTTGAGTGTCAGTTAAATTGTTCTACCTGGTTTTGGCCTCTGCTTGGAGAAAGGTGAAAGGTGATAGCTGATCCACAAGAACAGAATTATGTAAGTGTCTGTGTGTATATAGCACAAATGAATTAAGTGCTGTTAGAAAGTAAAGAAGATTACTAAAAAATGCTGTTCTGAAAGATGTAGATAGTTCATGGGGAGATAAGAGTTGTACCTGGCTTGCTAAGAATAAAACAGCAAGGGTAGATGAAGATTAAAAACAGTGGTAGATTGCTTAAGCCCTAGAACCAAGTAACTTTGGTTACTTACAGTTATTACTGAGGGCTGAGATCTGATTTGACCAGTGCATGTCATAGATGATTAAGCTACCTCTTAGGATGTTGATTAAAAAAGTAAATCAAATAATTCCTTAGATTTGATTAAATAATTCTTACCATGGAATATGAACAGTAGCATAATGTAATGGTTATGTTTCTAATATGAAAAGGTGTCAGCTAATTTTTTGCTCATCATCGGTACTATGAATCACAGAATCATAGAGGTTGTAGGGGACCTCTAGAGACCATCTAGTCCACCCCCCTGCCAAAGCATGCTCCTTAAAGCCATTACCTTGTATGGTACCATTTTACCATGTACTATGCCAGTGCATCAGTGCCTAAATGTCCATTTACGTGTAAATGTGAAGCTTCCTATTAAGAAATATTTTCAATTTTGTTTTGTTTCAAGTATGAGCATAAATTTTTACTTTTTCAATTTGTCAACTTACAAGAATGTTAGTATTGAAGATCCAGAAACTTTGGAAAAACATGAAATAGAAAAATGACCCAAAGGATGGGATGAATCTGATGTGTTGAGTCAAACTGTTACTTTATTTTAAGAAACTGTTTGTTTTCCCCACTTCAAAATGTCTTCTTTTAGGAATATTCTGTTCTGTTGCTAATTATTTGGAATTATCTGTCCCATATAATTTGTGCTGTTGTACAGGAAATACAGAGGAAAGATTTAGTTCTTGTCCTCTTTGTAACCTCAGGTATTGGAAGTGCTAAATGTGTGGTGCACTGATGTTTTGGTTAGCCTATGTGTGTTTTTTCCTTTAAGGAAATTCTTTTTAAGTAATCAAAATAGCATCTTTTTTTTTCCCCCCAGCAACAACCTGACAAATAAAAATAAACTATTTAGACATACAATTAGATCATCATATAACATGAAGCAGTGCTTAAAAAAGATACCATACAGATTTTTGTTAGTTTGGAAAAGCTGTTGTTAAGTACTTCTTGTATGCCCAAGTAGACTAATCCGGTCACTGAGTAATGTGGTTTCTGGCCAGCAGACAGAAACAGGAAATACAGCAAAAATGTTGTGGCATCATTGGTATAAAAAGTAAAGTGCACCAGTGCTGTTTTTTAATCTTGCTGCTGGTGGTGAAAGCTTTCTTACTACCTAATTTATAGCTTGTATTTTTCTTTCAATTTATCTTCTGCTACCACAGTTTAAAATGGACAAAGGCTGTTGGTGGAATTACCTTATATCTTAATTACCTTACTCTGTCATTTTCCTCTGCACCCAGACGCGTGGTGTAGGTTTTTTCATTTGATTCCTTTGTATTATGGAGATGGGTATGTCTGCAGGTAGGATAAAAGACTTTTTAAGGATGAAAGTCATGTGTTTGCTTCTTTGTCATGGTGCTTTTATAATGAGTCCAGTAATATAACTAATGAGAAAACATTCTTTGGTCAGTGGGGCGGGGAGGCACTGTCACAGTCTGTCCAGAGAAGCTGTGGATGTGCCGTACCTGGAAGCATTCAATACCAGGCTTGATGGGTTCTTGTGCAGCCTGATCCAGTGGTGCAATAAAGACAGTTAACTAAGAGCACTGATGGATATTTAGCAGAAATTTCTTAACCATTTTGTGCCACTAAAAAAGAAAAAAAAAGAGAGAATTCAATTGCATGCAATTAGAACCTTCCATTTAAGTTTAAAAGTTAAAATAAAGCAACAATAACAAAAAAAAAAAAAAAACCACAGCCCACCATGTTTCAGACTAAGAGTAAATACTGATTATCAGGAATCAAACTATTTGCTCTCTTTAATAGTTTATGCAGCAGTAGCTATCTATTTTCTGAATAACTTGTTCTATTTATTCACTACGTGACCTTATTTGTTGTTTGAATGTCATGGTGCTTTTTTTTTTTTTTTTCCAGTTTTGATCAGCTCAAAATGTCTGTTGTAAACTTGAAGAAACAAGCCAATAAGAAAAATGAGGGGAGTCTAGCTTATGTGAAAGGAGGTCTCAGCACGTTTTTTGAAGCACAAGATGCTCTGTCAGGTAAGTTTTATTTACTAAATATTGTATAAAAGTTTGTATCTGCATGTGTGGTTGAATTTAATATTAAAAACATTGTTCTTTGCGATCTTTTCTGCAAGCATACAGGTCTGAACTCTGTGTTACTTTGACCACAAGTTGAGACAGGCTTGATTATTGCTATGGTATATTTGCAAGTGATGGCACCAAAAGTATGCCTCCAGTTCGTGTCATTTGTTGAAACTGTATATCCCACATATCCAGAAAAATGAAATGAGATCTTATTAATGTTTTACAGACTACAGCAACATAAAAGCTTCTATTCCATGATGCCTTATCTTATAGTCAGACTGTATTATGTATATGAAAATCTAGTACACTCAGTTTTAGGGAACGGTTCTACCTTTATATTCTGCTTCCCACAGGAAAAAGGCCACACTGAGATTGCATCAATTGTCTCTCTCTGTACACATAGGTGTGTGTGTGTGTGTAAATGCAACTGCATTTACTTGAGACATAAAAAGTCTTTCAGGTAAAAGCTTGTCATCAGCTACTGTAGTCCTATCTAGTTAAGGACTGTGCTGGCTAGAAAAGTGATTCTACTGGGCCACTTCCAGTAGGTTTCATGTTTACTACTATGCAGCGTACATGTTGTAATGGTATAATGACAATAGGACCAGTGCAATGAAGTAGATGTTACAAAAGAAAGGAAAAGAGTTGTCACCTGTCTCTGAAGATCAGGACTCACAAGGGATAAAGTAGGAGACATTACTTTCAGAACAGCCCTTGTATATTGCAGAACTACCATTTGTGATCCCGTGTTCCGGGTGTCATAGACTAAGTGAACTTGTATCCCTCTCTTTGTAGCTTCAGTCAAGCTAGCACTTCTGTTGGTTTTAGGAACGCTGTGCTGGATAAATACTGCTTTTCTGTAGACCCAGTTAGAGGAACTCACTAACTATCTGATAACCACTTTGGTGTCTTGGGGAGAAGGGAAAGAAGTGGTGTTTCACTTGGTGTTCCACTAGTCCTGCCCTAGATTAACCTGTGACATGCCCTTCAGATGACAGCATTTTCACAATTGGTTGATAGCTTTTTGTCTGTCTGCCTAATTCGGTCATTCTTAGATAACTCTCTTTGGAGACAGGCATGCTTTGATAGGAAAGATCTCATTTTAAGAAGTCTGACAACTCTTCTCACAACAGACCTCAACTTCCAAACAGCTCTGTTACCTCATTCGGAACTGACCTAATAGAGATCAATTTTGAAAACCTTACCCTAAATTTAGCTAAGACTTCAATAACAGAAGAAAGGAATTAAAGGTTTTAGTGGAGGTATTAAAGATGGTGGTAGTTGTATGAAAAGACCTGAGGAAGAAATGAGTATTCTTTAGTGGCATTCTTTAGTTCTACTTTTAACCAAGTTTTTATTAAATGCTGAGAATTCAAATTGGTATTGGGCTATTTTTAAGCTAATGTCTTCAGGATCTTGAAAATCTGAAATGCTACTTTTTTTTTTTTTTTTTAATACTTAAGAATCCTAAATAATCCTGAACAAATATTGAAATTGACTTGTTTCTCACATCCAAATCTATTAAATGCTCCCAAGGGTCTGAGTTAGTTTTATTTCCCAACAGCTACTGCCATGGAAAAAAAGCAGTGCTGCTGAGCATATGTGTTACTCTGTAAGATTATTTTTTGGACTAGTGAAGGCTTAGTAGCATTTACAGAAAGTTAATGCAAATCATAAATATTGTGGCTTTTCTAGAAAGAACGCAAATGTTTTTTTTTTCTTGTCCTATCAAAATGGGTGCTGCTTGTCTTTGGAAACTGCTTGGCTGATAAATAGAAAGGCCAGACAGTTAGTTGGAATGAAAAAAAAGAAAAACAAACCCAACTAAACAACTAATGAAATAATAGAGAAAACAAACTTATTTATTTCACTAAATGCTCTGTCCTGGATTTTAAAGGAAGTTAGATATAACATTGTTTGGCATCTCTTATCCGTGTTTATTTTACCTAAAATTAGAGTTTATCCATGTAGTCCTTCAGATGAATTACAAACTTAAGAACTTGGGATGATTTGTGGTTGGTGCCACTTTTTGTCTGTAACCAAAATGTCTTGTTTGTCGTCATCCCAGTGATCCCCCTTAAATATTCAAAAGGAAGCAGACTTGTATCTTGAGTTGTAGATGTTGAGTCAAAATAGTACTAAGAAAGAAAGAGAATGACTTTGATGTTGTAAAAGAAATTTAGAGGCTTCAAATCTTAATCTCTTACACATTTAGAGCTGTAACATTGCAATTCAAGAAATATAAAAATCAATGCAGTCTTTAGTTGATAACTTCTGAGAGCAAATTGTTGATGAGGATGTATCGCAGGTCACAGCTGTCTTCTGTAGTATTTTAGTATGCATTTTTCTTTGCGATTTCCTATTAATTGTACACGCAGAAGTGTTTTGGATTCTTTTCAGTCTAAATCAACTAGTTGCATTTGATTTTTTTGGGACTTGTAGTTTAGAACTGCTTGTTTGCCCCTTCTTCCCCCATGTGCAGAATAGTTTTGAGGCGGTCTAACTGGAAAAAAATGTACACTTTCTGAGAGAGCTCTATTGTTGTAGTTAAAAACAACAGCTAAATTGAATGTCAAGAGTGTTCCAGTAGCAGCAAGAAAAACGGAAATCTTTGACACCGTCACCCAGCCCTCATGACAGAGATTGCAGCTTTTCTCCAGAATCTTTCATTACTACGTTTCCTCAAAGAAAATGTGCAAAGAATTCAGGATGAGCATTACTAGAATTGTTTGTTTTTTATTTTGCATCTGAGCTATTTCTCCAGAACAAGTCAAAAGAAGAGCAAACAAAACAAAATACGTTCTAGGCATGCAACTGTGAAATTCAAGCTCTTTTGCAGAAGAACATTAATTAAAAATTCTACTATATTCGGACTACAGACCATTTACACAAGATGATACGATGTCATTTTTCTGTTAGCACATGAGGCTGGATTTGTGTTTTTTCTGATTGCCCCTAGAATTTGTAACTGCATAAATCTACACAAATAGTGGGTTTTTTTTGAAAGCTGAAAGCTCACAGGGACACAGCCAGCATTCTGTGAATTTTCATTGCTGCTGAGCATAGGACTGTTACAGATGAAAAGTGACTGAAGGGAAAACTATTCTGTCAGTTTTCCTGTGAAGTTTAAATGTCCTAGCTGTTTGGGTTTTGAGTTGTTTTATCATTTTTATTACAGCTATTCAATTCCTTTGGGAAGATATTCTAAAATCATAAATCTTCTCTGAAGAGAACGTGTCAGTGAGGAAGAATGTAGGCATTTCATTTTCCTTTCCAGCTATCCTTAGAATGCTTTTTCCAACACCAATGATTATGCTTTATAAAATGTAGATCACTTCCATTTCTCTGTGGGATTTTGTTGTGTAGCAGAGCTGTCAGTGTGTGGTTATTTCTCTTCATTCTCTCTGCATTGGTATAAGATGGTAGTTTCTGTAGGGAGCTCACTTGTTTTACTGAGTGCTTCACATTCATCTATTTGCACATCTGTTTCTATGTGCCTTTTTAACTTGTACACTGTGAACAATGTTTACTGCACATGTAAGAACCTGATTGTGGAAACTCATAATTACTACTCATTTTTTGCATGGCTCTATCATTAGCAGGGATCAGTAAGAACAGTCTGATTTGAAGTGTGCTGTCAGACTGCATTACATATTTACTTTTGTTTTAGTATTTTCACCAGCATGCAACAAAAACCCTGAGATTATACCAGGTTGCTTGTTGGTTGGCCACCCTGCATGTGGTAGGAGTACAGGAGCTAGATGGACTTTAAGGTTCCTTCCAACCCAAGCTGTTCTGTCATTCTATGATTCTCTTATGTTGTGCAAGTTAGAAGGGGTTTACTAAGAAAATAAGCAGTTGGATAGGCCAGAACCCTTGTTTGTTTGGTTTAATTTCTTGGAAAATAGAACTGCCTTATCAGATCCTCATGTCTCGCTGTCTGCTAGCTTGGCTGACAGTTTGACAGTGATTGTGTCGCAGCAGAGATGTTCAACAGGAAGTTTGTTTCGTCAGCTGAAGGGAGCTGTAAACTGAGCTGAGGGGAACTGGGCACCTCAGCTTGACCCACTTGTCAACATTAGGGGGTTCAGCTGATTTATTTCCCATAATTCTAATCGCAACCTAGAAAGCAGCATTCCTAAAAGTGCTACTGTTTATATGCTTGTAGAGACATAATGTTTTATTGCCATAAGCAAATTGTGTTCCACCCGGAATCCTCTGGAAAGATAGAAAATGAATTTGTTTGAATGCTCTTTTTCAGAAATGCTTTGGAAACCTTAGACTGCAGTGCTTCTTTTTATTTTAGTGACAGTAAAAAAAATAAATAAACAAATGGCTACTTTAGTTGCTCAATTCTGCAATGATGGTGCTGTGTTTTCTTTTGAACCATGACTATCTATAACAAATTTTAGCTTTATATTCAATGTTTCTTTAAACATAAGCATTTGATTAAACCAAATTCAAACGCATGATTAGCACCTGAGTTATAGATCTGAATTTATATAGCTAGAATAGGTCAGTGTTCATTCTTTTCAGTGTGGCGTGTCTATTAATGTTACCATCTCCCTCCTGCTTCAAGCAGTGGAAATAGGCTTCACGAAGTAAGAACAGTGTACAGCTATTCCCAGTAATTTTTAATATGGAAACTTGTAGAGATCAAGGAAGAATGGGCTATGGAAACAAACTGCCTGTGATAAGCTTGGACACTGAGTGTATGTCGTGTCTGACAGCACGTCAGCCACCTCAGGCTTGCAGTTTACGTGCATGCTTGTGCTCCACAGTAAATGCAGCTTACGTGACTCAAGAATTAAGATCCTGCCTCTGAGTAGCCATGTAGCAATAGCTGATGTTCTCTAAGTTCATCATGCAGTTTTCCAAGGGTTTTAAAGTATTTATACCACATTGTATGTATGCTGAATAAGAAGCAATTGCACTTACTACTATATATTTTGTCTTTATGAGAATTCTCAGCTAGGCACAGTGGGGGAAAAAAGAGTTGTTTCTGATGTCACTTTATTTCTTTAAAACTTACGTGTAGATATTTCAGTGCTAAACATAGCAAGGAGAACACGAGCTTGCAACAAACAATGCTTACTAAGTTGGAGATAACCTGTTAAAGGTTTTCCAGTCAAATATGTGAACGGTAGGTAGGTTAGTGTCAAGTGGATGCTTCCTCTTTATACAGTACCTACAATTGATTTCTGTAGTAGACCAATTCTTCAGTTAACATAACCTTAAAAAAAAGCAAAAATTAAGGACCGTTCTTGAAAACAACTCAAACTTACCCTTCGTATAACGTAAGGTTCTAGTACAGCGTTTTCTAATTATTTTTATCAGTCTCAAATAAGAGGTAGTATGCTTTTAAAAAGTGAGAAACAGTAGTCTCTGTCCTCTGTGAAGTTTCTGTGCTCAAGCTTGTACCTGTTTTTATGCTAAATGCTCATGCTGCTTCCTTTGAAGCAATGCTCCTTTTAGAAATGTAACAGTAACTACTAGCAGAATTTCTCCAAATAGATGAAGTCATGACAGCTTTTAGCTACTATCTGGTTGTTATGTTCTATGAATCTGGGTTTTTCTGGTAAATGAAAGTTTTTGTTTGTATTTGAAAAATTTTTTGGAGAATAAAAGGAAAGATCAGCTTTGCACTTGCTCCTTTCACATAGTAAATATTGCATTTGATAACAAGTAAGTGAAAACTGACCTCTGATTAAATTTGACTCAGACTTAACCTGTAGATAATCAGCTTAATTTTGTGTTGCATGATTCAATTTTTATTTCAGAGCAGTGTTTAACATATATGAAACATTTCAAAGCTGCTTTTATTTCTACTGTTAGTTTTTATGTATCTGGAAGGATTAGCACTGTGTCAGTTAAAAAAAAAAAAAAAAGATCCTAGAATCATCACAGAATCATAGAATGGCTTGGGTTGGAAGAGACCTCAAGGATAATCAAGCATCAACCCTCTGCCACAGGTGGAGTTGGCAGCTGTTAGAACAAATTACTATATCAGCTTGCCTAGGACCCTATCCAACCTGCCCTTAAACAGCTCCAGTTATGGAGCATCCACAACCAATCTGGGTAAACTGTTGCAGCATCTCACCATTCTCTTCGGAAAACCTTCCCCCGTTGTCTAATCTAAATCTGCCTTCCTTTAGTTTAAAGTCATTCCCTCTCATCCTGTCGCTATCTACCCACGTAAAAAGTTGATTTCCCTCATGCTTATAAATATTAAATATTGTAAAGCCTCGATGAGGTCTCCCCACAGACTTCTTTTTTCCAGGCTGGTCAAGCCCAATTCCTTCAGCATATCTTCGGGTGAGATGGAAGGGCAGAAGCACCATCTTTGTCACCCTCCTCTGGACCCTCTCCAAAAGAGGACCTCAAAGATGATAGCAGTTTTCATGCTCTAAAGTTCTCAAGTATCCTGGTGTGCACCTGGGTCCAGTCCTTGAGTCTTAGTAGATCTGTAAGATGTTTAGTAAACCCTGTTTTGAGGTCTGTTTTTGAGGTATTTGCCTGGAAATGTCACACTTGCTTAAATATAATCCTCTGTGAGGCCTGTTCACTTTTCTCTCACACCATTGTTAAACAACATTTGGTCACTTATTTGCATAAAACTTCCCTCCTAGCACTGTGGCTTAGATTTGTGGTTGTTTATCTTTTGAAATTTTGCTATTATTCGTGTGTAATTAAATTTGACAAAATAAATGCTAGAGAAACAGAATGCAAAAAAACAATTGAAGGGAATATTACCTTTACTTCAGTATTTTGTAATTTTGACTTGGCTTAGCAGTGTTTATCAAAATAAGGTCAAGTTTGCTCAGCAGTTCACAAAAATATCCAGAAATTCTCTTTAAAAAAAAAAAAAAAAAAAAAAAGGAATACTTAGCAGTGCAGGTTATTGGCCAGAATAACAAGCTTTACATTATGTGAACCTAAAGAAACATGTATTATCATCACTGTTCTTGATATGCTGTCTTAAGTATTGCATTATGTGCTATATGTAGTTATACACTCCCATTGAATCCATTTAGGAGTTTTTATCTTAGGTACTGGTGCTGTCCTCATCAACAGCATTGTTTTGTTCAATTCACAGAAAATTGTTGCATCTTTTTTAAAAAGCAAACCAAAGGCATTCTATCATTGGCATGAATACTGGAAACATGTTAATGTGTTCTTCGTTTCATTATTGTCCTTTGATGCCAAATTGTTTATGGTTACCACATGAGATCTTTTGAACTACTTTTTTGAGTCAATCTTTCCTCTTAGTCAGTTCTTTTTTTCTTTCTTTTTTTCTTTCTATGTCTGACTAAAAAGTCTTTTTCTTTAACCATACTTCTGTGCTAAAGAGTTAGATTTGCAGATATGCTAAGTGCATGTATAGCGTCTTTTCATCAGAAAATAGTAGAAAAGTTGTATGCGTGTCACTGCAGTCATGAGACTGCACTGCATGTCATTGAGATGAGTTAGACTGAAGAAATTTTGAGAATACTACCCTTGGTGTTTAGCTCAAAATACGTTTTCTTAAACATCTGATGAACAAATCAAGAATGTATCTTGCACGTCAAAATCTGTATAACCTTGGAAGCATAGTTTAATTTGCTGCAGATTTACATTTGCCAAGTAGTAAACTGTATCCTTCCTTAGATTAAATAAAATTGTTTTCAACACAAGCAGCAGTAAATTAATTGCTAGTTTATTTTACTGCAAGGCCTGTGCTGTGGTTTATCTGCCAGGCTGAACTTTGCATATGTTTTGGGAAAGAAATAACCAATTTGCAGAATTTAGTCATAGGCTGGAGATTTTGAGCTCTAAACTTGTCTCTCTGCTATTACAAGTTAGTTATATTCCTGTAGCTGTGAAGCTTGCAAGCCTTTAAATATTCTTATTGAACTGGACAACTTGAGCACGTAAAGCCAAAGATAATACAAATGCAGTTGATTTTTCTGGCCCTGGTTAAAGCATCTAGACCAAATCTCTGCTCATTTATTCTGTGCTACTCACAGTAGAGTTTATCAATAATGGTAAACAGTCTGTCCTAGGTTTCCTACTGTTAGTCCGACTAAGACCGGGATAACTGGTAATTCAAAAAAAGAATCCTGCCTATTCCTCTTTTCTTTAGGCCTCCAAAGAGAGTCCTTCTCACTGTATGTTCGTCACTGCCTGCAGAATAAAATTGCAATTGAAGTGGCTAGTGTGGAAAATATAAGCTGGCTTTCCATCGGCCCTGTGCGCCTTCCTCTCTGCTGGTACAGCAGTAGTGCAGCCAAGGCAGGGATTAGGCAAGCTCACTAATAAAGAAAGAAAACTCCTTTCCTTACGAGGTTAGTTTTCCACGACATCATTTCATGTTCCCACCCTACAGCCATGTGATTGGTAGAACCAGCAAAGGAAAGCATGTTGGTACAAGTGTTGAAGGGGTCTGTCCTAGACAGCAGCGGTCCACTACCACGTGGACTTGGTCTAAAATAAAAAGAATCTCTTATCTCTTTATTCCTTCCAATCAGATTACATCTACACGTACTTTTCTTGACTGTATGTAGTTTTGCTTGTGTGAAGTTCTAACTCAGGAACATTTTTGTCTGATTCTCATAGAAGGAGCATACTTTGTTTTTTACTTTGAAACCTTAACTTTTTTGTAACCTCACTTTGGCATATGTATGAATGCACTTTTTGCAAAATCTGAATACAAAGTGTAAAGACAGCTTCAGTAAGTAACTCATTACACATATAAAAGGAAATGCAGCAACTCCATTTGTTTGCACACGGGTAGACCTACCTAAATTACTATTTTATTCTGTGTGCTTTGAGATACCTTGTTTTAGACAATAGTCCAAAACTCATTTCGGTTTACCCAACCTGTTAATGTTTTTTATCTGTACTCCACAGTGCTTTCCACCTCTCTAAAACTTAATGCCCTGGTTTTTGTATGTTTTGTTGGCATCATTTTCTGTCTGAACACCTATTATAGCAATTGTCTTAAACGTAGGAAAAAGCTGCCACATTATAACGCCAGTATTTTGAAACTGAGAGTCTCAGATATTTAATGCCAAGTGACTGGCTTTAAATGCTACCATTGTGAGAAATGTTAACATTCATTTTAGAAGGAAAAGGAAGGAATAGTGCTTCTATTGTGTACTCTTATCTCAGGGAAATGTGAAAGAACTGCTTGGAGAAGATGCATTTTAAAAATTTCAGGAACTGGTGAATGATTGTGATGCAATTCTAAATAAACATTGTATAAAATAATTAAAAAAAAAACAACAAACCACGCGGTTCATAGCGTAACATTTTTCAAATTGGTAACATTGTAATTCATTCAAAACTTCTGCTTATTAAAGTAAATCACCTATTTTGCATACATTTGCAATAGAAGCTGGTTTTGATAGCACCTCAGCTGTTGTAGTTTGATCTTGGATGTTTTGAGGTGTGTCCCCTTTAGGACTATGACACGGATTATTTGGTTAGTAGTTTCTGCTACATAATTAATTAATTCAAAGTAGTAGATTTTAAAACTCCTTGAGACAATATGTAACTTTTTCCTTTAAATCCAAGTAGAAAGCATCTTTCAAAAATTGCTGCATAGAATTATTTCAAAATATTTAAATTCCTATCAATACACTCTGATAGAGTTCCAGCAGTATTTGCAACATTTGGCTTAAAAATACCTGCTTATGTTGTGGTGGTTGTTCTAATGAATATGCCTTTCAGTTTACCATCTCTTTGTTTCTTGCAGCAAGAATTAGGATAGATGAAGAGGCAAATGGAAAAGGCTGCATGGCTCAGTGGTAGCAATAGGCAATTAGATTAGTCATACTCAATGTTCTTTGACCGTGGTGTGGTGTGATGTAAGGAGAAGCAGAGCAGAGAGGGAGAAAGAGTCCTGGTCAGCACAAGTTAGTGGCTGAATTGTAAGAACGATCTATTTCTCTTGAGTTCAGTCAGCCACAGTCTACCCATTGAATCATATGGTCTCTAATAATAGCTGGTTGTTACTAACGAAAGAAGTGATGCTGTGACTGTCCGTAAAACATGGCAAACCTTACTTGCTATTCCTTTGCTGCCTCCAGGATACAAAATCAAGGCTGCCACCATTTGCAAGGTTCTGTGGGAAATTGTAGTTAATTGTTACACAGTTGGAAAAAAGTCCAAGACCACTTATTTAGGCAATTCTCAGCATTCGTTTTCTTGGCTGTAAGCTGAACTTCTGTGAATTGCAGACAATGAAAACATGTTTGTAAAACTGTTTGCACTGCTAATGTACCTTAATAGTGAGATGCATAAAAATACAATCCCAGATTTACAGCTGACAATGAATACAGGCTAGAACAATTGTGAAAAGGATGAAAGAGGAATTGTCAGCCTTCAGAGCAGGAATAAAGCTGTTGGCTTTGCCCATGTCAACAAGTTTGCATTCTCAGGTGGATGGTGGTGATCCCTCTTGTTGCTGCATGTCTAAAGGACTGCAAAGGGTAGAGTTAACTGGGGAGGATGAGGGCTATGGGTGTATATTACACTTAGTGCTAAAGACTGTCAAGTGAAGGCCGTTATCGTTTTCTCCTTTGCTGTAATTGCATCCTTAAAATAGAGATCTCTCAGACTTCAAGTTCACTTTAAACATACTATATGACTTCTCTCTGCTGTCAAGCAAATGATGCACGCGTGACACACTGCCTAGAAGGATTGTGTAGTCTCTTTCTCTGTTGATATTCAACACCCTCCTGCACACATACCTGTGTGACCTGGTGTAGGGAACTTGCTTTGGCTGGAGTTTGGACTCGATGATATCTTCAGGTCCCTTCCAACCCGTACAGTTCAGTGATTCTCTGATTCTGTGGATTGAATTCCAGGTATCTGCTGGAGTACGTTAGGTATATTCATGGAACACATCTCCTAGTTAAGTTTCATCTTAAGAGAAATCATTTGTGGAGCCCTGCTGTGCAGACTGAACTAGAATGGGTTGAGACAACTGAGAAATTACTTTCAGAACTGTTTATATTCTGCACTAAAATGTATCATTGTTCACTTAAAAGCAGCGAACAGTGTCATTTAACTTCTGATTAACTAACTTAACTATGGAGAACAAGCAGGCAATAGTAAAAAGGCTTTTTGGAAGTCTCAATCCTATGTAAAGCAGCAGGAACTTTTAGTTGTTTGATGAGAGGATTTTACATAGTTTAACAAATTGTGCTTGAATTATTCTTACTTCTGAAAGTACTAATAATTAGTTCTTAATAATTATTAGCTGCTTATTAATAATTAGTCTTTGTATTACAAGATAGGGAACTGCAATTATTTTTCCTCCCTGACCTCTTTTTCTTGAGCATTAGTGCCTTGTTCAAAAATGTAGAGTGAATCTGTGTTAAAGTAATGGTTAAAATTCTGCAGTGTCTGGCGCTAAGCCCTGTCCTCCACTAGACTCTGCTGTAATGAAACATGTTTGTATTTTTTTATGTCTAACAAGACAAATAACACTTTATATTAAGTTTTTAAAAATGTTTAAAAGTGTCATTTTGATGTAATGTATTCCCACCTATTAAAATGTTCTACATTTTAACTAGACACTTTATTCCAGCAATCCATCAAAAACTGGAAGCGGATGGAACGGAAAAAGTAGAAGGATCCATGACGCAAAAACTGGAGAATGTACTGAACAGTAAGTTTTGTCCTTCCAGCAGCAACTATTTCTGGATGTTGGACTTTCTAACAAGTTTCAATATATTCCTCAGAATATGGTAGAAAGGGGAAAGCGGTGCGTTCTCTTTTGCTATTTCCTGTTCGTTGGTACCTATTTTAGGTGTGAATGGAACACCTTTTGAGTAAGTGACAGTTTTTGCTGTGGCTGTCAGTGGTCAAAACAAAGCAAGTCTATAGCATTTTCTTTAAATTAATTTTGCTTGTATCTCAATTATAAGTGTACAGAGAAAGCAGAGGAGACATTATGCATAGCTAGGGCTGTGGAAGGATGAGCTAAGCTAAGTACCGAGATCGTAAGACATTTGAGCAAGTGGGGGAAAAAAACCTAACTGTTTGCAGAAACAAGATCTGTTAACAGAATCTTTCTCACTTTGTGTTATCGTTTAGACTACTTGGAACTAGCATTTGTTTTAGAAACTTTGAAAAGCTCTTGGTACTTTCTTTTCTCTGTATTGGTTGTAAGATCTCATTGAGAGAAGTGGCTTGAATTCACTGCAGTTTGGTATGTGTTTCAGCAGATCAAAAGTTACTTTTTTATTCTGGGACTTCTGCCAAAATAATTTTACTTTGTTTCATTGTGATTTTTTTCACAGAGGAAGGGATGTTTCCCTTAGTGCTGTATCAATAAGCAGCAGTGACATGCAGATAGCTGACTCAGTGCTGGAAAGTCTGAGTGTGTTTTATCAAATCAAGAAAGTGACATGGAAGTTCACTGTTTTTGTTCTTTGTATGAAGAAAGCAGTGAATTTGTGTGTGTTTGTGCAGAGCACAAATAAAGTAGGCTTTTTATTTTTTTGTGAACAGCTTTAGCTTTTTTCATTAATGGTACGTTAGTGCTCACAGTAAAGATGTGGGTTGAACATTATTCTCTTATCTTATTCTGCAGAATGCAAAGCAATACAAAAGCACACACAGTTGCTATGAAGAAGATAATGGATAATGTGTGTCTGCATGTGCAAAATCACATGTGCAGACTGAGTGTTTCTGCATGTCAAAACTATCTTTGTTACTTAAGAGGTAGGAGAAATAAACGTTTGCTGAAATTGCTAGTGCTATCCCTTGTTCTGTTTATGTTGCATCAAGCACGTAGTGCAGATCCTTCAGAGAGCAGTGACAAAATTATATGACAGATTTTAACGTGAAAAGGCAAAAACATGCAATTTCAAGGTCTGACTCATTCATGTATGCACTAATACGAGATAAGGTCACCTATAATATTTAACTACTTTTTCACTTGATAGCTGAAGTCCTGTATGCAGGTAATGCAGATTGTTTTTTGTTTTTGTTTTTTTTTCAAACTAATCTGTAGAGGAACTTCTGCCAGTTGCTTCAGAGTGGTGTTAAGTTTGGCTCTGCTGTGGGAAAAAAAATTGGCCGCTTTTCCTCCTGATACTTTGCAAGTCATGATGGGTGGAAGGCAGGGGGGTAGGAATACAAGGATTTAAAGAGAGTAAATAGTATTATGCAAAGTAGTTTAGGATCAAAGCTTTATTTCTTGTCTGACCATTCAGAAGTGTCCTTAGTTACTACTCTGTAAAGAACAAACTTTCCAAGTGCTTCTGTAATCCTTGAGTTACAGGGTCTGCTTTCAGAAATGACTTCAAATCTGAAGTTGAATTTTACATTTCATAGGTTTGTAGCTGCATATCTTAAAGGACAATTGATGTTGATAGCTTGATTCAACTCCTAAGACAAAGGATGCTTTCTACGGCAAGTAAACATGCTAAGAAAGTGTGCCAAATTATTGGGTTGAAATGTCATAAGTTAGTAGAAGTAGAATCTGCTCTTGTAGGTAGAATACCCTACAATAACTTATGAAATGTGTTTTCACAAAAACATACCATAAGCTGCAATTTTGCAAGGAATTGTTTCTTACAGGAGGTCAATCAAATTCCATTATGTTTGACAGGCTCTATGAAAGACAACTGTTGGATAACAAGCTTTTTTGTTTGTTTGTTTTTGGGTTTTTTTTTAATTTGCTCTGAGTATATTGTTGATTTGGAAAGTATAGTCAGTCAATCTTTATCCATGAGCTTCCTAATATACTTTTAGATAATTCATTACTAGCCAACAAATAAATTGTTAATGTAGAAGGGATTTGGGAAGGGGAGAGAAGGGAAGAAATTTAACAGTGTTTTTCTAAGCCCTAAAATAGAAACCTATTTTGAACAAAGTATTGGATGCGATCAAGGCACTTGATTTAACCTATTTATTTTCTAAGTAAAACAGAAAATAAAAAAGCTAAATCATTTCCTTAATTTGAGTATATTGCACCAGTAATTTTGTACAGGTAAATATACAGTTTTGGACTGAAGATGAGAATCACTGTGCAGTTCCTACAGTTGCTAATTGCCTTTGAAAAAGTAGTTACACATTTGAAAAGGCGTTTGAAATAAAGAAAAATTGTTTTGTCAGTAAAACTTTACTTTAGAGATACAATATGTTTCTTCTTGACTGTTAATGGAATGCATGAGAAACTTATGAATTCAGACAAACCAAATGTATTTACTCAGAAGAGTAAAAAAATTAACGTATAATAAAGCATCAAGAGAAAAGAAAATCAAACTTCATCAGTGGTCTGCATTTAGATATCTTGCTAACTGTTTTCGTTGTGTATTTCTCCATAATGGATTAAAGTATTTTATATTAAATAGTGTGTAGTGGAAATAGCTGTCCTGACAAAACATTATTTTACATCAGGGCTTCGAAATTTCAAGGAAGTTTAAACATTATTTAGATATAACAATTATTTTACAAAGACTACTTTTAACATGAACAGGCCACCCACAGTGTTGACTAGAGAAAATGGCATGCAAGCCACCCAGTGAGACTGATGTAATTTTTTTCATCTTTGCTTAAATTATAGTCACTAGACCAGATAATGTAGAAACTTTTACACGCAATGATCAAAAAGGGTAAAACAGTTCCAGTTTTTTTTTCGTTTATTGTTTAATTAAAAATAAGTCACAAATTGAAAAATACAAATAATCACATGCGAATATAAATGAATACTATTATTCTCTCAGGAAGTATGGAAGATCTCTATTACAAAGTAGAACACATTATAATTTCAGTATAAAAGGTTCTAAGGATTTATGTATTGAAGAATATCCACAAATAATGTAGAAATGTAATTGCATGAAATTATTGCCCTGGGCTTGATCCTGTATGTGATGAAACTAAGCAGGGTTATAATGCACTGTGAAGACAACTTCTTTCATTCTGTTACCAACACCAGCTAGTTAGATTTTTCAGTCACGCCATTGTCTATGATTTAATCATCAGTACTTCTAAAAGTGATTCACTTAAATCAAACACTATTAATCATTTTTAAGACTTAATTTGAGAAGGAAAAAGGTTTGTGAAATTTGTGGTCATAACTCTGGAAGCTTTGGCATTAATTAACATAATGAAATTATACTTTTCTAAGAAAACTTTCTGTGACTTTTTCTATATCCTGAGATGCATAATTTAGTTGTAAAAATGTAGATCTGGAGCCAAAGCAAACTATAAAATATCTGCAACAAAGTTAGGCATTTGAAATAGGAAAGAGTGATTGTTTTTAATTGCACAGGGGTCTTACCACATTAAAATGCTAAGTGGTTCTCTCTGAAATAGTATTTCATCAGTTGTAAAATGTTAAAACTGTTGAACAGAAGAAACAATGAAAACTTAGCAATAATTATTTGTGTTCTCTAAAAAGCTTAGATGAAGATTAAAACGAGGAGAATCTGCATATGATTTAAACCCATTACTTGCTCCACTTTCCTTTAACTTCATCCTTTTTAAAATAGGAGCCAGTAACACAGCGGATACTTTATTCCAAGAAGTGCTGGGCCGCAAGGATAAAGCTGATTCAACAAGAAATGCACTCAATGTTCTTCAGCGTTTTAAATTTCTTTTCAACCTTCCATTGAATATTGAAAGAAATATCCAGAAGGTATAATCCTTTAAAAGTGCTTCTCTCTTTTCTGAAATTGCCATTACCTTTTAACAAATATAAATGTTTATTTGGTTTTTGTTGTTGTTTTTAAGGGTGATTATGATGTGGTTATTAATGATTACGAAAAAGCAAAGTCACTCTTTGGAAAGACGGAAGTTCAAGTATTCAAAAAATGTAAGATATGGATTGTATTACTTCTGTTCCTTCTCAGCTTAGAAGCTAAAACACACTTAGTAGTTTAAAGAGACATATGATTTTAATCCTTAAAAGTTATGGATTTATAGGAATAATTAAACAGTATTTCTAGAAGATTTGCTAAGCAAGATATATTCTTCAAAATATGAGATCACAGCCAAATTTGCTTATTTATTAAGACTAGACATTTGGTAGAGGAAAAAAAACAATGGCTAAGAATGGGACTGTGGATAGTTCTCTCTGACATCTAGTTGAAAATATTTCAAAGTATGATCTTTTTCATAGATCTGTTGTAGATGAAAATGCCAGGTACATGTTATAAAAATTTTTCCATAATAAATCCGAAAGTGTCTGATGTCCTAGAAATGTAATTTTTAGTTCACGCTACTGCTGAAGATGCAGATTAGATTTATTTCCTCACCCCTAGATTATGCTGAAGTTGAAACCAGAATAGAAGCTTTAAGAGAACTTCTATTGGATAAACTCCTTGAAACTCCATCGACATTGCATGATCAGAAGCGTTATATAAGGTAATCATTTGGTTTGTGTCTTCTTCAGGTATACGGTGTTAGGTGTATGTTTTAATCTGTTTCCTGAATAGAGTAGTGACTATTTTTGTGATTGTTCAAATACTAATTTTAAAGCTGCAAATAGATTGTTATGATTTTATAAATACATAATGATTTTAGATTGTTTATGGAGTGATGGAAATTTTTAAAAATCATAAAGGTATGTTTACATTCATCTCGTTTTAAGCAATGTCTGAAATGATCACTTGTAAGGTGCAGATCTCAAAACACACTGCTTATGAATTTGTACTACATTTCAGCTTGGTGTTGAAATTGAATCATTTTGGATCAGATAATAGGTTTTAATCTAGACATGAGTTTAAAATTAGTTTTGACTCTTTTGCTATTCATTCTCAATAATGAATTGCATTTCATGAACATTTACCAGTTCCCTAGTTTTCATTAAAGTTGCTATATTTGCTCTAATTCTGAACGGTTATGTCATTGGCAGTGGTAGGAATACTAGTATGAGTTGGTTGGACCTTCTCCTGTGTGAAGTCTTTAATGCTTTTTGTCTTCACTAGGCCTAATTTCACAGACAAGGAGTACTGGAGGCTTCTGCCCTTTTACGTTGTTACTTTATCAGAACAATGACCAGTGTACATTTATGTAGAGTCCTTCTCATTCTTCTAGGTGCCATGTAAATATTGCATATTTATTAGAGTTAAGTTTTAAGATGAGCAGCGTTAAACATTTGTGTGTCTTGAAAAGGGCTGTTGTTTCTCTTTTTCTATTTCAGTCCTGACAAACCTTAAAAATAACTTCTTTATCTAAGCTAAGTCTTACAAACTCTTCTTGAGATTCTTTGGAAGAATGAATTGTATATGCTTCTGTTTCTGTTTTTTGTTTTCTTTTGTTTAAGATTTTTTTTTTCCAGTCCCATATCTGGAGTTCTATTGAATCTTTGAGACTATCCCAGTCTACATTAAAAAACAAACTTTGTTAATGTAACCAGATATATTCCACGTGTAGAACAAGATAGTGAAGTGGAGCAAGGAGCATACAAATATGAAATAATTTTGTGATAAAGAATTTTTTAAAAACCCAACATAAAAAGCCATTAAATTAAATTCAGTACACTAGGTATGCTGATATTGTTATTCTAGTTTAAGTTTCCTGGAGGCAGGACATGAAGAAAGCTTGCTTGAGAGCATTTCAGTTAAATGAAAATTAGCAAAACCCTAATTCTAAAATAATTTCCATAGAAGCTGCTTCTTTTTAGAGATTCTTTCCTTCCTTGATATGTTCCTTTTGTATATCTCCAATATCTAAGGCAGAGTGATATCTGAAATACTGTGCTCTCACCAAGTTATTCAGTGTATATATGTGTGCAGATGTGTGTAGGTATTAATGTGCACATGTATGTATATATTCAGTCTTCATAATTAAGCTTCAGTTCGTATTTTCTCCTTAATTTACTACATTCTTTACACTGGTAATTATTTTATACTGTTCAGATACTGTTTAACATACCACTGAAAAAGCAAGGAGATGCATTATTTCCAATGCCAGCACTATTTTTTTTTTAATTTTGTGTCTAAACAATGACTAAAGTCCCCCTAAATGCTGAGGAAAGACTTGAGCTCATAGTTTATAAATATCGCCCTGTCAAAATGGTTGGTTGTGTAATGTTCTCATCTATCTCACCGATTGTACTATGTCAGTTTATTTTGTTTGTGGGGCGTACTGCAGACAAGGAAGACAAGATTTTGCAGTACAGTCCTAATTAACTTTAGGTATTATTGTAATAACAGCACTTTTGTGAAGTAGTTGAACATTCACTGTACCGTTTAAGAGAATTCAGTGTACTTCATCTTTGTTTTCAAGTTTTTGAATTTGTCCTGTGTCTCTTTAATGCAGAATATAATGTAGGACATCAAATAGTAGAGCAGCTACTGCTTTTTGAAAATAGTTGTTTGATATTACTGTAGTCATCTAGTTATAAATGCCATGCATTAGATTATACTACTTCTGTGTTCTTCTAGGAATCAAAACAGCTCTGGCTTCTGATACCCTTCTATACTCTTCTCTCCAAAAGACAGAATTTTTTTTTAATTCTTTTTTATTTTTATTTTTATTTTACTTTACTTTTTAACTGTCAGTAATTAAGAACCCCTGTCAGACAGCACAGAATGTTTGAGGTGGGAGATCATCAGGTCCAACCCCTGCTCAAGCAGGGGCACCCTCTGGACTGCCCAGGACCGTGTCTAGATGGCTTTTGAGCATCTCCAAGAAGGGAAACTCTACAGCCTCTCTGGACAGCCTGTTCATCCATTTCATTACCCTGTATGCATGTAAGATGATAATATGAGGGCTGCTCCAGTAGTAATGACTCCTGTTTTTTCCTGTTGGCCTTTGGCTTCAGAGGCAGATGGTGGTGGTATGGCAGTAGAGGCTAAACCTTCCCACCAATATACTGTGTTACATTTGTTGATGTATGACAGAGGGCAACAGAGGAGGTGTCTGACATGTAAGTGGGCATAAAACAAAGGTGTGTTATTAAATTCTTCTCTGTGTGGAAAAAAATGGCACCCACTCACATTCTCTGATGTTGCTGAACATTTATAGAGACCAAACAGACGATGTGAGCACAGTGAGGCAGCAGGTGGTATGTTTCAGTTGGGGATGACAGTAGGTCACCTCTACTGGGACAGATTTTCACAAGCACAGCATGCAGACTCTTTTTCATCACCGGTGAAAATGCATAGCTAAAAGTGGTGACTGTGTTGAAAAACAGTGTTTTGTAGCTGAGAATTTGTTCTTTGTAGCTGTTGTAGTTTCCATGGAAATAAATAGGGGAGACATTACTTTTGGAGTGATGTGTGTATGGATATACATGTAAATAAAATACGCTCCCACAGTGTGCGCACATCCTAATGGGGGAAAAAAAAGAAAATGAAACAACGATACAACCTGGAGCTTAATTTACATTTGCCTGTGCATGTCCGTGCTAGAGTTAATGAGCCACCAAAAATTAATTCCTTCTATTCTTGCCTGTTCCAAATGAGACATACAAAGTGGGGAGCAAGGTACTATATTTTATATGCTTGAGATGTCATCGGTGGTTTCAGGTGGAACATGAAGTTCTGATCAGCAACTTTGACACAGAGAGGGCTTGGTTACCAGAGAACGCATCTAGAAGCACAACAGAAAATACATATTAATCTAATATTGAGTATATATGCTTTTGTTTAGTATTGCAAGGCTTTTTTGCTGGAATTTTGCTTCACTAAATTAGGAAGTGAGAATACAAGGTTTGTGTTTGCATTGGGTACAAGTTCTTGAATTTTTAAAGTTACATATCCGTGTGTGTATATGTGTATAAATATATGTATAAAGATATTTCTGTTTTAATAAGGCCTTTAGTGTGTCAAGTCAGAGCTGTGATTTTTGGACTGGTTTTTACAGATATCTTTCTGATCTTCATGCTCCTGGGGACCCTGCTTGGCAGTGCATTGGTGCTCAACATCAGTGGATTCTACAGCTCATGCACAACTGTAAGGAGAGCTATGTTAAAGAGCAAAAAGGTAAGGATATTTTTTATGTTATACATATATATGTATTTGTCACTTAGGAATTTGGCCTTGCCTTTTCTCTGACAAATTTTAGTGTATAAACAATACTCTTCTTGGTTCGCCCCTTAATTTTGATAGCTTTTCACAAAGCTGAATACTGACTTTTTTCTCTTTATTTTGTAAGAAGAAAATATCTGTTGTAAATTTTGTTTTTGTTTAACTTAAAAATTTTAAGCTTCTTAAATGGGAAAAGTATTAAATCTCCATCATATATGAGGTTTACTATCCTCTGGAAATACTACCAGAAGGTCACATTAAATCCACCATTTATATTTCTTCCCCATACAGTATGCCGATAGTAAGTAGCTATGAAGAATACTGAAGTACCACATGGTAAAGTGTAATTTCTTGATATGTAGTAAATGATAATACAGGGTTCTCTTGTTGTTTTGTTTTTCCTCTGTAAAGTTTCAAAACTGATTCTTCTTGGGCCGTCCCAGAACTGTGGGGCTGTCCAAGTGTTCAATTTGTCCATGTTACATTAAGAGCTATATAAATACTTAGTTGTATTCTGTCTAGTTCTGACAGTGTTGTTCCTTGAAGTGCACCCTCATCGATACTTTACAGGTGTGGAAGCAATTTTGTTACTAGTCGTTATCCATTGCATCTTTGTATTTTCAAAAGTGAATAGGCAGGAGGCTCTAGACCTGATGTTTCTAGTAGTAAAATCTGGGTTAGAAAAATGAAAACACTGTCTTGTTAAGATTCCTTGAGAAACATGTTTGCTGATATTTCTGAAATGAGTAGGCTTATTGGAGTCTGACTTGACTTGTAGGTAATTCCCATGGTTAGTTTTGCATCCCAAACCAAGAAAGGTGTTCTCTTCTGAGAAGCACAAGAATTTTACTTAGAGCTGTGGCAGATAAGTGCTGTGAAATTAATTGCTGCAGGATGCTTACATTTTCTTCTTTAGCAGAGATTAAAACTTCAGGTATAGCGTTTGTGGGGTGCATCATGTGTCCGTGATGTCAATAAGTTTTAGATTAAATCATGCACATACTTTTTTTTTTTTTTCTACAACACTTACTGAGTGCTGTGAGACCACCTGAAATGCCAGGCTGATTTCTTGTACTCTTAGTCAAAATCCAGAATGTTTCCAAAACCTCGTCATCTCTCATCCTTCCTGCAAACCTGAGAGACCCAATCCAGCAATAAATATCTGTCAAGGCTACTGACAATGATTCTAAGCTTTATTTTTCTCTTTTCAGTTGCTGAACATTATATTGCTTCTTAGCAAGAAAAAATAGGGGCAGAAAGATGCAGTCTATATAATTTTGATATACATCCTCCAGTAATTAATCAAAAATGGACTCAAATTCCTTGCCTTGTCTTGAAAATCTTAACCTTTTTTATGTTTTTCTTGCAACAATTCTGCTTACCTCAGCCTTTATATCAAAGGAGCTTCTTATGTTAGCAGCTTTGTTTGGCTCACAGATGGAGGAATTTGCATAGCTTGTCTGCCTGGTAAATGCATGTATGAATAGTTAATATTTGCATGGAAAAGAAAATGCTAATATAGTATGACTTTTATTAAAGAGCTGATGCCATTTAAATAGTTTTCTTTCATCCTTTCATATGGTCCTTAGTGATGTAGTTTTTGCACACATTGTAAAACACTCAAGAATTGATCCTGGTTCATGTTATTTCTAATTCGGTATCTATTTGAGCAAAAGAAAGTTGCTGAACTCAGTTTCTTCTTTCCATGGATCTTTAATTTTAACAAACACCAGAGGGGAGAAGGCAAAGAGAAAACTTGGAAGAGTCGGTATTAACTGTCAAGTAGAACAGTGCTGACTGTGATCTGAGACTTGGCGTTTGTTTTTGTCTACTTTTATTGATGTATAATTTTGTAGAAGGAGAAGAGTGTTTTTTCACTCGGATGTCAGATTGGTTTTGCATGGCTTTGAGGTCTCTAATCATCTTGAAATCAGAAATAGGTTTTATATATTCATAAAGTCAGAAGTTATTTTTTAGAATATGGTAGTAAATTTTCAAATTAGCATCCTCCTTAAAACATGCTTCCAGAATAGGTTATGTACGGAAGTGTTTGAAGTAGGAGAAAGGTCGTAATGTTGACAGTCTCCTGAGAAATGCATTAGATATTTTTCTAGTTTTTTCTTCTGAGCATGGATAATATATTTCCTTTCTAGCAGTTGGTGTATGCTAGAATATGCGAATACTCCCACCTTGAACATACCAGCAATGGTGGCTGATGTTAGCTGTTTTTTGGCTGACTGTGAACCTGCTAGTTCAAGCTGACTGAATCAAAACTCAGTGGAGTAACAGATTGTACCTGTTTATGCATTTGTGTACGTGTTTTGTTTTTCAACTTTCAGTTGAGTTTGTACGGAATAATTTTGCTGTCGACTTACTATTTTTCAAAGCAGACAAGAGCTCTAAGTTGTTACACATGATGAATTTAACTACCTGAAATGGATTTGTAATTAGACAAAAACCTTTGCTTTTCTTATTTGGAGAAGTCTTCTATTGACATTCCTGGACTGGGAAGGGATGGCTACCATTACGGTTATTTCCTGTGCAGGCTAAAAAACAAAATTAAATGCATAAAGGGAATTTATTCAAAATATGCACACTGATAACAAGCCAACAATGCATTTCAAGTTGTTTACGTGCTACCAGGATGATCCTTTAGTCATTGCAACTTAATACGTACTTTTTTCATACACAGAAATAGGATCTACTCCTATCTTCTCTAGGAGATTTTGATGTATCATCTTGTCTGGGCCTCTAGTAATGACAATCAACACAAAGCTCCAGTATTGTCAATATATAAATTTACTTTTCTATGTCCCATGGCTACATTTTCAAGGCTATCCTGAGCAAAGTTAAGGAGTGAGCTAATGTATGCTGAGACAGTTGGAAGTGCTGACAGGAGACTGCAAATGATTTAGGGTATATATGTAGATACTAGAATAACAGAAATATTCTTAAATCTCTAAGTGTAAATCTTTCACACTCATTGTTACTCTCATATGTAAAATAAGAATAGAACAGCCTCTGTTCTTGTCTGCTATTAGAAATTAACTCGGTTTTGTAAAAAATGCTTACAGTTGTAGGCATGTAAAGTATCATAGCAGAGTACAATCTCTAATGAAGCTAAAGATAAGAGAATGTCGCAGAGTTACAGTGTTGTAATGATCTTGGTGATCAGTTGGAATTTGTTTCTGGTGATAGCAGAAGTCCTGTGTGTTTCAAATTCTGTTTTTAGTTAATCAGTTAATCCAACTTGTTTTAGTGTTATTTCCAGAAATTGAATGGTTATATAAAGCTTTGCAAAACTTTGGCAGATAATTTATCAGCATGTCTTTAAGACATGAAATTTATTCAGTCAGATTTTTCCTTTGATTTTAATTGACAATTATTAATTTATCAGATTGCTGCACGTTTCACATAAGCTAGTTGGTTGCCCTTATTTCAAAGGTCTAAGTGGGATGAGAATTTTAAATTCCACGTACAAACAATTTCATAGCTGGTTTAGCATTTTGGAGTGGACTTCTCTTGAGGTATATCTATGGGTATATGTTAATATACCGTTCCTTCTCAGCCTTGGACAACCCCACTGGTTTGATTAAGCTCAAGTTATGCAGACTTCATTACATACTCAGATGTAGCAGTTGTTGCTCACACATCTTTGTTTTTACTCCATTTCCTACCCTATGTAACCATAACATAACCTTCTTATTTGTGAAATAGAGAAAAAAAAAAAAAAAAAGCAAAGATGTTCATATCTTTGAGAAACTGTTGAAATTCAAACCCATGTTTATGATAGCAGATTAAAATTTATTCTGCTCTTGCATATGAGTAGCCAGGACAAAAAGAGAGAAATCCAACAACACAAAGTTAGTGGAAACATAAGGTGATATGGGTGACACCCTGATCACAAAACTGTAATGTGAGTGTCCCTACATAAAACCATCCTCCTCTGATACTCAGAAGTCTTTCGTAAAAGATGCAGTTATGAACATGGGACTCTTGTACAACTGCCTGGAGCTCTAGCTCTGTAGATGTAGTGAAGCTTGCAAATAAAGAGATCTGTATGTTTTCTATTTATTGTGTCTGTTTTACTAATGGGATAGGCATTTGTGCTGTTTTGTTGTTACTGAAACCATTTTTTTTTTATGGTTGTGAAGTGATTTCTTGAAACAATGACAGATTCTGTTTATAAATCTGATTGTTAACTGCTGTTGGTGCCCACTGAAAGGGCCAAAAGCAGATAATGCTGGTTTGCTGCTTTTACTTTGTATGTAGATAGTTGTTAGGGAGATGAAGATGTCTGAGACTAAAACAAGGAGAAAGCCATCAAAAAAATTCTATGAATATAAAGTTTAACACAGAGTAGCACTATGCTCACTCCAAGCAGTATTTTTAATATGTCTAGCAAGAAGTACATGGATGACAAACTGATTGTGCTGGTGGTATTTCATGTCTTTTATTGGCTGTCGTCTGAATTGTTTCTTCTGAGCTTTGAACTAAGACTTAAGGACATTCAGACCTGGTAGGTAACTGTATACGAAACAGTTTCCTTCAACTAAAATTTTATGTATTTGTAATTTTTTACTTTATTTGGCAATTTCTTTAGTATTTAGGCATAATTTTAGATCTTTAGTATGGCTTATGCTTTCCAGACTTGGAGTAGAGGAAACCTGGAGGATATAATAACGTAAAATGACATGAAAATAAATGTAAATAAATGAGGTTTAGTTGAAAATTTGCCTGGGACACTAGGCAGCTAGCCAAAATGAATTAGGCAATTAGATTCTTACTGTGAGCATCAGAAAAGAAGCTATGGAGGTTGGACCATTTCCTCTATGGCCAGTGGTTATTGCTTGGGCTTTAATATTGGCTGGACAGGTTTCATGATCCTGTGAGCTAAAATGGATAGGGACTTTAATTTAGTTATGTTCAAAGTGACTGAAAACATCTTCTAGCAGGTTTTTTTTTAGTTACGTGTAATTTTACTGCACATAAGCTGTCAATACCCTTTAGAAACTAAGCCAGTAAATGGAAACACTAACAAGTGAACGGTGTTATCTTTCTACTGCCCTTCTGGCTGCAAATTATGTAGTCTTTCAGTGTTCCCAGTATGGAGGTAGTTCTTGATAGTCCAGTATACTAGTTCAGTCACAGTGATGGATTTTTGTTGTTCTAACTGCTGAAAGAATACAATCTTTCAGATCTCAGATTATTATAAAAAGCAATACTTCTTGTGCCAGGGTAGCAGTGATTCTATATAGCATGAAGGTGGGAGATGGATACTTAGACTGTGCTGTTCTGTCTTGTGTGCCACACTGAGATTCTATTCACCATGCAATGAATGATCTATCTTTGTTAGATCAGACAGACCAGCAAGGCTTGTGTCAAAAGGGCCTTTTCAATTTGTTATCCTAGCAGCTGGTTCTCTTCCATTGCCTTTGCTTACTGTACATCTGGAAGAAGACTTCTAGCAGCTGGGAACCATTTAGTGTCTAAACTACATCCCATGTCCGTAGCAGAAATTCTCTTTTGACAGCAGATGTCAAGCAAACCCTTAATAGGTTATTAATTAAATTTTAAAATTAATCAGTACAAAATTTGACACTAGATTTGTTTTTTGTCTTTTACCACCTGTGTCTGTAACTTTGCTGTTGTTTAGATTTCCATTAGCAATTGTAGGGGGGCATTGTTCTTTATCTATTACTTTAAATCAGAAGAACCTAGCCCACAGATATTAACTCAGAAGAAGCAGAGGTAGTTTAAAACCAAAGCTGAATAAACTGGTACCACAGAAGCTAAAGGAAGCTGTTCTCTGACCAGAGTTTTACCTTGATATTTTCTGGAATCTGTTAAATCGTTGCATAGGAAATGAAGTGGAAGCTCACTGTTTTCAAAGTCACTGAAGATCTTAGTGTCCACTGGAGCTAGTGTAGTAAAATGACATCATTTTTGTTTATACACAGAGTTTGAAGTATTTGGCTTTTGCTTCAGTGTACTTTGGCCTGCAGGACTGACAATAAGGTTTACCCTTAGGTTGCGAAATACTTAGAACACCACTCAAAATAACAGTAGACCCAGTTGCCCTTTTTGTGGTGAACCAAAAAATGGTTTCATTCAACAGTTGGGATAACAAAGACTAGCTTTAAAATAAAATAAAAATAAAGTCTTCATTTTTAAATATATTCCCAAAATGTTCTCTCTCTAAAATACAGCGATTTAATCTCCACACTCATCTCTTTGCTAGAAATGCTGCCCATTTTCTTGTTGATGATTTAAAAATGTCAAATTCCAAATAAATGTTTTTGTAATGTTAGAAAGAAAAGGGTTCTCAGGAAGGAAAAAGAAAATGCAGTCATTCGTCTGCTGAGCAGGTTAATTTTTAGGTAATTTCTTCTGCTCGCCTAATTTCTTGCCCAGACAAATGGAAATTCTCTCTGCGGCGTCCTTGAAAGGAATCTTATCCTGGTTGTGTCAGTGCAGGCTCCAGGCACCGCGTGTTTGGTCAACAAGCAACAGTGGGTGGTCAGGCTGCAGCACAGGACAAGGGCCCGCTGTGCGCAGGAAAATATGTTCAAAGGTGTTTAAGCATGGTAAGGAAGTCGGCCGCCCTTCTGAGCGTCCGGAGGCTATAGATCAGCCTTCCTTCACCATTGTGACCTGTGAGAAAGCTCGCTCTCAGATACATAATGGATGAAAGAATACAGTAACTGTATTCACCTGGTTGCACATCTGTGGAGGCTTTTTCTTTCCTAATCTTGCTCGTATACGTGCTGTGTATATACATTTAGTCTGTGTGATGACTGCTGTTTTGACTTGCTGTGGAAAGTCATGCTGACAAATGACTCAGCCCGAGGTTGGCCACTTGTTAATGTTTTTGTTTGTTGCTGCAGAAAACGCTTTGTGCAATCCTCTGATGGTCAGTCAGTATCTTTTGCAAAAAGCCTTTTAAAAAGCTTCAGGTGACTGGTATGGATGCAGCCACGTGACAGCCAGAGGTGGGATTCCCCCAGTGCCCTGAGGAGCCCAGACCTGTGAGGCGGCAGTGGGAAGCAGGCAGAGCCATGGCCTGGCAGCTCTGTGGCACCTCTTTATGCTTAATTTTGTATTGCTTTGAAATACAAAACTCAAGCTGCTTTCAGAGATTTCAGTTGTTGAGCATGAGAAAGTCTTATTTTAGGCACTTTTCATCCTAGTTGTCTTTTTACATCAAGGGCGCCACACAGTGCATGCCAGGATCGTGCAGACAGCATGCACAAAAGCTCAAGGCATATGCATCAGTCATTGATAGAATAGACACATAAACCATATATCAAGTCTAGCTCTGATTAATTTGGAGGAAAGTGGAAAAATATATTAAATGACCTCAAAAAGCATTGTGCTTGAATTTTTTTATTTGATATTTTTATTCTAATGATATCTTACTGCACTAAAGCAGAGAGGTCTGGAAAAAAAAACAGTGCTGTTTGTATCTCACACAGTATCTTAATTAATTTTATTCAGTGTACCTTGTTCACAAAAAATTGAAGCCCAGTAAAATCACTTAAACTAAAGCAGTGTTAAGGTTCTTAAAACTTATTTGATTGTGTGACTTTACAGTTGCCAATGTAATAAAAATAAATTAATTATACTTCTGGTTTGTCATGACTGTTTGACAGAAGAGGACAATGTAGTACTCTTATCTTTCCTGTGGTTAAATGTACACTTGACATGGGAGTCAAGCAGATATGCTCCATGTAGATACTGTTGTTGTTTTTTTTTGGGGGGGAGGAAGAAAAAATGACAAATTGAAAATTACTGTAGCTTCAAAGATGGAGTATATTTTCATAAAATGAATGTCAGCCAGGAATGTATTTGTGATATCTTAAAAGGTATTAGCCCAATAAAATGTTCATTTCTAAAAACTTGAGATAGTTGCTATCCTATATTCAAGATCTAAAAATGTAGAAATTCCATACAAAGCAAGAAATGAACAGCAGTAAAATTAGTATTTGAGTAATTCATTTAGCTTTATAAATATTATTGTCTACAGTCCACACTAACGTTAATTAATTACATTACATTATGTGGCTAAGTTTAAGCTCATGGCTCCAGAGAAGGAATGGGGTGGGTTGGAAGAAAAAGTGTTTGCAAGTCAACTCCTACTTTTTTTTTTTTTTTTTTTTTTTTTTTAGTATAAGATTTATGTGTTAGCATGTAGTCTTCAAGCGCTATCTTCTGGTCAAGTGGAAGCAAGATCAGCTTTGCTAATGAAGTCCAGATGTTTATTAGTCCTGAGGGTATATGTGCTGTTGTAGTTCCCTGCTGCTGTGTTATAGTTGCTTGTAATGCTAGACAACCAATTAAGAAATTAGTTCATGTTAAACTTTCTTTTCCTGGTATGGCTGCAAACTGATGATGTGGTTTTTCTGGTGGAACAAGAGAGTATTCTTTATGTGTTTTCTGTTACTGGTGAATATATAAACCGTTTGGGCAGTGTGGGGTTAGTATATCATCAGCAATACAGGATTTTAAGGTTTTCAGCTCCCTCAGACAAATGGTTTTAATTGAACTAATTCATGTTAAGATGTTTTGGTAAGTGTATCTGTTTTTCTTAATTCTGAGGTCTAATTGGCTCTGTCATTTTTAGAGACCATCTGTTCATAAGAAATTCCTCATATTAACAAGGTGGTTGAAGGGTGAGAAGGTAAATTCTATACGAAGACATCAAAGAGGGAAGTTTTGGTGTATGGTGTACAGTGCCTTTTTCTAAACACAGGTTTTTGTGAAAATAGAATTCCTACTTTTTGTTTTAAAATACAAAATATGTATATAAACTTGCTTTTTTTTTTACTAGCAGTGCCTGTAAGGGTTCTGATTTATCCTTGTGGACATGTATTTTTTTTTTTTTTGGGGGGGGGGGGGGGGGGGGGGAGTTTTCACACTAATTAATTATTGCTACAACATTTAAGATATGCTTTAGTAATCATATTAAATTTAAATGCAGATGACATGCAACCTCACGCAGATCTGTGGACAGTTTAGTAGTACCTGTTCATAATTAACTATTTACATTTGCAACGTATGTACCTACTTCTAAAACTTCTGATAACTTTGTTTTTTTCCTTCCTCATTATTCTCTGGTTTTAGTTGATGCCAAAGGAAAAGCTTTTCCCCAATTCGTACTCAAACTCACAGTAAAAGTTGTCCATGGTGCCGCTCACCCACAGCAGTAGATTCCAGATAGCTGAAAACCTACTGATTTTAAAGGTCTCGTAAATATAAACCAGTGTTAGTAAGTACAGTTATACAGTCAACAGAATGATCATGCAGACCAAAGATAGCTGGGTTCATCGAGTCAATTAGAGCCCTGTGTCCGTGGCAGTTTTTAACTGCAGCAAATGTGTCTAAATGCGTAGGTGTTTTATAGTGTGAGCAGTAACAAGATGAATCAAGGAACTGACCATTAGCTCTGTAATGACAGTGCCTCCTTGAGGCCACAGGAAATTTCTTAAAAAGCCATTAATGTAATAGGAAGAATTCTTTTCAAAAACAGCTTTGGAAGTCTGCAATAAGCTTCACAATGCTTAATATTGTTCTTTCAACTCTAGCTTCTGAAACAGAGTGACTTGCTGTTATCTTTGCTGTCATCTTTACTGCTATACTTCTTTGACAGCAGCACAAATTCAGAATAAGTAAGCTTCAGATCTGTTTTATTTTGTGTTACTCTTGAACCTATGTACGGTGACGTTAGAGCTAGTGCTTTTTACTCTGTGGCCTTGCTGTGAATCTAGGTTTTGATGGGAAAGCTAAAGCAATGTAAACTCAAAGTCTGAGATTCTCACTATATAATTCATTATGAGTTGTGGTTAATTTCTCTGGTATATACCACAGTTGGTTACTGAAGATACCATTTTTGTGTGTCTATAAAATGAAATGCATAAAGGGGCAATTTAGACTTAGACAAATGCAGTACTTTGATATGCTTAAAAAAAAACAACAGTAATTACAATCTAATCATTATGATATGTCTGTTTTCCAAAACATTTATTATCTTCCAAGTATCTACTTCTACAAAGTTAGATCATTGTTTAGGACTAAGTTACAGTGATCTACGTATGGACAGATATTCTAGAAAATAGAATTAGTTGAAAACAGTAACTCTAGTTCTCTGCAAAACATTTTGTGTGTTTTTATCTGTGTATACATACAAGATGATTTATATCTGTACACAAGAACACAGTGCTGTTAGTTTATCTGCTTCATGATGGATGGGCTCTTACAGCCTGAGTTCTGTGCAGGTCAGATATCTAAGAAGCAGCTGAATGCTCTGCCCTTAACAGCTTAACTAGCACAGCAGTCCCTTACTGTGGAAAATTATATTCAATTATGTGCCATGAGAAAGTGTGTGTCATGCCATTAATGTCATATAAATACATATTTAACCATGTCTTTCAAGCAGTTAATGGTAGAGCCTTGGCTCTGTAAAAGCTGAGACATATAAATGAGGGAATATTTCTCAGTAGGTGCTAGTATTTCTGGCCTTGTTATGAGAGTCAAAAGCAGTGTTATTGAGTAGCATTGAAGTGGATGTACAAGCATATTAAATAAGCAATATTAAGAATGTTTTTGCTAGATAACTTCAGTTTTGTATCACTTCCAAATTAAATTAGAACTCTTTCACATTTTCATATCGATTGACTGCTGTCTTTCCTCTCTCTTCAGGCACCTCATTGCTCCACAGCTCCATGCTAGACCTGGACGGTGATGTACGTCCATCTCCAATTGGCCACCTCAGTCAAACAGCTTCACTGAAAAGAGGCAGCAGTTTTCAGTCTGGCCGCAATGATGGTAGGCAGCTGTTTTATTTGGAAATGTATACCTGCTGTTACTACGTGCTGTTTCCACTGTGTTGCACAGCCAGAAGGACAAACAGAAACCCAGAATCTGTTTGTTGTATCTGTTTGCTGAAAGTAATCCTTTCCAGTCACCTTTACTAGTGTTACTTACTGCTACAGGTTGTCTTAGATCTCTGTGAAGACAAAGTCTTGAAGGTAAATTAGGAAACCTCGCTTTAAAAATTAAACGATAGGAACTCATGTTTCTTCTTTATTCTGTGTCTTAGCATTGCTTACTAAGCCAGGCTTCTGTTTTTTGTTGGTTTTTGTTTTTTTTTCCACTGGAAGCGTAACTGAAGCAACTGAAATCTACTTATTAATTTTTTTTCTCGGTACCAGAATTTTTTTTTTCGTGTGCATAACCACCAGCTTTTCCATTACTGGTATACCTTCCACTGCTGGTATACCTTTTGTGTGTCATTATGATAGATCTCCTTGCATTTAGCTGCTCTTGTGACTTCACATACCCAATCCTGGTTCTCATTCTTTGAACACAGAAGGAGAAACACAAGCACATGACTCAGTTTGAGCAGCATTCCACTACCTCTCTGTCATGTACTGTGAAAGTCATGACATGGACAACTCTGAAGTCTTTTTACATGGTGATATCATGGAAGACAGAAAATGTATATTTCACAGGAGAGGCCATTTCTTACTTAGCTGCTTGAAAATTTGAAGCATAAATTTTGACATAAATTCTCTAAGTTTTATTTCTGAAAGTTCAGTATACACACCAGCTGGGAGAGTCATGGGAGAAGGTATTTTGTTTTGAAATTATGAAGAAAACAGTTTTTTAAAGATCTTTCTGGCTTTATTCTGTTTTGATGTTGCTCTCCCAAGTCTGTGGACTTTCTTGAAAAGCATAACTATAAATATCTGATAATTTTAAGCAAAAAGAGAAATGAAGATAATCTCTCAAGATCATAGAGGAAAAAATAATGAAAGAGTTATATGTTCTTATGCTGCCACAGTGTAACTTTACAAATGAAATGATTAAATTGCATCAGGTTATGACAGAGAATTATATTTCAGAATATGTGTGTGCTTAATGCAAGCAAAGCAATTTGAGTTTCTCTGTAGTATCTCTGTGTTTTAAAGTAGTTTCTGCTAACTAATAATATGCGTGCTATGCAAAGTAGCAAAGCAGCATAGGTAACTTAGTTTATTTTTCTTTACTTGAATTTTTTGCATGCATCTCAGCTTAGATATTTACATTTACTGAAGGCAATTTTAATCTAACTGATTATATTTAGCTTTAGAGTCTCATTTATGGATCTGTAACCTGGATATACTGCCTGGAAAAGATGTCTTCAAGTCTGGCGGATTCCAGAAACTGATGCTTAAACTTTCAAAGGAAAGCTGTAGGATCAAAACATCATAATGCCTTATGAGACCAATCTGAAGGCCGTAGAGTCAGAATACGTCATCTCTAACTTAAGTGCATTGCTATTTAAGTGCAATGCTCTTCTTACTTTTTTTTTCCATACTGCATGTGTAGAAGGCACTGAGGGCTTACCTGTCTTGCTGTTCTGTATGGAGATCCAAAGCAAACAAACCTTTTCTTTAAGAAGATTGGAGACCCATCTACTAACACAACAAAATAATGAGGCTTTGGTGATGACTAACATGCTGTTATGCAGCTATTAACTGGTGAACTGTTCTGTGTAGGCAATATTGTCTAGCAGATTAAAGACAAGGTGTTTTACACTTAAAGTGTTTCTGCATTTCCACGGAGCTACATAGGATAGTATTATGTTTTTACGTTTATCATTTTATAAAAAGACAGAAGTTTGTTTAAAATAAAATGGAAAAAAAAGACAACAAAAAGGGAGGAAAAAAACTAACACCATCGACCTCTATAAAGGTGTGGCCTTTTTCCAGTATTGTGTTTATTTTACTAATGTTCTGAAGTAGACATTAGTTATTAAGGTGAAATAAGTCTTCTAGCATGCAAGAATTACCTAAATATCATGATTTGCTGAAAACATTATAACCAAGAAAATTTCAGTGAGGAAGGTGGGTGATTATAGAGAATTATTTTAGTGTCATTTGCTTTCCATATTGATTGGCACCTTTCTTCCGCCCATTTTCAACCTTCTCTTTACCTCCCCTCCCACAACGAGGAAAAGTTATCTGCTGCCAGACTGTAAGCTACTTTCTTTTAATAGCCAGTATTCCAGTTCTCTAAGGAGGTTGAAGTGGTAGATCATCAAAATATCCATGCTACATTTACTGAATTCTAACAATATTGTTGGCATCTCCCGTATTCCAGAGAAAATGTTTCACCATACGAATGGAGACAAAGGTGAGAGATAGGCAACCTGACCCAGGCTACTATGGAAAATTCTTTGAGCTGTAAATAAAGTGTTCTTCCCATTTTCACTTCCTGCCTTGATCACAAGCCTATCCTAGCAGCCCTCTTTTCTTTGGAATCACCCCCTCACCACCTGAGACTTCTAATGTCTCTCACGTTATTTTACCTTTTAGTGTTTAGATGACAGAGGAACAGCTGAAAGGATTCTTAAGCGATTTGCATTGGATGCAGAATAGTCTTTCTTTGTATAGCTGCATACTTTAATAGCAGTGGCATGTTGTAAGCATATGAAAGAAGAAAAGGTATTTGCATGTGTGCGTGAACATATATATACTAGGCTGTTAATTTTTTCCACTGGAAGGTTTTACGTAAATAATAGTTAACCACTTTTATAATACAAGGCAACAGCAAGCACATAGTATGTATTATATTATTAATGCCATGTTTTTAATTTTACTTTTTCCCCCCATTTCCTCTCTTTTAGCCTGGCGGTACAAAGCTCCACAGCAAGTTGTATTTGTTGAGAAGCTGACAAAACTTGTTGTAAGTCAGCTGCCCAACTTCTGGAAACTCTGGATTTCTTACGTGAATGGAAGTCTATTCAGTGAGGTATGGATTCTTGCATATAAATGAGTTCTAAATAACAAAATTCTGTAATAATTTTATTTGATGTATTATATTTCATTGGAAGAAGAGACAGAATTGTTTTGTAAGTCTCTTAGATTTTAAAAATAAATACATTAAACTCTTCACATTTGAGATATGCTATATTTGATTTATAACAAACATCGACCAGTAAACTACAGTAAAGTACATGTAGTGAGATAACTTTGAATTCTGTGTCTGTGTGTGAATTCCAGATGCTGGAATCAGTATCTGTGTGGTTTCACCTCTTAATCATAGTTAGCAAACTTCCCTTCTTTGATCACTTGAAAAATAAAAGTGCAAATTGTGTGAAGGGTAGAAATATACAGAAGATAAAGTCATAGAGAAAATACTTCTTTTCTTCAGGAGTCCTCATTTCTTGAGCTTTGAGAATTTTGAGGTGAAGATAGGGTCAATACAAGAGTTGCAAAATGACCAGGTTGAGAGTGCTGGTATGCAGATGTACTATATGGAGTCTTCTCTGAAAGTAACCAGCTACAGTAGTCATCTGTGCTTCTAGTCCTTGCTCAGATTATCTAGTTTCTAAGTTCTGTAAATACAATGTTTATTCTCCAAGTAGCAGAAGATATTAACAAACCAACCAAACAAAAAGATTCATGCCATAATGTGCTATTTTTGTGTGTACACTATTCACACATTTGAAAAGGATGAATTTTACAGTTAACTCATTAATTGATTAATTTAATAGCTTTTGGCTTTTTGTTATTGCTAAAAATTGGTCACAGAATAAGTTTCAGTTCACTTCTGGTCCTCAAACAGTTCTGCTCCTTCTCCAGGAGAATTGGAGTATTGGGATGTTTCCGAGGAGTTATGTCTGACAAAGACTAACACATGACTTAGGCATGGTAAAATGTAGTGGTTTTTTCCCTTCAACAGATGACAAGGAGCTCATTCACACCTAGTCTGTGTAACTATCACAGCAGTTTTGTGACTGCAAGTTGGATGTTAGTTGTTCAGAGTCCTAGAAAACTATGAAGACAAGGTCTGCAAGGAGATGTAGTTAGTGTCAGTCAGGATACTGCAGAACAGACGGAAAATCATCTAGTTTCATTCACATCTGTTTCTTTCTTTATATATATGAACCTAAAGATTTGTGTACCTAAAACTTTTGTTTAATGGTAACAATATCATTTAATCTGTTGAAAGTTCTTAACCTGTCATGCTTGCAGTATCCTGCTGTGTTTACAAACCTAAATCATCACAGTTGTACTATCCCACTGGAAAATTATCTCCAAAGCAGAACTGCAGTGACAGCTGTTTTGTCATTTTACTTTTTCTCTAAATAAATAATTGACTTCTCGAGCTATCAGTTCTGTTTGTTGCCACTGTCTCTTATTTACTATAATGTTTTCGTATGATGATACTCATAAGTACTGTAGTCTGTATAATGATCCTTTTTGCTACAGTGAAATAGATTCTATTCATGATCGTATTTTCACTTGATAAAAATGAAAAGAAAGGTTTTACATTTACTCATAGCATTGAGTGAAGGAAGAAGACTAGAATAAACTTTGGTACTTTTGACTTTCACAAAAATTGTTCATTTCATAAGGGAAATGACAGCTTCTGTATTTGATAACAGTGCTGTTGAAAATTTGACTACAAATTCAGCTGTAAGTTATTGTGATTTTCTTTTTCTGAGTGCAGTGAAAAGGAATGCAATTTCAAGAGAAACTGAGACTTGAACTGTAAATGAGGTTGAGAAATTTTGTTCTTGAGAGTGACTGCTAGTGGAAAATGCAGTGACCTTATGCCCCATCAAAACATGGTTTCTATGTTAATTATTAAAAAAAAAAAAAAAAAAGGTAAATGTAGTTTTCCTGTTAGTCTGCATGGAGGGCCAGATTCTGAGCTATGAAGAAATTCACTTCCATGTACTTTGCATCTTCTGATCCATTGGTCACGTGTAAGACCAATGTTCATCCATGTGTAAGACCCCTAAGTTGAGGAGAGACTGCATTCTCAATTTGAGTGTCTGTGTGCCACAAGTCACCTGAGAGGAGCAAAAGGGATGGTGTGGTGTAACACAGGTTCATTCCAGGGTACCTAATGCTATTTGTGTCAGCACATCTCATTCAAGACTTGAACTTGACATCTTTTTCTATGAGAAACCATACAGATCTCATTTGTCTTATAAGAAATATATTTACTGTGTCACTTGTTATTTGTTGTCATTGTGGAAGCTTGACATTCTGGAAACGGTATCTTGACTGTTACTGTTTCGTGAGAAAAGTCTTGTGACAATGTTACAGAAGATTGTTTCAATGGACTTGAACAAATGTTCAAGACTTAGTAAAAATGTGGGAAGGAAATCCCTACTTCTGAATAATGAGCTGTATTTATTTTCTCTTGTTTGGTATGTAGGGTTTCCTGGGGAGGTTCTTTTTACTTCTGAAAGGTTAGCTTGTATGCCTTAGGATATTGTCAGTTAAAGATTTACGTGATATTTTCAACAGTTTAAAAACTGTTCTTTGAATCACTCTAGGTGAAGCTGCATATCTGAGTAGTAACCGTTGGTCTTACCACAAAATAGTTTTGGTCTGTCTGTGCAGGAAAGATTTAAGATTTAAGATTGATCTTCAGCAAAACCACTAAGAAAAGAAAGATGTCAAAGATCTCTGAACTTTTTGTTGTTATTTAATCCAGCAGCAGGAGCATGAATTTTAATTTGGTACTTGAGGTTTAAAGAAATTCAGCTTCTTTTTTCTCAGGCATTAGAAAAGTGGCAATATGTACAGCAGTAATTCTTAAGCTTTGTTCTCCATGTCTGAAACTCTGCAGTTCAGCCTTAGAGCATAATAATTTCATAGCAGTTTATTTTCCAAAAGTGTTAATCTCTTTAGTTCTATTTTATCTAATTTATTATCAGTTCAAAATACTTATTTTATCCTAAAAATCTGTAACACTTTTGCTACAGATGGTATTGAAATAATGCAGTTATTTCCATTTAACAGTTTGAAAGTAAACTTAGTCTGAGAATAAACTACTGTCATGTTATTTCACTCTTTGTCCAGTAGATGTTGCTCTACATACGTAAAGTAGGAGATTTCTAAGTATAAAAGTATGTCTACGCTTAACTTTTTCTTTATAATTTGCTTTGTGTTCTCAGTGTACTCCACAGAAAGTAGTAACTACAAACAGGAAGACTGTTAGTCAAACCACGTTTTTCTTCAACTGTAACTGTCTCATGCAAAGTGTACTGACGTTCCTCACATTTTCAAAAATGTGAACTGTCCACGATGATGCTGATAATTTTGCAGTGTCTCGTTTTCAGTTAGTTGAATTATTTCAAGAATATTTTCAACAAAATACAGTTTCTAAAGGCACATGCGTGCAAAAAAAAAAAAAAAAAAAAGCCTTAAAGAAACAAGCCATCCTCCACACACTTTGCGATTCCAAATTGCTAAATTGCTCTCACTCCAAGAAGCATCTGTCACTTCGTATCAGTATCCTTACCTGGATAGCTTCCAGGCTGAGAAAATCATTTCTTCATAGAAATGTGATGTACAATTAGACTATGTGTGTTCTAGCTCTCATTAACATTTTAAATAGAATAGTTTAATTTTGCAAAGTTTGTATTATTTGAGCCACTCTTGGACTTGTCTCCGACTTCGTGCCAAATAAACATTGTTCCTTAGAATTAAACATCAGCATACTGACCAACAGGAAGTAAAGGGATAGTCTTTGTCTATTCAGAGTTAGTTTTTATAATTACATCACAAACTCAGTGATTGGTTTTCAGTTCTTTACATTGAACCCCCCCTTTTTCAGGATTGTTTGAACAGTGGTTATGAGATGCTTACACTTTTCAATTTTCTCATTTTCACCAGACTGCTGAAAAATCTGGCCAAATGGAAAAATCAAAGAAAAATGCTAGACAAAGACAAAATGATTTCAAGGTATGTAATGGGAAGGAAACATTGCTTTCTTTCAGTTGCCCTTCCTAGCAGGACGCTTAGCATCACCACCCTGAAAATCAGAATTCTTAAATCATGTGTGCCCTTATACCTCATCCTTCCAGACTCTCTAGCATGAGTAACCTTTTGTAAATTGTACATTACAAGGTGCTATGTATAGCAAGTACATGCATAGCTGCTTAAGCATATTGGTAGATCTTTTGCTTATTTTTTTTTTCCCCTAATTCTAATACAGAAAATGATTCAGGAAGTTATGCATTCTCTGGAGAAACTTATCCGTGGAGCTTTGCTTCCATTCAGTCTCAAAGAAGGAGAATCAAGACAGTACGGTGGCTGGGAGATGAAATCTGAGCTTTCTGGCCAGTGGCTAACTCATGTTATCCAGACAGTAAGGTAAATGGAGTTGTTGACCTACAATATGATGTTATTACTAGAATATATGTTTTTTAAGATAGAGTGTTTTGTTTGTTTCATTAAATACTCCGTGTTCTAAGAGGTTTATTTGTTGTTGTTTTTAATAGAATCACAAAAAATTGCTTATGGCAGATTTAGGATTCTGAGTCCAAGTTTAATTCATGGTGTCTCACAATCTTATTACATAATTATTCTTTTTTTTTTTTTTTCTCCAGAGCACGTAGGTAAAAGTTTGAATAAATAACTTGCATGAAGTGGGATTTGATTCTTTAGGGTAGAATTACTAGGAAGCTTTGCAATTATCATCTTCCCATCTTCACATCTCTGCCAAAATGTGTAAAAATAACATGCCTCTTACTACAGTGTCACTCTTAAATTACAGTTTTCATAAGGCAAGTGAGAAAGTAAGGTGATACTTCTGCCTATGATGTCGTTCTGTTTATAATTATCTGCTTGTAAACTTAGTAATGTGCAGTTACAAAATGCCTTGGTAATGCTTCCATTTCTCTGTGGAGAATTAAAGTGTCATTGTTATCTTTTGGAAACTTAATGCCTGGATTTGATACTGTACTTTATACCTGCATATTTCAAAGTTAAAAACAAGCAAAACATAAAGTTAATTATGCCCTTTCTCTTTATTATCTTACACACTCATATGTTTACTCATATGTAGTTAGTTCTTACTACAGGTGAGTCTAGCGATGATACTTATTTTATGTTGAGTTTGTTTAACGCTTTCCAGATGCTCACACCAACAAAGTAGGTAGATTCTTCTGAATAGTCTACATTTTGCATATAAACCGTACTAGTTACAAAGTTATGTAGTAGCTTAGGTCTTGTTTTTATAATTCCCAATGTATTTTCATCATGACGCATGCGATAGGATCCTGCTCTTTAAAGTCATTTCACAAACAATTGTTTTCTGCTTGTATTTGAAAAATTATAAAATTTTGACAAATGACAAGGAGTTGGAATAAATCTGTGCAACCTTAATTTTCCTGTTTATATGCATCACACCAAGTGGGGTGGTTATGCAGCTTTGTGCCTTTTATCCCACTCTGTCATTGCCCAATTTGAGTAGGTTCCAGAGGACAAATTAGAGCTTAATATAAGATGAAACCATTGCCTGCAAGACTTCAGCCTCGTAGGGATAGATTGCTATGTATGTTAGAGTGAGTTATATGAGGAAAAATGAGAGTTATGAAAGCTGTGTGCTTACTTGGAAATGGAATCAGCTCTAAGTACAGGACTTTTATTCAGTGTAAAGTTGCTTAAACTTCTCACAGATGGCTGTTGCACCATGCGTTTCATGGATGACTGAGGTAATGCAGATTTATGAAAACTACTAATTCAGTGGTTGTGCTGGGATGATAGCAGTCGGAATCTGAATACCATTTTTGGTGTCAAGGCATTGTGGAGTTGGAATGCAGTTAGCAGTTAATGATGATGTTTCAATGATTTACACCCACTACCAGGGGTTTAAAAGAAAATAAAAAGAGCTTCCAGATGGATGACTGGAAAGGTTCCTCTTGTTATGCTTTCTTATTACTGTTTTTTGGCAATTTTATAGCATCTGAGCTTTGTTCGATATAAGCAGTAGGGGAAACAACAATGACTGCATTTGAGTTGTCCTTCCTTACATAGCCAGGAGGTGGATAAAAGCAATAAACTTTACTTTGTCTCCATAATTAAAATCTGTGAACAGCAGTCATTTAGTTAAAAGCTAAAATGCTATTTCTTGTTAACAGCTATTATGTTGGTATTCCTAAAGGGAAAAATGGAAGTGAATCTTTCTGTCCTCTGCTACTCTATCTGTTGGTTTAAGGCCAGTCACTGCTGGCAGCAAAATAGCTAGTGAATTAACTCTTCACTTGACAGTAGCTGTACTTTGGCCCCTGAAATGTGTGTACTGTCATGACCTGACACATGGCTATATCACCATTTATGGCCCCTTAATTAATTAATTAATTAATTAACAGGTAGACAGTGAGTCAGTTGTAGACCTAAGATTTGCCGTATATGTTCATGTGAACACAGCGAAAGACCTCCCTCTGCTCCAGAAGGAATCTTAGGTTGAAAGGAAGGCAGGTGGGAAAGTGCAAGAACTGACATTATTGACATTACTGTAACATTACAGGAAAAAAAAAAAAAACACTGTATTTTCATGCTTCTGGATTAAGCAAATAAGTAAACTTTCATGACAGGGCTAACCAGTTTTCAAAGACTTAACTGTGGGTGAAGCTACTGTACTGACAGGCACTTTAAAAAAAATTTGCATGGTTTATCAGCTTAAAAGACTAAAGATTTACACTTCAGGTTTTTTTTTCTTTTATTTTCTTTCCAGGCTTAGTTCTGAGTCTCTTACTGCGCTTGAGATACCCAATGATATGCTCCAGATCATCCAGGATCTTATTTTAGACCTTCGAGTACGTTGCATTATAGTGACTTTACAACATACAGCTGAAGGTAATAAAAGACTGTATCTCACTCTGCTTACCAAACCACATTCTGTACGATAATTATGTTTGTTACAGATATTTAATTTACAGTGAATTCTATAACATCTCACGAGAAATACTGAAATATTTCACCACTCTGAGAAAATCATGGATTCTGAATGTTTTCTTCCCTTAATTTGATGGATGCAGTAGTTGAGATCTGTCTTCTCTTAGCTGAGACAGTTTTACAATGCAAGTGATTTATCTAATCATGCAGCTTTTTTGTATTGGGAATACCACTTACTTTCTTTTTTGAGTTCTTCCTCATACTGGATAATTAAATAAGCAATGCCTTCTGCCCCCAAAGCCCTGATCCAGCTCCTACCCCTGTCTTCTACCTGATCTTCCTTCTACTGCCTGACCCAACTTAAAACAAAAAACAAACAAACAAAAACAAATCAAAACAAAATAAAACAACACGCCAGCAACCTTTTGTGGAATACTGTAGTTGTGGGTTTTTCCACAGTATAATTCTTATACTTCCAACGTTAACATTGTAATCATCATGCTTCCAACAGTACACGTAGCCTTTGCCATAAATGTCTATCATAAAGGCCAGTAATACATTCTCTAAATCTAACACGACTCCAATGCATCAGAGGCAATTCATCTTATCAACTTGTAGTTATTTTGAAGCTTGAATTCAAGTGAAATAAAACTAAAATAAAACTAAATCTCTCTCTTAATAGAAGTTCAGATTAAAAGTTCAGCTTTTTTCCTGAAAAGATCAAAGACAGAAAAACAGATTAAAACAGAAAAAAAAAAGAAAAAAAAATCCCTTAAAAAATTAGTGTAATCAGTTTCTTTTTCCATTATACAATTTGTCATTATTTGTAGGTTAATGTGAATCTAAGTACTCAAGCCGTAAATGTAGGTTACTACTTTCATTATGGAAGTTTTTAACCTTGCAGTGGCAATAAGTCTCAAAGTCTCTATTTCTTCTATACAGTATTAATATGAATTGTATTCTTGACTCTTAATTATTTGATTAAATCCCACTTTAGTATTAACATTATTTTTCCCACATTAATACCAAGATCATTAGCCATACAGGTATACAGATTGTCTTTCTTACATTCGATAGGGAAAGTATTATTACTGTTTCAGATTTTACTTGAAATATGAGTTATTTACTCGTAGGTTATTTTTTTATGGACAGGACTGGATTAGTTGGAACATTGGAGGAACTGTTGTTTTTAGAGAATTAGTGAAAGAATAGTGAATAGATACTCTCACTGGGATATACTGGACTAAATGGATCTCAGATTTACCCGTACTGTATTAGTCGAACGGCTCTTCTTGAACTTGAATCTCCCTCTATAAGGTATCTGAAATATGAGCTGCATAGACTAGCAATGTATGGCTCAGTCTCATCTCTTACTACATGTTGTAAGTTGGTAGAGTCATTCAGATCAATTGATAGAATGTTCTACCACTATCTATTTAAGTAGGACAAAACTGACAACATAGAGGGTTTTCTTGTTATTTTATATAAACACTGTACAGTCAAGCAGTCTCTGTTCTTTCCCTCTCATGTATGTTCCCTGGTCATAAAGGTCATAAAAGCCAAACTACGTGAATGCTAGTTGAAGCAGGGAGTTTGCATAAGTGTATCTGACTAAAATATGGTGTATTATTTCAGTGAAATTAATTGTTGTTGGTTTCTTTAATATATATTTGTGCTAGCTCAGAACTGGATTAAAATAAATAAATAAAAGCTGACCAGTGTGATCTAAAGCCCCACAGAAATTGGATCAGTGCTTTGGTAAAATAGAGAAGTAATCAGAGTAATTATTCTGTACAATCCCTAACTGCATTTTATTCTCTATAAAACTGTTTCCATGTGTTGTAGAATTGCAGGATGTTGATGCCATGTCAGGCTTTTTAAATTAGCAGTTAAAGCACCAAGAATAATGAGGATGCCTTTCAGCATGCATTAATTACACTTTTTTTTTCTTGGCCTTGAGAAAGAGATGGTAATTCATTGAAATCATTCATCATATAGAAGGAAGTTTTGTGATATACAGATGGTTCTGAACAACTATTTATTTGTCTGTGAGAAGATGTGTGTTTTGTCCTGTTTTGCCCATCAGAACTGTAAAGTTTTATCTAGTTTATGTTTATAAGTTGATTAAGCCAAAAAATAAAAATCAACAGTGATGTGGTGTAGATGTGTCCACAGTGAAATCTGTTCACAGAACAAGAGCTTTGGATTTACATTTTGTTTTAACTCCTGTTAGAATGAATAAGCCTATGGAAATTGGCATCTGTTGGATAGTGAGATAATTTTGCATATATGCTTTCATGAATTTTTGAAGTAAGTTTAGTACCACGCACCCTTGACCCTGAGTGGTGATTTTGAGCTTCTTTGTAGTTGTTAATGATGAATATATATGCTGTCCATTTAATCTTTGCTAAAATGCTAAGCAGTTTGTCCTGTCATTTTTACTTAAGAGCTGGAGTATAATAGAGCAGCGATTTCAGTTCTTGAATGCAGTATTTTTATGTTGTAATTAAAAATTTAGAAAATAAAAACAAATCCAGAGCCTTCATAGTGCTCTTAACTTTAAGCTTTCCAGTAAAAGGTGGGCTTCATGCAATTCTTGCCATGTATCATAAATATGCTTCTCTGTGTGGTTTCACTAGCATCCTATGTTCATGTTTCGTTCTTAGTCATTTGAGAAGGCTGAAAAGTTCTAGACTTTTAGTGCTGTATGCTTGTATGCCTAGTCATTGCAGTCCCAATGTCTGTGGTTTATCTTTTCAAGTTCAAGGAGTTTTTAATAATGAAAATTAACACCTCTTTTTTCTTTCATTCTCTGTCTTACAGATATAAAGAGGCTAGCAGAAAAGGAAGACTGGGTTGTTGACAATGAAGGCTTGACATCGTTGGTGGGTAAACTTGTGTGTGTAGCCACTTTCTTTGCTAGATTTCTTTTTTTTTTTTTTTTTTTTTTTTTTTTTTTTTTTAATAAGTGCAGTGAAACTGTTCTTCCTCTTCTCCAGAAAACTGAGTTAGTCTGGGCTTTGTACGTACTGATTTCTTTACTGGTTTCTATACTTACCAAAATATGACAACACAGAAGATTAAAAATCTAAAATTTTTATTTAGCAATTAGTGTGCACACTCTACTGGATCCCATCACCAAGCACAAAGTTATTTTTTCTTCCTTTTTCAAAATGTTTAATTCTTGAATTGTTATATCTAAAGCAATCTTAAATAGTAAGTGGTAATTGATTTCTAAAGTGCAGAAGAGATTTTGAAGTTGCAGTAAGATAAAGTAGCTTCTTATGTCTGCTAAAATTATCAGAGAAGTTATTTTGCAGTAAATGTTTAATATTGACATGTTAACAACAAAATGAAAGCTTCGTTTTGATGTCCTAGTACATCATTTATTCTACAAGTGGCATGAACACAGAACACAGCTTAATCTTTAGTCTTTGAAATGCACAGTTTCTCTTTCAAGAGCAGCCCTTTCTCACTTGAAGAGTGGAGTGGTTCCTAACAAAACTGGAAGAAGATTAGTTCTGTCTTTGCAGTATTCATTAAATCAATTCAGCATGTGCCATTTAATGATATATTACTGGATCTAAAATACATTATAAATGTAAAAATAAATAATATACTTTTTCCACCTCCAGACTCATCTGTTCATCAGCTTACAGGGGTTACTACACATTAAAAATATATATATATAAATAAAGGCTTTGTGAATTTGTGCCACATATTGAGACAAGAAATAAGAATTGAACATAAAGATCTGTAGCTTGTCTATCTGCCTGAACTAGGGTTATTTAAATGTATCAGTACAATTACTGCTGTCCTTCAGTATGATTTTGCTGAGATAAACAATAATAGCTTTCACCGTTAAGCATCTTATTTTAGGGATGGTTTACTGAAGTAAAGAATTCTTTTTAAGGTCATAATAAGTTCAGTTCACATCGAAATGCTTCATAACTTAGTAGGCACACTACCATGGAATTGGTCTTCAGCTGATTAAATAGGTCACTTCTCTGTTATAACGAGAAATTGAACTGAAAAGCAACTAATTTAGCAGATTGCCTGCACATAATCAGGAAGTGTCTTGAAACCAAATTCAGATAAATTAGTGAGATGCTTTCTGGAAATAAACAGTATTGAGTAATGGCTGAAACGCAGCAAGCATCTTATAGATGTGACTTAAAAACAACCTGTGAAAGCAAAAAGGCCCCGTGGGAGGGAGAATTGCTTTGTGTATATTATCTAAGGAAATGCTCCACAGACTTCTTTAGTTTTTCTTATTTGCTTCTATAAATACGTGTTTGAAGTTGAGTAGGAGGGCATGAAGCAGTCACAGTGTACACATTGTAGGAAGGGATGTTGTTGAGAATTTGAGTTTTACAACCAGATTTGCAGCTTCTCATCTTGGTTTCAGTTGTCAGTGACTTGGGCAAGTCCCTTCACTTTTCTGTTTTTCACTTTATGCATCTGTAAAATGGACAGGAGGAGGGAAGTTCTTTGTAAAAGCTTCTGATTTCTCTTATGGTTTGGCTGTATCCTAAAAAAACAAAAAACAAAAAAATCTTTGTTAATAAGCATTTAACAGCTTTTTGTGTATTTAGAAGTCAGCCTCCTGGTATGATACATTTTCATAGATTTCCCCCTCTTGAAGCAGTAGTTGAGACATGAGAGTGGTGGCAGTTGACTATGTTTTTCTCACGATGGGATAATTTGTCTGGTGGAGTTCACTGTAGCAAATATTAACCAGTGTAAACAGGGTCCAATCACTCTCTTTGGAGATGTTATGCTTACGGCAGAAACTGTGCCTTAAGAGGGTAGAAAATACTGTTGTAGTTAAGAGATGACAGTACGATAGAAAGCCAACTTTCCTCAGTTTCATATGCGCAAAGAATAATGTATTTGAATGGATATCTTCTCCTGAGGTGTGATGTTTTATGATGGCAAAATACAACGGCAGCATTTACTGCTGTTCTTTTCCTTCTAAACCAATTGCAAAAAATTATGAACGGAGATGTTGAGAAATTTTCCATTATTTTCAGCGTAACGTCAGTCTCATGCTCTACCTCCATCCCAGCATTTGCAGAAATACAGGTTACTCCTAAGCATTAAAGTGGGTGACATGCTGTAAGCTGTCTACCATTGTTGCAAGTACACAGCTTAGCTTTTTCATCCATCTCTTTGATGGAAAGAGGGATGAATTACATCCCTCTTTCATAGAACAGTGACACCCATCTGCATTGTACAAAAGCTTCCTGCCTAATACCAGCAGACACTCCTGGAGAAAGGGGTGACTTTACAAGGAAGAAAGAATGTCCAGGAAATACTGACTACTGACTATGATGCTGTGAACTCGTTTACACTTTCGAAGTGAAATAGATATATGCCTCAAGACATTTGTACTTCAGGTCTGGAAACCTGGAAGGGGAAAAAACAAAAAAACAAAAAAAACCCCACAGATATACAAGGTGAAATTCTGTCCCAACTTAAATAAAGGGAGTAAGCTGAAAATAGAGTTTAACCATATAGCATGGGAATTTTTGTGTTTTCTTGTTGCAGTATTCATTTTACATGACATGCTTATCTAGAAGCTAAAAAGTTTTTTGCCTTTCAGCCTTCCCATTTTGAACAGTGCATTATCCATTCCTTGCAATCTCTTAAAACTGTGCTGGACTGCAAACCTGGAGAGGCCAGCGTAAGTTTTGAGATATACTGCTGATTTCCTTCTTTTTCTGTAAATTACTATTTTGTTTCAGGGTAGCGAATAATAAGTTTTTTGTGTACACCCTTTTCACTGCTGCTAGCTTTGAGAATTTTGGTTTGTATTTCATTTATTTCCTTTGTTTAGGGTTATGTGCACGGGGCAGATGGATCTATATTTGAAATTTGAAAGCAGTTGTTTTAGAAGAAAGTTATTAACATAATTTTCAGATAGCCACCAATGTGATTTTATTTAGATATATATATACACACACATATATTCCCAGGAGTTACTCTTAACTCAGTATTGCACCTGAACTACTTAAATCCAGCTTTTTACTTGTGTAAGAAACCTTAATACTTTTCTAAAGCCCTTTGGAGCATTTGACATAGATGGTCTCTCTTCTCCCTTATTTTATGACTAGCTTGTCAAGTTTCTTACTGACCATTATTCCAAAGAGTCTGCAGTGCATGGTGAATACTCCTTGTTAAAATACAAAGATTTTTTAATATCCTTGGAGCTTTTGCTGCAATTCCATTATCCAACAGTGATACATATCATCAACCCTAGCGTCTTAAGTACTAGTGTTTCCTTGTTTTAAGCATTTTAATACTTCCAATTTGTGAAATTGTTTATTTGGATTTATACTCTTCCTTTCCATTCTCATAATGGGGAATAATCAGAATTGAGACACAGTTATCTCTCTGATATCAGCAGTCATTCCCATTATTTTGTTATCACTGTAGGTACAGATTTACTCAGACCTTCTGTGAGTGTAAGACCTTGTGAAGCCGTAATTGTGTGCTTTTGTCTTCAGGTGTTCCAGCAGCAGAAAATACAAGAGGATGTGTGCCAGTTAAGCATTGGGATCTTGCAGGTAGCTCAAACATTTTGAAGTATGAACTGGTGAACAAATATGAAGAAACAGAAATATATGCTTTGAATCCTGCCCTGTTTCCAGAACGTAACTTAAGTTTGTGGCAGTGTGTTGTTTCCCTAGTTATGCTTTGGAATCATACAAACTGTTTAACTTTCAAAGTATGGGGTCCTTACTAGCTGAATCTGATTATGTCAAGTCCTCAGAATATATGTAGTTAACATTTATGTATAGCACCGTCATCATGATTGCTGACAGCTCAGCAAGTGTCTCATCAATAGATACACTGTCATAAGAGGAGCAGTGCTGATTGTCAGCTGATGATTTAGCTTCTAATTGCAAACCAATATTTTTTATAGTAAACTTCAGTATTTTTAAAAGGTATGTTTGATATTTGGTAATCGGATGCTTTAGGTTTCTGAACCATTTTTATGCTATTCTTAAATAAGAAATCTTCAGGTAAAGTAAGATTGGACTTCATAAAAAAAACAACTCTTCAGATTGAAGTCTTGAAAATTATTAGCAATGCCTTCTTTGCAAATGAGGTTTTAGCCATATATGATGGGAATAGCACCTGTTTTTTTGCCACAGGTAAACAGTGAGATGCATATAAAATTGAAAATAAACCTTGAAAAGGCGTAAGGTAAATAAGGTGTAAGACTGTGGAAGGTGATGATGATTGTTCCTTTTCTGTTGACTGTAGTAAAAGTGAATTTAAGATTCTTTTTTTTTCACCTCCAATTCTTACTGAAAATATCTTGCTCTCTTGTTTCTTAGGTGTTCATAGATTGTTTGGAACAATTGAGTACCAAACCTGATGGTGACATAGATACATCACAGTAAGTAAAATAGACATGACCCACTTGTACTAAATTTGAGGGTGCAAGTATCAAACTGTGGGTAATGGTGGTGGTTTTGTACCTTCTGATATTACATATTTCATATTAATATGGAACTTTAAAATAATTAATATGAGACTTTGAAATATGATCAGATACATTTTACTCCAAAATACTGAGTTATGTGAACTGATAAATATTGTACAATATAATGAATATGGTATTTGTTATACCAGTTTATTCAGTGAAAAGCTTTGTAACGTACTGTAGAAGGTAAGTTGTTTTTGACATGACCTTGCATTCTCCTGAACTGTCCTTGACACTAAGCAATATCTATTCATGGATACACACATCCAATGCTTTTCTTTTCTTCCTTTCAATTTTGTCTGAATCTTTCTTCCTTTCAGTATGTCTGCTAAATTCATGAAAGTTTGTTCCGTAGTTGCTCAGGAGTCACTTGGTTTGGAGTCCAAAGCAGTCAAGAGTAGTCTGAATTTTCAAAAGCACAAATAATTTCTCTGTGAAATGCTAGAGACTTAGCAAATATTGGTGCCTTCAAAATGTGTTAGGAAGAGGCCAGTTAATCATGTTCCTATGTCACTTTTATTTGCTATTTGGATGCCACAGTTGGCTGGGTGGGTGTAAAAATAGATCAGAATCTGTGGCAAACCAAAGAACTTAAAGAAAGTGAAAACGCTTTAGAGAAAAGTCTACAGCTAAGATAGTACTGTCTGTCCACAAAGAACTTGCAACCTTTCTAAGCGTCTTCATGTGGACTACTTTATTATCTGATCCGGAGGTGGGGAGGGGGGACAGCAAAATGCCATTCTTCAATTACGATTCATTCATTGAACTCACTATGTGTCAGATAGTCAAAGTCAATATGCTACTCATTTTTAAACAATATTCCCAGTCTTTCAGTTGATGTTTCATCTCCAGATTTGTTTGGAAGCATACACGAGGACTCAAGTCTTACTTCAGTAAGTTTTGACTTCTGTTTTTTGCAAGTAGATATGAAACTTGGTACTTCTCAAAATTCCAGCAGTGTGGTTCTTTTTATCTTTCTTTTTTTAATTTGCTTCAGATTTGAGTTTCTTTTTTTGAGAGCAACTCTGTATTCTGGAGGCATTTTCTAGTGTATATATATAATATATAAAAGGAAGTATATATACAAAAACTATAAGGATATAAGGGTTGAATGTAAGGGTATTTTTAAAAACTCTATGTTATCTTAGTATAGTATCTTTAATTAAGACAGTTTTTGAGACTGTCCTTCTCAGAGACTAAAATGGCGTCATTGAAATCAGTGAAAATAGAGCCTGGTCCTGAAAGAGCTGTTAATCTGTGTTTTGATTAATCACCATATTTTAAATGATAAGAACTGTTCTGGTCATCAGTTACTTTTTAAAATATGTGGAGTTACTGATATTAAGCAATGTTATTTTTCCCAAAAAACTTTCTTTGCTGATAGCAGTGTTGATTATTTTTGTAACTTGTTTGTGTGAGGCTTTTTTAAGAAATTGAAAAGTTTATTATCTTTGCACTTATCCCTGAAAGATTCCTGGTAAATGCTCCTTTTGCAGTTAATGTGACTCAGTGCAGGTTTAAATGTCAGAAGCTTTACTTCATTTGTGAGGGCTATAGGCATTGCCACTACAATAAACACTTGCAGGTTACAAAATCAAGCTAAATTGTCTGAATTGTAGACTATAATAATTTGTATCTTCCATACTTACAGTACGTGGATTTCGACGTAAATTTTTGGCGAAGTAATTTTTTGTGGCTGTTCCAGCCTTCCTCCTACATGTCATGGAAATGTCTGTTTTGTTTTGTTTTGTTTTTTGCTTAAATCGATTTTAAGCAATATTTAAGTCTTCAATTGTATCACCTTTAGATTCTTCTGTAAATCACACCATCTTCTCTTTTCTAATTGTGATCTTCACCATGATTGTGGTGATTTCATTGCCAAATAATTTTCTTTTCAAAATATTTGCTGTTGTTAATTCTGAACTGCCATCTGAGATGGAAAAATGTTTGTCCATTGGGGGAAACCAAAGGGAAGAGAGAAAACCAAATTATTAAAATAGCAGTTAAATCTTTTTGTTTGTCTCCTTTTTGGAAATTACACCTTGTTGCAGAAAAGTCAGGGAAAGGCAGTTCTGGTATCTCAACTCCAGAGTGTTTTAATCTTCTTGTAATAAATATACATATCAATTGATAAATAGATATCTAAGTTAGAACTACTTAGAATTTTGCAAACTGCTGATATTTTATCAACTGTTACAGAATCTTCGGGTGTTTTAGAATGGGTTAGTGCGTTTGTTCAGTACCTGTTTTGTTTTCCTTGTTTTAGCCAGCTTCGTGTGATGATGATCTGCAGTTACGTTTTATGATGGCCATCAGTCTTAGTAAATTCCTTGAAACAAAGTAAAAGCCAGAAACCACTTCCTGGAAAGTTGTCCAAACCTAATTTTTGTAAAGAAGTCTTAACCACAGTTCTGTATTAGTCACAGTTATTCCAGTGAATGCTCCGGATCCTATAAGAAAAAACATATGTGTTCAGTCATTATAGCTGTTATTTACTCAATTCTTGATGTTTTGTATACAAAAATATTACTAAACTTCACTTTTAGTTATTGGCATGTCTACCATGCATAGAGTAAATAAGACACTACACAGAAGATTATTGATCATGCTGATCCTTGTTTTCTAACTGCTGTCTTCTTTCTCTTTTAAAACAACTTTTAGGAACAAAGAGTTTTAATTGCGCTCAGTAACTGTCGTTATCTGGAACGTCATACCTTCTTAAACATAGCTGAACATTTTGAAAAACATGGCTTTCAAGGTGTTGATAAAATAACTCAAGTAAGTGGGAACACTGGGTTGAAGTATCATTGCTCAGTTTGTACTCATTTTACTTTCTCTGGGAATTAAGTCTTCAGATGTCCTAAATGACTCTTGAGTGAGCTTTTTGCAAATGAGTGGATCTCCAAGCATCAGCTGACGGACACAGCAATGATGATATGTTCATATATGATGATACGTTCCTATAAGGCTTATTTGGCTACTTGTAGAAAATGTGACTTCTTACTCAGGTTTTCTATGTTCCCTGGCAAAGCTTATCAGATTTCTTAGTAAAGCAGTTTAATGTCACTGTTTTCATAATGTAGAGAGCGAAAGATCATTATCTGAGAAATACACTTGATAAATTATTTCATCTGGCAGTCTGCATTACTGATAGCTGTTGTTCATAAACTAGTTCTGTTTTTTGTTGTGTTTTTGTTTTTTTTTCTTTTCGAAGAACGAAAATGTCAAAGTGGGCGGCAGTAGCTGTCTCATTTTCCTGCCTTTTTGTAAAGATTAATCATTTTTCTAATGAGAAATGTGTTTTTTTTACTGAATCCTTAGGACCATAAAGTTTGTTTATTTCCAGAAACATTTGTTGATTGTAAGTAAAGTGTTACCTCTTCCAGTATAGAGTAAAAGGTTTCACTTAAACTGATGTTTTTACCGTACTACATATCCTTTGTCTTGTTCAGCCATACAGAGGTCCCTTTCAACCCCCTACAATTCTGTGATTGAGCCAGAAGTTATTAAAAATAACATTTTAGTGGTTTTGGTATGATATTTGTATTGGTAGCACTTTGGGATTATTTTGAATGTTATCGTTCTTTCCTGCTGAGACAATTAAGAGTTGAACTGTGTATAGTTTGTGTTGACTGTATAGGAAAATGAGACATCTGTTATGTATTCAACACTCTGTCTTTACAGCCACATCAAAGTATTGACTTTCAATATCTGGTAGGCTTATAAATGACAAAATTCAAACGTTGCAGTCACAGGTTTATTTGAAATCTCTTAACCCTTTGGAAATGGTGACTGATGCAGTCTTGCATATCTGATGTGCATCAATCAGTGATGCTAGATGTGAGGAATTGGATAATCAGGAACTAGTCATCTTAAGATGGCAATTTTTTGAAATCTTCATTAAATTTAAGAGAGAGTAGAAGTTCACAGGAGCTTTTTTCAGTCTTTGTTCTGGCACCTGTGTTTCTTAATTTGTTTAATTTTTATTGCATTAACAAATGCAGTAAGGAATTGGAAAGTTTTTGAAAAAAAGCATTTACTTTTATCTGAGGAAACTGAAACAAACTATATATTTCAACTCTGTTAGCTTTATAAATTGTATTTTATAATTTGAATTTTTCCTGCAACTGCAGGAATATGCATGTATCCCATGATACTCATCAGAATTTGGTGAACCTTCTGTGTTAAATTGCCTCCAAGGTTATGATGTTCAGTAATGGCTGAGATGAAGGATCAAAATGGCTTTCATACAACAATTAAAAACTAGTTACAGTGAAATTCACAGCAGAAAGATAACAAGGAGAGGACTGTATATTTTCACAGGCATTTACCCTTCTCGGGAGTCTTGAAATTGAGGGTACCCAGTGGATGTTGTTGAGGACATTTACTCCTCTTCACAGCCCATTCTGGGCCTGAAATAACATTCAGATGAATTGTTCTATCTTGTAATCTTTCCGACAGCTGAAAAACGAGGTTACCTACCATTATCTTAATTGTGCAGCGAATTTGAAACTGTTGAAGAGGACTAACATGAAAAAAGTGGGGAAATCAAGAAAGTGGTGGAGTCAATTTAATTCTAGAATACTTTCTTACAAACAGTCTGAAGAGTTGCACAGATTCTCCAGATGGGTGGATATTTGTGGGGGCTTTCCACTGGAACATGTTTTTTTGTTTGATTTTTGCTGTTGTTTTTTTTTAATCCCCGTGCTATCTTATGCCTAAGTAGAAATGGTATGTGGATTTTTATTCCCCCTCATCTAAAGGAATTGAAGGGGAAAATCTCCTGAAACTTACTGCTTTTTTGTTTTTTCAGTAAGGGAAAAAATGAAGTGTAGTGAGATTGCCCAGCATTTTTGAATGTATTCTTTTTCATGTTATAGCAGGCTGTAAGAGAGTAGTAGCAGTAGAGGAAAATAGATTTGATCCTCAGTTAGGGCCAAGTTCACAGTGCTAATGAAAATCCCATCTTCAGGATATAGATCTTCTTGTAACAAATTAAAGGGGGTTTGTCAGAGAGAAAACAAAGAAAGTGGCAGTGTCTATTGTTTCTGGTCAACAACTTCACTACCCCAACTTTTCTGAACCTAGCAGATTCTTTGACCTCAGTAATACCTCTGCTTTCCCCTGAACTCATGATCTCATTCCTGAACTCATATCTCTCTTCCTGACTCAGAAATTGCAGTTTCCTTTTCTCCTCACTTGGCAATGCATAGGTATGCCAAAGGAGAGCACAGTTTAGAAATATCTGTGTAATGAAGAAACTTCATCCCTTATTCTGCAGCTTGTTGCAGTAATCCATTTGTCTGTCTTTCACGGAGAAAGGAATGATAAGGAGTTGGTATTTTTCCTTCCTTTCTCTCTTTTTCCCAATTGCCTATTTGATCTGAAGCCCTGCCTGCAGCCTCACCTTTACAGCCCCTTTACTTCTGGAAATTATGCAATTATATAAGTTTGTTGTTTTATTTTTCCATAGTGGTTGAGAAAAATGAGCAATAGTTGAAAAACTCTTAAGGCATAAATACATTTAGCCAAGAGTCTTGTGGTATTTTGAGTATATTGTATTTGCATTTAGCATCTATTGCCATACAGTGTTATAACATTTCATGGTGTGCATTGTATTCCAGAATTACTTTAGAAGGTATAACTACAGAGGGGCTGCACTGTTTAATAAAGTAGACTTGTACGAAAGGTAAAGTTTTTCAGATACACTGAACGAATTGTGCACGCTCCATTAGCTTTCAGTGCAGTTAAGCTGTGTACAGTACTAAAAACTCCATTGAGAGATGTTAACAGAATAGTAGTGTAGGTGTTCGTGAGCTGCAGCTTATGCACCTGTTATATGAAGATGACTTGGAGTGGGAAAGTTCACATGTATGTATTCAGACAGAGGCTCCTTCTCTATAATGAGAAATTGTAATGCTGCAGTTGGTAGATTTCAAGTATTATAATAAAATCTTCATGTTTTATAATGGAAATGATTGTGCAGATATTATAAAGCATGATACAATACAGTTGTTTACTGGAAGGAAGATCAAGACATCCTGACAGGCAGAAACTGCTCATGCCAGTAGACAGGTATGGAATGATCTGCCTGCTTTGTTATTTCTTGGATCTTTCCCAAAAATTCTTCCTGCTGAGCACGGTGAGAAAAAGATGGTGTATTGACAGGAATTTAAAGATAGTATGGAATTTTGTACTTTTAAAAATATATTATGAACTGAAAGTTAAAGACAATGTTCCAAGGTTTTACAGTATATGATTTAATTTTTGTAATTAATGACCATATGTGTTTTGTTTGCTTGTTTAGGTTAGTATGGAATCCTTGAAAGAGTTGGATCAGAGGCTGTTCGAAATGTACATTGAATCCAAGGCAGATCCTATAGTTGGGTCATTAGAACCTGGCATCTACGCAGGATATTTTGACTGGAAAGATTGTCTTGTTCCAGCAGGTAAGTATCTGCTTATTAAACTCTGAAATTATTTTAACAGTGATTGATAGAAGCTAAAATATACTGTACAATTAAAAACTTTTTTCTACTCTGTTTTTAACTTTTGACAAGTTCTTATTATAAGTTCTTTCTCACAGGTTTTATCTAATTCCTAAATCATTTTTTGAATACTCCTAAATGATTAAAGCAGCTTTTATCACTGGTAATCTTTTTAATGCTTGTTTTTGTGATTATTTTGCTTCGTTGCTTATATAGAATAGAAATTATTATAAAAGACATCTTTGCTATTTTCTTATGAAATTCATGGAGATTGTTTGGATTTCTTTCCAAAGACTCTGGCCATTTTGGTAATAGACATAATTACAGGTCTGAAAAGGTAAAATTATGAGCAAATGCGTAGTATAAAAGTAGTTCAGCAACAAACGTCAAACCATTGAAGAAGGGCAGGAATATAGTATTTTGAATGACTGAGATGTTAGTCATTTATTTAGGCGCACTGAGAGCCTCCATTTTAAAGAAGTATAATGAGAATCTAATTTTTTTTTTCCCAGAAGTGAATGCTGTACACGTGTTAGGTTTAGATCCTCTGAACATGGTATTTATGTGGAAATTAGTTGCAGTAACTTAGTACTTTGATTTTTTTTATATGATCTATTATTAGTTTTCAATAAATAATTGATTGGATGACGGTTCATATGTTCTTGGCTTGATTGTTTTACAGAGCTGTACTCAGTGCACTTAGAAATAATCTGTTAATTTTAAATTTGATAGGCAATTACAAGAAGCATATTTGTAATCTGAGCCCGCAGTGCATTCTAATCGACAAAAAGTGCAAAAAAACCATCGGGTTTATTATTTTTGAGAAAAGTGATTCTTCTCTCTTTCAGTATTAGTTTTGTGCTTGCAGAATATCATCTAGTATGTGCAGTAGGCATAAATTTTAATCTTGTATATAGGTGGCTCCAGAAGTAATGCATCCGATTTATTTCCATGGAAACTTCAACAGATACAAAGAACACAATTATACTGTTTGAAAGAAAAAATTCTCAGCTACAAAACACCTTTTTTTTTCTACACAGTCAGCAGCAACAGCTCTGCATTTTCACCACTAATCAGGAGCCTATATGCCGTACCCATAAAAAATCTGCCCTTATAAAGGTGACCCACTGGTACTTTCATCACTGCTGAAACGCACCACTCGCCAACTCATTGTACTCACATCCACTGTTTGGTCTTTCTAAATGTTCAGCAAGCATCCATGAATGTTAACAGGTTCCATTTTTTTTTTCCACATGGAGACATTTAGTGATGTACTTTTGCACCATATTCATTTCCATGTGAGGTACCATTTTTCAGGACTGCCCCTCTGCTGCCATATGTCACACAGCTACAAAATGTGAGGGATTATTGGTGGGAAGGTTCACCCTTTACTCCATACCACCAGCATCCACCTTTGATGTTGTGGGCCAACATAATAAAATGGGAGGCATTACTTTTGGAGCAGCCTTCATATATTTGGTCAAATGTACTGTATTCACTACTGCTATAAAAAGTGTGATTTTTACCTTTAATTTGTCTGCTTCTGTCTGTGTGTAAATAATTCTGAAAATACTTGGAGCTCTGAAGATAAAAGAAGTCACTATCATGGCCTCCTTTTTGGATTAAGTCAATGAACTTCACTATTGAAAAGGACTGAATTAAAATCAGCCTCTTCACAGGGCATATGAGTATCTGACTTTATCTAGTATTCAAGAAAAAAAAATCAGCAAGCATACAGCTAATTTTTCCAATAAACTTCTATTGACAAAGAAAACAAAATTGTACAGCAAGATTGTATTAAAAAAATACATTTCTTGTAATCTAAAAAATTCAGTAAGTTGCAGTACTGACATACTATCTCTCTCTTGGGGGGGGGGGAAGGAATAATTAAGAAATAAAGAAAAAGACCCTGCAGTTGGCCTCCTGATAGAGCATGAAAAGTATCTACTTAATTAATCTTAAATAACATGCAGATGACTGGGAGTGGGTCTCTCTATGTTAAGTGTACTATTTACTCGAGGTTTTGTTGAAAGATAATGAATAGTTTTGAGGAGGAAAAAGATAACGTTTATGTAAACAAAATTATCAGCTGTTCTTCAGTAAACTTTATGGCAGCAAAAATTAATGTTTTTATTTGAATCATTTGGCTGATTTATTTCTCAGTTTTTGTAGCTGTCAGTTGTTCTCGTGCATGGTATGTGAATGTAGCTATACCCAGTGGCCGCTCCATGATCATTTGGGTCTTTCATATGGTTACTGCATTAGCTTTCAAATAGTGCTAGTTGTACAGTGAGGGCAAGTTTTGACAAGAGTAGTCTTGTTTTTAAAAGTGAGCAGTGGGGCATGATATCAATTTGCCCATATTTAAAAGATGTGGTGAATACTCTGCTACAGTCTGAAACTTTTTGCATTCCATCTGGGTACTGAAAGTTTTAACAGAGCTGGGCTTGTTAGTGTCATGGATAAAGCTTTTGCAAAGGAAACTTTTGGAGGGGACAGAAGGGAAACAAAACATGAATATGCAAAATCTCAGGAATTGGTTAGGAATATCATTTAAGGATTTTTTGATGATGGATTTTCTTTGCTGCTAATCCAGCCTAGAAACTGTTCTGAACATCTGTATTATTCAAATTCTGGCAAGTACTTTGTTCTTGACATTCACCCTACTGAGGCTGAGGAGAAGAAATAGGAAGACAATTCAAATGCAGGGAACGTAATCTGGACTGTCAGAGAGCTAATGTTTTTTGGGGTAGGTGGATTTGTTCAATGAGAGGGTATAAATGTGGGTAGAAAATAATGTAGCTTAAATGGAATAAACAGTGGAACAAAAAAAATTGCTATAAAGATCAAGCAGGAAGTGAAGGTGGAAAAAGGAGGAAAGCAGGCCTGAGCGATTAAGGTAAAAGCTTAGTGTGGCATTTAGAAATAATACAGGAATGGTTTGAAACAGATGCTGCAAGGAAGAGACAGACCTGAAGCAACGAGCAAATGCTAGGACAGGAATGCCAGATACTCTGTAGATCAGTGAGCTTTCCAGAAGCTGGAGTGGAATCCAATGAAACTCTTCAGTCTTATGCTTTCAGCAAGTGTCTGTGAAAGGCTTTAGTAAAGTGTGTCCTATCTGTCTTCTAGGCATGGCAGCCCACATACATTACCAATCATTTTCTTTGTTGCAGACTTTGTGTATATTTCTGCATACTTTCAGTTATGCTATAGGCAGTGACGTGTTCTATCTGTATTATCACTGAGTAACACAATAACCTGAATGTTTTGCATTGCTGGTGCCATCAACTTTATTTCATTCCTAGGATCCAGGCTGCACAAGTCAGTATCATTTGCCAGATGACTCATATCCACTGTACAAAAGTTATGCATGTGTACGTCTACCAATTCTTTTGTTGAACCTTACAGACCAATGCAATAGAAGTGTTTTCTAGTTTCCATTCTGTTTTATTCCTTTCTTTCTTTTGGAAGTGAGTAAAAGTTATCTACAGGTTACAAAGGCAGTCAAGTATAATCCAGTTTTTTAGTAATAGCATTATTTCCTACATGGGCACGCTTGACTTGTGTCTCAAAATGGAGGCCATTTTGGAGATAAAATGGGATTTTGGATTAACTGGAGCTACTTCTGGCAAAAAAAACTACTCTCAGCTGTTAGATTTTGAATGAGAAAGGAGGGAGAAAAAAAGTGGAGGAAGGATTCTGTCCATGCCTCTTAGGGTTTTCTGCATTACTTTGTCTACTCAAACAAGCATTTTGTCTTTAGTTTTAAAGCACCTGTTTTGAACCCTGTCACTTTGAACATTCTTTTTTAATTTGCTTGCCTAGAGAATTGTAACATATAGAATATTCAGAAAAAATCTTGCCCAAAAATCTTCGCAATCTTTACTTTACATCACTGATGCCTTTCCAGTCATCTGTCTCCTAAGTACTGCAAATGCTACTTCCTTACATCCTGGAATTCATGGGGTAATAGAAGAATGGAAAGTATTGTGATAAATGAACAGTTACCGTGAAATCTGAATGAAGCTAGGAAGGCCAGATGCAAGATTAAAACGTACCATGCTTCTGTCAGTGTGGAAAAAGCATATGCTCTGCTCTATTAGGCAGTTGTCTTTTAATAATTAGATATTTACTTATGCATATGTTTTTTGTTAGTTTTAAATAAGGGAGGCCAAACTGTTTACATTGAGCAGATTTTAATTTAGCGTATGTGCTAAAGTTTTTACTACTTAGATTTTCAACATGCGTGCTTTTTTTTTGGTACGTAAGTTCTGAATGTCAGTAAGAACACTTGTAATTGTAAGTTAGTCCCTTTATTTTGATCTAAGGTGTGACTCACTGCTGGTGGTAGGTGACACAATTAGCTTATTTATTGATAATAAATAACTTCCATTTAAATGTTCATTTTAGTGTCAGTGTCAGCATCTGAGTCTTTACAAGAAAATCTTCAATTATAATATGCAGTAACAATGAGGTTGGTTTTTTTTCTTGAAACATTGTTCTAATTTAATTTATGTTTCTGACAATTAAGAGAAGTATAAGGGATAATGAGAAACAGTGTTAATCAGTTGCCAAGTATGTTTTTAGATGATTTTTGCTTTTGACTGAGCAGTCAGCTAGTTTGGTATATGGGGCTTTTTCGACAATGTTCATTCTTTGCTCTTTGGGTAGTAGATTTTTTTTTCTCGTTTCATTAATTCTGTTTTTTAATTAAATGCAAACTGCATGTGTTTTATCTCAGTCTAATTTCAGTTGTCAGGTGACTATTATCTTCTGGATTGCAAGCCAGAGTCTCTGGGAGGGTTGGTTAATGAAATGGTTGTGTTACATGGAATTTGGATGGAAAAGATTTCTGCACACTGAAGTTTGTGCAGTACATGCAGAAGTTTTTTGTAGAATGTAGTCATTCAATCTTTTCAATTATTACTGTGAAGCACACATGCAAATGTCATTTTTTTTTCAATAAATTGGCATGGAAAATTATATTTTATTTGCGTTATATACAACTGCATCACACTTTTGAGTCTATAGTCTGTGTGGATTTGCTTACCACACAAAAGTGGATGTTAGTTTTTCTGATGAATTTAGTTACAGTGATCCTTCATAAATTTTTTTTCTGAAATGCTGGTCGCTGTGCAGCGTAGCTGGCATTCATTCAAAGGTCACAATATACAGAGTTGCAGAGGTGAGTTAATCTTAAAATATGAATCTGAGTTTCACTGGTATTATCGGACACTTAAGTATTTTTGGTAGCATTTAAAATTTCACATTGCATTGAAAGTTTCAGATGGTCTCACGTTTTCGTTTGAAGGTTGATTGTGTTTTTTGGAAATTCATTCTGTACTTGGCATATACTGAGCATAGTAGAGCTAAATCTGAATTCCATCCAATTTGGCATGTTAATGGAGTATTGTTTGAAACATTTCAAATATGTCAAGTGCCATTCTTACAGTAAAAAATTAAGCGCATCAGATCTGTTAAATCAAATTTGATATACTTGTCACATCTCTTAGCTGTTATTTGTCTAATCTAAAAATCTAATAAAAAACTTGTAATGGCAATAGCCTGATGAAAAGGTACTCAACAGTTAAAAATGAAATATCAAAAGGCATATTTAATTTGTAGTTTCACAGTGACATACTTGTCAACCCTAACTTTTCTTCTTTTGTTTAATTTGGGGCACTAGCACCCTGCTTACGTTTAAGATGACAAGTGCATTTACATCTAAAAAACATTTGGATATAGTAGATTTTTTTTTAATAGGCAATTACTTTTTGACTGAAATGCACAAAATGGTTTGGTTTGAAATCTCTGTAACCCTTTAGATTGCTTCTAATGTTTCAAATGGATGGTTTCAGAATGATCTTAATGTAGATGTGTTGTGCATTGGTGGAGGAACTTTTTTGGAATACTACTGTTGTTATATACAATACTTAAGTGCACTTACTAAAGCGTGTTGGTTTACATTCCAGCTAACTCCATTTACAGCATAGCAAGGAAGTATTAATAATGTTCTGCATCAACAATCAGAATCTTATTAGGGTGAGTTTAATTCAGAGTTCTTAAATAATTAGTCCAACATACAAATCCTGCATATGTTGTAGGACTGCTGTTCCAGCAATTGGTTCACTATGCATGGTTCTTTGCAGACTAGAATCATGTACTATAATTTCAGAATCAGTGGCTATCATATCATGGCTTTTTAATTAACTTTGTAAAAAATAATTATATAATAATTTGATGCTTGTAATATTAGCGCAAATTCACTGCCTGTTTCAAAATATCTGCATTTGTATAACTTCATTTTAACCTCAAATTTGTCTTCAATTTCGCTTTCAAACTTTCACTTTTCGTTATGCTTCTCACTTCTGATAATGGTGAGATTTCTTTAACATATTGCACTGATGTCTGAATTATAAACACGTAATTATTCTTGCTGCTGGAATGAAGTTGACATGGTACCTTCTGAATCACTGGTAATAGTTGTGAAAGATGAGGACAGGAGAAGGACCTCTTTTTCTAGTTTTCTTTATCTGCTGGCAGGAGGTTTCTTTAATTTCTGACTGCTGTAGAAATCACACTAGAAACCATCCTGGAGAAGACATTGCATTCTCCATTTATATCTTCCTGACACACACTGAGTTGCACACAGACTGTATTTTAGTTATCTTCTTGTGCTTTTCACGCATCTTGCATGCTAGATTTTCTGCTGCTAAATATTTTTAGTCACATTTCTTGTTTGCTGCTCTCAGCAGACTCCAAGCTTTACATGTGTAGGAATGCAGTAGTTTGCATTTGACAGGCACAAATGCCGCCTTCATGTTTACAGTTATTCCCTCTGTTCTGTTTTCTTAGCTTACTGTGTGCTCTAGTTGTTTTGTTCTGAGATCTAGTTTAGACTTTGCAGACTCTTTGGTTTTAGTAGAATGTGGGATAGTTTCATCCTATAAATTTAGAATGTGCTTCAGCGTTTGAATAATCCAAACTTCATATTATAATTTTTGCGTCCATTTCTGTCTGATACATCAATGAGTCTTACAATTCTACCTTTCTGAGGGTTATTGCCATTCATATAGATTCGCATTTGATCGAAGAGTTCAAAGCTGTTCTCAGTAAAGTGAGCTTATTACCAACCATGGTTAGCAACACATCATTTTGTAATATAAATTTTAGAAATTTTCTTTTGGAGGAGATGAGGACTGAAGGAGGGTTTATTTTTTCCTTCAGCATTGCAACTGTTTGTAACTAGACAGCCAGCTTTTTTTTTCCCTCCATTTTTGAAAAACAGCATATTGATTTGCATGTATTTGTTAAGAAAAAATTCTTGTACACCTGCCTTCCCAGAAGAAAAGAAAGAAATACATCTATGTGAAGCTTTGTCTTTACACAGGAACTAACATAGCATATTAGAGCTGGCTTTGAACTTCCAAAAGCACCAAAAGACTTCCTCCTGAAAATCTCTCAAGGAAGCTACTTTCTCCAAAAAATAAAGCATTGTGAAATCAGAAAGCTGCTTTAACGCTTTCCTTTGGGTACTGTATCTTTGAATTTCTAGACAGTTTAAATGTTTGGAAGCTATTAGGTCAGATAAGATCTATGATTTTTACAGTATGATAGGTAATTTATTTGGTAAGGGTGTTAAATGTGGTTTAGCTTCATGTGTTTGTAAGCGAAGTATTTTCGCTTTTTAAAGGGATTTGAAGAGTTAGTATAATTTTTTAACTGTTAAAATACTGATTTTAAAAGGATTTTATGTGACGCTTTCCAGAAGGTCTAATAAGCTTGGTTTCTTTTATAAGATCATACATTCTCGTCGGTTCGAGTCCTTTAAGTTTATTCCTGGTTTCTTTGCTGGTGAAATATCCATCTAACTCATGAGGGTCATTTAGATCATCTCCTTCAGTTAACCAATAGCTGATTTTCAAATGTTGGCTTTAGAAAAAATCCAAAATAATTAAAGGAACAAGAAAATATTTCCCAAGTTAAAGCTTTGTTTAAAAGCTCCAAAACCATTCTAAGCAGCACGAGGAAAACTTGCAGGAGCAGGGAGTGGAAGAGAGGATCTTTTACAGGAGAGGACATAGTCCAACTGCGGAAAGCTTTCTGCAACTGTAATGAGGCAGAAAGCACATGCGGAGCACTGGCAGGCTGGGTTTGCAGGTTGAGCAAGTGAGCAGGAATTAGTGGATGGAGTTATGGGAGGGGAAGAATGCAGCCATACTTCACATGGCTTTGAGAGCCAGAACTGAAGACCCAGGAAGTTAAAGGTACACAAAGTAGTTTATGTAGTACTCTACAAAAATAAAGTGAGCATACATACAAAGAGACAAGTTTAGAACTCCAGTAAATCACCATTACTTGTTTTATTTGGTTACTTGTCTGAGGAAGTTTCTTTGTCTTCAATTTAAGAGTTTTGTAATCTTTGTAATCAATTTAAGACACTGGTTTTGAGTAAGGTTGAGCAGACTTAGTGTTAGACTGCTCCTTCAGTATAGTATAGTGGCTAGATTTTTTATTGTTTTCTTGATAAAGCTCAGGGTAGTTTCTGCAACTCTCATTAACAAACTGAGATGTAATGAAACAATCACAGTGTGGAAAGAAGGTCGCATGGAAAGTAAAACTGCTTGTTGTCCCAAACTCCTTAGGCTTTTTAGGAAGAGGATAACCTCAAACAACAAATGCTAGTTTCCATGGAAGTGCTCACTGTAGGTGCTTTGCTTTATCTTCTGTAATACCTGGTAAAATAATGTTGGCAGCTAAAAGAGCTTGGAACTGCTCTCACCTTGTTACCCTAGCACAATTTGAACGTCCCTTTAGCCCCTTCTAGCCAGGATCAAAAGGCATTTGTGCATGTGCTGTTGCTGCATGACTGTCATTTAATCTGTGCTGTCTCTTCCTTCTGGATGGAAGTAGTTTTCTACTGTACAGCATTTATCTACAAACATCTCAGAAATATTAGAGATTTCTTTTCTACTATTTTCTATTTTGTATTCTTTTGGAACAGTAGTATTCAAACACCGTACATTACATTTACTATTTTGAGAGAAGAAAAAATCCTGTTGAAATCAAGATGTCTGCTTTATAAGTTGGGCTCAAGGCAGGTTGATATTCTGTAGAAACTGAAGCTTTAACCTGGGGAATGGTTTAGTAAGTCATACAGAAATTATGTTCCCAATTTAAGAGGAGAGTGTGCACGGCAGCAGTGTAGTGCCAAGTGTGCACAGGTGACGGTGTTTGAGAAACTTGTGTTCTATTGTTACTCATAGGTGACTAAGGTTCTCATTTCTGTTAATGACTGATCTGTTGTAGAGGTTTGTTTCTGCTGCTGCTAGCAAAGATATAATCCTCTGGTTCAAATTACACAGGTTCAGAATTTTTTATTTAAATGAAAAGTCCCAAGTTAAAACTTTGCTTTTGCTCTAGGAAAATTCTACTAGACTTGTCACTGCAGAGATCTGACAGAATAATGAAAAACATTATGCCTTCTCCCTGTATGGCTCCTATGCTTCATGTTCATACTTAGCAAATGGGTGTTGGTGTTTGTTTGTTGTTTTTTTTTCACTTGTTAACCTTCAGCACATTACTGCTAATTAGCAACAGTCCACAACATTGTGCATTCTCCCCTGATAAAGATGCCTACTGATTTGTGGTGGGGATCCTTCAAGGGTCATACAGGTGTATACTGATGCAATGTGTCCTGTACCACTTGTGCAGATTGCAGAGTATTATGCGAAAATTCCTGAAATTTGCCCTGACAGGTCAGCAGGGAAGGTCCAAAAGTCTTGATGTACTTTGTAGGCACGCTAGACAGTTCACCTTCTCATTACGGTTTGAAGTGGTGTATAACGGGATCATGGTAAAGCATAAACCATACTCAATTCAGGACAAATGAGGAGTCAGATATTTTCTAATCCCTCATTATGTACAGTACGTAAGGATGTTATGGTTTTTAACATTTTAAAAATACTGATTAAAGTGCAATCTCCAAAACGTACCTTGCTGCTGGACCGCTGACTAAACTGGGGAATGGGAAAATAGCTATCTACTCAATAACACCTTCTGCCCTGGAGAGCTTGCACATGCATATTTTTAAGTTGGAAATTTTACTGTGATAGTCTCAGCTTTCTGTACAAAACTGTACAAACTTCAGCCTAGAGCATGTTTTCTCTGTAGCCAAGTTATAAAGCCCTTGAACTCTTATTTTTTAAGTGGGAAAATAGGATAGACTTCTAACAAAACAGCAGATCCATTGCAGTAAAAAAAAAAAGAACGTTTTCATTAGCTTAAAATTTCTTTACACGATGAATAGCAATTTAAATTTAATGAAACACTTAAACTTTATTGATGTTTGGATAAAATTATGGTGCTAGCCTTCAGCCGTTGAAGTAATTCAAAATTATTAAAATCCTTTACTTTGAACTGTGAAAAATCTTAAGCTTTCCAGTTATTGTGGGTCACTCCTGAGTCCAGATAGCTTCCAAATGTTAAATTTGGACTAGAACAATTTTTAAGGATCTATTGTTCAGGTCATGCAAAGACATTCTTCATTTCAAACCCGTGCCCTTTTCAAAATGCAGCTGGGATTCAGTGAAACTTGGAAGTAAAAAGCTATGAAACACTAACGTTGGAAGCTAGTGTGAGTTCTCACCTTCACTCTAATAAATAGGATAAATAGCAAACTTACTAGGTTGCTATGTGTCCTTTTTTTTTTTTTTTTTTTTTTTTTTGTTAACATTTTCCTGGCAGGCAGGAGGGACAGGCAACAAATTATTCGTTTTATTGTAGTAACATCTCTAAAAGCTGCTATGGTCTGATTCCAAATCACTGCATGTTTAAATGCACCAATAAATAAAATTCTGTGTGAAATCCAACTTACGACGTTTCTTGCGGTGAAACATACTCTTGTGAGTAATTCTCAGATTTGCTGATCTACATGCATTTGACTTCAGTCCATGCTGCAGTTTTAAATGCACACGCTGGTAAAAGTAAGGGCTGTCTGAAAGTCGAAATGATGACTGCCTCTTCACAGTCACTACAGGTTACTGCGTCTGTGAAAAAGAAACTGCGTTTTACCATAGAAATCAAATTTGAGAATTTGATAAAATGAAGCAGAGCACAGCCTCCCAGTACATCATCTGTTGCATCCATCAGATCTGTCACCTTAGGTCTGTCTTACTGCTAGGTACTTCCACCAAGGCTGCGGAACATTGCTGCCTATTTGTTTGCTTGTAAGCTAATACTGTAGCTTTGATTTTGTTCTGGTTTGTGGAACTTAATTAATAAGGACAAATTAAAATCCTTTGTATCCACAGGTAGTACACATAGGCATTTTAGAAGAAAGTAAGAAAGAATATTAACAGGCAGTTCTGTGGTTTATTTCAGCATGGTGACTGACAGTTTGCTTCTTTTTTTTCTGAGTTAGGAACATTTACAGTTCTTTGCGCAATTAATATCCAAAAGTATGAAGCTGTTTGCTATATCTGTGCTGTGTCTTAGAGTTTCTTCAGCCTGCTTGTTGCAGTTGTACTATTGATATAATTCAATGACAGTCATAGTTGTTTTTATTAATTGCTAAGAGAAATGTGGTAGAAGACAAAATCTGTTTATCTTATTGCTGCTAGTAGTCCTCTTGCTCAAAGCACAACTTTGTACATTTTTTAATAAGACAGTCTCTTTTTAAGAGTGCATACTCTATTTCCTTTTACATGTTTGCCTTTCATTTACTTACCAAAGTACATCTGTCTTAAGTCAGTAAGCATGGGATATGTTTCACTGGTCAAACAGATGCAGGACATAACCGGACACTGAAGTGCAGGTACCTGTATTGTACCAAGGACTTTCTTTGTGACATTGGTATCTTTTTGGATCAATTGGCTTCAGGTTTTTGTTGTTTTTTTTTATAATACTAAAGTTTGAGTGACAAGCAAAGTAAATTCATAAACATAGTATATCTCTAAACCCATTCTTCGTTTGTGAAATTGCTGTCATTTTGCATATGACAGGCTATTATTACTGTAACAGTAACTTCAGGAATTGAGAAGAACACACAGTTTCCTCAGCAAGTCTGTTTTGAAAGGTTTTAATAATTTTAGGTTTTATAAAACCATGAAAGGACACCTTCAGGGGGCCTTAAAAATGATGTGTTTGAAAGAAATAAATTAATATTCTTGCAGACTATGCTTGGTTTGTGTTAATGAAAGGAGATATTGTTTGGGATTCTTGGATTCAACTGTTCTCAGTTTTGATAGAGATGTTGATTTTTAGTATACCATAGAATTAAAGAAATGATTGTTTTTCCCAATGGCTTGGTCATTCAATGTCTTTATGGTGCATTCAACTACCTTCTTTTTGCTGTGAAGTGGGTTTTTTTTGTTGTTTTTTTGTTTTCTTTTTTTAAATCCTCACTTCTTGCCGTTATATAAATCCTCCTATATCAGGACATCCGATAGACATATAAAGAGGTCAGTCTTTATTGCTGGCCTTGGCCCCTCACTGGCATCTCTTGGCATCAACCCGAGCATCTGTGAAGTGAGAGATGTGCTTGAAATTGGCAAGGACCTCTGGAAATGTTGAGTTAATGCACTAAGCTGTTTGTGTATCAAAGTTGTGAAGAGGTAGAATTGGTTTCTTTTTTCCTCAATGGCTCACTTGTCAAGAATTGAAAAATCCTATAGGCAAATGATCAACAGAGCACAGTACTGGAAAGTTTGTATACTGGCTATCTAAGAACATGGGTACTAGTTTCAGAAGGTGATATTACTTCAATATGTACGCAGCCCTCCAGCTGCTCTGTTCTGTGGTTTCTTGATTTTTCTAAAGTCTGACAAAACACAGAGAGGGTTTTAAGCAACGAGGTAGTTCCGTAGGTGGTGTTCTCCAACCTTATTTCATGTGCAGTATTAGTGCAGATGATGCTTTTTAAAGTATGTATACTGTATAAGGGCTTCTTTGAAAATAGTGGCACTTGTTTTATTATGTTGACCTGTGACATCAGAGGCAAATGTTGGTAGTATGGCAGTAAAGGCTGAAACTTCCCCCCGGTATTCCATTGTTGCTGTGTGACATATGGCAGCAGAGGGGCAGTGTGACAGAATGGTGTCTCACATAAATGAGCATATGAAGCAAAGGTGTGTCACTGAATTCCTTCATGCAGGAAAAAGTGTTCATGGATGCTTGCTGAATGTTTATGGAGACCAAACAGTGTATGTGAGCAACGCAAGGCAGAGAGTGGTGGTTTTCAGCAGTGGAGACAGCAACGTGAAAGACAAGACATGCAGATTTTTTCACAAGCTTATGCAGGCTCTTGTTCATCACTAGCATCAATGCGTAGCTAAAGGTGGTGACTATGTTGAAAGATTGTTTAGTAGTTGAGAATTTGCTCTGTCAAATAGTCCTCTTGTCCTCTTCGTGTGTGCTGTGGTTTCCATGGAAATAAATAGGTGGCATTATTGTACAGCCTACATATATCAAATATATATGCTTAAACAGTCCGCCCCCTCTCATGTACAGTACTGTGTCTTACCTCAGTGTTTTTCTTACTTAGAGATGATGAAAACTTACAGATGTTCTGCAGCAAGAAAACACCTATTTGGTTCCCACTTTGTGAAATGTTGATACACAGAAACATCTCAATCCTACCTTAACTGCTGAAATCACAGGCAACATGTTGTACCAGGAATGTATCTTCTCTTGATTTTTCATCACCTTGAGTATTCGTTATTAACATTCCTTCCTGTATAAAAGAAAAGCTTCCAGCATAAAAATTATTAGTGTGGAAATCTAGTGAAAATAGGACGTAGAAACGGAATGCCCTGACTATTATAGGGAGGCAGAGGGAGGAAATCTGTTTATTTTTTAAGAAAGAATAAAAATTAGAGATTTTGCTTGAGGTTAATAAAGCAGCTTTTGCTTAGGAAACCATCCTGCTGCTAGCAGATGGTAATAGGAGAACTTAAGATAATACTGAGACATGATTAAGTGTATGCATATGGAGAAGGAGGATTTGTTGTATTTAAGAATCTTGTAAATGAATTTCATTATTTCAGCCTATTTTTACTGCTCGAGGAGAATGGTGATTTTGCTTTGGTAGTATATGTCTTCTCTTATAGCACAGTTTTGTTTCATCTACATCATAGCAGCTACTTTAAATATCTGATAGTTTGATTATGTGATAATGTTGAGTTTCCCCTTAAATCATGCAGCCACTTAATTTCAAACAGAAAGACTCAACAACCCTAGTGCTGTTAATGCTGAAGTAGATTCAGCAAGGTTTAATTTTTTTGGTGGACAGCTGAATCTGTGTGACAGCGCATTGTTTGTATTCGTAGTCTCTGTCGGGGTTGTGTTATATTGGTTACAGCCACGTTGATGGGACAGTCATGCATGCAGAACACAGTTTAATGGCTGTAACTGTACCAAAAACTGTTCTTAATACTTAAATGACAACAAAAAGTCTAGCTTCCATGGGCCTACATCTCAAGGACTCAGCTAAGTACTATTGGTGCTTTTGTTTACAAGTAGGGATGTGGGTGAACTGATGCCTGTGTATGCTTACTTGAAGATGTATGGGCAACTGTAAGTTCAAATTTTGGTTTTTGTTGTTGTTTTTGTGTATACGCTATTTGTATGGCATAAGACTTCTTTACTTTTTTTGTTTGTCTTTTGCCATTTCTTGTTACCAGATTAAAGGGTTGAAATGTATTTTATTCTGAAATAATTCAAGTAATTTGAATGTCTTTATGATTCAGTTCTCTGGGTAGTGCTGAGCATTCTTTGCTCATGACATTCAGGTCTCAATTGATAAAATGCCCTTTGCAACTTTAATGTTATCTTTTTGGATTTCATTAAAGCTTTCTATACTGTTTCTCACAGTGTCATTCTGGACAAAATGTCAGCTAGACAAAAACAAAATGCAGCAGGTAAGCAAATGGGTGATGAGTCAGGCCCAAAAAGTTATAGTAAATGAAGTAACGTCACTGAATTGTGAGAGCCTAACTTGAGCAGATACAAACTGAAGAACAGAGGCTTTATTCCTGCATTATAACCTTACGTGGGTTATGGAGTTTGATTCTGCACATCATCAGGGTGGTGGACAGATGCTAGTGGAGTTCCCCAAGGCTCCATTTTAGTGACAGTACTCTTCATTGTTTTTGTAAATGACTCAGATGCAGGACTAGGAGGTGTTTTGAGCAAGTTTGCTGATGATACTAAATTAGGAGGAGCTGCTGATTCCATCAAGGGTGGAGAGGCCTTGCAGAGATATGTTGGCAAATTAATTAGAAAGCAGAACAATCACCAACCATGTGAAGTTGGACAAGAGCAGGTGCTGGATTCTGCACATGGGAAAGGAGCAGATTAGGTCACATGTGCAGATTAGGGAACTGGGTGCTGGAGAGGAGCCCCACTGAATGAGATTTGGGGATTTTGTTTGACAACAAGTTGAAAGCCAGGAAGTCCACCCATATCCTGGGGTGCATCAAGCATGGCATGGGCAGCCCGCTGGGGGAAGAGATTGTCCTTACTCTGCTCCACACTGTTAGAGCCTCACTGTGAATACTGTGTGTAGTTTGGGGCATCACAGAACTGAAAGGACATAGAACTATCAGAGAGCTTCCAAAGAAGGTCTATGAAGATGAAGACGGATTTGGAGGGCAGAGGTGTATGAGGAGCTTGTTCAGCCCAGAGCAGAGGAGCTGAGGGGAGGCCTCATGGTAGTCTGCAACCCTTCACAAAAGGAAACAGAGGAGCAGTGCTCAGCTCTGTTCTCTTGTGACAGTGACAGGACCTGAGGGAACGGCACAGGGCTGTGTTAGGAGAGGATCAGGTGAGAGTTAGGGAAAGGTTCTGCAGCAAGGACAGTGGGCATGAAACAGGCTGCCCACGGCAGTGGGCATGGCCACAAGCTGCTAGAATTCGAGAAGTGTCTGGACAATGCTCTCAGACTAATGGTCTGATTTTTGGGTGGTCCTGTGTGGGGCCAGGAGCTGGACTCGATGATCCTTATGGGATCCATCCTACTTGGAGATTCTATGATTCTAGATCACAGACTTCTTCAGTTATCCCTCAGATCCAAGTTTGATGAAGCAGCAGAAAATTCACAACAGTGTCAGCAACTTGTCTTCTAAGTGCATCATAGTGTGAACTATGCACATGAGCACAGAATCATTCCAGTTATTTTGGTGTCCTCTTGTAGACTGATGTTCATGTATTGATGAAGATACTAACTACATTATTGGCAATTGTTAGAGCTCTTGATAAACATTCCCTTCTTAAACACAGAAATGTTCACGTTCTTTGAACATCATGGCATAATTTTTATTGTTTGAATTAAAATAGCTAAAAAAGTACAAGTAATGTAAGTCTTGAAAGCCTTTACTTTTGAAGTTTCTGGAAAATAGTTTTGTCACTACCTGTGTCAAATCTTTCTAGTGACATTCAATGTGTTAAATCAACAGTATCATGGCTGAAAGTAAGAGCAAGACAGCTAATTCAAAACTGAAGTGCTCTATTCCTCAGATCTCAAAGTATTTGGCCAGGCCCTGACTCACAGCTATTAAGTTTTGTTCACATTTGTGTCAGAACTGCATTTTTTTTTTTTAATCATTTTCCCAGATACTTTACAGATCATTTCTTCTTCATTAAATTTCAGTTTTCAGTAGATAGTTTTTAGGTCAATATTAGTTTTTTTTAGCGCTCTGATTTCTAAGATTTTTGTATGATTGTAATTACCGCGTGTTAGGCAGAGGAGAATTTCAAGTAAACATTACTCCTATTCGCTTTAATTAGTATGGAGATAGTATGAACAATAGATTTATCAAAACATTTTCAGTCTTACCAAGAAAGACCCACTAATGAACTATTTATAGCACACTTGTATCTATTTTTGTCAGTAGTTAAGGACTGACTTAGGACAAATGGGTTAAAAAAACAGGAAATGTGGTTAAGTAAGTGGGTAATCTCTCCAGAGAGTTTCCAGTTTGCCTACACGTTCACATTTTCTTCTGAATGCGTTCTGAAAACAACAATAAGTACAGTACCTTGAAATCCATCTCTGCTTAAAGGAGGGAATGTTTCCAGCAATAGCAGGAAGTGACCTAGAGAAAAAATTTTCATAGTCTTTGTTAAATTCAAATGAGGATCTGGAGTCACTGTCTGTTTTTTTTTTTTCCTCTTTAATAGTATTGATGTGTTCATATTACATTCAGGTGATTCAGATGTATCAAATGAATCTATAAAAGTCTGTGATTACTGTAACTGTATCTTCAGTTCTACTTTAAATAATAGCTTTTCTTCAACTTCACCCTTTCTTTCACCTAGGATTGTGCTCGTTTGTTAATAAGACTATGTACATATTTTTAATAATATATAAAATCATGGTTGGAGCTAGAAAAAGTAGTTCTATGAATCAGGCTACATAAATCTTACTGTGAAATAAACGATTTACTGACCACACTGATGGCATTCATTTAATTTCCTTGAGGTATTGTCTGTTTCTTATCTTGAAGAATAACATTCAACTGAGGTTCATTCATTGCACTGCTTATTATTTTTTTGACTGGATGTAATTATTAGCTTTTTAAAAATCAATTTTAAAATAATTTGAGTCAAAAGGAGGAGAGAGTATAATAAATCAAGCAGCTTTAGTTGCGGTAACGCCTGTGACCTGGTAGAATTCTATTTTTGGAGTTACCGTCGGACATTGGTGTTGTACTGTTGGGGTCTGGCAGCATACTGGAAATGTTTTTATCCAAGGAAAAGAACAAAGTGTGATAAAAAATAAAATGTTAGCAATTAGAAAAAAAGAATAGGCTTGTCTAACTACTTTAATTCAGAAAACAGTCCACTGGAAGTACCAGTATTTGAAGCTAATTTCCTATCAACGGTTTCTGAGGGCAGAAACCTGTTGTAAAAAGTGGAGGTGAACTGCTTTGTTATGTCCATGGGGAAATTCCCAGTCACATCTCTACTTCTTTTTTTTATCTTTTTAACATCTGTGGGGTGTTGGGTTAGGTGATAGCACTGTGTAGGTGGGGACACTTCAGTAAAGTAGCATGACATACTCATATATGTGTGCTACAGTTCATGAAAGACTCATGTCTGCAAACAAGTTAGGTTTCTCTCTATTCCACAGTTAGGAGACTATCTTGAAACATTTAGTCTTCTTGGAAATTAAAAGACTGTTTTTTCTAAATGAAGTATTGTTTTCATCACTGTAATTGGAAATAGTAGCTAGCTATTAAAACTATTTTCAGAAATATTAAATAGTTCAGAGCATTTTCTAATGAGGCAAATCGAATTTCTTATTCTGGAAATGTACCAAGTTTTCATCCGTAAGAGGAATCTTTCAATAAATACATATGTTTGAATTAAACAGTCTGTCAGTTGCATTAAATTTTCTCCGATTGTCAATGTTAGATTTCTAAACAGTTTTGAGAAACAACACTATTTCAAATGCATTTTTAATAGTCCCAGACATACTCTTGGTCTCATTGATGGTATATGCAACCTTCTTTCATGTAATCCTGAGAACTTAATTCTAAATCCAGGTTGCTTGTATATTTTCTTTCAAACCCAAGTAAAATGCTTCGAAAGAGTCGTTTTAGAAATTTATTTCAAACTGCTTTACAACAGCAGCATTATGTAAAATGATTTTTGCTATACATACTCTGTGCTTCTGTAGTCCAGGTCTCTGAAATACTTGGTGTCTAAGGTGTAATACAAATTTTGTTTATTCAGAATGCTTCACATCCGTTTTTCTTTGGACTTTTATTCTGTGCTGCCTCCCATTTCATTCATGGGATAAGGTAGGCAGTGGTTAGAGCTTCCTCCTGCTCTGCTCTCAGCCACTCAGCCTTAAGTACAGGAAATGCAGACCTGTTCTGCAGATCTCTTAAGGGTTTGTGTATCAGGGCGTGTTTGCACTGATTTAAAATCTTTCTAGCAACTTATATGCAGACAACATTAACCTCTCTGCTGACCTGCTGTGACCTCAGACAGCGTTTCACTTTTTAATGCCTCTTCCCCCTCCCACCCATTGTCTTACCTGTTTGTATTTTTAGTTTTCGCATAGATATTATTTGCTTTGAGTCAGAAGTTATGGGTAAGGTTAAGCTGGGTAGGAAAGTGAAATCCCGTGGTGTATTTTGGGCACTGGACAGCTCAGCTTGTCAGGAGTTTTCAGTTGAGCCATCAGGTACCTGAGAAGGCTCTGCTAAGTAGGATGGGTCTTAGTTGGTGCGTTGCAAAGTGAGATGCAGAGTTACAAGAACTGCCATCATAAAAATAGGCCACCGGCCTTTGGTTATCCAGCTCACTCATAGTGCTGTTTTTATTAAGAGGGAGTTCTTCCAAGAAAGAAAAACATCCTAACCACACTAGAAATAGTGCTAGAATAGCTAGTTAAAACAGTTGTTAAATATTGCCTCAGCCGTCAGAACCTGGAGGAAATTTAACAGTTAAAATCAGACTGTTTGAAGAAGTTACATGGCTTTGTGGCTGTCATTGAGTTTCTTTTTTACTGTGCACTACACAGCAGTGATTAACGACTTGCAATAGATGTATGCAGGTTTTTTTCCAGCAGTTTCATATAACAGGTTAAAAACTTAGAGAAGTGCTGCAGGAACTTAACTGACAGTTCAAAGCACTCTGTGTGGCAGATGTAAAGCATCAGTGCTATATTTTTGAAGCTTGGGAATGAGCACTTCCAATATCAACTCAGTTAAGTCCGGCAATAGGGTGTAATGGAATTGATGAGAATGTATATCAAATTTTAAAAGCAGGTACATTCTTTAAAATGGAGCAGTTGATTTTTTTTTTTCCCCATTTACCTTCCTTTATGTGTTGTTATTCTTAAATTCACTTTTAGCATAGCAAATGAAATGTCAGGCATTGAATGCAGGTAGGTACGAAAAACATTCATCTTTCTGAATTGACTAATTCTGCTTGTTGTTATTTTTGAGGAAAGTTTTTTTTATCAGAAAGTAATCAGGCAAAAAAAGTTTTCAGACTAATTGACTGTTACTGGCATAACTCACCGAATAGAACAATAAATTGTACAAATACTGCACACAATTGGGATGGCTTTAAAATTTGAAGTTTCAGGCTCCCAGGCATCAGTTTTCCTAGCTGTACCAAGTCATGTTCAAGCCTCAAGGCCAGCAAATTCAGCGCTTGCTTTTCAGAGGCACTAAAAAACATTGCTGCCATCAGAGGCAGTTACTTGCTCAAGCAAGTATTGGCCTCCTACTGAGGCCAGAATGCTCCCTGATGTTTCCTAAATTGGTGGCTCTGTGCCTGTCCAAGACCAATTTCTGTTTCAGTGTCTCAGAGTTTAGGTTGACTCACTCAAAAGAGGTTTGGTAGCTGGTCAGCGTGTACAGAATCATACATTCATCTTTGGTGAAAACTTGTCTTTGCTTTTTACAAAATAAAAAGCTGGGATTGAGTAGCAGCTGAAATGTACAACTTCCAGTAAATCGCTTTTCTAATTCCTCCACAGAAGTGAAGAGGCTTTTAACACTCCTGCCTCATTTTGACTGAGTTACGTCAGAGCCGTTTTTCTTTCATTCCCTTGTATTTTCTAATCCTCATCAGGTGTGGCACTTAGTGCCACTGACTTGAGGTACCTTCTGACACTGCCTGTTTTCCTAAGCAGTAGTGTGCTTTTATCATGCCCTCTTCCTTTTCACCAAATAGGCATGGTTAGCTTCTCGTACCTCCCAGTGCTGTTCACTTCAAATAAGATCCCCTTCTCACTAGAGTCAAACCTAAGCTGCAAACACACTTTCCTGTGTGTTTCTGTTGCCCTAGCAGGATGACAACTCATTCTTTGAACTCAAGTTTTCTAGCCTGCAGAAGAGGTGAAAAGTGTTTATTATTCATATCCTCTTTTCTTACTCTTGGGATCATTTGAAGAACTTCTGGCACAAAAAAAAAAAAATCATCCGGTGTGTTCACTTGTAGCATGTGTGCAGCTTTTGCTCTGTTTGTGCGTGCAAGTGTTCGCAGCTTCTTTGCATCTTAGAATTACACATAACAACATTGCAGTTCCAACTTTTGCATGCTTATTCAGTCACTTTGGAGGTTTCATAGTAGAATGCTGTCGTCTAAGTACTTGGGGGAAACATAGCTCTTAGAACTGCATGTGGGACAACTGGTAGCACTACACCCTCGGATCATCTCCTGAATGACTCCTGCACTGGCGGGCTAGAAGTTCAGTTTCTGTTAATCCGCAGAACCACAACTCTTCTTCCCTTTTCCTTTTCCCATAGCTCACATAGTCGTCCTTGCTACAGCTTTACAGTATCATTAAAAATACTCATAGATGTAGACTTTGACATATTTCATTTGTAAAAATTTTAATTGGTGATGTAAATTGAAAATTAAATTTTATAAACCTGCTGGATGTTTTACCACCAAAAATACGGTGGAGGGCCCAAAGTCGGACCATGCTATTTTAAAGTTTGTCAGCCATTGTGATAGTTGATGACTGAAACTGTCCTTTACTTTTACATCTTAAGTCTTCCCATCCACTTTTCTTTAGAGCATTAATGGCTCTTTGTTAATGGAAGTTAGAACTCTCCAGCAAGTCAGATTCTTCGATATTAAGAATAGAGTGGGAGTGGACTGCATTTGTGCTCTAACAGAATAATAACATTTTCCTGAGAGAAATTGCAAGGGTTTGTTGAGACTTTCTTTAACACGTTTCTGTCAGAAGCTAGGAAAAGGTATTGTATTTGTGCTTCAATAATCTAAGTAAGTGGTATTTTAGACTTAAGAATGTTATGTTTCACTTGATTAGCCTAATAGTTGCAACCTACAGTTATATGCTGCATTACCTTTCAGTGCTGTATAATAGAACTGGCAGCGTGGTGTCCCAAAAACTGTAATTGCGTGGGCTGCTGAACAGTTGTAGAGAAAGCTGCACAAAAATTCTATTCTAGACAGAGTTTTTTCATTTTGAAATGAATTTCACAACAAATTCACAGTTGGATGCCACTGCTTGTATTTCCACTGAATCATACTCCAGAAAAGTAATACTTTGCTTCAACAAAGCTTGCCACAAACAGCGCAGTGATATAAATCAGAAATTTGATATTTTCTAATTGTAGTTCGAAATATAGTATTGTTATTAACCATGCCTGCAGGTCCTGACATTCAGATATGTTTGGCTTTGTCTCCAAATGCAAAAATGAAAACCCTTCACAAATAACAAAAAAGAAGGACTGGGGGGGAAATGCCCTTTTTACTCACACTCTATTCAAGATAGCAGATTGACTCCCACATAGCAATGGTTTCCATACCACCACATATTAAATAGCAAATGAGATCAAACCTGTTACATGGTTGCTTTTAATTTCCAGACTAAATTTACTGATGGTCCGTTCTGTTATACCTTTCTTTGTTGTTCCAGTGTTCTTCTTTAGCTTCCTTCTTCTTAGATCCAAGACAGGATCTTTCAGCTGCAATTAAGGCAACTACGGCTTCATATGCGTGGACTGCCTCTAAGCTGCACAGTGTTACAGTTTGTTTTTAGTTCTTTGTTGTTAAATTGCAAAGCCTAAGAAAGTGAGAACATCTTTGAGCTTATGCTGAGCCTCCTGATACTTACAGTAAGTTACAGCAGAACCTCAGGAAAATCTCAAAGCTACTGGAATTGCAGCGAAGTAGTAGTAGTCTTTAAGCTCCCAGCTCACGCTGTTGTATAAGGACAAATGCAAGGAAAAGGATCCAGAAAAATGTTGTCCTTTCACTGAGGTTTTAGATAATACCTTTACCTTACAGTTGGGGTGGGCTAGCAGTGTACAGTAAATACACTATTGTCACTTTGTTTTTACTGGGTTTCATCTTTATTCCATTTATGGTAGTAATTTATGTAATCTGACTCAGGCAGAGATACCTAAAACCTGGTGCTCGCTTTGCTGACATTAGTATTTCACAATTGTATTATCAGTACTTCGTTTTACCTCCCAACTCAGTGACTGAGGTTTTTAACTAGTTTTGTTATGGAAGGTTTCTTCATACAGAGGCAACCTTCACTAGCACAGTCAGAAGCTTTTTAATTTGTATGCTCTCAGCAGCAGTGGCAGGCAGAATTAGAAACTCCTATCCAGAGCCAAGCTGCTTAAAAACACACCGAGAGCCACGCTGCCTCAGGAGCTTTGGTGGGATGGGTGGGAAATGAGGATTTTTCCTTCAAACCACATCAACGCTCTTATGCAACCCACCTCGTTCAGTCTGTATGCATCCCAGCTTTTCACTTGCCTTCTTGATAGCGCTTTTCCTAGCTCAGCCAGCTGGCCTCCTCTCTTTAGGACACGCACCTGCCCTCCCTGTTTCACGCAGCAGCCCCCCAGTTCCCAACTGTACAAGGTTTGGTATGTGTGAGAGTTGCTGCATTGGAGAAGCAGCATTTGGGGTGAAGGAATGCAGCTTGGTTCGAGAGTATTACTTTGGCTGACTGATGAACGTGCCCTGACAGTGTTCAAGTATCCTTAGAGAAAGGGACCATATAAGCCTTACTTTTGCACAAATGCCTGCAAGATTAAAAACACACAGTTTCCACATGAAAGATCCTCCTGTCACAAGATGAGGCCAGAAGAGAGCCAGAAGCTGAATACCGCATAGGTTTGAAGACTGAAATCAAGTTTTGCACCCTGAGGTTAACTGCAAACCAGCCCCCAAATCTGCCTTGTACCTCTTGATGTGATTTGCATACCACCGTTCAGTGCCTTGTGGAGTTGTGTTTGGCTATGGGCAGTGATGCAAATTTTATCCTCTGTAATACAAAGTCTGCAAAGGATTTAAACTGGGGCAGAGTGAAGCAGGAGGAGAGCAGCAGGAGAGGAAAAGGAAGGGGGTGTTGCATTTCCACACATACCCTGTTATCCTTTGGTGTGGTTCGAGTTCTGTTGTGTAGCATCCTTATTTTGTTTTGCAGGTTACACAGGAGGGAAAAAAAAGTTTCATAAAATTTCTGCTATTGCTTTATTCCTCCCTCCCTTCCTTCCTTGTTGCAAAAAATTACTAAGATAACAAAAATTAGGTGCTTGCAACCTAGTATACTGTGTTGTTTGTTTGTTATTGGTTACTTGAAATGGAAAGAGTGACAGATTTTTCAAGGAAAAGGATAAAGATAGCAACAAAAGACATTAGAAGCATTTTGGAATATGTTGAAAATGCTTGTGTGTTTTTTCTTTACCTTTGATGATTATTTCTTCCAAAGTGAAAGTTGAACATTCTGTCTAAAAAGACTGTGACTCTTTTGTATGTTCAGAAAGTAAAGTATTTTTTGATGCTTGCCTCTGTGCTATGCTCTTTTGAAAAGAGACTGTGTTGATACACAGATCTGGCTGTGGAGTTCAGCTGCATGCTGTCAGCAGGTTGGAACAGGAGTTAGTACCCAGCACCTCTCCTTCCACCTTCACCCTGACACTCTTGTATACCTCGAGAGATCGCTGGCTGCTTCAGAAAGAACCTTCCAGTCTGAATTCTAGCCTGCATCATGTCTCATGGTATTAAAAAAAAGGAAATCTATGTTGGTACCTGCTGCGATGGGGCCCTGTTTTCCTTTTGTCCTACTCTTATAAAATATTTGTCCAAAATAATTGTCTAAGAAAGAACAAGTGTCTCGTTTTAAGTCTTGGGGTGAGTTATGGGAGCAGCATTCATTGTATAAAGCAAATCTAACCGCAACTGAGATGGAGATTGTGAGATGTTACTGTATTCTCTCATAGAGTATCTCATTTTGATAAACTCAGACGCATCTTTTTAAAGTTATTTTTCATACTAGGATCTGAGGAAAAGTGGAGTAAATAAGATGAACTAATTAAAATTTCACTTTAATTTTTATAACAGCAGTGTTAATCACAGTGTGATCTCTGAGCAGTTCAGTCACACTAGTCTTTGTCCAAGATTCTCATGTTTTACTGCAAGTTCAATTTACTGAAGACAGTGATGGGGTCATTAAATGTTATCCAGTTCATGCTGGAGCAGTTGAAATTAGACATTAATCTGTCATGTGGATTGGTAACCCTTTTATTACTGTGTTACACATTCAGTGTTTATTTGTACTTCAATGAATTAAATGCTTTCTAATCTGTCTTTGCTTACAAAGTGAGTCACCAGAAAAGCAAATGAGGCAAATTTTTAGATTGTTGCCTGTTTTAGATCTTCCAGATCTGGAATTTAGTTCTTCAAAGTTACTCCAGATCCATAGTAGCATAGGAGACTCAGAACCTGTCCTATCCTCCTGAATGTCCTTCTGTTTAGAGTGTGGTTTAAATTGACAATCGTTATATGCTTGGTAAATAAAATGCTTGACTTCTTCACGTTCCCCAACAGGAAATTTCTACGAAGATGTGACATCTTACAAATTGTCATGAGTAATATGTTCTGAACCAATTTCAGAGAAACAAAATTCTAGCTCTTTCCATCTATAATAATAATAATAATAATAATAATAATAATATACAGTTATATATGTAGTGATGTAAAGGATTACTGTGTATAAGCCTTTGTCATCTATTTCCTTAGAATTTACCAAGTTGTAGTGCCAGTTCTATGCCATGATACTTGTCTTCCAGCAAGACATTCAGAAGTTATTTCTTAATGATGCTAGGTTTTCATTAAATTGCGTAGTGGTGAAACTGGGTTGCCAGAGAAGAATACTGAAACAGGAACCTTCTTTTGCTGTAGGGAAATGTGCCTTTCTCCATTTGATTTGAAAAAGGAAATAGACTAGTGGTGTGGCTATGAAACTTTCTCTTTCTGCCTCTGATTGCAAAAGAACTAGTGAAAAGAATGAAAAAAAAAAAAAAGTACAGTTTTGAACAGAGTTTGTTATGACTTTGAGACAACAGAATGAAAGTAATTAATTACCTTTTTTGTTTTTATTTTCAGGTGTCAGAAACTATTTGAAAGAAGCGTTAGTGAATATCATTGCTGTGCATGCGGAGGTGAGAAGACTTCAGATTGTTTGATGCTTGCATTCATACAGATAATTTCAGTGTCCTGTGCTTGGTAAATTCTGTCTTTCGTATCTCTGAAAGTTATCGATCTGTTGAATTATCTTCGTTGGGTTAGTTTTAGCCAAGCAAGTATGAAACTGCTAACTTTTTAAAGGCAGAAAGTGATAAACAGTTCCTGTTTATCCTCAGTGACACTCTGTTACTTGTTTTGGAGTACTTTATTCTTTCCACTCTCTGATGAAGAGGAAAGCCAAAGCCTAAAGCTGAGTTCTTCCTTTTCCGTACAGGGCAAGGAGGGAGGCTGAGGAAAAAAGGGCGAAAAAGATAAACATAATGCTCACTTTCTCTGATTAACTTTATTTTGCATCGCAAATAGAGAAAAACTTGTGCATCACTTTCAGAGAAGTCTTCATCTATCAATCGTAGTGAAAAGGCAGTACAAGTGTACATCATATTCTTGTATCATAAGAAGTGTACATCATATTCTTGTACACAGGATAAAAAGTAAAAAGCTGAATGTTAGTTTTTGTAATCTCTGTGTGACACGGCCTTTGAATTACTTAGGTACACAGTGGCTCGTAATAGGAAGTGAATATTAAAATATATATATTATTAAACTAATCAGCTTGCAGAGTTGCGGTTATTTGGTCTTTTATGGAGCAGTTTTCTTTATATGCAGCAGTTTTTTATAGTGCTTTAAACTGCAGCTTCTTCTATAAGCTCTCTGACTGCCAAGAGTGTTTCAGATTACTGTTGTTTGTGGTCTTGTTTATTATAGTATTACTATGTGTTACTAGAGACACCCCCAAAATATCACTAATATAGGTGTTCTACCTCTCACATATATCTAAAATCTGATAAGATTCACTCAAGGTTTTTATTTTACTCCTCATTACATGAAAATAAAAAAATCATAGTAAATTAAATATTTAAAAAAAAATTAGTTTTATCGCTCTGAATATTTTTTCTTGATTTTTCAGTGCATATTTATAGAAATTTTCCCACTTCCTAGTGAATAAGTAAACAGAAATACATACCAACGTGGAATATTTTTATGGAATTTATTTGTTATTGCAGCTTTTCAGCGTAGTTAAAATTAATACAAATGAGCTTTAGTAGATTCAGAGCCACTTTTGACTTATTTAGATAATCCTGTTAACAGACCATACTTATTAAAATTATGCTCCAGAAAGGTGCACTGCCTTACTGGCTTTATTGAGATGATACTGATTTTGGCCCAAACACGGTGTTGCTTCATAAATTTTGATGTGTGAAAATATTGCAAAAATATGAAAATGTGTGTCAAGATGAAACTCCCATTTGCACCATTTTCTGGCAAAATTCTCTTAGCTGGGTAAGATTTAAGTTTAGTTCACAAGGCCATGAGTTTTTGTAGTTTGAAACAGTGAAAATTAACCATCAGCTGAACAGCAAGCATGATCTGAAGTGGAAAGAAAACTGTTTTCCTGCCTTTGAATTCAAGTTTAACTGAAATCAAAATAAGGGCATTGTATTGCAAATTTGTGATGATTCACAGTTGCTGAGAACTTTTTTTTTGTGGATTCTGTATAGTAACATCAAGAGTGCTTGCTAGGGCTACAAATACTTTCTCAGTAGAAGATGTGTATGTGTGTTCCTAGTATGTTGTACTGAATTGCTCTGTGGTATTTGTTGCTGAATAAGATGACCCCTTTACAAATCATGTTATTTCTGTTTCTCACTGTATTGCTAAGTATGTCAGTTGCCTAGCTTGCGTGGTTCAAAACACAAAGTAGGCTGTGTGTTGAATTAGCAGTGGTATACCTAGGTCACTCCAAAAGTAATGCCTCCAACTTATTTATCTGTAAGTTACAACAGATACAGAAAGTGCTATAAGACTATTTGATAGAGCAAATTCTCTGCTAAAAAACACCATTTTTCAACACAGTCATCAGCTGCAGCTATGCATTTTTGCCAGTGATGAACAAAAGCCTGTGTGCCACACTCATAAACATCCTGCACCAGCAGAGGTGACCCACTGGCTCTTTCATCACTGCTGGAATGCACCACCCACCACCTCACTGTGCTCACATGTACTGTTTGGTCTCTGTGAACACTCAGCAAGCGTCAGTGAATGCCAGTGGCTACCCTTTTTTCCACATGAAAGAATTCATTTCCACACTTATGCTTCATATACACTACCATGTCAGATGTCATTTCTGTCAGGCTGCCCCTCTGCTACCCTCTGTCACACAGCAACAACATGGAATGGAGTGTCAGTGGGAAGGTTCATCCTCTACTGCCATACCACCAACATTGTAGAGACATTACTTTTGGAGCAGCCCTCATGCATGTGATCAATTTATTTAGTCTGTGGTGCAAATTGCCTGTTTGGAAAGGACTTCATAGGTCCCCAGTATGTAATTCATTTCTGAAATTACTGGATATTGACTAAGAAACCTGCATTCATTTTTGTTTCCTTTAATTTTCTTCTGCATTAATATTCTGTATGACTGTCTTGTTCTAATTACTGCATTTCCTTGTCTGATGTTGTTCAAGAAAACATTCAACTACTTAATTCTTTAGGTCTTTTTGAAGCAGAAATTGGGGAAGCATTTTTTTTAAAAATTCTGTCCAGTTCATTTTCTTTCTTGTACCACTCTAGTCACATTATCTTCAGTACCTTTTGTCATCTTTTCCCCTAACCTATACAGTTCTAATGCAGCTTTATCTTCACCTGTAAGGTCATGGTCTGTTTAACCTATATTCTCACTTCCTCCTATGTTCCAGCCTCTTGGCGTGCATTTTCTCCAATACTAAGTAGAACACCATACTTGCATTCACCAACAATTTCTCACTTCTTTAATGTAAGCTTTAAGGAAGACAGTTACTTCAGGTTTCCCTTTAGGCATTGATCTAACAATTAATTCTGTGGTGATGGTGATGTTATGTTGCAGTTGCTATTCTGAACCTCAAATGATGGATCCAAGTATCGCTTTAAGAAGGTCTACAAATAAGTAGTTCAGAAGGTAGTCTTGGTGCATGGAAAGCCCAGTAACATGTAATGTTTTTGCCTGGAAATTATCAACTCTCAGTAGTAAAAAAAATAAATAAATAAATAAATAAACAAAAAAATACTGAATGAAAAGCCACCGTTGTACTCTCAAACCCTTTCAAAGACTCATCCCCACCAGGGAGTATCAAGACACTTGCCATTTGACTGTGATGAAGCAAGTGTGCAGCTGACTCTTTGCCACAGCTAAAGGATTCTAAAAGAAATTGTAAAATGTTTTTGTTTTTGTTTTTAATGTTACTGGATGCACAATCAGGTCAGTCAGTCACCCAGTCCTGAATTAAAAGTGCAGTCCACAAAACAGTCTATTTACAGCCACCTGACTACCCACATTCATCATGTGAGAGCAGATATTTTGGTATCTCGCTGTTTTTAGGCATTGAGAAGAAGTTGTCGGTATTGTGTACTACATGGCTGACATTGCTGTTAATGGAGGTGATTGATTAAAGCACGAGGCAAGTGTCAAAATAAATGCTTCAGGTTCCAGTTACTTTGAATTTCCTTGCCCATTAACAAAGAAATACAGTGGTCGCTTCAATCAAAGTGTTTAATGTTTTTTTTGTTTGTTTGTTTCTACAAAACGTTACTTTATAAAATATTTCTTTTTAAATACAGGTCATGTACTCATAATTCTCATTTTATAAAAACCAGGTGTTCACCATTTCCAAAGATTTAGTTCCTCGGGTAATGTCAAGGATTGTAGAAGCCGTCTCTGAAGAACTGAGTCGACTGATGCAGTGCGTTTCATCGTTCAGCAAAAATGGGGCTTTACAGGTAGCTGAATTCTTTGTTCGGTCAAGCAGTGGAGTTTAGGACATAGAGCATTATAACCTGTGTATTTGTTGGGTTTACTGTAACAGTGAAAACAAGATAAAAAGGATTAGTACACTGCAATCTCTTTGTAAGATTTATGAATGAATACCCTTTGGGATATTAGTTCACGAATTTAGTTATAATTTAGCATTGTTTTTATGTTTAAGTTCATAAAGGGTTACACATCTTGTAAGATAAAAAGCATTTGCAGAATCATAACATGGTTTTGAGTGGAAAGGGACCTTTAAAGGTCATCTAGTCCAACCACCTTGCAATGGGCAGGAACGTCTGTCATTAGATCATTCATTAGCCTGAATCCGTGTATCCACATCCAGTGGCCCAGATTGTCACAAAGTTTGCCCTCACACCATGTTTATTTAGGATGTGATACCTGAGAATGTGACACTGTCCCACAATACTGGAGTTGGACTCAGTGTTCCTTGTGCATGCTATCCAACTTCAGATATTCTACTGCTATCTCCTAAAACTTAGGAAAAAACTCCCAGATCTCATGTGTAGGACTTGAGCAAGTCCCAGACTGTTCAGCTTGGAGAAAAAGGTGAAACATTCTGTGGTGAGAAAAGCCTTTCTTATGGGTATAAAATTGGTGGGTAGCTATCTTGTATTTTGTGCCAGAAAGTTCTGGCACAAAAAAAAAAGGCATAAATCTCTGCTGGCTTTCTACCCAGGAGAGAAGGAAAAGATATAGAAGCCAGACTTTTAATTAGAATCAGAATTAAGTGTTTATGTTGCATTATAAAAGTTTTGTTTTGGAAAAGTAATATAAACTTGGTATAAATGTAAATCTGTAATTACTAACTTGATTAAACTGTAAACTGTACCTTCATGGTGAACAAGGACTAAATCTGAATTTGGATGAAATTCAGCTTATAATTTAAATGAAATGCTTGATCGCATTCAGAATATTTGTTTCACATAAAACTTCAATGATGAGAACAATTATTTTTCAAAGACTGAAAGAAGATCTATGAACTTTGTTTAATCTTTGATTTCATCCTGTACCATTATGTATGGTGAAGAATGTTCTAGATGAAAATCATAATAGAATCACAGAATGTCTTAGGTTGGAGTGGACCTTAAAGATCATCAGGTTCCATCCCCCTGCCATGTACCTAGGCCAGTTGTACCATGCAGGAGTGATGTCCCCAAGCTTGTGTGCTCATCAGGTGACAAACAAGAAGTAGACCAGAATTATTCTACTTCCTCATCTGATGGAAAAAAAAATAAATTCAGCAAAGCCAAGAATAAAACATATATTGACAAACTTTTGTACTCCTCTGTTTCCTTCCTCCCTGGGCAAGTCATATACAGTGAAAAGTTAAGTCACTGTATTATTTCTTTTTATGTTTGTTTAATTAGCATCCCTCTCTATTATCACAGAACAGAAAAGATGGAGCAGAATCAAAGCTTTATTACTGTTACTGGGAGACAAATCAATGTTTATAGACTGCTGCGTAGTGACTGAACAAACATTTTGACTTGAATCAGAAGTATGAAATGGTTCCTTTTTGCAGTCTCCTAACTGACAGAGCAGCGTGGCAACCAAAAATACAGGAAACAAACTGTTACAGGCCGAGGTTGCTCACAACTGCAGCATGTTTTAGTTTTTGCTTCTAAGAAAGATGAAGCTTTGGGATAGTGGTATTCTCTTGATCAGAAGACATTATGTCACTGTGTCAGTATTTGTATTTCTGTCTTCAGGCAAGACTTGAAATCTGTGCTTTGAGGGATACGGTGGCCATATATCTAACTCCCGAAAGCAAGTAAGTTCTGTATTTTCTGCTGTTTCAGTGTAATGGAAACCTTGGTAAACATGCAAAAATACGTTACATAAATTAAGGACTTTCAAGAGATTGATTCAAATATGAGATATACTACATATGCGTGTGGTAAATTAATTACTTCTAAAGCTATTACTGTTACTTCTTCAGTTTGTTTGAATTTGTTGACTCAAACCATGTATTTCTTGTCCTTACCAAAGGGGAGGGTGGGGAGGGAAAAAGAAATCTCTTAATTGACTTGATAAGGAAATGTGTGTTATAGCGAAAGCAATTGTTACTGAGTTTCATCCAGTGTGTTTCTCTGTGGTGTGCTTTAAGACCACTGAGCCTACCATGCACTTCCAGGGTGTTGAACCAGACACTGATAGGATCCCCTTGTAGGGGACATGGAGAATGGGGCTTTCCACAAGCTTGTATGTTGCTCTCCTTTTCAACACACCTCACTAGGGAAAGTGACTTTAGCTTTACACTGTCTATTAGAATGAAAACTTTCAAAAGTCTTTTAGCCATTTGTCAGTGAGGTGCAAGACCACAGGTGAGTAATGGAGGACATGCTCACACATACAGTGATATAATGGAGAAAGAAGAGCATTAGCATCATCAGTGGTTGATGCAGCCAAAGCATGTGAAAACACAAACCGTGATAGCTGTCACCAGTTTTTAGTAAAGCTGACTAATTGAAGTTTGAGTGGCATTTCTGGGACTGAAAATGGGCATGTTCATACATTGTTTTTTCAATTGCCTATGCTTTTGGTAGGATTGACATTACATGCTCCCACAGGTTGCTATTTAGTCTTCTTACCTGATCAGTATTTTGTAGGAGATGTTACAGAACTTGAGGACCTCACGTGTCTTTATGTCACATGTGATGGTATTCTGTGATGTCATTGAATTTGATTTCTAAAAAACTTGCTTCCCTGTTCTGAGTGTCTGACAGTTACATAGTCCTAAATATAAGGTTTGACACCAGCTCATATTGGGTAAAATGGAAATGCTGTTGTCTGTCATCAACATCTGATTCAACAGAGAGAACTGTGGAAGCTGGAGCTTCATAGATGCCTCTTTATTTCTGGACTCTTCACTGGCAGTCGTTGGCATAAGTCACCATTTTAATTTTGTTGAGAAGATTATATCAATCTGTGCAGGTGTTGCATCGTTCCGTGCACTTCTGTTCCACATCTGTTGCTCAGAGAGGTGTGGAACTGCCTTCCTTGGAGATGCTCAAAATTTGACTTGGCCCAAGAAACCTCCTGTACCCTCAGAGTTGTCCCTAATTCTGAGAGGGAGATTGGACCAGAAGATCTCCAGAGTTCCCTATGAACCTAAATTATTCCATGATTCTGTGTTAGTGCAATGTAAATCTCTCTATGTCATCTTCTGTAGAGGAGAGTACTGTAATTTGAGGTCTGAGCACAGCAGGCCAAAATCAACACTGTATCTGTGCTTCAGACTCTGATGCTCACTTAGTTCTAGGCAGAAGGCTTGCTAGCTACTATCTGTAGTTCTTCAAGAGTCGGAGGTGCCAGGCAGTCTTTTAAATCAGTCGTGGATTGAACATTGCCTCTTTGTCTCTGTTGTATATCACATTAGGAGAGTTGAGAGACCTGCTTGAACCCATGACTATTTTGTGTTTAATTTGCACACGAATGTCAAGTGCCAAATTAACGTTGTGTTACTCGATTGAAGTAAGAAGGGCTAAAATACATTGTATTTCCATGGAATGATAGAGAGAGACTGAAAGGTGAGAATTGCACCAGGCGAATATGTGTATTTCTTTGTTTTCCTTACAGCTCAAGCTTTAAGCAAGCTTTGGAAGCCTTGCCTCAGCTCTCAAGTGGAGCTGACAAAAAGTGAGTATACTGCACCTTCTTCTCTTTCTTCTGCTTTCTGTAGCCATTGCTATTTACTTTCATATCAGAGCTTCACCAGAGGAGGGTTGACTTTAACTGTATTTGACCCTTTGGATGTCCAGTGTAGAAGCCTCTTTTGACAGCGTTAAAAATAATCTAAATTTGTGTCCACTGTGGTCTGTTAGCTTATATTGAGCAGTCAATGGCTTGGTAGCATATGTCTCTTTCTGATTTTAGTCTTATCAGTTCTCTGTAGCTTTATATTTATTTTATAATTTCAGTCCATTTTAGCCTTCCATGCTGATCTTAGTTTCTGTGAGGTCCATTGTCTTGTCTCACTGAATTTAGCAGCAGTAAATACCAAGTAACAAAGTGCAACTTTCTAGTGGCTGATATTTGAGCAACTTTCAAACTGGATTGTTTCATTTTAAAAACAAAGTACGAAGAATTTTTTGTACTTTCTGAACATCAGGAGGGGGAATCTGGGGTTCTTACTTCCCTACCATACTTTGAGAGTCAAACTGCTGCACTGCATGGTAGTTGTTAGTTTATTTTGCAAAAATAGCTTAATAAAGAGTAATATAGTAAAACAAAAATAGATTTATTATGAGTATATTAGAAAAAAAGTAGAGCTTCTTTGTATAACCCATGGTCTGCAAACCATCTTCTCCCAGATGTCTTCTCCCTATTCAAAAGTACTCTTCACAAACCATAAGATGTCTCAAGATACCTCCTTGCCTTACTTAGCCTTATTAAACACAGGAATCTGAGACAGTTTCTTTCAACCTAGACTTTCCACAACACTTGTAGGGTTGTTTTTTGTTATGTTGTTTTGTTTTGTTTTTCTTTTTGTTTGTTTGTTTGTTTTTTTGCCTTAGCCACAAGTCTGTGAGCTTTGTAGGACAGATGAGAATCAAGAACTGCATCATTTTTACGTTCATCACAGAATTCTGCACCTTAGGCAGCATAAAACTTGTTGTATCTCTCAGATTGCTAAATGATATTATTATCCCACACAGATCATTATAATTCGCACATATTTATGTAAAATAATACACATTCATGCACTGATTTATAGTTGGTCATTTCTGTTTATTCAGTCATTACTGTGATATTAAATGATGAATGTGGCTATATGCATCTTCCAAAGGGCTTTCTGAAGAAGCAGGTACTGACTTTGCAGTGCGAGTTCTTGTTTTTTTTTCATTGACATTCAGTGTAATTTATTCTGTTGTTGGCTGTTAAGTAATCAAAACTGTGGCCTGAGAATTATATCATCCATTGTACCACGTACTCTTTTGGCAACCAGCTATTGCTGTTTTCCAAAAAGAGCTTACATATAGTTTGTTATCTAGAAAGGATAAAAGTATATGTTTGCCAGTGAATTAATAATTCTCCTGGAACAGCCATTCCATTTCTGATCTTTCAGCCATGATCCTTAGCTGAAGTCTGTTAAAAGTTAAAATACCTTTTAAACACAAGTTGGATAATTCTCATTCACAATTCAGCTGCAAGCTAAAAGCCATAGCCATCATAGGGATACAGATTTTATGGCACATAGTCTGACAGTTTTCTTACAGCAGTTTTGTATGATTCTCTCCACCGTTTCTTTTGCCATTGTACTTTGCATATGTATTTCTTTAAGGGAAATGGTCCTCATGAGGATATGAAGGCCTATTTTATAACCTTGATAAAATCTGTGTAGTTTTGTCCCCTCCCCCATCACAGATCATCCCACCATAGTTGGTGTATTTCTAAATATCTGTAAGAGCCAGGTATTTAAATGAGATCTAAATTTAGACACTATATTTAAGCAGGCAGTTTATTTGAAGTCACAGACAGAATAGTCAGAACTTTTGGCAATTGTTCACTTTTCAGAATCTGCAAAAGTTATTATTTAATTTCCTTTTACAGGTTGTTGGAAGAGCTCCTAAACAAATTTAAAAGCAGCATGCACTTGCAGCTGACCTGTTTTCAAACTTCTTCTTCAGCAATGATAAAAACATAGACGTGACACAGTACAGGCAGCTCAGCAGTTGAACACCAATAAACTTCACCCATTTTTCTGTACTACTTCAGTTTCTTTGAAGGCCCTGAAGAAATCAGAAGGAATTTCATTGAGAAAAGAATGATGAGATCCAACTCTGAGTAATGGCACGAGGTATCCTGCTGAGTGAGAGTTCTGTTCATAATTATCTTGTCAAAATGGTTTTCTGTCTACTGTATTTCATTTGGTGGAGGGGACTAAGTCAGTTTTGTTTACATACACTCTTCTTGGCTGTATATTCATTAAAAAAAATCTTTACGTGCTGTAATCTCAGTTTCATTTGTTAAAAATACATTTGAATGTATTTTTAGCAACTGTCACCTTTAAAATTTAGTATTACATGTGCTTCTTTGTGTTTCAATCTGTTACTTTCTAGATGTAGAGTAATGCTAATGCAAATGACTGGAAGACTCAGATTCTGCAAATTATTGAGAGTAATTATTGAGTAATGCTATAAAGATTCCAACCTATAGGTGACTAGTAAGTATTCGGGTACAGTATGCTGTAGGACACTATTTCTTTTGTGCTTAGCAATGATCAACTTTTTTTCCTGCTATCATCCAATGTTGTAGTGGTCATTAAATCTGATTTCTTGGAAGACTCTTATTTTCTTTTTTCTTTTTATCTAGACAGATCTTCCTCTATCTTTAGTTTTTCCTTTCTGTTTGAATATTGGTGTTAACCTTCATAACTGAAATAAGCTTTCCCTTCATTAGCCATTAACAGAAGAGTGCTCTGAGTTTGAGCTTAGTAGGTGCTGTTAAAAAACATTAAAGAATATAAAAATGATTCTTTATTATTAAGGACTAGAATAGTAAGTACTCCTGACATTGTGCTAGTTAAGCTAAGGTGGAGTACATTATGTCATTAGTTCTGCTGCTTAATTCTCATTCTTGTTATCTTTTCTTGTTCTTACGGTCTTTCTACCACTGTCTTCCCATTCTCTCTTGTTAGTCAGTCCTCTTTTCACCACCAGTTACAGAATTTGTTCAGAAGTGAACAGGACAAGAACAGTTTTGCAACTACTAGCTTATAGTTACCTAAGTTTTTAAGAGCTGTCTTCCCAACAAAGAAGCAGGACCAAATTTGACACTGACTTTCATTTTGAGACCTGATAAAACATGGAGTAAGGAACTAGTATAAAGTGGTCTTCCAGAGTGGGGTGGGTTTAATTTTAAAACTGAAATCACACATTAATGATGTTTTCTTTCTGTACTTGCAGAAATTATGCATTGAGTTTTTAGTTATGTCAGCTTTTGTCTTTTGCTAGTCCAGTTATGTGCTTTAAAAATATACAGTTCCAGTAATTATGAAATGCTGTGGGAAACAGCTGAATACAGATGTATTTACTCATTAAAAATTGTGTATGTAATAATAGACTGTTGAATGGAAGTTTGAAGTTTCAAACATATGTCATTATTAGTTGAACAGGGAGAGTCATTAAACATCTAATGCAGTGTTGTTTTGTTAAGTGTTGTCTATTCAAAGCTGGTCATAGTCTCAGCTTTTGATATTAACTGGAGTGATTAGTTTGACTGTAAAGGATTATTTTCACAACAATAAAATATTGAGAAAGATGGTCATAAGCTTTTCATGAATTCCTTGCTTTCCAAGAAATGTGTTTTCTTTATGAAGTTTGCTACGGTCTGAATTTTCTAAATTTGTATCAGAAATTCTTGTAAGTATTGAAAACGTAATTTATTGTCTATGCTGACATAATATTAAGTTTGGGAACTTCTTTATTATATCATTTGTGACATTTTTCAGTCTTTCTGCTGCATCACCTTGTTGCTTGTGTTTAAAACCTGAAATCTGTCAGATGTTAGTGTTCAGTTGCCATTCTGAACTACACTGCAGAACGTGTCATGAAGAGCAAACAAGAATAACATGAAGAATCAAAATGCTGATTGAATTCAACCTAATTTGAGATAAATGCTGGTGGTCAAGTCAGAGCTCTAGATCTCCGTGAATCCAGCTTTTAGGAATTAAAGAAGCAACAGTATATTTTTAAAGTTCATTTCTGTGGATGGAGAGTTGGAGCTGCAAGGACTTTGTAGCTGAGATACAGCAGGTTGCTGTACTTCCTCAGAAAAAAAGAAGTAATCATCAGTGTGGCTTTGCAAAAAAAAAAGAAAAAGAAAGAAATGGTACAAAGATAGTATTGGATATGGAAAAGGATGGGAGACCACATCAAAATACAGAGGGCTCTCAGAGAAAAGGGAGGCAATAAGGAAATTGAAGTAACAGAAGTGAAAGGCACTGACATTTTAAGCAAAGGTAAGTACTGAAAACAGTACGAGAGAAAAGTGAAATACTACACGAACTTCAGACCTGTAGACAAACTTAAATCTATACAGAGTAAAAATAAATAAATAAATAAAAAGGACAGTGATATAGAAACTCAGAAAGCATTATTTCTATTTTAAGAGGGAAATATAGGAAGTAAATAAGGTTGTAAAATACCTTGCTAAAAATAGGTAAAATGATAAGGGAGAATTCAGTAATTTTGTTGAAATATTCAGTCCCTGGAAATTTTGAAGCATTCTCCTGTTATTCTTCTGTATTTCAACATTTATTTTGAGTAGCAATAAGAGCAATAAAGAAATAATAATTAAAAATAATAAAAAAAACCACTCTTGCGTCCTCCTCTAATTGCATAAGAATAACCAGGGCTCAACCCAGTTTAGTTTAATGTCACCATATGGCAAGAGGGAAGAAAATAAGAAATCTGTGCTCAGAGTGCTGTAAGGTTATGCTCTGTGCAGGCACTTCTGGCTGTAGTGCTGATGTGTGACTGTTAAAGTAGTGGTTTGTTTTTCTTTTGTCTTCCAGAACTAAGGAAGCATCTATGAAGGAGTAGCGTATAGTCTCTATATCTGTATTGAATAGAGAGATGCAGACAAAAACTGTAGAGTGTGGAGCTAAAAATAATAATAACCTTAGTCATTGTTTATCTTGATTCCACTGGAGTTGAATATTCTTACATATGTTCAGGGGAAAAAAAAAAAAAAAAGAGGAACGAGAATTGATTGTTGATATATAAGAAGATGTAATGGAAACTAAAGGTTTTATTAAAAAAAAGGAAAAAAACTCAGATGATAGTAGAAGAAAATCTGTGGAGCTCTCTGAGCCTACTGAGTGAGATGTAGAATTTCCCTTGCCTACAAATATCTAACATTTAGCTAGACAAAGCCCTACTAACAGTGATTTATTAATATAACGCCATTTGAATTTGCAATGATAGATACTTTGTACTTCTGTTCCAAAAGAAAGTAGTAAATTGCAGTTTCCGAGATACTCTTACCTTGTGAAGAAGAGAACTTTGAGAGGAGGATCTTCTGTCATGGTTACATCTGTCTGTCAGAGTCAGTGCTACACAAAGTATTTTTGCTTCCAGTCCTGCTGCCAGATGGCATTTCAGTCAACTCTAGCCAACTTCCTTGGCCCTGTCCTGCTAAAATATACATGATGCACTATCATTTTCCTGAAAATATTGTTCCACTATTGATTGTATTGATTGATGTAAATACTGCATCAATCCAAATAGTTTTTTGGGACTCTTGCTAGCAAGGAGACATGTGACATGTCTTGCACACTATGAATGTACTGCTGTTTTGTTTGAGATTAGAACTTTCCCTTAAAAGTTAGAAGAAGGAGATCCTCATCAGAATGCTGAAAGTGAAAGACTGATGATGTGCTCCTACTACAGCCTGAGCTACCAAATTCAAATCTGAAACTTTGGTAAAGCGTTTGCTCACTGGATCTGATTGGTTTTGTCTTGACAAAAAGAGGGACCCTTTAGGTAAATAGCACTGGCAGTCTTTTTCTTCCTGTTAGGAACTGTAGTACTTGCATGGTGCTTAAAATTTTAGTATCATTCAGGAGTTATCAATAGGCTGTGAGTACTGTCACAGAATCACAGAACTGTAGGGGTTGGAAGGGACCTCCAGAGATCATAGAGTCCAACCCTCCTGCCCAAGCAGCTCCCTAGCCCAGGTTGCATAGGTAGGCATCCAGGTGGGTCTTGAACGTCTCCAGAGAAGGAGACTCCACCACCTCTCTGTGCAGCCTGTGCCAGTGCTCTGTCACTGCACTGTGAAGAAGTTCCCACATGCATTTGTGTGGAACTTCTATGCTTCAGTTTGTGTTCATTTCCCCAGGTCCTATCGCCACACACTGCTGAGAAGAGTCCGGCCTCGTCCTTCTGCCTCCCGCTCCTCAGATATTTATAGATGTGGATCAGATCCCCTCTGAGTCTTCTTTTTTCAAGGCTGAACAGATCCAGGTCTCTCAGCCTTTCCTCATAAGGGAGGTGTTCCACACCTTTTTCCATCTTTGTAGCCCTTCGCTGGACTCTTTCTAGGAGACGCCTGTCTTTTTTGTACTGTGGAGCCCAGAACTGGACACAGGCAAAAGTGCATGCATACGTTGTGCCACCTAGACATATTTAACTAATAGGAAATTAATATGTTTTGAATGAGGTTTCCACATAGTTTGGAAATATTTGGAGATTTGTTAAATGTGATGACAGACTTGAAATAGGACGTTAGTCCTGATTCTTTTGGCCCTTCTAGGCCGTGTAGCCGTGTATGTGGAAGAACTTCGGATGCTGGCTTGTATTAAAAAAAAAAAAAAAAAAAAAAGTAAAATAAAAGTCACTGTGACTTGTAAGTTGGTTTTGAAACCTTTAGGAGATTATCTGGTTATTTTAACACGTCAAGAAAACAAAATCCTTCTTGAACATTCATCTCTGTTTGAATTGCATCCTCTTCATACACAGATAAAGAAAAGGGTCAAGTTTGTTAGTTGTTTCTTCATTAGCATTGCTCGTGTTCTTCTTTATTAGATGTTAGCATTATGTGTGCACATATTAAAACATTTGTAGAGTCACGAGTGCTTCTGCACTGTTAACATGACATTCTTTTAAGGTTTCTAAATATACTAATATATTTATTTCTATTTATTTCTGAGTAAACTGTATAGCATCTAAATGCTTTGTCCAGTATGACTTGATGGTTCAAGATGGCTTTCGTTTGGATAGTCATTGATACATCCTTGAAGTCCTTTAAAGTAGTGCGTGTTGGTGAGTAACTTAACACACGTTGCTACATATTTCATTGGGAACAGACGGTGTCATGCTGCTTTTGGATTAGCAGCTCAAACAGAGCTGCTGCAGTTTATTTTTGGGATCAGGCAGTGGGGGACTGGAGGGGTTCGTTTTTGCGCCTATTTTTTTCTAGTCTGAATGTCCAAGGAGAAGTCTGTGTTCCTTTTTCCTCATGCTCTCGCTATTTAAAGGCTCGTAATAGATTTTGTACAACTCTTCTGCAAGCAGTCCTCTTTGAGGTCAAGACCAAGTAAGGAAAACCTTCAGCCAAATTCCTTTTGAATTGGAAAATTTAAACAACTTGAGGAAAAAAGAGTAGGACAATGGAAAGTGGAATGCAGCCTTATTTGTAACAGATGCTATTAACACATGCTTAGTTTTACTGCCTGTCTTGGCACCATTATGCCTCTTTCTTTTGAAATAACTTCAGTATAAAATATTTGTTGCCAGTCCCAAGCAAAAGCTCCTAAATAAAGTGAGTGATAGACTCAGTGTGATTTGTTAAAAATGCATTAAATGCAAGGTACAGATTAAGAATAAATTTACTGGGGATAAGAGTTGTCTCTAACTCCTGAATTGGTTTTGTGTGTGCAGGTAGGGAGGACAACTTTGGTTAGCACTTGTGTGCTGTGTCTCACTGTGCGTAGATGGCAGTGGAATTAATGCAGTTCTGGTGTGAATACAGAAAACCAGGAAGCTTTATGTAGGCTCAAACCTGAAGCCAGGAGTACCTGTTTCTAAGTATGTGTTGATCTAGAAACAACACGAGTCTTCATCTTATTGGCAGGAGGGGGCTTATGCTGCATTGCTAAAGCAGCGAAGTTTCTGTGGCCGCAGATTCTGCTTCAACCAAATGGAGTACGTCCCTCGCCTTTCTTGGTTCATAAGCAGATTTTTAGCACAGAATGTCAAATCAGATAACTTATGAAGTAAAAACTGCAAAATGAGACAGTCTTTCTCTCTGCTCATTACTCACTTTTTCTGATGCATTCCACTCATGTAACTAAATTGTACTTCTGCTCACAGGGTGGGGGGTGGGGGGGAGGGGGGTTTTCCCTTCCAGCTTATCTTCTTAGATATTCAGGAGATAATTAAAATTCAACTTGTTAACGGTGCTACTTATTTTTAGAACCCGACATAAATATGGGCAGACAAAGATTTGAAAATAAATTAATAGACCAGAGTGCTCTCAACCACTGTGGTAAAAACGTTGGTAGACACCTGTTGAAACCTCCTTCATGCAGTCTGCATAGGGAAGAAAATCTCCCTCCATGTCTCATGGGACATTCCCACCTGCCAGTGCTGGGAGCAGCAGAGGGTGATACCTTGGTGCAGAATGCGAGACACTTCTCTGCCTAAACTGAAACACTGCAAAACTGAATAAAGCAAGCCCCAGTAGAATGTTCTGTTATCTCACAATGGCAGAAATCTGTCTACGTTTTGAAACTTAAAAAGTTAGCAGTACACTTGGGCTAAAATTGGTTAAATGTGTTAGGAAGATGCCCATTGTAAGCACATTTTACTATTGTGTTATTTAGCTGCAGTGCCAGGTTGAGCAGTTTGAAGTTTGTGCAGTTATTCAAACTTTATATCAAAAGGGGAAGGTAATTTCTAGTTCATGTGTTTGGTGGCTGCTTTACAAACCCAGGTGGTTCGTGGATTAGTTTGTAAGCAGAATACCATTTTCTGAGGGTCCCATGTAAGTGCATGTTTAATCTCTTTTGAACCTCAGTAAACTCCACTACTTTTGGTCCTTTAGTGCCAGTGTAGTACATTTTGTGTTATGAATTTTTAGCCTCCTGGGAGTGTTACGCAGACCCTTCTGAATTGTGCTAACCCTTTTCATAGCACGCCACAACTCATCTGTTTACTTTTACAGTGCCCCCATCCCATAATTTTGTGAGACCAGCTTCACATGCAAGCAGATTTTTTGTGCATGTGATAGGATGTAGGCAAAAAACAGCAGTTGAAGAGCAGGAGTGCATCTCCTCACCCTAGCCAGCTGTGCCTAACCATGGTAATTGTGGGCTGCTTACAACGTTTACACCATTTTTGTGTGCCTGTCATCTACACACATCTTTATCGTGACTTACATTAAAACATAATTGCAGTCTCAGAGCTGAACTCTTCTTCATGTGCCCTCCTACAGCCATGTTTTAAGCTGAAAGAAGTCAAGGTTTCTTTGGTCAGAAAGAAGGAGCAAAGTCATGTTTGGTTGCTTGGTGTTAAGTTCTCTCTTAGTCAAGAAAACCTTATTGCTTTATTAAAAGGTTTCTATCTGCTACGCTGACAGCATGTTGATGGCTTCTTATTGTGATCTGTGTGGCCAGAAAAACAGTTTTTGGGGCTAAATGTGAGTATTTCTCAGAGAAATTAAAGCCTCATATGGAGGCTTTCTTTCTCAGCCTACTGTAGGGAATCTGCTTTAGCAAGGCTGTTGGACTCGATGATCTCCAGGGGTCCCTTCCTACCCCTACAATTCTGTGATTTTATGACAAAGGACAGGGGGAGGCCTACATGTCATGTTAGAAGACTGCTGAACTCTCGTAACTAAGGACCATTTAACGATGAATTCCTGACTTTTTGTAACAGGCAGTGTAGGTGCCTCTTTGTTCCGCTTCTGTGCTCTCAAGACACCCTGTTAAGGTGCTTGGCTTAAGGTGTTATGAATGGATTCTTCCACAGGGCTGAGATGTTGCATACAATGCTCCAACATGACTCAACAAGGTCTTAGGCTGCCCCACTGCTCTCCTGGCCAGGCCATCCACCCTCACCTCAAATTCATCACCAACTGCATCCTGAGAGTTTCAGGGAAAGTACTTGCTAAAGCACACGGAAAGCACAAGGAAGCAGGCAGGAAGCAGGGACATACAACACTAGGACTGGATGGGCTGAGAGCAGCCCTGGAGATGGGACAGAGTGCCCCATGGCTCGTGGCATGGCAGCCACCATGCCTTGACTGTGGTCACATGCTTCGACACCAGAGCAGAGGCAGAAACCTGGATCCAGAAATCTGGGTGGCTGAGATGTGGCCAGCTTTTGAGGCTTTGGCGAAGGTAGTCTTGTTTTGACTCAACTGGCAATCTCAGGGCACGTTCAAGAAGTGGTTTGCAAATCCAGAGTGGCTTCTAACAGCACCCTGGGCCTTTGATCTCTCACTCTTGCAGGGAGGAACTTCAGAACCTGTGAAAGCTGAGAGAAACCACCCCTGTTGCTACCTGGTGCTCACCATCTTCACCAGCAGAGCTGCCCCAAGGAGATACGTCACCATGGTGGGGCAGTGACTCGCCTGGGCCCCGCTGTGAGTCAGGGATGGGATTGAGAAGCACGCAAACGCCTCTGCTGCCCAGCAGATCTCACCCTCCAAAGTTTCCTTCCAGCAGTGACACGTGTCAAGTTTTATCTGGAAGATGAGTGTGAAAGGACAAAAACAAAAACAAAAACAAAAACAAAAAAAAAAACTCATGAATGAAAATTGATCTGGATTTGAAGAACTTTCTCGACAGTCCTAGGAGCAGTATGGGGCTGAAGTAACTGAAGCGGCCTCGTGGTTTGTCTCTTTGCAGCCTGAGGTCTGACTGACTGTCTCCTGCCATGGATAGTGACTGATAAATATTCGCTGTTAAAAGCGGTTCAGCATTCTTGGGGTTCTTTCTTAGTCAGCCCGACCACCTCAGGTTGAACAGCTCACAGATTTTGGTTTACACATGACAGCTTTGTTACAGAAGTAAAGGGCTAGTCAAAAGCACCTCCATACACTCCCATAGTTAAAGTAAAACCAGTGCAGTGCTGGGGCTGTTAATAATCAGACGTGTGCACATTATGGTCAGCCCTGGTTGACCACGTGATAGTAAACAGTAATCTGGAAATGGGTGTTTGAGGTTTGCAGGGAGGTGTTATCAGTACTCGTAATGTTACATTCTGCACAACAGAGCGTTTTTCCCATCAGTTGGGTCCAGGATGAAGTGTGTTTGCAAGATCTGTCTAGCTGCTTCACTGGTGTAATTCATTTTTTTGGTTGAGCTGATACAAGTATGAGTGAATCTCACTAAATGACTCCCCTTTGAAAGTGGCTGCTGGCCGATCTGCAGTCAGACATCCTTCCTGTTCTTTCATCGAGCAGCAGCAAGCGGGGAGGGGAGCAAAGCCATGCAGGGCTGCTGGGGACTCATCTGAAACAATTTGCCATGCCACAGAACATTAGGATTTGGGGAGTGGTGCCTCAGGCATTCATTTCCTTCTGGTCTTCATCTCGTTTTTTTTGTTTTTCCCTATTTCCCATATCTGCATTTTGTTTGGGTTTTCAGCTACTATATTCACCATGTTCCAATGAAACATGATTTCTGGTCTTTTGTCAGAGCTTTGGGGTTTGTTGGTCCTTTTGGACTTTGTGTTTCTTTTGTTCTCAGCTCAGTTTGTTTTGTTTGAATTTTTGTTGGGAAGAGGTTGTTTATCTGTGATTTATTGTACTCGGGTGTTACTCAAGGAGAATTTTGCAGTGGCAGTGTCTTTTTCTTTTTTTCAAATTGCGCTTCCCACCAGTATGTTATTCCAGTCTTAACTGAAGATTTTCTCTTTGGCCAAAGAGAATGTGATTTATGTTATCTGCTCAGACATAAGAAATTGTTCATTGTGACCCTGGGATAGCAGAGGCTGCGCAGCGGTATCACTGGGGCAGACATACTGGCAGGAGAGGGGAGCAAATAGGGAGGTTGGGTCTCCTCAGACCTGTTCCCTGTTCACAGAATCCAACTTTTTCTCTTTTGACCCCCCAAGTTGAAAACTCAGTGAAGGAGTGCTCAAGAGAGCACGGTACCTTCCTGAGCATAAGGAGGAGTCGGTGCTTCAACCTTACACGATGGAGCCATCCTCCTGCATACCTGGTGGGATCAGGGAAGACACTTTTACTACAGTGCCCCTGCAGTATTTAATGTCTCTGCAAAATCACTAGATTTTTTCTTGTTTTATCCCTGGAGCCCTACAGACAAGGGGGACGATGCTGAATTATCAGGTATTCAGGTTTTCTGTTGCCTTAGCAGTACTTCACAGCAGTAAGTTTATGGGTTAATGTTATGTAGCTAGTTATATATATATATAGTTATATATATATGTTATATAAATATATAGAATAGCTTGAAAGACTCCAAGGTTTTCCTCCTGCACGTGCATGCTCTTTGGACTGTTATCCTAACTTGTGCAGAGAGCACTAACTGCAGCGAGCAGTTTATCACATGCATAGTAATGCTTGTCTTCAGTAGTGTTGATGGTGGCTGTGTGATCCAGTATGGCTATGTGTGAAGGGGTGCAGGTCACTGCCAGTGCGTAGCCCAGGGCAACTTTTCACTTGGCTTGGGAGAAAGTGGAGCTTTCAGTGGCACTCCATTTCTTTCTGCATCCTCCAGCCAGCAGCTCCCTTCCAAAATGTGCCCCAGCCAGAGACCAGCAGAACATCCCTTCTGCTGCACTCACAGGAGCACATCTGGGCCACAGGGCTCCAGCCCAACCCCACCAACATGGGCAGCTGCTTGTCACACTGAGACAAGTTCAGAGATAAGCACGGGAGGTTCTTAATTTCATGGAAGCCAGCTCAGACTAAAAGGCAGCCCCTTCATTTCAAGAAACCTCATTTTTCACTTGTAAAACACTTTCATTCAGAAAAAAAAACAAGTGAGGGGGAGATGGAAGGGAAATTGAGTGCTACCTCTCCCCAGCCATGGCAAATACACCTGCACAGCAGTGTTAGAGAACATGTTTTAATGGGGCACCAACAACTCCAGCAGTTGCCTGTTGCTTCCTAACTCCATTTGCGTGTAATGTTGTCAAAGAACAACTGTTTGGGCTGGAATATTCCAGGTTGGAGTCTGCCCCAGTACAGTTTTTCTGCCTGGAAATTTTAAGTGCTAATCACTTATCTGGAAGAAAATAGGCTCTTTTTTCCCTCCCCACGCTTCAAGAAATTTGGTGACCTTTCTTTCTGTGTCCTCCAGGCTTTGGAAAAAGGAATTGAAATGTGGCAGGTTTTTGGCTCGTGTGTCAGGGACGTGCTGCCTGCCTGAAAAAAAACTGCATCTAATTTTTGCCAAATTATAAACCTCTGAAGAGAAAATCATCTCACGAGAACTCACTAAAGTTGGATAGATTAAAAAAAAATCCTCCAGAAATCCTCTCTATCTTTTTTTCTGGTCTCATAGCTCCCTGTCAGCTTATCACAGGTCTGCACCTGAGCAAAAGTGAAAGCCAGTGAGGTGAAATGTCTCCCAAGCCCCTCACCAACTGCTTGGGGGTAGAAGTGGCAGAGTGTGAGATTGGCCTCAAGGGAGTCTAGAACAAATGGCAGAGAGAAACAAGGGCATGGGAGTAGGGAGAGAGAACACGAGCCAAGAGAATCCAGCAGGCAGCAGAAGACCAAATGCTTGGAGTACTGGGGGGACTGTATGAAAATTCCTCATGAGGATGGCAACTTGAGATACCTCTGTGAGCAAAAGCAGCAGGCTGCAGTCAAAGGGTCCGATATAACGTCAGTGTATTTTGCTTCTTTAGTTAACTGTACCTCTTCCATTTCTGTCACCTTAAGCTAAGGGTATAGCCTGCTGAGGCAGGGGTAATGCAAATCTCATGTGGTGAAAGCTAGTGTTGACTTTAACTACACAGCCTTCATCGTTTTCTCCTCTATAATATCGTATAAGAAGTACAAAAGAAAAAGTAAAAAGAGAAGAAAAACCAACCCAAAGCAAGTCAGAGATCTGAAACTTTTCTGATTGAAAAGACTTCCTACGAGAGTTCAAGAAGAGGCACTTTCATCAGCAGGCTTTGTAAATAAGTGGGCTTGTAAACGATGAGTGGGTTTGGTAAATAAAGGGATAACTGACAAGCTCAACACCCACGTGTCAAACAGAGCTACAAAGGTGGCCAGCACCTCTAAATCATGGTCCGTGAGGCCTTCCTAAAGCCTGTGATCTGTGCCAAAATCATTCCTTACTTCTGCTTTTCTTTCCTAGATCCACTGAGACGCGTTTTGTGTGCTACAATTGCCTCCTTCTACACCCAGTGAGGAATCTGCCACAGGCAAGAACTGGTGGCTGATCGCTTCGGGAGCAGACCTTGAACAACATTATGAGATTTTCTTCTTATTTAAGATGATGAACACACTTGCTCATAAAAATGGGTTGTCGGTGTTTTTGAGTGGTTGCTTTTGATTTAGGTGATTGACATATTGCCATCATTACCACCACAATCCTGGTCCCACCTCAAAAAAATGGTGCAGAACCTTTTCCCTTATGGTGCTGAGGGGATACGGGGGAGTCTTACTTTAATCCCCAGCTTAGCTATCTCTTCTCCCCTGTGATCACTGAGGTATTGCTTAGCCCATTCAGAAGCCTGCCTCCCACTGCTGCCACACAACCTATTGGGGGCACCCCACCATCAGACCAGTCAGGACCTCACAGCCCTTGGGAAGTGCCCAGAATGTAAGCAGATACATCCAACCCCCTTGTGATATTATCACCTGACAACTTCAAAGAGGGCACAGCCCCCCCCAGCACCATTTGCAACTGCCTGCATGCCTGCTGGCTCCATTCTCAACTCGCCGTGAGCATGGAGAAGCAGGCAGTACTCCACTGAGGAAAGCAGTTCTTGGACAAGGGCAGGGTCTGTAGCTCATGAGCAGGAGCCTTTGGGGCTTCCCTTGGGGCTACCTGTGGCCAAGAATCCACACAGGCTGGTTACAGCATCCCTGAATCCCCATGGGAGATACAGGTCAAGGATGTACGGCAGCAAAAAGTGCCATTCCCAGCACTGCTAGGCGTTTGCCTCCGTTCAAAAATGCCATCCACTTTTTGACTTCTTTTTTTTTTTTTTTTTTCCATTTTATCAAACCCTAGATCTTTTTGTTATCAGCCCTCTGTTTCTGTCATCTTTTAAAGGTGGCAGTGGAGGAGGGATCTGATTAGTTAGGCTTCCATTCTCCTGCCACTCGCTTCGTTGATGCAGACAGGAAGCTTCTGAGGACAAGAAATGTCCCTTATTACATGCCTCTGCTCTGGGTAACCTCATTTTGGTTTGGTGTCTAGACAGTAATGCAGAGGAGAACATTAATGAAAACTAAGTGCCGAATTTTAGAAAGTTCTGCTCAAAAACCTCACAGCCACCTTTGCCGAAGACGGAGCCAAGACTTCGGGTTTTTGGAGGGTTGGAGTTTGTTGCTTTGGAGGCATTCATTCTTTTTTCATTTGGGGTGCAGCAAGCAGATGACCTGATTTGTGTGTGTACTCACCGTGCACTGCTTTAGTTAAATGAAGTAGGAAACGGCAGGAGACATGCTGACTATTTTTCTTTTTTTTTCAGAAGTTGCTCGGTACTGCTGGAGAAAGAAAAATAGATCACTCCAAGTGACCAGTGTGGAAAGAGATCCCTCACATTCAAATTCCCTAACACTGAGCCTAAGTAGTGTCCCAAAAGAGCATTTTCTGTTTATCTCCACTTACAAGTGCATGGGCCAAAGGTTTATGTGTACGTATGTGACTTTCCTACATAGATACTTCAGGCTGCTCGAATGATCTCTGTTCTGACCGTAATGAATGTCTATTCGCGTTGCCATGGGTTTGTAAAACTGCCAAGAGAGAATGAGAATGGCCTCCTGGTAATGTTTGTTGTATTTCACTGTCGTATGCAGAGACTCTGATTCATCAGTTCAGGAATCTTTGAAGTAAGTGCACTTCCAGCTTGCATCACTTTGAGGCATATGGGGGCAAGGGTGCTGGGGACGCTGCAGTTCCTCGAAACGTTTGGTTGATGGCTCTGGGGATCTTCTAAGTTGCAGATGTACTGAAAGCAAGCCTATTACTGCCTCTGGTGCCTGCACTGAAGGTCGAAGCACCATTGCTCTCTTTCCATTTCTTTGAGTATAGGTTTTAGCCTTGAGGTTTCGTTGCATAGCCCTTCACTACAGGAAAGCACAACTCTTCATTGTGCAGCTTGGTGATGCAAAATAAAAAAGAAAACAAACAAAACAGGAAGGAAAACGTTAATGAAAACTCTGATGCTCCTTGGGGAATGTGAAGAGACACAGGTTTCATTTAAGATAACAAAAATAAATAAATAAAATAAAAGCCAAAACACCATCACCAACAAGAAAAAGCAGCAGCAGTACCAAGAGTTGGATGGGTGAAGGTTGCTCTTGGGAGCAGTCCCTGCCATGGAGACTCCCCAGCCCTGAGGTCCCCAGCTCCTGCAGCAGCACTGCAGCTCCCTCCCCTCCACCACTTCTGCACTACGATTCATATGGTGACTGCTGCAGTAAAATCAGGAGCAATGAGGGCTATATATAAAAGAGCTGGAGTGAAGGCAAGTGGCACCTCAATTCTACTTCTGAGTAAGCCTTTTGTTTTTAGCAAAACAGGACTAAGCACACCAGTGCTGCTCCAGCCTGCCACAGGCTCAGCTTTCCCTGTGGATGCTGGCAAGAAGCAGCAGGTCTGAGCCTCAGAAGTGCAGGGGAGAGGAGTTCCACCTCCCTGTGCTGGTCGCCCTTGATCAACCTCGGCTGGTGGCCTTCCTTTGAGGACAGAGGTGTCCCTGTGCCCCACTGGGCTGCCTACAGTGATAAAGATGTGTGGCTGGTGAGACTGGGCTGGGCCAGAGCTGGAGGCAGTGGTGCTGGTACAGAGCAGTAACCACTGCCTGGAAGTGGGCTACCCTTCTATTTGTTGGGGTTTTTATTATTCTAATTTTTTATTTCTTTGTTTCTCAGAGGTTTATTGAACAGGAGAACTTATGAAGAAATGTTGCTTTTCTCCCCTCACTGAATAAAGTAAAAAATAAAGCAGGAAGCCTAAACCCCCAAATGTCAGAAAGCTCTCAGCTTCTTCTGCAAAACAGAATTCTCATTGTCCTGCAGCCCCAACTTACTGACAGGCAGAAGCAAAGCAGACAGACCTGTGACGGCAGCGGAAAAAACAAACAAACAAACAAAGGAATAAGGAAAAAAAAAAAAAAGAAAGAAAACTAGAATGGAGAAAGACAAACACCCTCCTACACGGGATGCAGCTCAATTCCTAAGCATGATTGCTGCCATGAGCGGGGCCTGGGCTCTGGGTACCTGAGGTGCTGGGGAGCTGCTGTGCTGCTGTGTCCAGCCGCCAGCCCATCAGCTGGGAGTGGCCCTGATTCCAAACATCACGCAGAAATAAGACAATAAACAAAAGTTCCACTTCCAGCACCTAACGGGGTGCTTCTGGTTTTGCTTCCAGCTGTTGTGCCCTACTGGCTGTTTCCTGCCCCATGGTGGCCCAGAAGTATGCAAAGGGAGGGCTAAGGAGCAGCGGGGCTGCACCTCCTCCCCACAACGCAACAACTTTTGAAAACAGAAGAACCCACTGATGTGGAGTTCCTGATGCCAACCACAGAGCAGAAGGAACAGCTCTTTCATGTGAGTGTGGTCGAGCAGCTTCAGTGTGGCTGGGCCACTGCAGGCATGGAGCTGTACCTGCAGGTGACACCTCAGCCAGGCCCAGCTCCTGCCAGCCCTGTTTCTTCCCATGTGCAAGATGCCATAGAAAGCCATTTCAGACAGGTGAAATGCAGCAGTGGAGGCTGAGGAGCACAGAGCTGAAGAACTCTGGGTCATCTGGAGCAGATCATTATGGACATATGCATAGCACCATCGTGCTCTGCTTACTTGAACAAGGATACAAATCTGAGAATCAGAGAATGGCTTTAGGTTGAAGGGAATCTTAAGGTCCATCCAGTTCTAACCCTGTGCTGTGGGCAAGGCTGCCACCCCACCACCTCAGGCTGACCCATCCAACCTGGACTTGAACACCTCCAGGGATGGTGCATCCACTATCAGTGTGGGCAGCCTGTGTCAGTGCCTCACCACTATCTGAGTAAAAAAATTATTTCTAACATCTAACCTACATTTCCATTCTTTTAGTTTAAAACCATTTCCCCTTGTTCTGTCACTATCATATGGTGCAAAAAGTTGGTCCCCTTGCTGTTTATAAGCTCCCTGGGAGGAGCAGGATGGGCAGGACTGGAGGCTATGCCCGCTCAAGCCAGTGTTTATGCAGGCAGCTCCAGCTGGGACGGCACTCTCTATGCAAAATATTTTAGCTGGGTGTCATGGGTTTATCCTGCAGAGTCCTGAAAGAGCTGCTGCTGTGGCAGAGAGTGATCTTGTGGAAGTAACCTGATGTCATTTTCCAGACTTGTGCCACCATATTCATCTTTGGAATGGCAGTGATATATCCAATGCATTCATTTTTATTTTTGCTACTATGCAGTGGAGGGGAGAAGAGCCTTTTCAGACAGCTGAGACCAGTTAAGCTGATCACAGGTGTGTGCTCAGAGGAAGATGCCATTACCATTACACACTGTTGGGCTACACTGTCTGGTGAGCACCTGACTCACTCTGTTTCTGCTGCAGCCCTATGGCCAGGCCTGTGGCTGTGAGGTGGGTCTGCTATCACTGTGCTCCTGGAACACACCAACCCTACCACCTGCATGGCACACCATGAGCCATGCTGTGGCACAGGGACAGCAAGCATGAACAGACGGGTTCCCAGGCAGCCAGCCTGTCCTCTGTGCTCCACAGGGTTTTGTGTCTCACCCACAGCCTGAGCCCCTGCAGCACAGTGCTGCCTGAGCAGCCAGACACTCAGCATCGTTCCCATGGCAGCCCCCTTTCTTTTCTTGTAAAAGAACTGATTCATGTAAGTTCTGACTCTATATTCCCACCTTTGCTTGACAAACAGAGCAGGGAAATGCCATTAACACGCAAGCGTTCCTCAAACCACCTTGTTTTTGCTAGTCGTGCAATGCCAGTCACAGTGGAAACACCACTTCCTCCCACATGCTCAGTGCCTAGACTGTAGCTATGTGCTTTTAATTGAATTAGCCAGCCCAACGCTTTTCTGTTATCCTATACAAAGCCACTATGTTCTGCAAACACCTTGCTGAAGTGACTGAATCAGACAATGAGATAATTCTTTCCACTGCATAACTCACTTTGGTTAGAAATTGGCCATCAAAACACGGACAGCTTTGCTCATGAGCTGTGAGGTTCACGGGATGTCCTCTGCAGTTAAGTAGCATCACAGGTCTGCTCCCAGGTGACTGTAATCATCACTATCTCTATCTAACTTCACTGTCACTGGGGGTGAAATCTCAGCCCACAAAGTCAGGATTTCAAGCCCCCCAGCCCTGCTCTGCTCTGCCTTCACAGGCATCACATGCTTAGCCGACACCGACTTTCCTCTGCCCCTTAGCAAACTTCACCAACTGTTACAAACACTAACAGAACATGCTTCTTTCTTCTTTATCTCTTTTGCTCAACCCCTGCTTATACAAGATCCAAAATAGAGAGCTGGGAGCCTGGATATGCATTATAGGCACTGCAGTTCCATACATGCTGGTGCATATCCTTGCTTCTGTGCAGATCATAGGGATGCTTTCTGCGAGGAGCAATGCCATGGCATTGCCAGTCCAGTGGGCTGGCATTTCCCAAGGAGGAAAGAAATGTTGACCTCCGATGGAAGCTGGCACCCTTGTGTCATTAGAAATAAATGTAATGGTTAATTGGAGCGAGTGGTATGTAAAATCAGCCTTACTGAACCGTGAAACACTTTTATTTCTTTATGAGACTCCACAACCAGGAGTTGCTGTCTTTTTACTACAAATATAATGGTGTAACTGCATCAGTGGATAAAGAGCAACTCATATCATCTATCTATCTATCCTAATAAGGTCTTTGACACAATCCCCTGTAACATTCTTCTCTGGATTTGATGGGTGTATGATTCAATGGACAAGTAACTGGTAACAAGATTGTACCCAGAGAGTGGTGATCAATGGCTCAATGTCCAGATAGAGATCATTAACAAGTGTTGTCCCTCAGGGATCAGTTCTGGAACTGACCCTCTTTAATATCTTCATTAGTGACATCAACAGTGGGATCAAGTGCACTCTCAGCAAGTTTGTGATGACAAGAAGCCGTGTGGTGCAGTCAAAACACCTGAGGGACAAGATGCCATTCAGAGAGACCTAGATAGCCTGAAGTAGTAAGCACAGGAGAACCTTGTGTGGTTCAAAAACCATGTCTTGCACCTGGATTTTGGCAAACCCCACTAACAATACAAGCTATGGGAAGCCCTGCCAAAAAGGACCTGGGGGTACTGGTAGATGGAAAGCGGGACATGAGTCAGTAATGTGCCCTCACAGCCCAGAAAGCCAACTGCATCCTGGGCTGCATCAAAAAGAAGCATGGCCAGCAAGGCAAGGGAGGTGATCCTGCCCCTCTACTCCATGCTGGTGAGGCCTCACCTGAAGTACTGCATCCAGATGTGGAGTCCTCAGTACAGAAGATATGTGGACCTGTTGGAGATCATCCAGAGGTGGGTCACAGACATGATCTGATGGATGGAACACCTCTCCTGCGAGGACAGGCTTAGTGAGCTGGGGCTGTTCAGCGTGGAGAAAAGGCAGCTCTGGGGAGACCTGAGACCTGTCCGTTCTGTATCTAAAGTGGAGCTGTAAGAAAGAAGGGAACAGACTCTTTAGTGGATCTGTTGTTATAGGAGAAGAGGAAATGGTTTCTAACTAAAAGAGGAGAGATATAGATTTTATATAAGGAAGAAGTTTTTTACAATAAGGGTTATGAGGCACTGAGGCAGTTTGCCCAGAGAGATGGTGGATGTCCCATTTCCAGAGACACTCAAGGTCAGGCTGGATGAAGCTCTGTGAAACCTGATCTCACTGTAGGTGTGTCTGTTCATTGCAGAGAAGTTGGACAAGACAGACTTTAATGGTCTCTTCCAGCTATAGGTATTCTATGATATTATATTATATTTACTTCTCTCTCCAAACATGGAGCTTCAGAGAACTGGGAAGGAGCATGTGAGTAGCTGTGGGGAGATGCTTACATGAAGCCAAGGAAGCTTCGCTTGACTCTGTTGAGGAACTGAGGAATTATTCAACGTTCCACTTCTACTAAGGCTTCACCACATAGGGACCACTTGTTAACTTTTACTCCTCTCAAAAACGTTCTTCAGTATACATGCTGCTCCTTATCTGATCTCTGGTCTCTCAGTTCCTTCTCTATGACCACCTTCCCTCCCTCAGCATCATCTTCTTGTCTCTCACTATGGCCTTGCCATGACCTCAGCTGCTTCACCAGCTGTGGCTCCTCTGTGTTCAGCATAGAGGCACACAGCTAAACTCCTTCAGCAGCCTAGACCCTCCTGCTTTTCTCTCCCTCTTGAACAGGGTCTATTCCGGGAAGCTCTATCCCAGTTCAGGATCTGTTCTTTTCCCATTTTCCCTGTGTGACCAAAAGCCTTCTTGTAAGATCCTCAAGAATGTTTTTCTGCATCTCCTGAAGACCTCTCCTCACAACACTGATTCCTCAAAATATGATCAGCTCCTTACTTCCCATTCCTCCCTTTCTCCTTTTTGTCAGAGAATCACTGGCTGCATCACCCCTCATTATATTTCTTCATTTGCACTTTCCTTCCCTTCAACCCCTTTCTTCAAGCTCTCCCACAATCCAGGCATGACCCCAAAACCTCCACCTCCAGCTGGCCACCCCGCAGCATCTTTCCCCACACCTGAGGCCCGCCCTTTGGGATCCTCTCACTCCCTTGTCCTATCCTCCACCCACCAGGGTGGTCTGCAGGCTTGCTCCTGGCCTAGGGCTGCCCCCTCTCCCACCCCTCTCCTACCATAATTGCTGGGCAGCTGCTTCTCATCCCCCAACCCCACAGGCATTTTTCCCTGCTCCATGCAGCAGCTAACACCTACCCTCCTCTTTTTCCAGACATGTTTAGCTTCTCTCTTCCTTCTTTAGGTGGGAGAATAGGGGGAGAGGGCTGACTTTATGCACTGATTAATTTTTTTTGTGCCTTTCCTTCTCCTCACATCTGCGTGTCACCTCAATTCTGAGAAACAGCTGACTTCTCATCCTGGCCAAAACCCACTTCTCCACTCCAGAACTGCTCTCCCCTCATGGGAAGCTGGGCAAATGTACACCTGCAGTATGCATGGCATGGCTCTGGTGTCCCCAGCTCCATGACACCTGACAGATGCATTGTGTTCCAGCAACTCTCCTCCCCACCACTTGCTCTCCTGCCTCCACATATCCCCCTCGGTTCTGCTCCCACAGCTACCTCTGCACCATAAAGACCAATGCTGATAGTCCCTGCGTCCTGCCAGACATTTATTTCCTTCCTTGTTTTTACTGCCAGCCCAGGGCCATGTCCATGTGCCTTCTTGAGATCTCCAAGCATGGAGGCTCCGCCACCTCTCCAGGCAATACATGAAGGTGCTCAGCCACCTGCACAGTGAAAAAGTAAAAATGTTTGGTGGTTCCAGAGGTACTGACTTTGTGCACGCTGCATCAAACCCCCACAGTCTGGTCTTCATGGCTTAATAGGGTTCAAAGCAACAACAGTCACTCATCCCTGGCTGGAGTCTGAAGTGCTGAGTGACTAACACATCTGGAGAGTCTGCAGCATGTTTCCATTTCCATGTGCCCTCTTGACCTTTCTGTCTCTTCTCCCAGCACAGTATTGTCATAAAACTCCAAGGACTTCATCACCACTGTTCCCCTCAGACATGTGAGCCAACTGCATAAAATGTCATTTCAGAGGGGTGAAGGTAGATATCTACCCACAGACACGTGTGCTGTGTGCAAAACCCTAAGTTTACGTTTGTTCTGTGATTTTTTTTTAAACGGTTTTGACCTTCATAATAAAAATAAAGCTGAGCCAAGCACCTTTAGCCAAGTATTTGCACCGAGCAGGCTGTGAGATGGCAAGCAAAATGGCAGAAGTACCTTGAACTTAGAAAAAAATGGCAAAGAAGAAACAAGACATTTCCCCCCAACTTCCTGCACAAATCCTCTTTTCAGCCCTTTGTGAACTCTTCTGCTGCCTCCCCAAAATGAGCTCAGGGGCTTCCAGAAGGGCATGGATCCTAAGATGTTTACAGCACACATCCTGACTGCTGCAGGTGGGCATGCATGCAGAGCTGCCACAGCTTCAGCCCCAGGGCAGCCACCAGGAGAGTGGGAGCCACGGGTCTGATTCATGCCTGTGTCACCTCTGTAAGGGGATCATGAAGGTTAGGCAGGTTCCCCTGGCAGGAGCCAACCAACCAAAGCCTCAGGCTGATCTCAAACTTCCTTTTTGTGGTCTACGTCGCCTCGATTTATTCATTTCCTTGTAATTTACAGATAGACATCAATGCTTGCTATATTTAAACGGCGCCTGTATCTGCGGGGATTGTAGGTAAGCCATTTTATTTGCACAGCAATGGTTTTGAAGGAAAGTGAGACTTCAGAGTCACCCTTCAGTCTGGTGCTGTCTCGTGCATGGGTGACACACATCTGGTCCATGGGATGATTTGGGCCTCCAGGCAAACCCACTCCCAGGCCTCAAGCCAAGTGATTGCCCTGCTCCTCCACCTCCCCTCCACCAGTAGCTGTCCCATCTCTCTGTCCTCCACCACCCAGCAATGGGTGTGCTGAGATGGTGGGAGCTCAGTGGCACAATGAAGCTGTGCTGAGTGAGGGCACATCATTTCTACATCACCACCACGATTCAGAAAAAAAAATAAAAAGGGTTTCATTAAAAAGGAAAACAAAACAAAACAAAAAAAAAACAAACATTTGCTCTATTCCAATGCAAGTATCTGTTATTTGTTTCACAGTGTGCTTCTGGGAAGTCTGTGTTACTTCCTCATTAGCTCAAGCCTGGCAAATGCTACCATGACCAGCTTGATCTTCATGATGGAAACCAACATTAAAAGTCACACAGCAGTTTCGCTTCTGGACAGAGAATCTTCAACTATATGGGGAAAAGAACAGATAGGGGAAAAGGATAGCGTGATTTCTTCAGACCTGGTCTGGGTTTTTCAGCCGTTTTGTGAAAACCCCTTGCTCTAAACAGCTCTGACCTTTCCTATTTCTTGGAGACTGACGTCTCTACAGTAGATACATGGTGATGTCACTCACCCTGTTTTTGAAGTCTTCCTCTCTCACTACTCCTCACATGGGTTTTTCCTGTGGGAGGGGACAGTCATGAAGAAGGCTAAACCTCTTGATCATGTGTGAAAAGAGGAAATGAAAATGAGTTATTGGAGTTGTAGCTAGACTTCACCCATAACTTTGGTTTCTGAAGATATAAAAATCTTGGACTCTAGGAGAAATTTGAAAGGGATACCTACCAAAAACATGGGGCATCGTGCTCTAAAATGATTTTATCTGAATCAAGATGCTCTATGCTAGAAGCTGGAAATTCTCAGCCTTCACTTTTACAAGAGAAATATGAATGGCTCTAAGGGGAGTGTGAGAAGCAATTCAATCACCTCCTTGAGAAAGAAAATGATATGAATGTGGTGGCTTGGGCTGCATTAAGCTGCACAGCAGCTTCCTATGGGAAAGCCTAGCATGAAAGATTGTCACAATTACATTTCGCTGAGTGTTTCATGGTATCTAGGGTAAGAATAATAACTGGCAAAAATCTAGGACACTCTTTGTCATTATTACATTTGTCCATAGCCTGAACTTCAAAGGTAATGGTCATCATGCTAGACACTGTGCAAATAGTAAAAAGTCTTCCACGCCTTTAGATTGTGTTGCTAACACAGACAAAGATTGAGAGAGGACCCAAGAGTGTGACAAAAGCATCAACTATACTCACAGCAAAGTATTTCACAATGGACATCATTACGAGTTGGCTGACACCCCCACTAAAGAAGAAAATGTATTGATGAACACATTGCAAAGCTGTCACCTACGCCAAATCAGGAGGAGAAGGTGCAGGACTACGTGAGGTAGACAGACCCCAGATAGATAAGTAGGGTTACCCAAGAACAGAAACAGGCTAATGCATTCTGGAGACAAAAGAAGTTTGAGCATTTTCAAGTTGAATTTACTTAGAACTCCAAAGTGTCTTACTTCCGCCTATGCTCTGATGGCATTCCCAGCTCAGTAGAGCCAGTAGGACAGAAAGTATGCATCCTGGAGAAATGAAAAAGTCAGGGCATCCCTGCAACTGCCCAATTCAGATTTAGACATCTTTTCTTGAAGGAAGTGAGAAAGTAAGGCAGACAACATGGTGAGGATCTGATGAAATGAGTTTGACACACTCATAGATAGACACACTGCACTAATACAGCATCAGCACGTGCATTTCTGCTGATAAGGTGCAAGGACCTGCTCTACGCTCCTCACAAAGCTGATATGCACACTCACAGGTCATCTTCCTCTGACAGGGATAAGAGGAGTCTCATTGATGCTGTCAGATGTCATTTCAGACTGTCAAGGAAAGAGAAAAGTCAGGCCAATGTGTCCACACATTTCTGAATTACAGCCGTTTCCAGAGCAAGAATTCATAAGCCAATCTTGAAAGCAAAACAGAGTGAGCCCTCGGGCCAAAGATGAAACTACCTCCCAGGAGTATGGAGGACAAACACTCTCTCATTTATGCAGAAGAAGTCACCTACGTCTGTTGTTTCTTTATTTGAGACAGAATTTGTGTATAATGCCAAATCTGCTTTTTTGAAGGGAGAAGGAAATGATATCCTGTGCCTGGAAGGCCAACTTCAGAGAAGTGACCAGCGTGCAGCCTGGTCTCTATCTGTTGTAACGCTGTCACTGCCAGCTGGCCTGCAGAGGCATGAGAGACAGTCACACTGTGCCAGCACTGCAGAAATAATAAACATGCCTTTGCAAAATGAAGCCCTGCATTTCATCTTCATTGTTTTCCAGGGCGTGAATGTACTCACATTTAAGATCTAAGAGCTGGAAAAAAAAAAAAAAAAAAAAACGACAGGAACATACCCTTTCTTGACTATTTCCTTTTCATGTGAGGCCACTTGGACATCATCATTCAGGTCATCAGTGCAGAGTAGGCAACCAAAACCAAGCCCAGAATCAAGGAACCTGACCTTCTTTTTCAGTTGCTGATAGAGTACAGATGATCACCCCAACTTCTTGTTGACTCCCTGAAGAGCAAGTTTCCAGCTTTCACAGTAAACCATCTGATCCCACCCACTGCATTTTTCTATCTAAAATTCCAATATAAAAGGCAGGCCATGGAGCTGTTACACTTGGACACCTCAGTTAGCTCCACCCTGACTGTCATATCATCAGCACGCTCGAGCCTCAGAGCGCTGTGCATTCCTCAGGCAGCAGGTGTCTGTAGCCAGCAATGCCGTGATGAGAGGATATAACTACCCCAGATGGGTTCAAAGCTACCTGGCTATGGGTTTGAGAGGTAAATACTTGTTGGCTGGTGGATAGCCTGCATACCAGCTCCACTGCAACTGGCTCCAAGCCATGGGAATGTTTTGACATGTTTAGAGTCAACCAAACTCATGTCCGAAGAGCAAATCCTAAAGATTTCTATGAGACATGACATCTTCTAATTTCTAAGGACCTCAAAGACCATTTGGTTCTGATCCCCTGCCATAGCTAAGGTTGACACCTACTAGATCACATCATCCAGGGCTCCAATCAGCCAAGCCTTGAGCTATTCTGGGAATGGGGATTCAGATTTAAAAACACCCTGGCGATTTTTCACATCATACCATCCAGGTTCAGCTGAACGCAATGTATAGAACTGAACAAGAAAGGAGATACTATGATTGTTTTAAACTACCCACCCAGTTTTTTTAATCTACTCTCTCTCCCTTTGCCTCTCTACACGTATTCACAGACAATGATCTGACAGCGTGCAAGAAATTGCTTCTTTTTCCTGAAAGCTCTCTGCGAAGGTGGTGTTTCCCCACCTCCACGTTGCTGACAAACGCTGATGTAAACAGCACACATACGCCCGCCTGAAAGGCCACAGGGGTTTTCACGTGAATCCTGTGTTTTTTCCACAAACCCCATCGCACTCTATCTCAGCTTAAAATATATCTCCTCTTTCTGGTTAACCTACAATCCTGTTAAGGCTCATAGAGTTTACAGTAGCAGGTAAAACCACTTAGCATAATCGAATTTTGAAGATAAGTACTTCAGTTGCAGAACTCTGGCACGAAACTCTTTCAAGTAACAGTTTGAGCAGTATTAAAATAAGAGAAACCAATACTGAGATAAATCGCACGCTGAAATCAAAAACACCACCTATGCCTTCAGCATTGACGGGAGTAAAGCATGTCATTTGTAGCACCACTGAAATCATAACAGGAAGGAAGTAGACCTCAGAAACTATAAACAGAAGTTAACAGAAGTAGGAAGTACTTCAAATGTTTTCACGTAGTGACTGTAGAAAGATACTAAAAGGAGAAAATGTTTTCAGGGTTAGTCTTGTTTGCTTTTTTTTTTTTCCACTTTACGCATCCATTTGTTATTTTGAACAGTAAAAGATTGTTCCAAAAGTCAAACACAACCATAAAGTCCCCACGTGCAAAATAACCTGTGGTATAAATCAACAGTTTGATTTTTCTTCCGCTCTCCCCCTCCCATCCTTTTGCCTCTCTGCTTGCTTACAGTAACCCCTTCACGTGGATCTGGCTGCATGAAAGCTAAGCAAGTTGAGCTTGGCCAGGAGTTAGATGGCATTCCTCTCTCTTCCTCTTCACAGCTGCTTTTGAATTGTGCTTCTTCAAGAAAAATAATTAAAAGCTCATTCCAAAGCCAAGAATGATAACGTACCTCAAAATGCAACAGTAGACATCACATACAGATGCTCCCTGCCTTCTGACACCTCATAGATAACTCTCCACACTTTTCTCTATGCTAGGACACACAACAAATTTCATTGAGACAGTGATTTCCAGTGGATGGATGACAGGTGCCTTGTGAAATTCACCCCAGTGGCTGAGCTCTATTGAGTTGAGCACAGGTCAGGATGCCGGGCTGAGCCAGGGGACAAGAGCTAATACCCCTCACATTTTTTATAAGAACAAAAATCCTTACCTTTTGACCTTTCCCTGCACTTTTGTCTGAAAATGCAGTTCCCCCTAGACTTATCCAGCAGCATATCCAGATTAGCAGTACAGGACTGAGCCCATTAGATTTGCCCCACTACTGAAAGCAACACATACAAATCAAATTGGTAGGGAATAAGGACTTTATTCTAAGACATGATCTGAAGCATGAGCACATGAAGCAACGGCCACTAGAAAAAAGTGAAAAGCATCGGATATATTGTGTCATACCAGTTCAGTTTGAACTCAGAAAGTCCATTCCAGTAAAATGTACGCACAGACCAAAAGCATATGCAGAAGTTCTGAAGGTCACCTAGAGCAGTGCTTTTAATGTCTATGGAAGAGATCTCCCCTATGAAAATCTTTAAGTCAGGAAAAACACCTCAGATAACAAAGTAAAAATGATTCACTAGCTCTTCCTGGCACTGTGGAGCAGGAAAGGGATAACATATCCCAAGAGAGTATGCATCTTTAAGATGTATAAGTTAGAAGTCCCTAGAGAACAAGTCTGCTGCCAGACTAAGTACCATTTACTTCTTCTTCATTTAGAAAGTCAAGTGAAGTACGTACATTAACCACAGGGAGCTCATACGCTGGAGCTGCAGCAGCGAGATCACACAGTCTGATCTCCAGTGTAACAGTTTTACTACCACACAGACTCAACAGACCCCTTCTCTTCACCTCTGTAATGCCTCCCTAGCACGCAAGGCTGCAAATTACATGAAGTCATACTTCTGTGAATATTTTGAAAACAAAAAATAAGACAAGTATTTCATTGATTGTCTTAGTTTGGAAGGCCAGGTTCTGCTCTCCTCAATCTCTCCCTTCGTACTCATTTCAGTACCAATGGAAGGAAGCTGTAAGAGCACATCAAGAGCAGAGCTCAGCTCAGTACAAACCAGAAGTGGTAATCACTTCAGCTTGCCTCCTGTGTGACACATTAACCAAGTCTAGCAGGACCATTTCTGTGCTGTTTTCAACATCTGCCAACTCAGTTCTAATGCATATATATGTATAATGCATAGTAGCTTGCAATGGTAAGAAAAAATGTGATTTATTTTTAAATATGCTCTTTGGGACTCTAGAATTATAGGGGTCGATTCACTTTAATACACAGGTAATGTGAGTTAAATGGTCATAACACAGTACAACAAATTGATTGGCTTAGAAACTGCTATCAAGGGGCCTAATCCAATACTAACAGTGGCAGCAAAGTGGCACGGTAAGGAAAAACGTCAGTCAGGTATTAAAAAAATATGTCTCTGAAGATTTACATTGTTTTTAAAAAATTCTACATAAGAGTATAGGTATCGCACTTATCAGTCTAAATTTAAAACCAGTTACATGTATAACTATCCTCAATAAACCATCTACATCCGCTACCTATCTACAGTAGCTACAGCTTCAAACTGGGAACACCGCAAATTTATGTACCTTCCCTGAGATCGGTAATCCAAAATAAATAGCCCTGCAAATGTAACAGTGTAAACTCTGGATTTAAGTCTTCGGTAAGAATCAGCCCTCACAACACAAGGAGAACATTAAGCAAACGTAAACAGCAATCATTTTGTCAGTTTTGAGTTGTTCCCAGCAACAGCGGAACTTATGTGAGATGTAGCATCCAAACATTGAAGACCCGTCATTTGTAGCATACAATACGGTTGTCCCAGTTCACTTTCCTATCACTGAACCCTTGATCCCCCGAATGCATCCAGCCGTGATTTGGATCTCCAAATTGCTATCCAGATCAGCTCCTCCACTCTGCATAATCTTTACAAGTGATTTTAGAAACACTTATTCTGAGGATCTTATTCTTGAATAGAGGAATGGCGTATAGATCTGTGATAATCCTCTGGACTAGTCACGAGTTCTGGTAAATCATAGCCTCTCAGAAGATGTCCACTGTTTTGTTGAGCAAAGTAATACAGCTGCCTGGCAAACATGGGTTCAACCTTAGGAATAGACAAAACGTTAATCAGATGCATGGGTTCAACCTTAGGAACAGACAAAACGTTAATCAGATGTATGACAACATTTCATATTCTTCGTGTTATTTACAGCGTTTTCCAATTAAAACAAAAAACAGGACAGGACAAAACAGTTCTGCTTACCAGAATAGGAAAATAATTTGTGTTCTCACTGATCTCCCTTCTAAGATAGCGCTTGCCTGTTCTGCTGACAAATGCTTTGCTAATTGCACACACACTTTATTTGCTTGGCCTTTGCTTAGCAGAGCGCATTATCAGTGACACAGATGATGTACTTGCAATTGCACCCACGTGTGTGAACGATGTGACATATGACATGTCTGTGATCACTCAGTGTGTTTAAATGCATACCCAGAGCTTTACAAATCTTATCTTCGTTCTCAAGAACTTTGAGGTCTTAAAATTGAAATGTTCAGATATTCTTAGGTATGCTGCAAAATAACTATCTTTTAAGTTAGACTTCAATCTAACTGCAAGGATACTCTTACTCCTTTTCCTTTAAGCTCTGGTGAGGAATCTCTTCAGCCGCTGCCCACCACCAAGAGGGATGTGTATGACTTAACACTGCCTTCACTTCTATCTGCTTAGAAACCACCATTCTTCACCAGGCTTTTGGGCACTGACTGCACGCTAAGCACAAAAACCTGAACCTCTCCTTACTCACTGCGGCTGGGCTCTTCTCTGCAGCCCCTGTACATTATGACAGGGGCACCATTTGGGTGGAAATGTACACTTGCAGCAGGTCCTACCTGCAGAAAGGGACCCAGCCAGCAGGGAACCCTGCCATAGAGCAGCTCCATGAGCTGGGACAACCTGAGAAATTGCGCAGGCTGAGGAGCAACCAGTAAGACCCAAGCAAAGTTTAACTTGGGTCCTGTGTTACCCTGGGGCTTTTGAAAAATTAAAGCAGACACCAGCTTTCTACCCAATGAAGCAGAAAGTTATACCCCAACACTAGCGTGTGGATTATCACCTCTCTTGTGGTTTTATGGGCCAATACAGTCAATTTAGAAAGTACCTGGTCTCAGTCTCCATCAGCACCCTCTCTCAGATAGCATCCTGAAACACTAGCTTTGAGTGTGCGTGAACTGTGGTCAGCCAGCTCATGAGCTTGCCAGCTACCTTCACACTGGAGCTGCACAAGCAGTCCCTGCATCACTCCAAAGGCTGAGGTCGCTGAGATGTAGGCTGTGCCTCTGGAGCACCTTTAGGTGAAAGCACTGTGCTCTGCACTGGCTTGGCAGCCCATAGCACTGTGCCATGGAGCCAGCACTGACAACACTGCACAGCTCTCCTAGGGTACCTTTTAGGTACTGCTGGACTTTGTAAAAGAGATCCCTGACAACAAATGCTTTACAGAGGGGGTAACTGAGTGCTCTCATCCACTGAGGGCCACCACTGAGTCCCTGGCAGATCTGGGAACTCAACCTCAGACTCAATGGTGCAGCATCATCATGAAATTGTCACTACCCTCACATCCTATGTGAAGTACAAGTTTGACTGGCAGCTTCATAACCTCCAAGGAATATGTTTCATTTAGCAAAAGGGAAAGTTCTACTTACATGGGCTGTAATTAGTTTTCGCTGCCTCTGTGGATCTGGAAATTCCTCCCCGAAGCACAGAGCAACCTGGTACCTTGGGAGTGGTCGTCCATGATGAGCAAAGGCTTGAAGCTCTGGGAAGAGAGAAAGGGCTGCTAAGAAAATCTTTGTGGATGGCTGAACCCCAAATGGAGGACCCTGGAGCACAGTGAGAGAAGGTAAAGAAACTCCAAGGAGAGAACGAAAGAAGTCAGGAGAAAGACAAGAGGTAAGGAGAAGAAACTGAGTTTGGAGATTTTTCTGCAGACTGGGGAAGCTGGTGATAACACTGCCATTCCCCTGTTTGCCTCGCCTCAAATCATTTCACATGCACCAACCAGGATGACTTCCAAAAAATAATTTTATTTGGCATTGTCAGCAGAACCTCATGGAACAGATGCCAGCAGTAGCCCTGACCCACCCAAGAGCACAACCAAAAGTATCACTGAAAACAGTGACTTTGTAGAGTCAAAGTTCTGCAAGTCACAAACTCAGACTCAGCTAGACACTCTCATGGAGCTGCTGCCACCACTGTTTCTAGTGGGGAAAAGGAAGATATGTGATGATGAAGGACCTTATTTAAGCCCTGTGCCAAAACTGACAAAAAAGACTGTCCTGTGTGCATATACTCTCTTCGCTAATCCACACCTTGCACCAAAGAAAGGTCAAGTTATACCATCACACCAGCAGTCAAAGGGTCCCCAGTAAAAGATAGGTGGGGAGTCATCTACAAGAGAGACCACAGTCACTATTTTGTGTTTTAGAGACTGTGCTACCTTCCACAGTATAGAAAACAGCACCTAATACAGAATTCTCCTTTAAGTCTTCATATCACTACATAATTGATTGCTAAGGTGTTCATTTTAATTTACATCTTTCTTTATGTTTTCTGTAGAAAATTTGCCAAGGCAATTAAAGTTACAAACCAGTGCCTTATGATGAAACGCTCCTTGCAATACAGGGGAAGGAGAGTCTTGGAACTTGGCATGCACAAATGCACACACCTTCTGCTTCTACTCTAACTGCAAGCTTTTCAGTCCGAAGTATAAACTCAGCAGCTGACACAATAGTTCCCCACATGGACATACTGGTCTTACTCGGAGGATCAGCTCCAGGAGTAAGCAAAAGCCCTGAAAGTGCTGTGAGCCTTCTGGCATTATGCAGAGAGAGAACAAAGATCCACGCGATCCTGCCTTCCTCGGGAGGGGGTAGGACGGTGCACCCATGGCCCAGCTGACATGATGCTGCTAATGGAGAACTTCTCCCAACTTTCTCTTCCTCTCATTTTACTCAACCTCAGCAATACTCCAAACCCTGATTATCTGTGGGAGTGCTATGCAGCAGCCTTTAGCACAGACCTGGAGAATAAAGTCCTTTGTTTCCTACCAGCAGGATGATGGAAGTCAGCCTTGCCTTTCTCCAATGCCCTCCACTCACTCTCTTTCCATGCCCACATGCCTCCCTGCACTGTGGTACCCCCACACTCCTCCTTTTACTTTACCTCCACTTTCCCATCCTCCTGCCAAGCCAGTCCTCCTGCAGCTGCCACCTCCACGCTCCCAATTCCCTTTTTTGATCCTCCTATTTTTGCCCACCCCAGTTTACTGCATTTATTACACAGTGCTCCCCAGAGACCATCCACCCCTTTCCTGAGTTACTGCTACTGTAGGACTCTCAAGGCCAGCAGCAGTTTGCGCTGTAGGACCCAGCTCCTCAACAGGATCCTAATGGTTGCGGTCCACAGCAGTTCTGCTTCTGCCCCTTTCTCTGCTGTCCAGTACTTCCTCTCCTGGCAGAAGTCTCCCGTGTCTCTTCCCAAGGAAGGCTGACTTTCCTGATAAGGGAAAGCCCAAGCTTGCCCGCAGTCTGGGTCCTTGATACTTTCAATAGACTTGCAGATGTGGCACGTCCATGACAAGTCACTAACAAACCCAGCTAAGCATCAGCACATGCAGAAGCTTATTTTGCACACACCACAGGCTCTGGCTACAACCACATCCTTGGGCTTGCACAGGCTTTAATGCATAATTTAGGAGGGGGGAAAAGTAACTATTGTTTAAGCTTCTCTTTGGGGTTAAGCTTCTAAAAGGAGAGGTACTGTCAACCGTTTGGACAAACCCAAAGTAAAAAAACCTTCTGAGAAAAGGGAAAGGGATTTCCAAAACCATCATCACAGGCAGAATTGAGTCTTTAAATTAGCATGTGAGTGAAGCTCAAGCCAGTGCCCTAACCTCAAATTCCCCTTTCTAACTGTCAATTTTCATATCCATGATATTTCTTTCATTAGATGCATTTCTTGCTTGGCCATTTTGATAGGATGATGCACGAACCTTGGAACACAAAGTGCGCTAGAACTGATGGCTTATGTTTTGAGGGCTTAAAAAAAAAATTGCAAGGCATTATTCTTCTAAGATACATGGCTCTGATGCCATGTCCTCGTGGGCAGCCAGGCAGTTCACACACTACCAGGTCATACACCTCAAAGCAGGGGCTGCATGCACTCCTGCTGCCCAAGCAGTCCTCTGAAGTCCAGGCAAGGCCTGGCTCCCAAGCAGTTTCTCTGGGTGGGCAGCTTTACATGTTCAGCAGTGCTGCGATGCAGGGGGCATAAGAAAAAAACCCAGTCCCAACACATGCCACTGGCCCCATCAATTGGCGCTGGACCCAGATAGAAAAGAAACCCTTCTGCCAGAATTCATGTCGATATTGGAATGCTCTAAGACAGATTCCAGGCTTGCTCTGGGTCTGGTTGAGAGCAGGATGACTGCAGATCTCAGTGCTGCCCTGGACTTATCAAAGCAAATCTTAGGCCAGAATGCACCTTCCTCTGGCACCCAACATTTGGGAAGATTATTTTATTAGGTTCCTCCCCACGCTTCATAAAGAGATGCGTGGTTTGGCTGTCACTCCCACTCATTTGTGCAGGGACACTGACTGTGCAGAGAGCAGAACCAGACAAAATGGCACAAAAGGCAACTGCTCCCCGACTGCGTTTCCTTGGAAGAAGCAGTGAGGGGCAACTGCTATCATAAAAAAAAAAAAAAAAAACCCACTCTCACGAAGCGGATCTGGAGCATGACCAGGTTACATTTTCAGAAATTATACCAAAGCCACAGAGGGAATTACCTGCTAAAAACTGCTGAGTATCAAAGAGCTTGCACGTCTGATCCCGCTCCAGCTTGTTGGGTCGGTCACTGCAGAGAGCCAGAGGCCCATCCCAGTAGATTCTGCTTTGACAAAGTCTCTTAGCATAGAGGCCATCAGGTGCCATCCACAGTATTACTCCTCGCTCCAAGTGGCTCAGCAGCTTTTCTATATTCTTCCTCTGGCCGTTATCCTCTGGATAAGGGAAGATGACTTGTTCCAGGCTGCTGACCTCATAACTTTGTCCCTGGGATATCCTACAGCCTTCAGGACTAGAAGTTGTCACCTCCTTTACCAGTATCTCACGGTAATATAAGCAGATGTGGAGCCGACAGTCTACAAGAAGAAAAACAAAAAGGATGACTACGGTATATTCACACAAATATGCTTCAAATTCGTGTTGAAGCCAAGAGACATACATGCATGAGATTTCTGAGCCTCTATGCCACGGGCAGTCACCACCACCCAAAAGACAGGCCGACATTAGCAAAAATCATAAAAAGAATATGGGATATAGTAACGTTTGCGGTCTCTAATTTTCTTAAGAGGGCTACTCGTGTGAGAATTTGTTAGGAACTAATGCTCAGCAAACTTCACATTTCTGTTTATCAGGGAAAGCCGGCACAGAGAACAGTTGTTGTTTGTCACATTCTCCAAGCTCATGCCATAATTAAACACAGTGGCTCAGTAGACCTCCTCAGATATAATCAGGAAGTAGCTGTGTTTCTCCCCAGATTTTGCATAATGGGGGGCTCTGCACAGGGGACCTGCAAACCTGCACATGGCTGCCTGAAGAGAAGCGGCTGCTGGTGCACAGCTGTACCTAAATTCCCAGATCTTCCTTTCAAATGACAATTTGGTCAGTTCAGCACGCACATAGCACTGAATATATGTGTATACATACATATGAATACACTCATATGCACATATAGACATACAGATCCTGAGTCAGAACAATCAAGAAACCTGCTGAGCATCCTGCTGTAGGTTTATCTGCTATTTCTGTGATGAGCACATAGGCTGCAGCCTTTCTCAGAGTTATTCAAACTTCTCCTGGCAGCGAGGTACCTAGATAGCATGGGGCTTCTCTCAAATGAAAACTGAGCTGAACATCACTGACCTGAACACCACTGACCCTCAGCATCTCCAGACACCCTCGGTGGCTCATCAACCCTACCCAGCACTAAAACCGGAGAAGCATTCCACTTACTCAAACCACCGTCCCTAGGTCCCCTGGAGTTCAGACTACAAGTATCTCAATATCGTGGCAAATCAAGGCTTAAACCCACGCAACAGATTCCTTCACTAAAAAAAAGATTACCACTTTTTTTCATTTTTTTCCTTTTCATCAGGAAGCAGAAACACAATCAGGGCAAGTCAGAATTCTCTCGTGGGGATACCCGGAAACTCCGAGGAGCTGCAGACCTTACCTGACAGGGCGAGGGCTTCACCAGACCTTATGCTTGGCTCAATCGGGATGCCAGGAGTCTGGGACTCGGGAGGGGCACAAGCATAAAAGGTTCCTGTCACCTGACAACCTGTTTCACAAACAAAAGTCAGTGACAGCTACCTAAGAGAAAAGCTTGGGCAGAGGTCAAAGAAATTGAGATTTTCTGGGCCCCATTGGGAACTCTCTCTCTTTCTCTCTCTCCTCTACTTCATAAAAAGGTTTTGTTTCCCGTTTTTCAAATATGCTAACTACGAACACTCAATATATTGTCTGGACTGTGTTTTTATCTGGGTCTGTGTGAAATACTCCCTCTCACAAGAATCTGTCATTCAATTATAGAAATAACTTACTTTTTCAACTAGACTACTGTGCTCTTAAAAGTTGCCTGCAAAAACCATTCCATTCAGCCTAAGGAATTTTACTTAAGACAGGTATAATAATAAAGCTGGAAGCAGCACTGGTTTAGAAGTAGGTAAAGAAAATTGTGCAGCAGGAGATTATTGGAACTGTATTACCAGAACTACTGTTAGCCCAAGAGACACCTGTCAGTACATGAATTATCACGTAAGCAATTGTTATTTTCCTCTGTTTCTTAATGTCAGTGATGAAGCAAGCGCCCTTCCCAGCAGCAGGACCCACCATGATCAGGAGCTGGAGTGAGGCATATGCAAAACACAACACCTCCTGACAAGTCTTAGAGCTCAGCAGCAAACCCAGGACAAGCCACCAACAACTGCCACCAACATCAGCAAAGTGTCCCAGTGTGTGCCCAACCACTTCATGGGTTGTACTCCAGGCCATTGTTCATGCAGACAACAGATCCACTTTTATTAGCAAGAAGCTCAGCTAAAAGCAAATGGTTCTCCTAAATAATTCCAGTATACTAGCAGCAGAAGTTGCACTGCACTGAGCATTTACTCTTCAGCAGACCCAGAGAATAACAACTCTATTTCTCTGCACAAAACACCCAGAGAAGTGTCCTCTGAACACTCAGTATCCGCTCTCTCATCTCTCCTTGCTTCCCATCCCAGTGCACCACCTCCTTCTCTCCATGAAGCAAATGCCCATCTACTTGAGGTGAGTTGTTCTGCAAGTGCCTATGACTCACAGTTCCCTTTCTCTTTGTTTTATTCTCTTATCATAGAATCATAGAATCATAGGGGTTGGAAGGGACCTCTTAGAGATCATCGAGTCCAACCGCCCTGCAAAAGCAGGTTCCCTACACCAGGTTTATGTTTTTCAGATTTTAGTGTTGCCAATTCTGCCCAGTTCAGAGGCGCTGGAATGGGATGATCTTTAAGGTCCCTTCCAAACTAAGCCATTCTGTGTTTCTATGCAGTGCTTGTAAAGCTATGATTATACTGGACTCAAACTGTAAGATCTTCAGGGTAGGGAATGTCTCTTTATTCCATTTGTGCCGTGCCAGCCCCAAGAGATAATCTATGACAAGTCTCATAGAAAAAGTAATAACTTCAGCTGTCCTCTTGGGAGAATAACACCATTCTGACCCACAAGGCTGGAGTGAAAAATCTCACTCGTGTACCTCAGAAGTCTCAAAACCAGAAAGCAAAGCTAAGGAACACACATTCCCATTTGGGGCCGGGAGGTTGTTTCCCTTCTTATTGCTCAGGGCTTTCAATACAGCTTGGGACTTTTGACAGTTGGTTTGTGAGCAGAGCTCTAAGGTTGTGTAGTTTGCGGTGAGTGAAGTCTACCAGTGAAAGTAATGAATAGCTAAGGTGAACCCTACAGTTCTTGTGGGCTGTCACAAGCCCTCTCCTTCAACCAGACTCAGCCACCAGGCCCAGATGGGATAAACCCTCTTACCATTCTCACAGCCAGGCCCTTGCCAGTGATGACCGCGAGGTGCGAAGGGGACGCTGGCACACTGGTAGGGAATTTCGGGATGCGGCTGTTCCGGGGCAAATTCTCTCCAGTTGCGCTCATGAGGCACCATGTAGTTGGGCACCTATTCAATTTAATGAGATATTCTTTTACCTGGTAGCTGTCAGAACTGATGCTGTGTGTTGCATCAGTTTTCAGCTCCCTGGCATTATTTACCCTGCCAAAGCTCGTGGAGGTCTAAGCACTGCCCAGCCTACGTGAATGGCACTTCGCCACCACCACCAATGGGACTTTCAAATGAACTTCTCACCACTGGTGTAAATAACAAGCTGGGTGGAATAACAAAAGGCAGTCAAAGCATTGCTGGTAAATGTCTGCTTGGAATAGCAATGCTTCATCGGGTGCTTACATTCTGGCTCCAAGAGGATGGCAGTACCCTAATATCTATCGCCAAACAGAAGAGAGCAATTACTCAAGGATAAACAACACCAAAGAAAATCAACTGCCCTGTGGCCTCATATGACATTAGACAATTGCTTCCCAATTTCTGTTTTCACAATAAAGTGTTTTTTCTCTTCCCAGAAAGAACTCAAGAGAGCCATGCCAGTGAAGAAGGACATACTGCAGAGCACGTAGCCACTACTGCCCAGTGTACAAGCACCGAATGCACGATCAATACCTGGGATGGTAGTGAGGTGTAAGGAGATGGGATTGGGAAGGGATGGTTCATCAGTGGCTGCTCCTCCATGCTGTTCTGTTTCGCACCTATATTCACCAGAGGGATGGAAATAAATGTCAGCCACATCTGAGGACAACCTGTTCCCAGGACTATATGCTCAGCAGCACCCACCATGGGGAGGACACCCCCTGAGAGGCCAAAAGCCCCAGAGCACTGCCACACACCGGTGCAATCTAGCACCCCACAGCGCCCCTGCCTTGGGGGCCCTGCCTGCTTTGGGACTGCCTGCAGATGCTGTAAGCCAGCAGTTTCAGGCTGGGCATCCCCAGCCCAGTGGTTACACAGCTCAGAGCACTTCTGCTCCTCCCTGTACTCAAAACCTTCATCAACAAACTGTTTGATCTCTTTTTTTTTTTTTTCAAGGTGTTTTTGCCTATCAGTCAGAATGAGATGTACTTGACCTCTGCACTTGGGCTCCTACCCCTGCAAAGACTGCGTGGCCATTCCAGGAAAGCATGCTTCAGACCATGTGTTCTTAGAATAAGACATTCACACTCTCTTAGGTGGGGAATTTGAGATGCTTTACCTTTTTTAGCTCCTTCTGGCACTATTCTGTACACTTTATAGGGATCTGAGATGTCCAGCTGGCTTCTCTCCACCAGCTCTTCAAAGTCGTTGCTCTTGTTCAAAGCACACCTCAATCTGGTCTTCCAGGTAGGGGGATCGGGTTTATCAATACCCTCTCTGAACTTCCCTTTAAAAAGAGCCCAAGCCTGGAAATATTTCAGGTAATCAAAAGAGCAAGGGAAGGAAAAAAAAAAAAAAAAGAAAGAAAAAAAAGCAATCAACTACAAGGTACAAGGTACAAGTTCACAATGCTTGAAACACCATGTATGCCAGGGCTTATATGTGCATGAATTGCATAGTCCCTATTGCATAGTTTTGTGGGCATGGTGGTGATGTGTTGACAGTTGGACTAGATGACCTTAGTGGTCTTTTCCAACTTTAATGATTCTATGAGTTTAGGGGAAGAAAAGAAGCAGCGAGCACAAGGAAAGGGTGGGCAGCCCAGCTGCTGTACCTTGAAGAGGGCAGCATCCTCCTCGCGGTTGTAGTCTTGCTTGCCGGCGTGCTTCCAGGGGATGCGGAAGATGCTCTTCTCGTCATTCTCCCACACCAGCCCCGGGTACTTGCCGCTGTCTATCTGGTCGATCAGCCACTGGCGGAGCTTCCCGTTGCCGCAGCTCACAGAGTTCATCCCGCACTCACCCGGCTCCAAGTTCATGCCACTTGTGTCGGGGGATCGGGGTTGGGGCCGCGTTGCTGAGCCCACCGCACCGCGCGTAGCTGAGCACCAGCTCTGTGGGGGCTGCAGGAGGGACAGAGAAACCCAGGGGTCAGAAGATGCTAAGACCGCCTGGGAAAGACGGCACAGAGCACCAGCAGCCCCCCACTCCAGGCAGCCCACCGCGCTGCAGGCTTTGACAGAGATCCCCCTGCCCCAGAGATGCTGTTTCGCATGAACACACACGGGTGGCTGAGATGTCCAGTGTGAACGACTTCAGGCACAACCTCCTGTCCTGCTCTGAGTTCCACGAGAGCTTTTTAATCGAAAAGTAAGTCAAAACTAATACTTAAAAAATCACGAAGCGTATTCGCATACGGCAGCGCACATACGCAAGGGCAGACCCGCTCAAACCGGAGGGCTACACGCGAGTTTTACGACTCGTGTGCCATTTCACCGTAACGGCAAAGGCGCTTTCACGGTCTTCCCTTAAGCGAGGCACGTCCGAGGGTGCGATGCACCGCACTCATCCACCCGACAGGGCATCACTCAGACCTCCGCCTCGCACCTGGCAGAAACACCGTCCGCAGACAGCACCAAGCGCTCCTCTGCTCGAGGTTTTGGCTTGGCGGCTCCCCGAAAAGCAGCCTTTCTCCCCCGTCAACCCGCCGCAGCGGGAGCCGCACATCTCCGCATCCCTCACGCCCCGCACACTAAACCCGGTCCCCCGTCCCTCCCCAGGCAGCCCCCCTGCCTGTGCCCAGGGGGAACCTCGGGCAAAGCCCCCAGAAGAGCCCTTCCCGTCGGCGCAGACCGAGCTCGGTTCCCCCCGTCGGGGCAGTGCTCCGCGGCTCCCGGTGCCGCTTACCTGCGCCGGACGCCGAAGCGGACACGGCGGAGTCCCGCTCTCCGTCGGGTGCAGCGCGACTGGGCCGGCGGCCCCGGGAAGTTTCTTTATATGATGGAGGGAGCCGGGCCCGGGAGGGGGGAGGCGGGCCCCCGCCCGGAGGTGGAGCCGGCGGAGGGGAGCGGGGACTTCGCGAGCTGGAAAACATCTGATGCAGTGACACATGCCCATTGCTGGTAAACACACGCTGCGGGGCGGGGGAGAGCGGCCCGGCGCCCTCTGCGCGTCCGCGCGTGTTTTTTTTGAATCGGTGCAGACACACACGTAGACATAAATAGCACGGGGAAACTCCTACCTGCGCTCGCCGGGCGGGCTTTACTGTAACACAGCCGGGCAGCGACACCCACCAGAAACGGCCCAGACGGCGCCGTGGGGACCGCCGGTTCCCACCCCCCCACCCACCGCTGTCCGCACCCCGCGGCCGTGCCCGGCTCAGACAGCGCGGGGTGGAAGCCGAGCCCGACGGGGCGGGAGCCGCGGGACCCCCGGGACGCGGGTTTCTCCCCTACAGGTCCCCTTCTTGACCCCATCGTGACCCCTTCTTGAGCCCTTCTTGGGCCCGGGGAGGCGGGCGACCCGCTTGCCCGCAGCCCGAAGGAGCTGGATGTCAAAAAACTCAAGGCTACGTGCTCCGTGGAGGTCTCTCGGTTCGTTCGGGTTTGTGACACGTGTTTCGTGCCTCGACACTTTCTTGTTGTTGTTCTGTTGTAACGTTTCCAGCACATCCACATCCTTTCTGCTGTAACGTATCAGATGAAAGCTCAGCCATCGCGCCCTGTGCTGGCAGCGGGGCATGCGTGGGGCTCAGGATATTAATTGCAAATCTTCAACGCCATCTTCTGAAATTTGAATGTAATTATTGCCACGTTTTGAGGGGGAAGTGAGAGGCGCAGCCATTTTTAGACATTGGGTTTATAGCACACCATCCTCTAGAAAAAGAATTGGCAGCGCCCACCAAATCTTTTCAGTCACGAGTTAATGCTTCTTCAAGGCATTGGAACATCTCTTTGAGATTGGAGGGGACGGCCACCGTAAAGCAAGACACTATGGCTTTACCAGGAGGCTGGATATTATCAGGTTGGTTATTAGGAAGAATTTCTTCTCCAAAACTGGAACTGCTGCCCAGGGAGGTGGTAAAATCACCATCCCAGGAAGCGTTTAAGGAAAGGTACTCAGGGATGTGTTTCAGTGGGTAATATTGATGATGGGTTGGTGGTTGTGCTAGATGCTCTTTTAGAGGACATTTTCAATCCTAATGATTCTATGATTCAAATCATCTGAAAGGCTTCCTAAAAATCCATGGTGTGATTCTAAGAGGCACAACTGTCCATGAGCTGTAATTTCACTAAGTACTAAACCATCCTGAAATATATCCCTACAAAGTAAATGTTTCTTGTACCTTTTTGCAGTTTTATAAAGCCAGAAAAATCTTGGCCACTGAGAAACATGCAAATTTGATCTTCATTAGATCAAACCCTTCAGAAAAAAAAATAACATCTTTTTGGAAAATACCTTGAAAAAATAGTTGCACTTGCCCAGTGCAATCCATGGTAGAGAAGTGGGTGAGTTATGCATTTAGAAATCTGTAAGGGAAGAGAAAGCCAATCATAACCCTTTCAAAGAAAAATGTAAAAAAAAGATGAAGATGGTGTATATATATGTGCGTGTATGTATGTATATATATATATATATATATATATATATATATATATATATATATATATATATATGAGTGGTAAAGCCAGACTCCCAAGTGCACACTTGGCCTTTGCAAATAAGTCTTCCTAGGAGTAAAGACGTGATAACATCATCAGTCTTGCTGACTTCGTTGCTGAGGGTTTCTGGACATCAGCCATTTAGATGGCCAGAAAATTCAGGACCACCATTTCAGACTGTGAAGTAGAAAACTCTGATCAATAACGCAACTGTGTTATCTGCATCAGATGCTGCAGCAGCTCACCAGGAGGCTGCCCATGTCCTTTTTGAACATGCTGAAATGGTTACTCCCTCACTGGTCTTGCTCCTGATCTGAACACTCAGAGCACTCCACAGCCTGTTCTAGTGATTTCAACACCATCTCGAGCACTGAACCCTACAAACTTTACCCTAAAGCCTCAATGCCTGCATGGAAGTTTTCTGTCTCAGTGTCAACTGAAGTCTTTTCGTTAAACGCTCTCGCTGCTGTCTAACCACGGCACTCACCACCAGGCCCCTGGTTTCACACTCTGAAGGTCACACTGACTAAAGGCATGCCAGGAAAAGTGACTGCTTCTTCTCAACAGCCACTCACCAATGCCCAGTGCATAGAAAGCTGGCTTCTGCTTTCACCAAAACCCTCTGAAGTTCCAGCTGACTCACGTGGGAATTGCACCCAGAGCAGAACAGCCAGAGATGAGCTCAGAGCAGCTCTGATGCAGAGGCCCTCAGGATGCCAACGGCACATGTGTTAAAGCTCCTGCACCCTGATGCTCCTTAAACGTGGGTGACCCTTCCGAGGGGTTGCTCCTGCTGCTTCCCCTTGGGCAAAGCAAGTCGGCCTCTCCATAGAGGCATGTGATCAGCCCATCCAGACGTCAGGGTGGTGGAGGCAGAGTGTCACGCAGCAGGGCCCTGTGAGGATTGCCACCGTTCAGGGGCTCTCCCTACTCTGGAGACCGTGAAATCCCCTTCATGAAGAAGAGGAACCTGGCTGGGGCTCGCATTGCTCCTGCTCACTGAGAGGGCCGCACTGGTCGCACCACAGCAGCACTGGTGGCAGTGTGCTGTGTGGGGCAGCCACGCGGGCAGGGGGACTGTGCAGCCAGAAACATCTTCTGGGCTTGGATGGAGACAGCAGGCAGCTGGGCCCTGCTCTTCTTCCTGCCTTGCAGCTCTTCATGGCCTCAGGTCCAGCTGTGCAAGCCCCCTTGGGCCTGGAAGCAGTCACCCAGCGACCGGGCTGTCCCAGTGGGTACAAACATGTGACGTATGAGCCGGAGGGATGTTCAGGGGCCCAGCTACTCTGGTGCTGGAGCCCTTAACAAACCACATCAGCAAATGCATTTTCAGAAGTGGCTCAAGCCCCCCAAAAGTGGCTTGTAGAAGCACACAGCTGCTAAATTTACATCTTTATCTGCTCCAAGATCCCTTTCCTGAGTTATTGAAGGGTATCACACCTCGTTGTTGGCACTGGTTTCCAGTAAGTGCCTTCTTCACTCAGAAGTCCTCACGAATCCCCAGTTCTGGTCCATGAGGCAAGGCCCTCCACCATGCAAAGCAGGAGTACAGTTCAGATACGAAGTAACATCAGTGACTCACTGTAAGCACTGTTCTTCAGCAACTGAAACATCAGTGTGTTACCAATGTTACTCTCATCCTAAACTGAAAACACAGCGCCATACCAGCTACTAGGAGGAAAACTAACTCCATTACTTCTAAAACCAAGTCGCAATCATTATTCTCCCATTTTGGGAGGATATTTGCAGTTCCTCCATTTACAACAGTGACTTCTGGAAGAGTATTACTCTATCATGTGTCTTCCATATTAGTAATTGAACAGTCATTTTAGACCATCAGTGCACAGCCATGTCTTTGTAGTTTTCAACAGAAAAGTCTCACGTTCCAGTTGTGATTATTTTTGGTGAATTTGGTGTACATTTTGTTTCCTTTTTATGTACTTCCCCTCTGCTTCATAGACAAAAATATTTTGTGCTGCCTTTCATACGGCTGCCTTTATGTCTCCATGCTCCAGCTTGTGTCTGCTACTAAAACTGCCTTGCACTGTGCATCGCAATACCTGGAGCAACTTTTCTGTGCAGTGGAAAGCTTGGCATGCTCACTTACTGACATGGGACATTCAGGTCGCCAGGACAAGAACACCGCTCAGAAACCTTCTGTTGATACCTTACCCCATCAGCCCACAGCAAAGCTTTTGTTGGACTTACCTCTCCTAATGGCTTCCTGGGGGAGCATGATGGAAATGGCAAGTGCCCTGAGAGGGTGCAAGAAAACAGCATGGGAAAAAAGAAATTCGCCTTTAGGAAACCAAAGGAGTAAAGAGAAGTATGAAAAATAGTAACTGCATACTGCTCCAGCATTCAGAGTCTGGTGTAGTCATCTAAAGCCACACAGCATGAACTTTTCCAGCACAGAGGTGTGGGATATGCTCTTGAGATGCTCTGTATTTCAGTAATTCACAGGGGAGCAAGAAGCTTGAATTTTGCATGTGTCTGTGTGTGTGTGCATGTGAGTGTGCCTGTGTTTTGCAGGATACCAAAGAATAACAAAGCCTGTTCTGCTAAAAATTATTTCTTGAAAGGTCACACTCCACTGCTCAAGAAGCCATCACTGCCTGTTCACCAGCAATCACAGCAAGACAAGGTGAAGATTTCGGACACCCCTGCAGCCACCTTTGTGTTGAATACACAAATCAAATGATTCCTCCAAGCTGAGGAAATGAAAACATGAATAAGCAGCATGGCTAATCACATCATCTAACCTTATGAATGAAAGCTATAACAAGAGGTTTTTTTGCTGACTGAAGCAAGAAATTGGACAAAGTGTGTGCCAAGGCTGGATTCATAGTGCAATGGTTTAGTCTGGAGCAACATCTTTTTTCCATTCTCTTTTTCTGTGTTGGTTCTGTTTCTGAATACAGTGTTGTCATAGAATGGCTTGGGTTGGAAAGGACCTTAAATCCCATGCAGTCCCAATCCCCTGCTGTGGGCAGGGCTGCCACCAGCAGCTCAGGCTGTCCAGGGCCCCATGCAGCCCCCTGAGCTCCTCCAGGGATGGAGCACCCACAGCTTCTGCCTCACCATCCTCTGTGTAAAAAATCTCTTCCTAATGTCTAACCCTAATTTCCTCTGTTTTTCCTTTGTTACTGTCAGTAACAAACCAGGTAAAAAGTTAGTCCCTCTCCTGTTTGTAAGCTCCCTTCAAGTACAGGCAGGGAGTACTGTTTTTCCTCCCCATCTCCCTGGAGCAGAGCAAACTGTGATGGTCTAGCCACTTTCATCAGCAATCACCACTTATTCATCTAATTGTTTGGTGAATGGGAAAAAAAAAAAAAAAAAAAAGCAAGTAGGCTTCAAATGAAAAATAAGGAAAGCATGAGTAGCCCTCACTTCTCAAGGTGTTTGTCCATCTCTCTAAAATCTATGTGGAGTAACTATCCATCCCACTGCTGCCTGGGAAGTCAGGCTGAACTTTGTCCTGTGAGGCTTGAGAGTATTGTTGAAATCCAAGACACAGCAATACCATAATTTTTCTATATCCACTTTTCTTTGTTCAAAAGGTCTAAGGGAACATTAGCCTGGTATCAACCCATCAGCCCATCTGGCTGAGTTTCTTCAGATTGTTGCCCAGAAATATAATAGACAACTGAAAACATTCTGAACATGACTAACACTGACTAAATCGCTCACTACATCTTGGTTAAAGGCACAGTCAAACCAAGCTGGCATGATATCTCAAAAGAGTGAAGGAGCAGGACTGCTCCAGAGACAGTATCCAGTCTAAATACTCTTTATTACAATGAAGGGAAAGGTTAAAGGCTGAGCTGATTCCTTTGGAAGAAAAAAATACCTTATTGGAGTGCATTTTCATACTGTGAGCCACCCAAGGTGAGGGCAAGGCTGGCTGTTGCAGGAGTGGGATCAAAATGCATCTGGTGACAAGGTGGATACTTGGGCTGCCACCTGGATTCCTGGTCTGGGGGTGGAATGGGACCTTTCCTCCAGCAGAGGAAAGAGGTGGAAGCAAATTGTCAAGGAATTGGAAGCACTGAGCACTGGCTGGTGTGTTGATGTGTTCTTTGCATGCTTTGAGCTTGTCACGGGTCTGCGGCTGGGTGATGCCCCAGACAGTGGACTTCCCAGCACCTTGTGGACTCCCCACGTCCTGGGGATGGGAGGCCCCATCGGGTCTTTGAGTATTTTTTTGCTTTAACTGATCTTTGCCTGCTTTCGTAACAGCATAGCGTAGGTATTGAGCTTGGGCTCACTTGTACCGAACTTCAAGTCCAGATCATTTCCTGGGTTCAGACAATCAACTTGGTTTTGTACATTTTGGGTCTGAGGTTCCAGTTCAAAGAAAATGATCTGCAAGAGGTTCAGTTAAATACGAAAACTACTTGGAGAGGGCAGAGATCTATACAACAGAGGAATAAAAGATGATGAAAGCTAAATATGGAACATTCAAAAAACCACAAGATCTATATTACTTAAGTATTGACCATTCCGTCCCCACTACCTACTGCAAATTTCAATTAAAAATAAAATTGTCTGGGTTTTCTTTCCTTTCATGTGGAAGCATCTCCAAGAAAAGCAATGCAAAGCAAGAATTTAAATGACAGAGAATAGGACTTAATGCAGGGAGCTCTGTGAAGTTTCACTTAAAACACAGATATAGCTGCCACTGGTATTTCCCTGCTTTAAAGAAACTGTAAGGATTGGCTCTTGTCCACAGCCATTCTGATATGGAAGTCCCTCATGGCACATACAGCACTTTGGAAGGAGATATTTAAGAGACCGTAGGCATAGCATACCCTGTACAGTGTGAAACATGGTTTTGTCTGATTCTACCTTGATTAGTGAGGGGTAAATTCTCAGCATGGATGTAGTGAGCAGATGCTGATGAAGTGCAGGTGGTTGAGAGAAAGTGGTGGTGGTGGACTAGCAGTTTAAGTTGCCTTCTTCTTTTTGATAAAGCGGAACTCACAGCCCCAAAGGAAAAAAAAAATATCAAGTGAACTCCTTTAAAGAAAAATCCCACTTGTTAATTGCTCTTCCTTGAGCAGCAACACAAAGAACTAGCTTGTGTTGTTGAGTGGAGATCTGACTCCTCATTCACGCTGGCACCTTGCAGGAATTTGTCTATTTCCAAGAGAGAGTGAATGTGAGACCAAAATGAATGTGCAATGGCATTTCTCTTTAAAAAGAAGCGAATCAGCCCTATTAGGTGGGCGGAAGAATTGTTTTAAATTAATTAATTGATTAATTAATTTAAAAAAACAATCCAAGTCTTTGTTAACAGGGATTTTGATGGAGAGTATGAGTGGAAAGTAGCAAGTACCTCCAAGTCAGAATCTGTCCTGCTATCAATCATCAGTCTTGCAAGTAAATAAATCAGTGAATGCTTTCTGGCAGTTTTCAGTAACGTGAGACACCTTTATTGGCTGCCCCACAGAATGCAACTAAACCTCATGTGCAGCACAGATCCAGTTGAGCAGGTTCAAGCCTGTGAGCAGACAGGACAGAGAACACTGCTCGGGCAGGCAGCTGCCCTAGGCAGAAGGGAGATCATTCCTCCCCAAGCCTGGGGCAGCGATGGCATTGGTACAGCCCTCCAAGGCCAAGTGCTCCTCTGGAGAGTCCAATAGTCAAAACGCCTTGTGTCCAAGATGCTGGGAGTATTACCATCATTGGCAAAGAGCAAACAAACATCTCATCCCAATTACTAAGATAACCCAGTGCCCAGAATGAACAGTGAATATGCCAAATTACAGTAACAGTACATCAATGTGCCTCCTCCTCATGCCTTTCTCCACTCCAGATAGCAGCATCCTGTTGATGTTGCTACATAAGGAGGGGCAATCCATGACCATCTCATCAGCAGAATGACATCTGTGGCTTGGTGGAATGCAGATAGAAAAAAAACATCATAGATCACATGAGAGCTGCTGCCAGGGACTGCTGGGGAAGCCTACATGTAGACAGAGGGTTTCACATGGGTCAGCATTTAATTTCAACTCACACTGGCTGACATAAAGCACTGGGAGCACCAAGGGATGATGTACAAAAGTGGGGAGGGACATTCTCAGTGGCAGCGGTGTGCCTCTGATCTTCTGGTGGCATGAAAAATCTCCCCTTTGAAAGCACGATGTCCACCTCATTTCATTTCCATTTCTCTCAGACAGATTCTGAACACTCTCTGAACACTGTCTGACAGTTGACATCAGCCCACGGTGACTTCTGATGAGTTTAACAGCTGCAGCGGCTGTTGGCAGCTGATGGAGGTGGGATGGCCCATTGCACTGACTTTAGCACCAAGCTGATCTCTTCTAATGGTGAAAAAAGAGACCTCTGCATGCGTGGCTACCCTTGGTGAGCATGAACAGGAAGGATAGATACTCTGAAGGGTGACTTACTAGCATGGACAAGTGCTTCTCCTTTTGAAGCAAAATAAAGTTCTTCACATTGCCAGTGATGCAAATTTAGCTAGGCACACTTCGACCAAAGGCACTGCATGATAGAAAACACCAAGAAATTCCCTCACCGCTATGCATTACTCATTTTGTTACATAATTCTGTCTTTTTTTTTTTTTCTGTTTTTCTTTCTGCTGTGGATTGGGTCAAAAAATACGGTGCCTGATATAAAAAAGAAAAAGAAAAAAACGTACACAACTGCCCGTTGTTATTTATTTACTTATTTACAGTAATTGCTGTTCTAACTGTTGCTGTATGGGAAGGCATCACTGGCACCGGTCAGAGCAGGAACTGGCCATGGTAAAGGACTGCTTCTCTGCAGCACCTCCACTCAGTCACAGATCAGCCCACTTCTTAGCACCTCTGCATATTCAGGCCTCCAAAATCTGTCTGCAGTGCTCCCCGGCTCTCTCTCCTTGAAAAGCATGCAAATCACTGCCAGTGTTTGCTTTAAGAGCACGTCATCAAAACTGCAGGATTTTTCAAAGCTTCTCTCACTCTTTTCCCTTGCAGATAGGAGAATTTGTGGTCATGCAATGGAATAAAAAGTAGAGAGGTGATGTGATTTCGTCTTATGGATGGCAAAGCCTTGCTACATCTCTGTGTCACTATGCATGCCTTTCTGACAAGCTGGAGCTGTCTCTGCCTTGAAGAGAAAAAAGCAAGAAATAAATGGCCACTTGGTGGCCTTAAACCGTTACTCAGAGCGCCAAAAGACAGATCCTGCTGTCACTGATCTCAGGAGGAGGAGCTTCCCCACTGGCTAAATGAGGGCAAAGTGTCTGAACGACGAGCAAGAGGCCTTCAAGAATGGGTGCTTAACTTGTGTAGGGGTAAACGAGGACTGTAACTTACTGCTGGAGAAGCAGCAGTACAAATTGACTTAATTAGGAAAAGAAAGTCAAAATGGAAACAACTCAACAACATCATTGTTGCTGCATCAAGGCTCAATTGGGAACCTGAATTTCAAGGGCTGCTCCAGTTCTGATAGGGACTGCTTCTTTCCTTTTCCCTAGAAGGTCCCTGTGTGCTATGTTCCCATAACTTTGACAAGAGGGTTTGAAATGATCCTTTAGGCAATTCCTAATATGGTGTTACACTTTAAATACCAACTGACAGACGCAAATCAAGATAGGTCCATAAGGCAGAACAAGGTTGGAGAAGTGTTATGGAGAGTCACCTCCTGCGCAAAGCACAAGGCACAAAGCAGCTACAGAGCAAAGGATCAACAGCAAACATACATGTCTCCAGTGAGGCACCTTGGGATGAGGATAAATGCTGGAACCACTGAATAGCACAAAGGATCTGGTGTTATACATGCAGAACTCCGTATTTAAACTCAGTGCACATGTACATCGGGCCCTTCAGAGATTAACAAAGCAGGGGCTGTTCATCTGCACCACCATCTTCCAGCTGCATTTTTGGCTTCCTTCCACTCATCTGTGCAGGCAGACTTACAAAGCACAAAACAGCAGTCCAAAGAGTGGAAAGCTGGGGCTGGTTTTCCTCTGCTCAGGAGAACATTAAGTATGGGTGTGGGTCATGGAGCCTAAGCCTGCAAGTCCAACATTTTCTCAACCAGTGCTTCTGCTCATTGGATATATTGTAAAAGGTGCTGTCAGCATCACACTGACAAGTACAGTTCAGTAGTGGCCAGTTTGTCTGTAGGCTCTGGGTAAGAGTGTAGTCCAGATTTTTGTTAGTCAAGCTCATTTTCACTATTGTTTTCCGTCAACACATTCAGATAAGATAGTGTCTCAGTGTCTTCTGCTGGGACAGAACTGTTTTCCTCGGGGTGTTGTATACGATGCTGTTTTGGTTCTAGTTGATAAATAACACTGATTTCATGTTTATGACTACTGCTAAGCGGTGCTGTACAGAGCCAAGGCCATAGGTAGCAAAAGGCCCAAGGAGCTCGGGGGGGAACAGAATTAGGACAGCTGACTTAAACTGGCCAAAGGGATATTCCATGCCATATAACATTGTGTAGAAGTTTTGAAGGGAGTGGGAATTCATCTGGCTCAAAGTGCTCAGGGGGCTAGCTAGGTATCAACTGGGGGTGGAGAGCAATTGCTTGTGCCTCACTTGTTATATGTGTACAGCCCTAACTATTATCCTTTTCCTTTTCTCCACCTTCGTAAATAGTTTTGTATCAACCCACAAGTTCTACTTTGTTGGTTTTTTTTCCTGTTCTCTCCCCCATCTCATTGGGAAGGAGGGGAGTGAGCGAACCACTGTGTGGTGCTCAGTCATTTGCGAGATTAAACCACAACAAATAGTGGACATATACATACATATTATTTTCTAAGAGTTCATTTTCTTTTTTTTTCTCCTTTTTATGTGTAATATTTGTCTTTTTTTTTCTGCCATCTCAGAAAATCCAGAGCAAAGCTATACCTCACTGTCTTTCTCAAGAGATTTATGCAGCTCCTGAGAGCTCCTCCAAATTTTCCACTCTGTTCCCACAGGTGCTGCTATTTGCTTGTACTGCTTACCTCTGTAATAAAGCTGCAGGAAACCAAGAGACCAAAATTAAAGTCCTGCTTGGCTTCCCTCTAAAAACATAATTACACGTTTCTCTTACCTTCAGAGAGTCAGGCCAATACAAACCTCACTCTAATCATATTATCTGGTACAACTATTCGCCATCAGAGTCTTAACAGCCATGCACTGTGACTGTCAAGACACAGTGAGAAAAACTGAGAATAATTGGCATGAACTTTAGGAGAACAAAGGAAAAAATAAAAAAATTAATGACAACCCGAAATCAGACAACAGCTGAGATCTTTTCCACTACATTTTGTGTGTTACTTTCAAAGATGTTTCCATTGGGCATCTGCTTAAGTTCACCAAGTGTTCTTTTTGCTGCCGAAGCCATCAGGTGCCCGGAGGATTTCAGACACACCAATTTGTTGGAAGTTCTTTTGCAGCCTTAAGATTTGACTGCACTTCATCACTATGTTCATTAAAATAAATACTACCTCTCACACCAACGATAACAGACAAGTTGAGGAGGAGATATGGCATAGCACAGGCCATCCTTTCTCTGACCACCACGTCTTCTCTCCTTTGCATCTGAAAGGGTTGGTAAAAATCATCCCTGAAACGCGTAGCTCCCGTTTCCTAAATCTGCAACAACATGAGGCAGACCAAGAATATTGATCATTCCCCTCTGATGATAAATGCTAAGATGCAAAATTGGGGTTTCTAGTGTCTCACCCTGCCCGTTCTGAAACAAATGCACTCCTTAACTGCGATCCAGCGCTTCTTAGAGAAGCTCCTGCTTGCTTTAACAGCAAGTTTGCTTAGAACATCCACTGCCCCTCTGCTGTCCTTCTCCCCACAGTTTGTATGTTGGTAGAAATTCTGTTGCTTAGAGATTCATGGGACTTCATGAAACAAAAAGATTAGAATATGGTTTAAAGCTACTGCTCATGTCTCTCTTCTGTGGCCCACAAAGCATTCTTGTAACCAAAGCCACAAAAAGGTGATATTTTTAAACAAGTGCGTGGATTGATTCACTGATTACTGTCTCTTCCTCCCCATTATTGCTTCCCATCAGAGCAGGCAAATTACTGTCGGAGCTGTCACCAAACTGTGCTCTCCTACACTTACCTCAGCTATTTCTGCAGCCCAGCCCTCACGTGGGTTGTTTTCAGCGATGTGAATTGTTTAGTTCCTGAGCACCCTAGTAGACGTGCTTCAAGTTGAAGTTGGATAAGACTTGGCCTTGTCGAATGGAGGAACAGCACAGAGTTCAGCTACCACCTTCACTGAGTCTGGAAGGGAGAGAGATCCAGAGGGACTGTGACAGCCCTAACCAGCACCCGGTAACCAGGAAGATCAAGGAGGCATTGGCCACCAGCAGAGAATCTTTGATGGGCAGTTGGGATCTGCTTTAGTTTGAAGTTACAGGGAACATTTCCACAGAGGTGGCCACAGCAGGAGCTGCAAGTTTCCCAACCTTTTGAAATCTGATGTGTTCGATTCAAGGCACTGAGGCTCCCAAATCTCTTGAACTGAGGATCAGAGGGTCAATCCCCACACTGCCATCCCCCAGAAATGACCTGAGAAGCAGGGCTGACTGCATTTCACACAAGTGCAATTCAGAGAAAAACAGCTAAGCCAAGGGGGAGTCCCTTTCTCTGCTGCCTGGAGTTTCCAGATTGTCTTTGGAAATGAATCAAATTCATGTCTTCCATGAAACAGTCCAAAAGCAGCAGCTGCTGCCTGGACGAGGAGGCACTATTTTTGTTCTTCCTCCAGCTCTCATCTGCCAGAAGAGCTTTTATTAGATGTGTTCTCCATATGCACTTTCTTTCCACCAAAAAAAAACCTAGGGGAAAATTGGGACATTGCTCTTTCTAGCATATTAATCATATATCTAAAGCATATGAAATAGCAGAGATTGCCTTTCAATTGTTTTGCTGTTGTTGTTGTTCACATGTAGATTCTTTCCTGCAGTGCATGGAACATCTCAGCACATACATCACAGGTCCTTCCTGTATTACCTTCAGGTACTCCAGCACTTTTATGTTTTCCGTGTGTTATGCCTTCTCCCCTTGCTCCTATCCCTCTTGACATCACGGCCACATGGCATATTCCTACAATTTTATTGTTTTATGAGATTTTATGTTCAACAGATGCACCTATGGAATGAATTTTGTCTAGGGCCGTCATCATCAGCATTGCTCTGCAACTGTTCCTTTTCACTCCTTCTTCCAGGTACAAGTAACATCTGCACTTCATGTAATTCATGTTGCAATGCAGCCCCAAGGAAACAACACCTGGTGGATTCTCCCCTATTCCTGTCAACTCCGACCACTCAGCTGCACAGCACTCCTACACTGCTGGACTGAAGTGCAGATCTGGGGTGCTGAGAATTAGCAAGAAACCACCACAACTCCACGTTCTGCTTTGGAATCTTTTACAAACCTATTTTAATATCCCTCAAATCTAGAGCAGATACCCAATTTAACCGTGCACAGCCAACACCAATGCAGTGCTTTTCATTTGTGGCTCCACAAAGCTGTATCACAGAAGAGTCGTGACGTTTCATTCTTCCCCATTTTACTGGGAAGACAAAGTGGCCTGCCTACTCACACTGACATTGTGGGAGGTTTGGGAACAGAATCCCGAATGCTTCTCAGTCCCATATTTTGCGTATCTGGGGCAAAGGCAGTGCTCTTTCAACAAGATAAAGAGTGATTAACCAATCTTCATCAAGTTCAGTTCAAGTCGTACTGATTCTTCAAGGAATTGTAACAAAAACCCCACCCTTGTATCTGACAAATTAATTAAAAACTCACTAGCTTTCGTAGGAAGGGGAGAGAAAACTTTCAGAGGGCCTGTTTGTAAATGCAGTTGCCCTGATCAGAAGTCATGCTTTGTTAATGTCTGCATGAAGAGATGACCTAGTGAGCAAACAACTTGGAAAACACTGCTTGGACATTTTGGTTCCTATCTCTCTATTCAATAAATAATGAAGGGTACAAACCCACACATTCAGAATTGCATCAAATAAAATGGAGAAGAGGTGCCTGAAAATCCCATCTTTTCTGGAGTGCTCACAAGTGAATTTCACTCCCAATGTACTGCAGATGTGTTTGGTTCACATCTGAGCAGAATGTGACTGCCATTTTGACTCAGGCTCTTGCAGTGACAACACATCTCGTCGTTGGTTCCTGGGTCACATGATGTGATCCAGGAATTTGTCACCTTCAGCCTCCCAGTGGATCAGTAGGTTCTGACAAACATGCATACGGTGCTCTTTTGTTCCTGTGTGAGCATTCGTGGGACGCACTTGGCACAAAGTTTGCAATATCCCAACACTGCCACCATTGTTTCTGACGCATCAAAGCCAGCATTCAGCTCCATACACGGTTCCGTGATTCGTGCTGATTTGTGTGGATGAGCTGACCGAGACACTCTTCATTTTGTGATTTGACACCTGTGCACATTGGAACACGGCTCCTCTTTCACATCACTGCCACCACTGCTGAAATGAACCACCCACCACCTCTACTAACATCTGCTGGTTGCTCTCCAGAAATGTCCTGATGGAAAATGTCCAGAGGAATTCAATTCCACACCTTTGCTTCATCTGCACTTCCATGTCAGATGCCACTCTGTCAGACTGTCCCTCTGCTGCCCTCTGTCACACAGCAACAACATGGAATGGGATGTTGGTGGGAAGGCTCAGCCTCTGCTGCCATGCCACCAACATCTGCCTCTGATGTCATGGGCCGACATCATAAAACAGGAGGCATTATATTCAAAGCAGCACTCACACATTAAAACATAGGCAGTCTAAAATCTGTTCTCTGGGTGAGGACAAAACAACACTACTACACTTAGCAATGAAATGGTTAAATGTGCGGGAGTTGGGTCACACGGCAAATTAGAGCTGTATTTAAAGTTCTACTGAGAAGTAAGCGTGAAAAAAAAGCTGTTTCTGTCCCATATGCTGTCTCCAGGGGTTTCTACAGAAACACTCTAAGGTGCAAGATCACCTTCCTCGTGCGGTCTAACATTTTCCAGAGACAACCACCATTTTCCCTCCCCCAGCACAGTCACCTTGAGATGGTGTGAGGACTCCTCCTGACTTGCTGACTGAGTCCAAACTCTTCATCATGTTATGAGCACGTGGCTTTGCCCTCTGGTCCCTCAGTTCAGCGTGTGGAGGGACTATTTTACGTGAATCAAATCAGAACTCAAGGCAGCTATATATAACGCTGGACAATGCTTGGGATCAATAATATGGCACCAGGGTTGCAGCATAAATTTTTACATCTGATTTGGATAGCAGCTGCCACAGAGAGGTGCTAAGGGATCAGAAAAAAGCCAGAGCAACGGTGCATTTTTCCTTCAGAAATTGTTTTTCCTTGGGGAGGGGAAGAATCCTCTTCTAAAACTGAGAAGAGAGTTTTGTAATTGACAAAAACTGTTTTTTAGAGACATTCTCTGGCTCCTCGCTGCTGAAGTACAAGTTTCTGACACAGCATTGGAGAAATGAGATAATTATTAATGCAAGCCTTACGTAGCAAGCTGCACTGAATTTCAAGTCTTACAGGGAAATAAAAAAAAAGGGGGATTGAAATAGTCTAGTGAACTTAAGAGCCATATGACTTACTGTGAAGAAGCTGAAATGAAATACCATGAAAAAGGTGCATCAAAAACATTCAAACGCATCTGTTAGGACTTCAGTTGAGAATATTATTAACTGGACCTCAGAAACCTCAGAGGAAACGTTCCCAGCGGGAGCTGGTACGGAGAGGAGGGACAAGAAGGAGAGACACAAACCCCACCGTCCCTGAGCACAGTGCCTTTGTGATGAAGACATCTTGCTGCACTCCCACAGCTCGGCCTCCAGCAATGACTACAGAAGCCATCAGATTTGGCTACTTAGCCATAATTGACTGCATTTTCACGTTGGGGCTTGTTTTTTGTTTTTTGTTTTTTTTTCTATGGTTTGAACGACTCTAGCTCTGTTAAGAGGGTAATTCTGGCAAACCAGAAATGCAGTGTTATCTGTGTGAATTTAAATGGTGCTTTTTTTTCCACTTACAGTAGTTATTTATTTTGCTCTGGCATCATCTTCTGCCATTCATATCATCTTCCTCAGACAGCCTCGAGGCTCAGCTGTGTGTAAGCCATGTTTTACAGCTAATGAAGCCCTACACAAGTGTGTTGTAGGGAACAAAAGTGTTTCAGAAGAGTTAAAGATAAATAAATCGGATTTGCTGCATATTCTGTTGCAATAATGGGCCAGCGACAAGCCAGCAGCAAGCAACGTCCTCTTTTGGGTCTAGTATCAAAGAGATGCTTGTTCTGCAGATCCATGAACCCAGTGAAGAGATGAGAAGTCTCAGTCAGTCTGCGTGCAGGAGAAACGCCATCTAACACCCACATCAGTCAGCGTTACGCTTACTGTACCTGTCAGAGACTACTACTTATTTCAAGAAATGCACGAGCAGATCAGGTGCTAACATTTACTTTTATTTGTAAAAAAATTGTAGAACATATTAAATACAAACATTTGGAAAATGCAATCAAGGCTTTGCTAAGACACCCAGGAACAGGAAGACGGAATCAAGAAGCTTACCAGGTCTAGAGCTTTCAAAGTAGCTGAATTACTATAATTTTTCACTGACTTTAGAGACAGTGGCCATTATAGCAACCAATGCTATTACTGTCCTCTTTAAAACAAACAGATACGGCTTGCCGTATCTTCCCAGTCGACCAGAAGATGTAAGGAAGCAACTCTTTCCAGGTTAAAAATCAGGGTAATAAATATTAATGCATTTACCCATTACCTATGTTGTATAACTGTAAGCATTTGCTTATAATCACACGTGGATTTCAAGTTTACAAAAAAAAAAAAATTATTATTATTATAATTATACATTTCAAATCTGGATATCCAATAAGGTGTTACAAACTTTACACATTTTCCGGTGAACATCACAACGAGAAGAATGTTTTGAAGTACAGAAACAAAGTAAGTGAATGCATCATCTACACCATAAAGGCCAACTATCACCATGTGGACAGGGGTCCAGTCACGTTCCAGATAGCTGGGTAGTCCTGCAAACTGCCACGGAAAGGCTGGTTGGAAGACAAAGCCTGTCAAGTTCTCAGTGTTTGCTCCTCTCCCTTTCTAGAAAGCCAGAGGTGGGAACTGTAGCTGCTCACTCTTCCGCACTTATGGAAATAAGAGTAAGCTACCTCTGTGCTCCCTACACAGAGGAAACACACTCAGGTTCACTCAGACCACCATTCCTCTTTTGTCACACTGAAATGAGGTATGCAACACGAAGCGTCCGCTAAAGATGCCGGAGCCTATGGAAAATACCTCCTGTCTTTTAAAAAGAGAGAAGCGCTTCTGCTTACTGACAATATGGCATTCCCTCTGTCTTCCTGCTTTTACCCTGTATCTGCTTTCCAGTTGCAGCATAATGCACACTGATATGGCTATATGGCCCTAAATACAAATTCAGTTTAAAAAAAAAAAAAAAAAAAAAGTCCTGCTTCTGGGACTGTCCCTTTGGGGTTAATCAAACTATTTAAAAAAAAAAACAAACAGTACAGGACAATCTTGGACATACAGACAGTATCGTGTCTCCCATTCTGCCTTGTATTTGTCAGAACAGAAAACCTGCCAACTTATCAACGCTCACACCATTACTACTGCAAGGACAAGCGTCACAAGTGTTATGAGCGCCTGCAGCTGGCAGTCCCCTACGGGATGGACTGACTGGATACCTGCAAGAGCACGAGCTGAACGCTCCTGGCAGCGACCCTATGGGGACAAGCAGATCTTATGCTGCTAACCTACTGTCTGAGGGTTGAGCAAACGGAGCATCATCCTGTATGTGTGTCAGACCTTGTTATCACAGAGAGCAATGCCAAATCCTTCATTTACCAGGCCAACACAGAACACGGGTTGCTGCATATCCCAAACAGGTAGTGGTTCATTTAGCTACAAGCTTGAAAACAAAATTTCCAGCGCCTCTCTCAAGCCCAAAAGCTTACTGTAACATAGATATGATTTTCCCGCTCTCGCTGCTTTCAGTACACTTAAAGTACTTGTGCAGTGAGAACTCTGACTGAGGCTTGGATTTGGATGACATGGTCAGGCTAGTTCCTCACTGTTCCTTTTTCTTTTTTTCTTTTTGACAACTACTGATACACAAGATCTGTAGTTCAGAAAATGGAACACACGTTACGAAGGTATGTAACAGGGCCAGAGTTCCCTTGACCACAAAAGCACTGCTCCCATTCAAAGAATTCACTGCCACCGAAGCAAGCAGGAAATCACAAGAAGAGGAATTTTGTGAAAGGATGGGAGAGTCAGAGTACTGAAGCAACCGAAAGAGATGACAACTGTATTTAGCACGTTGACTGCCTCTCGCTCAGTGCTCAGCTTTTAAGATGATGTACATCACAAGCTGAAACAAACGAGTTTTGTCTTTGTTTTTCAATACCCTGACTATTCAGATTTTCTTTCTTTATTTATTTATTTTGCAATCGTCAAGAAAAATAAACCTTCCATCCTCTGAGCCAAAGACAAGAAGCCGTTAGCTCGGCATCAACGGCCCTCTCCACTACACCACCACAACCCAATGCACTGCCCAGCATCTGTGGTGACATATTTGAAGTTGCACTGTTAGGATGCACTTGAGTCAGGTAATGACTCTACTCTAGAAACACACCGCGTTACCACGGGCAGTGTACGACCACTTGTTTTAACCTACCCAAAAACAATTTACAAATGCATTCCTACAGATGTGATCACAGTAAAATACAGAGTGGCTTTTAAATGGCAGAAAGTCAAATTCAAACGACTCTAGTGTGAAACACGGGCAATTTTAAAAGAAAACAAACTTCTCAGATACAGACATTTGTGAAACACGCACACCCTCACACACTCACACGCATTACTCAGTGCCAGATTAAGATTACACAAGGCCATCTTCAAGGTTGCATTTACAACCACAATGACAAGTACAGCATTTCTGAGGTAGCTGAAGTCAAAGAGCAAACCACAGCACAAGCAAAGAAACGGGTGCTCGCACTCACACCAAGCCCACTCTTTGGAGACACGTTGTCATGTGCGCAGGGGCATGTGTTCCACAGGAATGAAGTTCAGTGGTATCAGAGACCTGGCTAACTACGCTCCAGAGAAGTTTATGTTGGGAGATCATAAGCACAGCCGAGGACTATGGCTTCAATCACTGCCCATCAGCTGAACTGCAGCAGCAGTTTGTGTTCTCGGTCTGCAGGAGTTCTGCCGACAGCTCTGTCTCACGTGCACTGAAGCAAATACAACTGTGGCAGTTGAAGATGTTATTACTCAGAGCTGTCTGCCCCACTTCTCTCCTAGCTGTTACTGTTGGTAGAAAGGTGCATGTACATATCTAACCTGCTCCAGTTTACAGCCTAGTATTTGAGCACAAGTCCATCTCCAGGGTATTACTTGCCAAAGGACTGTGAACAGTGGACTTAACTTGAGTTCCCTTCTCCAGGTGCAATAATACATTTGCCACATTAAAAGTGCAGAGATGTCAAAGTGCCAAAGCTTGAATCACCAGAGTTCATCTCTCAGAGCCCTTTGCTAGCCTACAACAAGAGGAGTTGAGCTAACCTCACAGCAAATGCCAGGCTATGTAGGGATAACAGCTGTGGCTGAAGGACTGGCTCAGCCACAGTAATTGGATCTTGTCTCTGAGCATACAGAGAGCTCAATCCTGCCCAAATTACAAAATTGTGTTAAACACATCCATCCACACACACATAACGTACAATTTTCATCAAGAAGCTTTCCACAAATCAATTGTTTGCATGATTACTGTCGAGAGTCTTGAAGATGGGATAGAAATTATGGCAAAATATTCTTCAAAGGTAGAGAGAAAAATTCAGCCTTCTATGACTAGGTCTCTGTTGTGTAGTTGTTGTACGAGAGAGATGGCACAGATGAGAAGTTGTTATTCCACTGTCTTCCCCCAGTACTCTGCTGCAATTCTGCCTGCTCCTTGTACTTGCTCAGAAGATTTTTGGCTTCTTGCAGATCCTGAAAAGAGTTTTCACCATATTCTTCCTTCAGCCACTGCCTGAACTGCAGAGATTAAACAGACAGATACAACATGACGAAGCAATAACAGAAGTCTTACACACAAGTAATATTCCCTCCGTCCCTAGAGAATTTCAAGAGCCTCTAAGAATACAAGCCATTTAAAAAAAAAAAAAAAAAGTAAATATTGCATGTCCTACAAAAGGAGCACAGAACGCACAGACAGAGGAACACACATGAAATCACTGAGATCCCTTACATTCCCTTAAATGACATACTTGCTTAATAGCTTGGGTGCCTGGAGTAATACCAAATAAGGAACATCCACTAGGCAAGGACATCCTGGACGTGTACAAGAAGATACAAGCAATGAGATGAGTAAGTGTGGACACCAGCATCATCAGCCCAAGTCACAACAAGCTTAAAGAACTTCAAAAGGTTAAAAGACCAGAAAGGAAACCACTCATATAGCTTCTTTCATCCTGATCTAACTAACACCTCTAGTAGAAATTGCACTGTAGACACTAGAAAAAGTAACTACTAGGAAGAAAAAGATCAGATTTAACAGCTATAGCAAAGGATCTTCTATGTTACTGACATGGATGACTGATGTTGGTATATGACTGAAGTACCAGGGTCATTTGAAGATGAGAAAACAATGCAGGGGCAGGGCAGTGATGCTGGGATATTCTCCCTGTGATTTCCTCAGTTTCCTGCAATTTTCAGCTCAGGTACTTTTGGACACTGAGCCAATATCTTTGTGCTTGACACCAAAAATACATGCTTTTCTTCTGCCACAGATTTTTGAATCCACGTATTTTTGCCACAATGTATCTGGATGCCAACATTATCCACAAGTATCTGTCATATAAAAAATGATTTTATCTGATTGAGACCAGTCAGCTGATGCCTGCACCTCACACCGCGAGTAAGAGAGGAAATCACATCCGTTCATCTCCTCTATTCCACTCGCTTTCACAGACCTTTGTCAGATTATTCTCCATCATTTCTTTGCCAGTTGAAGATCTGAGTGTACTTAGTCACTCATAATAACTTTGTTGTGCTTTTCTGTTAAAACAGCAAAAAGACACAGACCACAGCTGTTCTGTTCCAGTGGAGATAATATTCCTGTGAATTTTTAAAAGTCTTAACTTCCATAGCTTTATTCTGCTTGGGGATTACGGACCTCAGCTGTAAAGACCACTTACTTAAAGCCTGGGAGACAAGACCTTAGCAAAGTTATCGCCTCCTATTCCTAAAAGATCATAATAAGGCTGAGGAAAATCTGAAGCCTCAGGCCTGCACTTGGAAATCTGGAATTACTGCAAACCACGTGATCACCTCAGTGACTGAATCCCTCATATAAGATCGAGACCTGAGGGACTCCATCCCAGAAACCCCATGGGATACCACTCTGAACAGACTTAACAAAACAGCCATGGTGCTGAAATCACAAAAAAAAAAGTTCACACCCTTTGCAGATGGCAATATTCCACTGAATTCAGGTGTGCAGACACCTGCTAAGGATGTGGTTGTTATTAAGAGACTGTAGGAAACTACAGCCCAGCCAGTGACTACAGGTGGATATTTCTTTTTGCAAGCGACTGCCTCCCCCTCAGCAAAATAGGCTGGATGTCCTGTCCATCACAGATGAAAAAAGACGTTACTGTCTTTATCAAGCTATTTGCATATAGACTTAATTGTCATTGCTGTTTGCCCAGACCAATTTGCCCAGAGCAGAAATGACTGTAAGGGAGGAAGGAGACAAGTCTGGAAAGTCCCCCTCTTGACTTTTGTCTCTTAAAAACTCAGTTAACTTTATCATTTACACCAGTTCCAAACGATCCAGGAAACATTCTGTTAAATATTAAAAAAAAAAAAAAAAACAACCCTCAAATATTTACAGTTGCAGGCTGCCTTATGCAAAACAAATGGCAATTTCTGAACTCTGAACCTTCTGCAGCAGAACGATGGGTATATAATAATACATTGATATATATTTTTTTAATCTCATGTATTTTGCTTGGCCTCTGCTGTTGATTTTTTTAATAGTACAATCCAAGAAAGCCCAGATAACAATAGGCTGAGCAATGGAAAGCAGAGGGGACAGTCAGAGTAGGAAGCCACCGATCACCCATGGGGAGCAGGTCTTTTGCATAGAATGGTTGTTTTTAGATCTAAGAAACTCGTTTTATGACAATCGCTTTGCAGTCCTATTGTTTCCTTAATTATCCTTGCCTACAGAGCCTTAAAAGAGAAAAGGAGTCAGATTTGAGACTGTTCTCCACATCTGAATGTGGAATCTCAGTCACAAAAGGTATTGCTGCCAGAGGACATAGATGATAATGATAACCTAAATTAATTTTTGGATATCAGATTTCCAATTATGTTTTTTTTTCCTAATTACTGATTCAAAAGAACATGGGGAAAAAGTATTTTTATGCACCTTAAAAGTTGGTCTTACTGTTGCATCCTGATGTCCTTTCTCTTTACGTCTTCTCTTTAAAGGTTTAAATCTCGTATTGTTCTCCAGCGCAAAGAGTATCGCTAGATTGAGAGCATGGCTGGACAGAAGGTGTATTTAGATGTTATGCTTCGCCTTTACTCCTATCCCATATTCCTTCATACCTTTAGTTGTACCTGCACCTCCCCAGTGCAGCAGCCTTACCAAAGAAGTCACTTCCACAAAGCAAATGCAAGGAGTCAGACAGAACAGCCAGGCCCCAGAACAGCGAGAAGCAGCCCATCAACCAACCGTTCTGTTTCTCATTTCATTTGTTTGTAGGTTATACCTGATCAACATCATGCTTTTCGAAGTCCTGCAGCTGTCTCTGAAAGCCCATGTTAGGATTGGCACAGGATCTCGCCGCTCGGACCACAGACAGTGCATCTTCCCAGCCAAAGTCTGTGATGGTCATGATGTACGCAACCACCAACGTTACACTCCTGGAGACACCTGCAAGGCTGCATGAAAAATGAGGTGCAACAAACAGATGAAGTACAGCTCTACTTCAATTACAATTAAAAGCATCGCCTCCCAACACCACAGCAGGTTGCTGTGTTAATTGCCACCATAAGTAGTATTGTATTGGAGTTAAGGGGGGTTTTGGTACCTCGTTTTCAAATGAATCAGAACAAATCTATAAGAAGATTGAAAAGTGGGTTCTGAGTGATAATTCATGTTAGACTAGAAAGGAAGGAAAAAACATTGTTCACAAAAGGGGAGGAGAGCATCCATTTCTTAGATAGATTTGGTTTTGAATGAGCTAGAAGCAGGTTAACCAGTCTTCTGCCTATACAGATCAAAGTGCTGAAATAAGGCTGTTCCCTCCTCCTCCTCATGACTAAAAGTTCCATTTTATGGGTTCAGAAATTATCTGAATTGTTTAAATGCATGAGTCTGATTGCTTGAGCCCTTCCTATTTTCTATGCACTGTGTAACTTAGGTTCTCCAGTAACTCCAGTTTCCTGAAACACTGGGATAAAGTAAGAATCATTCCCCAGTACTGGTTTGACTGCTCTGGAAAAACTCTCAACTCATACTATCATAAGTATATATAATGAGCTCGGGCTGCATTTATACCAGATTCTTTCACCTGGCATTTCCAAACACCTCACACTCTTGAAGTATGCCACAAATTTAAATATACACTTTTTATCACCATCAGAATTCAGACAGACTATCCATCTTACATACACAGAGACTGACCACATGACTCACGCACGCCCTGCCATGAGCCAGTAACAAATTGAGGATTTATGCTCCGGGCCCATTAATAAGTTTGGTGTTCAGATCATGACATGACTGATTCCAGATACATACTCAGATATGTCACTTGGACATAGAGCACAGACTACAACCAATAGCAGGGAACAAGAAAAAACCCAGAGTAGGATTTCCTTTTTCACTCTGCATACTCCCAAGAGCATCTCTCCAATCAGAGACTCATTATTAAGAAATGCAATTTTTGAATGCTTCAGCAGATAGAGAAAATATAAATCAGCTTATTTTCAGAGGGCTTTTTTTTTTTTTAATAACAAAACACTGAAGTCACCAAAATAGTTTGTTACAGAAATTGATTCAATTATTAGGATTATGGAAATCTTTAGAAAAACAATGATTAACAACAAGAATAAAACAATAAGATCTCTGTAGTCGAAGAGATTTTTTATTTTGTTAGGAAAGATCTATAAAAAGGTTTGATTAGGAGAGAACATATAGAATTTCTCATTCTTCCTGCACCTCCAGGCAGCTGCCCAGCGTAGCCATTCAAAAGCCTTAGCTGCACAAGGCATTAATAACATTTGTACGTCCTTCTGAGGCTCTTCAAATAACAACAGGACTTCAGTTCAGGTGGATTTTGCTGCAAAATGGAGATGAATGGTAACTTTTCATTAAAATGAGAATTGTAGGGGTTGGAAGGGACCTCTGGAGATCATCGAGTTCAACAGCCTTGCTGAAGCAGATTCCCTACAGTAGGTTGAGCAGGAAAGCTTCCATGTGAGGCTTAAATATCTTCTGAGAAAGACATACATTTAGCCCAAAATGTCTAGCCATGCAGATCACAATAAAGAGCCACCAACATGTTGTCAGTGTAGCAGATAGAAACCTTGTTTTAATAAAACAATGAGGTTTTTTTTTGTCTAAGAGAGAACTCTCTACTTCCCATCTTGAGTGAAGATGAACACACAAGTAAAGGCATAGAAACCCTTAAGAAGATTCTTTAGACAGTGGTATACATACCAATGAACTAGGCAGCCTTCACCTGTAAGCCGGCACTCATGAATAAATTTGATGCTTTCTCTGAAATGCCTTGCCCTGAAAACAGAAGCAGAAAGGGAATAAAGAAAGTGCCGTATTTAGTAAAATCACTACTTAGAAAGAAACGCATCCGAAAGCTCACTTAATCCTGTTTCTAGAATTTAGAAGTGAACACAGGACTTACAAGGTAAAACTCAGTATCCTCCAGTGAAATCCAAAATTCACTTGGCATAGTTATTCACCGTGCTACCTGAAGGAGGAACTGCTATCTTAGGCACTACAGTGTGATCATTGGCAAACACTTTGTTCTGATGAACAGCAATTCTGTGCTTCAGTTTATGTTTTATTCCTCTAATGACCTGACCTCACACCTCCCAGATGTCAGGTGAAACAAAGTGCAGCTACATGAACAATTCTCAAAGTACACTGTCTCTCACAAAGCAGCATCCTGCTTGCCAAACTGCAACTTAACGTTTACTTCACATCTTCCTTCAAACCGTTCACTAGCACACACCTAAATGTTAGAAGCTTTTGCAACACGAAATCTTTCCCTTTTGTCCCTGGTACAAAAAAATTCTCTGTTCAAGTCTTGGCAACCTCAGCCCTTCCCATCTCCTCTCCTCACACCTCGAGGTCTCCTTGTTATTTAGAGTAGCAGTCAATCCCTGTCTGCAGCCTACTTTTTGTTAAGCACTATTCAAGAAGAAACAAAAAAGAGATTCAGCTCACAAACACTGGGATTTGTACACACACTGCTCTTCATGCCCCTTCACCTTAGGTAAGGCAAGCCTGAAGACAAAGAACTGGCAGCTTCCAATAGCTGGGCAGCTGACTGCAGGCATCTCAGCAAGATGCAACCTCACCTCTTTGTAGCCCAGCCCCAGGGTGCTCACCTTGCCTCTGCCTTTCAGGCTGCAAAACTCTTGGGGCTGTCTACAACCTACCACAGAAGCCAGCAGCAACTTTTGGCTCAATTCAGCGAGTTTTCCACAGCATTTGAGTGCTCCTGCACTTTAAGCTTGCAAACAGCAGCACAGAGGAGATTGCTTCTTACAAGGTACTCAATACCAAGCTTACTGGCAGAGAGGAACCTGAAAAAGCACTCTGCACTTAACACCCATTAATCACAATGTCCTGCATTCAAGATGCTTCCCCACTCTAAGTATATATTACACCACAAGAAAAAGAAAACTCAACCCAGCAGCCACAGAAAAATCAGGAATGCCCATATAAGAGGAAACTTCCCTTCCTGCCCAACAGTGAAGCTGCTGATATTACAAGCACTAAGAGCTGGAGAAGGACAACAGTAATGCATGAGTGCCTGTGGAACTCGCAAAGGCGATGAAGTCTAAACTGACATACCCAAAAAGAGGAACCATAAAGCCCAAGGATCTTTCTTCAAGGCAATTCATGTTTCACTGGATACACTGTAGAGAACACAGCCAACAGAAACCTGAGTGACTTAAAAACTTGAAGGCATGATGTAGCCTCAATCTTCAGGGCAGCACTTATACTCAGTAATTTTTGTTTTTCAAGAAACTGATCAAGTACACAGGATGAATGAAGGAGAGTGAGTAAGCCTAGTGAATGCATTTCTAAACCTAGACTGCTGCTCCAAGACATTTTCACTAGCTGAGTTGCAACACATCACGACATTTAAGCTTGCCTGTTGAGCACAGGCAGCTTCACAAAGGCAACTCAAGAGGACAAATGAGACTGCGCTGTCTGTGCAAGAGGCACTGCTATTACACAATGAAGGAGTGCTTGTCCAAGTGGTTTTGATCAGATGAAACTTGGTTAGGGATGGACTGATATCCTGATTTCATACAGCTATCTTTCCTCCTCTCCAGAGAACAGGGCCAACAGAGAAGCTCCAAGCATCAGTGAACTCATTTCAAAGATCTAGGCACAAGTTTTGGTTAAACACTTCAGTGCTTTGGTTTGAAAAGCGTCTGTGAGTAAGCACAGCATCTTCACAAGGTATTAAATATAGGTAGCAGTGAACTCCATGCACTCAGTTTTATTTGTCCTTCCTTATTGCTGACACTCAGTCTGCTGATTCACTGCTAAGCATCTGCAGGCATTCATGAAAATACAAAGAGAAATAACCAAGCTTAGAGCCAGAGCTGCTCTGCGGAATGACAACCACTCCTTACCTTCAGTCACAGAAAAGGAAAAACGTACTTCTCCAGAAGTACATGGTTTTTGCTGACTCCAGTAAAGATTGTTATGTTTACTGTTACCAAAGTTACCACAAACTTTTTTTTACCACTTTTTTACCACAAAAATCAAGACTGAGAATAAGTTAACTCTGTGGAAAGTGCCACAGACAGAAGAATGGCAAATCCTACGTTAACTGCAAAATCACTGATTATCATCTGTAACAGGAAAACACTTGACACACGCCTTGAATTACAACCTGTTTCTTGGACTGAGCAGCTACTTCAAGACATTTCAGTATGCAATATCTGACTTTTACATCTCCCAGCTTAAATGTGGGTACTGAACTGCAACATCTTCAGGGTGAAAAACACCACAGGGATAACAACCAGCAGAGTGTTCCTACCACCAGGATGTGAAAGTTGTCTAAGCTTATGCACTGGCTAACCAGGTAATCCAAGATTTGCCAGAGGGCTGAGTTAAAATATCAGCTCTAAATATCACAGTTGCTAGTCAGTCTTCTACAAATAACTATCAAGATTAAAAGGAATGCATGCAAAAACAGATAGGAAGGAATATCTTGATGTTACATGATGATACAGCTAAATTTGTTTTCTTAACAGGCTTCCATATTGTCACCATTAACGGCCTGACAGTTGGATGTTAATTCCTTAGAAACACAGCCTAAGACAATTAACTAGAACAGCTCAGAAACAGAAGATTAGATTTCTACAGAGTACTTTTTTAGTAACAGGCTCTGTAGGGAATGGCAGCTCTGAGGAAGACAGTGGTCCAAGGTAAAATTCACACTGTCCAGGGAAACATGCATTTGACTCCTAGGAAGCACCTCAGATCTCAAAGGCAACTGCTTCATTCCTATACTAGGTAGGGTAAGAACACAGAAGCAGAGCTTTTGAGCCACTCTGGCAAACATTAGCACATTAACAGGGGAATCCCTATTGCATTTCACTGGCAATTCATCCCTCTAAGAAATGTATCCACTGTACAAGCTTACTACAAGTGAACGTGCATTACACATACAAGAAACCAAAGCTCCCCTCACAAAAATTCAGCTCAAATGAATTAAGAGCTCACAGATTCAAAATTCAATGAGTAAGGGCCTTTTGTTGAACACTTTCAACCCAAAAACTGGAAAACAGTAACCAAGTTTCAGAAACTTCTAACAAACCTGTTATTTGGCCAGACAAGTAAGACACGAGCAGATGTCCAGTCAGTTGTACCACTCAAATTGCTAAGAAAACACAAGAACCTGCAACACAAAATGGTGCTATACTTTTTTTTCTTGAGACCTCCAAAGTTTTTTTTTTTCCAGATAATGGAGTAGATATGTAAGGATGCTGCAGAGAGACATACTCCCTTTCCTGTTCCTCAGTTACATTCCCTAAACAAAGGGTGCACATAAAGCAGCTACTCATTCCCAGCTAAGATTGTCATAGCCTCTAAGTCTGAAGAAGAATTTCCTCTTGCTTTCAGAGGACTGTGTGTGCACAGCAAGCAAAAATACTGCTTGTGGGCATCATGATTTGACTTCGCCTCAATTTCTGCACTCTATAAAGCGAAAAAAGAAAAATCAGTTACTCATCAAGTTTTATTTTAAGTGATAAAATGTCTCAGTATTAGAAGTAATGACGTTTTCCTGCAACCACCTGATACCAAAGCAAGAATTGCAAATGCCTTCAGCGTAACAGAAACAATACTCATGCAAATATTGTATCTTCTTACTGAAGCTTTAATAGCTCTGGTACCATGCCAGACAGTTGAAGCGCTGGGGGTGGTTTTATAATGTAACTCCTTGATACTCAACAGCAAGGGAAAGGCTGAGCGGGACGATTAAAATCATCAGAAATGTTGTCCCCTTTACTTTCATTCCTGAAATGATCCTGATCTCTATAAACAAATGGAGAATATTTTCAGAAATGAGACGGATCTCAGAAGACCAACAAACAATACGATATGTGAATATTTTCCTCTAATCTCAATTTTTTCTCCTACACAAAAGGACTGAATTTACATTTAATTTATGTTTAAGTATCAAGGTCACAAATCTGGCTGACTGCGCTTGACAAAGGCAGTAAACTATCTGTCTTCTCATTACAGACCAGCATTGAGAAGGTAGGGTTCTGGAACAGGGATTTTATTTATTTAAGATTATGATAGAAACACACCAGAACGAGAAAGCAAACCAATTACATATCAAGTGTCACACTGGAATCTTTCTAGGGTATGAGAAATATACTCTCTAAAAATATTCACCGAAAGCATCAGCCGGAATACTGCTGTGATGTGAGAGAAAAGCAGTGCTGCATTTCCTTCCGTACGTACCAGGCCTCTTTCAAGTACTTATTTCTCTACAAAACTTTCTGTCAGGATGTGGCTGAAACCCCCCTCATCTCTCCCCAACATAAACACTGAGCTCAAGAGGAAAGAGTTGGTCACCATCCAAGTTCTCTTAGAAAATTTGTTTTGATTTCTCTTTGGAATCAAGGTCTGCTATGCAACTTCAGTTCAGTGGTTCAAAACATTAAAACCAAGGTCAAGTTAATCAGCATTTCATGAATGTGAGCAACCATAAGAAAAAGGCTGGCACACAATAGTTTCAGTAAATACATCTCCAGGGCAAGAATCACCCCAGTGCAGACAAATTCCCTATCATGGCAGTCTACTGATAAGAGTAGTGGGGCCTTCAGGAGTAGACGCAAGTCATCCGGAGCACACAGTTGCCAGAGCAGTTTGCATACTGAGACTTCATCTCCAAGACACACCGTGAGGAATTTAATTTAACTCTTGAAGCACCAGACTTCAGAGCTCTTTCAAATATTTTTCCTTTCTTCAATGGCTAGAGATAATGCTTTAGTAAGAAAGAAGAGGTAAGAAAAAAAGGTTTACAAAAGCAATGGTTAGAACAATATTTCTTGCTGACAAACACCAGAAATGAACAAAGAGTGCTTATATACCGACCCTCCTATAAAACCTTACACAAAAGAGCAGGGTCAGAACCAAGGCAGCTGCAAGAAAACATTACTGTATTTTCTTAGCAGTTGAAAAACACATTAGTGGAATATTTGCGAGAGATCAGAATTAGATCTTTTAGATCATTATAAAATAGGCAGCCAACTACTGAAGGTCTTCTGGGGTGTTGCGTTTTATTTTTTAAGGAAAACTTACAAGTTTTGTGAGGGTGAGTCAGCAGCAGGAATGCAGAGGTACTTCACACCCTGTGTAAAGAAGCAAAAAAGAAATGAGACAAAAACATCCAAGTTAAATACTCATTCACCACTGCTTAAGACACAATGTAGACTGGTGCAGTCTTGACTTTGGAGGAAGGCATATCCTTGTTTAGACAAGCAGAGACCATCTCTTGTGTTTTAAAGCCGCTTTCACATCTACCTTGTTGCCTGGACACCAGAACATAACTTAGCCAGGTTTATTCCAAGGTCCAGTAGCAAGATTTTTCAAAAATTAGACTTTTTACTAAAAAGGCATATTTTTTTCTCCAAAAATATCATTTTTCATACTTTTCTACTAAAACTAAGTTGTTGCCTGCTCTTCCCTTTCTCTGAACGAACCCTACAATCTAAAATTCTGATTAGCAATTTCTTTTCATTCCACACAATCATTTTTCTTTTCCTACCTGCTAAAACAAGCAAAAGGTAATGTGTTTTGGAGAAGAAAATGTTCGGGGGGCATTTTTATTTATTTTTATCATTATTATTATGGAAACTTCAAGGACACTCACAAAATATATACTTTTCTCCCACGGAGTTAGCCTCACTTCCTTAGTCAGCTATCTTAGTAAGTTACAAGATCAATTAGGGAAGTTAGGTAAGCATTTCTGATGCATTTTAAGTGACACTGGGTATATTTAAAACAATACTATAATCATACGCTACTGCTTTGCATTGTCAACGTTCATTTTAACTCATTCTATTTTCAAAGCTCATTTTGCCCCCGTGACCGTTAAGAAAAAGAACACCTCCATTTGACAAGTCAGCTAGATATGCTTTCAGAACTTCCAAGAACACAGGCTGCACCTCATTCACTGCAAGTCTTTCAGTATCCAAGATAAGTAGATTTGTGAGAATTTTTCAGGTGTACTTGTAAAGACAAGGACTGACAACAGAGTCCACCAGAAAATGCATCTCTGTTTATCTTTCTGTAACAATGCAAAACCCCTTAATAACCTTGCACTCTCAACCATTCACACACAGGAAAAAAAGATAAAATATTTATTTACAAGAGATCCTTCCAGTGACATTCGCCAACAAAGCAGAACATAATACACATCTATCAGGCCTTTCATTTCCAAGGTGGGGGAGCCGCGTGTGAAATGTTCATTGCTCAACTATGATGGCTACTTCAGGCAGCATCTTCTCCAGTGCTTCAGTGCTTCACTCAGCTAACTCTGAATCCTCCTCTGTAAAAGCATTTTGTTGTTTCTCTTGCCATCTCACATAAAAATATAAGCACTTTTGTAAGTGGTCCTGACCTGCGGCAACATGCCACATCATCATGTTAATCCTGCACAAGATGCATGAACTACACCACTACATCTGAGATGACGTCTTGATCCCTCACCTCTGGCTCTTTACCATCGCTTCCATGAAGCACCAGCTATTTTCTCAGGCACCAGAACTTCTTAGGCTAGTGCCAAAGCCACACAGTTTGGAGAGCCTGCCCTGTCCCCTCCTATGCTTTTACCAGATGTCCTTGCCCTTGCTGCCCACCAGGTGCATGCCACAAACCAGAACGCATCCACTTCAGTCCAGGCTTTCTGGTTTGGAAAAGACAGCCAGAGCACAGAAGGATTTGCAGACGGGTGCTGAGCACAGAGATGTGGCAGTGCCAGATGAGGGAGACAGAACCATAACGACAATGCCGAGACAGTGACAGAACGTGGCACTTCGTGGGACATCTGCATGGCAGAAGGCAGCTGAGGGGAGAGAGAGACTGGGAAGAAAAGCAGTTCACAAGCCAAAGTCGCTCACTGCCAAAGGGAACTGCATGAACAAGTGACAGTTTATACTGCTCTGTGTCAGGATAAGGGATGCCTGCTGTGGGACACCAGGATGGCTTCACAGCCATAAGGCAATGCGCAATGGCTTGTATAGACACATTCACTAAGAAACATGTAATAGCAGTAGCAATACATCCATCAACTGGCTGCTGAGCCAAGGCTGGTAATTATATTTTGACAGGTAATTACAACAATCATCTTATATGATACATCTGAGAGGTTCATCTCAGACGCTAGTATGACTTCAAGTGAGTCACTGCAGTAAATCAGGGCCTGTGACCTAAAAGTGAGTTTACATCTTGTTCTGTCCACCACACCTCTGTATAACTCCATGCCATTAACTTTGTACCACCAAGAGCAAAAAAAAGAGGAAGAAAACTAAAGGTAGGAAATAGTTAATGCTGGCACACATTACATGCCTCTGATATAGGTCTGCTCCTATAGCACAGCATGACTCAGGTTGCTCTACATATTTCAGAAGCTATGGCACATGCTGAGCACTCTTCACACATTGAAGTGCAGAGGGGCTTTCAGATCATGTTCACTTTAAAAGCAGAAGTAGTACCAGCACAAGTTGAAGAGCCATCTTATTCTTTTTTTGGTCATGGCTGGCTAGTTCCCACTACCACAAGCAGGCATGAAACTAGCCTACAACAGACCACATATGGTACTGAATGGCTCATCCAGAGCCTCTTCTTGGAGGTCTTCAGCACCACTTCCAGTGAAGTAGCACTGGCACACCTTCCGTTACCACGCTCACAGATGCTCAGCATCAGCCAGCAAGTCTGATTAATACAGCCTCTGAAAGACTTCTCAAAGAGAAGATGTTTAAAGTTACTGGAATTTGGTATTTTGAACAAGGTGTTTCAGATGCACGGTGATTTTTGGAAGGCTGTGGTGATGGACTCCACTCTGAGGAAATTATCACACACTCAACTCAGAAATAGTTAGAGGTGGCATTTCAGAAGTACTATACAGTCACTTAGCCCCACTCTCCCTCTCAAAATAAATAAATAAATAAATAAATAAATAACAGCATAAAACTCTGACTTTGACCCAAGCAGCTGAACAAGAGTTGGTAACTCCTGAGGATCCTACCCTACCACCAAGTTTTGGTTCTCGATGTTTAAACAATACTAGAATGAAATATAATTCATTCTAATGGTATAGCTGACATACAGCAACTACACAAGCTTGTATGGGGGCAACTATTCACAAATTAGACCCAAGGGTTGTTTTTTATTTTGCTTCTTTGTGCACAGATATTTGTAGTTTGACTGCTGGATTAACTTTCCCTTACATGCTGGATAAACATTTTTTAAAACATACTGGCAATAGGAAGATGTTTAATAACTGAACTATTTGTTGTTGTTTTTTGTAAACAACAGCAATCAACAAGGATCCTAACAGTACTTGTGTATTTGTGCCCCAAGACATTGCTATCATTCCTGTGTGCGTATCTTGCGGACAGATAACATATAAAAACTGTCTTAAAGGGACCCCTCAAAGCAGAACAGCTTATGTCAAGAGAACAAGTACATAGGAACAAATTTTAATTAGAGTATTAGCACACAAGATAGGTACAGACACCACTAGTTACCTAGTAGAGTTCACTTGCCATTCTGAAACCACAAGGCGTAAGATGTAGGCAGGCAACAATTAGTGAAACACAGTAACTAAAGCAGAGCAAACTAAAATCAAAAGATTGTTTAAAAAGTCAAGCAGACCACCTCCTAGTGAAAATTTCAACAACCTCCAGACCATCACCTTGTCAGCAGTTTCATTCAATAAGCTTTAATCTGGTTGTACATGCAATATCCAGAGTTGATCCCAAGTTCCACATTAACTAAGACAAAACACAAATTTAATGACACACTGTCTGTAAGTCCTGGTTTTACTTATTAATTTTAAATGAATCACCTTGCTCTTTATGAATGACAGTTCCCTAAGAACTGTTTGGTGGAGGAAGGCCAGAACAGGCAAAATCACAATATTTTTCAAAGCACAGAGAAAAGCTTACAGTTGTAAGAACTGCTGAAAAGTAGTATTATTTTAAATTGCACGTGAAGTTATAAATCGATCTCACTGAGTACTGGTGCTAATTTGTTATTATTCAACCATTTCTGTCATCTGTGTCTTATCTCTCAAGTTTTTTTTCAGATTATCAGAAAATCAACCCAACTTTCTCATTAAACCGAGGTAACAAAATATTCCATACACTAACACAAAAGTGTTTCTCAGGTAACAAAATATTCCACACACTAACACAAAATAAAACCTTGTTCTCAGTGAATACTCATCAGCTCATATCTAAGTTTCCAGATCAATGAGACGCTGAACACAGCTTTCTTCTGCCCATCTCTTGATTCACCACTACTCTCCAGATGTTTCTTTTATATCACCACTGGAGAAAAGAAAGCGAGCAGTCACATCTGCCAACAAACCTTCCAACGCACACACAGTTCTCTAAATCTTTTCATTATTATTCACATGATGATCCTAACTGATGCCTAATCAATTAAAAATCTTTCTTTTCAAGTGCTAAGATTATAAAAATATTAATAAAACCTTATTTACTTTTCTGTTTTCTGTTTCAGCAGACAGAGTAACCACCAAAACTAGATTTCTGTCTCTTAGGCCCTGAAACTAAATGCTACAGTTAAACCGATACAGTGAGAGCTAACAAAACTAGAGCAAGTATTCTGATTTCAAGATTGTCAAAGTTGAAACAAGCGAGAGTTAAGTAAAATTTCTAAAATTCACTGGTATTTGAGAAACAACAACACTGGCACAATTTCGGTGACTCCAGAACTGAAGCAGTTGTGCAACAATGAACATCGGGGTATTAAAAGTAAAAGGGTTCGGGCACGCACAGAGACTTTACACCAAAGATAGTATTGGAACAGCAGGCATTTTCAAATTTGTGTTTATTTTTGAGGTCAGTCTACTAAGATTGGAAATTGAATAGGAATTGCACCATCAAAAAAGTCAGTAAGACTAAAACAAGAACTTCCTAATTTCTTTAGCTGCAAAAAAAGATCATTATATCTTTGTTATCAAATCCAGTGTTTCACAGACCGCTCAGGAAAGGTAACAGTTCAATTCCTTAACGAGTGCTCAATCTGTAACCTATTTACCTCCTTTTTAGCTTAAAAAGTACTCCCTCTTCATTTTAACTAAAAGCGTACAAACTGGCATTCAGGATTTTGTAGAAGAACAGTAGCAAAATGACACAGCCACAAGTACATGTCGGATAATCCGGTCAGTGACTGAAAATAAGATCTCTAAAGAACACACAAGTTTAGTCCTAATACCAAGAAAAACTTCAACTCTAAACATGAGAAGGTGCAAAAAGCAGTACTGTGAGAGAAGGGCAGCACCTATACGGATGTCTTCTTTTCTACGATGAGAAAACACATTGCAAGGTGATTCAGAATGATGCACAGTTCGATGAAATCATACCAACTTACTTGAGAAATAAAACAGCCCAGTAATCTTTATACAAAACTCAGTACTTCTAGCAGACGTTTTTTAGAACACTGTCCCCTCTGTTATTTGTACGTGCTACATTTCTTTTTTACATTGTAATTAATATTAGAAATGTGAACCTAGAGTTTAGGATGTTAAAAGAGAGGGGAGAAAGAAGGAAAAAAAAAATAACATCAAAACCAATATTTCTATTCCCCTAGGAGGGATAGGGGAAAAGGTTATCAAGGCTATTTAGAAAAAAAAAATCTTTAAAAAGAGCAGGATTGTATTTTTGGCAATACATCTCTCTATATTTAAATTTATGTAAATATGCTCTCAACGACTTCCAAGAATTTTTTTTTTTTTTTTTTTTTACACCTAAAACCCTAAACTTAAATATGTGAAGCCAGATGCAAATAGAAAACCTCTAGCACCTGGCAAGTTCTTTCAGGTTAGTCAAAAGCCATGTGTTAATTTGAGTCGTCACATCAACAGATGAGGACAGGACTTATTTTTGTTTAGGGGCATTTCAGCAAAAAAGCTAAAGTGGGAAACAGCCAGCACAAAGCTTCCTCAAGCCAAACCAACAAGAGTTGATGAAGAGTTTTGTCCAGTAATACACCAAACTGAACAAGCTAAACTGAAAACCATTCAACCGTTTGTTTGTCCTTTCAGTTGCTTTCTGCAGCAAGCACCAGTGGTGGCGATTTTATTAATGACTCATAGAAAATACATTTGTGCTTCAGCAAAAAAAAAAAAAAAAAAAAAAGTCTGCAAATTGACTTTAGTGAACAACACACTCAGGTCTGATTCTGAAAATATATAAATGAAATTGAAAATACATGAAGAAAATGAACTACAGAAAGCTCCTGCAACTTACACATTTAGTACGTACTGTCTTGTATAAACTATTTTATTAAGACTAAGTCATGGTTGTTTGTTGCTTCATTTTATTTTGTTGGTTTTTTTGGTTTGTTTTTCTTTTTTTGGAAGGGGAGGTATTCGTTTTGGGGTTGCCTCTTTTTTGTTTGTTTGTTTTTGCAAAGTCTGTATTCTCAGTACCACATTTTGAAAAGTCCCTGTCATTAAGGCTGCAAAGTGCAAGTCAAATGTAATCTCTATTCAATCTACCTTCCTAACATAATGTTGAAACACTGAAAAGTTACGGCTCTGACTTGACTTATGAAGAGCTTTGTATATCATTTCTAATTCTAACTCTGACCTGGCTTACCTGAAAGAATGAGAAGCGTGAGAAAACACCAATAACTTCACACTTTTCACCTCCTTCAGGACCCACAAGAGTATTCACAGGACTACATACTTCAGCTGAGAGTATGGACCTTGTTAAGGCCTTTACTAGATGTTTTACCCAATGCCCCAGGCACATTATGGTGTATCTAACAATGGAGCACTGCCTGTCACACTTGTCCCTGATCCCTAAGGGGGCTCTGAGTACTACAATAAAGCAATGTGTCCCATCTACATTTTTGTCTCAGGAAATGCTGGAACACAATTACTACACCTCAGGAGCACGTTCACATCTACGCACCTGGATTAACACCCTCAGCATAATCTCTTTGGCACAGCGCGAGTCTCTGGCACAGTACCCAACCCACCTTGGCATCTGCTAGGCAAAAAATCCCTTGTACAAACAACTGCAAGCTTCCAACATTCTTCATTCCCTCTTACCTATCATTTGCCATTAAAGGAACACGCTTCCCCTGACACAGCTAGTGGGCACTGAGCAATTCAAGCAATGAACTGATTTGATTGCATCATCACCACAGCAGCATCCACCAAGGGTAGATCCTGATGAAGACCCAGCCTAACAAACTTCAGAAGTTGCTCTGCAGATGTCTCTTGGAGTCTCCTTAGTTGGGCATCAAAGTCATTTTTGAAAAATTAGTCAGAGCTCCTAACTCACAAGCAGAGCCAAAGCCAGAAAGGGCATTACTTCAAACTACAGAAAATCTTCTGGTGACACTACACCTGAAAGAAAGATGGTACCTATTTTGCTCAGCATGGTCTTCTGAAACATCTCATGAGGGGAAAACCTCACCCAAAAAGCACTGAAATACCATAAAAGAAAGTTAATTAGTTTTATTAGAAGAAGCAACTTCCATACTTCACCTCGATGACGGCACAAAGGCTGAAAATTGATGGCTTCCAGTAGTGGCAACACTGGTAATATGAGAGCTTACCACTGTAAATGGAGAGGCAACAGTCTAACCTGACTAAATAATTTGCTGAGCTGATCTTAATGCAACAGCAACGGCCTTATGATATATTAGCAACTCTGATTTTGAAGACTTTCTTTCCATCCCACTCTTTAATAGTTCCCATAAGTCTCTGGACAGCAGAGTCTGTGCGTAGAATATGCTGCCAGTCACATGAAGCAGGGATCTCTTTCATCATGCCATTGAGATGCCATTTTCATATATGAATGGGTTTCTCCAGCTCAAGGTTTCTGTATGCTGTCCAACACAGTAATGCAGTTTTAACAGACTAGTATTTCTCACTGAGCCACATCTGTCCAGAATTAGCATATGCCAGCTGTTTAAGTTTCCCTGCTTTTTCCTTTTTTAGTTATTTCACTATGAGAAGCGGTATGCTTCTGGGCCAGGACAAACGCTATCCAGACCGCTTTGTTTCTGTGTGGGGATATTCCTTCACATTACAGAGCCAAAGAAAAAAGTGGTTTTCAACACTTCCAGAGCTGTCAAGAGGCATGACAGTTTTGGGTTTTTTTTTCCCTTTTGTTTCAGCAGTTAGTCCCCAATGCATAAACACAAAAAAAAAAAATCCAACAAAAATATTTATCTATGTTGAAGCAGACTATTTGAATTGTGGCAGATTAGTTTGCTTTCTTTTTCTTATTTATGCAGGTTTCTAAGGATGATCTTTACACATTTGCAAGACTATGATGTCCAGCTGGAACTGAGTTAAGATTTACAACATCCAACCAGGCCTTGAAAAATGAAATGAGATCCAGATCTTGATGCAGGCAAACATGAATGCATTGTCTATACTAGGCCTGCAGGATATGACCATTCAAGAACCGTGCAGTTGTGGCACTTAAGGACATGGTTCAGTGGGCATGGTGGTGACTGAATGACAGTTTGACTTGATGATCTTAGGAGAGACTTTTAAGATCTAATTTAATCTATGATTCCATCTCAAAAATATTTCTCAGCTTTCAACAGGCAATCAGCCATTTAGCTCTTAAGTTCCAAGCCAATTTGTTCTTTGCATTTTTTAATTTGTAAATTCCACTTCATACATTCTCTTGTTATTTCCACAGCTGAAACTTTCTCACCCTTACTACTTTATAAAAGGTATATCACAGTATTCAGCGCAGAAAACTGCTGCTGAAAAGTTATTCAGCTTCTCTGTACAGTACTATTTTTCTACAACTCCTATACTTCACACTGGTTCTGTTCTAATTACAGCATATTTTTGTTGACCATGCTGTTTTATAAACATGTCTTTCTGTTTACCCAAGGAGCAGGAAAGACTGTTCTTAAATAACAGCAGCGTTTTGACTGTGCTTTTCTCTTTTGGTTTAGTTTCTCAAGGATAGAGTATTTTCAGTCCTATTTCTACTGGACCATACAGTTTATTCTCAAATACACAGTTAGTTGTGCTGGCTGCACAAGCAGACTGGGCAAGACACACAGCTGGCTTAGTAATTCACTCCTGACTAACTTGCCCTGCGACTACCTCCCAGTTTTACACAGTCATCAATTCAGGAAAACAAGGAGAAAAGTCGCTGCTCTGGAGACAGCACATACCAGATTAAGATGACACTGTTGATGGCATCAGAATACTGAAGGAAAGAAAAGCAAATAACTCTGACGTGATGGTGTTTTTTTTTCTGGTTAACTGCAGAGTGAGGATTAAAACTACCTATGAGATAGTATATTAAGAGAGTTAGAGGGAAAAAAGAGTAGATGCTTCACAGGTTTCAAGATATTTTCTCAGCAAACAGAAGACACTGCAGCTTTCAAAAATCCAATGCTTTAAGATCACTCATCTAAAGGAGAAATCTGGCCAGCCACAAGACTCAAAATATTTATCACCTGGACACAGGCCGGCTATTCACATGAAATAGGGATGTCTAAAACTTATGAGAACTTTTGATACTGGGCAGAGAAAAGTGATAACATGCTGAACACCCAGAAAACCAGGCATATTTTGTCACAGTTTTACTTCCATCAAATGATTTCACACACAGATACACTATTTATCTGAAAAAGGGCACTAAAATAAAAATAAAAGCAAAACAACAGAAAACACAGAAAAAACTCACAGGCATACAGAAACAGAATGCATGCAAAACCCTGCTCCTAACACAATATGCTGCAAACAGCTCCTGCAAACACAGAAAGCTGTTGTGACAGAGGACAGTACAGGGATGTCCAGGCACATTCTTACTGATTTAAGATCCACGATGTTACTGGAATATCTCCAAGACGAGTGTAGCTGCCTGTGGTACAGCTCTGGTCAGTCTGACAATGAGAATGCTATACATACATTAATCCCAAAGGACTCCACAAATACAGGTGACCAGTAATGCATTTTAAGCATTTACTAAGTCAAACTTCTGGTGTTAGTTAAGAGAGGAAAAAAAACAAAATTATTAATAACTAGCAAACGTGTGGTGAACCACGTGAAAGAAGCTGGCAGTTTCAGTCCATTACTGGACTGATGGACAGGTGCCTACAGTATACTCAGCACTCACAGCTGGCACCTCAGAGCATCTCGGACAGACTGAGAAGTGCTCAGACATGGAAGTACAAATCTCAAACATCTTTGCAGTTTACTTGAATTCACTTCAAACAAATGTGGAGCACAAGAAAATTCACCACTGCCTTGACAGTATTTTTCAGCAACTACTTATCCTCCCTATTAAAAACCTTGTTTACTTCCAACCTGAACATGCATACCTTCATTTTTTATTCTGAAACTGTTTCTCTGCATGGGAACCTGAGGACTGTAATCAGGTAATTCCCTGCCTTCTTCCATAGTTATCAGCCTCTGGGACAGTTTGAATGGCCACAAAAATAGAATAGCTCCTAGGAGTCATGCCATAGGCCTTCCTGCATTACACACAGCAACTACTGCACAGTGCAGAAGGGGAAGCATTTTTATTTTCAACAGTATTTAAGCATGTGTGTGCAATAGAAAGAACAGGGAAAGAATAACTGTTAAGGATGCTGCAAGTTCAGCTGCTTGCAGATGACTGCCCACAGCAGTACACACTTTCCACAGTGAGAAGCAGTTCTGTTGAAACAGTTGCACAACCCACACCAGCATCCTTCTTAGGTTGGGCAAGCATCCATCTCCAAGTACCATCCCTCCAGACAGGATCAAACACCTGGAAATTCCACAGTGAAACAACCCGTAACCAAATTCTTATAAGCAAGATTAAGAAGATTTGCCTTCATTTCCTTCACTTAGCTCAACCGGCACAAATTTAGTTAGGTTTAACTCCAGGTTTAAAGGAGTAGAGTTAAAAGTCACCAACACGACTTTGCTGCATGTCTTACTCAACAGTACTAGCAAGGTAGGTTTGAATGTGTTAGGTTTTGTATCCTCTGACAAACTGAAAAGCTCTAGTAAGTAAAGCACCACTGGGGCTTCACAGGAATGTCTCTTGGGGGCCATTTTCCAGAGCATCCCAAAAGAACACTGGCTGCGGGGGCAACCCAAAAGCAAAGGCTGTAATTGGCTCAGGTAGATTTTTCTAAAGCAATCGGTTGTAGAGAAAGGGAAGAAGTGCTTAGGAGGAATTAAGTGTCTGCTTTCTCTGTGTATTCTGATTGACCGCTTGGTTAGGATACCTGGACATCACAGCAGGTGGATCTTCAGGCATTTTGGTCTCTAAGCCCAACAGCTATTTGTCCTGGCCTTAAAACAAAAAAAGGAGTTCTACCAAGAGATACAACAGGTCACTGCAAGCTATACAACCATTTAAAGCACACAGGTATCTGTTCTCCCATCTGCCTTTCACTCTCTCTCACATTCTGAAAAGAGATTTTCAAATCTGAACTAGCTAGGGAAGAGATTAGAAATCAGGTGGCAAGAAGCCTAATTGTTCTCATCTTCATATGGCTTTTGTGCGAACTTATGAAACCTCTGTGAGTGTTCCAAAGGCAGCCGTCCAAAGTGCTCTGGAGAAGTCAACTTGATTCATTAGGGCTAATGCTTCTGCATCTGTGTGGGAACACGCATAGCGCTGCTGGACATCACTCTTATTCTGAGGGCTTCTTTCTGCACAGCAGAAGTAACAAACCTTTCTGAGTGTGGCACACAGCCCTTTCCCTGGGACGTGCCACCAGTTACCTACAGTTTTTCTGATGGAGTTATAAACATACATCTTTAAATTATTAAACGTTTACCCAACAAGTTAAGACCCCATACAGCAAATTGTGTGCCTCATTGGAACAACAGCCTCAGGAAGCTTTCTAAACATAAATTAATTTTAGGCTTGGCTTTATATTCCCTTGAAATAGTTTATGTAAGAAGAACTAAGGGACAATATTGCAGGATAGCTTAGTTTGGATTTTGGCAGATTCCTTTCAGCCTAAAACACCTGAAAGTCTTACAAAACAATGTTATGTCTTGTACTTAATGCAGGCTGACAATATCTGAACATACGAAAAGTTCTACATTCCAACTGATTTACCAACCTATTTTATTTCAATTATTTTAGCTCAAAAGCACACCATAGCTTTCCAAGGCTGAACTTTGATTATGAGCCACACTTAACTTAGAAGTCCATAAGGATTTGCAAATAATCATCAAAAATAACTTCCGAAACCAAATCTCAGTGAGAAAAACTTCCTTTTAATCATCTCTTCAACAGAAAAACACTATGAAACCTAAACTAATATAACAAATGTTTTTTGTGAAACTTTTTTTTGCTAGTCATTTTCTAGCAAGCTGGTAAGCTATTAGAAAATGCTTCCAAATACTGCAGCACTTACAAAGCCCAGAAAGAAGCACATATTTTAAAAGGTACTGTGAATATTTTAAACACAATCAGATAGAGAACAGCCTGTCAAGAGAGGGGCAGCGCCCTAAGTTACTAAAAGGGAAAGTAATATTCTAATCTTAACAAGTTAGTGCTCTCCACATACACTGGACATTTGCTTCTTCCTCTTGAATAGTGTTCCCACCCAGTATGGACAATGAAACCAGATTGCTCATTTTCATCCTCTACCCAAGGTTTGCAGCTTCAGGTGCTGTATCAGAACAACTTTTGCATCGTAACAGCCACTACTGTAATTTCAAAACATGACAAGCAAGATGTGAGTAATCTGGCACCTCTTTGAGAGTATGCACCCATATTTGTTTGTTCTACAGACAGCTAAAACACACCAAATCCTCTTTGACAGCAACAGTGAGCTTTCTGTTCCTAAAAACACTTACCCTTTCATGGCTTGCAGAGAAAGCTTTTCTCACTGGAATATTTGTAACATTTTCTATAGGATGATTAGGAAAGCCTCGAAATTCTGTTACCAAGAGACAAGTGCAACTACTTCTGTTCATGAAAATGCAGCATTTTAGAAATGATCAGTGTCCACACAAATGCACACACACAAAACAGGAAGCCTCAGGAAAAAAAGCTCACATCACAGCAATTCTATGTTTAAAGGTCCAAGTAAAGTTAAATGGATTTCTGAATACCAGTATACGCTCTCACTTGCAAACAGTGATGTCTAGCATAAAAGGGAAGGAAATGCATCAGAAAAGCGTACCTGTTTGAATTCAGTGGACTTGAGAACAAGCCTCAAGCACTACATGGATCTGTAGCTGTAAATGAACCTACCTACAGGCTGTAAATTAACCTACCTACAAACAAGGGAAGATGTAAATAAAGGAAGTAACACAACATTTTCTAGGCCTTTGTTCCACACGAAAAGCACTCAGATCCAGATGAAGTAAGTTCACAGAAAGACTATGAATGATAAAGCAATAACAATCAGTTCAGCTCCCAAACAATTGGACCTTGGAACCCTTGCACTTTCTGTAAATAACAGAAGTTTAACTGTTGCCTTCCACAGCACCTGCAAGAAGAATACATTGCACGCTGCAAAAATAGAAGGCACTGTTAAAGAAACATTTATTTCAGAGGCAATGGTGAACAAAGAAAGCCTACCCTCAACCAGCCACTGCTTCCCTACCACTGTAAGTTTTAAGACTACATCATGAACCAGATTGGGAACTGAGTTGGGTAAATTTAATACTTAATGTCTTTTGTGGAAGTGGCTAGAGGAAGAAATGGTGACTTGATTATATTTAACTCACACAAGCTCCCAGATCTGTCCACCACACAGACCCACAAACAGATGCAACACAACGCTGGGAAGGCATGTGGGCTGTCAGAACTACCACCAACACCACAGGAAACAGTGACCTGAGGTTGCAGCTGGAACGTGCCATAATTAGCATTCCTACCTTTCTAATAATGATCATAAAACAAATCAAGTCTCTACTCATTTTAGAGAGCAGCACCCCAGAGGAAGCAATGACATCTCTCCTCAACTAAGAGCAGTTTAAAGTTCAGTGATTCAGAATTAACCTGCATCAGGTTCAGTGTAAGTTAGATACTATGAAGCTAAGAGCTTATGTAAAACTCTGTTTAAACCCACTTCTAAGCCAAAAGTAAACCTTGAATTCCCCATGAACTTCATTTCTGTTTTAATCATGACATGTTAGGGATATCTTTTGTTCAGCTTGCTTACTGATTTGCCAGAGAGAGGTACAAGTTTTGTAGTTTCTGCAGTAAGATTGTAGTTTTCAGTTTTAGGACTGAAGACTTTATGAGACCAGAGTGAAAAGGAGAGATTCCAGAGGCAAAACAGGCAACTGTCTTATGTCCTATTCTGCCATATTTCACAAAAAATGAAATGCAGGGAACAAGCTAGTGAATTTAAAGAGGACAAATAGTTCCCCATATAAATCAAACAGCAGGATTTTAGGGTGTAGCAAAGCCCCAACACACTTCCCTCCCTTTAAGGCAATGTAGCACAAGGAAGAAAGCACAGCAATCAAACACAGTTGCAGATTGGTTCCAGCTCTTTCACTGCTCAAGTCGACAGAAAAAGTCACATCATTTCAATTCTTGAGATACAATTCCCCATCCGTAAAATGAGGAATTACATTTTGTGTTAAAGTGTTGGAGACTTACACATGCTCTCCTGTGTTAGATACATTACATAAGAGAGTACTTGTTTCTCCCAGGCCCCAAGCCTTAGGGAGGAAAGCAAACTTCTCTGGCAACAATCTGCTTTAGAAATTCAAGAAAGTGGCCTAGTACAAAGGTGAGTTACCAGCGCAAAAACGGAAGGAGGAGTATTGCTGTTGTGATGCATGAACTCCACACACAAGAAAACTTACCTTTACTATTAGATTGAAAACAATCCCATTGTTGTGTTATACAGACAATTATAGTGTCAGTCAACTTCTTTGTCAGCTAGACTATTTGTTGTAACAGCAGTAATGGCAACATTTGTGACTGAATCCCGAGACTACAGCTGTCAAACATTTCCAAATTCCATTTCAAAATACCAGTCATACAGAACATGACATAAATCCCAAGGTAGCTGTGACTCTCAATGTCACAGTAAGAGTTTATTATGGAGTCTCCATCCCTCTTACCTCAAGCATAGGACGGGCACTGTCATGAATTGAAAGAATGTGCGTAATGTTATTCTTGCTCAACTGCTCTACATCTCTGGCATCTGCAGTAAAGGGAAAAAAAGGAGGACTTTTTTAATCTCTTGAAACAACACCCTATTCCATTTTCCACTGTGCATGTTAAAAAATACTGTCACTGCCACATTTCTTTTTGAAGCTTCAAGAAGTAAAGCATAATCCCAAATGCAGCTGTTCCAGAACACCATCATCAGAGGGGGATGGGGAAGAAACTCCAAAACAAATTACAAACTATATAAAGAACAAGTTTAAGTGACTCAGGAATGTGTTCTTAAGTCAAAAGTTTCACATATTTTGCATCTGAAATGTAAATCAGTGCACGTCAACGTGCAGGTGATGGCCATCTGAACAAGCAGTCAGAGCTGTACAAGAAATCCTCTTACCCACAAATCCCACTTTGAGAGATACAGTTTAACTTGAGGCATTGACCTTGTGAAATCCAGGCTGAGGACTGAAGCAAACCACGTGGCTTGAATCACTCAAATAAAGGTATTAATGGGCCAGCCAACACCAGAACTAGATTCTTATTTTCTGTGGACTAGTAGAGAAAATGGTACATTTATCTAATGCACAGCATAATTTTAAATATGAAGAAAGATAGAGAAGATTCTGAACGCATGAAGAAAAACACTGTAGCAAGGAAGCACAACTGTGAAAAAGTGATTCCTAGACCTTTAACCGAGGTGTTTCAAACATTCAAAACTGGAAAGCAAACTGGGGCAACAGATTCTGATGCTAGATATTGTGAAAGCATGGGTTTGTTTCTCTGAGAAAGAAGGTAAAATAGATCATTAGTCACCAGTGAGCAGCTTTCCCCATGCTGAATGATCTGCACATCAGAAAATGACACTGAAGAACCACTAAACACAGGTAAAAGTTAGTTTGTGTCCACTTACTCTTGACCTTTTCCCACGAGCACGACATAACACATCACGCCTATTACAGCGGTGGTTTTATGATGAGAACACCTGCCTTCCAAATTAGCCCGTACAATCTGTTCACATTAGCCTGGCTGCACAAAAAAAAAAAGAGCACTGACCACAAAGGTTTCAAACCGGCTCTCTCTAGGTACAAAAATAACAATAGTATCACCTGTACACTTTTTTTTTTTAATGTACATGCAAGAGCTCAATCAGCATCTCTTGCTTCATCTTCTTCCACTCTACTACAAAGTTTCAATGCTTTTTCTACATACTAAAGAGAAACTCGAAATTTTATTATACTCTCCCACAGACAAGATCCACATGAGCACAGTAACAGGTAAGAATACTTAATCAGATTGTGAAAGCTTATTCAGGGCTAATAAAATGAAAAGTCAGAACTGAAGCAATTTCCAATAGATACTGGTTGAGCTTGTGTGACCAACACAGTACCTTATTCCTTCAGAAGAGAATTAATGCACATTGTATCTGAAACAGAATTAAGGTCCAGCTTCATAGAACAATTAGAATTTCCTAAGAATTTCAGAGTAGGCATTTCAAAGAAGAAACGCTAATGTTTGCCAAGAGAGGTCTGCTAATCCTTTGGATTTATTCGAAGCATACAGAACAGTCCTCTGGTTTCTCAGAGCACACTAAAGGTTCTGAAAGCCCTAGAAGACAGCCTAAACATTCCTAAAAGCAAGTGCTTTCAGTTCTCAAAAGGCTAGCAGCAGATATCAAAACATGCTGGCTGCAATGTGAATGCATAAGACCACAATTAGACCCCATTCCCTAAGATAAGTATGATCCACGTGGTAAGAAGTGGCTTGCCACACAAGGCAAACAGTTTCAGAAGCAAATATGACCCACATTAAACATTGACTGCTTCGATGCAGCCTGAAAAGCCTAACGGACACAGTGCAACTCAAGAGGATTGAAAGATACTAGCTCTTCAGTTAACTAAGTTCACTTCAATAGATCAAAATCACATGATAAATGATATTCCTAGAAGCAAGCTGGAAATTGTTTTATCCTAGAGCTGCATCCCAGGGTAATGTCAGGTCCTTAGTATATTAGGAAATAGTCACCCAAATCACACAAAACAGAGAAGAAAAATTCTCAGCCAGTGACTGTATGATCTGGATCTAAACCTGGCACAATTTATAAAAGAACTCCCCTCGCAACCCCTGGCCCCTGCTCTAGGTCTACAGATACTAGAGACAAAGCTAATTTAAACAGTCTAAATGAGATATCCTGTCATTCATGGTCTTGTATCACAAACTGATAAAAATTAGAGGGATTGTGTAAAGGACTGTTAAAAACCAGAAGAATCACCTATAAGCATAGGAATTTTAATTTTTATTGTAGCATAGCACTGTACAACTACACAAAGGCTCACATTTTGAAATCACAGCAAAAACCACCCCACTTCTGAATTTCAAGACAAACAAAACCTATCAGAGTCCACCTCGTGCATACCTGAACTGTCCCTCAAATGCAGGATTCTTTGCAGTAGACAACCAAACATTTCTAAACTGATGGACTCTTTTAAGTAAAGCCTTCAGAGAGCTCTCTCACTCCTTGTGTAAGAGGATGTAGTTCACGTTGTAGAAGCCTTCTTCTCCCTCTCCTGTTCCCACGGTTAACTTCTCTTTCCTTGACTTAAGGAGTAGAGTCTTTCCTATCTCTAACAACAAAATACAAAATTATCAATCGTCCCAGTAACAGAAAAAAAAGCACTCTGTGATAAAGGTTTGGACCTCCAACATTTAACTGCAACTCACCCATTAAGTTAAATGTCTCCGCACTAAGAGACGTTTCTTTGCATCACCCCTCTTCTCTAGCTACCCCATACAAAAGGCATCCTTCCTTCCTTCTTAGAAGCCCACAGTGGGCTTTGTTGTTAGTATGAAAAGAAACATGCACTCTTAGAATGCAGCATGTTAGCTGCAATTAAGTTTTCAGAATAAAAATTTATGTATGCAAAAATAAGGCAACTGAGGCCCCCAACTACAACACTGTCAGGTCTCAACCTGCAGATGCATAGACATTAAAGGCAGTTTCATCATCACTGGTGTTTTCTGATTTTGGAGCAATGGTGGTTTTTGCTGTTTTGTTTGGTTTTAAAACATTACTGGGGTTTGGGTTAATTTTTTATTTAAATAAAACACCTCCTTTTCTGCTTTGGAGAGAACAAAACAGCTATTTAATGGGGAGGTTTAGATCAGATACTAGGAAGAATCTCTTCATAGAAGGCGGTCAAGTAATTGAAGGGTCTGCTCAGGGAAGTGGTGGAGTCCCCCACTCCTGACAGTATTTAAGAGACATGGGGGCATGGCCGTAATAGACATGCTTTAGTGGTGGATTTGGTAGTGCTAGGTGATGGCTGGATTGATGGTGTTGCAGGTGCTTCCCAACTCAAATGATTCTATGATTCTTAGGAGAACTCACTCCACAGTGGTATGGGACATTAAGAACTGAGAATTAATGGAACAAAGTCACACAAAGACTAAACAACTGAACAAAAATTCCCTATCTCATGTTGCCACTCCAGATTATATTCTACAGAGTGATTTTTCAGGAGGACCTTTCCAGCACACTAGGAAGCTGAAGAATAAAGGTCTAAATCAACTTTTTAAATGACAGTACCTACATAAAGACTTTCTTGAAAAAGTATCTTCCTTCCCAAAAAAAAAAAAAAAAAATCAGTATTTTCACCCTCTCCTGCTTTCACTACCTGAAATAAAGCCTTAGGAAAAATAAAATTAAAAATAAAACAAGAAAACCTTTTCCCAAAAGAATGCAAAGCTGATAACAGAATGGACCTAGAAACGTAGCACAACTACTTGGTGAACACCACCTTTTTGCACTCACTAATGGGAAGGGTATAAACTTTCCCAAGACTCTCCCAGCTCACTCACAGCATCACTGGACTCTTCAGGGGAATTAAACCTCACATTGTGGCTTTCCCCTTTGAATCAAAAAGCCCCCAAATATTCCATTGGAAAAATCTGAATCTTCCAACAAGCAAGGAAGGACAAACGCTCTTCAAATATTCAGGGTAGAAACACTCTTGAATCTCTGGGGCTCACCACTGCTACAGGTTTTGATTTGGAAGCAATTGAGCACTCACTTGGAACCTCATTTTGGAAAAAATAATACCTTCTACTAGTTCAGAAAAAGCTCCCTGCCATGTCAGTCTGCAAAGAAACAAAGCAGCTATTTTTGTCAGGCACACAAGTGCCTTTCAGGGGAAATCAAATTTCCAATGCAGAAGATACACAGGCATGCAATCCCACAATAAATTATTTGCCTTTTGAGGGCTGCGGAACTGAATTTCATCTGAAAGGAACAGCTGCAACAAACTAAATTTCCCCCAAAACCAGAGCCAGGTAGAAGAGTTTACTACAACTTTCCCTTTCCTCATTTTGCCCCTCCCCTTTATTTCGATGTTATAATTCCTCATTAATTTTCACAGAAGAAGCCCAAGAGCTCTGATTCCTTCTGGGCTGTCACATCAAACTCTATAGACTATTTTGTATGGACACCTGTGGCTCTTCTTGAATTTTTCTGCCCTCTAGCTGTGCAATCTCAAACACACTATCGCAGAAACACTACAATCCTGATTTTCTACTGGTGAGTACAATCATGCTCACAGATATTCAAAGATAACAAAGAGAGAGATACTCAAGTGCTGCGGACTTGGTGGGATTTCAGCACGTATTTCAGTGCTTTCCATAGTCAGGATTACATGCTTTCTATTCTAAATACCCTAAGGTGATTACAGAAATCCCTCTCATTCTCATGCAGCAAAAAGCTTGCAAAATAGTAACACTCAAACCATATTGGGAAAGCTCAATTCCCATTTCTGCCTGATGTATCCTACAAGCTCTTAGCTTATCTCCCAGGTAAAGGTGGAAAAGCTTGCACTTTCTCAGACATAAACTGGTTTTGCATTAGTTAGGCTTTAAAAGACAGCAGAAATATTAATGCATGAAGCAGAAAGATTGCTGGATATTGAACAGCAATTCCACAGAACAACTGCTGAATGCCTTCTCCAGACAACACACCTCCACAACTACATCATTTAACATCCTTTCACATCTTGCTTTCATGTATTGCAAGAAATTGCAATACACTGTCCCTCTTCCCTCAGACTGCCAGCTTCCCCAGAGGTGTCCCATACAACAAGGAGACAAACTTGCATAGGGTGGTGTTTTTAGAAATTAGCTATGGAAACACTGCCTACCTGGTTAGCCACTGGAGAAAGGAGGGGAGACTATCCTCCAGAGGGCAGATCAGAGCGATTCAGAGACTCCTGCCAACTCCTCACCCCCTGCACACAGAGTGCCAGAGTGCCTCAACTCTGAGTGCAGGTGGGATGCACAGTACCAAGGATTTGGTGCTACTCTTGCTGACTAGATGGAACTTCATACAAGTGGGGTATGAGCGGGCTGGCTATTCAACAAGAGGAACATTACAGGAAACAATTAGCTAAAACCCCTGTCTGTAGAAGTAGCTAGATGTTCCAGCCACCCAAACTGGGATACTATAACCGTGCCCAACTGCATGCTGCCGAGCATTTCTCAGCAACAATCCCCTTTATGGAAGTCTCAAAATTCATTAGTCACTTTTTGAAAGAGTGCCACAAGTCAGAACATGCCCCAGGAATATGGTAACCAAACTCCCCTGGAAAAATACACTGGTGATTAACCAACAGCCTGATCCTAAATGGGATGATGTCACCACAAGGAAAGCTCATCGTTCTGAAGCAGTTGGAAGAGGGCGGGGAGGTGCAGAAAAAGCCAAAGCAGAAGATACCAAGACAATAAAACTTCACTTTTGTGTTAATGAAGTACTGCAACATCAATATTCTCTCTTCCTTTTTGTGTATAATATCTGTATAGAGTATGATACCTGTGAGGGCTAAGAATTACATGCAATGTGACCATGAGTCATGGCAATAAATAAATGAACATTTTTCTTGGGTTTTTAATCAATTTAAAAACAGACTCCAAAACACAGATATTGATATTAAAGCCTATCCTTTCCCTCTTTGATGTGGGAAACTGAAGCATTTCAGTCTCTGCTTTTCCAAGAGAGGCTTCCAGGAACACTCCCCACTCCCGTGCACACCTCTGCTCCTTGCACAGAAGTGACCGACCAACCACACCACTAACAGCAAGCACAGCTGAACCAGCAAAGCAGAGCAAGCACAAGGGTCACAACCCTGGCACGGGCAGTGCTGACACACTGCAACCCCAGTCAACTCCCCTCAGCTGGTCCTACTGTTCACTGGCTGAAAACAGAACTGCATTAAGAAACAGATGCTCTGGCTGAGTTTCAATTGCTTGGGGGTACTGGCAGGGGTTTACCAGCAAGGCTGAAGAAGATGGGCCCATCCATCTTGCTTACCCTGCCAGGAAGTCTAAAGCCAAGGACTCTATCGCCCACCATCCTTCCCCCATCCTGTCACCTTCCCAAATTACTTGACAAAGAAATGCAAACAAACATAGCTCTGAGTTAGTTTTGCCACTGGCTCGTGCACCAGCCAATCTTCAAACCTAGCCTTTCTCCCCTATATTCCCTTTTTATTCTTTCCTTTCTGTTTCTCCTCCTTTTATTACCTACTTCTACCAGTAACCGGTCTTCATCCCCTCACTTCCCTTACTGTGGCATGACTAACTCCCTCACACACACTAGCCATTGTACTTGTGTTGGCACCCCAGCGTGGCAAAAGGCAGACTCACAGCTTCATGTGCACCTGGGCTGCTCCTCACCTCTGCTTCACAGCAGGAACAAGCACTGGACCTGGGCAGCAAGACTGTTTTCTGGGGCTTTCAGGTTTAGAGTCAGGTCAATCAGACAGCAGTTCAGACAGAAAATAGTGAGGCTGCATGTTTTGGGGTGGGGGGGCAAGGGAGAGCAGAAGAGAGAAGACATAGAGCAGTACCTAAATCCAATGCAGACCTTGCCCAGTCTTAGCAGGCCAGCTACAGTATCAGACAGATTGAGAAGGGTATGATATTGCTGTAGTGTCCAGAAGTCCTGCTTTGTTACCACAAGGAAACATAGCAAGTTCTGCATCTCCATCTCAAAAAGACTGTACAGGCACAACTCCTTTATTTCAGAGTAGGGACAGTCAGCTGCAATTGCAGCTTACAGAGGGCTCTGAGAACAGGTCATTTATTTGGATGCCTATATAAAGTCACCTATTTTTTCTAAATATGGTTCTGTCCTTCTGTAAACCTCATGCAAAAGGGAAAACATTCAGAGGATCGTACAGTGGTCAGACAGCAATCTGCAGACCTATCAGTCTCACATGCAGTGATAGCAGAACTCTTTGGCAGCTGTTACAAATAACCAAAATAAAGAAAGCAATGTGCAGGAGGCATACTAAGCTTTACTTATAAGGAGGGCTTGCTATAAGCCTTACAAAGAATCTGCCTGACTCACATGCTTGTCTGCCTAGCACAGGAATCATTTAAGGCAGGCCAGTGTTTAGGAATTCCAACTGAAACAAGAACTGAGGAGGTGGTATTCATGTTTCTTTTCTTAAAAGTACTTGCAGTACAGCACATGGATGAGAAGGAAAACAGGTTCTTCTTTAAATGCTCTCGGGTGAATCCAAGAACGAAGCACGATGGGGCTAAAGCAGCTGCACAGACACCAGAGAATTCCTCAGGCCTGCAAAACAACACCTACAGACCCCTGAAAAGCAATCCTAGAAATAACGATAAAACTAATCTTACCTTTAAAGTTGCCAATGAACAAGCCAGGCAGAATCTGTGAGAAAGAAATATAGTATCAAATATAGATATCTTGTGGTAATTTGACAAAGTTCAATTTGCATACAGGATGGAACATACTACTTCAGCCGACCATTGTCAAATACAATCTTCAAATTGCTGACAGCATTTTGTGCCTCTTTGCAACCTCCTCAAGCTGCGTCTCTCCAGGCACACGGCTCTCCAAAAGCTCTCGTTGACAACCAGGATTGTTAATCATGTGGACTCTCAAATAATGGGCGCTCTCCAAGGATATCAGAAGCCCTTTACAAACATGGAGTGGGCCTTACAACACGTCCCAACCCCCCGCCCCGCTGCATGAGAAGAGTACACTCAGTTAACTAATGATGAAACTTCAAAAAGAGAAGACGATTTGCCTAAAGTTGCTAAGCAAGCTGGATAAAGCAGCATGACATAAAATCCTGAGGGACCCTCGAAATGCAGAGCCACGCAAGTGGGGGATACAGCACTGCCAGGATCTTCGTTGGAGGAAATCACTGCACCCAACTAGTTGTACATTTACAGAGTGAGGACTAATTAAAGTCTGTGAGTTGCATTTTCCTCTCCCAGATCTGCCTACTCACACCACTGCGCTGAGCAGCCTGCAGGTCTCAGTTATAGGACTTTCTTTAACTCATGAACACCAAGGTCAACCTGAGGGTTGGCCCCGTGCACACACATGGGTAAACACCACAGGGTTACCCCTCCCAACTTGGGAACAGCACTAAGGGCATAAAAATAAAATAAGCAGACCAAGCACATTGCTTTCTGGCCAAAAAATTTCATTTTCTGACACCTGAAAAATCAGACCCACACCCGCATCCTTTGAAGGGACCAGAACTGTGGTGGGGAGAGCACATGATCCACTTTTCTTCGGTGCATGCAAAGCATACCACCAATACAGATATGTCAGCACTGGCTTCCGAAAGCCTTAGCAACACCCATGTGTCATCACAACAGCAGCAACAGCTTCTTGAGTGCAGCTATTTAAAGGTAAAACTCCACCCATTTCACTCTGTCCAGCAGCCGCTAAGTTCCAAGAGCCACAGCAGGCTCTCATCGGGGATTATCACTCAAGCCTTCCCCTCACAGCAGTCTGACTGCTGAAAGGCAACCCTGTGCACCATGCCTAGGCCAGCAGGATCTAGGAAATGGCCTCTCGTCAGTGGCCTTCCCCAGATAAAAATGCTGTGTTCACTATTATTACTCAGCCTCACAAAAAAAAAAAAAAAAAAAAAAAAAAGCAAAGCGCCAGTGACGCACATACTCTGTTGTAGCTTTGTGCAAGCACTCTTCCCTCTGGGCTTCATTGGGCGATCACAGCATGGCACACTAGCTCTAAGCAAGGAGCTCAAGTCTGCAATCACTATTAAAAGACAGCTGCTCTGGAGCCCTTGCATGCTCTAAGGCAAAAGTGAGTCTGGCTAAGAACTAATTTCACCAAGCAGGCCACCCCAGTCAACCCTCTCAACTGATATTTAAAATAAACAAATAAATTAAATAGCCTTTCTACTCTAAACAGCCTTGTTATTTTACACTAGCTGCAGCACAAGCCTCAAATCACATCCCCACTACGGTACACTACAGCATTTTAGGCTCCAGGACAATATTTCTTTATAAAAGTGGGCAATCAAGAGATCTTGGAAGCTTAAACTCCTATCATTAAGGTCAGACATTACAAATTAAAGAGAGACCACGAAACACCAGGGTGTAGAGATTTAAAATGGAGGCTTTTTAGACTGTTGCCAGCAAAAGCAGAAAAATCCAGATGTTTGCATCTGCACTTGTGCATTACGAAGCAATGCTGTAAGCTAGGTAGAAAATTAGGACACTGTGCAACCAAGGACAGATGTTGCCCCTGTTGTCCTAGTCATTCTAGAAGCAAGAAACATAACTATGGGTGAAAGCTACCTGGAAAGAAGTGAATCTTCATACTGTGCTGACTAATACTTCAGAACTAGACTACGGCTGGGAACTTTCAGCTGTGTCATCTCACACTGCCTTCAGCAACTGCAACTCCAGGCCGTGCACAGCGAAGGCCGATGGCTGCCAGGAGCGTGTGAGAGAAGGGGTGGGAGTCAGAGGAGAAAAACATAAGGCGGTTGTTTTTGTGAACTTTTCAACCACTGCTTTCTGAATAAAAACAGTAGCCTCTTTCTGTCATCCGAAACATTGACAAGATGACCATGGACTAAATAACGGATGTAGAAGACTGCATAACCAACGACAAGGAGAGCAACGCCTGCCTTTGGTCGTATCTCCCACGAGAACGGCTCGTGTTCTTCACTATGCATGACCACAGAGCCCTACCATGGATTGCTAAGACTTCTTTCCAGTCCTCTTGGAAAATACACTTAAAAATGGCCTGAAGTGCTATTTCGACACTGTCTCCTATTTGGATGGGCACACAACTTCTTGCCCAGCGCTGCTTCTAAATGCACTGGTAACGGGTGCTCTGGAGAAGTTTGATCCAGCTTTGCAGAGATACCACAGGAGGCTGCAGGGGAAACACATTAGCTCACCTCATCAGCCAGCAAGGGAGAGGGATTTGCTTCTGCTGACATTAAGTGGCACAGCTCTGCTGACTTCCATGGAATTAGATGACACAGTCCACACTGATTTACATTTCTCACGAATCAGCTCCTGCAACAAACACAGCTTACCTGCTCCCTTTGTAGCCAGTAACACTCAACTTGCCCCTTCAGAAGTGTGTGCATGAATAACAGGTGTTTAACTGTAACGGGACCAAGGATCAACCCAGGAAAAACTCTTCACTAAGTACGTCCTGTTCACAGGCAGACAAATCTAAGTACTATGACCTCTACCACCGTTTCAGCCGCTGGACTTCAGCTCCTGGAAAACCTCTTTGTCATTTTCTACCTCAGACTTAAGTTGACCTTTGAATACAAGACAAAGTTAGGCATTAAGTGTGAAGACAAATAATGCCATCCAGACAATCTCATTACTCGTTCTGTACTAATAAGATCAAAAGAAAAAGAAAACGTCCAACTTAAGTGCTGAAAATTAACAGCAGCCAGGAGATGAGTTAGAAGTCAGCGCAGTCAGTAGAGCACTGCCTTTCTCTGAACAGGACAAGAACAGCATAACAAACCAAAGCTTTAGGTTTAATTTGGGAAAAGTCAGGACACTTGGATAGGCTTAAGAAAAGAATAAACATTGGTAATTTTACTGAGGAAAGTAATAATTAAAGATAAATCAATAAAAACATCAGGCCTCAATCCTTCTAATCAACACTAGTGGCCATATAAAATCAGTTGCAATTACTACTTGGTATAATATACATCAGTATCATGTGACAGAAAAAGAGGAGGGGACCATACCGCTGAGAAAGGCTCAGCATCCAGGAGCAGCAACAGCAGCTGTAGCAGTCTCCAGAGTTTTCCTTACCATACCCCAATACGGGTCACCACTAATCCTCTTTCCTTGGCTTCAGTACAGATTCTCTAAATGAAATAAACCTGCCTTGGATAAAACTGCTCACTTCCTTTTATCGCAAAATTCAACTCTGCCACATAAAGACAAAAACGAAAAACGCCTCAGTTGGAAATTAAGGTAATTTGTATTGACAGACTACATCAAGCCAAGCAAACAGTACCCCAACAGCTGATGAGTCCACACCTCTCTTCACCTCCCTGGCTTTCGCTGACTCACAAGATCAAAAGGAACAGATGATCTAGGGGCACATTCTGAAGGTGGCAAGTACCAGACCTGCATACGGACCCCTACAAAAATAAACGCTGACAGCCAGTACCCAGCATGACTGTGGACGGCTTAAAGGAGTCAGCTCTTCCAGAACCAATGGAGGCTTCATCCTCTTGGCTACAGTAGAAAGAGGGAATAAAAAAACTAGAGTGGTGCTCTGTCCCAAGCACTGCAGTTGGAATACACGAGGACAACATATAACAGATCCAGAATGACCGAATTTCCCTGAGTCATGGACTGTCTGCTCACAGGGAGTCCAAGCAAGATGCAGAGAAAAGGGCGCTCCAGTTCAAGGGGCTGAGAACCCTCTTTCTTCCCCTGGATTGCAACAGTAGCATCCCACATCAAAATACTGAGGGTGGCAAGTTAATGTCAAACTTTCCTAGAAAAGTACTACCAATGTACCAGCTGTATTTAAATCCTCATTGGCCACATATAGAGGGTACATCCAAAGTGTGGGTACAGAGGTGGTGAGTGCCTCATTCTTGGAGACACTCAAGGCCAGGCTGGAGGGGGCTCTGAGCAACCTGATCTCACTGCAGGCATCCCTGCTCATCGCAGTGGAGTTGGACCAGGTGGCTATTGAGGGTCCCTTGCAACTCCAATGACTCTATGACTCTATCCCCGCACTTTAAAACCAAAAGCTGAAGAAAAGGACCAGAGGAGGCGTTACTCCTGTCACCCAGCTGGATTAACCACCCAGGCCTTCTCTCTGTCTAGATTCTCTTATCCCAAGGTGTCTATCCCGTGGGGCACCCCACGCAGAAGGAGCACCAAGCACCGGCTCGTTCAGCAGCCCGACCACGGCAGCACAGAACCACCGCGGCCGCTCACCAGGTGCCCATCTCCAGCTCTGCTGCTGGCAAAGAGACCGCGCTACTCCCAAAGCGCTCGGAGCAGGATGCTCGACAGAGGAGATGACTCAACTCCTCTTCCTCGCAGCAGGCTCTAAGACAGAGGCGGAGATGCCGTCCTTCGAGAACCGCCCAAGGGGAGCGAAGGGCTGACAACGAGCCCCCGCTGCCGAGAGGCCAGCACCCCGAGCAGCGTCCTGCCGCGCCGCGGGGCTCCGAGGGGTCGCGGGGGAGTAGCAGCCAGAGCTCGGCGGCGCGTCCCCGGGGCACCGTGCGGGGAAGCCCCGGGCGGGCACCACCGAAACCGCCCCTCCTCCCCCTCCCCCCCCCCCCCCCCCCCCCCCCCCCCCCCACCGCCCCGCCGGGCCGCGGCCGGGCAGGAAGCGCGCCCGAGAGACGCGCGGCCGCGTCCGTTCCCCCCGCTGTCGCGGAGGAGGGAAAAAACAACGAGAAGGAAACCGAAAAAAAAAAAAAAAAACCAAAAACCCGAGAGCCGAGGGAAAGCCCTCCCGGCCGCCGCCTTTGTTCCGCGGCCAGGTGCCGCCAGCAGACAAAGGCGGCACCCGCCCGCGGGCCCGAGGCCGCCGAGCGGCGTTACCTTGTTCATGCCATTCCCCATGGCTGCGCCAGCCGCCCGCCGGCGGCGCGCGGGACCCTCGGCGGCTGCCGCTTAGCGAGCGGCGGGCGGCGGGGCGGAGAGCATTGGGGCAGGGCTGGCCGGCGGCGGCCGGGCACGAGCGGACTGTTAACGAGGAGGGCGGCGGGGCGAGGCGCGCCGCATCACCCCCGCCCCGCCGGGCGGGCGGGTTTCCGCTCGGCCGCCTCCGGGAGCGGCGGGCCGCGGGGAACTGCCTCCCGCCGCCGCCCCCACGCGCGGTACGGCCGCCACGCGCGGGCCGCCTTGGGGCTTGTAGTCGCGCCGCCGCCAGAACTACAGCTCCCGGCGTTCCCCGCGGCGCCGCCGCACCTGTAGCGGCCGGCGGCTTGTCCTAGCGCGAAAGTCACCCCCCTGCCTGCTTATAAGCTGCCTTCAAGTACTGCAAGGGCGCAGTGTGGTCTCCCTGGATCGTTCGCTTCTCCCTGTGTTGCCTGTTCCTTATAGCTGCTCTCCACTGGCACGACACCGTGTGTATGTGGGGCGCAGGGCCGGGCGGTGGAATGATGAAGGATGGTGATGCCAGGAGGCAGTAGTGGCTCTAACTGATGAATGAGGGACAAAGAATGATGTGGGCAGGGCTCGTGGGGGATCGATGTTATAATCTCCAGCTGCATCTAGTGTTAGCTGTTTCCCAGCAGGTGGCCGTGCATCCTGCACGCTACCCTCGGCGACATGAGTGCCTATGAAGCAGCCCCCAACGCTTGCCTGACCAATGGAGACCTAGCTCAGTGATGTAGGACCATGGAACCAGAAGTGGCTTGCCATTTGATTGCATCTTCGAAAGCTGGTGCTGTTCCTACAGAAGCATTGACACCATAGCCATTATTTTGTAGGAGCCGGAAAACTCCTGCCTTCACACAGCCATGTCATCATCACACATACTTAGATTTAAGGGAAGGGAATATGCTTGATGGCAATACTGTGAGAAGAGCATAGCCCATGGCGGCTGGTGTGGAACTGACTGTTAAGCTGCTTCTAGGCAGGTGTGAGCAGCACCCGTGGTGTTGCCAAGTGACTGGCAGGCAGGGTGCTGGCAAGAGGTTTGCTGAGTAACCTCATCCTCAAATGTAAGGAAATAAATCAGCATGGGCTACTGAAGCCAGGCCACTCTTGTATCTGGGTTGGGTAGACCTGGGAGCACTTCTGAGCTACACCTTAGCCCATACAAGGGTAAGTGAGCTCAGAGCTCCTCTGCCTTCCACATACCTCGGTTCCTTCCATGGGACCATATCACCCTCTTAGTAGGACGCCCTCTCATGCTTCAGCCTGTACCATTTAGCATCAGGACCTTGGCTTCACCTCCCGTACAGCCTCCAGGACTGTTCAGTATGCCTGCTCCTGATACAGCTCACAGCAGAACACACACCTGAGTCTCCCCTTTCAGGAGGCTCCAAAGAGTTTGTGGTATACATCACATACTTAGCCACAAAAACATCAGAGCAGCTCTCTGTAAGGCTGGAAGGAGAGCTACTGACTTAATCTATTTCACTTCTCCCTTCCTCCTCAGTCCTTCCAAAAAGCATAGCAGTGAGCTCTATCACAGATATTAGCTTTAATATTTCATTGGCAAAGCTCTCCAGAATGTAATTTAGTCTATTCTTAAAACACATAAAATACGACTGAGGTCCAAATGGTATGAATCACAGCTAGCCATAATAACTACTGAACTCACTGCCTCCTAAGTGAGAGAGATTTTTGCCAGCAACTCTGGCAAATGATTCCTGTTCGTGAGACAAAAGGACAAATAATTAACAATATCCCTGATTACTGCAGGCATCTGTGTTGTGCTAAGAGGTCCATGATAGCTGGAAGTCCTGTTCTCAATATGCTGAAAGTCCTTCTTGGTCGCTTCAATTATCCAAAAAAGGACAATATTTCTGTCCTTTGCAAAGAAGCCTGAAACGTATTGTGAGTAGGCAATGCATGTGAAATCATTACATTAGCTTAGGCAATGCAGATGGAATACAAGTACATCGTGCTTAGTCATCTGGCATTTTTCTGAATGGGAAGTGTCGAGCAGTCTTCTCTGTTTTGTTTTCAAGTTTCACGACTCCCTTCAGCCTGCAGTGCTTTCCATTATTAGATTTTTATTGCATGTGTATAGCTTTCCAAAGAGCAAAAATCAGCGTGGGAAAGTGTAACACACCAAGATTCAAAAACAGTGGGAGGAAAAGCACTTGTATCTTAAACATTTACCATGATGTACTACCTACTTTTCTTCCCCACCGCCCTAGAGGGGTAATCCTGATTCTGTTGCCAGATTCTTCTCTCTTGCCAATTATTCCATAAACTGATCTAATTCTTCACTGTTGTTTAAGGAACTGTCACAAAATCCTCAGAGTTCATTCAGCAGGTCTGAATTGACATCCGGTTGTTCACTGATGGCCTCTCCTCAAGATCATCCTTGTGCTCAATATCTGCACTGTTTTTAATGCTTTGAATGTCCACTTTAAAAAGCAAGCTATCCCTAGATGACTGGACTGAATAAACCAACTTGCAAACAAGAGCAAAAAGCTCATGACAGATCTCATAGCTTTCAGTATCTTTGAAAAGAGACATCACTTTAGAATGTCACACAATCCTACAGATCTGGGAATTTTCTACCGCTCTGTGATTTGAGGATGATTGAATAAACTCTACTTCTTGACTTGCAGGTAAATGCTATCTGGTGATGCAAGGAGTTCAGCAACAATGATCATCTTCTTTGCAATTACCTGAAAACTAACAAACAAAAAGAAGCGCACTGATACTGAAACTTAGCTTTCTTAAAAAGACTAAACTTCTGCCTCGATAGTACATTGACCTTGCTATGTTGAAAAAACAAAACAAAACAAAGTAAATGCTCTCTTCTTATCTTTTGGTCTCTCTTTCTGTAAACCCTGGATTGCTGAGCTCGAATTCAGCCATAGGCAGGAGGCATCTCAGCTATCCATGATCTGCCAGGAACTGATAAGACCTGGGCTGGGTTCCCCTGAAGTGGCGTCACAGCTCAGTTCTCAGAGGTGGCAAGAAGGGAGATAAAAAGGATGGCTAATCAGAAACAGTCAGTTTTCCTCTGAAATAGGCTGATTTGACAGGAAGGAACCGTTTCACCAGAAATAAACAACTCAAAGCCGTAACATTCATAAATAGCACTGGTCTTGTTTCCTAAGTGTGCTGGGAGGGCGTTCAGTGGAAGGAAAAGAGCATGGAAGACTCTTTGCCTTGGTAATTGTGCTTATAAACACTGCTAAAGCATTTTAGAGCTGTTTTACTGGATCGAAAAGACGGCCCCCTGATTTGCTGCCATGCATTCACAGAGCAGAATTCATTCATCATTTTATAAATTCACCGTCTTGAAGCTAAATTTGGCTTCTATTATGTCACTGTGAAAACACAGTAACTCCATCAAAAACAATGGTGTGGCAGAATATTTTACATACTGAAACTGAAGGGAGTTGCCACTGTGGCTTACTGCAGCAAAACTCAGCTTTCGGAAGCTGTTTGCAACAGCCAGAATAGCTGGGAGCCCAGAGTCTCCTGCAGCCTCACTCTTCTCTTCTCACCCCTTCCATTAATGAACAACACCAACGGAATATGGAGTGTGCCAGGATGGAAGGGCTGAGCCAGCAGATGAGGCCAAAGTGGCACAAAGGAGGGTTTTGTGGAAGGCAGGTCTCCCAGAAAAGGAACTGATGATTCAAACAGGAAGAACAGCACTAGACAATGGCTGAGAAATCTGTACAAGATCATTTAGATGTAGGTCAGCTGCCATGACAACTGTGTACAAAATTACAGCACTTCTGTGTCTCTGAACCTGCCAGCAGTCACTTTGTCACTTAAGACTTTTATTAAAGTTAATCCAGCTTAATAATGAGGGATTGCAAACAAAGTGTCAATACTGGGACTGCCGTGGGCCAGTTGGCTTAAACATTTAGAAGATAGAAAAAAATAGTAGGCCTTGAAAAGAATGGTTTCACTAACTGGTTTAAATATACGTAATTTTTTTAACTTTTAAAGTGATTAACTCTTACTGTTTTGACTTTGTTCCATATATTTACCAGGTCATCTTAACTCCTTCACCTCCAATGCTTATGTAAGGAAGAAACTGGTCCCAGCATGTCTCCTTTTTTCATTTTGAGATGTTATAAAAAGAGTACGACATTTTCTATCAATCCAGGAATTCATTTCTTTTTTTCTTTTATTTTAATGGAGTAGAATATTTGACCCCTAAAAGCAAAACTCATATTTCAATAGGAACAAGGCAATCAACAAGCATACTGTGTGACACGTGTGTATTACTGGTTACTAAGAATAGCCCATTGCTGAGTGTGAATGAAAATATCCAAACGCATTTCTTTGATAAGCAAGATATGTATTTGTTTCTCTGGGCACATGTCAGAGTGTCCTCAAATGGAAGAAGAGCTTTATAGTAGCCTAAACACTGCTTCCAGGTCATGGATGTGAAATCATAGGGGAAAGGTGTCTTCACAAAACCTTTCTGCAGGAAGCCTGTAGACCATAATATCCACTGAATTTCTCTTACATAGTCCCTGGAAACACTTCGGAGGAATCTCTGAACTAGCCCAGAAGCAGCTGTGGTCAGTGCAAGGAGATAGTTCCCCAACCTTCTCACAACCACATGATTCTTACATTGTAAGCATTCAGTAATTACCTCCTATCTCCTGCCAAAATGCTGGGCAGAAATCTTTATTCTGATGTCATTTTCCCAATAGTTTCTGCATAATGGGATATGTCTTAATATTTCCTGTATTTCAAAAATTTAGAACAGGTAAAGCTACAATTCTTCATCTCGTATTTTGTTTTCTCTGACAAACTATTTGGGCATTTAGGTGTAAAAAAATGTGTTTTGCCTGTAACTATATGGCCACCTGAGACATAACTTCTAGCATCTTGGATAAGTAAGACTGTATCTGTATGACTGGATCAGTATAATTACAGATGTGAATTATATCAAGCTCTGGAAGTTGAAACAATGTCAGGGCTTCAAATTTTATTGTTTGCCTGGACTTCCTTCTCCCTGTGCTTCTGCAAATCCTGTTTGTCTAACATTGCCTCCTAGTACTGCAGTGTCTGCTGAGCAAAGCATCAACCGCTGGCAATCTGTATCTCACTGATGTGGCCCAGTGAGGCACATCCAGTGTTGAAATGTAGACCCATACTTTCTGCACATGGCCTTAATTCGTTGAACTAAAGACACTTTCAGACATTATAATATTCCATATGCCTTGTCTAGCACAGCAGGCACAATCATCAGTTTAACAATAAAGTTATGTAACAGAAGATATTAATTAGTAGTCTGGGACAGATTCCACTTGCTTTAAAGATTACAGCTTTTTTACTTTCTCTTCAGTCGATGTCTTTCTGAAGGGAAGATGCTGTCTTCCCTGTAAATACTGTGTTCATTAAACTGATGCCTGTCTCTTTTTGCACCTACTGGACATCTCTCATGCAACAGGAACATCTAGTAAGCTTCTAACCTGCTGGAGGTTAATTTAGGGTGTCTTTGTGGTCTCTTCTGAGGCTTTTTTGTTTGTTGTGATCCTTTAATCCTTTTTCTGGGACTTGCAACATTGGTTCTCAGGTCAAATACTTCTCTATAGTTTCACTTTCCTTGGTGACTACAGCTTAGACCAACTCTCTTGTACGGTTCATTTTACATAAGGATATAAGAACAGACGAAGTAGGTCAAAGATCTTACATAGATATTATAGCTCCACATCTCTCAGGAGTGACGAGTAATGGACTTTATGGGAAACTGGGTGAGTACACAGGGTTCTCTCCCCTTTTATATCTTCCAGTTTCTAGCAACCAGAAGTTCAGTTTTTTGAGCCAAGAACCACACCCACTCCCTGGTCTGAATGTTAAGATGATGTTGTTATTATTATTTTTTTTAATATTAACATTTACAGTGACTCCAAGATCTCTCAGTTGAATGTCAACTGCTCATTCAGAACCATCTGCCTTTCCTATAGCTGTATTTTTCACAATGTACAATTATCATAGCTGCATTTATCAGTGTGGTATTTCCTTTACTATTGTACTACTTGGCCAGTTGATGAGAAATCCCTGTGCTAATTTCTCAGGCAGCTTTTCTTTTTAACTAATGGAAATGACTTTGTATCATCATCCACCTTCACTATCCACCATCTTTTCCAGGCCTTTTGTGAATGTGTTGGACAAAGTATGGTCTGGCACAGAATCCTTCCCCTGCCTTCCTCTTCTCACTTCCTTGAATTGTGATAAATGACCAGTAGCTCCCACCTTTGCTTTTCATCCCCTAACCAATTACTAACTCACAAACGGACCTTCCTTCAGACTCAGACTTTATTTTTAAGCTCTTGAGAATGCAGGGAATCCTGTGAAAAGTTTTCTGAAAATCACCAGCATACAAATGCTGGGGGAAATTGGTATGGGGAGGAAGACTGGGAGGGAGAAACTGTGAAACAGTTTTTTCTCAGTCTCCTGACTGAGAAAACTGTACAGTGTGCCAGACCACTGCATATGAGAAAGCAGTATATTTCCACTGAAATCCATCAAGCAGTGCTAATGACATTAGCTGAATATTCTGCTGGTCTGTATGATCATTAAGTTTGGTTTCATTAATTCATATCCTTGAATCTGCTCCTGTAAGTAAAAATCCTTCTCTCCTCATCATTAACAAATATACTTTGATCAGAAAGAGTCAGACCCACTTTGATGGAATTTGAGAACAGTCAAATACAAGCTCGACAGAAGTTGAGTAGGGTTAATGCAGATTTACACTGAAGCCAGTGAAGACACAGAGAGGGTTTGTGTTTGTGCTGCCTAACTGCAACAGTTTATGCTGCCACTGAAGTCAATGAGGCTTTGTCATTGATTTCAGATGGAACAGGAACACCATTTGTCATAAAAGAATCACTTGACCTAATCTTTTTGTAAATAAAGAAAGAAGACATTTCAGAAAATTTCACAGTATCTATTTTTCCTTTTATTTTGGCATTACCTGCTTTGATGGTTACTTTATTTGTCGTCTGGCAGAAAATGAAACTCATTTTAATCTCTTTGAATATCTGAATAGAGCTATAATGCATGTAGAAGGGCTTGAATTTAGGAGTGGTGCCAACACTGAGTAATTTTAATATATTATATAGTTGATAATATCTGACCAAATGTTCTAGAATAAGTCACTATAGAAATGAAGGTAGGTTTCCTGTGCGGCTTACAATTTTGCACTAAAATACAAAAGAAACCTGACTAGGTTTCAGTTGTGAAATAATAGATACTGAGCCATTTTCAGATTTGCTCCATATTGCTAAAGTTTTTAGGCAGGTGTGTTTCACAAACTTTGTGAAACAAAAGCTCAGCTGAAAGCAAATCAACATTAGGAAGCAAAACTGGTGCTGAGTGATAGTGCTTAAAAACTGTGAAACAAGAGTGGTTTTAAACAGCAACTGAAAAGATGCTTTGATGTTTTTCTAAGCACTCTCTTATACTCTAAAAACATGTACGAGTTTTCCATAGTTACGTAAAAGACACTACATCTCATTATGGTGTTGCTCCTGTGGTTTGTATTCTATTGATCAAATACTACATTTGTCTTGTAATATGAGCACATCATCAGTTTGTGAAGATTAAGTAAACACTTTCATGAACCCAGCTGCTAAAAAGTATTGTGTTTTTTTTTTTTCTGAAGCATTGTGTTATGTATTCTAATAGGGGAATATGGCAATGAACCTAAAAGCCTCATCTCGCCACATGTTCAATGATTATCCTGTCAGTTCACAGGAACAAAAAAATCTCCCTTGCAGTGCATGCAGGACAGGGGCAAAAACACTTGCTGAATTCAAGTGATATCTGTAATGCAACTTTTTAATACGATCTCCACCCTTCCCTCGCACAGTAAACTGCATAAATGCCATTTCTACATAGAACAAGCTGTCTCTCCCTCAAACAAGACAAGGCTCAGAAGCAGTAGAGGCAGAAGCATTTAGGTCAAAACCTGCTATCAGAGGCAAAAGTGGACAACGTGACCTGAGGGGAAATTAAGAAAGTCTGAAGAATTCTGGCTGTTTTTACATAAGCCCCTGAAAGCCTGGCATTCATTTGAATTCACCAAAGGCAAATCACTTAATGCCTGAAAGTATACAGAAGCCTTCTGACAGCTGGACTTGTATTACAGCCCTCCGACACAATTTAGGAAGATAAGACACGAACAATGGAGAGTTATTAATGTGAATAATTTTCCATGCAAATTGGAAACACCACGGAACAATACAATTAAGCTGTAGCTTAATGGCACCAGGTAATCTGCAGGGCTGGACTTAAAATATCACAGTAGGAAAGAAATAACAAAGACAAATGTTGCTAGAACAAAACTACTTTCACAGATGAGCTGGGGCAGCTGGACCACAAGATCCCTGCTCCTGGATGTGGCTCTGGAGATTCAGTAGTCAGAAAACATGCCTGAAACAGTAGAGTTAAGAAACAGAAGAAGATTTTCCAGATCTGAAGAATGTCATGAACTCAATACACAAATCTAAACACTTTCACCTGATCCAACTTCATTCCACCTACTGGATGTAGGTGGAACTAATCAGAAGAATTATGACAGATGTTTGATGGGTGAACTAGATGATCTTAGTAGTCCTTTCTAGCCTTAATGATTCTGATTTGCAAAAGGTTAGCAACTGTGTTGATCAAATACATTGACCCCTACAATACAACAGCAAGCAGAGAAATAAAAGAGATAGCAAATTAGCATTTCCAAACATCTCCCTTTCAGAAGAGGCTTCATAGGAAAGGATGGAGAAAGGAGAGACAGTGGAAGTTGTAGGTACTGGGATACTAATACCCTGGCTGATTCTCATTTCTGTAACTTCTTCAAGACAAACTGCTGCTTTCTTTGTTGGTATGAATTACACCTGAGCAATGAGCTGATGCTGATCCAGGTGACAGTGTCTCCTTCTGCTTGAAATATCAATTCCAAGAAGTTAAAGGGAAAAATTGTTCACACAGCAAATAAAAAGATAGCAGCTGTTCCACTGCCTCATCTATCCTGTCCTCTCTGAAGCCTCTTCCACTTATACATAACTGTACACTCACAGGAGTGATCATACAGAAGAAAAGTATTTCCAGCTGATGTTTTTGTGGACAGTTTATGTACTATTAGGATGCCCTCTAAAATATGCAGATCTTTTTTGGTTCATTCACTCTGACTGGGGTTTCTTTTACAATACAAGCAACAACATTAATATATTCTTCTGTTCTGCAAGAAACCAAACAAGGCAGAACACTGACTCTTGAGAAACATGAGCTATGCTGTAAATTCAGTGTATCTCTGCTCCTAGAAGAAATTTGAAACAGACCTTTAATAAAAGGGGTTGCATTTACTTATGCCTGCCTTCAAACTTCCCAAATGGAGTTAATGTTTTACTGGAAACCAAAAGATGATAGACAGTACATCAAGTCTCCATAAGCGTGAAATGTTGCTGTGTGAAGCTCAGACTCTAGTTTGGAAGGAGATGGCTGAAGAAGGACGAGCACAGAGATCTATCAAACAATGTGCAATTCTTCAAACTCTTAGTTAAATGGTGGCAAACCTTGCTGCAAAAGACTGTGCAATACGCAACTGCAAAAATCCATGAAGGATCACTAAACAGGAGAGCCCTTGGCTGTGGAAGTCCCTGAGCAGCACATTACCGAAGGCTAGAAGAATATTCTGGAAAAGCTGTCCTATAATCTCACCTTACTGTTTCATCCCTCCTAGGCATCTGTGAGGGATGCCATCACTGGAAAAAGGACTAAAAGGACATCCAGTCTCACCAGGCACAACTATTCTTAGGTTCTTCAACTGACTCAAAATCATTTACGTACATGGCATCTACTGCTCATAAAGCTCAGCAAAAGTATTGTTCATCTTTATGAATTCAAATTTAACTTCACAGGGGTAGTTCTACACTGCAAAGTGGAGTTTCATGTTGGTCATCATCAGTAACTTCAAGCAAGATGACTTCTTGAATTTTTTCTCCAAAAGACAATATTACAACCCTTGATATTTCCTATACAAACTCACTGTTTTCAGGGTCACTGAAATACATAGTGGAACAAAAGAAGGGGGGGGTTATAAATGAGTTCAGTTGCTGAAGTCCTTGCTGCAGAAGTCTGGTTATTTTCGATAAAACATTTCAATAAAACATTTTCTCCTTTAGTTGATCATGACTGTAAGATGGACAGAGAAAAAATCAGGGAAAAAAAACAAAAAACTTCTCTGGTTATAAATCCAAGTGATGATGTCAACTGTCCTGATAGAAGGTGGAATTCTTCCATGGTGTCTTCAGACTAGAGCCATTTTTAAACTAATATTTGAGTTATACAGGCAGCAGCTAGGTCAGAAAAATGACACTTTTTGGAAATGAAAAACACCCTTGAAATTACCTCCAGATTAAGAAACAGAGAAAACTTCCCAGTTCCTGAGACCAGGTACACATCTTAGTTGCATCCTAGCACCAGTTGAGCTAAAGTTTGACCTCAAAACACAGCCACCTCTATACCACTGACACCTCAGCAGAGAAGTCTGGATAGGCAAACCTTAAAGAAGCTATAGCACACCTCCGCAGTTAATGCACAATTTAGCAAAGTGCACGCCTCTCTCTAGGACCTGAAATGTACTGCTTCTACTATAGATACTACTTACCAGCCTTGGATTGCTGTTCTGCTGGAAGTCTGCTACGCATTTTGCATGGTGGTTGTGTGCTTGTGACACTGAAACCATTGTTTCATTGTTTTGTGTCTCCCTGAGACACTCTTTGAAAAGAAAGTACCTCTGCTTTGCCCTGGTCAGGGTGACAGTCTTGAGTATGCAGCACAGAGGTGAGAAAACGAAGCAGATCTGGCACCTACGGAAGTACATGGCATTACCAGATTATAAACTGTAACTCCTAGTCTCAAATATTAGTACTTACACATTTTTTCCATCACAGTTAACATTCAGAGTAGTTTCAATTGTCATCTATGGGCAGAATTTTCAAAACCACAAAGTGTAGGCCTAACTCTATACTTTCACCAAAATTAACAGTGTTTTTACTGAATCTGGTTTAGCACGATGGTTGTGCATGATGAGGCACTTTTGAAAGTCAAAGAGAACCTCCAAACAGAATCCTTTTGAATTTAAACAATTGTGCTTTTCTCCAGTATCCTACACAGCCCTGTAGAGTCTCACATTTGATCACAGGGAGGGTGGTTAAGCACTCAAACATGTACCTCGAAAGACTGTGTGTAACCAAAACCCAACTGGGGAAGGCCCTGAGCAATCTGATTTGAACATCACCTTGGATTAACTTACCTCCAGAGATCCCCTCCAACCTAGGTTACTTTCAGATCCAATGATTTTGCTTTTTTCCTTAAGTCACTTATTGCTAAGAGATCTCATATAAGAACACTGATAGTAGCTCTTCACTGCCAGCCTTAGCCTCTCTCAGATCTGTTTCTTTTTTTTACCTCTGCCATCCCAGTGAATACTCTGTTTCTGTATTTTATGATGGTATCTGCCAACATTTCAAAGACACCAGACGCAAAACTTTAAGCCTTTCTCCCTAACAATCTCTCAGTCATCAAGACAACACAAACATCTTGAGCTCAGTCTCACTATTATGTGCCACATTTTACGTATTCAGCTCTGTAAACTTACATATTCAATCTAAATCTAAACGGTTTACTTTGTACATCAGCCCTCTAACACTCACCCCGTCCTTTCAGTCATCATGGGTTGAAAACACAGAGCCAGATATTTGAGTTTTGAATATCATACATGTTTAATTCATTTATACATCGATTGTTGCAATTTTCCCTGTAGTCTTTGATAATTCATTTAAGATATTCTAGACTTTTTGCTTCCCATTACTTTTTCTTTTCCTAAAAGTGTTAAGCTCCTCAATCAATTATCAAAATAATTTCTGTAAACTACATGGGAAGATTAATTTCATGCTCTTACCTCTCCTCCCAGTTCTTATATCCTGTATTTTCTTTATTGGAAGACAGGAAGGGTGTTAGCAGAGATACTGGATTTGAGATTCACAAAACTCAGGGTTATTTCCTGCATTTGGGTAGATCTACACTGCTGAGCTTCATACAAATTAGTTCAGAGGCAGAAGTAGTATAGTCAGAGCACATTAAGACTTTAAAAGTCTAACTTACACTGTGAAACTAGAATTCTTATTTAAAGCTACCTTTGACATATTCTACTGAAGTCTACAGAGTAAATGTATACAATGATCATGTGCTAAGGATTGAAACTTGGGATAGCACTATTTCCTCCCTCTTACCCTTCTTAATCTGCTTAAGTTGACTTTAAGATCTTTGCAGTAGGAACGCATTTTGCTTGTAAAGCAAGACCAGATAGACACTCTTTTAAATGAGTGAACAGTTTTAAGCAGAAATGAGGAAAAAGAATAACAGGTTTTACTGCTTCATCTTGTGAACACCAATCTTCTAAGAATTCCTTCTTTATGCTGCATCCTTTCAGAAGAGATTCCTACTTTCTGAGAGAACCAAAGAGACTACATTTTATCATTTAATCTTAGTCCTAAAATTAAGGCTAGGAAATGTAGCTGAAACTATAATCTTCCATACAGTTTCTCTTTTCTCTGAATATTTTTGAATATCAGATGATACATGTGGGTGGGGGAAATTGAAAGTTAATCTTAACCAAATCTCAGCTTTTGCTGGAACTTCCCAAAGCCTTTCTCACCCTTTGCTCCTGACTGAAGTCTTACTAGTTTTGGATGCATTCCAATTAGAATTTTTAAAAGTTTCATCTAGTTTTGATGTCTTGCAATGCTCCAAGTACTTCCAAGTTTCATTTCATCATTCAAATATATCCATTTATTCTTCAGTCCACATTCAAACAAACCTTCTCATAATTTCCAAAAGACTTTTAATCTGAATAAGGAGGTAAAACATATATATATATATTTTCTACTGTAATCAATAATGACAAAATTCACAGGACTGAAGCAGAGTGAATTCACACTAACAGTAGCTTCCTGATATCATTTTAGAAAGAAAAGATGAAAGGTAACTTCACTCTGTTTCAGTGTAGAAAGATCACTCATTCCTGTAACCATCAGAACTTTCTAATGTAAGACGGTAGGTTTACAAAATGAGATCTGCAGAGTGGACAAACAATCCAGAACAAGTAAACTCTTTTAACACTCTTTCTCAAATGAAAACACCAGTCTTCATAAAAGAAAAAGGGAAGTGTAAACTTAGAGCTAGAATCTATTAAAAATTAATATTTAATTTATTAAATTCTTATTTAAAAGAAGATGATGGGTAGATAGATTGATTTAACTGGAAAAATCCAAGCAGAGCAGAAATGTTAAGGTGAAAACAGACTCTAATGTCCAATAGAATGTGTCTCCTTTCTGGTTGAAAGATCTATATGGATATTTCAGAATATGTGCGAATCATACTAGAAGCCATCAATTTCTTTCAAGTGGTAATTGACTAAATACACTATGATATTCTTCTCTCCTTCAACTTGCTTTCAGTTGTTCATGCTTTTTCTTTGGCTTTCTCCCTCTTCTCACCTAACAAGTAGAAATTTTATTCCTGCTCTCCTCATTTAACATCTTCTCTTGCCACCACAATCCTTCCCTCTTCCAGCTCCTGGTCTATTATATACCTCATTGCATCACCCCCTGTCTCTTTTTATCTTAACCTTTCATTCATGACTGTTTCTCCTCTTGTTCTTACTCTGTCTTTAAATCTTCCACAGCTTTTTCCTCTCATCTCTACTGGAATAAGTAAGGTATCATCAGGTAAACATATTTTTATCAGTGGGGGAAAAGGCCTAAAATTATGCCAAAATCAACATAGAAGAACTTGCTACAAATATGAACAGCAAATTTTTCTCTATAAAATTAGTGAAACGTTGTCATAGCTCTCCCTCTTGATTTTAAACAACCTTTTTCTGAACTCTACCAATTATATCATGTTCTTTCATTAGTTTGGATTTGTTTCAACAAGTTTGCATCGCATCAGTGAGGCTGTTTTGTTCTGTACTTTTACCAAACCAGCTACCTGTTTTTTATTCTTTCATTATTTACCTCCTTCAGACTAACTCATCCTACACCACTAGCCTTCTCCTTTAATTGGCTACAGCTATTTTTTGTAGGCTTGATACTGGAAATTGGAAGAGCTATTTATTACAGAATTATTTTGCAATGAGGTTTTACTTAGCAAGTAGATCTAACTAATGATTTCAGCTACTCCAAGTTTGTTGAACATGTGAGAAGAACTGCCTGAAGTGCATTTTATTAATAACATCTTAGACCTCCTTTGGTTCAGTTCCTGGCAACTGAATTCAACTCAACTATTTTCACCACAGTCTCTAGTGACTTCTTAACTGAACCTTCCAAGTCATCTCATTCCTGGTTTGCCAGTTCTAGACACAACTGCCATGTATTTCTGAAAGTTTGGCACTCTTTGGCTTCAGTGTCTCCATTCTCTCCACCTCTTTAGCAGCTCACAAACATGCTTTGGAGGACATCTTCAATGCCGTCCAGCACTTTAAGAGGAACACAATGTTTGTTTTGGCTCCTTTCTCTTCTGCTCCTTTTTTCTAATTACTTCCCCAGTGCACTTAACACCTTCGTACTCATAGCTTAAAAATCCATGTTTCCATTTTAGCCATGAATCATTTTCGTTTAGCTAACCACGCAGCCTGTCTTTCTGACAGCTCACAGTGGATGTGAAATCATCACTGTAAGATTATTATGGTTAATCATCCTCCCCCAGACATTTCCCACCTGTCTTTTTTTTTTTTTTTCCTTACAGTGGAAACATCACCATCTTGCCAATCATTTGTGCCCATAAAAGCAGCATCATGTTCATTTTGAATTTCTCTCTTGATCCTCATGCAGGGCTACAAAGAAATCTTGCAGATACGTTCTGAATAATAGCCTTAAATAAAACACAGTTCTGTTCATCCAGCTATCATTGTTTTGTTTCTTATCATGTGTCATCTCAGTGCTAGCAGTAACCTTCTTTTCCCAGCTTTAGCAAAACTGTCTTGCACCATTCAAATATTTCAGTCAAGATGTACTTTATGCCTTGATATACAGATTTAATCTCCTTTCTTGTGACCTCTCTGCTCTTATTCTTGGCTTTCTATCATTACAAATAGAAGACTACTAGTCTTCTGTTCGTAGGATCTGTTTCAGTATAGCCCTAATCTATCTACTGCCTGTGGAACAGACAGCTGCGACTCTTTGAGATGTACACCCTATTTTCTTCTATCCCATTTATGTATTTCTTCACATTTCCTTTTAAAATGTTGCTTTGTTGTGAGTCCTAAAAAATTATACTATTGTGAGATCAATTTAAGTTCCTTCTTCACTACCCAGCTGTTCCTCTGTTGTCTCTTTGAGTTACTCATAGATTATAAAGTTCCAAGAGGAGAGAACAGTGATGACTGCAATGGGTTTTGTGATTTCTGAGATGCATGTAAATAAGTAAGTTAGTAAAAAAATAATAATAGCTATGTTATCCTTACATTGATGCTATGGTACTCTTCAGTGGTACTAACCACTAACACTTCAATAAATTATACATTTTCCAAAATAAATTTGCTTCTAAAGTAGACTGGCTGAGGTTTGTAAATGCTTGCATAATTGAGATGATTGTGTACCAACTGTACAATTTAATCATACTTAATTACAGGATTAGATCCATCAATAACTTCCTTTTTCTACCATGGGCAAGTAAAATGAATACAACATAAATAACTCAGTGAAATGGTGAAGCAATGCACGAAGACTTGTGCAAATAAATATTACTCTAATTTCCAGGCATACCATTCAACATACATTTTCAGTCTAGGCACCATAGTGAGTCAAATAAGCAACAAACAAACACAGTACAAATACAGAGTTTTCATATATGTCTGAGGAGATTTTTTAAAAATACTTTTTTGTAACTCAGCGTCCAGTTCATTGCAGTGACCCAGATACACGTGCCACTACTGGAATATAATGTGTAGCAGGTGACATGATCATGCTCTTGCATGTCTGAAAAAAGGCTTTTCATTTGAGAATAGCATCAATAAAAAGAACAGCTACAGAAAAATGTCCTACAATTGGTGGAAAATAAAAACGTGAATTGGCAACAAAAGAGCATCTATAAATATTTCACATAATCTCTTACTATACAAAGAAACATGTAAAAATATGTAGAAATGATAGAAACTTAGGCAGTGATAGAAAGACAGATTCTAGACATTATGCACACTTCTTCAGAAACAAAAGTAATTTGACTTGGAGATCTTTTCCTGAAGCTAAATGAATCAGTTAGCTCTTATTACATGCTATGTGGCATGCTATAATTAATGTAACACTACACTCTGCTGAGTGACATAGTTGATTCTTTTAAGATGATGCCAAGATAAGGAAGAGAAACGAAAACTGTGCTTCTCATCTTTTAGGGAAGTTCTTATGAGACCCAGAACTGACTGATGTTTTTATCAACACTTGGAATATCTCTTAAATACATCTTCTGCTGTCACCTATCTACCAATTCTCTTAAGATGGGAAAAAAATAAAACCACTATAGTCTTTCTTGTCTTTCATCCTTAGTAAGATCAAACTCCTAATACTTCTATTATCATTCAGCAAGGAAATGATAATCTGGTTGAAAGATCCTATTATAGAAATAGAAAAATTTTCATTAGTTTGGGTAGGTTCAAAGTTGAGGCTGAAAAGATTTTCTTTGAGTTGTTGTCACAAGATGAATTATCTAAATGGATGCAAATGTACTCTTAAATTTTCATCCTAAACACAGTGTAGGATGATAACCACCTGACCTGTACAATAACAACAATCAAAATTAATTCTGAAAATAAACATTGAAAGAATAGATTCAACATCTAAATATATAGATAAGCAGTCAAGGTACACAACAGGCCATACCTGCCCCTGTATTCACACACAGACAAGTATATTCCCTACCAACTAGCTCATGAACCAATGTGGTACATAAAATTTCTACACCCCAACTAATGTGCCTGAATTATTTGAGTAATATTTTTTTAATTCTGCAAAAATTAGAAGCTTCCTCTATTACTCCTCCATTTGGCTGGATCCTGAAACGTTCAGTCAGCTTTTTCTCAATGTTTTACCACTTTCCATAATTTGCTTTCACCAACTTTCCAAACTCTTTCCAGGGAGTGGGAACAAGATAGCCCATTTCAACATGGAACAAGTAATAGATTTAGTCTACAGGTTTACAAAGACCCAGTTATATCTACTGGCATGCACTGAAGATCATCTCCACACTTGCTTTTGTCTTTCTGAAGCAATTTCTATGTCCTTTACACCCTTCTCTCCTCTTGTCCAGCTGTCTGGGACTCCCCACTTGTGGCTGAACTGGGATTTTCCCCTACAGGGGGAAGTTTTCCAGAGCAGAAGGAACTCACAGAGAAATTAATATCAGTCTCCAGTTGAACTGAACATTGAACAGATTCCCCAAGGGACTAACAGAAGGACAATTAATTTCTTCCTTTGAACTACCTCTTCTATGAACATTGTGCTCACACAAGAGGAAAAAAAAGAAAAAGGGGAAAAAAAGAAAAAAAAGGGGAAAAAAGCAAACATTGAAAAGTATGAACAAGAGCATCAGAGCATTACTAGGCAAACATGAAACAGGGACACTTCTTTTGGCTACTATACCAGCTGATCTCAATAAGGGTAAGGAGAACCCAAGGACAATGTTCTGCTCTACCACTCTTTAGAGACAGAGAGAAGAGAGTACAGCTGAAACTCTCAGAAGAACTGGAAGAGAGAAAGTTGACCAGGCAAGCATTTTCAGATCTAGTCCAGAATATCTCTGGCAGAGGTAACCCAGAACAGGAGGGCAGGATAAGTAAACCCAACTGGACACAGAAAGAGTCTGTCTGCGCCTGCAGATGCAGCTTTCCTGGTAATTATACTCCTGGGAAGCACCGTCCTACAATTTTGTCTTATTATAATGCGTGAACATTGTCCTCCTTTCTAAAAAAGTAATAGGAGTTTGATCTCAATAGAACCATGGAAACTGAGGTGCATAAGGTACTGGGCATCCTTCTAATACACTTAATGTAACTCCATTGAAATATCAAAGAGCGTAGGGAGATATCTTCCTTAGGTGGTGTTTTTCCTCCAATATCGACTGCATTGCAAACTTTCCCTTTTATTCTACTCTATACTATGTTTTGTCTTCATAATACACAAACTTTCTATTCTCCATATTCTTCTTCTTTCATTTTGGTTTAATGATTCACCCCAGGGTCAAGAACTTCACGTGATGAGTGTGAAATGTGGGGGCATTTACAGGAACCTGGAAGAATTTCTATAAACATTCCTATCAAGAAAGGAGCTTCATAAGTCAGAATTTGGGTCTTTTTTCAGATGAAGTAGCTTCACAGATTGTCTTCAGTGGTTTCCTTTGTATAAAGAAAGAAACTAAAAAATATTCATTGTCGTTTCATGATGGCATGATCTGAATGGTTTCAGACCAATCTTTAATTAGATCAACTCTTTTTGTGGCTGATAGTGACATCTTTTGTTTATGCTGACGTAGTGCAACTAACATTCTTTCCTTTGGATAGTTTATTTGAAGCGGGAATTTTCTATCTGCAATTCAACGGACACACATTATATAGTACATATGATTTTATTCACAAGTCCAGTTATGTCTTTGTCTTGTTGTAGGGATGAAATGCAGATTCAGACAAGCACTGAAATTCGCATCTAGACTTGTAATTGAATCAGATGTAGAAGTTTCTCACTTGACATCCCACTTCCTTCCCATATCTCTACACTGCATCTTGAGATAAAAAAAAGTTTCTACTAAATCCTTATACCTTAGACAGTAGTTCATGCTAAATTATTATACTATCTTCTTATTTTAAGAAGACATGAGTTGTACTGAGCCATAGGAAAAGATCTGTATTAATAGTTTCCTGTGGGTGTCTATCAATATATCTTGTCATAATCTAAATCAGAGACTGATTTTCATGTGAAAAATATGAAAATGGAAAAAATTAAAAATACAGAAGACTGAATCTCAGTTCTAATATTCTCTTTTCTTGCATGCACAGATATTTTAACAGTAACTTCATTACCAATGAGAAAAAAATGAGCATTAAAAAAAAACCCAAACAATAAGACAGAAAACAGAGTTTCATTTTGAGACTGGACATGATTTTACTGACAACAATGTCGCCTGGATAAACTTTGGTCCAGATTTAAACCTTCAAAGGGCATAATGCTCTCCTTCTCCTCAGTTTGAAGAAGTAAGCAGTGAACAAACAATGCAATAAAATACTGAGATTAAAGGAATAAGTACTTCACTGGGAAGGAGCACTGCCCTAATTGATATTTGTCAGTTCATTACCTGTCAAGCTCAATGTGCGTGTATTCTCACCATGCTTTTTCAAATGTAGTCAGTGCGCCCTCCCTGCCCTGGAGTCTTGCTCTACTGTGGATCTGAGAGCAACCAAAATCTCAGTGAAAAATACTGCACATCAATTTGAAGTTCTGCAAAATGGCCATACTTTGTTTTACATTTCAGAATGCACCTTTTGATTAGCCTGAAACACAGCCTGAGGCTATTGCCACCACCCTGAGCTAAGCATACTGGATTTTTTCAAACTGTCTGGAGCAAGTCCAGGTGATAAAGGCTGTAGCACAAATAAATGCTGCTAATAATTCTCCATTGGAACCTGTTAATTTAACCAAACGGTTGGCTATCCTTACATTATAACTTCAGATAATATTGCCCAGAGTAGCACTGTTAAGGGTGAACCTAATAGCTGCTTCTAGTCTAATAACACTACAACAAAAAACTTTGACAAATTTTACTCTTCCTCTTCATTGTTATCCCCTTAGTTTCCCCTATTCAACTCACTTGATAGGTTCCCGGTAGACTCCTAGATACCTTAATTCTACTGAACGTGACTTTCTTCAGAATATATCTGCCAGTTGGTAGGAATAAACAGAGAAGCCAACAGTTGCCTTCTCCACATCCCAGATCTCCCAATGTGACTATGCGAAGATTTTGTACCCACAACTAAAGCACAGAAAATCTTGACTACTCTGTACTTCATTTAGAAAAGATACTCCCTTGCAGTTCTATCTGCAACTCGGTTCTCCTTTGAAATCTTTTCTCTGTGGGAGTAGTGAGTTGAACCAAAAAGCTAGCTTTGCTCCTGTAAGTGCCAGATGGGAATTTCAGAGAAAGCCAGCCATACATTGTGAGCCATAGAGAACAACTTCCCAGGAAAAGTCACGGAAAATACCAGTAGAAAAGAAAAAGCCTCTAGAGAAGTCCAGTCATAATCTTTTCCAAACAAAATTGGTCTGACTTCAAGTATCACTGATCATTCACTCTCTCACTCCTCTAAAATGTTGTTGGGAGTGACCAAGTATCAGACACAGACAAAGACATCCAAGCATTTTACCATCTTCCAAAACAGGTACAATATGTGGAAGAAAGCACAGAATGGTATAAAGATGATCCCAAATTTGTTGCACTTGCAAAATATCCAAAGCTATTCAATTTGTCTTCTGCAACAGACTTCCACTAAACAGTGCTGAGCAACTTCTACCTTCTCTGTGTTCAGTCAAATGCAAGAACAACTAATTTTTCCCATGAGTACAGTAAGATAATCATATCAAACATGGGAAAGTGCTGTCCTAGTGGAGTGATTCAGATACGAGACAATGAAGAAAGAAAATTTTGTTGCCAACTACTTACATGGACTTTAAGAAGAAGGGTTGGGTGGAGGGGCAGAGGGACTCCCCTGGGTTGCAGAGCAAGTGGTAACATTTAGGAGTTTTCTGGAATTAATAACCTATTCTTGACCTGTCAGCTTCAGAGAACACATATAGAGACTTCTATCATCTTTGTTACCTATTGCCTCTCACTTGCACAGGATGTGGGTGATGTGGGCAACCAGAAAGTGTTGGTAGAATATGTTCCTCTTGCTTGAGAGCACATTTCACAGTTTAACTAACTGTTCATTAACAAATTCATACCATAGCCTTGGGCCCTATGAGGATGGGAGACATCAAGCAAGCCAAAATGAAAGCACAGAGTTGGATCCCACACTATTGCCTCCAAGTCCAACTTCCTACAGGGACAATAAGTGTAAATATTCAGCAACAAATCCTTCTCTGAAGAAAATGAGAAATTTTCTCTTTAGTGCAAACCTTATATTCTGTCCTTAACTTTTATTATGTGAATACATGCTTTTAATATAAATACATGTAGAAGGATATATGTTTTGTGACTAAAAGAAGATCACAGACAAATGAAGACAAATGTATATGATTGGAGATATACTGTGGAGCCTGGGATCTGATCTCTGGCATGCCAAGGGTAACTTCTATGACTTCTATAACATACTCAGTCCTCTAAGTACAGGGGAGGAATGAGAAGGATATAATAGCATACAATGATTTTCATAGAGCTAGAATAACATAGTAGAAAGCCTTTCTCATGACTCTATACAAAAGGTGTCTTCAATGGGCCTAGACTTGCTTCAACATCAAGTGAAGGGCTCCCTTAATGGGGAAATCCCTAGCTTCTCTGTTAAAGTGACCTTCCAGACCTGTCTGAAAGAGACTGGAGTATACCCTACGAATCAGAACTTTGACATTAAGTGGAATTAATTACAATTAATTACCACACTACACGTGTGAAAAAAAATTAATAAAACGGTACAAATGACAAACTGTCAGAACAACTACTATGCATCATTCAAGTTAGAATTCTGTTTCTTATTGTGAACACAAAAAATACTGGCAGAAGACCATTTTGTATAAATGGTAAAGTAACAGTGATAGTTTACAACTTCACACAATATGTCCTTGTCAGACCCCATCCTAATAACAGTCACAAGTAACTTCAACTGGAAAAAAAAAAAAACCTGAGAAGAAAGGAAATAGTATTGATCTAATTTTTGGAAAGTACAATTAGCAAAGTCACTAAAAGATAAGGCTGGTACATAAGCAATGGATATGGTAGATGGGTTTTACAAAATACTTTGTTCCAATGTAAATTACTAGAATTTTTATAGTAGGTTTTGTCTCACGCTTTAGGCCATAATTCTAAAATTTCACATAATTCTAAAATTCCTCCAACCACAGATCTGTTTCTTAACAGAAACATCTTTTAACTTTTGCCCTCTTTTCTCTGTACATTCCCATTTTAAACCAGATCTGATCATGCTTCAAAACAGCTAAACTTTACACTCATCAGCAAACCTTTAACACATTTCATTTACCAGGAAACTCTTTGCTCATTAAGAAGAAGGTACGCGAGGTGCAGACACCATGACGTAGCAATTCATATTTCTGAGGCAAAACGTTGGCTTCATTGTGTTCTTAGAAATTAACTACAAAATTGCAAAACACCTCCAGTCAATTGGCTCCCTGATGGAAGAGCTGAAATAGAATTTGACTGCTGGGACCATGCTGGCCCCTGTGAGTATCTTTGGATAGTACAGAAAGAGTAAAATTAGAACAATACAGCTTTGTTCAATTTCTAAAGAATTAAAGGAGAGGTAACGTCTGGAATATATATCTGAATATATCTTGATATATATCTTGATATATTTTGAATATATCGGAATATATATCTGGATAACGTCTGGAAGATATAGGGAGAATAGGAAAATGGCTGCATTTTGTCTTTGTCAAAGCCCAGGAAAGTGAGCTGGATACTACTGAAGGGATAGGTGTACTCAGGGAGACAGCAACCATCAGGGAAGTATTCTGTTGCTTCAGGAGTATCTAAATCTTTCCTAAGCTCCACTATATTCTATCTCCCAGTTCTTCTGCCTTTTCTTCCCCTACCCAGCCTTTACTTCCTTGAGTATGCACTGGCACTGGGCTGGTTCTGGCCAACTGTAGTAGCTCACCTCACGTGGGAAACATTCTGAGCCACAAACGATGGAAGAGCTTTCTGGACAGTCAGGGAAATAAAACAAGGGCCAAACACAGAATACAGACACAAATAAATTAAGGCTTAAAAAGCTCCTGGAGAAAGGGAGGCCCACAGGCTAGGTAGTACTTTCATCACTCATAATACAGTTTCATTATTATGTGGTTCCTTTGCTTTCTCTCCTAACTTCCTTTTCAAAGGCTTGTGTAATACACGTGCAAAGAAATCATGTTAATATTGCACATGGGAGCCTCTACATACCAATCAGACTCCTATGTATCCTTTTTAATCTCTCCATACAGACTCCACTAATTCTGTGCACTTTATGAATAAGCTTGAAGTGTCATACCTTCCAACACCTTCAGCATAACCCCCAGTCAGGTGAGTTTAAAGAAAATCAAGCCCTGAAGTATGCAAGAGGACTTAGATAATGCTAGAGCAGCTCATTGGAGGAAGGAAGGAAACACAAGACTTTTAAACTACTTCTCCTTTTTTACAAGACCTTCCCATGAGGGCTTTTGCAGGTCAGCATTGTCAAGTGTGCAGCTGCATCAGGCTGCAATCCATTCACAAGAGACTCTTTTCAAACTCAGTATTTCAAATTCAAATTAATTTGGATACCTTGGAAAGCTCCTTACTGAAGTCTTGTAATGCTTTGTATTTTTAGTGTTTAAATGGGAAATATACTGTATAACTGAGATGACCTGAGATGAAGTCCCCAGCAGGAGTTCTTTCATAAAAGGTTGCAAGTTGGTTTGGTTTAGTGTGTATTGTAATGCATACTACTACCATGAGACTTAGTATTATTTATCAGGAATATTACATTATATTATTATTTACAGCATCAGAAATTGGCCAAATACCTCATTTGAATTTCTGTTACTACATTAATAATGGATTTACTGACAAGTGGAAGCTTAAACCCCCCCCCCCAAAAGATCAGCTCATCCTTTCAAATTAGAAAGACAAGAATACAGATGTGAGAATTTTTCTGAACAATTCTTAATTTCCAAAGAAGAGTTTTGGAACACAAACACTGAAATAAAACTTTATTAAATATATCTTCATAAAAAAATGGAATAATAGCTTTTGACTTCTCTTTTATATAGAGGAAATATCTAGGACTGTAGCTGCTGTGCTTATGTAATAATGTACATTGTTGCACAGCTATTTTAATTAATACTAATCTAGATTCTCTTTAAGTATAATTTGCTTTCTAACACTGAATAAACTGACAGAAAAAAATGAAGATGTTTGTGACAGAAACAGCATCTGAACAATGTACACTGGTCTCATAAACAGAGGCTACTAAATCTTAGATGCTGAAGTTTCATTAGGTAACTTAACCTTGCTTAAACCTTGTACCTGACCGATGTCAGGAGTAAGTAAAGATTCATGCCCAAGTGAAGGTTAGTCCTTCTGTTGACAAAACAATGACTTAATTTATTATCAACAGTTAAGATTTTACATCCAACACTTGCAGACTTGGCTTCATTCAATTTACTTGGTTTTCATTCTGTCTCTTACTGAAGACCTTGCCTTGGTTTTCATACCTCCAGCTGTGTTTCTCCTAGTTCTGTACTACCTCTGAAGGCAGAGGAGCTCTCTAGTTGTAAATTAAGTACGCTGGGTAACAAAGGCTCACTTTCTTCTTTCACAGTTGCATTAAATCACCTACATACAATCATCTCTCTCCATACACACACATTCTTTGATGAAGAACCAAAATTATTAATAAAATTTTGCACGTAAAACTCTACAATCCTGGGATCTGGAGACAAACAAAATTAGTTTTGCTAGCCCAGCCACAAATTTTGCATCTCTGCCTTTGGCTCCAGGCAAGTTCATGGGGAAGCCAGAAGAAATCTGAATAATATATCTCACACATATCGAAATTACTGAAACAGTCACAATTTCTACTAGACACTTCGCTTCTGACTCCCAGCCACCTTCCCCTATATGCAACATGCCTATCTGCTCCCTTATGTAGTGGGGTTATGTGTATTGTGCAATACAGTTTCAAGCTGAACTGTTTTCCCACACAGTGGTTGCTCAGGAGCTCTGCTGTGGGCAAGGAAAAAGTGAAGCACATATGACTTTAGACTAGACCACTACCATTTCCTTCTCATTACAGCTTCCCCACCTCCAGAAGAGCTCTCAGCAGAGTTCAAAGGAAGGTGAGCAGCAGGTGACACTGACTGATGATGATGATACCATCAAAACATTAGTCAAAAAGGTGGATGTCCAGGTAGAACTTGGAAGACTCAGAAAAACATGCACTCCCACTTCTGTTTCAAACAATATAATTGCTATTTTCTGAAGATTTTATTTGAAGCCTCAGATGTAAATAAAAGTGGGCAGTTTTCCTATACTCAGCTATATTGTGGAAGCGAGAAAGGAAATGAAATAATCAGTGCTATGGCATGCAAGAACTATTAAGAGGTGGTTCCTCTTCAGACACCTTTCAGCATAGTGAAAGAATGATTTCAGATTTTATACTGCCCTAGGATTACAAGTCAAGAGAAGAAGTTGGATATGGTGATCAAAATGAAACTGAAATTTTTCTTCAAGCAAAGTCATGAAGTGAGGACACTGGTATCAGCAAGTCAAGTACCAACCTGCACCAGAAACCAAAAGAACAGCTTTACAAGTGTTACTTGCCATGAGCATGCACACAAAAAGATGAGTCACTACATCACAAGGGATGAAACCATAAGAATTACCAACCCCTCTGTTCGTGGCACTCACACAGCCTTCAAAAGTCATACTCCAGCACACATGAAGTCAGTAAAAATCTGAGCTGTTTCCAGCATGCATGAAAATGCTTTACCTTAGAAGATATCACCAGTGAGAATGGCTTGACTAAATGTCTGTGCAGTGTAACCACTGACACCCATAGTGCTACACAAACAGCTCACTGTCCTATGATTTTTGTTAGCACAGTGTACAGAGGATTCCAAGTGTGACCCACACCCCATTGTGTTAGTTACTGAATATCATCCATTTCTGTCTGGACTACTGAAAATAGAGTAAAAAGTCCTGTGGTGAAATACAGATGTTTGAATGGGAGCAGCGTTGATGCGTTCTGGTCAAGGGTTTTGGTAGGCAAACAAAAATAAAAGGAAGAAATTGGTTTCTGTTAAACTCAGGCTAAATTTTCCAGCTCAACCCCTGTCATACCACTAATTAAGTTGATGACTAGTAATCCACAGAGGTTTCTGCTACTTTATTATTTTTAACTCAATTCTATGAAGCATTTACATATGTCAGGAATGTGTCATGCATGTTCCTGTTCCTATTTCTCTCATCTTTCCAGAGGTGTTTATTTTTCAGATCCTCTCCTAGAGTTAAAAATATAAAAAAATAAAAAAGAAACCTCTGGTCAAAACATGACTATACTGTTTGACAGGAATATCTCCTAAGATTGAATCAAAATCACCATCATAATTTAAAATTTGTGAAGCAACACAAAATTGCTCTCTACCAGCCAAGAAGCTCTTCTTGTCACCCACTGGCCCGTCTCACACAAGGGGCGTGATGCTGACAGCCTTCATCTTTCTCAACACAGGTATCCAAAAATGAGATACATTAATTCAAATTAAGTGAATGAACACTCAAGCTAAGGGTCTATGCAACTTTCCCTTTTCAGAAGAGATTGCCAGTGGCAGAGATTAAGTGTTCTTGTTTCCCAGTTCTCCCGTTTCCTTGACTATTCTGCCTCTAAACTGAAAACATTTTTCACAATTGCAGTACACACATTTCAAGGTAAAACTTCCCTAGCTGTAGTTAGAGAGTTAAAAACAGAAGAAAAAGAAAAAAAAAATTCCACAACATATATTGCTATGATATTTTGCCATTCAGTATAACTGCAGTAGGACAGAGCAGTTCTGGGAGTTTTGATTATCTCATCCAGACAGAACAAAAGAAGATCATGGTCTGACTCTATCCAAAAATTTACTAAGAATTCTTTGAGTGCTTGAGTTTGTAGAGAAAAAAGGAAGATGGTGAGAAAGGCAGAGAGGGAGAGAGAGAGAGGAATTCATCTCTCATTCAGTTTTCCACTTAGGGTTTCACTGTTAGCTTTGTTGTACAGCAGTCACTATCCTGCACTTTGGGTTGAGCCCCTGAACCACAACAATTAATACCGGAACATATTATTTGAGCTTGTAAGGTAGTGTGATGCAGGATGCTAAATGATGATAGGCCACAAGAAAAGGTCAAAAAACCCAATGGGGCAAGCAATGCACGTGTTGAGTACTGTGAGAGCTATGCTGAGTAGCTGCACGGATAACTGAGTTTGGGGGATTTCTCAGCTCAGCTCATTGCTCTCAGGATTTGCAGTGCTGCAAGCAGCAAAGAAAAAAGGGGGAGGGGATGGGAGAAAGGCTGTGCAGATGTATGGTGAGGAAGTAATTCTAAAATGTGGCAGTACTGTTGCAGCGGTGGTGGATCTGCCCGACTGGTTACAGTGCTTCAGGGAAGTATATTTTGTGCTTGAGTCTTTCGTGTAGGAGGTCTGGGCACAAATGGGGATACCCCAAATCAATGCTGAAAAAAAAAGATCAAAGCAAGCGTATATCTACACTATTAATTCCAGTTAGTACGGGGATACATCTCATATATTAAGTTTATGGTACTGTGTCATACAGAGCAAGTGAAGGTGCAGTCTAAAGTAACGGGGCACATAGAGGTGACTTTAGTCCACATTACTGCAACAGTCCTAATCACTTCAACAATGCATTGCTCAAATCAGAACTCTCAAAGCATACACTAAACACTAAGCACATGTAAACCATTCAATTAACAGTTTACACAGATCTGTAATTTTATATCCTAATGTGCCTGCAGACTGTCATTTGCCAAAATCTGCTGTATTCCTTAGTTTCCAAGACTGTAATATTCCACCTTACAACGCCACTTATCAAGACAGGTTCTGAAATGGTACTGCAGGAACATCTCCTTTTGTGGTGAGGTCCTTCTCCTTCCCATGCATGTGGAGGAGGCACATACAAACTGTGGTTACATTTGTCAAAACTACCCTTTCACACCACTCCAGTCCCGGAAAGGTTTACATTACCTATTTTGGGTTTTAAAAGCTTTTACTTTTATTTGAATCAAAACTGCAAGTACTACAGCCCAGGTGTGTTTCAGGCATGAGCAGTCCAAGGCAGGACGTGGGAGCTGACCTGTGGGGGACTAAGACATTGAGATCCAAGCTGCTGTTCTCTTCTGCTCATCAAAAACCAGCTGTCACTGGGAATGCCCTTGGCTAGCTGCAGCTAGCATCAGGACAGCTCAAAGAGAACAGCTGACACAAATACCCAGGCAAAGATGCCTGTGGCTACACATTCTGCTGAATTGCTGCCTTAGCCTCTAAGTATCAGTTTGCCTATGTATAGAATATAAACTATTATTATTATATATTATTATATTATATCTGATTTGTACCAAATGCTATGGCTATAATATCTGCTCCATGCATAAACTGCTATATGTCAGGTGAAGCTCACATTATGTAGATATTTTTCTAGTACAAAAATAGCCCAAGAAAGATTGGTTGTGGTAAAAAAATAAGAGTCACACAGAAATGAAGCAATGGAAACGGGTCCTGAAACACATTCGAAAGACGGCACACATAGCATCAGCATACACGTGCATTTTGTATCTGCCAAATGCAAGAAAGACTTTGACTAACTCCTTGCTTATTTTACTGCTCCATCGAGAAAGAAGATCTACCGTTCAAGGTATTTCTGCGACTTAATGCCTTTCGAAATGTGTTCTCAGCTCTCTAGCACCCTCTTCTGGGCTCTGACTAGGCAAGCACTATCCTCCCTTTCCTACGGCTCGCCGCTGGCCAAAATAATGCTGGAACGCTAAATAAACGTTTTCTATTCCTGTTGAAGCCTTAGAGATTATTTGCGTTGCATAAACTTATAGGAGCCCAAACCCAGAATCATGTCGTGTGAATAATAATCTGACTCAGATTCAACTTGTCAACCAGAATACCCGGTTCCCTTTCCATGGGACTGTTATTGCAGGAGATGAACAGGTTGGAGGGTTAGGAAAAGGTTCTTCGCCAGAGGGCAGCGGACATGGCCTCAAATGCCACACTTTAAGGACTGTTTGGACAACACTGTCAGACATAGAGTTTTGATTCTGGGGGTCCCCTGTGGAGCCAGGAATTGGACTTGAAGATCCTCGTGCGTCCCTTCCAATTCAGCAAACACTATGATTCTAAAAAAAGTTTCAGTGCGCAGTCTCCTACCCAACATCAAGATTAACAACCTGGTCTAAATGCATTAAACTCCTGAAACAGTGAGCAATAGACCCACGTACAAATGTCATGCCTTCTTTCTCACCGAAGCAGCAAAACAAAAAGGGAGTTAGTCAAAGCCTTCCTTCTGTGTGGCAGATACAATACGTATATGTATATTAACCCTATGTCTGCCATTTTTCAAATGTATTTCAGGACTCATTTTCATTGCTTCATTCTGCTGTTTTGTTACCACAACCAACCCTTCTTGGGCAGTTTTTTTTTCTATGAGACAAATATCTATGTAACCCGAATTTCACCTGTAACCATAGTTTACTCATAGTTTATAATTTACTCAAACATTGCTGTCATAGTAGTTGGTACGAACCAAGAATAATATAATAATAATAATAGTTTATATTCTATGCATAGGCAGCCTGATACTTAAGAGACTGAACAATTCAGCAGAATGTATAGCCACCTCCCATCTGCCTATGCTCAAGATTTCTGCCCTGTAAACTGTTCTCCTGTCTGATCTGTAATGTTTGAATCCATCTGGTCTGAACTTTCTGACTTAGAATTTTCCCAGGATGATTTTAGGTAATGATTGTGTAATGTAAATGCAGAAGTCAGAGTTGGACTCAGCGATCCCTGTGGGCCCCTTCCAAATCAGGAAATTCTATGATTCCATGAAATACATGTATTGCAGAATTGGTACTTGACTAACTGTTCCCCTAATACCTTGGCAAAGACTTGCTAGGAGAAGTTGCAATTAAGTTTCAAATTGATGAAAGCCTTAAATGTACATTTGAATGTGTTTCAAAACATTTTAGCACTATTAAATATTTAACATCACAAGTTTTAAAAGCAACCTCAAAGACTAATCAGAATTGCTTTCCAGGACACTGTCCTTGCTGATGGTTTATTTTTCACTTAGAGATACTGTACAAGAGGTTATTATTTTCAATTTCTGTTACTCACTCCCAGACAGAGACTGAGAAGAAAAACAGGTCACAATAAGAGGCTGCTGGTTACGTAGCCTTCCTGCTTCCTTCCTTCCTGTTATTCAAGCCTGTCAGCTCTACTGCTGTAAGGAGTGACACCAGTATGAGGCTGTCTCCTTTTTACTACCTATCAAAACAATCGTTGAAATAACAACAGTGTTACTGAGACACATATGATGGTACAATGCAGAATTTCAGTATTCACAGCTTTAGAACTACTGTCTCAGGGGTTTTGTTGGAATATTCACTGAAAACTAATTTTGTAGAGAGCTTCTCCCATACAGTATAATGTATCATTTTTCCTTGCTGCTTATTCCTGCTGTGGCAAAAGTACTTAAACTTTTCCTCTAGAAGAAGACTTGCATTAAAGATGAAAAAATTGCCCTCGACGAAGGCTTTGCTTCTCTTTAACCACCTCTGATGAAAAGTGCAAACCTCTGCACTAGACGCTAGAGGGCACAACAGATATCCTATCCATTCATGTTTTAAAATCTTAATACACTATTCCAGAGAAAAGAACCATGTGCACAACGAACTTGGTATTACTCTTCACGTAAATAAAAACAAAACAAAACAAACAAACAAACAAAGAAACAAACTATAAGGAAAGCTAAAATTGTTCATCGTTCCTGCACAGATATAATCTAATTTATTTATTTTCTGAGGTAGATGACTGTACCTTGCACCCTAGCCAAGCAAATCACCATTGGACAGAGGGGGCAAGCAGGGATGGATTGTTGTTCACTGGTATGCCCAGTGCAAGAACTAAGAGACATCAAATGAAGCTGTTAGGAACTGGATGCAGAACAGCCAAAAGGAATTGTTTTTCACACAGAAGTTAAGCCTGTGAAAGTCCTTGCCATGAACACTACACGTTTAAGGAAGTGGCATGGATTCATAGGGAGATTGAGCAAAGTACTTCACAGAGAGGTAAACTGAAGTTTACCATGCAAACTACTATATGTCCATGTCCAAGGTGAAGATTGCTACAGGCTGAGCAGTGTGGTGAATATCCTACATGCTTACCCTGCCCTTTTTTGAAGGAGGCTACTTTTAAGCTGAGTTGAAGTCAGGATACTAGATTAAACAGACCCGTGGTCTGAATCTCTACTGTAATTCTTACTTTCTTAGGAATTTTGTTTTGTGTTAGAGAACAGTCTGCGTCAACCAAAAGCAAGAGTAACTATAAATATTTAGATTTCTTGAAACTATGAAGTGCAACTTCATATTTCATATTCACTTTCACTATGAAGTGCAACTCATTCAGTCAATGCTTAGGGATAACTGACTGGGACAAGAGAATTTTATTCCATTTTAATCACTTTTTTCATTACTAATTAGCAATAAATGCCTTAGAAAGGAAAAGCAAACATATTTACAGGGGAACAAAAAACCAGCAACATCCTCTCCTTGTTGCAGGACAAGACTGGAGAGAGATATCAAATGGAATAAATAAAGAAATAAATAAGAGAGATTCCCAACCCGCAAAATGAAATACTCATTGCAGATGTGCAGTGTTCTATGAGGATGTCTGAGCCACTCTAACACTTTCCTGGGAACTAATTAACATTAAAAATGAGGGGGGAGGGTCACAAAAGAGGTGGGAGACTGTAAGAAACTCCACACTGTCACACAGAGTTGCTCAAATAGCAAGGGTAAATGGATTCCTAAAACCTCTAAACTTTCTTATAAAAGCTCTGAAAAACATGCTCACAAGATTTCTAAGAAATGGCTGAACCAAGCTGCTCAAGTCCTTACAAGAGAATTTGTCCAAAGGCAAGTAGAAAAATGAGTGGTTTATTATTTATTATTATTATTATGTACAATTGTGAGAGATCAGCCTCACTATATTGGGGAAAGACATACTTTAGGGTATATTAAGAATTAACATGTGAACTAGTCGAGTAAATTTGTACAATCTTAGGACTTACATTATATGTAGAGAAACACTGAATGATTTTCTGCCTTCATACTTATAAAATCCTTGTGATTGAGACTATCTCACACCTTCAGTGGAGCAACATTTTCCAGTTAAAACTATTATTCACCAGGTAGTAAAATGAAACTTCTTTCTTCATAAGTATCCATGTAATATTTTAACAGAAGCATCTGTCATAGAATCACAGAATAGCATGGGTTGGAAGGGACCTCAAATACCCACTTATTTCCAACTCTCCTGTCACAGGTAGGGTTACCAACCACTAAATCAGGCACTAGATCAGGTTGCCCAGCACCCCATCCAATCTGATCACGAACATTTCCAGAGATAGGGCATCCACAACCTCTCTGGGCAGCCTGCACCTTTTCACACACTCAGTGAAAAATTTCCTCCTGACATCGAATCTAAATCTCCCCTCTTTCAGTTTAAAACCTTGTCCTGTCACTATCTAGCCATGTAAAAAGTTTATTTCCCTCCTACTTATAAATACCCTATAAGTATTGGAAAGTCTCCTTGGAGCCTTCTTTTCTCCAGGCTGTACAAGCCCAGTTCTCTCAGCCTGTCTTCATAGGAAAGGTGCTCCAGCCCTCTGATCATCTTTGTGGCCCTCCTCATCCCAAAAGCTCCCATCTTTCCATCAGTCTGACGTGTTCTCTGAAGTCCTTCCTCGACACAAAATATACTCCCATCAATGTGATTTTTCTGTTCAGGTGAACCTTTTCAAATGTTCTTGACATTAACTACATACATGTTAACGATACAGCTTGAGGAGGACAAACACATTTTGCACTCTGAGAGGAAATCTGTCCTTTAGTTTGTACACCTTATATTCACTGCATGCATTACAAGAGACCAAGACAGTTGTGACTTCTGTGCCAGCTATGTCAAAACATAGGAATTGAACTGCTTCATGTCAGGATAAGACCAAGAATATGTCAGCTTCCATCAAACTCTGAGAAAGCTTCAGATACATGGGCTGAGCAACAGCCATTGTCTGAGTAGGCTCCTGATCAGCAGGTGATAGGAAAGGAAGCAGGAGCTCAGAGGAGGCTGCATGCCAGCACAGACCTGGTCAATGTTCAGGCGATGCCCAGGCAGCAACACTGATATTCAGTAGAACAGATAAGAATCATCTGAGTTAGAAGGGACCCTTAAAAGTCAACTAGTCCTACTCCCCTACAACGAACAGAGACGTCTACGGCTACATCAGGTTGCTCAGAGCCCTGTCTAGCCTGTAAGCGACTGCTGTAGCCTCAGTGTCCATTGCTGCCCCGGGTGCCTTTGATTTGTGTCTCCCAAAACCCAGGCAGCAGGTGAAAAATGCCAGTGGCACAAGCTGTGCACAGAGGTTTTCTTGCTGAAGGAGGACACTCTCTCTCACTTACTGATCAACGATTGTGGTCCAGTCACTTTGTTTTCACCTCAGATTCTCCATTTGGAAACCCCAAGGAATCATTCTCACCCCTCTACGTGCCAAAGCTCTTGAGGAGATGTGGGTGCACCTATCGCCGAGCTGCTGTTGCCAGCGACGAGCATCGCCCTTTACAACGGAGTGAGCATGTGATCCATCACATTCATACACCTATACACATAGGCATAACGGTAACGACAGCATGTAGCATAACTAATGCCTCCAGCGGCAGCGGCAGCCACAGTCCCGAGCTGCTGCCCACCCCGCACAGGGCCCGGCCCTTGGAAGGCACTGGGAGAGCAGCGAGCAGCTCAGCTTGGCCCAAACATGGCAAGTAAGAGCAGAAATGCAATTCACTCAGACACTCAGCATGCTGGTGCACGGAATGAATGCCTGTAGTGCTGGCTTGTGATAATAAACCGTTATTTTTCCAAATCGCTGCCATTCTCTCAGCAAAGGACATGTCTGAGGTCATTATTTTAAATTGTTAAAGTAAATAATTAATAATTTAATTAATTAATTAAAATACTTCAGTTGCAGCGTACAGGACTGAACAACATAAAAGCAGTAGTAAGTGAGAAGATCACAGATTTCATTAGAAACATGGACTCTAGTCAGAGTGAAAACAGGCAGTGTCTCAGCAATCAACACAAAATGGTTTGTACCTAGAAGAGCAATTTCAAGGTGTCAGGTTTTTTTGGTATGGTGTGTATTTTAGAAAACACCAAAAACACCAGATCAAGCAGATTATTTGTGCTAGCACAGTATGAATTTTTCACACAACTAATGGCTCCGCACTGATATTTTTAGCAAATAGGAAGGCATCTCAAATGAGGGCTTTAAGACACCTAAGTACAATTCGTTTCACTCAGAAACTAACATTCAAAAACTGCAATTAGACTGCTTTTGTGAAGTACGCTTCGTATGCTGCCTTCACTCTAAAAGACTTGCATAGGTCATTTCAGACTGTAAGGTACTGAGTACAAACTAATGCTATTCTCAATATGAGAACCATGCCAGACTTTCATGCAGCCTAGTACTACACTTATGTCTTGGAGCATAAGCAAAGCAAACACAGACTTATGAACAGGAATGTATGTAAGGGTTTAAAACGAGTAAGCAGTTAAGCAGAGTAAGTCTGCATTCACAAAGATGTACACGACCATGGTTACCAGGCAGCAGAAAGCCAGGCATGGCTTGTTTTATGGGCAAGGAGTTTGGGGCAGCCAGCAGACTTGGGGAGTTCTGGCTTCCCCAGCCATACTGCCCTCTTTCATTGCTGAGTTGGACAAGCAGTGTCTGGACTTGCTGATTGATTTTTAAAATTCATCTCTGCTCTCTGCAGAAATTGCGCCTTAGGTGTGCACAAGGCCCAAAAACATCACAGGAAGCAACACTAGGACGAAACATGGAAACAATATTCCCTACAGGAGACAGACACCTGGGAGCAGAGTAGCTCCTAAATGAAACAGTGGCATCAGCAGCATAGAAAGTGAAACATGTCACGTACTTGTGCAAATGCAGTCAATAGCAAGGATAAAGTACACAATGTACTGGCCTCCACAGTGCTGAAATCCAGGAGGCTCTGGAAGACAAAAAAAAAAAAAAATATTCTGACCAAAATCATAATCCAGTTGTTGGCCATAGGCACAGCCTGTACATATTCAACTGTCCTGCCCCTAATGAAATTTAGGATATGACTGTATCTTGACTAAGTATTTCAATGTATGCTCTCATCATTTTCAAAATATAATTTCTGAGATAAGTATCATAAAACATCCCCTGAAGGAAGTGGTTGCTTTCTACTTTCTGTCCGTAAAATACCAGAAGGAGCTGAGCACATTCTTGTGCAGAAAAAAAAAGAAGGGGAAGGGGAAAAAAAAAAAAAAAAAAGAGGACACCTACTATTAGAGAGGAAGTTTTCTTCTCAAAACGGTGGTTCAAGATCACTGTGCCAGAGGGCTGTGAGACAGACTGTTAGAATGCCAGGGCACTGACAAACGTCAGATCAGAACTGATCATCAGATGTCCTGATAATAGGTCTCTCTGTGGCCATTTTGGCAACATTAACCATTAGCTTACACATTCCTTTTGCACTTTGTATGGTCTTGAGTGTGAATTAAACACCATTTTCCAGCTTCCATTCATGTGGAAGCTCTCAAATTCACCACAGTATGAATGCACTTCAGCTGCTTAGCTATGCACCATAGATTACTACAAACTGAAAGCACTTCAGTTATTTTTGCCCAGTTACTGCCTTGCCATCCTGAAAGAAGACATGTACAAGATCTGAATAAATTAGACAAGAGACTGGCTACAGACCAGGCCTAAGGATGCTCTAGACTCTCTGTATTAACAAGGTCGTTCATTTTTTGCCTAGTTTCCCTTGTACTGGTTCAGCATGCCAGCAATCAGGAAGGGCTGGATGGACAGTTTTGGTCTAAGGATTTGCTCACGAATTTCCAAACTGTTATGATTCTGGTTTTCTCAAGGTATGTTCCTGAGATTGTTTTATTAAGTTCAAGATTCTTCCAGCGCACTTTAGGCAACGTTCTTTCCTTTCACGGAATCATAAAACCATAGAATGGTTTGGGTTGGAAGAGATCTTATCCATTATAATCATATAAAGCTCTCACTTCCAGCTATCCTCCATTCTGCAGAGGAATTTTTTTCTGAAGACTGACTTATTCAGGCCTTCAGCATTGGAGTTATGAGGGCTGCTTTAAAAGTAATGCCTCCTAATTGATGATGTTGGCCTGTGATGACAGAGGCAGATGGTGGTGCCACGGCAGTAGAGGTTGAACCTTCTCTCCAGTATTCTGTTACATGCTGTTGCTGTGCAACAGATGGCAGCAGAGGGACAGTTTGACCAAATGGCACCTGACACGGAAGTCAGCACGAAACAAAGGTACGGAACTGAATTAATTCGTGCAGAAAACATGCCATTCACTGACATTCATCAACACTTGTTGGACATTTCTGGAGAGCAACCAGTGGATGTGAGCACAGTGAGGTGGTGAGTGGTATGTTTCAGCAGTAGTAACAGTGAATGCCACCTTTGCTGGTGCGGATTTTTTATCAGTGTGGCACACAGGCTACTGTTCATCACTGGTGAAAATGCAGAGCTAGTGGCGACTGTGTTGAAAAGTAATGCTCTGTAGCCAAGAATTTTCTCTGTCAAGTAGTATTACTGTGCTTTTTGTCTCTGCTGAAGTTTCCATGGAAATAAATAGAAGGCGTTACTTTTGGAGTAACTGTAACACATTATTTCAGGTCTCTGAAGCTGAGCTACTTACCAGTCCAAAGGTACTTTGAGCAGCAGTCAGTAGTTACTTTGTAAGTAGAAGGACTTACAAAAACTGCTTTCTAGTTCATTACTATGCCTCATTCCCTCAGCTTCCTCCCAAATACCATCCAGACATGAATCCTCTGCAATATGTTACAAAAGGTACAAAATAATAAAATGAATCATTTTAGAGTCAAGGGGGGGAAGAGGTAAGTGCCATACTCCCAAATCCCAGCTGTAGCAGCTGTTTTTCATCATTACTTAGATATATTCATACCAGCACAGACTAACGGGGCTATAGTAGGTCAGTATCTTTATTCTTCCAAGCAACCCTTCTGTGCACTAAAACATTCCAGAGTAACTGCATGATTAAGATCAGCATCTATAGATGCAGCATCTTCAAAATAAGAGTACTCCAAGAAAGTGTAATAGCAGTGGTGACAGATCCCTTTTTAATGGTACCTTGCTTGTGCTACACAAATTAAGAAGTCATGAGCTTAGGTCAACCCCAGTGGTGTTCTGACCATTAGGTAATGACAACACAATAGGCAGAATATTCTGACATGCCTAAACAGGGGAGTATAATAACTGAGGTAGAAACTTCATACCTGTGACAAATCTGAGAAAAAGAAAAGCACTTTTAATCTAAAAATACTGTGTTTAATTTTTGAGGTGAAGTTTAAGCAGTTATGTTCATGGTTAGGATATGAAAACTCCAGATAAATACGCATGAAATTCTAGACTTCCATCCCAGCTATTTACTTTCAGTTTTTTCTTCTCTGTAGTTTACACATTAGGCAACATCAGTATCAAAATGACAATTCACAGCTTCTTAATTCTTCACAGCATTAGGAATACCTCTGGAGAATTTTGACCCAATGGTGGATCAAAAGATCTGATGGAACTTGGTAACAATTGCTATACATGGAAGTAACCAATATGAGTTCTGCATTTATGCTCACTGTAATCTATGTCATTTCTGATTTTAACTATTCCAAATATTACAGTTGGTTTAAACTTCAGAAATAGCTGCCTACTGAGAGGAATAGGAGTAAACGGCAATCGTCATAGCTGCAGGCTGATTACAGGCAAGGAAATACTGCACTGAGTTGTGCCAGGAAAAATGTAGTTTCAATTACGGAAGCTAAGACAGAAGAGGTGCTGAGTACAAGCCCATGAACAATATCTCAGTTACTGACAAAAGAAACAGGGCTTTTAGAACACCTGAGAAATAATGTGAAAACCAGTTATAGCTTGGAAAGTGACAAGTAAGGACTGTAGGATTCAATTTCTGCATTCACAAGAAAGGGGGGGGGGGGGGGGGGTGTACCCCTAGGTGTACTCCTCCAGCCTGGGCAAACGCCTCCTTTCTCACCTCATCCACAGGCAGCTAACCTGGATTAAGTAGAATCCTGAGGTTTAAATGGAGAAATCACTCCTCAAATGAGAGGTAATTTGAACACGCACTTAATTACTGCAGCCATCCAAACCGTAGCGAGGTAAAAGTGCAGACTTAAGAGGGGGGGGAAGACCAAAAATGCCAAACACACAAACAAGTATACAAGCAGCGGGAAGCTGTCTGTTGACTTCTCTGTTTCGCTCCTTCAAACTTCCAGGCATTTTTACTGCGTGTTGTATCAGTGATAATCGGTGAGCATGTAGGTATATTAAATTGCGCACACTGATGGTTCACATTCAACTTGCTGTCAGCCAGAACCCTCAAATCCCTTTCCGCAGAGCTGATCTCACCTTCTCGTCCTCCAGTTTATTTGTATGCCCCCCCTACAGATGCAGAATCCAGCACTTGCTCTTCTAACTTTCATGCCATTGGTGATTGTCCAACTCTCTAATTTTCCTCATTTCGGCCACATGCTAAGCGTCAAGAACTACCAGGGCTGGTATTACCTGGCTACCTTGGATCCAACATCCAGCAAGAGCTCAGTGTGGCTCCACAGCAACCAGTATTCAAGCCCAAGACAATGTTTCATCAATCAGTTTGGCCCAGGCAACCCAAAACATTTGACACCTGTGAGCTGGACCGTTAACCACAGTTACGTTTGTTTACTTGCTCAAATAATGATATTATGGAAAATTCCTTCGTAAATATAAGCAAGTCTGGAATGTTTGGAGGTGGGCTTTTTGCCATACTATAAGGCGATAAAATTAAAGCAAAGCCTTAAATAAAACCAGACCACATGGGAAGAAATTTCCATCACTGCCTTGAGGAGCTCCGGCATTTCACTCCTGCGTCATGAGTTAGTCTGCTAATGATGTGGAGAAATCTATTTTCACTATTCTATTTGAATCAAAATTAAAAATGCAGCCTCAGATCCTTTGTCTGAGTGAAGCAGATTAGAAGTGACTTTAATGAGAAGACACGTACCTTGTACCAGAACTCTGTCAGGCCCAGGGAAAAAACATGAGTAAGGCTGTCACTGGAAAACAAGTGCCCATTTGTCACCAGGGTGGCTTGGAGCCTTGTCCCAAAATAACATTAAGCACTCAGAAATTAGACAAAATCCTGGCGTAGTGGAAAAGATCCCACCGTAGATTCTCAAATTAATTCTCCAAGCCCCTGTGCATCAGTACAAACAAAACACCTTTTGCAATTTTCCATGGGAAAAAGGCACAATGAAAGAGTCGGCAGCTCTGTGGGCTCAGGGGCTCCCTGGGAATGCTGAAGACAGAGGTGCCAGTGCCCATAGCACTGACTGTCACTAGAGGCTCCAGCTTACCCTGGAGATCTGCTGTGCTTAGCAAAAACATCTCCTTATTGGGATGGCAAGGCCATTATTCCCTTTGACATAATGACTCATTCCCCATCCTTGCCAAAACTGATATGCACAATCCATCAGCAACTTGCCCTCTTGATGAAACAGCACATCTGAGTCACTTCTCACCCAACCGGTCAGAAAACACCTACATGGTGGGAGAGGTGAGAGAAGAGGGAGAAGTGAAGGTGAGGGAGAGGATGAAGAACAGCAGGCAAGCCCCCTGTCTGGAGGTCTTTTGCTGGTTTAAACTGCTTGCTGCCTGACTTCGAGGAAGTGAACTTGTAGAAAGAGCTGAGGTGGACGTGAGTCCATGCTGTAACCTTTCTTAACCTTACCTTTCCTTTGAAAATCCTGATAAGAAACATGGTCAAAAGACTCTTGGAAATGCAAACAGACTGTATCGATCAGATCACCATTCTCCATATGCTTTAACTGCTCGTATGTAAAATATCCCAATTTGAAAGCCATTATACAAAGGAATATGTGACAGGGGGTGTAAGTAAACCAAGAACAACCGTTCACCTGTAACTCTCCACGTTTGTTTCAGTTGATGCCAGTGTAGTTTTTCTCACACACAAACTGCTCCACATGCCACGTAATTCTTGTCACTCCTTTATTTCATGTCTAGGTTTGCTACATCTATTCTGGGAAGTGGTAATCAGAACTCTGAACTGTGTCTAGGGTGTGGACACATACCAGACCAAATCACGTTTGCTGAAGGGTGCTCTTGCCAGTCAACTGTGCAATAGTGGGTGCTGAGACACTAACAGTGCCTTCCACATAGCATGCACCGGGCACGGTACATACATGCTGTGGCACATGCCTTTCCAAAACTCAAGGGAGAATTTTTACATGTAGAATAACAATAAAGTGTGGTCTGCAGTTAATAAGGGAAGAGAAAAAAAAAGGGACAGTGTCAGTTCCTTAGAAGTACTGAAAATGTTGCAGGAATTTTATTCTAAAAATATATTGTTCTGCTAAATCACTAGAAGCCAAATAGAGTCCTGTCAAAACTACATTTAATTCCTCAGAATAAGGCTAGAGCTAGGTAACTCCAGCACTGTCTCAGACTGGGGAGAAGGGTATAAGGGCAACAAGCTTTCCTGCTCCATAGGTTTTTGTTTTCCTGCAGCTGATCCTCCTCTCCCACACATGTTTAGGCAACACTGGTCTTATTCTCTGATGACTTGTTCCAAAAAATCATAACGAATTGTCTTTATTTCATATTCTGTAACAGCAAGTGAAGCACGTTTGCAATGTCAAAAAAAGCACAGATAAACAAGTAGATCCCCATCTGATTGATATTACCAAGAAGCTTCGTAGCCTAGAAAAATCAAAATGCCCTTAAAGTGCTTTTAAGCTAGGGTTCAAAAACCTAACATTTAAAGACAGATTTCAACAGATCCCTCTTTGGTTTAAATATCTGATTCCTGGAACAATCTCAATGGAGGTTAGCTGCCTGATCACAGAGGAACATATTTGGAATATATAAGTGCAAAAAGTTGTGAGAGAAAGGAGCAGCCAATCATAAACACCAAGCATAATTCAGACACAATTTCTTTTTTTTTTTTTTTTTTAAGAAAAATTTTAATGTATTACTATGTATTCTAAAGCCTAAGGACCTTGCACACACAAAAGGAAAACAAAGAACTGAAGCTTGTGGCAATCTTAGGTTTCTGTGCCAGGCACTGTCTCATCATTCTAAGGTGATTAATACATTTTAAAATGAAGCTTGAAGATTTGTGGTGTTTCCTTTTAAAGTAGGTGAATCACTACAAAGAGTAACAGAGAGCTATCCCAGCCTTAGTTACAAAAATTAAGTAAAAAAAGTCTACAAGAATCTTTGCTTACAAATATCTGGGGAAGAGGAATACTTAGTCTGGTGCAGCACAGCTGCATTTCAGAAACTTTGTTTGGGGATTTTTAATATAGGAGCAGTAGCTGATCATTTCACAAGCAAGACGTAGAAATGTCTATTGTTTACATCTTGGTTTCCTGGAATCGATATACGTACAGGGACATTAAGGTAGCATACCTTCTAGTCCTTTACTTTAGTGCATTTATGAAAAAGAGAACCGGCCTTAAAATGAAGTCCTGTGGAAAACCACTGGCACTGGCTATCAGCCTGATATAACCCGTTAGCTCGAACCCTTTCAGTCTGACCCATCAGCCAGTTCTTCACCGATCTCTTTATGCTTTTGTTTATCCATATGCTGGACATTCTGTCCAGAAGGATACTGTGAGATACAATTTCTGAAAGCCAAAAAGATTACCTCAACTAGCTTCTCTTGGCCAACTAGGTGAGTAAACTGATCACAGAATAAGATTAATCACAGCATCGTAGAATGGTTTAGTCGGAAAGGACCTTAAAGATCATCTAGATCCAATCCCTCTGCCATGGGCAGAGCTGCCACCCACAGAATCAAGCTGCCAGGGGCCCCATCCAACATGGCCTTGAACACCTCCAGAGATGAGGCATCCACCATCTCTCTGGGCAACCTGCACCAGTGCCTCCTTGCCTTCCCAGTGAAGAATTTCTTGCTAAATCTAACCTAAATCTCCCCTCTTTTAGTTTAAAGTCATTCTTCTTTGTCCTGTCACAGACTGTATAAAACGTTGGTCTCCCTCCTTTAAGCACTGGAGTTCCCTTTAAGTTCCTTCAGTCTTTCTTGTGAACCCATGCTTACTGTAGCTAGTGAATACACTGTCATTCAGTTATAAAAAGTGATCAGTATTTATGAACTCCAGTGTCTTCAAAAGCTGTTTCCCAGAAGACTTTGCTAATTAGTTCCCTGAGCAGCCTGAAATCTGCTCTCCCTACATTCAGGATTGAAGTTTTGGTGGTAGTTTCCCTTTAAACTCAACTGCTTCACAGTTACCATGATCTAAACAGCCACTTAACCCATGAAACCCCTTCCATTTAAAAAGGGGGCACATTTTGCAGTCAGCTCTCTGTGTACTGTTACCACAAAGTTATCATCAAAGAACTGTATGGATGTCCAGTACTTGTTTGTATCAGCTGTGTGTATTCCCAGCTAACATATGGCAAATTGAAGTCACCCATAAGGACGAGGGCAGCTGATCCAGAAGTATCTCTTTAGTTCTTATTAAGTTCTTAGTAATCAGCCTGAGAAAGCTGGGGCTCTTCAGCCTGGAGAAGACACTGACGAGAACTTATAGCTGCCTTCCAGTACCTGAAGAGGCCTATAGGAAAGCTGGGGAGGGGCATTTTTTTTTATAAGGGCATGTAGAGACAGGAGAAGGGAAAATGCCTTTAAACTGGAAAAGGGTAGATTTAAACTAGGTGTTAAGAAGAAATGCTTTACTGTGAGGGTGGTGAGACATTGGAACAGGTTGCCCAGAGAGGTTGTGGATGACCCCTCCCTGAAGACATTCAAGGCCAGGCTGGATGGGGCTTTGAGCAACCTGCTCTTGTGCGAGATGTCCCTGCCTATAGCAGGGGGGTTGGGACCAAATGATCTTAAAGGTCCCTTCCAACCCAAACCATTCTATGAGTCTATGATTCTTAAAGAATAACTCACTGCTGTCATGACTGGGTGGCCCGTAGCAGACTCCCACAATATCCCCTTTATTTGCATGTCCTGCAGCCCGAGACCTGGGTGGCCACCACTCTCCCCTGAGAGCTCAGTTTGGGTGGCTGCACTGTTACCTGTGGCTGGAGGTAATACAGGGGTCACAGAGGACACAGCTTTCTGCCAAGTGGGTGACGTGACCACAGAAAAAAAAACTGTTTCTTCTCTAAGATTATGAAGCCAAAGCACCTCACAGCTGTTACTGAATTCCTAATTGCCCTTGATGAAAAGAGAACGTTTTTTTGCTAATACCTGACACAGGAAAGAAAACAAGGAATAACCACCTTGTTCAAAAAGCAGTCTGCCACATCTGTAAGCACCATTTACTCCAGTAGGAAGTGGACAGTAAAGGTAACTCATGCCTTTACTGGAACTCAGTATAAAGTCCAAGGGAAAGTAAATCCCTCTTACCGCTGGGCCACACCTCATCATCTATGGAAGAACTGAGCTTAAGTACAATATGAAACTGTGGCTGCATTCAGCCACTAACAACAGTAGTTCCACAGTTCCCACATATCAAGGGGTATCACATTCTGCATTTGTGCTCTCTGAGGAGATGCAGTCTTTCTCCCACGCCTCAGTGCTGACGGTTGGACAGTGCTGCAGCTTCTTCCTCCTCTGCCCTCTATGGCATCAGGGAAACAACAGAAATTCTTGAGGAATGGGTGGGACAAAGATATCTAAATATCATGGCCAGTCTCTGTAAAATCAACTGTGCGACATATCTTGACAGCCGTTGGACAGCAGTGGGATCAATTAGATCAGATAATGTTTTAGCTTTAGATTAAAAGGTAGATTACAGAAAGATTACAGACAAATACCTGCTTAGGGTATTGTCCACCGATCATCCCTCTGTACAGCAACCTAGGCGGGGAGCTGAGCCCAGAATTAATATCTCAGCATTGACTCCAGAGCTGGAAACATTCTGCGTGAGGGACCGCTCCTCCTGCTGCTCCCCAAGGCGTCCACAGCCACAGCACCATCACACTCAGGTCACAGCACAGTGCCAGTCCCTACAGAGCGTCTAGCACACATGGAACACGGCGAGGAAAAAGCCTCTGAGCAGCTGCCTGGCAGCAAACCACAGTCACGAATGGAAAGGAAGGAAATCCAGTTCTCCACTGAAAACTGGAAAGCTCTGTAGTTAAAAAACTCTAATGCAGTCTTCAAAGTTAGCCCCAGTTCAATACGTGCTAAGTCCCTTTCCCAATACAGCACAAACTTATAGTGATTTCATTTTATTCATTAAGATTAATAAGATGGCTAACTGCTCCAGGCAGCCTTGGTCTAGCACTCTGGAGTTCTGATATTTTATCAACCCTCACAATTTTTCAGTGGTGCAATACAACCAGTGGGTATATTTTATTCTTGCTATTACTAAAATATAACATTTTTGCTCATATAAATACATTATTGTGAAAAGCCTTTAAAAAAAAGTATTGAGGTTGCTGTCCACTGCAGGGTAGCCTTCCTTTCTTCTCAGTCACGATTAAGAGATTTCTGTGAAATTCAGATTGTGTTTTTGGATCAGTTCATTTTCCCCATTCGTTTTAAGAAGGGGTGCCATAACTGGCAACACTGAGCTCCTGAGAACCAACAATAGATGTTGATTTCTGTCTTTTTTTTTTTTCTTTTGCCTAGGGCTCATTGGTAAATTACTCCTGAATAAGACCAAAAGGTTTTCAACAGAAGGCACAAGTCAGACTGCCTCTTTCTCTGAAAGGGCAAATAAGGATGCACTGGTGGTCTATAACTTCAGATTCCTTGATGACCATCACAGAAGGGAATAAAGGACGATTTCTGCACTTGCAGAGGGCCAGAGTTCTAGGATATGCCAGCATTACACACCAACATACTCACATAAACCTCAAAGGCTTTTCACTTCAGAAGGGATTATGATTATTTTGTTTGCAAGGGACAGGCACAGGACTGATATAAACATCGTCTCAGAAGTTTTTCACAGCAAAGGAACCCAACCCTATCAAGTAAATTCATTGTGGGATTGAGCACAGAATTAAACAACCCCCACCCTCCACTCCAGCCACTGTATTTCTTTTTGATCTATGTTAGTTTTGGCCCTCAGTTACCCACCAGGAAACGGAAACAGGCTTACAGATCACTTACTGGGACACTTCATCATATTTCTAGAGCTTGCCCTCCAGCTGGAGAAAGGCTCCCTCCTTCCCAAGCTGTGGGCTGCTGTTACCCCTCACATGGACAGACCTGCTGCTGCTATTCTGTTAGCGTTGAGCCCTGAACTCCACAGAACCCACTCAACACTGTGAAGAGTGCAAAAATTTCCTAGACTAGGAATGATCATAGGAAGTTATCATTGTTTCACTGTGATTTAGGGATCGGTCTTATATAAATACACTACATTAGCCATTATTTCTATCACACAGAATCACTCGGGTTGGACAAGACCTCAAAGATCATCAAGTCCAACCGTGACCTAACCATGCTACCCTAACTGTAACAACCCTCTGCTAAATCATGTCCCTGAGCACCACATCCAAACTGCTCTTAACACATCCAGGAATGGTGACTCAACCACCTACCTGTGGAGCCTATTCCAGTGCCTAAGCACACTTTTTGTAAAGAAGTCTTTCCTGATATCCAGCCTAAACTGGTGCAACTTAAGGCCATTTCCCCTCATCCTGTCACCTGTTACCAGTGAGAAGAGACCAACCCCCCTCTCACCTTTCAGATATTAGAAGGGAGCAATAAGGTCTCCTCTCAGCCTCGTTTTCCCCAGACTAAACAGCCCCAGTTCCTTCAGTCTCTCCTCACAGGACGTATTTTCCAGGTCCTTCACAAGCCTTGTTGCCCTTCTTTGGACCCGCTCCAGCACCTCCATGTCCTTTCTGCACTGAGGTGCACAAAACGGAGCACTGCACTCAAGGTGAGGCCTCACCAATGCTGAGTACAGGGGGAGGATTTCTTCCCTAGTCCTTCTCACCACGCCATTCCTGATGCAAGCCAGGATGCCACTGGCCTTCTTGTCCACCTGGACACACTGCTGGCTCATATTCAGCCAATTGTCCGTCAGGATATCAAGGCCCCTTTCCGTCAGACAGCTTTCCAGCCACGCCTCTCCAAGCATGTAGGGTTGCCTGGGGTTGTTGTGACCAAAACGCAGGACCTGACACGTGGCCCTATTGAAACTGTATGTAAACCTCGGCGCAACGATCCAGTCTATCCAGGTCCCTCTGTAGCTCCGTTCAGATCAACACTCCTTTCCAACTCGGTGTCATCTGCAAGCTTACCGAGGGCGCACTCAATCCCCTCATCAAGGGAGACTGAGCCTAACGTCACCGGGAGCAGAAACGCGCTTCTCCAACCTCGGTGACTCAGCCGTCCCCCTGCCCCGCCAGGCCCGCTCCGCTTCCCGTCGGAGGGTGTGTGACTTCGGCGCAGCCCCGGTTACCCTGCGCAAGAGCCGACGGAGGAGCGGCGGCCGCAGCCCGAGCCGCCTCCTCCAACTTCCGAGCAGGCGCAGCTGAGGGCGCGGGAGCGGCGAGACCTCCCTCCTCCGCCGGGCCGCGGGGCTCGGCAGGGGCCGGCGAGGCGGCGGGACCGGGCCCGCGGTCACGGTAAGGCCCGACGGAGCGGGGGAAGCGCGATGCTGTGGCAGCCGGCTGCCCCGCCGAAACCGAAACCCCCGCGTCGCCCCCATCTTAAGGCGAACGCCGCCGCCGCCGCCGGCTCGCGGCTCCCGGGCCGCTCCCGGTGCCCGCCGGGCTGGCAGCCCCGGGCGAGGCGAGCCCCGGGTGTGCGGCGCTCGGGAGCGGGCGCCGGGCTGCGACGGGACGGTGCGGGAAGGGGAGGCGGCCCGAGCGGCAAGGAGGAAGCTGCCGGCAGGAGCAGGAGGAGGACGCGCCGCCAAGCAAACCAAAGAAGTAGGCCGGAGCCCACCCCGGCTTATAAAGCGACGGTGATACAGCTGTGGCGCAGACCCTGTGCTCTCCCCTTCCCCATCTCCCTCTGCTCTTTCACCAGAACACGCAGTGCACCGTTACCATCTTTGCTTCCTTTAGTTTGGCTCGTCTGTGCGTTCCTATGGATCCCTCTCCGTAAACTGCTAATGCAACACGCGTTTCCTTTGCTGTTTCCCAAAGTAAATGCTCCTCGGTGAAAAAACACCTTGAGAAAAAAAAAAAACAGCGGAATAGAAAGGTCGAGGCTGAGCGGGCTAAGAGCGATAGAGGTATGAGGCACTGACAGGTTTCAAAACATCTTCTGCACGTGCATCATTTTGTCCTCCACTGCAGCAGCCCTTCCACCTTTCTCTCCCATTTGCACGTATCAGTGACACCAGTTCCAGTTGGTTTTTCTCCTCCATTCTTCACCCATAACTAGGTGGCCAAGAGGCCTAGGTAGCTACAAACATGGCCCCTTCCTCTGACTGCATCTGGCAATGCCTCTCAAGAAGTAACCTACTCCCAGAGGCACTGGACCCTAAAGGGCCCCGCAATTATGGGTTGATCTTTTTCATATTACCATATGAATACACCCAGCAGTCCTCCTTGACCATCCATGCCACACAAGGCCTGAGTCAGATCAGTAACAGACCTCTGGAATGGAGCAAGCTGCTTTCAAGTGCCAGTTACGCCCAATGTGACCACTACTCTTACTCTTTACTACTCTCCAAAGAAAAGCCAAGGATGCTGGCTGATTAAAAAAATCCCTCTTTTAGCAACCATTGTTTTCGTAGTACGTATTCACAGTTGTTAAATATGAATAATCTCTAATACAGACATTCAGAGTAGTGTGCTGGAAATAATTTGTTCTGTGATCCACCAACTGTACAGGTAAGACTGACTTCATAGAATACTCATTACCCGCAAGACTTACACTTGGCCTTTGTGAGGTTGTTAGGCTGTGCTCGACTACAGAATTTCTTTTCTCTCGATCACAGACACTTATTGTGTGTATCAATGTATCACAGGTGCTAAGGATACGTTTGGATCTCCATGTATCTCAAAAAGAAGTAAGCTTTGAATGGACTTGAGCCTTCCTCCTTGATTTCTGCATTATCTTAACACTCCCAGGTAAGAGTCAGTATCTCATTAGGTGGCATACTGAAATAAGTGGTCCCTAGAAAACACATGTCTACGTACGTAATTTGTGTTTGGAAGAGCAGTATGTGCAATTCTTGCACGAGCAACTGCTTAGATGTAAAATTACCATTAGCACATGTAACTTACTATGGATGTGTGACTCAGATCCAGTATTTTAAATGGCTACCCCAGCTGAAGAAGCACAGTGTTAGTCCATGTCCTGTTTAAGTCTCATGACTGCATTCAGGCCTTTGTATCTGTGACACCTGTACCCATCAGCAGCACCTCACCAAGGAAGCCTTAAGGCCATCACTAGGACCTTACAGGGAGACGAGCTCACCTACAACAGCAGCAGCAGGGATTGTTAGCAGCACTAGGTGCCATTTGTTTGTTACCTGGATATCTGAAAAGCTTTAAAGCAATGGACAAAATAAAAATAATAATAATAAACCCTTCTCTCCCTCAGTTGCTAGGCATGGGAGAATTTACCTTCTTGCTAAATGAAGGCTGCCATATCGTCAGTCCTGTGCTTACTAGGCAGGCTAGCGCTCCAACAAAACACCTTCAGCATTCTTTTGAATCTAGGAAAGCCAAAAAAGAAACCTGCTTCAACTGCAAGGAGGACTTCCCCTGCCTGTATGATAACAGATAACAGCGTATACATACACAGGGAAGAAGCTCCTGCTTTCTGTATTCTACACGTGTATTTATTTACTTCTTTTATATATTGTTCTTTATTTTTCCCTAATTTGGCTTGTCAGCATTGAAATGACCAGCCAGTTTCCAGATCTGCACATTAACATCTCTCTTCCCGAGCAACTACTTTCTACAGACCCTTCCACTCCCCCGTTAGCTCCCGCTCTCCAGAAAGAGGCTGTGGTAACTGAGCTGCAGCTGATGTCCATAACCACGTTAAAACATTTGCAGCTAGAAGTTTGAAGAAACAGGTGCACAGTAGTTCACAGGCTTTATTAGTAATCTGCTGCACTGAAACATTTGGGAATCCATTTTCTACACTATTGAGAGCTGTATTCTAGGCACCTAGCAGACTCACATTCAAGCAATATAGAAAATAAACTGCCTCTCAGAATTGCAACGTACAACCTGCCCTTGGAATTGTGGCCCTTGGTTTTTCAGGTTCTCAGTTTTTTGCAAGCAAAGAATGAGGCAGTCTGCTACATATTATACAGATAAGAACACAGAACATTATTTTTATAAACAGTAATCTGCAACAATCAGCTGAAGAAACAGTTTAACATCAGTCTTACGTAACTCTCGTGGATTGACAGAACACGTCATTTGTGATCTTTAGGTCTGATCCTATGAGAGAACAGCACAACCTTCAGTTTCACAGTGAGGCCCTTTGAAATGCAGCTAGTTCAGAGCAGTTACAAGAATATATATGCCAGCGTCCCCCTCCTTGCACAGAGGCTTATTTAGTGGAACAGCTAAATGCTGAATAATGACACTTTCTTTTCCTCTTTCCTATAGATCCAGAAGCGCTAGGGTACTTCATTTCCTTTTTACTGCTAAGCCATGGAGCCTGCAAACATGTCACTGGATGACATCCACATGAGCACAGAGGATTTGCTTGACAAACAACAATTAGATGCTGGAGGATGCGGAACAATTTCTTTATGCCTTCACAGGACACATGGATATGTGGTATTAAAAACAGTGTATACAGGACCACAGCGTACTGAGTAAGTTAAAGATTGATTCTTTTCTTTCAGTCTCATGAATCCTCTAAATTCAATGGTGATGAATCTAAATAAAAGTTCACAATTCCAGATCTTTGGATCCTGGAGATACTGGGGGAAAACACTCTTAATACAGCACCAGCAACTTTCCTTCAGAGTTTCATCTTTCCCACATTAGCCACCTTTTCTGCAGTTCTAACTCATTACTGAGAAGTTCCCAGGTGTGTTGGCTTGGTTTTTTTTTTTTGCAAGGTGCATGCTGCTGCCAGTTGTTAAGCCTCGCACGCCTAAGCAAATGCAGTAAATCAGTGAGCATGTTATTTTCATGCTTGCAGATCAATTTTCAGTATAGCTGTCCCATCTGTAGATACCTACTGGGAACTAGACAGACACAGGCCATCAGCAGGACTCCAACCCTACACCTATGATACCATTATAATGTAGCCGTCTCCCTTGAGAAGGGTAGTGATCCAAACCCACTGATGTAATTCAGGGACTGAATTAGCTGGTAATGTCAATGGATGCAGGTCACATTCTAGCTCTCACAGCCCCAACCATCATAAAACTCTCCCTTGAGTCATCTGCTAGAGAGAGACAAAAATCCGCATTCTTCTAATCTGCGTCGGGATAAATAATTTGAGTCTTCATTTTGTTAGGGCAGAGTGAACTAAGAGATTCTAGTAGTTTGAGGACTGCACAAATGGTTGGGACAAACACAGTTAAAATGGACAAGCTTGCCAGCCTTACTTCTGGTTTTGTTTTCTCTCAGTCTCATTGCCCAGGCTCTTCAAGTCTTTTATTCCTTGAAAGCCTTGAACCAAAAGTCTTAAGCAGCCTTCTAAATGAGCTTAAAACAAACAAAACAGCCACCCTCTCTAGTATTAGAAAGGAAGACAGAGGGAGAAAGTAGTTTCCTCTTGAGTCATAGGCTAGGAAAGCATTACCGAGCAATACAGTCTCAAGCTTTTCTTGCCTCCGTTTGCCTGTGACTTAACAGGAGCAATAGCAAAACACCATCCCTTCTTATATTTAAAATCATAGGTGCCTTTCTTCTGTAATAGTGAATAGCTCCTGTCTGCCAACCTGTGACTATTGGTGGGTTGTAGTAAGGCCCAGGTGATTAGACTTGGGAGTTCATCCTAACCCCATAATCCATAGAAATGTTACTGACATCCAACATGCAAGTAGACTCCCCTGTAGTAAATCCACTGTACTGGTTCAAAACCATCAGAAGAAATGGTTCATCTTACAGCATCAACCTCCGGAGAGGTTGACGTTTGGCCATTTTCATGACGAATCAACAGCATTTTCATTCGTGTGCATTTTTTTTTTTTTCCAAGCCCACATTCAGAGTAATTTCTTTGTAGCAGATGCAATGCTTCCCTTCTCGAAGAAGGCAGGATTATGCGCACTCTGCGGCACGACCGTGTGGTGAAACTACTAGGTGTCATTTTGGAAGATGGAAACTACTCACTCGTCATGGAGTACGTGCACCGGGGCAACATGATGAAAGTGCTACAAAAAGTGAGCGGTGAATTGCTTCCTCCCTTGTTGCTCCTCTGGGTTGATGACTGAAAGGGACAGGATGTTACTGCCGTCTCCAGAGGATGCAGTCCTTTTAGTCTGATCCTCCTTTCTGTATTAAAGGGCCAGCCATACCCTGCCTTTGCAGACTGTAAAAGCTATGGCTTTCCTGCGCATCACGGAGGAACAGACCTCAGTTGTAGGTTCAGAGTTAATGGAGAATGTCTATAGAAATATTTGAAGAATACTCTTAAAAAGAGTGCTTTTCTAAGCATGGAGTGATTCAAACTACAATAATGGAATCATTTAGATTCAAGAAGGACCTTTAGTTCATTTCATACCCTGTCCTGAGCAGGGCTACTCATGAGTCTGAGAAACAACCTTGGTTAAATACCATCTCTTATTTGATGGTTGCAGCAGCAAGCCCTAACACGTTTTTCCTTTATTTCAGCTCCCAATACCTTTGTCAGTGAAAGGGCGTTTCATTCTGGAGATCATAGAAGGAATGCTTTATCTACATGAGCAAGGCTTAGTACACAAAGACCTAAAACCAGAAAACATCCTTGTGGATAAAGACTTCCACATTAAGGTACGTGTTAAATTGTAAATGGAGAATGCTGATCATTTGGGTCACAGATCACAGTTCATCTGCATTCAGATGGCACTCCTGATTGATAGATGAACTCTTCTGTATTTCACAGAGCTTCTGCTAAGACAATATTACTAGTGATCTACACAAGCTCTGCACCTCAGATTTGCATCATCTTCCTCCCATCTGTGAAAAAAAAAAATCAATACAGGCATTAAAAAAAGAACATTAGTGAGAATTAGTGAATAATGAAACAGCTGAACAGAAAAAAAGAACAAACTTTAGCACCCACATTTTGAAACAAAGAATATCTTAAGGATCATGTCTTTTGTCTTTTATTGCTGTAATTTCTCATCCTGCCTCTAACACTCTTTTGCTTCGCCTTATTATCTTCTCCTCTTTTGTCTCCTTTTTTCCCTTAGTCATCATTTTTAAATGACAGACAGCAGCTACAAAAACAAAAGCAGCAGGAGACTACTTCAAAGAATGATTTATAAACCCTTTCCAAAGTCCTTCTATTAACTTCAGAGGGCTTTTGGATCGAGACATATGCACACAGAGCCTACTGCTCAATAAACCTGAGTAGAATTTGCAGCAGTCCTCATCACTTGTCCTGGTCAAGGTGAGTTGCTGAGATAATCAACTCATTTAAAAAAATAATAAACTAGTGAATAAAACGTTGTGAAGAAAACTCTTATCGCATGATACTTCTTACATGTAAATTACTGAGAAATAGTTTGGCAAGATTAAGATAGTAGCAAGTCATAGTGCAGTACAAGCAGCTTGCAGGAAAGAGAGCTATCTTGTATTGGGTTTTTTTTGACCAAAACAAAAAGCCAACAACAAATCCACCACCTCATTATCCACTTTAAATGTAAATCGGATGGTTTGCGTAGTTTCAGATTGCTCATATAGACAGGCACAAATTAGACTGTTATTACCCTGTATGGCAAACTGAACTGGAGCCCAGGATCAAATTCAGAATCAGATCAGACTTAGCAGTTTGACCAAAAGTCTCACGTAAGGAAGCTGCTTTATGATCAGATCTGTCTGCTCAGATGTGTTTAACATTGCCAATATTTATAATGGGAAACAGCCATTCCAGGAAACTGAAAATGTAGGAGGAATTTTTTATTATGGTTTCCTCTCCCACATAAGACCTCCTCTCACTTTTAGACATGAACTTGGAGACCTTGGTCTTCAGCAGGTTTTAAGTTAGAATTTCTTCATCTTTGAATACATCTCTAAATTCAGCTGCAAGCTTTAGAAACTAAAGACGAACAGTAAGCTAGAGGCAGCAGAAGAGTTGGAAGTGAAGCAGTATGTCACTGCATCTGAAGTGATTGGGTTACACAACTAGCTGAGTTTCACAGCTTCCCGGGGTCAAGAGAAGCAGTCCTACTTTCTTCCATTTTTCCTCTCCTGTTGAATCCCTGGACCTTTATGTTAACACTGATGCTGATTTGACTGCCCTGCCCCCAGTATAATTTAAGAAGCCAAACCAGGAGATTACATTTCACCTTTCTGGCCACCGTTCTGCTGGGAAGCACTCAGTTCAGCAAGCTGGTTGAGTGCCTTGCACTATATCCTTCCAGGGCTGGTGCAGGACCAGAATAAGCCAAGGGAGCCCATGAGAGGAGGCTGTGAGAAAAGAAGGGTAAAATTACTTTGTTCACCACCAGCTGTTAGTCTAGCTGTTGTAAAATAGCACTCTAAGGTTTCAGTAATGTCATGCTGTCAAGTGCACAGTACCCAGGCACCCTGACTTTAACTTATTTCACGCTGTCCTTTTTCCATGCTCTTATAACACACACATTGTATCATTTTCGGTCGAATTCCTCTCCTTTTTTGTAGAAACGCATGAGGGAGGTTGAGTTAAATGGATCCTAAATGGAAAGGGGGAGGTGGCAATGTAAATGCTTCTCAGATTATTTCTGAATCCTAGTTGTTGCTTTTGTAGATCTTCTGTTATGCTGAGAGTACAGCAAAGCATATCTCTAACAAGATTAACACTGAGCAAAACTGAACGTTTTTCCCCTTGCACTGTACCATTGCTCCAAGTGGCCTTAAGCTAATAATGAAAATTCAACCTAACAGTTTCCAGTTGGCTGTAATATTTTATTTAGGGGGAAAAGAAAGAAAAGATTAAATAGCAAATATTTTTCCCCCTTTCTTTTAGTTACATTTTTGCAGTTTCATTTTCACGTGTTACTACCAGTTAGTGTTATAACATTGAGCACTGCATGAATTACTTCCTTATCTCCTTTTCATCACAGCATCAGATCTGACATCTTTTTCTTTTTCAGATTGCAGATCTTGGTGTTGCTTCCTTTAAGAACTGGAGCCGGCTGACCAAAGAAGAGACCTTTCGACAGAACAAAATCAAGAGTGCTTCCCAGAACAACGCTGGAACCCTTTTCTACATGGCTCCAGAGCATTTAGACGATGTTAATGTAAAACCTGTGGAGAAATCAGATATTTACAGCTTTGGCATTGTAATCTGGGCAATTTTTGCTAACAAAGAGCCATATGAGCGTAAGTTACTTGGAAAAAGACCAGACTAGATTACAAAATTCAGTTATAAGTGCTAAGCATTTAAAGTTACAGAGTTAAGAACAGTGGATTATACTTCCTGTGCCCAAGCATAGCCCTTGTTTTACATCCCATGGCCACTTAGAGGCATTGGTTGCATCATTCCTTTTAAGCGTGATCAAGAATGTCCCAGCTGTACTTGAAATAACAGGCATAAGCCCAAGTCTGAACATATGGAATGCATGTAAACCTTTGCTCAGTGGTAGAAATTAGACAAGCCTTGGGCAGGCCAGGATGGAAACTCTCACGTATGCTGCTTCCTAACGTGGGCTAAACATACCAGCATTTTTCTTTTAACAGGAACGTTAAAAGCCAGCTACCATTTCTCAGCCGTGCTATGCTAATTTCTTAATGTGCACACATGTAGAAAAGTAGGAGCAGACTGTGGCATTCCAAAGCAACACGTTGATCACTTTGAACGTTTGTTTTGCTTTGCTAACTCTCTAAACACTGCCCGTGTGACTATCTTCATGTTCTGACCTAGCGCAGAGCATAACTGAGATTCATGTTCCACAGGTCTGGATATGTCATCCTTACATGGCACACAGTCATAGAAGCATTCATTACTCTCAAGTCTCCAATATACAGAAGTTGGGGAACTGGGCTCAGAATCACAAATCTGTCAAATTTGTACAACTCAGATATCTTTCTTTGAAATCTTGAGTTATATATCCACAAATATACAGGCTGTTGCCGCACTGTTCCTTTTTACCTACAAAGATGTGACTTTGGGGGAGAAAAAAAAAACCTGTGATCAGAATCTGATCTGAAATTTCAATTTTTCAGACTGTATAAACGAAGCCCATATCATCTTTGGAGTCATTCGTGGGAACAGACCAAACACAGAGGAAATCGTTAAGGAATGTCCAAGGGAAATTATTGACTTAATGAAACAATGCTGGGAGCAGAAGGCAGAGGAGCGACCTACCTTTGCAGGTAAGACATTACTGTGGGATTCTTTTTGTTATGTGTCCATCAATAGTTTGCAATGCAGCAAACACGAATTCTCTTATTAACTTCTGGTAAAGCTACCAACTCACGTGCCCGGTACAGCCCGCTCCCTGTACGCTAACTAAAACCAGCACCCTGTCCAACATTTACTGCTTTGAGAAAGACGAGTGAATGGATGGAGATAAGACATTCCATACACGCTGTGACTGTTCTTCAATGATGTATGATCTTCCTTCTGAAGTTTGCAGAGACGCCAGTCTGAAGGAATATAGTACATCCTGGGTACAACTGACATCATATATCAAAATTTGCTTCAAAAGCTGATTAGCCTTCCATTGGCAGTGCAGCAGTTTGTTACTAATCGTCCTTTTTTTATAGTCAGAAACCGAAACAACTGAAGTTAGGAAAAGCCTGAACTGAATGGTCTGGCGGAGTGGGGGGTGGAAATAAGAGCATGCATCAAATATACAGCATACTTACACCAGTATTATCATTTCCCCTTGCCTTTTCTCTCTTTTCTCAACAGTAGTCCCAAAAAAGAAAAACTGCATGTAAATGGGGAATTTTGATTTATGCAGGGGCACCTAGAGCTTCAAATACAGCAGGATTAATATTCATGGGAAGTATGTAGGCAGGGAGAAACAAATCTACCCTTTCTATATTTAACCTTCAGTGATGTTTGTAGATTCTTTGAGTGATTTCATCCTTAGTAGAAACAGGGTAGCTGTTTCTCCAATGCCTGAATGAGGTTGAATGCATCTTATCTATTTTTGGCAGTCAAGGGAAGGTACTTCAGATCACTTTCATCCTAAAAAGCAATAAGACAACTGAAAAAAAAAATCCATAGACATGATCTTGTTTTTCTTAACTACAGAGAGGCTAAACAAGCTGTGCAAATATAAATTCCAAACATGCATATAAAATTCCCGTTACTGTTTCTGACTTGATACAAAATCTTGATTCAATCCTTATGCAAAGAGGTTGTTAACAGTATAAATTATTTTCTGTTGAAAAACCATCTTCACCTAGGTTTTTTGTTTGTTTGTTTGCAGAAGTTAGTAGGAAGTACATGCCCTTTTACTATCAAAATCTAGAAGAAAATGTTGAAGACGATCTGAAGAAGATAGAAGTGAGTAATTTCTTAAGTATTATTTCCTAAGTGTTAAAGATGTGGCCACATCTGCCAGATTCTGCCAAACTCTGATCACACCCAACCAACCTGATTTCCTCCTGCGTAAAAACGGTTGGATTTGGGAATGAGGGGAAGAACAGTGTATGTCATTTACCTCAGCTTCAGGAAGGTTTTCAGCACTATCTTGCAAAATATTCTCGTGTCCACGTTCAGATGTTGTTATCTGGAAGGGCAGACAGCCACACGGTTAAAAACAGATTGGATGGTCCTAGAAGGTGGTGGTTAACGGGCCCTACTCCACCTGGAAAACAGGAACAATTGGAGCAACGCAGGGTTCTGTTATAGTGGGACATGCCCTGGTTTACCCCTTGATCAGTGACCAAAGGAGTGATGGAACATGAGCTCATATGGTGCACAGATGACAAACTATGGGGATGAATAAGTACCAGTCACGGTCAAGGGTGCCCACAGCGTGCTGGAAGGACACAGTGTGCAAAAACAAATGCAATATGCTGCCTGATGGGAGAAACAGCACATGGCATCAGTGCTGGCTGGGAAGCAGCACTGCTGCAAAGACTAGGGCTTACTCAGCTAGAACATGAGGTGGTCTGGGAAAGACATAAAAGCAGTAGCCTGTTTCTACCTTTGAAGGGTTCTTTGAGAAGGTGGAGCCAAGCCATTTCACAGCAGTGAAGAAAGGGAGATGAGGGACAGTGAGCATAAGGTAAAGCAAGAACAGCCCCACAAGGACAGACAGGCAGTGGAGCAAGCTGCCCAAGGGGGCTGTCCAGACACCATCCTTAGAGGTTTTTCCAGGACACAGATGGACAAAGCCCTGAGCTACCTGGTCCAGTCCCATAGGCAGTCCTGCTCTGGGCAGGACATGGGACAAGGCACATCCCAAGGCCCACTGTAACCTGAATGACCCTGTGATTCTGTGATAACACACTACTTCAGAAAAGCTTCTGCCACGTCCAGAATGTCTCACTCACACAAGAAAATATTACTCCCAGAGATTCAGAAGTGTCAGAGTATGATTTAAAGTATGTATAAAAAACTGTAAATTCATGCTAGGTTTATTTGTTTCTTTTTTAATGCCTGTAAATCCCCAGCCTGCTTGAGAGCAGGAGCTACACAACAGCAATAAAAACAGTTCCCATTTTTATTCGAAATCAGTTATTTTTCCTTAGTGCACAAGTTGGTTTCTCTTCCTTTTCTGACTTGAGGCTTACAACTTATACCAAGAATTATTTCTGGACTGAAAAATAAGAGAATGAGAACTTCTTGAATATTGGCTGATGACAGAATCCTTCTGTAGTAGATTTTATTAATTTACTCATTTGTCATGACAGCTATCAGTCTTTGCAATAAGGTGAGGCTCAGAGAGCATACATCCAGTTCTTTTAACCAAGCAAAACAAGAACCTGGGAAACTATTCATTTACAGTTTTCTCTGAAGTGCTTCCTTCTGTAACCAAGTCTGCAATCATGGAATTCAAAGCTTCTGGTTTAAAAAAAAATCCATTGATTATGAAGCACCAGCAATTGTTCAGTACAGTAATATCTGACTGATCAAACAGATTTCCTGGACTGATTTGACTGAACTAACTTGTGACTTGAAGTCCAAATGTCCATATTATAATAACGGCCCCAAATAATCATACGGACTAAAGAACTATTTAGAAAACGGGACATGTCTATTACTTTCTCAGGAAGAAAAGCATCCCTTCATATCAGGCCACACAGGTGAGGGGCACAGAGCATGAATACAGCCTCCAGGAAAGCCAGGGTGGTGTACTGCTACTACAGCTTCATTAGGAGCACGAGTTAGAGGGCTTAGGCAAAGCCTTTTTTTGCCTCAGCACTAGCAATTGTGGAAGCAAGAGTTCACAGCCCCCTAACTACAAGGGCTGCAGGATCACAGAACAGTTGAGGTTAGAAGGGATGTATGGAGATCATCTGCTCCAACCAGAAACACCTAAAGCAGGCTACCCGGAATCAAATTCAGGCAGCTTTTGTGCATCTCCAAGCACTCAGGGTCCATCTGAGCAAACCCTGTCACTGCTTGGTTACCCATACAGTTTAAAAATATAAACAGAAAGAAAAAAAAAAAAAAAAAAAAAAACACTGCCACCTTCTGTCATTCAGACAGAGCCTCCTGTGCTTCAGTTTGTTCCCACCACCTCTTGTCCTGTTGCTGGGCCTAGCACCAAAAAGAGTCTGTCTTCTTTATACCATGTCATCAGATATTTATACATGCTGACATGATTTCCTCTGATCCTCCTCATCTCCAGCCTAAACAGACCCAGCTCACTCACCTCTCTCTCACATGAAAGGTGTTCCCATCTTTAGTCATCTTATCTGGCCCCTCTCTGTTGGCTCTTGTGCTGCAGGGGCTCAGAACTGGACACAGCACTCCAGGTGGGTCCTAACCCATCCTGAGTAGAAGGGAGCGATCACCTCCCTTGGCCTACTGGCATCAGTCCTCCAAATGCACCAGGACACCATTCAGCCTTCTTCACTGCAACAGTGTACTGCTAGTTCACATTTGATTTGGCATCCACCGGGACTCCCACATCCTCTTCTGCAGAGCTGCTCTCCAGCCAGACAGCCCCCATTATATACTGGTACACGGAGTTATTCCTCTTCAAGTGCAGATCTTAGCATTCCCCTTCATTGATCTTTGTGAGGTTCCTATCAGCTCATTTCTCCAACCTCCTGAGGTCCCTCTGGATCATTAATGGAGACATTGAACAGGACTGGACTCAGTAATAACCCACAGGGTGCACTGACAGTTACCAGCCTCCAACTAGACTTCTCACGATCAGTCACTACCCTCTAGTCCTATCCGTAGCAAAGCAGTGGATATTTTCTGCAAGGCTCTGCCCTCTTAAGAGGACCTCTTCCAACAAATCCACGGAATCTGTTTGTGCAGGCGACTTCACTGTGACTATGTGTTCCCTATTCTGCAGGCACTTTCTTTAGTTAAGCTTTTACCTATAACTTGATCATACGCTCTTTTCTTACATGTAGGAAATGTGGCCTGAGTCAGAAGAATTGCCACAGAGGATGAAATCCCTTCAAATAGATGCCGTAGTAGTAGAAACAAATAATGGCCAAATAGGTAAGTGGTCCAAGTCACTTAACTAGCACATCATCATGGCACGTACTCTGCTGAAGATAAAGCTGCCATGTGTACAAAGCAAGTAACCTTACCATTAAGCAGCTATGGAGATATTCAGTGATTCTGTACTTCATAGAGAACTGTAATCAGTGAAAAAACCAAATTTGCTTCCAAGCTCACTAAATATTTCCAGCATCTACAGTTCAAATCTGCTTTATTTTACAGTCTTGCACTTTCCTCTTCCATGCTAGCTTTTTATCATTATGTTTTTCAGCGGTCAATTTGATTCCTGCTTTCTATAGCTGATCCTTCTTCCTGTCCTTTTGGTCATGCCAACAAACTCAATGCCTGTCCTGCCAGCTTCAGTTCCCACAAGTTCTCCCTTTTCCCCACTCCAGCCTTTCTTACAAATGATTCCAGTACAACCAGGACACATAATTATTAAAAACAGAACAAAAAGCCAGTATGATCTTGCTGTCTATAGAGTCTACCTGAGGAGCACTAATAGATGAGTTTTCTCTCCTTTCACTCAAATCTTGGATGAGCTGCATGTTTTATGGAGCTATCACACTAGTATGTTATGATGTAGTAGTATTGTGGTAGCACAGCTGGAATTGTTTTTACTGAATTATCTTAACGGCAAAGGAAATAAGAATGTATTTCCAACACTGATTTACGAGCAACAATCTAAAATTCAGTAGAAATCAAATCCTGCTAACTTTGTCCACACCGTTTTAAAGATTGTATTGAACAACAACGTGGAACTAGAACAGGCAACTACGTTTGCCATAGCAAAAATAATTATATGAGACTAGACATTACAGATGTTCTTGTGCTTATAAGGATAAAAGGTTCCATAGTGAAACTAGGCTGCAGAAAATTACACTCTTGACATCCTGACAATGTCAGGTCTGATTTTTTTTGTTGTTTGATTTCCCCACCCTATCTCCAGTGGATGGGCATTACTCAGACAGCGTTAGCTATCAGTTAACCAACAGTGTTAGATATCATGTGGGACCTTGTTCATATGTCTCAAGCTTGTCCTGGAGAATACTTGCTATACAATTATGTGAGTACTAAATTTCTCTAGGTGTGAGTTTTGATGAGGTTGCATCTGTTATTAACTCATTCCTCCCACGCTCCTTCTAGCAGTGGTAACAAGAGAAGCAGATCAAGTCAGACTGAATACAGGCATCAAAAGGAACTATGGAAAACAGCAACAAAAATGTCACTGACATTATCCAAGCTCATTAAAAGGATATACAAGTTTACAGTGATCTATGCAGGTCCTATGCTTTAGGCAACGTGCAACATTTTGTAGACACCTGTGAAGCTTTCAGAACTTCAAGAAGTTATCCATAGTCCTGCCTGTAAAAAAAAAAAAACAAGAGAACAAGTAGTGACAAGCAGAATTTTACATTCTTGTTTAGTCTAGAAACATCGCAGCATGATCTAGATCATAACTCAGTCTGATTTGGGACTGAGAGCTTCCTTCGAGAGAGAGAATTAGTTTCAAAGATGACACTGGTTCTGTCTGGTAGGCAGTGCTTGTAAAAATGTATTCTTTGAGACAATGAAGAATAAATTAGACAAAATAGAAAGGATTAATCCCAAAATATCCAGAGAGGATTTCTGCATCATCTTTTTTGGATATTACTTTAGTGACAAATTATCTGCGTTGCACTAAGTAACACCAGATAGAGTGGGTCCTGGCCACGAACCTGAAGTGTGCCCTGATGGCCAAGTAGGCCAATGGGATTTTGGGGTGCATTAGGAAGTTGCAGTGGCTAAGAACCTGGTGTCAGTATGAGCAGAGTACACAACAAGTTCAGACACCACTTTCCTAGACGTAATTCTGTGACACTTCCCAGAAAGGGTACCGTATAAAACAGTTTATGCTGGAAGTGATGTTACACTTTCATCTTTGATAAGTTACCATAATATTAAAAAAAAAAAAAATTAATAGGATCTAACGTCACCACTAGTTACGCATTTGCAATAGAAAATATTTCAAACGCTTCATTTTCCTCCCTTTCAGATCAACCTAATTCTGTACACAGCTCTCAGGCTCAGATCAATGAAGCCTTGTTTGCTGCCTGCCCTGAGAACCAGCCTGTTGAGAGCTGTGAGACTTCGTTTACATCCTCTGACAATCTAGAAAGAAAACTTGAACGCGAATACGACTACCACGCGTTTGGCAGCCGGATGGATAAACCAGCACTTACACCTGAGAAATACACCCCTGAAATGAGAGAGAGAGAAAGGAGACGAAAAGTTTCCCACGATCCATTTGCAAAGCTGTCTTCTGCACCTCAGTGGAACGAACAGTATCACAAAGCTGAAAATATAGGGTCAAACACTAATCCTTGTATTTGGCCACAACAAGCTGCAATACCAACGCAGGGAAATCTAGATAACTTGTATGGGCCACACCTCAACAGTCTCCTAACAGGAAACATGGAAGATCTCTACGACCCGTGTTCAACCAGTGCCTTCAGCCTAAGCAAAGCTCCCGTGGCAGAATCTCGCCCAAACTTGGGGCCACAGATCAGCATAAACCAGCAACAGAAAAACGCAGACGCAGATACAGGTGAGATTCCTCCTCCTCCCAGCTCTTGCACTTCTGAAAATGTTTCTTCCTCTAAAAACAAAGTGGCCGAAATTGTTTCGTAGTTTGTGTAACAGCACCTGCTTGCAGCTAACAGTTCATCTGCGATACAATGAACGTTAACTTGATTCTTGAAGTTCTGTGTGTTTGGTTTTTTTTTGTAAGTGACTACAGGTCACTAAAATGCATGAGTTTTGACTTCATTTTGCATGTTCAGGCTGTTAACTTCAAGTGAATCATTTCTAACCAACAATACGATAGAGGAACACCTTAATAATAGCAGACAGCGGATAACACTGCAGCAGCTAACAAAACCAAGAGCTGTTGCTAATCACACTTGGATGCTAAGGAATATTTTTGTCTCACAGAACGTAACATTCATACCACAGGCTGTGTGTGCAAAAATAAAACTTCTCCTTGTGTATTTGTAGCATTTCAGAAAATATATATAATATATATAATACACGTTATGTATATTATATATAATAATAAATCAAGGTCACAGCTGTTTACAGGCAGAATGCCATGAAGTTGCTATTCTGTTCAATTATTTATGCAGAAACTTTAACTGTTTATGAGTTTACATATTGAAATGAGTCTGAAAAGTTGTCATGTCAGAAGGCAGGAATTAGAACTGTCAGTGTCAGTATTAAAAAAAAATCCAAAAATAAAACCAGTTATTGCAGGGAGACAGCATACAATGTCATGGCAGGTATCAGACAGATGCAGAAGACCTGCACTGCAGCTCTTCCATTGTCTTATTTGATGACCATAACCCAGTCACTCTTACTGCCCCATCACAAGCTGTTAGAGCTCATCTGAGCACATCCAGATGACGTCCAGACTGTGCCATCTCTGCAGGACATTACTGCTACCAGTAGAAGATACAGTGGTGTGCCACGCTTTTGCCACAGCTAACACACCATGATCATTCTCAGCAGCAGATGGTAGCAGTGTGCTCGGCAGCCTTCTTGGTTTGGAATTCTCAAATTTGAATATGTGATGGGCAGCAGAAATATCTGTGACTACACTGCGACCCTGTACTGCTATCTGCTAGCCAGGTGTTCATACACCCGTGTGGAGTCCTGCTGTCCTCACTGTGATCCAAGGATCATGAAGGCTATCAGTCCCTAAGCAACACCATGATAAGGGTAACTGCTTTGAGTTATTCAAGGAGATTAAGCCCTGTTCATTAAAAAGCTTCTTGTCTTTTTGTATTTAAGAGCACTATGCACTCATACTGTACAAATAACTGCAGTATTTGTACGTTTTGGTTTTTTTTTTCTTAATTTATATACTACTTCTGGCATTTCCCCTCTGTTTAGGTATCAAGGTTTCTGCATCTTTCACAAGGGGAACCTTCACGTATTACCCTCCTGCACCTCCAATAACCAGAGGTAAGTGCTGTAGCCTCTATCTGTCCTGGCAGCCAACAGGATGCGCGTTGCATCACCATCACTGAGGAAAAAAGCTTCAGCATCTTGAAATAATTGATATGATTGCTTTAAATATAGCAGACGTTAGAAATATTACTATGTAAAACTAATTGCTGTCTCTACAGTTACCTGCATACGTATTTACATTTGCTTCATCGAGGACATCATCATTAATGTAAAACATAAGGATCATGCTGATCAGCCTTCCTTGGAGCTCAGGTCTCTGGAGTTTAACTACTTTAAACCCAGAGAATTCTGTCCTGTCCTTTGTCTGTGGCACTGTGTTATGGGATAGAATATGACTGGCTTTCAGCAGTGTCACACTGTATCATGATAGCCAGTACATTGCAAGGGAGTTAGACTAGATGACTTTTAAGGGTCCCTTCAAACTCAAACAATTCTACAGTACAGGAATTTAACCACTCCCGTGATTATCAAAGCCTTCATCCTCACCCTTCATATAGTACTTCTTTAATTGTTGATTTATAGCAGATGTTTATAAAACTGACTTATTTCCTTACACAGAAGATTCAATCATGTACAACATAACCAACAGCTCTGGAATTCAAATTGGATCCCACAATCACATGAAGATTGAAGAGCAGAATCAACACATCAGCACTTCTCCTGATGCTACAGAAGCATCTTACAAATACTACGAATCAACGGGTATATTTGGTAAGATGTATCTCCCTAGCTTGGGTGCATTATCCTCATGGAGTTATCTCTGAGAATCATTAGGTTTGGATTACATGAAAGCAGTACCCCTTAGTCCCTCTGTGACTTGAAAAATAACAGTCTGGCTCCTTTTCTACACAGTGGCGTAGTATTTGAAAACATTTGAAGCAAGTAAAGATTTGTGCCAATACTGTTCTGTATTACTGTGTACCTTATTTGTCTCGTAGTTTCATGAAACACCAGATATAAGTATAGATGTAGAGGAATAGCAGCACTAAAACTGATAGCAGTGAGGTCGGGACTGATAGCTCTCACCTGACTTAAGTACTCCACGAGGACAGAACTTGGAAGGCTTTTAAATTTATTTATTTATTTGGTCAATATTGGATTAAGCTACCCTCTCATTCCTAAGTAAACAAAGTAACAGAGTCCCAGACATCACAGACAAACATCACTCAGCTATACAAGGACTTCAGGAAAGAGCTTCTGAATTTTACAAGTGTTTAGATAACAAACTATGGTAGCCTCAAAAAAAGAAAAAAGCAAGTAAGTCCACCAGCTGACTTGTGAACTTCTTTCATAGTACGAATTACATAGTAGTGCCTCCACTTTTGATCCTGTCACTGAGGTTCTACCTCAAGTTATTGCAAATACTTTGGAAAGGACAACTGACATAAAGTGGGGAGCACAAGGAATGGTAAATAATGCTATCTGCTTATACTTTTCTTTTTTTTTTCTTCTTCAGACAGTAATGCTGTCTTGACTGAGAAACAGCTGAATCTAGTGAGAGAAAACTTAGCTAAACAGTGGAAGCACTTTGCTCGTAAACTTGGGTTCAGCAATTCCGAAATTGATGAAATAGATCACGACTACGAACGAGACGGACTAAAAGAAAAAGTTTACCAAATGCTGCATAAGTGGGAAATGAGGGAAGGCTCCAAAGGTGCTACAGTTGGGAAAATTGCCAGAGCCCTCTTTGGCTGCCAAAGACCGGATCTCCTTACTGCCTTGATGCAAATAAATGAGGAATAAATTGACTGAAACTGGAAAGGAAGGAAAACAGGATATTTTTACTTGAAGACCTTCCAAAAACAAATAATTCTGAATAGACTTTCTGGAGCTTTTTGCACAGGCTTTTCCTCTTCGGAACGGATTTTTTCTGCCAAGCAGTTTTCAGTGAATACCTCCAGGCAACTCAAAAAGTTTGTGTCAAGATAATTAGGTCTTCCAGATGTTAAAACTTGGTATTTTCCTTCTGGGAGGGAAAACTAAAAACAAAGATCTTCCAAACGTTATACAAAAGGCATTAATAATACCGATTCAAGGAACATAAGTTAGACTAGGAATTTTTTTATATCTTTGAACATGATGAACTAAACTCTTCTTTGGTTCTGAAATGAAAGTATTTCATTTTAGCAATGCTAAAAAAAAAAAAAATCAGTAATATGAAAGACTGGCTTACTATTTGAAAGACTTGGACAGAAAGCAAAATCAACCCTTAAATGTTGCCAACACTTACAAGGCTACTACTATCCCAGATTGCTCTAAGTTAATGTGCTATTATTTTTAAATCTTTTTATAATGTTCATTACATAACTAGAACTATGCTGAACGGAAGCATGAATAAAAGCAAGAATGATTTCTTCTTTTGTTTGAAAAAGTGTGTAATTGATGAGATAAGTCTTCTTCCACAGGTTAACACTGCATTAGATTTTATGCTGCTTGATAGAGAAAATTTTACGTGAGTAACCTCTGGTCTGCTTTATAAAATGGAGAAAAAAAAAAACAGTCATTATGCAATCCAGAATAAAGACTTGGGAACATGAGAGCTTTGGGAAGGAGAAAGTGCTTTATTATTACAGGACAGAAGATCCATCTCCTGCTCACTGTGCGACTAAGAGTATTACTAGTTACTGAAACTCCTAGGCTGCATTTATACTAGTTAATTAAAATGCACCTTGGAACGCCTTGGTGAGGCTAGCTGACAAAGAGTAGCTTGCTGCCAGGATAACAAATTCATTTAACCTTGACAACATTAAAGCATGCTTAGGAATCATTTAAGCAAGGACTGTCTCACCACGTTTAAGTTGTACTGGGAACACTGGAAGAGCTCCGTAGCATCGATTTTGATGTCCTAGTGCCTGGGAATGTTTTTTAACTCATAGGTATTGACATAATCATAGATCTTTCTCACTGAGAAAGAATTACTGAGGTGCAAGTTTTCATGCACTAAGAATAATCATGTCAGACTCTTCCTATGAGGAATGATACCTCTTCTTTATTACAAGCCAAACTAATTTTTTGGACCAGGTCTCTTTGTTGTAGAAAAAGCAGTAAGCACTCCTTAGCTTCTCGTTGATGCCAGAAAGTTAGCAGTTCAATAGAAGCACAGGATACAGCAGCCACCGTTTTAACAGAAGTAATATTAAACCAGGATCACAGCAAACTCCAACATATTTCTCAGCTTCAGAACTATGTAGCATAAGCTACAGTAAAAAGTGGGCCCCCAAAATGAGAACTTTAACAGAAATTATTACACAGGCTTTGTCACCCACGCAGATAGTAGATAACTTGTACAATTTTTGTTCACACATAATAAAACCCATGCGTGTTTTTCTGCTATCAGTCCACAGGCTGTTAATACCAACACCTACCATATTACTTGATGAAACAAATTCCAGAACAGACTAAATAACATCCACGTAGTCATAATGTTGGTTTCACTGCAGCACACCCATTCCCTATCTCCCACTTAAGTCTCACACACAGTCTCTATTCACACAGTATTCTATTTTTCCCTCATAAGGTCCTTGTCTTATTTGATACGCAGAATAAATGGTGAGCCAAGACCTTACGTTCTGAAGTAACAGCGACAACAAAAGATGTAGAAACATCTCAGTTTGATAGGCACTGAGTAGTCAAAGACCTCTGAATTGGAATGTGGGAGACAGAAATTCATCTGAGCACTGATACTGGCAAGTGCAATTCAACGTTAGTGCTCAGCATTCAGGGCACACTGTGTATGGTATAGAAAAGAAATGAGAGCTACAGATAATACACTGCTTACAGAACTCAATCACAGATTGCTGGGCAGAGAGTACGAAGCACTATAGGCTCTTTTATGCACTGTGGAAAACCACATAATTAGCACCCAATTGCTGGAAGCTTGCAGCCAGGCACACTGAAATGAGAATTAATACATATTTAATAAACTGGATAATTAACTACTGGAATAGACTGCCTAGAGATTTTGTGAATCTTCTTGATGTCTTTAAACCAGTACTGGCCATCTCTCTTTAGATACCAATAGTGAAAAATAAACCTATAGGTCTCAATGCAAGGTTCAATGGGTGAAATGTAAGAGGAATTCACAAGAGGCCCAAGGAAGTAAGCTAGCACTTTCCCCAAACTGAAATTTAAAGAACTTTAGAGCTATGGCAGAGGGACCGATTCAGGATTATGTTCCTAGGAATAACCTGTATTTCCTTTCTGTTTCACTCCAGACAGCGCATCTAAGAGCTTTTTTAATGGAGACAAAGCAAGAACTGTTGAACAGCACATAGTCACTGAAGTGCAGCCTCCATCCTGTAGCTACAGCAAAAGCCAATGTGCTGAACTTCTTAAAAGACCAGAGGATTACAGTCAGTGTAATTCACAGCAGTTTATTCAGTTAATTTTGTTACTACAAGTCCATCAGCAGCACACAAACAGCTAAGCATCTCCTGGAATTTCTACTGCCTCAAGAACCTTCAAGTTTCTGAAATATGCCCAGCCTTGTACATACACGGCCAGAGGGTTAAAGGGAAACAAAGTAGGAAAGATCATCTAATACAGGCAGGGCCACATAACAACTCCTTAACGCTATAGAGAGCGTTCTTCCCTGGCTTCTAGTACACTCTGTTTTGTTCACAAAGAAGCAAAATTGCTTGGGACAGGTTCTTGGCAATACCAAAATATCCACAGGTAGGCCAATAGTCACGTATGGAAAGAAGAACTGAACTTACCTACCTGGATCTCTGGCTACACAGCACTGCTTCTCAGGAAGCAGCCCAGGCCCAAAAGATGCTCTCCTTTCAGAGGCTGGCCTTTATAGGAGCCCAGGGTGTCTCTGCCCTCGGCCCACCCCCTCTGCTCACATGGCCAACCACACTCCATCAGCAGGTGCTCAATCAGTCACCAGTTCAAGCCCTGACCCACCAGTTCCCCTGCCAGGTGGCTCAGTTGGGCCCAGCCCCAGACGTGCACCCATTGCTCAGCAACAATCAAACCATCGTTTTGCAGTCAGCACTGTACGGGCTGGAAAACTGGGAGGGTGCAGTGCAGTGCTGACTTCTCATCTTGCACCCACCACACTCAGCTGCATTCAACTCTGTGTGTATTACACGTGGCACGTGCTGGTGAGAAAAACACAGTGATAGCCAATATTAATATTTCGACCTGCCTAATGCAGCATTTAACAAAAGAAATATGGAGAGTGAAGAGATGAAAGCACTGATGCTATAGATACGGCCATTTTCATTAGAGGTACTGACAGCAAACACAATGTCACTGAAGAAACAGGTTCTTTGATGCCATTAAAAGACACAACTAAATCTCTTGGTTTGTATGAAGCAGTAAAATTTACATCAAAGTGATTTTCCTTAACCTTTGTCAACATATCTGTTATAGCTGCTGACGATGGTGCCCCAGCAATGGCTGGTAGAAAAGAGGGACTTATACAATTAATAGAAAATGAGGCAATTCACAATTGGTGAAATATTGCTGCATCATACATCAAGAAAACTTACGTGTGAAAGCTTTAAATATGGAGAACATTGCAAATCGTCAAGGCTGTAGCTTTCACAAAGGCAGTGATTCAATCCATTGGACAGTTCCAGGAGTTCCTTAAAAGTACGGATGCTGATTATGGGGACACGATTTACTTTTCTGATGGAAGGTGGCAAAGTTGGGGTTAAAATGATAAAAAGATTTTATGATTTGCTAAATGAGATCACGTCCTTTATGGAATCAAAAGGAAATTTTGTGCCAGAATGTGAAGACAAAAAACGGCTCACAGATTTAGGATGTTTGATGGATTTGGCTGTTCATTTAATGAGTTAAACATGCACCTTCGAAGTGAAAATCAATTTATCTGTGCTATGATTCAAACCATAACAGCGTTTGAAACGAAACTTAAATTATGTCAAGGTCAAGTTGTGACAAATAATTACATAGATTTTGATGCATTAGCTAAACAGAATCCTGTGAGAAGCAGAAAACACGCAGCCTTGCGTTTAATTTTGAGAAAAGAATTTGAGAATAGGTTTCAAGATTTCCCAAAGAAATTATCTTTTTTTTTTTTTTTGTATATTTGCAGCTCCACTTTCAATCAACATGAATACAATACCTGCAGGTTTTCCAACAGGATATATAAAGTTGCAATCAGATATTCAACACAAAGAAAATTTTGCTCATGTCTCTCTCTAAACTTTCATAAGACCAACCTTAGCAAAGAAAAGTATCTCTCCCTTCACAACCACGCCTTATTCACCATCATCACTTTGTACGTTTGTAAACAGCTGTTTTCAAGGATGAAGTATAGGATGATGAACACCTTGAGAGCTCACTAAGAATTGCAACCACTTCCACAGAACCAGGCACCGATGTATTAATTTCACAAAAACAAGGCCAAATATCCCACTTGTTTTATGCTTTTGTTGCTGTTGTTTACATTTTAATAAAAATAAATACATATAATAAGTTCTGTTACCTATACATATAAACCACATTATGTATTTCATATGCGGCCCATGACAATTTCTCTTCACTCAACGCAGCCCAGGCAAGGCAAAGTTCTGGACACCCATAGGGTGATATGATCAGAATATGACATGATATGATATGATCAGAAACAGGTCTAGCATACAGAGTTCATAGACTGCCTTTGTGCCAGAGAAAGTTGTCCTACAAATGAAATGAGACAGAAAACTCCTGGCTTATGCAGGGTTTCTCTTCTCTCTCCAACTCCTTTATAAGCATAAGTAGGTCACTTCCTTTCTCTTTAGCACAGTTTCCTTATTTCTTTGGTACTGATACTAACTTCTGCCAGAACTAGGATGCAATCGGATAACAAGCACTAAAGCTTACAGAACTCAGAGATTCTTGATGAGAGTTGTTTGAGACAAAAATCCACTCTAATCACCTTAGCGAGTCAGTAATACTGCTTACGTTTTGAACCACGGGTTGCAATTTCTGTGTGTCCCACGCATATCTCAAGTCAAGAGAGCTAAATGAAGGACTAGAAGAAATATCTGGATCACCAAGCTCACCTCTTAAAAATGCAGAGATTTATACAACCTCTTCCATAAATATACCAAAAGCCATCTTCTGAATGTTACTTTTGCCCCTTCCAAGGGGAAAACTGCTATTGCTTTTGCACTAGAGTATTTGGAACCATCTTAGCTCTGTGGTGCAGAAATGCCTTGAATCTGAACAAAAGTTGTACTAAGAGTAATTCTTACATACCTGTGTGCGTCACAGTTTCTTTAACCTGCAATCCTCTATGAGCCAAGATACCTGGGATCTTTTTCTACTAGCTAATCTGCTAATCACAAAGCACTGTTTACTTGCTTATTTATTCTTTCACTATAAGTCATTTTGAACTTGGCTACACTAACTGACCGGCCCCCCGAAGAAGATGCTGTTTCTATGCATGCTCCATACCTACAAACTTCCAAATGTATTTCTATATTCACTCAATCTTTCTCGTTTGAAAGGTCAACACAGAATCATAGGAACATCACTATTCTCACATCTTTGCTCTGAATTAGGCAATTCACATCTATTCAAATCTTACCTTTTTGTGGAGCTGTAGCAACGAAGCTTTGTCCTGTGGCAAACATGCTGACTTATGCTCAACATCTGAAAAACACAGGAATCCGAATGTCAGAGCAAACACAAAAACAGCAGAACATTTAACTTCACAAAAAGCGGCTCAAAAGAAAGAAGGAATAACAAAAAAAGGAAGCTCCTGAAGTCTGAACCATCAGCAGTAAACACACAAAATGATTTTATAGGAAAAGACAGAAGACCCGGTGCCGCAGCTGTTCTTGACTCTTTCACAGGCCGAGTAAGACTGTCTCTGGTTTGCTCAAAGCATTTTCTCTCCTTTTAGCCATTAATTTATAAAAAGAACATCTCTGTGGAAACGGTTGAGATGAAATATTTTCCAACCTGCCCATCATAACATCCAAATCTGCTTTACTAGCAAGACTGGATGCTGCGGTGAACAGTACAGAGTGAATACAACGCAAACCTGTGATTTTATACTCGTTTTGGCCCCAGATTATCTGCCACCAGCATCCAACCTTGGCAGGGTCTCGTTTCCACAGCTGGAGCCATTGTTCTGTGGGCCCAGATGGCATCTCTCTCCCCTCAGGAGCTTCTCTCATTCATCACGTTTTGTGGACAACATCATTTTCTCCACACACGCAGGAAAAAAAAAATCTTTTTGCCAGAACTGTTACTGCTCTTCCCTCTTTAGGCCAAAGGCACAAAACCCTGAGAGAGTAGTTACATGGTCTAAACACACAGGAAAGGAATGATTGCTTTGCCCCATTTGGCCCAGATCTGTGACTAAAGGCCTACAGACTATGCACGGTGCAGCACATCCACTGTGACACCCTTCCTTGCAGAGGGAGCACCTGGTTTTCACCACAATGACAGTGTGGCTGACTGATCCAGAACTACTCAATCCTTAATTCTCAAGTGGTACCTAAACCTCCTCATCTCCCTTCTCTATCATCTGGTGAGGTGTCTGGGTTTCACCTTTTTTCTCCACCTAACGTGTACAATGAATGCTTCCTACTTTATCCTTCAGTTCTTCACCACAGATTCTGACAAAGGTTTTACATCTTCAGCCATAGGAAGAGGAGGATGTGTATGATTAGATGTTGAAAGGCACTCTTACGGGAGGAAAACTGGACACGAGAAGTCTGAGACCCTTCCCTCTATGCTCAGTGAAACACGAGGGAGGAACCTTTTTGATTTCAGAGTTCCAAAATTCAGGAAAAAATATAAGTTTGTGTAGCAAAAGAGCAAGCTATGTCTTTTTAATTTCTGTGAACTCAGAGCTGCCACCACCTTTTACCCTGAAGGAAGTGTTAACAGTGACACACCCAGCAAAAATGGGCTTCTGACAGTGGAAGGAAACTGCAGAGACTCATATATGACACTGGGCAAGAGTGAAGGCAGCTTGTCCTCATGATGGATTACTTGTAATTAGCTGTACTAAAGACCTTAATCTTAAATGGTTTGATCTGCTTGGGGGATAAAGCAAACCAGTGTGCTCACACAGCTGAGTTAATCTCTTTCATGCACTGGCATTTGCTACCACTGTCCTTCACCTCTACGCTTTGCTGGTTCTACACAAACAAATCGCAGGGGAGCAAGAAGGCTGATGACTACTCACTCTCAGGACAGCCACAGAGCTCCCATCGTGCAGGGGGAAATGCGTAACACTGATCTGGCTTGGGAAAACCCCTCCTGCCCAGGTCTAAGACTGCATTTCCTGGATCTTCTTCGAACTTTGTACCACCCCTATGCTTTTCTGCGGTTTCCCTCACTACCTGCACAGTCCTTTCCACCATCAGCCCGGGCAGGCTATGCCTCAGGCTTGCTTTTCTCCCCCCACACGCGGTAGAGTTAACGATTCTCCGAGAGAACACCCAGCCAGCACACTGCAGCTACAGAAGCCGCAGCGCTCAGCGCAGGCCCAGCTCACATCAGGGGGAAAGGGGCGGGAAAGGGGGAGGAGTTGGGGCGGCACGGCGGGCACCATGACATGGCGGCGGGCGGGTCGGCTGCTGATGATGCTGCAACCTCGCACCGCGTTGCTCACAGCGCAGGGACCGGCCGCCTCCTACGGGTAATGAAAAGCACGGTGCCCAGGCACGCTGCCTGCTCTGCATTGTGCCGTGCCGGTGAATGGAGGCATGCGCTTCGCACAGCCGTGAGCCTTAAGGCTGCTGCCTCCCTCACGCTGCGGCTCGTGGGGGCTGTGGGTGTTCGTCCGTTTGCTGTTTCAAATGGAATTTATTTGTCTGTTTATTTATTTACTTAGGGTACGGTTATGCCAAGCGATGAAAAAATGGGTCGTTTTCACGAACGCTTTGCAGAAATAAAAAGTCCTCGTGGAGGCGGCAGTGCTGAGCTGAGTTCAGACACAGAAGTTTTAGCGTGGAGAAGTCCACGTCTGTTTTAGGAATACCCAGTTCCAGTCCAGCTTTCACAGCATGTTTAAAATATATATATATATGTATATATATTAGTCCAAAAAGTGTTAAAAACACGCTGTAAATGAAACTCCAGTATTTCAGTGGACTTTACGCTGAGACACGACCCAAGCGTTGTACTTCACAAGCTCAGCAAAATTCCTGAGCCCCCAATGTTAATAATTAACCATGAGAAAGGGAGAGCTGTAGAAAGAATCTAAATCTAATCTAATCTTAAATCCATCGTGTACGTCCCTTGTCTATAAGAAATACGTGTTGGCTATGTTTTTTTTATTTTTTAGACAAAACTGTGCTTACTAACTGTAATCAGAATTTGTTTGCTAAAATTGAAATTTTGATGAGTTGCATGTTGTATGGCGTGGATCGGAGACTTGCTGCACATAAAAGTGGAAAACCGCAGAACAACACGTACACCGTAGCAAGAGTTTGATGTATTTTGCAGACAGAAGTCCAGTTTAGAAGCAGTAACGTCAACACTAGCGACTTAAAAAGTTATGGAGTAGATGGAGGTTTCTCCTCTGTAATATATTTTTTCCAGCACATTTCTGTAGCTATGCAAAGCTGTAATTATATTCCCCTTCTTACAGTCAAGACTTTTTTCTCCTATATCTAAATTCATTCAACTGTATTTGTGAAATATGAGTACAAGTGACAGAGTTAAAGGGGTTGAAAGGCACCTCAAGAGATGTTCAAGTCCAACCCTCTGCTAAAGCAGATTCCCTACAGTAGGTCCCAAAGCTAGGTGTCCAGATGGGCCTTGAATATTTCCATAGGAGTCTCCATTACCTCTCTAATGGTCACATAATGAATGCAAGTGCACCCCTGTCAAGTTTTGTATTTAGTCTTCTATGTCTGTGAAGGGGTAAGTAAACAGTTTAGATTTTCCTGTATTATCCTTGATAGCTAGAAAAATTAAGCGTTCAAGTATTCCTTGAAAGTCCTTGTAATGAGAATTAGCTGTCTGAATGTTTTTCTTTTTCCTTACTGCATCCCTAGTACTTCGATAACATCTGCCAAAATCCAAGTGAATGGAGTCAATCTGCATTACCAGCAAACAGGAGAAGGAAGCCACGCAGTTCTTCTGCTTCCTGGAATGCTAGGTCTGGAGATTTTGTTTTTTCTTTGTATGCAGTCACCTCTTTAAACATCTGCTCTTTTGCTAGAACGCGTGAACTATTTCATAACTTGTCCACGACCTGATTGTGGAACATTTTCTTTAGAAGATGAAATTGTTACAGATACAAAAGATAGGAAAATGTAGCGGTATTGCAACCAGTTAACTCTTCTTAAAGATTTAAAGTATCTCACTGGGCAACTCTGATACCTAAGAGTACTGGTTCTTAGTTTCTTGACTTTCATAGTCATTCATACCTTCTGGACTAGACTTTGGGAAAAGGGTGTCTAGCAAATAGCTACAACAAGGTGCAGAGTAAGGTGGGGAGAAAAATCAGGTCAGGCTTATCTGTTACACAGCTGATTGTTGCATTCTTCTGTAGAAACTTGGTGAATTTCCATTGAATTAATAAACGTACTTCAGTACTTGCAGTTTATTATCATAGTGAAAAAGGCATGGCTGAGACTTGCTTTTTGCTTTATGACATATTTTCACGTCATGGTTATACAGGTCAACATCATTAAGACTCTCAATGACTTTTAGAGATGAACAGCAGATTTTGCTAGCTACACAGTACCTGTCCACTGAGACCACTGCTTTTGATTATAACCCTTTGAAATTTACGCAGGTATTTTTCTGGGTTCTTGCAGCATATTTAGCCCTTAAACAGCCTCTTTAATATAACAATAAATAGACAATTCAATATTACATTGTTTGAATATTTCATGCTAGAGATGGACAGGTTTTAATTAAGTAGCATGTGATGTTGTTACCACATAACCATGATCCAAACTGCAATCTTCTTACCTTCCTCCTGGTGTTCATAGATAGCTTAGTGCAACAATATTTTCTAGAAACAGTTTAATCCTTTGAAAATCAAGGCTATTGAAAGAAATTGTACTGTGTCAGGAGGAAAAAATAAATCTATCTGACTTACTTTGTCAATGAACATTTTAGAAAAAGTCTGTGCTTTCATGTCACTACTGTCTCCTCAAGCACTGTATTTAAAGCTCAGCTTCAAACACCCATAATCTTATTGAAAAGTTTCATCAAATAAGAACCATCTCACACCGTGCTTTTCACCTATAAATCACAATTTTGTCAGTGTATCCCTCCCCTATCGCAGTTTCCTCTGTGCTGGTCAGATGAACAGGAGTAACCGTGCTTTAAATCTGTCAAAGACAAGTCCCTGTCTCAGATAATAATTCCAGGAAACTCAGTTTAAGATGCTTTTCTAGAACATTCATGCAGAGCATCATTTTTTATAAGCTTACCTACCTACTAGAAAGCTTGCTCTCAGCATACTGCAGATACTTTGAAGATGTTTATTATGTACTTCCTGTCTGAGAGTTGCAATCCTTAATTACAAAAAGAGATAAAGTAAAAAGCCTCTTTTTAGAATTAAGATACAAGTTTCCCCAATTTCCATCTAGAGTATGTATGCTGTATATGTATTATGGTGGTTACTTCATAATTGAAGAATGATGGTTTTCCAGGGAGTGGTCAAACCGATTTTGGACCACAGCTTAAGTCCATGAATAAGCAACTTTTCACAGTTGTCGCTTGGGATCCACGAGGATACGGACAGTCCATCCCTCCCTCTCGAGACTTCCCTCCAGATTTCTTTGAGAGAGATGCAAAAGATGCTGTAGATCTTATGCAGGTAAATCTACTCTCAGATTTTATTGTATATAAAGCCTATTTTTTCATAAAGTCTGAGGAGGAAGAGTGCTGCTAAGTGTGTGTTGTGTCTTACCCTCAGCAGGCAGCTCAGCAGCACACAACTGATCTCTCACTGTCCCCTGATGGGACGGGACAGAGAATCAGAAAGATGAACATCATGAGTTGAGAAAAACAGTTTGCCAGGTAAAGCAAAAGCTGTGGATTCAAGCAAAGCAAAATAAGGAATCCATTCAGTACTTCAGGAATAAGGAATACATTCTGTACTTGGCAGGCAGATATTCAGCCACAGGAAAGCACAGCTGGTCACACATAACTGTTTTCTGGGACGACAAGCACCTTCATTCTCAACATCCACCCCCTTCCTCCTTCTTTTCCCCCAGCTTGTATTGACAAGCATGGTCTCACGTATGGGACATCCCTTAGGTCAGCTGGGGACAGCCTACCTGACTTTGTTCCCTCCCAGCTTCTCTTGCACCCCCAGCATCCTCACTGCAGATCAGTATGAGAAGCAGAGAAATCCCTGACTGTAGAAGTACTGCTCTGCAATAACTCAAGACATTAGTGTGAAATCACTGTTATTTTCATTAAAAATCCAAACCACAGCATCATACAAGCCTCTGTGAAGAAAATTAAGTCTATCCCAGTCAAAACCATGACAGTATGTTGTTTCCAACAGACAGCAAATTAAGCAAAATACACTAATGAGGGCCTAAAACTGGGCGGATACATGCTGTTCTGGAAAATATTTTCTTCTGCAGTACACAGAAAAGTTCAGCTTATGGAATTAATCACAAAGCAGTATGTTCTTATTCCAAAAGCCTGCCCTAAGAGATTTACAGATGAGAACCATGTAAGTTCGAGTAAACTATATAAGAAAAAAAAAAAAAAAAGGCCAAGCCAAGTGGCTAACTAGAAGAGATTGAGTAGTGAAAGGTTCTTAGAAATTTTTCTAGCTAATAGAAGCTTGACATTTTACCTTGAGCAATCCAGTTCAACAGACATCTGATTCTGACAACCGACGTGGTGTTTTGCATTGTACAGCCTATTACTGTACGAGGTCTTAACCAACACTGCTATTGTGGTTATGATTCAGAGCTGTTAGTATTTCTCCATCTTACAGAACTTTTTTTTATTTCAAATCTCTGTTCCTAAGCATTTATTCCATCCTCTTAAGTACTAACATTGTTTTCTGCTTTAGTTCTAACTAATATTTTGGCCTTGTTATGTTAAGCTATACAGTTTCTTTGGCCACGTTAAGAAAGTTGGCAGAGCATGAAAATTCCAAAAATATGAGACAAGATTCAGTCAGTGAATCCAACTGTATTTCTGTAACGAGCAGTAACCTTACAGAAAGAACCATATGAAACTGGAAGTGCAGCCTTCCTCAATTATTCTGCATGGTGAAACAAAATAGGTCTGACAGCAGAATCAGGATTAAAATACAGTTGTGCCCTCTAACCATATAAGCAGTCTCTCTGTACAGTAAATTACCAATTTCTTCTGCAACACAAACAAAGAAAATCGAGCTGCTACCATGGGTAGGTGACAAACTTTCAGTCTAAATGATTTGTAACTCCCTTTCCCTGCCTCTTTTGAAAAACTAATAGATTCAAAGTGGAAAACAGAGCTGCCTTAAAAAGCATGTAATCATACAGCATGCAGTCAAACAGGGCAGCAGCCCACCAATCTCTGAAGCTGCCAAAACAAATGAGATGTGGCATCCTGTTTTTTTGATGTTCATTGATGTAAGTGTATAACAACTATTTGTTAAAAATCTTCCTGAGGGCAGGTAAATTGATTCTATTTTAGTATGGCACATGAAGGATAGAACAGATCCCAAGTAATCACCTCAGCTAGGATTTCCAGCATAAAACAAAGTCATAGTTGCTACAGAGGGCTGTCTAATGATATATGGTTTGCATGCAGACAGCCTAGAGACAGACAAAATCCATTTATATGGATGAGCCTTCAGAACCTTTATTCTGGGCTCTTTCAGATTCTGATGCTTCTCCTGGAGCTGTGACTGCTGCAAGGTTCAGTGAAATAACAGAATTTGAAATTCTGAAGAGTATTAGAACCTTAATGCAGACAACAGTGCTGTGTATCGCTGAACATGTTCTGTGAAGGAATTCAGATGAAAGTGAAGGAATCCAATATACATATGTCCATCTGCTATACTCCATACCAACCTCTAACTGAAAAAAAAAGCAACAAAAACAACACAACAAAGATCCAAAGCATTAAAACTTTAACTAAAAAGTAAAAAGTATTATGGAAACTTAAGTTTGATATTTATGAGGTTCTTATTCTGAAAATCCACTACTGAAGTAAAAAGGTGGGTTTGGGCTATTTGCAGTTTTCCTAGATCAGCTGCAGTGCTCATGGCATATGTCATGTGATCCAAGGAAATAACGTAGTACAGAGTGATATTATATTGCAAATTGTAAATTATTTTTGTCACAGTATGCATGATCATTTGATTGAATTTCACATAGACCTCGATGGAAGAGGAGATTTCAAAATAAATTCTGTTCACTTATTGGGTAAAGATAGCACAAAATCACCCACAGAACTGAGGAGCTAAACCAGCTCTCAGGTGACTGCCAGTGTAAGATAGAGACTCACACTGTAAGTAGTTCAAAACTAAAGCAAACAAACATACGCACCATTTCCAAGACATCTGTTACATTGCATTGTGGTCTTTTTTTTGGAAGGCCACAAAGGACAAAATAAATTCCTCTGGCTGAAAAGGCATCCTGAGAAAACCCACCAAAATGGAACAAAATAAAGGCTAGTTAATGAGAGAAAAACATAACTGGAGGCAAGTAGATCTCAGTTAAAGCAAGCGCTGGCAAATAGCCTAGGATGGAGAGCAAAAATTTTAATTGTCTATTCCACCCATCAGGCAACTCTGAGATGCATAATTTGCTATTGGCACTAGGAGAACAGCAGCAACAACAAAAACTTAAGCTTTAAGAACACTGCTGCCAGCTCCTAAAACTTGCCAAGACACCAGTGACACTTTGGCAGAACGCTGCTGAAAGTTGATCATTTGTAACTAATTTTTCCAGCAGTCCAGGGCCAACATGTGACTAACTGCTAAAATTCAAGGCTCCATTTTCTTGTTGTCAGATCTTACCTTACACGTCCTTCTGTATCTCCTACCTTACTTCTTTTCTGCTTGCTAATTAAGGCTCAGACAGATGAAATCTGGGATTGAGTGAGACTACAGTGAGCCTAGTATCAAGGAAGGTGCCAAAACCAGATAAGTCTGGTAGTAATAGAAGAAAACCAGGTATCAGTTTGACTGATAAGGCTATGCCTCACTCAAGCATCATGTTTACAAGCAGGAGCAAGCTTCCAGATTATAACTATCCTTTCCTTTCTCTGTAGTTCTTTTGTGTCTCTCATTTCCCATGTTTCTGCTTTCTTCTCTCCAAATAAATCAGGACTGAATAAATTAGGACTGATATTCCGACAGCAGAACACTGAGCACCAAAACAGCACAGTCAACTAGCTTGCTTTTTTTTTTCTCTTCAGAAGCACAGTGTCTTCTTTAAAGCCATCTAAAAAGTTTTAGAAAGAACAAACAAAAACCAAAAACAACAACAACAACAAAAACTTGATAGCTTTCAATTATGCTTTTTTTGCTAAAGAGTTCCCAGACTTAGGCTCCTATATACAAAACTGCTATTGAATATTGTTCCAGTACAAAGTTCAGATTCCTTTGCTTCCCAGCACCTTTATCTTCCTCATGGAACATCATACACAACATCCTGTCTCCAGTCACTGCTTTTATCCTCTACCACAGACCTTGGAATAAAAGGAAACTAGTTTCAGATTCTAAGTGGAAAGCAATGTACAAGTGAGAATGAATGAATGTCCTGGTTGATGTATTTTTTGTTCTGAGCCTTCTTTTTTGAGAAAAAGATAATTGCATTATTAATGTTTTGAATTGGAATTCATGAGGAGCTAATATTTAAAATGTCACATACGCTTCTGAAAATGTGGATTAGGCGCCTCAATTTGATACAATCCTATAGCAAACACTAAGCATTTTTTTGGTTATTATAGAGTAGATTTTTTTTATAGGTCAGCCAGCATCAATAAATTAAATCACTGGATTTCATTTTCCAAGTCATAAGCTTTTCTTTTTTTTAAGTTCATCTTGGGTTAAACAGTATCCCACACCGCAATAGCCTTTGTCAACTTAACATGAAGAGAATCCACACATTCTAGGTACCATCGGTCTCTAAGATCTCACTGTCGTTGGACTAAGTGAATCTCTAAGACTTCTCTAGGTCTTTGCTATCCATTCTAAACAAACATTCCTTAATTTTAAGACGGCTTATCAAATGAAGTAAGAATCTAATATAATTACCAATTGTTTCATTAAATAGTCATGAAAAATTAGAAGTTTATGTAGAGTTTCTTATTTTTAAGTACATGACCTTTCCTGTAGCAGGAAAATCTAGCTGGAAGCTACCCTGCATAATGCAACCACGTAGTGCTGTGTCTAGATCTGTACTGCCAGTTTCTGGTAAACACTTTATATCTGCTTATAAAACTAACTAATATTTTTAATATAACTTTCTTGTACCGACAAAGGCACTGAAATTTAAGAAGTTCTCTTTGCTGGGATGGAGCGATGGTGGCATTACAGCACTCATTGCAGCTGCAAAGTATCCAGCTCTTATCCACAAGTTGGTTGTCTGGGGAGCAAACGCTAGCGTTACTCAAGAGGATGTGAGAATTTACAATGGTATGTATAAACTGAATAGCTAGAGAAATATCATGTCCTAAAATAATTAATTTCATCACACGATTTCTAGTAGTTTATCAGTGTATTTCAGGAGGTAGGATTTTTGTTGCTATACCAAGTTCCTAAAATATAAATCCTAAATAATCTTACTAACCCTTAGCTAAATTTACTTTCTCTCATCTTGCACAACTTTTAGATAAGGTCCACAGAAAGTCGTTACATTAACACACAATAGCTTTTGCCTCTAGGGCACGTATAATACGTAATAAGAAAACAAGCGCACAACTTGCCGTTTGGAGGTCAGAAAGCAAATGAATTATTCATGCAGAATCCCAGGATACATTTCTAATTTGCATTTTTTAAAGTTAATTACTGTGGCTTCAAAAACGTTTCCAAAATAAGTAAACACCAGATTTCTGGTCATTATGAAACTCACACAAAATAAAATCTGACCATTTACCAGTCTAGAGCAGAACAGTGAAAAACACTACTTGAAAACAAAGGAATGAAGAATTAACCCTGAAGGATCTCAACGAGTGTAACTGAGGATAGTTTTATTTAAATGATTAGAGTTTGATTTATAACAGCTGTGGAACCTGGCTGTTTTTCCAGTTTAATTACTAGTGCATGTGTTACACATGTGTACTTACATCACCTGTACTAAATCACTTTTATTATCTTTAGTAGTAGCAATAATTTATTTTGTTGCTTTTTTAGCTTTGTATGTGTGCTACTTTCATTCTTTACATGCTCTTATATGAACAGAGGTTTTATTACATAATAATTAGAAAATGTACATCAGACAGAATCAGCCATTTGGAAAAAAATAAGTTTTACTTTAAAAGGACTGCAGATACCATCTTCTTCAGTGCAGGCTTTTGGCCTTTTTATGGATTGGTGCTTTCAGCATCTCTCTCTGTGTAATAAAGCTGCTTGAGTATCAGTGCATTCCATCTACTGTAGATGGTTTGGTAAGACAGAAAGGTTTTCTTTCGGTATCTGTGTCCTTCCAATATTTAGCTTTTGTTTTCCATCATCTTCTTAAAGTAAGGTCAGCAACATGGATAAGATAGCAGATTCTGAAAGGGAAACAGTTGGTCGGTAACAGATCAAGTTTATTTCCCAGTGGTTACCAATCAGATGTGGTTATAAAACAACACTTTCAATCAGTTGGTACTACCTTGCTCATTTGGATTGACAGGTTCTGTTTGTTAATTAATGCCAAACTCCTTTTTTCCCTTAATTCCTGTTTGAAGCCAATTAAAAGCTTGCTAATGACCTATATTACTGTTTGGTGATTAGGTACTTTTCACTACTGAAAAGGTCTCTTTTACTTTCTCTGCTTCATCAACGTTATTTTGAGCTTTCTTGATAGGAAGATTTACAACTGAAATATAGTTGAATGAAAGATACCTTTATGGGTGTCTGACCTGTGATCCGTATTGAAAATTTTAGGGGAAAAATAGAAGAACTTAATGTCAGATTATTTCTACAACTGTAGCCAGTATGTCATGAGTCACCTTGCTCTCTTAAGTAATGTTGCTTGTTTTTCCCTAACACCATGGCAAATATATAACAATGTCAGCCTGCTGAAATGTCTTAGTAAGAGTTTCATTGTTCTAAACAGTGGTAAGAATCATGGAAGAGCTTCTACCCATAAGCTAAAGCAAAAGGCTGAAGGAAATAAAAAAAAATTGCCAGCTCTGACACACTGTTATAAAAATATTTCTCTTTTTATACACAAAGTACCTCCTTGAACTTTTCTTCTTTGTACCCTGAAAAAAGAAAAATCAGAAGTCACAGAACCATGTCCTTCTGTGTATATAGTTTTGCTCCTTGTGCATGGAGTAGGACAGTTTTGTGACCCAGACTCCAGCAGGGATAATAAAACTACAGATTTTTAAACCTCTTTCCCACTAAGAATTGTTTAGAACCATTCAGTGCAGTTTCAAATTCGAAATACATCTGCATTCAGGTTTGAAAACTTACTCAAATATTGTCATATTGGGTTTTGTCTTGTTGCAGGTAAGATTCTAACAAATTTTAATGTTGTCTTATGTAGGTATCCGAGATGTTTCAAAATGGAGTGAAAAGGTTAAGAAACCACTGGAAGAGTTGTATGGGCATGAATACTTTGCAAAAACCTGTGAGGCTTGGGTAGATGGAATAGCCCGCTTTGCTGAAAAATCAGATGGTAAGGATTCTACAGTGTTAATCTGAAGCAGTTATAGTAGCAGACAATCTGGATAAGAATCTATCAGTAATCTTAGCAGTCAGGAAAGGAAGACCTCTTCATCTGGCATTAAAAGCTGGGTCTGACTCACACTCATGAATAAAGCAATTACTTCATAGATAGTTCACAGAACCAGCAAGGTACAGGAGAAGAAAACACTTATGGAAAGTTTCTTCTTTCTCATTTCTTGTTCTGCCATAAAACTATATTAGTAAATGGTTTCTGTCACGCAGTCTGAACAGGAGGGATTCTGCATAAGTTTTTTCTCCTCCACTTTCTCAGTGTCAAAGGAATACCTCTTGGTGACATTTATAAGCTATCCAAAAGGTGAGGTGTGTTCATCTAGGTTTCTGAAAATGGAAGCTGAAAAACTGTTTAAAAACTGGTAGCATATAATGAGTACAAAAAGAAGGGAGTTCACATTTTGACAACTCAAATTAAACAGAACATTTTAAAACTACTTTTGACATATCTTGGGTATTTAAAATCCAAAAGAGAGTAGCTATGTCGGGCAGTGTAATCATTACTGAATGTTTGTCTCTGAAGATTTCTCCAATTACACCGATTTTGCAACAAAGGATAAGTCCAAAGCCCAGGCCAATTAAACTCTGAAGCCTCCCTTTATTTCAACATAGTCAAGTGAATTTCTGGGTGAAATATGGGTTTGTGTGCCATGAAATTCAGTGGTAAATACGTTGAAATGTATCTCCTGTCCCCTGTATTTCCTGTCAAGTAAGGTATGTGGAGCCTGCTTTGCCACAGAAAAAAAAATAGTAAACTTTGTGATGCTTTCAGCCCTGCCTCTTAGAGGTCTGTAGTACTGGGCTCCGTTTTATGGCCAAATCTCTTTAATGTTTTCATAAATGACGTGGACGCAGGACTAGAAGTTGTTTTGAGCAAGTTTTCTGATGATACTGAATTGGGAGTTGTTGACTCCATCAAGAGTGGAAAGGCCTTGCAGAGAGTTCTAGATGAATTAGGAAGCTGGACAATCACCAACTGCAATAAGTTTAACAAGAGCAAGTGCTGGATTCTGCCCCTGTGAAGGAGCAACTCTGGCTATGTGTTATGGACTGGGAGATGCTGGAGAGCAGCCCCACTGAAAGAGATTTGGGGATCTTAGTCAACAGCAAGCTGAACATGAGTGTGCCCAGGCAGCCCAAAAGGCCAAGCTGATCATGGGGTGCATCAAAGATGGCACTAGCAGCCAGCCAAGGGGAGTGATTGTCCTGCTCAACATTTCACTAGTGCAGCCTCATCTTGAGTTCTGCGTGCAGTTCTGGGCACCACAGTACAAAAGGACATAGAACTATTAGAGCATGTCCAAAGGAGGGCTGCAAAGATGATGAAGGATCTGGAGGGCAAGATGTATGAGGAGCAGCTGAGGTCCCTGGGTTTGCTCAGCCCAAAACAGAGCAGGCCAAGGGGAGGCCTCGTCAGCCCCCTCACAAGGGGCTGAGGGGTCAGCACTGAGCTCTGCTGTCTCTGGTGACAGTGACAGGACCTGAGGGAATGGCATGGGGCTGCGTTAGGAGAGGGTCAGATTGGGGGTTAGGGAAAGGGTCTGCACCAGAGGGCAGTGGGCATGGCCCAAAGTGCCAGAGTTCAAAAAGCATCTGAACAGTTCCCTCAGACGTGCAGTCTGATTTTTGGGTGGTCCTGTGCTGATCCGTATGGGTCCCTTCCAACTTGGAATATTCTATAATACTACGAAACACTGGCTGTGACATCCTTTTACAGGCTGCACATGCCTCAAGCATTCTGAGGTGGGGTGACTGTGAAAGGAAGCCACCCAGAGACACTTAATGAGGAGCTGAATTTTCCAGATGCTGTAACTAGGACAGATACTGGGAGATGCCTAACAGTGACTGAAAAGGATTAGCAGCCATCCAACTGCAGTTTTTCCATGATTAGCTCGGGAAGGGTTACTTAGAATACAAGCTGACCTTTGAATTAAACTTCAGTAACAGTGCAGAAAAGGTCGCAAAGGGTCACGAAAGAAAACTGGGTTAAAAAGAAGTCAAAACTGAGAGACAGAAGGACAGCAAATCCTTTGTCACAAACTCAAGAAAGATTATTTGCTCTACGTTAAATAGATTTTACTGTAAACTTATATTAAGAAACCAAATTTTAGAGGATGCCAATGTTTAACGAAATTAGATCAGCTACGTAAAGCTGCAAAATTCAAAATTCCTCTTGCTATTCTTTGTTATTAAACATACTGTTTGTAGAAGTCTTGAAGGAATAGCATTAAAATTACTTCTAATGTTTAAGACTAGTAAGTGTAACATTATTCTAGAGGTTCTGTAAAACATCTGGGCTGAAGAGCAACCCATGAATGGTTTTAATTTATATTAAATTGTTATTTCTTGCAGACAGCAAGGGTTCTGGGAGGTGGAACCTTAGATTGCCTGAGTGCAACCTAGATGAACTTGTTACCTGCTACTCATAAACGCAGCAGGTCTTGTAAATCTGCGTAACAAAATGTAGTATTAAATGCAGAGGCAACAAGATACTAAGACTGAAGAGAAAGAAACAAGGCTGGGGACTACTGCCTCATCTGCTCTGTCTGTTTCTGTTTATAACCGCTAACGAAGCAAATGTCGCTGCTTGCATGCTACTTACAAGAAAGAAATATTATTCCTGTTAGCAGACTTCTGTGGAATAACTGCATGCTATACACGAGGAGAAACGATAGCTAGAGCCCAAGTGGAGTTCAAGTCCTTTGCAGAAACAGCTTTGGTCTTACATATATATATGTATTTTAAATGAAGCGTAACCTTCATTTATTTTCTCCCTAGGTAGTATCTGTCAACAGTTGCTGCCTCATATTAAATGTCCCACATTAATAATTCATGGTGAGAAAGACCCTTTGGTTCCACGCTTTCATGCAGAATACATCCATGAGCATATCAAAGGCTCCCGGTAAGTTACATGATGGAGTGTTTCTAACTGATTGTCGAACAAAGGAAGAAATTAAGACCCACAATGTTAAAAAAAAAAAATGCATTTGGACAAATCAGTCCTGATGTAGACAGAACTATTCTCAACTTCCTATCAAGTTATGCAAACAGTGTAGCCTTTCTCTTGTAAAAAGTGAGAAGAATCAGTGCTTCAATAAGTAACTTCCTAATATTTTCCAGAAGAAACTAAGGTCCTCTTGATCTTTCCACTTCTCACCAGTCTCCAATACTTAGCAAAAATATTTATTTTTTTCCTGTTATAGCCATTGCATTCCTTGTATTGTGAGATACCTAACTTCTGTTCCATTCAGAAGAGCAATGAATTTAGATGCTATAAATAGAGCAAGACTACTGGTTACTAGAGAGAGGCAGAGGATACTGATCTCTGCTCTTCCTCGTTGATGTGAGCAACAACCTCACATCAAGATTTTACTTTTCAGATCCCCATGTGTTTTTTTGTTTCAGAAAAGTGATATGGAAAAAAAAAATAGTACAGCTATGTTCAATATTACTCCATAAACAAGAAAAGTCTCGAGGCATTCATTCCAAAAACCCCAAAATACTTCCCTTAAGAAGGAGGGATTCCACCATCTTTCTTTTCCCTGATTTGCATGTAAATTCAGGGGTTCTATTACCACTCAGCAACAGATCATGCTGATTAATACTCAAAAGAACTGAAACACTTTTATGAATGCAGAGTGTAAGAATCTGTTTCATTGATGTCATCTCTCTGAGAAATTGAGCGATACATTTACCTCAAAGTAAGCTCTGCCATTCATAAAAGGCATTATGCAACAAAAAGAAAGGAAAGATAAGAAGGAGACCTTCCTAATAATCACATACAGACTTTTATTTTAAATGCTTGACAGTCAGTTACTCCCACAGATGCCCTGCTTAGAATAACTAAATTGTGTTAGATTTCACTGAAAAAACGCTCTAGATGCTAAGGCATGCCGTAACAAAAACTAGACAAAGATCAGCTGCTTCTTCAGAAGGACCACAAGGGAAGAAAGCATTAGATGTTGCGAAACAGTAAAACATAAAGCTGTGCTTTACATGTTTTTGTGCTTACCCATGTATGCATTTATCCAATAATAAATTAAACCAATTATTAAACATCAGAAATACAGAGAAAATACCTAGGCACATGACCTCCTTTTTCTCTTGATGCACTAGAGATATTACATGAAAGATTAAAAGCTTTAGCATATTTTCAATACCACCTTTTCTTGCCTTGGTTTTTCTCTCAATAGTAGATTAGAAAAGGATTTGCTGTTAGTAGTACAGATACATTGTTCCTGTCGTAAGTATGACATTATTCTGTACTTGTGTGACTAGAATTAGGCAATATTACATTTACCATTGCAGATGGTATTCATGGCTGCTGTTACGTTTGCACATCTGTATATTGCTTTGTCTTTGAAGAAAGTCTTATTCAGACAGAAGTGCTGGAAGAACTAGATTTGTTCACACTGGTGCTCTTTTCTTCCTGAAACTAAGCATCACTTGATCACCACTAAAAGAAGATTTATTGCCCTTGCTGTAATAGAATTTAAACGGTATGAAAACAGCATGCAAAGTATCAGACAGTGTTGTCTTTAGCTGTTGAAACTGCTAAAAGTTGTAAAACAAAGGGTTTCACAACCTGAGTAAGTGCTGGAAGTACAAAGTTTTTTCCCAGATAGAAAACAGCAGCAATTAGTTTAGTCTTGTCTCACCTATCTCTTAACAGCCTGAAGAGTTAGGCTGTTCAGAGACACTCCTAAACCTTTTTGCAGCTTAAATCACAATTCAGCTACAGAAGAACAGACTTCCCTTTTTACTTAAAAAAAAATAGATTATACTAGTTCTGAATTTGTTTTTATGCAGAAAAGTGAGACAGCTCAAATGCCAATTAAGTTTGCTGAGGCTACAGGTTTATTTTCCCTACACAGTCTGTTCAAGACATTCTGTCCAGCACAGGCACTGGTCTCTGAAAGAAGCAAAGCAGCTTAGGTGCTTGACATACTTTTAGGTGTATCCTACTCACTTTAATTTCAGTGTTATCTTTGCAGACCACTAAGAAAAGGTTCTTAAACGAGGCCTGAGAGACAGATTTGTTTAAAGCGTAAATTATCCTTCCCAAAGTGAAGGAAGTATACTTGCTGTTTCAACTGTTGGTGTAAGTTGACATTCTGATCCGCATACATGGAAACGGTACATCAGTGTTACATGAATACTTTTACTTGGGTAACCAAGAGCAAAACGAAAAGGACAAACTGTTTACCTGTGCTCCCAGAATACTGTGCATACTCAGTAATATTTTTTCCCCACCCCCATCTTTCTCTTTTAAGGTTGCATTTCATGCCAGAAGGAAAGCATAATCTACACCTGCGTTTTGCAGAGGAGTTCAACAGAGAAGTAGAAGATTTCTTACGGTGACCTAAACTGTAGAGTTAGAGGTATCTGTCCTTGCACTGTTTAGGAAATATAGTAACTTCATTTTTCATTCAAGTTCTTGCATGAGAAGGATCCATATTAACAATATGTAAACCTCTGTGAATCAGAATATACCACTATACTTCAGGATATCTAACATGCCTTGAAACTTATTCAGCCAGTGGGGCAAGAAATAGCTGTTCTTTGTCCAAATGGGGGAGTTAAGAAAAACAGAAAACATTGTCTAGAATGCATGCCTTTATGTGCTCTTAATATTATAAAGGACAAAAAACGATTGTAATAACTTGGGATTCAGGTGTGTTACACTGATAAAATCTGTCAAAGTTACAAGTGCAAAGAGGATAATTGGGTACACAGCATCTAAAGAACATGCTTTACCACTACTACCAAAAGTCATTCCATACACATGCCAGCTTTAGAGAAGTTCTCCTATTAAAAGGGAACTTAAGCCTCATCCTCCTCTCCTTCCTCTTCAAATTCACCCTGCTCGTCAGCAGTGGCATCCTGGTATTGCTGGTATTCTGAGACCAGGTCATTCATGTTGCTCTCCGCCTCCGTGAACTCCATCTCATCCATGCCCTCGCCCGTGTACCAGTGCAAGAAGGCCTTGCGCCGGAACATGGCCGTGAACTGCTCCGAGATCCTCTTGAAGAGCTCCTGGATGGCCGTGCTGTTCCCTATGAAGGTGGCAGACATCTTGAGCCCGCGCGGGGGGATGTCGCACACGGCCGTCTTCACGTTGTTGGGGATCCACTCCACAAAGTAGCTGCTGTTCTTGTTCTGCACGTTGAGCATCTGCTCGTCCACCTCCTTCATGGACATGCGGCCTCGGAAGATGGCGGCCACCGTCAGGTAGCGGCCGTGGCGGGGGTCGCAGGCGGCCATCATGTTCTTGGAGTCGAACATCTGCTGCGTCAGCTCGGGCACCGTCAGGGCGCGGTACTGCTGGCTGCCGCGGCTCGTCAGCGGGGCGAAGCCCGGCATGAAGAAGTGCAGCCGGGGGAAAGGCACCATGTTGACCGCCAGCTTGCGCAGGTCGGCGTTCAGCTGGCCGGGGAAGCGAAGGCAGGTGGTCACGCCGCTCATGGTGGCCGACACCAGGTGGTTGAGGTCCCCGTACGTGGGAGTGGTGAGCTTCAGGGTGCGGAAGCAGATGTCGTACAGCGCCTCGTTGTCGATGCAGTAGGTCTCGTCCGTGTTCTCCACCAGCTGGTGCACAGAAAGGGTGGCATTGTAGGGCTCCACCACCGTGTCCGACACCTTGGGAGAGGGCATGACGCTGAACGTGTTCATGATGCGGTCGGGGTACTCCTCGCGGATCTTGCTGATGAGCAGGGTGCCCATCCCCGAGCCGGTGCCGCCGCCCAGCGAGTGGGTCAACTGGAAGCCCTGGAGGCAGTCGCAGCTTTCCGACTCCTTCCTCACCACATCCAGCACAGAGTCCACCAGCTCAGCGCCTTCCGTGTAGTGCCCCTTGGCCCAGTTGTTGCCAGCCCCGCTCTGACCTACGGGCAGAGCGGAACCAATGCACAACGTCAGAGCCCCTAGAAGGAATCCAGATCCACCCCCGCCCACCCCACGGGGCACACATTTTCACAGAATCACAAGGGTTGGAAGGGACCTCTAGAGATCCAGTCCAACCCCCCCCGCCAAAGCAGGTTCCCTACACCAGGTCACACAGGTAGGTGTCCAGGTGGGTCTTGAATATCTCCAGAGAAGGAGATTCCACAACCCCCTGGGCAGCCTGTGCCAGTGCTCCATCACCCTCACCGTAAAGAAGTTCTTACACACATTCGTGCAGAACCTCCTGTGCTGCAGCTTCTGTCCGTTTCCTCTTGTCCTGTCTCCACACACTTCTGAAAAGAGTCTGGCCTCACCACTTTGTCCCCCACATCTCAGATATTTGTAAACCTGGATCAGGTCCCCTTCTCAGTCTTCTTTTCTCAAGGCTAAACAGACCCAGTTCACTTAGCCTTTCTTCATAGGGGGGATCCTCCAGGCCCTTCACCATCTTTGTGGCCCTCCGCTGGACTCTTTCCAAGACATCCCCATCTTTTTTATACCAGGGAGCCCAGAACTGGGCACTGAACTCCAGATGAGGCCTCACCAGGGCAGAGCAGAGGGGGAGGATCACCTCCCTTGACCTGCTGGGCACGCTCTTTGTAATGCACCCCAGAATGCCATTGGCCTTCTTGACCACGAGGGCACACTGCTGGCTCATGATCAACCTGTTGTCCACCGGGACACTCAGGTCCCTCTCTGTGGAGCTCCTCTCCAGCAGGTCATCCCCCAGCCTGTACCTGTGCATGCAGTTATTCCCTCCCTAGGTGCAAGACTCTACACTTGCTTTTGTTAAATTTCATCTGGGTTCTGACTGCCCAGCTCTGCATCCTGTCCAGGTCTCGCTGAACGGCAGCACAGCCTTCAGGCATGTCAGCCAATCCTCCCAACTTCATATCATCAGCAAATTTGCTGAGGGTGGCCACTATCCCCTCATCAAAGTCATTGATGAAGATGAGGAACAAGACTGAACTCAGCACAGACCACTGGGGGAGACACCACAGCTTACAGGTCTCCATCCAGACTCCGCACCGCCAACGACAACCCTCTGTGCTCTGCCAGTCAGCCAATTCCCAACCCACTTCACTGTCCACTCATCTATCCCACACATCCTTAGCTTTGTATTAAGGATGTCATGGGGGACAGTATCAAATGCCTTGCTGAAATCAAGGCAGACTACATCCACTGCCCTCCCCCCACCCACACAGCCAGTGACAACATCATAGAAGGCCACCAGGTTGGTCGAGCATGACCTCCTCTTGGTGAACCCATGCTGGCTACTCCTGATAACCTCCTTTTCTTCCAATTGTCTGGAGACGGCATCCAGCACAAGCTGTTCTATCACCTTTCCAGGGACAGAGGTGAGGCTGACTGGCCTATAATTACCAGGATCTTCCTTCTTGCCTTTTTTGAAGACCGGAGTGACACTGGCTATCCTCCAGTCATCGGGAACATCCCCCATTCTCCAAGACCTCTCAAAGATAATAGAGGAGCTCTCGAAGATGATAGAGATGGTTTTGATCCTGTCCCCACAGTGCTGTCAGGATCCAGCCCTGCAGCTCACTCACGTGCCTGCTCTGAGCCTCCTGCACACACCTCGCTCACGCTGGGGGAGCACACTCACTCACCAAAGACAAAGTTGTCAGGTCGGAAGATCTGCCCAAAGGGGCCGGAACGCACCGAGTCCATTGTGCCGGGCTCCAGGTCAACCAGGATGGCACGGGGGACGTACTTGTTACCTGTGGGAGGAACCAGTGCCAGCATTACAGCCCTGCAGCCACAACAGCACTGCTGTGCGCCCTTCAGCCTCTCCATAAGTCACTGGAGAGTCACACTGACTAGATCAAAACCGCAGTGCTATCAGAGCCATTCTGAGAACAAAGCTCTTTCAGAAGGCGCTAGAAGATGACAGCTTTTATTCAGGTGTTTTTTTCCAGTCAAAATGAACAAGCACTTCTGCTTGACTTATTTCAGGACGTCAAAGGATGCAGACCAACCTACCAGCAGCCTCATTGTAGTACACGTTGATCCTCTCCAGCTGCAGGTCGCTGTCCCCGTGGTAGCTGCCGGTGGGGTCAATCCCATGCTCATCGCTGATGACTTCCCAGAACTGGAAGACATTTTGGTGAAAGAGCATTTGTTAAGCACAGCCGGCCGGTGCCAATCACACGTGCTGTCAGCCTGCGCACACGGCGTCCCCGACCACTCCCCGGCACGGTTGAGCGGCTGCCCGGGAGGAAGCTGCACCTCCGTGAGTCAGTGCAGAAGACTTTCCTTTGGCCGCGGCAGCTGAACGAACGGCAGCGCCGAGCAGAGGAGGGCAGGCGGGCAGCTGCAGCGCTGGAATTCGAGCTAATTCATTTTTAGCACACGGGGCGCCAGCGCTCGGGCACGCATCGCTTCGATGCTCTCCCATTGTGCAGTCGTGGCTTAAGACCGCCTAGACCAGCTGACACGGCAGCGTAACCGCCAGCCGACAGCGGCCCCAGCGCACGCCCGACGCCGCGCCCCGAGCCCCCGGGAGCCGTACGCGCGAACCACGCGACGGCCGCCCGCGGGGCAGCCGCGAGACCCTCGGGAGGCGGCCCGTACCTTGGCGCCGATCTGGTTGCCGCACTGCCCGGCCTGGATGTGCACGATCTCACGCATGCTGCCGGCGCCCGCGCTCACCCCGCTCCGTCCCGTCCCGCTCTCCGCGCTGCGGCGGCCGCGCCCCGCTCCGCGCCTTAAATCGGGCGCTGCGCACCGCCTCTCGGTGGCGTCACGCGGCGGCGGCGCGCAGCCAATGGGAGCGCGGCAGCGGGGCGGGGCCGCCGCATTGTCTCCCGCCGCGCGTCCGATACCCGACGGCCGAAGGCGGAGCCGCCCCTCAGCGCCCGCGGGGTGGGGGTGACGGGGTGACGGATGGGGGTGATGGGGATGGGGATGGGGCAGCAGCCGGGGGAGGCACGGCGGGCACAGCTGGAAATCTGGGATTGCAAAATGATTTACACGGAGCTGCTTCCGCACCTGCTGCGGCTCGTGCCTTTACTTGTCCGCTGCAGCAGGGCCTGCCAGCCTGTATCTCTAGCTCAGGCCTGCCGAGCTGTGTCCTGACAGCTTTGAAGCGCAGAAGTCGTCTTCCCCGTGGTTCAGAACAAACGGCAATACCTCCAGGATAAAGCCGACGGCAACTTTGGAGCAGTGTGAGTCAAGTAGGACACTAGCTCGAGCTAGAGCTGTCAGACCCATCCGCGCGAGGATCCCAGTTGAGGAATGCAGAGGGCCGGCATGAAACTTTACCCTGCTGCTAAAGAACAGCTTTTGCTGGGAGCGGTCTGGCAGCGGTTGTAACTTGAACACCCGTAGGAACGGGATGTCTTGTTTTTCTACAAGGGAGCTTGCGTTCTGTCTTAACAAAAACCCACTGTGCACCTTATTTGGGGAAGGTTTTTGACCTTGTTCCTAGTTGTTGACACATATAAACTAAACTGATCCAAGTCCGTGGCAGGTGGCTGCAGTAGGAAGGACAGTTCAAGAGCGACAGAGAAAATCTAGTATTTAAATCGAGTATATACACTTGATGTAGCATAAGGTGGCCATGACAGGGGAGTTGGAACTAGATGAAATTGAAGATCCCTCTCAGATCATTCTGAGGTTCCGTGACACATATCTGCATCCTCATTTCTGGACGTACAAAATAAATTTGGATTGGGCAGAACCTTGATTGTAAAATATTCATCAGTTTGCAGTTGTACGTTTTCAGTTGTGAAAGAAATCTTTGCCATTTGGCTTGCTGGCCTGGTAAAGACAGCTTTGCATCAGGACCAGGGAAGGGAAGTGGCAGCTTCCAACAAGGTTGGCAAAGAAGGAGCAGCACAATGTACCTCATACTCACCACAACAGGGTGGTTCACCTCAAGCAGGAGCATACAAATATATGTGCCATATAAGTGCCAGTGCCACAAGGACAGCATGGCAAACTCCCATGTCTGCTGGTGAATCAACACAGCAAGGGGAATTGGCGCAATGAATTAGAGATCTGTGCGCAGTGGCCGAACAATGGTATTGTGGGGATCACAGAGACATGGTGGGACGCTGGAATGCTGCAGTGGTTAATGAATGGACTTTAGGATGGACAGGGTAGGAAGGTGCAGAGGAGTAAAGGAGTGGCGGAAACATGCAGAGCTCAGCCTGGGGATGGATGATGATCTAAAGGGTCAGGATTAGAGGGCAAACAAATGTATGCCATGTTGTGGTGGGTGTTTGCTATATGCTTCCTGATCAAGAAGATACAGATGATATCATCAGAGAACTGGAAAAAGCCTTACATCTACAGACCCTGATTCTCAAAGGGAATTTGAATCTTCTGAGTACCTTTTGCAGAATCAGCAAAGCAGGATACAAGAACTCCTGGAAGTTCTGGAAGCAAATTAGTGATAACTTACTGACATTAAGTCCAAAGGGGAGAGATATGCTGCTGGACCTTCTTAGAAACAAGGAAAAACTGATGACGACTGTGAAGGTTGGAGTTATGTTTGACTGCAGTGACCATAAGATCATGGAGTTCAAGATCCTGACAAAAAGAGAACAAGGCAAAAAGCAGAATCACAACAAAGGGTTTTGGGAGAACAGACTTTGGCCTCTTCAGTCATCTGTTTGGAAGAATCCCATGGGAGACTGTCCTGTAGAGAAGAGAGGTCCGAGAGGACTGATTGACTTTCATTACTCACCTTCATGAAACAGATCAAGAATGGTGCTTCCTGACAAGTGGGACATTAAGCAAAGGCAGCAAGAGGCCTGCGCAGACAAACAAGGAGCTGCTGACTAAATGCAGACATAAGAGAGAAACATACAGGAGGTGAAAGTAGGGTCATGTGACCCAGGAGAACAATAGAGACACTGTCTTAGTATACACTGATAGGCTTAGAATGTCAAAGCTCACCCAGAGCTGAATCAAGGAAGGAATGTGAAGAACAGCAAGAACTACAGATCCGTCTGCAGCAAAAGTAAATTTAGGACCCACTGCTGAACATGGAACTGATGACAAATGACATGGCAAACACTGGGGTATTCAGTGTCTTCTCTATGTTTTTTGCTATTAAGGAATCCCAGGCTTCTGAGATCTGTTGGAAAATCGGGAGCAATGAAAATTTATTCTTAGAGAGGTGGATCTTCTTGAAGAACATTTAGATACATTGAACTGCAAAAAGTCGATAGATATTGGTGAGATAACACTCATAAGTGCTGACAGAGTGGCCTAATGTCATTGTGAGGACACTTGACAGTCTTTGAAATGTCATGGCAACTGGAGAAGGTTCCTGAGGACTGGAAAAAAGTAAATGTTGTTTTAAATTCAAGAGGAACAAGAAGGTGGATCAGAGATCAACAGGACAGTCAGTCTTACCTCAATTCCTAGAAAGATGGGAGAATGAATTCTACAGGACACAACTTGCCAACACATTAGGTGACTGGCATTAGGACTGACAGAGAGGAAGTTGCGCTTGATCAACCTGGCAGCCTTCTACAATTACTAGTTCAGTAGATGGTGAAAGAGCAGTGAACATCATTTCTGTTGTGGAGGCTTTTTAACTGTCTACTGTAACATCCCAGTAGGCAGGCTGTTGAGGTATGGCCTTGATAAATGGGCAGCAAGAGGGAGGGAAAACTGGCTGAACTGCCAGTCTGAAGGGCTAGAAAGCAGCAACAAAAAAGTTCAAAGGCCAGTCACAAGCAGCGTACCCCAGTAATTTCGGAGTCAATACTGTTTATCATCTTCATTAAAGACTTAGGTGGCAAGAGAGTGTATCCTCAACAAGTTTATTGATGACACGAAACTGGGAGGAGTAGTGGATACACCAGAAGTTTGTGCTGCCATTCGCAAGGACTGGATGAATAAAATGGCTGATCGGAACTTCACAGGGTTCAACAAGGGGAAGAGCAAAGCCCTGCACCTGGAGGGGAACAACCCCAGGCACCAGTGCATAGTGGAGGCCACCCAGATGGAAAGCAGCTTTGCAGGATGGGGCCTGGGGGTCTTGGTGGGTACCAAGTTGAATATAAGCCAGCTGTATAACCTCACTACAACAGTGTCCAGCAGCAACCTGAGCAGTTACTAGCAGTTCAAGGAAGGGGCTTTTTGCCCTCTACTCAGCCAGTGGTGAGACGCATCTGGAATTTTGCATCTAAACTCTATATGGGATCCCCATTACAGGAAGGAGATGAAGACATTGAAGTGAGTCCAATGAAGAGCCATAAAGGTTAAGAGACTAGAGACTCTTGTAATACAAGGAGAAACTGGGAGTTGGGACTGTTTGTCCTGGTGAATGCTCGGGGGTATCTTATCAGGAACCTCAGAAACACTTGAGGGGAAGCTGCAAAGAAGATAAAGCCAGGCTCTTCTCAGTAGGACCCAGTGACAGGAGGAGAGGCGATGTCCACTGGGCACAAACTGAAATATCAGAAACTAAATATAAACATAGGAAAAACCTTTGATGTCAGACACTGGTGCAAGCTGCCCAGAGAGGTTGTGGTGTCTCCATCCTTGGAGATACTCAAAACTTGATTGGACACAGCCCTGATCAGCCTACTGTAGCTCAGCCTGCTGGGCTGGATATAGGACTGGACCACATGATCTCAAGGGGTACCTCCCCACTTCAACAATTCATTAATTCTCTGAAGGGGAGAGGAGTGGACCAACAGTATGTGACAATAAACATCAGATTGATGGTTTATTGGTCCTCATGCCACGCTGTACTATAATGTTAAATTAAAACCATAGTAAAATGAGCAGAATTTTGCAGATATAAGATGATAATTAATCTGGTAAATCACTATCATTTTCTTTGTTTTGCATTTGGCTACTGTGAACTTTAGAAGATAATTTTGAAATTTTTCAAAAGCAGTCCTCAGTTTTCTTCAGCATACTGATGTGCAAACAAACTGTGTCTCTTTTTCTTCCAGCTGCAGTGAAATATCACAAACATGGACTGGCTCACGCTTGGTAACACATGGAATTGCATACTATTGCTTTTGCAACCACCAAATATCCAGGACTACTCTAGCACTGAGATCTCTTCAACTGTTTTTATTGAATTCAGTGTTCATTATATGCTGCATCCTATTGTATTTTCCACTGACACGTTTATTCAATACTTAATGACAGGCAGTCTTCGCTGCTGGTGCAACTTGTGCGTATACACTTCTGTGTGCTGTGGGTGTAGCCTGCATTTTTCAGGCAGCTCTAGGCCGTTACATCTTCTTACTTCTTGCAGAACTGCAAAACAGCTGTCCCTCTTGGCATCTCTATGGGATTTAAGCATTTAAGAGCTCTTTGGCTGCCAAGTTATTCTTGGAAATCTACAAAGCAAGAGCTTTAGGCATTCTTATTCCCCATCTGAAGGTACCTGGACACTCCCTGACATGCCTTCCTCCCACATACACACAGTGGCTTCCTTGGAGCTTTATTATTATACTCTAAAGGATTTTGAACTTCTAAAAGAAAACTACTTAATTCATAGAAGATACAACAACTGTTTCTTTGTAGATACTCACTGCTTTTTAGGGGTGTAACTCCAGGTATAAAAAACAATCGACACCAAAACTGAGGCTCTTGTTTATGCTTCCAAGAAGTTCCCTCATCTACAGTAAGGCTGAGTGCTCACAAACACACAGCAAAGCAAATTAAACGTTCATTACATAAACGTCAATCCAGAATCCTATCAAATTAACATTACGAATAAAAAGCCCTTAGCCATTGATGACATTTAAATAAATAATAGTTCACTGTAGTATTTTTAGCACCTTTTTTCCCCCTACTTAACAACACGAACAAAAATCAAAGGACCCCATTCACAGATTCGCGGTGCCTGTGTGTGGGAGCACCCATGTGCCCGTCTGCAGCCAAACCACTGCCTGCAGCTCAGCAGCCAGCTGAACAACACTCTACCTTCCCCTGTTTCCAAGGCAACCGCAGAGCCTCGGAAATGAGCCGCACAAGGGAGGCAACGGAAATCTTCGAACATTTCCATAGAGCTGTAATTTCCTATTGTATGATGGAGAGTCACAAACATATAGACGCGAGAGCTGCTGAAGCATATGCAGCAATAGATTGAGCATCTGCCTATGGCTTTGTTCTCATTTACAACGAGTGGTAACGCACTGCTTAGGCACGTATATCAGAAGCTAAATGATTTCCTGCACCTTCCCGCTGAAATCTGAATGGTGATGCCCTGCTCATTAGCTTTTTGTCTGACTTCTACCAGATAATGACAATATTGCCACCCGATGCAGACTCTAAGATCACCCACAGCATCCCATGCTTAATCGCTAGCAACGCGCCTTAAGAATATCTCCCTCAGCAAGGGGGTGGAATATTTGTGAAGGTACTTTTAACTCCAGTAATAAAATAATAAAGTAAAAATCTATTTTTATTTCAGAATTACAACCACCGCAGGCACCAAAAGCAGTGACACAGTACACTGCAGAGCACAATTTTATGAATGAGCAGCAGTAGAGCCTCCTGTGCATGTGCAGTTTCCTTTGGACTTGAATTTTTGTGTCTGGCTAAGAACAAAAGGAGAGAGAGGATGAGCATGTAAGACAACATCACAGAACAAGATAGGGCACTGTCAATTCTGAAATGAAGCGTGCTTATTTTAAGAAGAGAACTGTTTCCTCATGAAGCTAATGTTTCTTCCATACGCTGTGGTTTCTCTTGTGAACTTAGCCTGTAACCTCCATGAGTCAGGAATTTGTTTACACAGTCCTGAAGGACATGACAAACAGTCTCCTCTCATCTGGCTTCCAAAAGTTACCGTAACACACACGATCGTTACAATATCACTAAATGACTCTAGAAAGGGGAAAATATGTTTATCATTAACAGGCACAGATTTACTGAGAAGGAAAAAGGCAAAACAGTGCAGCCTCTCATTGTTTCCTCTTGGCACACCAGATGTGATGGGGTAGCTGCCAGATGGCTCCTGCCCCCAGCCAGGCTGCACCTACCTTTTAAGATCATTCAGAAGGCGAAATCTGTTTGCTATCTCTATCAACTAAGACCTTCAGTCAATATACAACCGATTCCAGCATCAACAGAAATGAAAAGCTATCATATTTTCCAGGGCAGCCTGCTTCCCACACGTCACTGGGAGCAGGGAACAGACAGAGGCTTTGATCGCCTCGGCACAGTTTCTTTTGTTCCTCAGCCTCCTTGCTCTATCTTGCAATCCGATCATTACTTGTAATTCAAACCGACACCTAGCTAACTCTAAGCTTTATCCTGGGAAATTTCTAAGAGATGCTGTAGTTCATGATGGGATTTAAAGTGTATTATTTAAAGTCGTTCAGGTTTTCTGCAGGAGAGACTGGGGTGGTGGTATACCAGGTAGCTCAATCAATCTGAGCACTTGCTCTGCTCCCCTTTGAAGAAGCTGTTTTTTTTTTTTTTTTTTCCTTCTCTCTACCAGTTCTCGCTTTGATACATTCCTTAATCCAAGAAAAAGTTTCTTCCCACTTCATTTCCACATCTGTGTTGGTTATGAAACTGACTCATAGATGGATCACACATGCTCCGGAGGGAAATAAAACCCCTAAAAAGCAAGGCAAAGGGGTAGGGCTGTCCTTTTCAGCAGCTAAAAGGTAATGAATGAGCCCCAGAAGCAGAGCTACCACTTTTCTGAGTGGCAGTTCTCTTAAAGTCCTGGAAACCTTTTTATCCAAACTCACTCTGCAGGCTTTCTCCCTGCTCACTAGCATGGAGCTGGAATTTTCAAATACTAGTCATTCCGCTTATTTATTAACAATAAAACCAGGATTATGCTGGATGCACAGTAGCAGACTGAGTCATGCTTGAATTTCATGTATTCATCTAAAGCTTTTTTTTTTTTTTTGTGAGGCCGTTTGAATACTGCTTGAAGTCTGTTTCATTATTCACTGCAGAGGCAGGCAGTGTATTTGTCACATCCACAGAAAAATGCAGGAACATTTTCCACTGCAAAACAACACAAAGCTGTGTACTGAACAAACTATACAGCCCCTGCCAGGATAGCCATGCCATCTCCTAGAGCAAGTGCTTTCACATTCTTCTTAAGAAGAGTGACTAGCATTTCTGTTTACAATGATAAATACACGCTTGACAAAAAAATAAAGCCTTGAATGTATCAAGCGGGAAGCCAAGTGAGAAAAATAATGATAAACAATGATATCAGTAACTGAGACCAGTTTGAAAAATTCGAACCATAGAAGAATCAAACATTAATAAACAGGAATTTAACAAAGCGAACTTGATGTTTCCTCAAGAGGAAAAATTTTGCCCACAAAAGAAAAAAAATGGCTTTGAATGGGAAGGATAGGATGATCTACTTTCTTACTGTAAGTAGATAACCAGTTTATAATACTCTAAAAAATAAGTGATTTTCCTTTCTGGCAGTTGTAAATAAAGTACTTGAAACTGGAGATTGAAGCTACAAGCAGAGAAACAGATTGGTTATTATTAAATTGCTCAGGGAGGAAGAAGGGTTTATTTCCTTTGCTGGTAGGAACTGAGGGATTGGATTCCTCTCAGTATCTGGCCTTCAACTTGCATTCAAACAAATGCTCAAAGGACTCCAGATGGGTAAGTGTCTAATAGAGCAAAGTCGAAGAAATGTCTTTTTCCAAAGTGTCCCACAGCCTCAGGCACTTCTCTGTATGACCAAATGCTTCCATTTTGTTTTCTTTGTAGGCAAGCTAGAGATAACAGCTATCTAAAATGGAAGCATCTGAGATGGCAGTAGCATGCTCTTTCCCATTTTAATCACTGACAGAGATCAGAACAGGTTATTGGTGGAATATCAGAGGGCAGGTGCTTAGCATGACAGTTTTAGATTGGTGAAAGAAAAGCTCTCAAGGCCTTCTGATCCAATTATATGCAAAGTTAGCTGCAAATACTACAAAGGTTTATTTTTTGCAGAATAGAAGTCAGGGGAAAAACCTTACCTGAGTCGCCTCGAGCCCGTAACACAGACATGAGATTTGTTTAAAGGAGACAACAAAAGCAAAAAAACGCACAGGAATATTGAGGAGTGAGAAAACAGTACCTCCCGTGTTCCAAGTAAGTGCTACTTCTAGCTCCTAGGCAGGCTGCAGTATCTGATTAGTCACTGAAAGTACGCAGTTACACTTTAATGTGGAATGGAAAAGTAACATTCCCTGGCAGAAAGGGAGTGACTACCCCTTGCACTTGGTACACATGGTCTGTCCAGGGAGAATTTCCATTTCCTCATTCCTTTAGCAATGAAAGTTTTTAGGCCTTATTACAAAGAAAAATAATACAGTAACTAAGACATCATCACCTCCCTGTGAAACAGAATAGTATATTACTATTTTTTGAAAGGTTATTCTCTTTCGGTAAAAAGACCTCAACACAATAACCATAAAATTAGTCATCCTCAAAGCCAGTATCAGGCTTCATCCTGATCTATTATACACAAACTTGTTAGCCAGTTTACAGAGTGGCAAAAGAAGCAAGTAGGATGAGAACTCTTCCCTTCTGCATAGAATATTACTAGATCCCTGGCCCTGTTTTTTGTGAGTTAAGAAAACCTGTTTCTCTAGGCTCCTCCACTACGTTTTGCAAGAGTGCATTGCAACATTCCTGTCCCATAAAGGACAGTCTGTTTGCGGTTTGTCTAGGCATGGGGCACTTGCACAGATACCCTGCATGGTCTGCTAGCACCATACTACTGTGGCATGGAGCATGTGAGACTACCAGCTTGCTTCTAGATATCTCTTTAAATATCAGGTATTCTGCCTCCATTTGTGTAGAGAATTAGCTGGAGAGAAGACCCTAGTTCCCCTTTCTTCAGGTTGTGAATCAAGAATACAGACTACTACATCTCAAACTTCCTGCAAAGAAGTGTCAACAAGACAGGCCCGGCAGATTTAATTCTTAGATTAATCACACCACGGGGTCTGTTCTGTATTAAATGCAATCCTATTTCTGATGAAGAAGCACATCTCATAAGTTGGGTGAAAGAAAATTACCCCAATCAGACAGATTGAAAAACATCTGTTGAGGAGCAGACGTAGGCCTACATTCTCAGCACATACTTGAGCATTTCAAGCTTTTGGACACTAGCCCATATGAAGTTTGTGATAGAGGATATCAGCCTTGTTCCTCTCAAGCCCAGCCCGTATACTGGACTATCTTTCCACAACGCTGTTTGTGCAATACCTTTAGAATGAAGTCCTAGAACAGGGAATAAAAGAGTTGGTACCTCAGGCTACTAAAACTCATTCCATTCTTATTTAAACAGTGATTAGAGCCTTATTTAGCTTTGTCGTATATACGCATCTACTAGCAGACAGTTGTTCTCTTGTAGTTTGCCTTATTCAAGACATGCTGCTAATGCCTAAAAAAATGCCAATCAGACAAAACCTTAAATCTTAGAGCTGTATGAAAACAAGTCACCAGCTGATGCAGGTTGAAGTGAGATTATCTAATCTGTAATAGTTTCAGTGGTTCTGCTCTCTGTGAAAGCAGTACAACCACGGACATGTGAAGAGAAATCTGTTTGTTGCTTGGCATACAGCATTCAGTCATCAGTTTTTATAATGAATGGGTGGTCGATGCAGATAATGCCCAAAAGGTGCAGCAGGAAAAATGGTTCTGTGACGTCCAGTCACAATATCAGACTAATCTTCCATTGTAATTGATGTACTATTCCTAACAAACAGTTTTAAGCCTCCCTTTTCAGTCTCCCAGTATCCCCTTTTCCTGTATTATCCTTTACTCCTACTAAAATCATGTGGGAGGTGTTTTTGTTTTTTTTTAGTATAATGGCTGGCAAATAAGCTGTGTAGGACGGACATGTTTCTCTACTGCTCCTTATGGTTTCTCTTCCTCTAGGAAGAGGAGAGGAAGAAACAACGTTGTTTCAAAGGAAGCAATGTAGGAAGGCGTCCTACTTTCTAATAAAGGAGCTGTAGTGCAGGGGGTCTCTTGGGTAGAGATATTTGTTAGCTAAAGACAGCAATTACACTGGAGCTCAAGGTGCTGAACGCTAGCATGCAGTTCCACTGTAGAGAGAAGGATCTTAGCTGTCACTGTCAAAGACCAGATTCTCATCTTTTTTGAGAAACTGAATTTGTTCTCCAGCTTCCCTCCCCACCTTCAAGAACCAAGCTGTTTATGATAAACAGGTTCAAGCTCAATCCAGTTGGGTAATTTCAAGGGAAGGTTACTGTGACAACCAGACAGGTTATTTCTCAAAGGGCCCTGAGGCAGCACGTAGTAACTCAGTTACTAAAACATCCTCAATTTGCTTAATACTTAATCCTAGAACTGCTCAAGCTCTAAGAAATACAAGTGCTATCGTGAGTGCTGTATTTGTTTACAGACAGCTCAGGCATTTTAAGTGCTTCTCACCTCTCTTTTCAGAGGTTTCACCTGGAATGAAGGACAGAGGCGAGCTCTGAAATGGTATGAAAGGCTTGCTGTTCTGCACACAATCTCAGATCCTACTGGAGGATAACAAGCCCATCAACAAAGCAACAGTATGCTCAGGCAGCAGAGTCCACTAACAGAGCCAAAACAGGCGAGATAATTAGTTGTGCACAGTAGCTCCCTTTCAGTCTTGATTCCAGTAATGCCGTGCTAGAGATCCAAGGAAGGATCACACAAGAGGTTGCAATTATGTGCACAGCTGTCCCTTCAGAGCAGTAAGAGCCACAGTAGCTGCAGCATTACTAGTAGCTCTGCTTTTTAGGGTTGTTTTCTTTGTTTCTTCTCATGTGTTGTTGTTTTTTTTAAAGCATAAGAACACTTCCCTAAGCAGGGCTGGGGGGAAGTGAGCAAGCACACATATGGGGTAACTGCAATTTCAAATTTAGGATTTTACTCTTGTTTTGTGGAAGTCTCAGACATTACAATAACTGATGACTATGCTGTAGGCTCACTTCATCTCCGATTCACCCAGGCTTCTCAAGCCCTTGAAGAACACGGTACCAACAGTCCCACCTCCCTCACCATAAGGAAGCTGATCTTACCTTAGCAAAGATGCACGTGAGGATCCTGCTGCGCTGCCTGGCTGGAGGTCCGCTTCATGTTGCAATTACTGAGAGCATCAAACAGCAGCAGTGTAAATATGTAATTGGGGTGTGAGAGACAGCTACTGTCAGGATATCCACGTGACTACTTCAGGACCACATTTATGCTCCCAGTCATGTTATTTACAGATCTGCCCATCATCTCCTGTCAGCTTCCAGAGGGATCTGACTGCCCTGGAGAGTCATCCCCTTACAGAGAAGACCCACTTAGAGGCTGTTCTTTTTTAAACACTCACCTCAGAATTCATGTTAACACCTAAGCTAATAGCGCAGTGAGAGGACAGACCCTTCATACACTGTGCACGAACTTAGAGAGGAAGGATGACAGTGCCAGGACAGCTGAGGACCAAGCAAAATCACAGCCAGCCACCCATATTTACTGCATATATGCCCTGAGACAAGTTCAATGAGAAGTGATCTAGACAGCAGTTGAGAAGCCTGCAGCTATCCTGTCAGATCAGTTCTGACAGTTCGTAACATGGCATTCAATACCTTCTCACTGACCCCACTACCATGTATGCCCAAAAATAGAAGTGCCAGTATTCGCAAATGGAGCATCTTGTTTCTATTAGTTAAGGCAGCTTTCTCTACAACAATAGATTAACTGTTAGACATGAGTGCCTAATATTGAACGCAGTGCCAATGGATTAGCTATCCTCTTACAGTGCCCATACATTAGCTACTTATTTAAGCTAAGTGCAGTTTATTTATTCTTCAGATTTAACAGTCTGAGAACTCTTACTTCATTGACTTAAACCTTTCACTGAAGGTAAAGGTGGAGAAAAGAAGTGAAAGAGACAGAAAACTACAAGAGTTATTTTCTAGATCTAGAGAGAAATAAGGCAGAGGACACAGTTTAGAACACAAAAAGCCTTTATGTTTGAGAAGTTAACCATTTCAACAGAAGACTCTGAAGTATTTTTGCAACTACTGTTACATCGGACAGTCGAGGATACAAAACTGCTGACAAAAGCAACAGTGGAGAGCACCAAATTAAAAAACGCATGCTTCAGCACAACTGCACAGATTTCTCCTTTCAATGAACACTTGCCTGCTCAGACTACACTTGACTCCTACCCACATCCACCTCATGCCTCATCCTCCTCTCCTTCCTCTTCAAATTCACCCTGCTCGTCAGCAGTGGCATCCTGGTATTGCTGGTATTCTGAGACCAGGTCATTCATGTTGCTCTCCGCCTCCGTGAACTCCATCTCATCCATGCCCTCGCCCGTGTACCAGTGCAAGAAGGCCTTGCGCCGGAACATGGCCGTGAACTGCTCCGAGATCCTCTTGAAGAGCTCCTGGATGGCCGTGCTGTTCCCTATGAAGGTGGCAGACATCTTGAGCCCGCGCGGGGGGATGTCGCACACGGCCGTCTTCACGTTGTTGGGGATCCACTCCACAAAGTAGCTGCTGTTCTTGTTCTGCACGTTGAGCATCTGCTCGTCCACCTCCTTCATGGACATGCGGCCTCGGAAGATGGCGGCCACCGTCAGGTAGCGGCCGTGGCGGGGGTCGCAGGCGGCCATCATGTTCTTGGAGTCGAACATCTGCTGCGTCAGCTCGGGCACCGTCAGGGCGCGGTACTGCTGGCTGCCGCGGCTCGTCAGCGGGGCGAAGCCCGGCATGAAGAAGTGCAGCCGGGGGAAAGGCACCATGTTGACCGCCAGCTTGCGCAGGTCGGCGTTCAGCTGGCCGGGGAAGCGAAGGCAGGTGGTCACGCCGCTCATGGTGGCCGACACCAGGTGGTTGAGGTCCCCGTACGTGGGAGTGGTGAGCTTCAGGGTGCGGAAGCAGATGTCGTACAGCGCCTCGTTGTCGATGCAGTAGGTCTCGTCCGTGTTCTCCACCAGCTGGTGCACAGAAAGAGTGGCATTGTAGGGCTCCACCACCGTGTCCGACACCTTGGGAGAGGGCATGACGCTGAACGTGTTCATGATGCGGTCGGGGTACTCCTCGCGGATCTTGCTGATGAGCAGGGTGCCCATCCCCGAGCCGGTGCCGCCACCCAGCGAGTGGGTCAACTGGAAGCCCTGGAGGCAGTCGCAGCTTTCCGACTCCTTCCTCACCACATCCAGCACAGAGTCCACCAGCTCAGCGCCTTCCGTGTAGTGCCCCTTGGCCCAGTTGTTGCCAGCCCCGCTCTGACCTACGGGCAGAGCGGAACCAATGCACAACGTCAGAGCCCCCAGAAGGAATCCAGATCCACCCCCGCCCACCCCACAGGGCACACATTTTGATCCTATCCCCACAGAGCTGTCAGGATCCAGCCCTGGAGCTCACTCACGTGCCTGCTCTGAGCCTCCTGCACACACCTCGCTCACGCTGGGGGAGCACACTCACTCACCAAAGACAAAGTTGTCAGGTCGGAAGATCTGCCCAAAGGGGCCGGAGCGCACCGAGTCCATTGTGCCGGGCTCCAGGTCAACCAGGATGGCACGGGGGACGTACTTGTTACCTGTGGGAGGAACCAGTGCCAGCATTACAGCCCTGCAGCCACAACAGCACTGCTGTGCTCCCTTTATCCTCCCCGTAAGTCACCACCCAGAGCACAAGAGCGTTCTTAGGAGTGAATCAGGAGCTAAGACACAAATCAGCTACAGGGCTGTGCCAGGAAACCACATGCTGTGCACAGTTCTCACAGCAGGACACACATGTGAGGTCCCCGCGCCCTCAGCCAGGGCAGAGGGAGCAGGAAACCCGCTCTACGGATCAGCTACCTGTTGCCTCATTGTAGTACACGTTGATCCTCTCCAGCTGCAGGTCGCTGTCCCCATGGTAGCTGCCGGTGGGATCGATGCCGTGCTCATCACTGATGACCTCCCAGAACTGGAGGAGCCAGAAGAGAAACAGGGGCGTCACCGCAGCCCCGCCTCCCCCCGACCACCGCCCCTCCACGGTCGCGTGGAGACCCGCAGCCGCCCCGCGGCACCGGGCGTGGCAGCGGCTCCCCGGGACCCCGCAGCCCCCGGGGAAGAAGACGAGCTGAACCGTCTCTCCCCACCAGCGCCTCGCAGCCGCACCACGCCCGTACCGCGGAAACACCGCTCCAAGCGGGAGCCGGCGGCGAGGAGGAGAAGCAGGGAGAGAAAGGGGAGCCGAGCGGAGCCGCGCTGCCCGGGAACACACCGGGAGAGCCCCGCTCTGGGGCGGGCGGACTCCGGCACGCGCGAACACGTGGCAGAACCGCCGCGTACCTTGGCGCCGATCTGATTGCCGCACTGCCCGGCCTGGATGTGCACGATCTCACGCATGATGCCGGTATCCGCCCGTGCCGCGCCGCTCCCGCTCCGTCACGTCCCGCTCTCGATGCTGCGGCGGCCGCGCCCCGCTCCGCGCCTTAAATCGGGCGCTGCGCACCGCCCCTCGGTGACGTCACGCATCGACGGCGCGCAGCCAATGGGAGCGCGGCAGCGGGGCGGGGCCGCCGCGCCGGCTCTCGTAGCGAGGAGAGGGGGGCGGAGCTTCCGGGCCGCCCTTCGCGCGCCGGGGCCGCCGCCCGTCCCGCGCCGTCGGCTCCGAGGACAAAGGCGCGGGTTGTGGCGTGTGGCCGTGCCGTGCCGTGCCGTGCCGTGCCGGCAGCGAGGCGGTCGCGCCCGGGGGCCGCGTTCACCGTGTGGGCGCGGAAGCGTCCCGCCGCCGCGGTGCCGTGTGCCGCCGCCCCTCGGCCCCCTCTCGGCCCTTTGTTCGCCGCTCGCTGCCGCAGCGGCGGGCGGTGCCGGGAGGGGCGGGGGCCGTTAGCGGGGGGGGCGCTGCGAGCCCTCGCCCTCAGCCGGCAACACCCGGCGCTGAGGGGGCTGCCGTCCCCCGCCCGTCTTCTTTGTTCGCGCTGCCGCTCCGTGCCACCGCCCCGCGCGTGATCGCTGCTCCTGCCTCCGTGCCGGAGCGTCCCATGTCCCTTTGTCCGCGCCGCAGCGGCGACGGGAGGCGGGGAGGGGGGGCTGGAACCGCACCCGAGGGGATGTGGGGAAGAATCCCCACGGCTCGCGCTGCCCGTGAAAGCCGTCTGCGCTGGGCTGAGCCGCGAGCGATGCCATTGTGTGGCCGAGCACGCTCTGCGGTGCGCGCTCCGCATTCCACGCGAAGGGTTTCTGCGGCACGTTAAGCGCGCAGTCGACGCCCGCCGTCGCTCGGAGCGCCGCGTGCTGCAGGTGCTGACGCAGCCGTGCCGTTATGCTGCTGCGGGAAGGACGGCTCCGCTCGGCTGCAGCACGACCCGTGCCCAATGGCGGCACCGCCGGCGCTCGCCGCCGTCCCTCCAGGTGTTCCGAGTGCCACACGCTGTGTGTTAGCTGCTCCAGACAAGGCTTATTGGCATCGCAGGCACCAGCTGATCTCGCTCATCCGCCTTACCTACGCTAAGCTCGTTGCCGGCAGCTCCGGGCTCCGAAGGAAGCCATCTTAAAACCCAGTTCGACAGAACGGATTATGAGCACCAGAAAGAAACCCACCCTTGCCTCCTTGTCCCTGAAAGAAATTGATGCGCAGTTTTTTGAAAGGGAGGAATTCGTGTCTGTGTTTTCTATGCTGAGACTGGGAGGGAAAAAGGAGAAAAAAAAAAAAAAAAAGAGGTGATTTCCAAGTGGAATACTGAGGGGTGAAGGGGGGTGGTGGTGGAAAGCAGGCCTACGTTCTTCTGCATACCGCAGCTGACAGCTGTGGCCGTGCACGGGAACCACCCAGATAACTGCGGCAGCCTTCGGGCACGGCGCGGCACGCTCAGTGCCATTGCTCCACGAGGCCGTGGCTTGTTGGGATGCCCGTCTTTTCCTCCCTGCCACCCCCGTGTCTGCCGGCTGTGGGCTGGATGCCATCCTCAGCAGTTCCCCAGGCAACCGGCCCGGTGGCAGAAACAGGCTGAGCGGCAATGGGAGGGGAACAAAAAGCCCCGTGATGAATTCGCTTCCCAGGGCTGATTTCCCATGGTGTAAAAGTGGCACGGCTACATGAGCCAGGCAACGGCACAGCTCGGGTTATTGTGCACTGGCTACACGAGTGAGAGGAGGCACAGTGTGACCTCAGCCCAGCGCTCGCTTAATGAAGCTCGGAGGATCAGGCCGGTCCTCCCCGCTGCATCCTCTGCCTGGTGCTGCCAGGGTTCGCATCCTCCCAGCTGGGAGCTGGGTGTGATCCCCTTCAGCCCTCTGCTGCCGGAGTGGGGGCTGATGGGAGCCAGAGGCCCTCACAGGGGACAGAAAGGGCGGCTAATGAAAACCCCAGGGAAGGTCTCGGTCGGCTCACTCTGTGATATCTGCACTGGTGTGACACGCTGCAGCACAGTCTGTGCTCACCGGGGTGCTTTTCCCAAGGAGGAACTTGCTCTTCCTTTTGGAAACAGTGTGCCCATCCCACATCCTTGCCCGGGGGGCACCCCAGGAGGATGCGAATGGCTCAAAGACCTGGAAGCTATGACAGAGGCAGCTCCGTGGTGCAGGGACATGGTGCCATGTGCTCCTGCACAGCCTCGCTGCACAGCCTGGCCCAGGATCCTGAGAAAATCACTAAGCTCCGAGAAAGTCATTAGAGCAGAGCCCCTCCAGATAGGAGAAGGTAAAACTGCAGACAGAAAGAGGATTATAGGAACGGGATCATGAGTAGCTCCAGGGCAGGGGAGGATGAGCAGCAGCGGCACGGAAAGCCTTTCCGTAGGACGCTAAGAAAAGAAGGAGGGCAGCGAAGGATGACTGCTTGGGGAGAGCCCCCACCCTACAGAGCTCACAGCGTGGGCATTTCTTGCTTAGGCTCATCCGTGTGCTGGGGCTCACAGGTGTGCCCTTGCAGCAGCAAAGGGCAGCGTGAGCATCTGAGAGTATCAGACCGCGTGTAGTGGATGAGTACAAAGCACCGCAGTACAAAAGAGATGAGAAATGGTATCTGTGATTAGGAAATGATTGAGCAATTAGAAGCAAAGAGCAGGCGGGAGGCAAAGGGCAGAGTCTGCCTGAGATGGTGCAGGAGTGCTGATGAGGAATCGATCCTCTCGTAAATCTCGTGGCGTGGACACCAGGCACAGCAAGGTGCTGTAGCCATGCCGCGGTCCCTGAGCCAACGGCAGGAGGGCCGCTTGGTGCCTGTGTGCACGGCTCTCGGGGCATAAATATTAATAGGGCTCCAGCCTCGGCACTAGTGCTGATGCAGCTGTTTCTTACATTAATGTGGAACGAATTCACTGAATGCAAAAGAGCGAGGGATGAAAGGAAATATTCAGTTGCTAGTCTGAGTTGTTCTTGCAATCTGCTCTCAGTCGGTTTTGTCCTGAGCAGGCTCTTTGTGTGCGGTCTGAACCGAGATGGGGCAGATTTGCATAGCTGGAGAATTCGGTGGCAGATCGCAGCGTCAGAGGGCAAAAGCACTGCTGGAACTTCATTTGCAGCCCCCGGGTAGTGCTCTGGAACCACACACAGCCCACACGCCTGGGAAATGCTTCGTTTTGCTCCAAGCCTTTTTGTTTAAACTCGATTCCCGTCCATCCCAAGGACTCTCATCCTTGAAAACCCAATAGCAACACACTGCCCCGCATCCCTATGGATTCAGGATTCGACCGAATCCACTGCTCGCTGGGATGTGGCGTGTTAATGAAGCAGGGGCTCTGTAACTGGGTTGAACAAAGCATTTTTCAAGGTCTCCTGTCACCACCCCTCTCTCCCCTCCCTGCAGCAGCATTGCGGAGAGCAGCGCAGCTCCCTGCGAGGCAGAGCTGCTGTCAACTTGTTAACACTTTCTTTCTCTTTGCAAAAGGCACTGTTGTGCAAACGGATTGTAAAGATCTTACCGGGCAGCTGCTCTGGCTGCTCTCAGATGCCTCTGATACGCATCCTTCCGGAGGCTAAAGAAGAGTAGAATGCTTTTGGAGGATGAAAAAAAAATATGCCCCCAGATCACTCAAATATATATATTATGTTAAATCTCTGCCTTACAGGAAAATGACTGTTTGGAATGATCTCCTTCTTCTCCCTCCCCAGCATCAGCGTTGGGCAGGAGGGAGAAGATCAGGCTGCCAGGATTTGCAGCTGAAAAAAGCAGGGCTTGGGGCGGCGGCACAGCACTGTGCTGTCAGGAGAGCAGCGCAGCCTCTCCCGACGGCGGCATTCAAACAAAGGCTTTGATCACCTGGGTTATGAAGCTGGAAGCGTCCTCACCAAACTGGGGCGGGTGGCAGATGCAGGCTCTGCTCCCAGCCCTGATTTTTTGGCAGCCCCTGCCTGGCAGCACGCGCAGGCTTCCTGGGGCCAAGGGCACACACCTCTGCCAGCCCGACCGCAGCACGTTGGGCGAGCGATAAGCAAGGCTCCTCGTGAGCAGCTTATCCTCATCTCGCAGAAGCCAGCAGGTGCTTTTTCAATTGATTTTGGTAGCGGCTGGCTCAGATCCCAAAGCTGTTATGAGATGGAATTACTCCCAAACGCTGTGAATTCCTTTGTCCTCCTCTCTGTCCCGATTTTCCCATTTGCGGCTCCCTACAAGCTGCGGGGATGATTTTCACCTGATTTTCGCTTGCCTCGGGAGAGGCACACAACAAAGGTGCGCTTTGAGGCACCTGGTGCTTGCGTTTGCCTCTCGGCCCTGGGGAAGGCCGTGGTCCCAGTGCTCCGCTCCAGCCACGCCTGGCACAGTTTCTCCAAGCACACAGCCAAGCTGGGAGACGGCTCCTCCTGCTTTCCAGGAGGCAGCAGGGAGGGATGCTCTCAGCTGCTGCTCGGTGGTTGGGACATGGGCTTTTGGAGGGGCCTGCTGGGACCCCATGGCACTGAAAATACAGTAAAGGAGAGCTCTGATAATGGATTCCTGGAGTAGCACGTTCTGACAGCTCAGCTATTGTCTGTTCTGCCGTCGCACTGACAGGTAACACACCCTTCTTGGATTTATTCTGCATTTACGGTGGTAGTGCTAGGAATTCTTTTACATTTTAAAACGTTTATCCCCAGAGAATGGGGTCTGCCGCCAGCGTGGAGCAAACGTCGTCCTACTGGAGAGAAATGGACCCTCTCTGAGGTGTTTCACAGGTCACTAGGCAACCACAAACCACCAACGCCCAAAGGAACCCACCCACTTGCCTTACTGGCCGTGTATGGCACGTTGCGAACACTCTTCAATCGCGCTAGGGAGGTGAAGGGTCTTTGGCAGGTGGCTTATGACCAGCTCAAAAAGGGAGAGGGGGAGGGATTGTTGCCAACACCGCCACTGCCGGGGTCGCCGTCTCCATCCCCCCAAACAGGAGGAGCCGGAGCGTTGGAGTCCCACTCCAGTGGTCCCTCCGACCCTGTCTGAGGACCCTAAAGAAGGAGATAAAATGCATGAGCCAGCCTGGTGTGTCCCTCTTTTCAGAGGGGATCACCCTAATCCCCCTGTGCCATCTTTTAGATGTGAGGTGGGACCTAATGGCAGCTGGGGTTATGGTGCCTCCGGAATTACGCTCTTCCCTGGCACGCAGCCGCCTGGAGGTGCCCTCAGTACCCCCGCGTTCGTCGCTCCGCCTCCGTGCATGGCACGTCTGCGGGGCTCGGGGCTCGGGTCTCTTAGAGGGAACGGCGGCTGCCGTCGGGGGTGGCCCGGAGGAACAGGAGGTCAGGGCCCAGTCTGAGGTGAATGACATTTCTGTATATTTTTATTTAAATTTTATTTTAAATTTTATGTGAGCAACTTTTTAAAACTGAGTTTATTATGAAGCTTTTTGTATTCTTTGATCCTAAGGATGACAAAACCAGTAAGGCATTTGGTTTACAAATCAAAATAGTTTCTTCTAGCCAAGAAACTGATTGCAACTGTAAGCTCTCCGAAATCTTCAGAACCAGAAAGTCTTGGAGAGGAAGAGAACAAGCCAAAACGAGCTAAAAGAAAGCTGTATTCAGCTGACATTTGTGGCCCTCTAGATATGGTTGCTTCTTCAGTAAGTGTTTCTACATTACTGTTCTGTCCAGTGTAATACATTTCCGTAGTCTTGGCTTAAAACAAACTACTGAGGGGTCAGAACAAGCCCGAAGGTTTGATCTATTTGCAGGAGGAGGCTAAAAGTACTGAACTATTTATTCTAGCTAGACACTCTTATAACACCTCCCTTCTAGAAGGGATTCTCACTTTAAGAAAAGAAATTTAAGAAAATCAACTAAAGGAAAAAACATTTCTACTCATACCTTGGAATGTGTAGGTTTTCCCCGCATTTGTAACGCCATAGGTGAAAACAAGGCGATCACATCCTTCCAAGAAATCTCACGCTGACTGCTTCACAGAACCTTCAAAGAATTCTTCTTGAGTTGTTTCAGGTCCAAACACCTGGAACATTACCAAGAAGCTGGTCAATACCTTTAATTTGTTTAAGCAATCCTTGGATGCTTCTTCTAAGGAGTCAGGTGCATCTTTATAACTATCAGTAGTCTTTAAAACTAAGAAAAATCTGTTTGCTTTATGTTAAGTGAGAGAAGTAAAGCAACTTCTTCCACAAATAACTTAAAAGCATTTGAAGACAATTCATTTACTCGTGAAATGGTGAACTTCTGTATCATCTGTTCTGAAGTTTTCTCACTCCGTTGACCCAAGGAGCTTTTAGGTGGTTTCAGTATAATGGTTCTTGAGTCCTCAAGTGAAATGCACCCCTATAAAAAGGTAGCACAGGTAAAGCCAGCATGAAAAAAAAAAAAAAAAAGTATTAAAAGGTCATCTCATGGGAAAAAAAATATATACTTTAAAGGTTGTTTTTCTGGTGTTCATTTTTTAAGATTAAATAAATGTCATACCTGTGATTCATTTTCTCTTTCCAGTGCTGTAAGTGGCTTAATGTGCAAGAAAACTTGTTTGTGCTCCTTAGGCTCCAAGACAGGCCCCTTAAATTAAAACAACCGGAAGTTGGAAATTCGACTAGATCCTTTGTGTAATTATTAGCACAGTAAGACAGCATTATTTTCATCAGCCTGTTGTGTCAGACTCATTTGGTGACGCAGGAAGCGAGCGTATTTCACTGTCTGTTTTCTCCCCTGCTACACTTCTTTGTGATAGCCTAGAGTTTCAAAACAAGTAATACCGCAGTAAATACATATGCTGCATTCAGGTCAACGATAAACTCAACTACTCAATGACTCTGCTTCTCCAAAATGACATTGGCTTCATCCACTAATACTGATGCACCTTATTAGGTATCAAAGCAACACCACACATCTTGGTCTAGTCCATGCGTAGTCTAAAAGCATAGTAAAGATGATTTTCATCTCCTCCATGAGATTCTAATGCCTCTTCTCATCAAGAAAAGAATAGCCTTTATTTTTTAAAAATCCAATTAATTTAAACATTAAAGCTTTCTTACCTGGCTCGTGTCTGAGCTTGAGGAAGCTGAACAAAACTCATCTGAGAGATCTGTTTTAATATCTTCCACACTTAACTAGTTCTGTTCTTTCAGGTAGCTCAATGCTACCAACATAGGACGGTCTCCAAAGTTTATCTCCGTCTGAATTTGGTTCCATTCTGCAATATAATATGAAAAATAATAGTTTGCTACTTGAACGCTTATGTAGACATTCTAACCTTTGTTAGACAAAATGAAACTAAGTTAGGAAGTGCGTTTTACTTAAAAACGTCAGGATATTTTGTCTGCACTTCATTCTCCTGTTGCTTCTTCCTGTGATTTTACAGTTGTGATTTTTGGAGTTTTGACTTGCACATTAAAATAGCTTGTTGGGACATTACTCACAAATCACAGCAAAAAGCACGCTAACACGCCTGGCTTCCTCCAGTCGGATAGTAATTCAGCCGTCTTATGTACTACATCCCCATGCCTATGCCACAGTAGTGCACATACGCAGTGCCTGTAAGCGTTAATAAGGAGCGTAAAGTGTTTTCTTTCCCCTAGCCTAAAGCGTGACAGCTGTGAGAAAGAGGCAGCTGTGAGAAACAGGGGAAAGCTCGGCCCGAAACACCACCAGTGTTGAGCAAACGTCGTCCTACTGGAGAGAAACGGACCCTCTCCGATGGGTTTCGCAGGTCGCTAGGCAACCACAAACCACCAACGCCCAAGGGAACCCAAAGCGACACAAGTGCCACTCGCTCACTCGCAGTAAACGCTGCTTGTGTTATCTAACGCGATCCTGCTCTCGCGTGTGATTTCCGACTTGAGAAGCAGAGAACCTCAGCCCGACACTTGAGAGCTGCCCTGAGATGATGTTACAGATACAGCCGCGGAGGGTCCGCTCTCCTCGCGGCCTTCCCAGCCCTGCTGCCTCAAGGCCTGTGTCTGGCCAGCCAGTAGCAACAGTACTAGCAGGTAACACACCCTTCTTGGATTTGTTCTGCATTTACGGCGGTAGTGCTAGGAACTGTTTTACATTTTAAAACATTTATCCCCAGAGAATGGGGTCTAAGTGATGTTTCTGAAGGTTACACTCCCTGTAATCACTGCTCACGTGAAGCGGGTGCAGGCAGCAGCCATTTGATGCTTCTGCTAGGAGTACAGATGCACCCCCAATATCAAATACGGATACCGAATTACCATTTGAGATATTTCCTTCTTGTGCTAAGCCCCGTATCTAACAGAGCAGGAAAAAAAAGCAAAGCAGATCCTGGCAGCCCACCTCTGAGCAAACGCATGGGGCTGCCAGGGACAGCGCCAGCTCCACTCCCTGCCTGGGGAGGAGGAAGGAAAATAAAGCTGATTTTGTCCAGCTGGATTTGTTGAGAACGGAAAAGTTAAAAGGCTGTGGCAGGACTGTAAGAAGCAATGAAAGAGTGACTGTCTGGAGAGCTGGACCGAGACACTGGCACTTGGTGCTCAGGAAAGGGGAAAACTGTGTGCAGACACGCCTGGCCAAGCTGTGGGCTGCAGGACTATTAGCAAGGACTATTAAGACCAGGGAGAATAAGAAGATTCATGGAAATTCTGCCGTCAGCAAAGAAAAAGCACCCAGAGAGATGGGGGAGAGGCCAGCAGGGCAGCCAGTCCCACGGCCACTGCAATACTGAACTATCTTTCGAGAAAAGGCATTTCATTCTCCACCAAAAGCAACCTGAACCTCAGGCAGACCATGGTTTATAGGATTAGCAGCACTGTGTGTTGAGTCAGGGATTTCCAAGGCTAGGAATATAGTTCTGTGCAGTCTGAGCAGAAGCCAGCCTCAGCCCTTGCACTGGGGGCTGCAGCAGTCTCGCATCCTTTCTGGATCCAAGTGCATCCCAAGGACGTGGCATACCCAGCCACGGTCCTGTTGGTGGCCTAAGGACAGAAAGACAGCAGCATCCATCATTTGTGCTGAGTGCCATGTGGGATCTGGTCATTTCACCCAGCAGCGGAAGGAAAAACATTGTCCAGTGCCATCTTTCCTCACTTCTTTCCTCAGCCTTTCAAAAGCTCATTTCCATTAAGCTTTTATGTCCCTTCTCCCAAGTCCTATCACGGCCACGTCACAGACATGTAGTAGCCAAGTGCAGCTACAAATCTCAATACAGCTTCTACGTGCTGGAGTTTGTGCTTGCAAGCTGTTCTGGGGTTTCTCCAGGGTGAAGTGCTCTATCTGTGTAAAAAATATGATTTCCATTCGATTGCACAAATCTCTTCTTGTCTCGAGGGAGCGATGAGTCACTCAGTGTCAGTGCCACGTCCAGCATCCACAGACCCATGTGTCTCAGAAGCTCCGACAGATCTATGACAAGTTCTTCCCATGACTCATAACAACAAGAAGAAAATGTCTAAAGCGTTTACTCTGTGCTCAGAAAGCTCCTTAAGAGCTGAGTTGTGCAGATATTCATTCAACTGCAGGGAGACAGGCAGGCATTGCCACGCTTCCAGTTTGCAGATGAATGAAATGAAGCAGAGTGGAAGGCATTTGCATACGGCCACAGCGCCAGGCAGGCGTGAAATCTGATTTCTGGCCCAGGATACTGCAGCAGGTCACAGTGAGCTGCTGGCCGGAGAATCACCATGCCTTCTGCACCCCACCCCATCAGAGATGCCAACAGCTGAGGGTACCAACCCCTTGAAAAGGAGAGGCTTTCCTCCAGGGCAAAAGCTGCTACCTTAAGTCTTTTGGAAATCAGGAACTGGATTTCCTTCAGTGATGCCTATCCAGGAATCCTCAGATGCACCTCAGATCCTGGCACCAGGGGTTGTTACAGCAGTTCTGCTAACATCATCACAAACGTGCAATTGCTTCTACATCTAGGTTTCACATTTGCTTATGTATGCTTTCTCAGATGTGAGCCTTTCAGGAGGAACTGGCCTTGGTAATGCTTTGGATCAAGTAATTCGTAGTAGGAGTTTGGTGCACTCCCCTTACAACGTTTTCAGAAATTCAGCTTGAATTCTCTTTCGGCCTTCTTTCTTTTGTCCCACGAAATGAGGCCGACCAACTCTCAGTGCACATGTTTTGAGACTTTGGGTGAAGAAAGGACTATGGTTATGTTTGGACAACCCAGGAGCAGCTTCCCATTGCAGCTGAGCACCTCTTGCTAGCTGCTGCCTCCCCTCTCTCAGCTTCCCTTCCTCAAGGAGCTAAACTCTCTAACCAGAAGGAAACAGCTTTGGTCAGCTTAGCTCCCCAGACTGACTCATCACCACATCTGGTGAGGCCTAAGAAGCAGCACAAGGGCAGCCCCACCTAACGCTGGTTTAGGTCACCACGGCATCACAACCAAGGCAACTGCATGGTACAAGCAGAGGCACTTCTCCTTTGCTAGTCTTATGTTGCCCTCCATTAGGCCAAACATTCGAGGAGGAGTATGGCCAGCTAGATCAAAGGAAGTCCAAGTTTCAGTGCAAGGTGGGATCCTGGAAGCCTGGAGCTACAACAATTGCGATGTCCTGGTATCACTAGACTCACTGGATGGAGCAGATGAAGGGCTTCCTTCGGCTTCCTTCAACAGGTATTTACTCCTCTGCAAAAAGACAACAAAATGAGAAGCCTGGAATGTGCTGAGGCAGAGTCCTCACCTGACACACGTTAACGGTCAACTGCTTTCTTGTGTAAAATTCACACCTTATTCCCGCAGAAGAAAAATTGCAGTACTGGTGACAAGTTGTGTCCCTCAGGGTTTGGGGATGAGGCTGTCACTGTGTAATATCCATCACTGACACTGACAGTGGGATCCAGTGTACTCTCACCAATTAGATGACATCAAGCTGTGTAGTGCAATTGACATGCGTGAGGGATGGGATGCCATCCAGAGGGACCTAGACAGGCTGAAGCGGTGGGCCCAGGAGTACCTCCTAAGGTTTAACAAAGGTCTTGCACATGGATTGTGGCAACCCCTACTGTCAGCACAAGCTGGCAGATGAAAGGTTGGAGCATAGCCCTGATGAAAAGGACCTGGGGGTATTGGTGGACGGCAGGCTGGACATGAGCCAGCAATGTGCCCCTGCAGCCCAGAAAGCCAACTGTATCCTGGGCTGCATCAAGAGAAGCGTGACATTCAGTGCTAGTCTGGCTGGGGCTATGAGCTGCCTGATCTCACCAAAGGCGTCCCTGTTCATTGCAGGGGAGCTGGACTAGATGACCTTAAAGAGCCCTTTCTGACTCAAATGAGTCCACGATTCTGTGAAAATACTTGCTTCTCTCAGCAACATCCCAGTTCATAATTGTGTGTTTTGCAACTATTAATCCTTAAGTCATCAGGAAGGAGATTTACTACTGGTTTAGAGGGAAAAGGTGGGCTGCAGGTTCTGTGTCTAGGATCCAGTTGCTCCCATGGGCAACATAACTTCTGGAGAAGAATAGGTAGAATAAAGTGCATGCCTTTAAACAACACTCCTGGCGCTTGGGGTTCATCAAAGCAGCAATAAAAATGCATCCCTATACACATATGCAGTGCTTTTGCTACAGCATTATTGCTTGACCATTGATTTTCTATCAGATGTCTCCTTGGAACTGATGTTCATCCTGGCCTTGTACATGACAGATCACACCGATGACAATGGGCTTCATAGCTACAAAATAAAGATGAACGTATTGAAAGAAATGCAAGAGGCTTACTGTGCTGCTGGATCACGCTTTCCTCTAATTTGGCAGGGGCTCTGACAGCCTTGCAGTGCTGTAATTAGAAAACACGTTTCACGCTTCATGGTCTGGTTCTGCACATTTCCACTTTCCCTTCTCAACTGCACGGCAAATCAGCACGCTCCCCCTCCATTTACTGGCCAGGTGACTGTTTTTCCTCTTCTGAGCTTGAGCACGGACCCGGTGTGACTTACAGCTGTATCTCCCAAAAGACCTTCAACACGTAGACCGGCATACATACAGGGCCCTCTAAGCCCTGCAGGGACTCGCCTTAAAGGGGGCTGGAGGTGTCAGGATCTCAGGGAAAGCTGCCAACCTAACTGTGCCCACACTGCTCTCCCGCCTGCGGGAGCCTGGTGCAGACCAGCCCACCTGCGGCTGCTTCTCTCACCACCGACACCTGTGCAGCTCCTGTCGGCTACACACTACTTTCCTTCTTTCCCTACTTCAGACCACAGCTTTAGCCCCGCGGCTGCAAGAAGCGGAAAGACGAGCGTGACACAAAGAGAACGGCTCAGAGCGCACCATCGGCGCGCAGCCAACACACGCCCCTCCCAGCACAGCTCCGCCTCACTGCCGCTAGAGGAGGGAACGCCAAATCCTCCCCGCGCTCCCCCGCCGCCATTTTGCGGCCGCCATCTTGCAGCCGCCATTTTGGAGGCCGCCGCCCCGCCCCGTCCCGCCGCTGCCGGGGCGGAGCTCGGCGCGGTGCCGCCCCGGTCCCGCCGCGGCCTGGCCGGGCGGATGGAGCCGGCGGGCGGCGAGGAGGAGTCGGGCTGTATCGGCCTGCACGACTTCAGCGGGCGGCTGGGCGAGCAGCCGGTGCACTTCCACGCCATGCGGCTGCAGGACTCGCTCTTCCTGTGGGTGGGCGCCGCGCCCGCCCTGTCCAGCCTGGCCGTGGCCATGTGCGGCCCACGGGTGAGTGCCGCGTCCCCGCCCCGCTCCGCCCGCTGCCGTTCCGCGGCTCAGCCCGCGCTGTGCTCTGCCCGCAGGACAACATGCCCGTGGCCGCCTCGCTGCTGGGGGACCCCTCCGACACCGCCTCCGCCTGCCTGGCCCAGCGCCTGGGTACGTGGCGGGCAGCGGGGCCGAGCTGTGCCCGTGGGGTGGGAGTGGGGGCGGCGGGGCGGGTTGGGGCGGGAGCGCTTCTGGGGGTCGGTCGTAGCATCGCGGAATCACAGCATCCCACGAGTGCCGTCGAATCAGACCCCGTGTCTGAGAGCGCTGTCCGAACACAAATTCGGGCACTCGGTGCGATGCCCACCGCCCTGCGGTGCGCAGCATGTCCCTAACCCCCAGCTGCCCCTCCCTTGACGCAGCCCCAAGCCGTTCCCTAGGGCCAGAGCTTGCCCTGTCCCTGCACTGATAAGGCACACCTCTGGGGATGTCCCCTTCTTAGAATCGATTGAGGTTGGAAAAAAAAACCTCTAAGATCAAGTCCAACCTTCAACCCATCACCACCGTGTCCACTAAACCATGTCCCTAAGTTCTCCAGCCAGCGTTTGAGCACCGTGGTGTAGCCAGCACAACACCAAATGCATGCCTCCAGCCCCCAGCATGTCTTCTGTAACAGCACAGTCTCATCAGTGCACTCAGCACCTGCTCATCCGCAACAGCTGCCCCGTGCAGGCTACCGGAGCTCACTGGCCAGTGACTGGTGCAGTTCCAGTGGGCAAACTGCTGAAGCACTTGATACTGGGTGCTAGGTGCAGGGTGGTGCACTGCTTGCTTTCCTCTTACTTCTGTCGTTTCAGTTCAAAAACGTGTAATTCTTCCTCACAAGCTCAATCTTGATCGTGGGCAGTGTGTCAAGAGTTCATAGTACCAGGCAGTTCCGTGAGCCTGCCCCTACTCTGTGGTCCAGCACCTATATAAAAAAAAGGATCGTTAAGCAAGGCTGATCTTGGACAACTGTCGCCAGCTGGTGTCCTCTCCTCATCCCTATAAATGGTCTTTTACCAGTTACTGCTGTAGTCTCCCCTGGTGGCCACTCTTTCTCATACCGAGCTCAGCCATCACCACCATCGCTAGTAGCCCTGCGGGGTGCTGTATAACATGATTTCTTCATGTGTAGTTAGTGCATTGTCCTTGTCTTTGTTACCAGCGCTTGGTACTGGGAAATCTGTTACTCTTTATCCTCAGAGCATAACACACCTTCATATCTTTCTTCTCTGTGTGCCTGCAGTACCTGCCATCATTTTATTTTGAGCCTCCCATGCCCTGCTGATCTTTTAGTCAGAGCTCCTGCCCTGCTCCCCTCACTGCTGCAGTTTTCCCCTGCCCCGATCGCTCCAGCCAATATTCTTTATAAATCCTTTTCTCACTTGTGGTTTTCCACTTCAGGAGTGCCCTCCTGAGAAAGGCCTGGGGACCTTTTTTGCTTTGGGTTAGAAAGTCAGTGACGCGCTTCTGGCTTTGACTAATCACGAGCTTTCTGATCATATTAGCTGAGTTTTCAGAAGAGAATTGAATCTTCTTTCTGAAGTTCTACACCCTGGGTTCTGTGCTTACTTTTTAACGTGGGCCAAGTAAGCTTGCAGTTACTTAATCCACAGCTGTCTTACACTGAAATGAGTGTAAGATGATCACCAAGTCTCTCCGTGTCTTCTTTGTTCCACGGGCTGCATGGTGAGGAGATCTGCTGTCTGCCCCGAGCAGAAATACCAAGCATCACTTTGGCTGGCATTGTTAAGGTTTGCTCTGGGGAATTAAACCCTCAGTACTCCTGCAGCTTGTGCAATAACAGAGGTGGCTGCTAGCAGCCCTGCCTGCCGCGTGGCTGAGGCAGCTTTCCTGCCAGCGTGGAACCCTCGGGCAGGCAGTAGCAGCTCCTTTGTGCTGTCACCGTATGTGCCGTTTCCATTCTGCTCTTGGCAGGCCCTCTTTTAAGTAGCACACAATGCCATCTGGAGGCAAGTAGTGTTATTTCTTCTGCTTCCCAGTTGTGTCCCATCACCTGCGCTTTGTTCCTGCAATGCCACGTTCCCTGTCCTGGGGCAGGAGTTTTGGTGCTCCCATGTGTCAGTATATATGCATTCTCTCTGTGTTTTCTTTACAGTCTGATCAAGTTCCTAGCTAGAACAGCTGCATTTAGTTAGACTGGCTCTGTATTTTCCCTTATTTTTTTTCTCCCCTGATGAGAGCACATTTGCTACATTCCCATTCCTTCATACCTATTTCTATCTGGGTACCTATAATATAATATAATATAACCTATAATACCTATTTTCTATCCGGGTGCAGCGACTGCTTCCCACAGCCCAGCTCCACGCCCTTCCTCCATTCTCTAACACAAGGTGCATCTAACTTGTTGCAAAACTTAAATCCTAAAAGACTGTTCCCTGTGAGCTAGAGAAGTCCCTTCGTAGAGAAGTCTTTGTGTATGCATAACCTCTCTGTGCTAAGCAGTGAGAATGGAAAACGGTAATAAACAGATCTGCTTAAAGAAAGTGCCTCACACGAGTAATGTAACTGCATTTCATAGGTGTGTGATAAAATAGGAGTATAAACATACATGTAGGGGTTTTTTTTTGCTAACTGTGATCTAATAATTTTCTTGTTGACTTTCCCTCTGCGTTCTTGATAGCACAGACTTACTGATGCATGAACCAAGCGTCAGTGATGCAGTGTGAGCTCGGCCTGTCGTTTCACTTCCACTATCCTATGTTTAAGAATTGTCCACAAGCCACAAAAAGCACCAGGAGGTTTTCCAGCAACTGATGGCTTTTGCCTCACTCCAAAAACTCATTCACAGTCTGAGTGAGTGGGGCTTATATTGCTCACTCTGGAGACGTACAGAGCTTTGCCCAATGTGCCCATGCTGGGTGCTTTACAGCTGGGTCCTGGAAGGGGGAAGTAGAGAACAGTCTGGCAGGCATCTTCAGAGTGGATTTGTAGAATGCTTGCTTTGAATATCTCCATGCCTTTTCTGACGGAGCAGACTATGGCTGAATACTTTGTTCTGT